>CP136057.1:620573536-621951036 GCA_032464435.1 Aegilops umbellulata
CAAGCCAAGCAATTGTTTCATACTTTAGTAATCTCAAACCTATAAACTTCCACGCAATATATGAGCGTGAGCCATGGACATAGCACTATGGGTGGAATAGAATATGATGATGGGGGTTATGTGGAGAAGACAAAAAAAGGAGAAAGTCTCACATCAACGAGGCTAATCAATGGGCTATGGAGATGCCCATCGATTGATGTTAATGTGAGGAGTAGGGATTGCCATGCAACGGATGCACTAGAGCTATAAATGTATGAAAGCTCAACAAAAGAAACTAAGTGGGTGTGCATCCAACTTGCTTGCTCACGAAGACCTAGGGCACTTGAGGAGGCCCATTGTTGGAATATGCAGGCCAAGTTCTATAATGAAAAATTCCCACTAGTATATGCAAGTGACAATACAGGAGACTCTCTATCATGAAGATTATGGTGCTACTTTGAAGCACAAGTGTGGAAAAGGATAGTAGCATTGTCCCTTCACTCTTTTTCTCTTTTTTTGGGCCTTATCTTTTTTATGGCCTTTCTCCCCAAGCTTAGGCTCTCTCCAATCCTTGTTCCATAATCCATCAAAAAAATTCACCCAAAACTTGAAAACTTCACAACACAAAACTCAACAGAAATCTCGTGAGCTCCGTTAGTGAAAGAAATCAAAAGACTACTTCAAGGTACTGTAATGAACTCATTTTTTATTTGTATTGGTGTTAAACCTACTATATTTCAACTTCTCTATGGTTTATAAACTATTTTACTAGCCATAGATTCATCAAAATAAGCAAACAACACACGAAAAAAACATAATCTGACAAAAACAGAACAGTCTGCAGTAATCTCTAACTAACGCAAACTTCTGGAACTCCAAAACATCTACCAAAATAGGACGACCTAGACAATTTGTTTATTGATCAGCAGCAATTGGAATTAGTATTTTATCACGTTCTCGTGATTTTTAACAATTGTTTTTCTGAACAGAAAGTTTCTGGAAATTACAACAAGATCAAATAACTATCATCCAAGAAGATCCTATAGGTTTAACTTGGTACAAACACTAATTAAAACATAAAAACACATCTAACCAGAGGCTAGAACAAAAATTTATTCCTAAACAGAAGCAAAAAGCAAAAAAAAACTAAAAATAAAATTGGGTTGCCTCCCAACAAGCGCTATTGTTTAACGCCCCTAGCTAGGCATAAAAGCAAGGGTAGATCTAGGTATTGCCATCTTTGGTAGGCAATTCTTCAATGAGACACCTATTGTCCTTAGAAATTTCTTTAGTTTTAGTTATTATCAAACTTTTAGGCACAAGATCGAAAAATTCATTTGCAGCAAAGGGTTCCTTAATGATAGCAAAAAGATTGGGGTGAATACTTATAGATTTTAGGTCCGCAATTTCCTTACTAGAGGATTCACCCTTATTTTTAGGAACATACATAAGCTTGCCAATTTTAGTCGGAGGAGTAGGAGTATTCTTTACGTAAGAAAAAGTGGTTCCCAAGTTGGTAATTATATGATGAGGACATGACTACCTTGGATACTGATGAGGACATCAATACCATTGTTACACCCGCAGCCCCTGCTGCTATACATACTGGACCAATTACTAGAGCTCGCGCACGCCAATTGAATTATCAGGTACTTTCATTTCTTGGTAATGATTCTAATGTTCATGAGAATATGATGCTGCCTAAATTGGATACATTTGTTTTGCTTACAAATGAAGGGCCTAGCTTGGAGAAGGATGATCATTGGAGCAAGAACAAGCATGGAGTTGATGGCATGCGCAAGGGAGACAAGAACAGAGTTTCAAGTGATGATTTCAGGACTTTGAAGCCACCATAATGAGTGCATGAAGCCTTGGACAAATATACAAGATGCCACTTCATAATTTTCGTCCAGAGGCTATTCTAGGTGCCGCGTCACCTTCTTCTTGGGCCAGGCCCATGTAATTTCGAAATACTTCAATATAGGCTATTTTTAGAGTCTGTATGTGTGGGGAAACAAGAGTTAGGGTGGGTTTCGGACCCCTCCTCCAAGGGCCACGAAATTCCCCCCTCTTCCACCATATATACAGCCCCTAGGGCATCGTTTAGACTTTGGGATTTGTTTAGTTAAAAGTTAGCCATTGCAACTTCGTGTACTTCGTTTGTGTCCAACGACCAGACTAAGACCGCTTTTGGATCCCCACCTTTATCAATACTTCATCTATATTCGCAATATTCAGATTGATTTATCATATTCTTGCTTGTTCTTCGATTGCTTGCAGGAATAGACCTTCGTGGTCAGGTTGATTGTGCTCCGGCGTGGTCAATAACCTCTCGGAGTTGGTTTAGCGATTGCTAAGGCGCGACGTCGTGCATGTTTGTAGTCGGATTGTCAAAGTCGTCTCCACCAAATCGATAGTTATCATCTCATCGAAAGATCGGGACACCCCGCATCTATCAAGTGGTATCAGTTTTCAGGTTGCTCGGTGAGAATTTCCAGTTTTTACTAGATTAGATCTATTTTCTTACCTATTGTCCAAAAAAAAGCCACACAAAAAAAGTTAGATCTATTCATCCTTTGTCCAAGCCAGTCTGAGTCTTTGCAATTTTCTTTTCATTGTTTGCATTATTGAATTATCGGTTGCATCGTCGTGTCGAGTTGCTGGTCTTAGTGTCTAGTTCGTTTAGAGTTTCGAGTTCTGTTCACATTAGTCACGTCGCCGCTGCATCGTTATCCCTTCCGCTGTCCACCACACCATCCATCACTTTCCACCACGTGCTACCCATAGTTCATTGTCACAATCATAGTTGAGGTCATTCACATCTTCGCTTGATCCAATCTGCATCTTATCTAGTTTGTCTTGGAAAGAGGGAGAAAAAAAAGACATTGAAAAAAAGAGTGAAAAAAAGAAAAAAAGTCAGAGGAAAAAAAGGAAAAGAAAAAAAAGTGTGAGGAAAAAAAAGAGAGAAGAAAAAAAATCGGATCTAACTAGACTCAATCTCGTAGTTGAATTCGGATTGGATTCTGTTTTGTGCACTGTTCAGTCAAACAGGCATAACTTTCTCATAAGAAGTCCGTTTTGGCTCCACAAGTACTCAAATTAAAGCTAGCGACGAGCCACATCTAAATAGTTGCAGAAGCTTGTTCAATATTTGACACCTCAAAATTGTCTTCTAAATAGGTCTTTTTGCCCTCCGAAGTTCACGGACACAGCTTATTCCAGTTTTCAGGCCAGTTTTCGAATTCTTTGACTCCTCATATCAATTTGGAATTGAGTGATTCTTTTTGCATTGGAAAGCTTGAGCTAGTAGCATTCTTTGAAAAAAGTTATCATAAAATTTTCTCAAACTATTCAAGAGGAAAGTTGGAGAGAGAGTTGTTGTTTATCCTGCTTGGCAGTTGTTTCACATCATTATCTTTACTGCTATTATGATCTTCACTTATATCTTGCTGTCCAGAGCTACTTCATATCCTTTATTGATGCTAGTTGTGCTACGCCATGACCTTATTGGTGTTCTAGGCTTGCGTCTCTAGTCCGGTCTAGCCTAGGACCAGCAAAGTACCGTCGTTGAGCGTTTATTCAACATTGCATCTTTGAATTGATTATTGCTAATCTTTTGCTACCATATATAGCCAACCCAGCTCCACATATTTCTACACCGTGTATACGTACGTTCCCTTGGCAATCGCTTTACACAATCTTCGGAGTTATTTGACACCGCTGGTTGCCTGTCACCACCTGCCGCATGGTAAGAACTTGTAAGATATTGATATTTGCTTTACTGTGAACACTTTACAACCACATCCTAGTAGTTCATAGGAACATTATTCTCGAATTTTGTTTCTTGTTTCTACTAATCATGACAGGTTCCGGAGATAGAAGTTCTTGGATGACGGACACATCTTCACCATCACGAGAGTTGGGACAACACACAGAAGCGCATGGTCAGGTTATCTCTTTACCGTCATTTGAGGGTCTTGCTATTTATCTAGCTTGGGAGCTTGAAGTTGAACAAGTTTTTAGTCACCATGACTTTTCTGAACTTGAGCGAGTACGAGCTGCCACTAGAGCATTTACTGGTTTTGCTTCTGTTTGGTGGAATGTGCATTGTAAGAAAAACATTGATAACCAACCCACAACTTGGAAAGATTTGAAAGATGTAATGAGACAACATTTTTCCCTCCTTACTATTGTCGTGAATTGCTTCGCAAATTTGAACAATTTAAACAAGGCAACAACACTGTTCATGCTTACTATCAAGAGTTCAAATCTTATATGCATCATTGTGACATAGAAGAATCTAAGGATGATACAATGAATAGATTTTTTGGTGGTTTGAACCATGATATTCAGGCAAGATTTCAGTATATTCCCTGTTGCATTACTGGTATGTATGTTCGTGCTTGTACCTTTGAGAGACAGATGCAGGAGGATGCATTGGGTGACTACAACAACTACTATTCCAGTTCGTGCTCACCACCGCCGGTTGGTTCCTCCACCGTTGCACCTACTAGAGCAGCCCCACCTCGGATTATGAGCGCGACATCATCTCAAGAGTATAGTGCATTATCAGCGTCCGTACCTACATCAGCTACGTCTTTGCGACAAGGTAACAGTAAAGGTATTGATGATATAACTTCACATGAGAATGATGCATCCATAGTTAACTTAAATGCATCATGTGTTCAGTTACCTGGTGATTTGAGCGCAACACCTATTTTAGAGAATCTTGATACTGTCATGAATGCGTCATGTGATCAAACAACTGAAATTCCAACAATTTTGAGTGCACCCATTGAGTTAACTGTTGATGCAAAAGAATCAATGTTTAATCATTTTGATATGACCTCTAATCTTGGTGATGATTCTGTGACCAAAGACTTATTGCATGTTTGCCTATTTAAGCATGTTGTAGCATGTAAATTAGATGCAAGTAAGGTTTATTCACCAATGTTGGGATGGTTTAATGATGAACATTGTCAATATTTTGATATGAATAAGAGCATCACTTATATGTGCAAATTGAGTTGCAATATTTTCATGTCTTCTACATCTAGTGATAATATTTTGGCTTCAGATTTTATGAACTATGCAAGTTACTCATCTATACATGTGTCATATGTGCAAAAGCCAAGGGAAGTAAAAATGGATGACATATACATATACAACATGTACACCTTGTCTCTTTTGTTAGCCACATTTCCGATTAAGCAACGCCGAGGACGGCTTTGTTTTCAAAAAGGGGAGGATGATGAGGACATGACTACCTTGGATACTGATGAGGACATCAATACCATTGTTACACCCACAGCCCCTGCTGCTATACATACTGGACCAATTACTAGAGCTCGCGCACGCCAATTGAATTATCAGGTACTTTCGTTTCTTGGTAATGATTCTAATGTTCATGAGAATATGATGCTGCCTAAATTGGATACATTTGTTTTGCTTACAAATGAAGGGCCTAGCTTGGAGAAGGATGATCATTGGAGCAAGAACAAGCATGGAGTTGATGGCATGCGCAAGGGAGACAAGAACAGAGTTTCAAGTGATGATTTCAGGACTTTGAAGCCACCATAATGAGTGCATGAAGCCTTGGATGAAATATACAAGATGCCACTTCATAATTTTCGTCCAGAGGCTATTCTAGGTGCTGCGTCACCTTCTTCTTGGGCCATACCCATGTAATTTCGAAATACTTCAATATAGGCTATTTTTAGAGTCCGTATGTGTGGGGAAACAAGAGTTAGGGTGGGTTTCGGACCCCTCCTCCAAGGGCCACGAAATTCCCCCCCTCTTCCCCCATATATACAGCCCCTAGGGAATCGTTTAGACTTTGGGATTTGTTTAGTTAAAAGTTAGCCATTGCAACTTCGTGTACTTCGTTTGTGTCCAACGACCAGACTAAGACCGCTTTTGGATCCCCACCTTTATCAATACTTCATCTATATTCGCAATATTCAGATTGATTTATCATATTCTTGCTTGTTCTTCGATTGCTTGCAGGAATAGACCTTCGTGGTCAGGTTGATTGTGCTCCGGCGTGGTCAATAACCTCTCGGAGTTGGTTTAGCGATTGCTAAGGCGCGATGTCGTGCACGTTTGTAGTCGGATCGTCAAAGTCGTCTCCACCAAATCGATAATTATCATCTCATCGAAAGATCGGGACACCCCGCCTCTATCATTATACCCTCAAGTTTATCGATTCTAGAGGAATCTTGATTTATTATTTCATTAACAATGGATTCCTTCTCCTTAATATTTTTCATAGTGACTCCTACCTTAGATCTGTATTGGGTAATTTTGTTGTGGATAATTTTATCAAGATTTTCAATTAACTCCACGGTAGCAACTTTATTTTCAATAATTTAAAGTTTTTGCATTACATGATCCAAAGTCAACATAGTTCCATTAACCAAAAGAGGTGGTGAGCCAAATAAATCTATCATAGCATTATAAGAATCAAAAGTATGGCTACCCAAGAAGTTCCCTCCGGTAATGGTATCAAGAATATATCTATACCAAGGATTAGCGCCTACATAAAAATTACGTAGAAGAACAGAAGTAGATTGCTTTCTAGCAGATCTATTTTGAGCATTGAAAATTGTATACCAAGCATCTTTTAGATTTTCTCCCGCCCTTTGCTTAAAATTTAGAACTTCATTCTTGGGAGACAACGGAGAAGATAATGGACTAGCCATAGCGACAAGCAACGGAAAAGAAGCGGACGGAAAAGAGAGGACAAATAAAATGGCAAGGGTGAAGTGGGGGAGAGGAAAACGAGAGGCAAATGGCAAATAATGTAATGCGGGAGATAAGGGATTGTGATGGGTACTTGGTATGTTGACTTTTGCGTAGACTCCCCGGCAACGGAGCCAGAAATTCTTATGGCTACCTCTTGAGCACTGCGTTGGATTTCCTTGAAGAGGAAAGGATGATGCAGCAAAGTAACATAAGTATTTCCCTCAGTTTTTGAGAACCAAGGTATCAATCTAGTAGGAGGCTGCACGCGAGTCCCTCGTACCTGCACAAAGCAAATAACTCCTCGCAACCAACACGATAAGGGGTTGTCAATCCCTTCACGGTCACTTACGAGAGTGAGATCTGATAGATATGATAGGATAATATTTTTGGTATTTTTGTGATAAGATGCAAAGTAAAATAAAAGCAAAGGAAATAACTAAGTATTGGAAGATTGATATGATGAAGATAGACCCGGGGGCCATAAGTTTCACTAGTGGCTTCTCTCAAGAGCATAAGTATTTTACGGTGGGTGAACGAATTACTGTTGAGCAATTGACAGAATTGAGCATAGTTATGAGAATATCTAGGTATGATCATGTATATAGGCATCATGTCTGAGACAAGTAGACCGACTCCCTGCCTGCATCTACTACTATACTCCACTCATCAACCGTTATCCAGCATGCATCTACAGTATTAAGTTCAAGAAAACAGAGTAACACTTTAAGCAAGATGACATGATGTAGAGGGATAGATTCATGCAATATGATAAAAACCCCATCTTGTTATCCTCGATGGCAACAATACAATACGTGCCTTGCTGCCCCTACTGTCACTGGGAAAGGACACCGCAAGATTGAACCCAAAGCTAAGCACTTCTCCCATTGCAAGAAATACCAATCTAGTAGGCCAAACAAAACTGATAATTTGAAGAGACTTGCAAAGATAACCAAACATACATAAAAGAATTCAGAAAAGATTCAAATATTGTTCATAGATAATCGATCATAAACCCACAATTCATCGGCCTCAACAAACACACCGCAAAAAGAAGATTACATCGAATAGATCTCCATGAGAGAGGGGGAGAACATTGTATTGAGATCCAAAAAGAGAGAAGAAGCCATCTAGCTACTAAATATGGACCAGAAGGTCTGAGGTAAACTACTCACACTTCATCAGAGAGGCTATGGTGTTGATGTAGAAGCCCTCCGTGATGGATTTCCCCTCCGGCGGAGCTCTAGAACAGGCCCCAAGATGGGATATCGTGGGTACATAAGTTTGTGGCAGTGGAATTAGGTTTTTGGCTCTGTTTCTGATCGTTTGGGGGTACGTAGGTATATATATAGGAGGAAGGAGTACGTCGGTGGAGCAACAGGGGGCCCACGAGGGTGGAGGGCGCGCCTGGGGGGGGGGGGGGGGTAGGCGCGCCCCCTACCTCCTGGCTGGTTGCTTGACGTAGGGTCCAAGTGTCCTAGATCTTGTTCATTCCAAAAATCACATTCCCGAAGGTTTCATTCCGTTTGGACTCCGTTTGATATTCTTTTTCTACGAAACTCTAAAATAGGCAAAAAAAACAACAATTCCGGGCTGGGCCTCCGGTTAATAGGTTAGTCCCAAAAATAATATAAAAGTGGATAATAAAACCCAATATTGTCCAAAACAGTAGATAATATAGCATGGAGCAATCAGAAATTATAGATACGTTGGAGACGTATCAAGCATAGCTCTATTCTTTGAGTCACTTGGGATTTATATCCGCTGATCACTATGAGGAACTTGAAATACGAAAAAACCAAGATTTATCCCTCAACTATGAGGGGAGGTAAGGAACTGCCATCTAGCTCTACACTTGATTCACCTTCTGTTATGAGTAAATTTGCGACACCTACACATGCTATTGATTCTGATAGGTCGCGTTTATTGATGATGCCACTTCTGCTATGCATGATACTTATGATGAAACTAATTCTATGCTTGATACTACTGTGCTATTAGGTGAATTTCCTGATGAACAACTTGCTAGGGTTAGAGAGAATGAAATTCTTGAAACTGATAATATTGATGAAAGTGATGATGAAGATTCTCCCCCTAGATATGAATTACCTGATGTACCTGAGGGTTATGTTATGGATGAAGAAACTGCTAGAGATTTTCTTGCTTGCAATGATAGATATGATCTTAAGAAACTATTAGCTAAGCTGAAAGAAAAATCTTTAAATGCTAGAATGAAATATGACCCTCTTTTGCTACTTCAACTATCTGTATTTCCGATAAGGATTATGATTTGTCTGTTGATCCTGAGATAATTACTTTGGTTGAATCTGATCCTTTTTATGGCTATGAATCTGAAACTGTTGTGGCTCATCTTACTAAATTAAATGATATAGCCACCCTATTCACTCATGAGGAGAAAACTCGCTACTACTATATTCTTAAATTATTTCCGTTCTCATTAAAGGCTGATGCTAAAACATGGTTTAATTCTCTATATCCTGGTTGTGTGCGTAGTCCCCAGGATATGATTTATTACTTCTCTGCTAAATATTTCCCCGCTCGTAAGAAACAAGCTGCCTTAAGGGAAATATATAATTTTGTGTAAATTGAAGAAGAGAGTATCCCACAAGCTTGGGGGAGGCTTCTCCGGTTACTTAATGCTTTGCCTGATCATCCTCTCAAGAAAAATGAAATAATCGATATCTTTTATAATGGACTAACCGATGCTTCTAGAGACCACCTGGATAGTTGTGTTGGTTGTGTTTTCAGGGAAAGAACTGTTGATCAAGCTGAATTTCTATTGAATAATATGTTGAGTAATGAAAATGATTGGACACTTCTTGAACCAACTCCTAAGCCAACTCCGAAGAAAAGGGGTATTCTATTTCTCAGTCCTGAAGATATGCAAGAGGCAAAGAAATCTATGAAAGAAAAGGGTATTAAAGTTGAAGATGTTAAGAATTTACCACCTATTGAAGAAATACATGGTCTTGATAACCCGACACAGGTAGTAAAGGTAAATTCTCTCTATAGATTTGATGAAGGTGATATTCCTCGTTATAAGTCTGCTAGCCAATGCTTAGATGAGTTTGATAATTTTATTGCTAAACAAGAAAACTTCAATGCCTATGTAGGTAGACAATTGAAACATAATGCTTATATGATTGAACACTTGAGTGATCATATGTCTAGAGTTAAGGGTGAACTTAAACTCATTAGTAAACATGCTTCTATGGTTACCACTCAAGTAGAACAAGTGCTTAAAGCTCAAAATGATTTGCTCAATGAATTAAATAATAAGAAAAATGATAATGTTGTTAGAGTTATGACCAGAGGGGGTAAAATGACTCAAGAACCTTTGTATCCTAAGGGCCACCCTAAGAGAATTGAGCAAGATTATCAGAGAACTAATGTTGATGCACCTAGACCTTCTAAGAAGAAGAAAAACAAAAATGATAGGACTTTGCATGCTTCTAGTGAACCTGTTGTAGACACACCTGAGCATCCCAATGATATTTCTATTTCTGATGCTGAAACACAATCCGGTGATGAACATGAACATAGTGATAATGTTAATAATGATGTTCATGTTGATGCTCAACCTAGAAATAATAATGATGTAGAGATTGAACCTGCTATTTATCTTGATAACCCACAATCAAAGAATCAACGTTATGATAAGAGTCTTCGTTGCTAGGAAGCACGGTAAAGAAAGAGAACCATGGGTTCAGAAACCCATGCCCTTTCCTCCTAAACCATCCAAGAAAAAGGATGATGAGGATTTTGAGCTCTTTGCAGAAATGATTAGACCTATCTTTTTGCGTATGCGTTTGACTGATATGCTTAAAATGAATCCTTATGCTAAGTATATGAATGATATTGTTATAAATAAAAGAAAGATACCGGAAGCTGAAATTTCCACCATGCTTTCTAATTATACTTGTAAGGGTGGAATACCTAAGAAACTAGGAGATCCAGGAGTACCAACTATACCATGCTCCATTAAAAGAAACTATGTTAAAACTGCTTTATGTGATCTTGGAGCCGGTGTTAATGTTATGCCTCTCTCTTTATATCGTAGACTTGATTTGAATAAGTTGACACCTACTGAAATATCTTTGCAAATGGCCGATAAATCAACTGCTATACATGTTGGTATTTGTGAGGATGTGCCTGTTGTGGTTGCAAACGTTACTATTCTAAAGGACTTTGTTATTCTTGATATTCCTGAGGACGATAGTATGTCGATTATCCTTGGTAGACCCTTTTTGAATACTCCAGGGGTTGTTATTGATTGCAACAAAGGCAATGTCACTTTTCATGTTAATGGTAATGAACATACGGTACACTTTCCGAGGAAACAACCTCAAGTCCACAGTATCAATTCTATTGGAAAATTTTCATCGATTATTATTGGAGGTTTTGAATTTCCTCTTCCTACTGTCAAGAAGAAATATGATATTCTTATTGTTGGGGATGTGCATATCTCCGTTGAGGTAACCTAGTGTTATTCAAAAATTCTTCGGTTTCATGTTATTCGGAAAGAGTTTGTTAACAAGACTTGATCAACCTTGTTAGTGGATTCCTTTTGATGAGCATGAGATGGATGAAGTTAGAAACCACAACTCTCTGTACCCTCCTTTTACCTTCTGTTATTTAGATTAAATAAAGCAAAAATAATATTTTCTGTCTGTTGTCTGAATTATCCATGCAATAAAAAATACCCCGAAAATAAAACTTCTCCAAATGTCCCGAAATTGAAATATGATTTTTTGTAGAATATTTAAGGATATCTGGCACTGAGAACACACCAGAGGGGGCAACCACCTGGCCACGAGGGTGCAGGGCGCGCCCTACCCCCTGGGCACGCCCCCTGCCTCGTGTGCCCCTCGTGGCCCCCTCCACTTATTCCAGCACCCACACACTCCTTCTTCCCCTAGAAAAAAATCACCACACAGCTCAAACCCGTGTTCTAGCTCGTTTTGCTGCGATTTTCGATCTCCTTGCTCAAAGCTCCACTCACAAAACTGCTTTGGGGGATTGTTCTTCGGTATGTGACTCCTCCAATGGTCCAATTAGTTTTTGTTCTAGTGCTTTATTTATTGCAAATTTTTGCTGCTTAGGTGACCCTGTTCTTGAGCTTGCATGTCAAATTTATATGGTTCCAAGTAGTTTTAATGCATGATATAGCCTCTAGGCACTTGTGGGAGTAGTTGCTATCAATCTTGTTGAGTATTGGTTCACTTTTATTTTGAGTCGCTAAAAATTTCAGAAATTTTCAGAAAATGATGAAGAGATTATTGAGGGGCTCTTCGAGCCGAAGCTAGAAGGATAAGCAAAGTAAAGAGAATAAGAAGCCAAAATATAGTCTTCCTCGCACCGTGGAAGTTCGTCCGTGTGAATGGCCTTGTGATGGTTCTTGAGAGCAGTCGGGATTCATGATGATTTTTATTATTTGGCTGAGAATGCGGGCCTCGTCGACTTCCTCCGCGACTAGCGCGAATAGTATCTCCTCCTCACTAATATTTTTGTGAATTTTCTTCATTTTCATGCTAGGAGATCGCCACCTTCGGTGGATTTTTATTTATATGATGAGTTTAAGGAGATGTCACTTTAGGATTTTTGTGTGGTTTGCAAGTTACCCTTTGCGGGCAGCATAGAGGAACCACATCGTAATGATGTGGAAGGGTTTATTGATATGATTGTTGTAGGGGAAACGAGGAAAGTTTCCGATGCAAGAATCACTAGCATACATTTTCCTGTTCTACGTTACTTTTCAATATTTGCTAGTAGATGCTTAATTGGTCGTGGGAACAGTGGAAACCTTAGTGCCCCGATATTGTTATTTTGCGCCATGCCTTGTTTCATGATACTACTTTCAGTTTAGGCGCTATTATTGCTAAACGGTTAAAACTAAACCGTACGAAGGGTCCCATCTTTGGAGGCATATTTGCTTCGCGCCTTGCTGCACACTTTAACGTACCTATCAGGCATTATGAGAAAGAGGAAAAGTTGTTGCCTCCTATTTTTCTAGATTATAAGAGTATGGTAGCACATGAGTTTATTGTTAAAGATAAGAAGAAGCTTCTTAAGTATAAATTGATATTTGATAAAAAAATATTGTGAGATTATTACCTTGCATGCGCCCTCTTTGTTTTACATATTTTCAGGCACGTACCTCATTTTGTCGGAGGCCGTTCATGCATACTTGAGCGTGACACATGTTCCAGAGGTTGAGCCAGAGCCACCAATTTACCCTTATCGGCAATTTGTTTATTAGTGGGATCCAGAGGAGATCGCCAACTAGTGGCACCCCGAGGATCCTCCCCAGTACACTGGAGAGGACCACTTTGATCCATGGGCATAGACCAACTTATGCCAAAAGCATAAGCTTGGGGGAGTAAGTATTTCCCACCGACATTACATTCATGTTCACACACTCATTCTAGTTGTCGGTGCTCATACTTTTTCAATCCATCCATGCTAGTTTACTTTCTGTTTTAAGCCTTCTTCTTGTGTGTTTGAAAAACCTTAATAATTTTTTTTAGCTTTTATCTAGTTTACTTTCCATGCTTGTAGTAGTAAACAACTTATGGGAACAATAATCAACTAGCATAGGAAGGCAAAACAAGCATAACTTCAAGATTTTAAGCACATAGAGAGGAAACTTGATATTATTGCAATTCCTACAAGCATATACTCCTCCCTCATAATAATTTTCAGTAGCATCATGAATGAATTCAACAATATAACAAGAACCAAAAGCATTCTTTTCATGATCTACAAGCATAGCAAATTTACTACTCTCCACATAAGCAAAATTCTTCTCATTCGGAATAGTGGGAGTATCATAAGAGACTTGAATACTATAAATTGTTTCCACATTAAAGGAGTAATGTTCAGAAAAAGGGTAATCACAATCATGACAAGTTTTATAAATATAATCATCACTACTTTTTATAGCATAAGTTTCATCACAATAGTCATCATAAGTAGCAACTTTGTTCTCATCATAATCGATTGAAGCCTCTTCCGAGATAGTGGATACATCACTAAATAAAGTCATGACCTCTCCAACTCCACTTTCATAAATATTATAAGATTCAACATCCTCCAAAATAGTGGGATCATTACTTCCTAAAGTTGACACTTTTCCAAACCCACTTTCATCAATATAATCATAATAAGTAGGAGGCATGCTATCATCATTATAAATTTGCATATCAAAGCTTGGGAGAATAAAAATATTATCTTCATTAAACGTAGCCTCCCCAAGCTTAGGACAAACATTAATTGCAGCAAATATATTCTCAAAAACATTGTCTTCATCAAACATAGCATCCCCAAGCTTGGGCCTTTTCATATCATAAGCATCATGAATATTCAAGGAATTCATACTAACAACATTGCAATCATGCTCATCATTCAAAGATTTAGTGCCAAACATTTTAATACATTCTTCTTCTAACACTTTGACACAATTTTCCTTTCCATCATACTCACGAAAGATATTTAAAAGATGAAGCATATGAGACAAACTCAATTCCATTTTTTTGTAATTTTCTTTTATAGAATAAACTAGTGATAAAACAAGAAACAAAAATATTCGATTGCAAGATCTAAAGATATACCTTCAATCACTAACCTCCCTGGCAACGGCGCCAGAAAAGAGCTTGATGTCTACTACACATCCTTCTTCTTGTAGACGTTGTTGGGGCCTCCAAGTGTAGAGGTTTGTAGGATAGTAGCAAATTTCCCTCAAGTGGATGACCTAAGGTTTATCAATCCGTGGGAGGCGTAGGATGAAGATGGTCTCTCTCAAGCAACCCTGCAACCAAATAACAAAGAGTCTCTTGTGTCCCCAACACACCCAATACAATGGTAAATTGTATAGGTGCACTAGTTCGGCGAAGATATGGTGATACAAGTGCAATATGGATGGTAGATATAGGTTTTTGTAATCTGAAAATATAAAACCAGCAAGGTAACTAACGATAAAAGTGAGCGTAAACGGTATTGCAATGATAGGAAACAAGGCCTAGGGTTCATACTATCACTAGTGGAAGTTCTATCAACAATAATAACATAGTTGGATCATATAACTATCCCTCAACATGCAACAAAGAGTCACTCCAAAGACACTAATAGCAGAGAACAAACGAAGAGATTATGGTAGGGTACGAAACCACCTCAAAGTTATTCTTTCGGATCGATCTATTGAAGAGTTTGTACTATAATAACACCTTAAGACACATATCAACCAAAACCCTAATGTCACCTAGATACTCCAATGTCACCTCAAGTATCCGTGGGTATGATCATACGATATGCATCACACAATCTCAGATTCATCTATTCAAACAAACACAAAGTACTTCAAAGAGTGCCCCAAAGTTTCTACCGGAGAGTCAAGACGAAAACGTGTGCCAACCCCTATGCATAGGTTCATGGGCGGAACCTGCAAGTTGATCACCAAAACATACATCAAATGAATCACGTGATATCCCATTATCACCACAGATACGCACGGCAAGACATACATCAAGTGCTCTCAAATCCTTAAAAACTCGATCCGACAAGATAACTTCAAAGGGAAAACTCAATCCATTAGAAGAGAGTAGAGGGGGGAAAACATTATAAGATCCAACTATAATACCAAAGCTCGCGATGCATCAAGATCGTATCACCTCAAGAACACGAGAGAGAGAGAGATCAAACACATAGCTACTGGTACATACCCTCAGCCCCAAGGGTGAACTACTCCCTCCTTGTCATCGAGAGCGCCGGGATGATGAAGATGGCCACTGGTGAGGGTTCCCCCCTCCGGCAAGGTGCCGGAACAGGGTCCCGATTGGGTTTTGGTGGCTACAGAGGCTTGCGGCGGCGAAACTCCCGATCTATTCTATCCCCGAAGTTTTTAGGGTATATGGATATATATAGGAGGAAGAACTATGTCAAGGGAGCCACGAGGGGCCCACGAGGGTGGAGGGCGCCCCTTAGGGGGGTGGGCGCGCCCCCTACCTCGTGGCTCCCTCGTTTCTTTCTTGACGTGGACTCCAAGTCTCCCGGGTTGCTTTCCTTCTAAAAATAACTTCTCCAGAAGGTTTCATTCCGTTTTGACTCCGTTTGATATTCCTTTTCTTCGAAACGCTGAAACAAGGGAAAAAGAAGAACGACACTGGGCTCTGGGTCAATAGGTTAGTCCCAAAAATAATATAAGTGTTTAATAAAGCCCATAAACATCCAAACAGATAATATAATTGCATGGAACAATAAAAAATTATAGATACGTTGGAGACGTATCAGCATCCTCAAGCTTAATACCTGCTCGTCCTCGAGTAGGTAAATGATAAAAACTGATTTTTTGATGTGGAATGCTATCTAATATAATCTTCTTTATTGTGGCAGGAATATTCAGATCCATAAGATTCAATACAAAAGTTTAATATTGACATAAAAATAATAATACTTAAAGCATACTAACTAAGCAATTATGTCCTCTCAAAATAACATGGCCAAAGAAAGTTCATCCCTACAAAATCATATAGTTTAGTCATGCTACATTTTCGTCACACAAGAATGCTCTCATCATGCACAACCCCGATGACAACCCAAGCAATTGTTTCATACTTTAGTAATGTCAAACTTTTTCAACTTTCACGCAATACATGAGCGTGAGCCATGGATATAGCATTATGGCTGGAATAGAATATGATAATGGGGGTTCTATGGAGAAGACAAAAAAGGAGAAAGTATCACATTGACGCGGCTAATCAACGAGCTAGGGAGATGCCCATCGATTGATGTCAATGCAAGGAGTAGGGATTGCCATGCAACGGATGCACTAGAGATATAAATGTATGAAAGCTCAACAAAAGAAACTAAGTGGGTGTTGTCGGTGTCAAAACCGGCGGATCTCGGGCAGGGGGTCCTGAACTGTGCGTCTAGGCGGATGGTAACAGGAGACAAGGGACACAATGTTTTACCCAGGTTCGGGCCCTCTTGATGGAGGTAAAACCCTACGTCCTGCTTGATTAATATTAATAATATGGGTAGTATAAGAGTAGATCTACCGCGAGATCAAGGAGGCTAAACCCTAGAAGCTAGCCTATGGTATGATTGTTGTATGTTGGAGTTGTTGTCCTACGGACTAAAACCCTCCAGTTTATATAGACACCGGAGAGGGTTAGGGTTACATAAAGTCGGTTACAAGGGTAGGAGATCTAAATATCTGCATCGCCAAGCTTGCCTTCCACGCCAAGGAAAGTCCCCTCCGGACACGGGATGAAATCTTCAATCTTGTATCTTCATAGTCCTGGAGTCCGACCGAAGGTATAGTTCGGATGGCCGAACACCCCCTAATCCCGGACTCCCTCAGTAGCCCCTGAACCAGGCTTGAATGACGACGAGTCCGGCGTGCAGATTGTCTTCGGCATTGCAAGGCGGGTTCCTCCTCCAAGTTCTTCATAAAAGATTGTAAACACCAAGAGTAGTGTCTGGCTCTGCAAAATAAGTTTCCACATATTGCCATAGAGAGAAAAATATTAACACAAGTCTAATCTGCTGACGTATTCCATAGCGTGGCACCACACTATGGCCAAGCCCTTATTCGAATCGTTTTCACTTCTCCACCTCAGCGCGTTTTGCGAGGCGGTTTCCTTGGCACGTCTTGTCAAAGCAGAGATTGTGTCCCCTTTATTTACGGGATTCTCATCAATACGGTCGTGGGTAACCCAATCATGCCCGTTTAGCATGTTTTCTCGATTAAAGGCGAGTCCCAAACGGTCACGGGGAGGGCTCTTGGTATTCAACCTCTTATAAAGAGACCAAGGCCTTACCCCTTTTTTCCAACCTCAAACGAGTTTGCCCATCGCCTCGAGTTCCAACACCCTAGGCCCCAGATTTCAGGCGCTTCGGACCATCGACAATGTCCGGTTCTGACCTTCAAGGCCAGTGGATGCCCTCCTCCGTTACGGAGGAGGACATGCCAAAGTTGAGAGAGGCTAAGTTCTTGACCGGCGAAATTCCGCATAGGTTGCCTGCTCAAGGGCAGGCGGTTCCCAGTCCCCAGCCCGGTGAGAGCGTGGTGTTCAAGTCTCACTTCCTTCGGGGTTAGGCTTCCCAATGGATCCCTTTGTGAGGGGGCTGCTGTTCTATTATGGGTTGGAATTTCACGACTTAGCTCCGGAGTCCATCCTCCACATTTCTTCTTTCATCGTCGTGTGTGAAGCGTTCCTCCGTGTTACCCCTCACTTTGGATTATGGCTCAAGACCTTTAAAGTGGAGCCGAAGATGATCGAGGGACGACATGCAGAGTGCAGAGGCGCCGTTATAAGTAAGAATGCTGATGCTCCCTGGCCCGAGGGCTCTTTTCAAGAGGAGCTCGGCTTATGGCAACGGGAGTGGTTCTATATCACGGCTCCCAGGGGCACAAAATGGGTGGCGCCGCCTGCCTTTCGCTCGGGTCCCCCACAACAGCTAGGGTCGTGGGTCAATAAAGGCCTAGACTGGGGGCCATCTCAGGACGTACCTTTGTTGCAAGGCCGAATCAAGGATCTCTTGGAAAGAGACCTTAGCCTGGTCAAGGTGACGCAAGTCATGCTGATACGCCGAACCCTGCCCGGCAAACGTCGCTCCCTCCATTTGTAGGAGTTTAATCCGGAGGGACCACGAGCTCTCCAACATTTTATGGGCGCAACGCCTGTGGAGATGTACAAATTGTTTTTCGGATCACAAGCAATGTGTCCGGATTTGACCGAGGATGCAGGTTTAAGCTGCAATCGCCCGGATACTCAAGTAAGTAACCTTGTGCCCGGACTCACTATCCATATAATTGTCATAAATTCGCCCCTAAAAGAGTTGTCCTTTTTAAACAGGAGTGGATAGCGAAAGAAAGGCTGATCAGGTGTCCGGCTCCCCTTCCTAAGACCAGGTCGGATCTCGTGCTTGTCAGGATGTTGAAGATTGTGCCTCTGGAGAGAAGTGAGGGAGAGGACAAGGAAACTATGGCCTCCTCAAAGGAGGCGGTTCCGAAGGGAGGAACCGAAGATTCCTCTCCTAAGGGGAAGAAGAGGGCCGCTCTGACGACCCGGAGCCAATGGCCTCAAAGCGGGGTAAAAAATCCTCGTCAGAGGGTCCGATGCCGGGGGGTTCCTCGGTCGAACTATGCCCTCAAAGGAATCAGCCCTCTAGCGAGCCGTAAGTAGAGAAAGATTGTATATTTCGAGAGAAGGATCCTTGCTTTAAACCTGAGAAGATTAACCGAAATTTTACCTTGTAGTTCGGACCTCAGCCCTTCTCAGCAGAGCTCGTCTTCGGGGGATCTTCTTCCGGAGATGATGGAGAGCGGAACGCCTCCCCCTACCGTACCGCCTAGCGAGGCGGGAGAACCTGAGGTGTCGTCGCGGAGGGTTTCTCCGAATCCGGCAGGGGCGGAAGATTGCTATGTGGTCCCCCAAGGTTCTCCGCGTCCGGCCTCCCAGAGGACAAGTCCGGCACCATCTGGTGATTGGCCGGAGGAGCTAAAGAATCTGCTGGGGCGAGCTTCTATCTCAGAGGAGCACCACGCATTGATGGTCACGGTGATTGAAAGGATTGCATCCGCAGAAAGCGGATTGCACGAGGCTGTCAGAAGTTTACTGACGGGCTTTGAGGTACATTAGATAATGTACACTTTTGTCAGTTGCACATAAATAAGATGCGCCCTGTATAGATAGTAGCCCCTGAGACTCTGTGCGTCGTCAAAAGTGACAGCGTGTAGAAGATCATAACCCCAGGTCTAAATTTTTCGCCTTTAAATGTAGGTGGCGAAGTGTCCGGAATCGAGCCGAACTGATGATTTTGCCGAACTAAAGCGGCAGCTGGACGTGGCAGATGCCGACATCACGCTCGTCAACAAGCGGCTTGATGAGGCTCAAGGTATGTAATTCCTTGGGCAGCACCTGGTAAGAGGAGCTTTATGCCAATATCTTATAATGTATATGCTTGTCGTAGATGGTGCGGCCGCCGTGGAGAGTCTTCGGGCGAAACTTGACCGGGCTAAGGAACAAGCCAGAGAAAGGGATGCAGTTGCCAAGAAGGCCCTTGAAGAGCTGAGAACCGAACAGGCTGCTCACTGCCGAAGCAAGAAGGAGATGGCCGAGATGGTCGTGAAGTTAAAGAGCGCTGCTGACCATTGTGAGCTTCTTGAGAAAGAAGACCGGGCGAGGCAGACGGACTTAGAGAAGGCCATTGCTGATGCCAAGGACGCTCGCTCTGCGATGAGAGCTGCGATGGAGGAGCTGCGTTAGGCCGGACAGATTGCGGCTGGAAAGCCCTTTATGCTGCGGAGGAAGTTTTGCGATCCGAAGTTTTCTCCGCTGGACCGGATGTGGAGTGTGGAGGACACCTATCTGGATTTGACAGCGAGTGCTGCTGATGCGACCGAACACTTTCGAGATCAAGAAGATCGTGAAGTGGAAAAAAATTTCTAGTCGCAGTTTCACAATCCAGAGCGTCCCCTGGCGGTGGACGATCGTCTGGCTCAATGGGCCGAGCTGAATAGGTTGTCCGGACTCGCCATGAAGTTCGTCATGGGTCATTTGTGGCTAGGGAGATTGGAGTCGAAGAGTTATTTCGGCTTGGTACAACAACTCCTTGATGCGGTGCCCCATATCGATGCAATGAAGAGGTCAGCATGCATAGAGGGCGCAAAGATGGCTCTTGCCCGTGTCAAGACATATTGGGCGGAGATGGAGACCACCGTTGTTGCGCACCGAGATTCGGACAAAAGCCGAGTACCCTCCGAACACTATTTTCAGGATGTCCTTGAAGGCGCTCGTGTAATAGAGACGCAGTGCTCAAAGGATGCTATGTTCTGATAGCATATGTAATTATAAAACAATATTTTGATGAATTGTAGTAGGCTTTTATACTTGTGCCTTCAAGTATGTGGAACACCTCCTGTGCGGCCGTTTAAAAAAATATATATATAATCTGAAAGATGGCAGTCGTTGGCTTCAGCCCCCACGCACATAGTGCGGGGGTGCTCTGTAAGTGCATCTAGTGCCCCTTAGTGATTTTGGTGTATTGAAGACTTATAGGTTAAGCATCTGATGTGTTTATGAGTGTACACAGGTCTATAAGTCTATGAGGAGTTTGAAATTTACAGTAAAATTCGACCCCTAAAAATGAAGTTCTTCGACTGAAGACTTTGATATTCTGAAGACTTTCTGAAGACTTTCTGAAGACTTTGAATGTGAAGAAATTGGTGTGACCTTGAAGACATGGTATTCGTTCGAGGAACATGAAGCGTGAAGACTTTGTTTTCGTAGTTTCATTTTTCTCTTTCTTGAGTCATAGGAAACACCATACTGTTAAAGGGGGTCGAGGAAATACTAAGGAGAAAATTTCCATGTGATGCTCAACTCAAATCCTACACCTACCAATCCCTTCGAGTGAAGCCATTGGAAATCTCATACAGTTCAGACAATTTCTTCAGTGACAGAGACGCAGTTCTTCTGGTCACTGAGGACTTTGCTCTGACTGAGGAGTTAGGAATTCGCCAGTGCGAATTGCCTACACAGTGAGGAACATGATAGCCCTGAGGAATTGTTTATGTCTTATCATGTCGGGCTGCTCCCTAGGCTATAAATAGCCGCCCCCTTCAACCACTAGTTGGTTGGCTGCTCCGCGTGAACTTGACACTTGTCATTTGAGAGCAACCCATCCTCCGAGGACTTTGAGCAAAAATCATCAAGTGAGGAAAATCCAAACCCAAACCCAGAACACCTACAAACCCAAACTGATTGAGCATCACTGAAGAAATTGATCCTGCGTGGATCCGACGCTTGTTACCTTTGAAGACTGTGCTTCTTCCAGACGGTTAGGCGTCAAGGTCTAGAGCATCCAAGAGGAATTGTGGATCGCCGAGTGACCAAGTCTGTGAAGGTTTGGAAGTCACCTGAAGACTTACCACGAGTGATTGGACGAGGACTGTGTGTCCTTAGTTCAAGGAGAATACGGTGAGGACTTGGTGTCCCGAGCTGCGTGCTCAGGACTGGGTGTCCGGGACTGTGTGTCCTCGAGTTTAAATACTCAGCCGCTCCAACCAGACGTACAACTGAGACAGCAGTTGGAACTGGTCTACCAAATCAATGTCTTCAATAAGCTTACTGGTTCCATTTCCTCAACACCTTCATTTCCTCATTACTGTGTTGTCTGTTTGTTCATATCTGTGTTTGAAGACTTTGACTGAAGACTTTCACAAATTCCTAAGTTCAATTTCTTCAGTCTGTTTGTCTTCATCTAGAGTTATCCTGTGCCTATGCTTTCTGTACTCTGTGTTTGTCTTCATTTCATCATGATGACCATGCATGTAATCTGTTATGTTTACTTCTGAGTACTTATTCTGCTGCTAGTATTTCTTCGCTAAGGAATTTCCTCACGAGCAAATTCCTCAGTGAAGAATTTCATAAAAATCGCCTATTCACCCCCCCTCTAGTCGATATAACGCGCTTTCAATTGGTATCAGAGCAAGGTACTCCCTTGTTCTGTGTGATTTTGGTTTAACCGCCTGGAGTTTTAGTTATGTCGACTGCAGATATGAAGAAAGTACCGTGCCCCATCTTTGACTGTCACGAGTATCCCAAATGCAAGGCTATGATGAAGAAGCGTCTCATGGTGATGGACAGCGAGCTATGGACCGTCACTGAGATTGGTCTGACCGATCTGTGCAAGATGGCGGAAGCTGATGACATTCGCAAGTACACTCAACTCAACCTCACAGCGAAGGCCGTCATCTGCTCCAGTCTGTCTCGAAACCAGTTCAGAAACATCATGCATCTCGATCAGGCGAAGCTTGTCTGGGACCGTCTCTCTGATGACTATGAAGGCCATCGAACCCGTCATTATCCTTGGTTTGAGGATTTCAAGGAATCGCTCAAATCGATGACATTCGAACCAGAATCATCATCCTCTACTTCATGCCTTATGGCAAAAAGTGCTGAGGTAACTGAATGCTACCTATCTGAGTCTAGTAATGAAGAATCTGGTGATGAATTTGGACCCAGTTATGTCAAACTTGCTTCCCTTGCTGCTAAACAACAAAGAGCCTTGAAAAATGCTAATGATATGCTTAGTAAGAGCAATGATATGTTGGGTGAAGAAATGGATCAGTCACAAGCCTTGGCTGAAAGTCTTCAGAGACTGCATTCTAAGTATGACTCCCTTCAAGATTAGCATAACTCTCTCTTGTCTGACTTTGAGAAGCTAAGAGTGAGTTATGAAGATCTTCAGAAGGAGCGCGATTCATTACTTGCTCAACAAATCAGCGCTGCTCAGGAAGAATTTATTCCTCCATGTTTAAAATGCATTGAACGAGAATCTGCTAATTCTTCACCTGAATGTTCAAATGCTTCAAATGTTAAAAATTCTTCACCTGTCTCTGCTATCACTAATTCCTCATCTGAGGACATTGCTAGTATCCCTGACGATGCAGGGCTGAAGGAATTGTACATGACAGGCATGTACAAAAGCCTCAAAGGGCATCAGGCTCTTTGTGATGTGCTTAAAAAGCAGATCCTCAATAGGAACCCTAGGAAAGAGGGTATTGCCTTTGAGAGGAAACTCAATGCGGATGGTACTTATTGGAAGCCTGAGCAGTACCCCAAAACCTCATGGGTTGCTGCAAAGGGACCTCCAGTTGATCCATCTGATTTATCTGGCTATACATGTGAATCTTCTCATTCTTCTGATGATTCATTTGACTCCAACTATAAACTGTTCAAAAATCAGAATGGTGAAGTATTTGCTAGATATGTTGGCACTAACTGCAGGAACGGTTCCCCTATGAAGAAAATCCGGGTTCCCAAAAGCTGCCTTGAAAGTCTTCAGGTGAATGTCCTCATGACACCACCTGTGAAGAAAAGGAACCCCAGATCTAATTCTTCATATGGATCAAATTCCTCACATGGATCAAAGTCCTCATATGAACATCATCGTGCTAACAACTCTATTTCGCAGGGAAGAGCCAAGGGCTATGAATATGAGCATGATTCTTCAAATTATTATGTTCATAAGTCCTCAAAGAATTTCTCTGCTTATTCATATGCTTACCCTAACCCCTCTTATGTGAAACGAAATGGTTTGGCTGCTTTGCCACCATTCTCATATGGAGCTCGCAGAGTGATGAACTCTTTGCCACCCCTTCAGATGTGGGTGGTGAAGAAAAAGAACTAATCTCTTCTGCAGTGTCAGGTCTCCAGACGTGCTGTAACGTCTGAAGAATTTGCTGGGGACCTGACAAAAATGCCTGAAAGGACGCAGGCTAACCATGATGAAATGAACTTTCATTTCACATGTCCTCCCTCTGTTTTATCGGTTCTACTGCTTGATGAAATTGATCTAATGAATTGTGATGTCATATTCTTCACTACTGAAGTATATGAGGTTCGTAAGTTGCACTAATTCATCTGCAGGATGATCAACCCAAAGCCACTGAATGGGTACTTGATAGTGGATGTACAAATCACATGACCGGTGACAAGAATCTGTTGATGGATGCTCCCTTATCAGCATCACACATGAAGCATATCATCTTCGCTGATAAAAGCAAAAGTCAGGTATTGGGTCTAGGTAAGGTTGCTATCACAAAGGATCGACACATGGACAAAGTCATGCTTATTGAGTCCTTAGGATACAATCTTATGTCTGTCTCAATGCTTTGTGATCTAGATATGGTTGTTGTCTTCGGCAAGTATCGTTGTGTTGTGATTATGGAATCTGACAAATCCAAAGTCTTCGAAGGCTTTAGGAGAGGAGACTTGTATATTGTTGATTTCTCTGCAGATTCACAACCTGCCATGTGCCTACTTGCAAAAACTTTAGAAGGATGGCTATGGCATCGACGACTTGGTCATGCAGGCATGAGGAATCTGCACACGCTTGCGAAGAAGAAGCATGTCATTGGCATTGAGAATGTCAAATTCCTCAAGGATCACTTATGCGGTGCCTGTGAAGCTGGAAAGATGACCAAGGCCAAGCATCCAGCGAAGACTATCATGACCACTACTCGTCCATTCGAATTGCTTCACATGGATCTCTTCGGTCCTAACCATTATTCCTCTCTCTCTAATGAAGCATCTCAATATGGTTTTGTTATTGTTGATGATTACTCTCGTTACACATGGGTGCACCTTGTCTCTTACAAAACTGAAGTGCAGGAAGTATTCAAACGATTTTCCTCGAGGGCTTCAACTAACTTTGGTGTGAAGATCAAGCACATCAGAAGTGACAATAGCACTGAGTTCAAGAATTCGGGTCTCAATGACTATCTTGATGAACTCGGTATTACTCATGAATTATCTGCTCCTTATACTCCTCAACAGAATGGCGTCGTGGAGCGCAAGAACAGGACTCTTGCTGAGATGGCTCGCACTATGCTCGATGAGTACAAAACCCCTCGTCGTTTCTGGGTTGATGCAATTGATACAGCGTGCCATATCATCAACAGAGTGTATCTTCACAAATTCTTCAAGAAGACTGCCTATGAACTCCTCACTGACAAGAAACCCAATGTGAGTTATTTCAAAGTCTTCGGTGCTAAATGCTGGATTAGAGATCCTCATCACAACTCTAAATTTGCACCGAAAGCACATGAAGGTTTCATGCTTGGTTACGGAAAGGACTCGCACACCTACAGAGTCTTCAACAATGTTCTTCACAAGATTGTTGAAACTGTAGATGTGCGGTTCGATGAAACTAATGGCTCGCAAAGAGAGCACCTACCTTCTGTGTTAGATGAACCAGCACCTGAGGAATCGATCAAGCACAAGGCTACTGAAGATATCATTCCTACTGAAGAATCTGCTGAAGAATTCGTTCCAGAACATGAAGAACGTCAAACTGATGCACCTGAAGAAAATGCTGAGGAAATTGATGCTGAAGAAAATGCTGATCAAATTCCTCAACGGCAACCAACTCACCCTCGCATTGCAAAAGAAGTGCAAGTGGAGAAGATCATCGATGACATTAGAGCACCAGGTCCTCTCACACGCTCAAAAGCTTCACATCTATCTAACTTTTGTGGGCACTTTGCTTTTGTCTCTATCACAGAGCCCACTAAGGTAGATGAAGCATTTCTGGAGCCTGAGTGGATTCAGGCCATGCAAGAAGAATTACATCAGTTCAGGCTCAACAACGTATGGGAACTGGTCAATCGTCCCGATCCTCGCAAGCATAACATCATTGGTACAAAGTGGATCTACCGCAACAAGCAAGATGAAAATGGTGTTGTGGTGAGGAATAAGGCACGACTAGTAGCTCAAGGCTACACACAGGTTGAAGGAATTGATTTTGATGAAACTTTTGCACCTGTTGCTAGACTTGAAGCTATTCGCATATTACTTGCTTATGCTAACCATCATGATATCATCTTATACCAAATGGATGTGAAAAGTGCAATCCTCAATGGTAAGATTGAGGAAGAAGTATATGTTGCTCAACCACCAGGTTTTGAAGATCCAAAACATCCTGACAAAGTCTTCAGACTTAACAAGGCCCTCTATGGCCTCAAGCAGGCCCCACGGGCGTGGTATGACACATTGAAGGAATTCTTCATGAAGAAAGGCTTCACACCTGGTTCACTCGATCCCACTCTTTTTACTAAATCATACGATGGTGAACTGTTTGTGTGCCAAATATATGTTGATGATATCATCTTTGGCTGTACTGACCAACGTTATAGTGATGAATTTGCCTATATGATGAGTGAAGAATATCAAATGTCTATGATGGGAGAGTTGAAATTCTTCTTAGGTCTTCAAATTCGTCAACAGCACAATGGCATATTCATATCTCAGGAGAAATACCTCAAGGATGTCCTGAAGAAATTCGGCATGCAAGATTGCAAAGGTCTCAAAATTCCTATGCCCACAAATGGTCATCTATGCACTGATGAAAATGGTACTGACTTCGATCACAAGGTATACCGCTCCATGATTGACTCTTTATTGTACTTATGTGCATCTAGGCCAGATATAATGCTTAGTGTTTGCATGTGTGCACGATTTCAAGCTGCACCGAAGGAATCACACCATATGGCTGTGAAGCATATTCTTCGATATCTAGCTCACACACCAACACTAGGATTATGGTACCCCAAGGGCTCAGACTTTGACCTCATTGGATATTCTGATTCTGACTATGTTGGTGACCGTGTGGATCACAAGTCAACATCTGGTACTTGTCATTTCCTCGGACGATCCTTGGTCTGTTGGTCCTCGAAGAAACAGAACTGCGTATCACTGTCTACTGCTGAAGCTGAGTACATTGCTGCTGGTTCTTGCTGTGCTCAACTACTATGGATGAAGCAAACACTCAAGGACTATGGAGTCAACGTGAAGAATGTGCCTCTCCTCTGTGACAATGAGAGTGCCATCAAGATTGCTCACAACCCAGTTCAGCACTCGAAGACAAAGCACATTCAGATTCGTCATCATTTTCTTCGTGATCATGTGTTGAAGGGCGACATTTCTATTGAGCATGTGAAGACTGAAGAACAGCTAGCCGATATCTTCACTAAGCCCTTGGATGAGAAGAGATTTAGCAAGTTGCGGTGTGAGCTAAATATCTTAGAATCTTCGAATGTACTTTGAAAATGCACTCATCCTAACACCTATGCATAATTGATGACTTAGATGTGCAACACATGAAGACACGTTTTTCTTCAATCAATGAAGAATAACACTCTAAGTGTGAAGAAATTAATGAAGAATTTGATTCTCAGAACCCTACGACAATTGTACGCGGTGTCTGAAATCATCATTCTTACACGGTGGGTCACGTCACCACAAAAGTTGAAAATCTTCAATTTGAGTTTGCCTCAACTTTTGAAATTCTTCAGTTTTTCAAATTCTTCAAACTTTACAAAGTCTTCACTTGTGCCGTCGTTTTTCTTCATTTGCTATATATATATATATATATATATATACATATATATATATATATATATATATATATATATATATATATATATATACGAGTTTATGTCCTCTACAGCATTCACTTATAGCTATTTCTTCAAGTTGGAATTTTTTTTTGCTAAGTGAATGTGATCGGACCCTTCCTCTCTATGCTATACTCAATCCAGTCCGTTCACAAATTCTTCATGTGCGTTCTATTTGAAACTCGTTCAAATTCTTCACTGTGTCCTGTCAGCTGAAGAAATTGCGAACGGAACGTTAAAACTAATCTTATCCAAACCTTCGGTTTTGCCACGCAATCCGTTCCACTTCCCACGATGGATTATTTTACTCACCCACGATCTTACACGATCTCCACTACACAGTACATGGGTGACACATGTCAAGTGAAGGAGAACGGCCAGGGGCATGTTAGTCCTAAATCTTCGGACGAGCAGTTTTTCACTGCGGCTATAAATACCCCTCCGTTGCCATCCTCACTTCCTTTACCTCGCTCGAGCTCTCCAAACCCTAGCGCTGTCGCTACTCCATCGTCGTTGGTGAGGAAAAGCTTCACTGCCTCGACCTCATCGCCGACGTACTCGCGCCGACAGCGGAAATCTTCACCTCCGCCGCCGCCGTAGACGTCTTCCTCCACCAAGTTAGGGCGTGGAAGATCTGCATTGACGAACTTCTCTGTTCCAAC
The DNA here is from genome assembly GCA_032464435.1 of Aegilops umbellulata. Taxonomy (NCBI): domain Eukaryota; kingdom Viridiplantae; phylum Streptophyta; class Magnoliopsida; order Poales; family Poaceae; genus Aegilops; species Aegilops umbellulata. The sequence continues at coordinate 620,601,902 of CP136057.1, forward strand.
TCACAGTTCGTCGTGTTCTTCAATCAGGGTAATTAAAAGCTATTTTTACTGCCCTCCTTGATTCGAAGTTTTTCTACAAAATCTTCAAATGTGTTTTTATTCTTCAAATCCTCACACACAAAACACCTCACTTATTCTCTGTTCTTGATTCATTTTCCTAAGTCTAAATATGGAGCTTAGTGAAATTCCTCAAGACGAATCTGGTCAAATTACTCAAAACTTGTTCTTTATAAAAAAAACCTCTGAGAACGCATATGACCTCTTCAAATTCCTCGCAACTATACTCTGTTCACAGGTACACATGTCCGCTGCTGAATCCTTAGGTTCTCATCAACTTAACTCATTTGCAGCGTTCCTCAAAGAAAAGTTGCATACTTCTTCAGAGAATTCCATTGTTCAAATTCCTCATCTGAAGAAAATGGCTGAAGGTAAAAGGCCGCAGAAAGGAGGAAAGAGACCAGAGGTCATGACTGCATTTGAAATCCCTGAGGACATTTATGCTGGGTACTGCACACCTACTGAAGAAGATAGAAATCAGCGCAAGGTGCGCATACAGAGGATTGAAAGGAGATGGGCAAGAGAATGGAGGGAGTACAGATATGTTACTCCTAAGTATATGAAGAAATTCCAGCCACTAGTGCTGAAGAAACTGCTGCTGAAACAGACAAGGTGACTGCACCTGAGGAAAATCCTGAAATTCCTCAGCCTGAAGAACCTGAGCTTGTGATTCCTGAGGTCGTGATGCAACTCACTGACACTCCTCTGCCAAGGCCAAAGGATCCATTCTCACGCAAACAGAAATTCAAGGCTGAAGACTTCTATGGCGAGCACGTATTCTTCACTGAATACAATCCTTATGACTCTGCTCGCATAAGGAAGAGGCGTTTCTGGACTGCCAGCCAAGCAAACTTCTATTCCTCAGTGCTTTACAACAAAGACAAAGTCTTCGACCATGCACATATTCCTTACGTGGATATGGAATCAATGCCGTACTTTACGCCAGTCCTCAGTGTTCTTCACGACGCTGGGCTACTCAACTTCTGCACAGATATATGCGATTGGAATGAAGAACTTATTCTTCAGTTCTATGCTACACTGCACATCACTGGCAACTCTGAAAATGTCAATTCATGGGTTCTGGACTGGATGACTGAAAATACACATTACAAGGCCCCAGCAACTGAATTGCTTCGCTGCCTTTCTCTTAGTCCACCCACTGAAGATGCGCGTTGCCTGTATGATGAACCTGAACTGTGAAACCACTATATGCAAGTGCTCATGAAGCCTCTGAAGCCAGGGCAATCACCTCGTACCAAATTCCTCGTCAAGGAATTGCTGTATGTGCCTAGGACTGTCTATCGCATTCTGACGAAGACAATATGTCCCATCAAAGGACACGATTCTTCCGATGAAGAAATTGTTGGCATCACGAAGAATATGCTTTTCAATATCATACATGGCGTTCCCATAAACTTCCATGATTTCTTCATGAGGACTCTAGCTAACATTGCTATGTCACCATTTGAGCTGAAGCCTTATGCACCTTGGATTATGAGATTCATCAGGACAAGGTCTTCACTCAACTACAAGGCTGAAACTCTCAACCACTGCAGCTACTTGCCTTCTATTGAAGTCCTCAAAAGGACATTTTCCTCAGCTGATGAAAAGGGCAAGGCCACTGCTGTGATAGATGAAGGCATTCGTCCATTGGATGGTCAATTTCACAAGGCTGCTTCTTATTCCACCAATGATGACTCTGCCACACATGACTCTGCTGCTAATACTGCCAAGACAAATCCTCAAGCCACAGCACCCAGGGTGATGACTGATCGTGAGTTACTCCTCAGTCTTCATCAAAAGGTTGATCGCAATCACAAATGGGTCAAGCGTCAGTTTGGTTCAATTCTTCACAACATGACTGCCACATATAATGCAGTGAAGAAAAACCATTACTACCTTCATGAAACCTTCAACCGCACCTAGGATGTTCTGTCTCAAGTAAATAGTGCTCAAGATTTAGAGAACATGGGCCTCAAAGAAGAATTTTTCTGGTCGGCACCTCCGCCGAAGAAATTCAAGAAGGTCAAGGTTCCTTCTCTGGTGGCCAGTTCATATTCTTCATCACGCGACACTGATGAAAATGAAGACTTGGACGACACTGCAGCAGGCCCTACTTCAACAACCAACCCCAACAACACTGGCGCTCCTCCATCAACTTGAATATCTTCAGGGGTGTTAGTCCTCAGATTCGATCCTTTTGGTCATTTGATGACAAAGGGGGAGAAATCTGAGTTAGTCTTCAAGCGGGTCTATAATAAGGGCATATTTTTTTAAGTTGCAACTCTCGTTCTTCCAAAACTTTTATTGGATCGAGTTGTAATCTTAAACCCTATGGTGCTCCGTGTCTGATACTTTGATACATGCTTGAGCTCTGATACTTTTGATGCGCTATTCTGCATGCTTATTCCTCATTAATGTTATCGCACGCATGCTGAATTGCATCAGGCACCATATTTCATCATGCATTTCAAATTCTTCATATCATATATCAAATGCGTGTATGAATTACAAGATATAGGGGGAGATCTCCATGATTTAACTCTTCAAGTGTGCATTGCTTCAAAAGCAAATTCCTCACTGTGCAAAACTTCAGGGGGAGTTCTTCTATATCTAGCAATCAAATTCCTCAATATTAGTTTCTACACTTCATATATTTATCCCCGTTGAAAACTTAACCTATATTGTCATCAATCACCAAAAAGGGGGAGATTGTAAGTGCATCTAGTGCCCCTTAGTGATTTTGGTGTATTGAAGACTTATAGGTTAAGCATCTGATGTGTTTATGAGTGTACACAGGTCTATAAGTCTATGAGGAGTTTGAAATTTACAGTAAAAGTCGACCCCTAAAAATGAAGTTCTTCGACTGAAGACTTTGATATTCTGAAGACTTTCTGAAGACTTTGAATGTGAAGAAATTGGTGTGACCTTGAAGACATGGTATTTGTTCGAGGAACATGAAGCGTGAAGACTTTGTTTTCGTAGTTTCATTTTTCTCTTTCTTGAGTCATAGGAAACACCGTACTGTTAAAGGGGGTCGAGGAAATACTAAGGAGAAAATTTCCATGTGATGCTCAACTCAAATCCTACACCTACCAATCCCTTCGAGTGAAGCCATTGGAAATCTCATACAGTTCAGTCAATTTCTCCAGTGACAGAGACGCAGTTCTTCTGGTCACTGAGGACTTTGCTCTGACTGAGGAGTTAGGAATTCGCCAGTGCGAATTGCCTACACAGTGAGGAACATGATAGCCCTGAGGAATTTGTACTCCAAATTTCCGACCGTTGCTGTGCCACGCGCCAGCTGTCCTAAAATATCTTGTCCACCTAACGGTCATATCATTGAAGGGCATTTATGTCTTATCATGTCGGGCTGCTCCCTAGGCTATAAATAGCCGCCCCCTTCAACCACTAGCTGGTTGGCTGCTCCGCGTGAACTTGACACTTGTCATTTGAGAGCAACCCATCCTCCGAGGACTTTGAGCGAAAATCATCAAGTGAGGAAAATCCAAACCCAAACCCAGAACACCTACAAACCCAAAGTGATTGAGCATCACTGAAGAACTTGATCCTGCATGGATCCGACGCTTGTTACCTTTGAAGACTGTGCTTCTTCTAGACGGTTAGGCGTCATGGTCTAGAGCATCCAAGAGGAATTCTGGATCGCCGAGTGACCAAGTCTGTGAAGGTTTGGAAGTCACCTGAAGACTTACCACGAGTGATTGGACGAGGACTGTGTGTCCTTAGTTCAAGGAGAATACGGTGAGGACTTGGTGTCCCGAGCTGCGTGCTCAGGACTGGGTGTCCGGGACTGTGTGTCCTCGAGTTTAAATACTCAGCCGCTCCAACCAGACGTACAACTGAGACAACAGTTGGAACTGGTCTACCAAATCATTGTCTTCACCAAGCTTACTGGTTCCATTTCCTCAACACCTTCATTTCCTCATTACTGTGTTGTCTGTTTGTTCATATCTGTGTTTGAAGACTTTGACTGAAGACTTTCACAAATTCCTCAGTTCAATTTCTTCAGTCCGTTTGTCTTCATCTAGAGTTATCCTGTGCCTACGCTTTCTGTACTCTGTGTTTGTCTTCATTTCATCATGATGACCATGCATGTAATCTCTTATGTTTACTTCTGAGTACTTATTCCGTTGCTAGTATTTCTTCGCTAAGGAATTTCCTCACGAGCAAATTCCTCAGTGAAGAATTTCATAAAAATCGCCTATTCACCCCCCTCTAGTCGATATAACGCGCTTTCATGCTCGCAGGAGGCGCTTTTTCACACTTAATGCAACGTCTTGGTCCTACAAAGGAGGTGATGGCGCAGCGAGCCAGGCAACCGAACTATAATGCTTTAAAACTTTCACTTAGCCATAGGAGCTTGACAGTGGGACTCTTTAGATAGCCGTTGGTGGCGACTGCGCTCGCCTGAATTCGGGGCGCGTGTGTGCCTGGCCGGGAAACGGCCCTACGTTAATGCGGAGGAATCCTATAGATTCCGGAGAGTCATCAAGTGGTTGACCAGTCTCACGCTATATCATGGCAGTCGGTTTTCGGCTTTGTCTACTGAGGTGCTCGCCCGGCCGAACCGGGCACAATCGCAGTAGTTCTCCTGGTGCCGCCTTAGCCGATAGAGCGGAACGTAAGCGGCCGAACACAGGAGCCCGGCAACCCAACATTGACCAAAATCATGATTCGGAGCTGATGCATATAAGGCCAAACTCGCGACGCCGAACACTCCCTAAGGTATTCGGTCTTTATGAGAGCGGGCAAAGTAATGCTCTTAGGTATAAGCCCCTAGTGTCCTGGTACGCGCGGAAATTCTGACGTGGCCACATGCCAAGACGCCAGCCTCCTCCTTGGTTATAGAACCAGGGGACGTGTAGCAACAGGAGACAGTAAAAAAGGTTTACGCAGGGTCTTAATCTGAAAAGAATCCTTAGAACGGGTCCCTACTGCACGTCTGCGCCTGTGTCTCCGTTGTGCCGTATCCTGGACGGGCGCAACACGATGTTCACCTGTAAAAGAGAGGAACTAAGTTGAAAGAAAAATTGTGTTAAATAAACAAAAATTCGTGCCAAACAAAAATTGTATTAAATAAAAAAATGTAAAGTAAAATATGTAAAATGAGCTTTATTGTCTTTTATATATGCGGAGCCCCTAGGGCATGCCGGGCTCGTCTATCTATGCCCGTGGTCTTAATGACCAGTTCGGATGTTCTGGCTGGTGAAGCCATTGTATTGTGGGGCTGTTAAAGTGGCCACACAATCCTCCACTTCGGGGAGGAGCGCTCAATGCTTCCCCTTCAAGGAGATGATGCCTCGTGGACCGTGCATCTTAAGTGTGAGAGATGCATAATGCGGTATTGCGTTAAAGCGGGTGAAAGCGTCGCGTCCCAGAAGTTCTTGATAGCGACTTGAGAATGGGACGATGTGGAAGGTCAGGCGTTCACAGCGGAAGTTATCGATAGAGCCGAATATAACTTAGAGCCGGATGAAACCCATGCAATGGGTGTCCGGACTAGGCGCTACCCCTTGAAAGGAGGTTTTGTTGTGGCGGATTCTTGTTGGGTTTATCCCCATGTGACGGATTGTGTCATGATATATCAGGTTTAGTCCACTACCGCCGTCCATTAGGACATTTGAAAACTGGAGCCCGCCAGTTATTGGATCGAGTACCAAGGCAGTCCAGCCTGCGTTCCTGGTACTTCTAGAATAATCCAGATGATCGAAGATGATTGGTTTTGACAACCAGTGGCGGGGCCCTTTTGGGATAGGTCGTGTGGCGCGTACCTTTATGGGCGCCGCACGTTTTGTTATGTGAAGTAGGTTTACTGTTTTTACTTCTTGTGGGAAATTCTTCTGTTTCCTGGTGCTCTGCTTTTGGGGTTCGTCCTCGTGTTCACTTGGTGTGTCGAGCCCCTTGTGTTCGGCATTGAGTCTGCCGGATTGTTTGAAAACCCAACAATCTCTGTGGGTATGCTTAGCAGGCCTTCCGGGAGTACTGTTTATTTGACATATCCTGTCCAGAATTTTGTTTAGGTTGGATAAATCATCTCTGTTATCCTGGAGGGGCGGCTTTTTCTGATTTTGCCATGAGCCTTTGAATCCTGCGTTGACTGCCATGTTCTTCGGACTGTTTTCCTTAGTCCGGCGACGATCCTTGTTGCGTCGCGGTTTTCCATTTCCATCCCTAGTTTTGGATGTAATTGGGTCGCTGGTGCTGCATCTTGCCAACCAGCTGTCCTCTCCTGCGCAAAAGCGGGTCATGAGGCTTGTTAATGCGGCCATTGTTCTTGGCCTTTCTTGGCCGAGGTGTCTGGCGAGCACTCGTCTCGGACATTGTCCCTGAAAGCTGCTAGGGCTTCGGCGTCCGGACAGTCGACTATCTGATTCTTTTTAGTAAGAAATCTATTCCAGAACTGCCGAGCTGACTCTCCGGGCTGCTGTGTTATGTGACTGAGGTCGTCTGCATCCGGAGGACGGACATAAGTCCCTTGAAAATTTGCTCGGAAAGCGTCCTCAAGCTCTTCCCAACTTCCAATTGTGTTTTCAGGAAGGCTTTTAAGCCAATGCCGGGCTGGTCCTTTAATCTTTAGGGGTAAATATTTGATGGCGTGGAGGTCATCTCCTCTAGCCATATGTATGTGGAGGATGTAATCCTCTATCCAGACTCCAGGGTCTGTTGTTCCATCATATGCCTCTATGTTTACGGGTTTGAATCCCGCTGGAAATTCATAATCCAGGACCTCATTGGTGAAACATAGGGGATGTGCGGCGCCCCTGTATTTGGGTGTGCCGGATTCTGATAATGGCTTTATTGTATTGCTTACGATAGCTTGCTTTCTTGGCCCATAAATGGACCTGGCAGGGCCTTCTTTTTTATGCGAAACTGTAAGTGGGTCGCGTGCCGGCTTAAGTGCGGCGCCATTTGCCGCTTTATGCTGGCTATGGGGTCGTCTATCCGACCGTGTGGCTTTCTTACTTTTTGAGTGCGAGGGCTCCAAGGCCTCTTCGTCGAATTCAGGCAGTAGCTTTCGCTTAGGATAGCTTTTAGTGCGGCGACTATCGCCGTATTTGTCTGCGGTGTTGATTACTTTACTCCATCTGGTCCTGAGTGCATCTTCTGCAGTTTTGAGCTTCCGCTTCTGCTTTTTCAGGCTGTGTGCGGTTGCAACGAGCCTCTTGTGGAGGTTCTTCTTCTCCGTGGGTTTATCCGGCGTAAGGTCATCCGGAATGCCATTTTCGCCAGGGGAGGGATGTTCGGTTTCTTCATCCGGGCTGCCCTGTTCGGACGGTTGCTCTAGGGCATGCTCGTCGCCTGCTGGCTCATCCTGCTCTATGGCTGGGTCTGTATCGAGGCGGGGCTTGGGTCGGCGTTTACGCCGACGCGTTGATTGTTTTTCAAGGGATTGATCCTTCATTCCATCCCCGTTTTCCTCGTGGTCGCTACCTTTAGGGGTATCCACCATGTACACATCATGAGATGAGGTGGCTTTCCAATGCCCTATAGGCATTGGTTCATCAGTGTCTCGTGCATCGTCGTCCATACCGTCGATGTCTTCGGAGTCGAAGTTGAGCATGTCGTTTAAATTATCGACGGTGGCTACCAAATGGGTGGTGGGTGGGTTTTGAATTTCTTCATCTTCCGTATCCCACCTTGCTGACCATAGTCTGGCCATGGCTCTCCTGATAAAGAGAGACACTTTAGTGAGTTCAGGATGTCGCCGAAGGGCGAGTGCTGAAAGATGTCCGCGGCGGTGAACTCCATGATCGGCGCCCAATGGGATTCGATCGGCAGGGGCGCGGGGGGTTCGGAGTTCGGAGAGGAATCTGGATCCTCGGAGTCACGGGTCATGCAGAGTGCGGGGCTGGTGTTCGGCTCGATCGCCTTTGAGATTGCAGCCCCTGAGGTGGCGTCCAACCGCTCGTCCTCGATCGGCGCCGCAGGCTCCGAATTAAAGGTCGGGACCGACGCGCGTGCGGCCTCCAGGACATTGTTCGGCGGCAGAGCTAGATCATGCCCATCGAGACAGTGCGGCGCGCTTGGCTGTGGCTCGAATCCGTCGAAGATCAAGTCCCGGCGGATGTCAGCCGTGTAGTTCAAACTTCCAAACCTGACCTGATGGCCAGGGGCGTAGCTTTCGATCTGCTCCAGGCGGCCAAACGAATTGGCCCGCAGTGCGAAGCCACCGATGACGAAGATCTGTCCAGGGAGGAAAGTCTCACCCTGGACCGCATCGTCGTTGATGATCAAAGGAGCCACCGGGCCTAAAAGTGACGACACAGAGGAACTCTCAATGAAAGCACCAATGTCGGTGTCAAAACCGGCGGATCTCGGGTAGGGGGTCCCGAACTGTGCGTCTAGGCGGATGGTAACAGGAGACAAGGGACACAATGTTTTACCCAGGTTCGGGCCCTCTTGATGGAGGTAAAACCCTACGTCCTGCTTGATTAATATTGATAATATGGGTAGTACAAGAGTAGATCTACCGCGAGATCAAGGAGGCTAAACCCTAGAAGCTAGCATATGGTATGATTGTTGTATGTTGGAGTTGTTGTCCTACGGACTAAAACCCTTCGGTTTATATAGACACCGGAGAGGGTTAGGGTTACACAAAGTCGGTTACAAGGGTAGGATATCTAAATATCCGCATCGCCAAGCTTGCCTTCCACGCCAAGGAAAGTCCCCTCCGGACACGGGACGAAGTATTCAATCTTGTATCTTCATAGTCCTGGAGTCCGGCCGAAGGTATAGTTCGGATGGCCGAACACCCCCTAATCCTGGACTCCCTCAGGTGTGCATCCAACTTGCTTGCTCACGAAGACCTAGGGCATTTGAGGAAGCCCATCGTTGGAATATACAAGCCAAGTTCTATAATGAAAAATTCCCACTAGTATATGAAAGTGACAAAACAAGAGACTCTCTATCATGAAGATCAAGGTGCTAATTTGAAGCACAAGTGTGGAAAAAGGATAGTAGCATTGTCCCTTTTTATTTCTTTTTTTGGCCTTCCTTTTTTTATTTGGTATTTCTTCTTTTTTCTTTTGGCCTTTCCCTTTTTTTAGACTTTCTCTTTTTTGGGGGGACAATGCTCTATTAATGATGATCATCACACTTCTATTTATTTACAACTCAATGATTACAACTCGATACTAGAACAAAATATGACTCTATATGAGTGCCTCCGCTGGTGTACCGGGATGGGCAATGAATCAAGAGTGACATGTATGAAATTATGCATGGTGGCTTTGCCACAAATATGATGTCAACTACATGATCATGCAAGGCAATACGACAATGATGAAGCGTGTCATAATAAATAGAATGGTGGAAAGTTGCATGGCAATATATCTCGGAATGACTATGGAAATACCATAATAGGTAGGTATGGTGGCTGTTTTGAGGAAGATATAAGGAGGTTTATGTGTGAAAGAGCGTATCATATCACGGGGTTTGGATGCACCGGCGAAGTTGGCACCAACTCTCAATGTGAGAAAGGGCAATGCACGGTACCGAAGAGGATAGCACTGGTGGAAAGTTGAGAGTGCGTATAATCCATGGACTCAACATTAGTCATAAAGAACTCACATACTTATTGCAAAAATCTACAAGTCATCAAAAACCAAGCACTACGCGCATGCTCCTAGGGGTATAGATTGGTAGGAAAAGACCATCGCTCGTCCCCGACCGCCACTCATAAGGATGACAATCAAAGAACACCTCATGTTTCAAATTTGTTACATAACGTTTACCATATGTGCATGCTACGGTACTTGCAAACTTAGACACAAGTATTTCTCAAATTCACAACTACTCAACTAGCATGACTCTAATATCACCATCTTCATATCTCAAAACAATCATAAAGAATCAAACTTCTCTTAGTATTCAATGCACTTTATATGAAAGTTTTTATTATATCCCTCTTAGATGCCCATCATATTAGGACTAGTTTCATAACCAAAGCAAATTACCATTCTGTTCTAAAGAATCTCAAAGTAATATAAGTGAAGCATGAGAGTTCATCTATTTCTACAAAATAAATCCACCGCCGTGCTCTAAAAGATATAAGTGAAGCACTAGAGCAATAACAAACTACTCCGAAAGATATAAGTGAAGATCAATGAGTAGTCGAATAATTATGTAACTATGTGAAGAGTCTCTAACATTTAAGACTTTTAGATCTTGGTACTTTATTCTAACAGCAAAACAAAATAAAATGGCATGACGCTCCAAGCAAAACACATATCATGTGGTGAATAAAAATATAGCTCCAAGTAAAGTTACCGATGAACGAAGACGAAAGAGGGGATGCCATCTGGGGCGTCCCCGAGCTTAGGCCCTTGGTTGTCCTTGAATATTACCTTGGGGTGCCTTGGGCATCCCCAATCTTAGGCTCTTGACACTCTTTATTCCATAGTCCATTGAATCTTTACCCAAAACTTGAAAAGTTCACAACACAAAACTCAACAGAACACTCGTAAGCTCCGTTAGCGAAAGAAAACAAAACACCACTTCAAGGTACTGTAATTAACTCATTCTTCATTTTTATTGGTGTTAAACCTACTGTATTCCAACTTCTCTATGGTTTATAAACTATTTTACTAGCCACAGATTCATCAAAATAAGCAGACAACACATAGAAAACAGAATCTGTCAAAAACAGAACAGTCTGTAGTAATCTGTAACTAACGAAAACTTCTTGAACTCCAAAAATTCTAAACTAAATTTGTGGACCTTAGTAATTTGTCTAGTAATCACCTGCAAAAAGAATCAACTAAATAGCACTCTCCAGTAAAAGGTTGAAGCAAATCTCGTGAGATCTAAAGTTTCTGTTTTTTAGAGCATGATCATAAAGACTTCACCCAAGTCTTCCCAAAGGTTCTACTTGGCACAAACACTAAATAAAACACAAAACCACATCTAAACAGAATCTATAAGTATTATTAATTACTAAACAGAACCAAAAATCAAGGAACTAAAATAAAATTGGGTTGCCTCCCAACAAGCGCTAACGTTTAACGCCCCTAGCTAGGCATGATGATTTCAATGATGCTCACATAAAAGATAAGAATTGAAACATAAAGAGAGCATCATGAAGAATATGACTAGCACATTTAAGTCTAACCCACTTCCTATGCATAGGGATTTTGTGAGCAAACAACTTATGGGCACAATAATCAACTAGCATAGGAAGGCAAAACAAGCATAACTTCAAGATTTTAAGCACATAGAGAGGAAAGATATTATTGCAATTCCTACAAGCATATACTCCTCCCTCATAATAACTTTCAGTATCAGCATGAATGAATTCAGCAATATAACCAGAACCAAAAGCATTCTTTTCATGATCTAAAAGCATATAAAATTTACTACTCTCCACATAAGCAAAATTCTTCTCATTCGGAATAGTGGGAGTATCATAAGAGACTTGAATACTATAAATTGTTTCCACATTAAAGGAGTAATGTTCAGAAAAAGGGTAATCACAATCATGACAAGTTTTATAAATATAATCATCACTACTTTTTATAGCATAAGTTTCAGCACAATAGTCATGATAAGTAGCAACTTTGTTCTCATCATAATCGATTGAAACCTCTTCCGAGATAGTGGATACATCACTAAATAAAGTCATGACCTCTCCAAATCCACTTTCATAAATATTATAAGATTCAACATCCTCCAAAATAGTGGGATCATTACTTCCTAAAGTTGACACTTTTCCAAACACACTTTCATCAATATAATCATAATAAGTAGGAGGCATGCTATCATCATTAAATTTGCATATCAAAGCTTGGGAGACTAAAAATATTATTTTCATTAAACGTAGCCTCCCCAAGCTTAGGACAAACATTAATTGCAGCAAATATATTCTCAAAAACATTATCTTCATCAAACATAGCATCCCCAAGCTTGGGCCTTTTCATATCATAAGCATCATGGATATTCAAGGAATTCGTACTAACAACTTTGCAATCATGCTCATCATTCAAAGATTTAGTGCCAAACATTTTAATACATTCTTCTTCTAACACTTTGGCACAATTTTCCTTTCCATCATACTCACGAAAGATATTTAAAAGATGAAGCGTATGAGACAAACTCAATTCCATTTTTTTGTAATTTTCTTTTATAGACTAAACTAGTGATAAAACCAGAAACAAAAAGATTCGATTGCAAGATCTAAATATATACCTTCAATCACTAACCTCCCTGGCAACGGCGCCAGAAAAGAGCTTGATGTCTACTACACAACCTTTTTCTTGTAGACGTTGTTGGGGCCTCCAAGTGTAGAGGTTTGTCGGATAGTAGCAAATTTCCCTCAAGTGGATGACCTAAGGTTTATCAATCCGTGGGAGGCGTAGGATGAAGATGGTATCTCTCAAGCAACCCTGCAACCAAATAACAAAGAGTCTCTTGTGTCCCCAACACACCCAATACAATGGTAAATTGTATAGGTGCACTAGTTCGGTGAAGATATGGTGATACAAGTGCAATATGGACGGTAGATATAGGTTTTTGTAATCTGAAAATATAAAAACAGCAAGGTAACTAATGATAAAAGTGAGCGTAAACGGTATTGCAATGGTAGGAAACAAGGCCTAGGGTTCATACTTTCACTAGTGGAAGTTCTCTCAACAATAATAACATAGTTGGATCATATAAATATCCCTCAACATGCAACAAAGAGTCACTCCAAAGACACTAATAGCAGAGAACAAACGAAGAGATTATGGTAGGGTACGAAACCACCTCAAAGTTATTCTTTCGGATCGATCTATTCAAGAGTTTGTACTATAATAACACCTTAAGACACATATCAACCAAAACCCTAATGTCACCTAGATACTCCAATGTCACCTCAAGTATCCGTGGGTATGATCATACGATATGCATCACACAATCTCAGATTCATCTATTCAAACCAACACAAAGTACTTCAAAGAGTGCCCCAAAGTTTCTACCGGAGATTCAAGACGAAAACCTGTGCCAACCCCTATGCATAGGTTCATGGGCGGAACCCGCAAGTTGATCACCAAAACATACATCAAGTGAATCACGTGATATCCCATTGTCACCACAGATACGCACTGCAAGACATACATCAAGTGTTCTCAAATCCTTAAAGACTCAATCCGACAAGATAACTTCAAAGGGGAAACTCAATCCATTACAAGAGAGTAGAGGGGGAGAAACATCATAAGATCCAACTATAATAGCAAAGCTCGCGATGCATCAAGATCGTATAACCTCTAGAACACGAGAGAGAGAGAGAGAGATCAAACACATAGCTACTGGTACATACCCTCAGCCCCGAGGGTGAAATACTCCCTCCTTGTCATGGAGAGCATCAGGATGATGAAGATGGCCATCGGTGAGGGTTCCCCCCTTCGGCAGGGTGCCGGAACAGGGTCCCGATTGGGTTTTGGTGGCTTCAGAGGCTTGCGGCGGCGGAACTCCCGATCTATTCTGTCCCCCGAAGTTTTTAGGGTATATGGATATATATAGGAGGAAGAAGTATGTCAGGGGATCCACGAGGGGCCCACGAGGGTGGAGGGCGCCCCTTAGGGGGGTGGGCGCGCCCCCTACCTCGTGGCTCCCTCGTTTCTTTCTTGACGTGGACTCCAAGTCTCCCGGGTTGCTTTCCTTCTAAAAATAACTTCTCCAGAAGGTTTCATTCCGTTTTGACTCCGTTTGATATTCCTTTTCTTCGAAACACTGAAACAAGGGGAAAAACAGGAAATGGCACTAGGCTCTGGGTCAATAGGTTAGTCCCGAAAATAATATAAAAGTGATTAATAAAGCCCATAAACATCCAAAACAGATAATATAATAGCATGGAACAATAAAAAATTATAGATACGTTGGAGATGTATCACTCCTCACTCACGAGAAAATGGCTGGTCACCGGGATGCCCAGTCCCATGCTCAAATCAAAATAATTGCAAACAGAACTCCCCCAGGACTGTTGTTAGTTGGAGGCACCCGTTGTTTCGGGCAAGCCATGGATTGATTCTTGTTGGTGGTGGGGGTGTATAAACTTTTCTATTCTGTTTGGGACCGCCTATAATGTGTGTAGCATGGAAGATATCGAGATTTCTCGGTTGTTATGTTGACAATAAAAGTATGCGCTCAAAATATTATTTATCTCTATTTCAAAAATCGAGCTCTAGCACCTCTACAAATCCCTGCTTCCTTCTATGAAGGGCCTATCTATTTACTTTTATGTTGAGTCAACATCCTCTTATTAAAAAGCACCAGCTGGAGAGCACCGCTGTCATTTGCATGCATTATTATTAGTTTATATTGAGTATGACTGGATCTCTTTTACCATGAATTACAATGTTTAGTCAGTCCTTGATCTTCAGAGGTGCTCTGCATTTATGTTTTGCGGTCTCAGAAAGGGCTAGCGAGATGCCATCTTGTTATATCATATTATGATTGTTTCGAGAAAGTGTTGTCATCCGAGATTTATTATTATTGCTCGCTAGTTGATTATGCCATTGATATGAGTAAACAGGAGACCTAAGTGTTATTGTGAATATGGTTAGTTCATAATCTTTGCTGAAAACTTGAATGATGGCTTTACATATTTACAACAACAAGAGCAAACAGAGTTTGTAAATTTTTTTCTTTATAACTTTCAGTTTATCAAATGAATTGCTTGAGGAAAAGCAAATGTTTAAGCTTGGGGGAGAGTTGATACGTCTCCAACGTATCTACTTTTCCAAACACTTTTGCCCTTGTTTTGGACTCTAACTTGCATGATTTGAATGGAACTAACCCGGACTGACGATGTTTTCAGCAGAATTGCCATGGTGTTATTTTTATGCATAAATAGAAGTTCTCGGAATGACCTGAAACTTTACGGAGAATATTTTTGGAATATTAAAATATACTGGCGAAAGAATCAACACCAGGGGGCCCACACCCTGTCCACGAGGGTGGGGGCGCGCCCACCCCCCTGGGGCGCGCCCCGTGCCTCGTGGGCCTCCTGAGGCTCCACCGACCTCAACTCCAACTCTATATATTCACGTTCGGGGAGAAAAAAAATCAAAGAGAATGATCCATCATATTTTACGATACAGAGCCGCCACCAATCCCTAATCTCTCTCAGGAGGGTTGATCTGGAGTCCGTTCGGGGCTCCGGAGAGGGGAATCCATCATCATCGTCATCATCAACCTTCCTCCATCACCAATTTCATGATGCTCACCGCCGTGCGTGAGTAATTCCATCGTAGGCTTGCTGGACGGTGATGGGTTGGATGAGATTTATCATGTAATCAAGTTAGTTTTGTTACGGTTTGATCCATAGTATCCACTATGTTCCGAGATTGATGTTGCTATCACTTTGCTATGCTTAATGCTTGTCACTAGGGCCCGAGTGCCATGATTTCAGATCTCAACCTATTATGTTTCATGAATATATATATATATATATATATATATATATATATATATATATATATGAGTTATTGATCCTATCTTGCAAGTCAATAGTCACCTACTATGCGTTATGATCCGGCATCCCCGAAGAGACAATATTCGGGACCACTCCGGGTGATGACCGTAGTTTGAGTAGTTCATGTATTCACTAAGTGTTAATGCTTTGGTCCGATACTCTATTAAAAGGAGGCATTAATATCCCTCAGTTTCCAATAGGACCCCGCTGCCACGGGAGGGTAGGACAAAAGATTCCATGCAAGTTCTTTTCCATAAGCATGTATGACTATATTCGGAATACATGCCTACATTACATTGATGAACTGGAGCTAGTTATGTGTCACCCTATGTTATAACTGCTGCATGAAGAATTGCATCCGACATAATTATCCATCACTGACCCAATGCCGACGAGCTTTTCACATATTGATCTTTGCTTAGTTACTTTACCGTTGCCACTGTTACAATTACTACAAAATTGCTACTATTACTTTTGCCACCGTTACCGTTATTTCCATACTACTTTTCTACTAAATACTTTGCTGCAGATATTAAGTTTTCCAGGTGTGGTTGAATTGACAACTCAACTGCTAATACTTGAGAATATTCTTTGGCTCCCCTTGTGTCGAATCATTAAATTTGGGATGAATACTCTAGCCTCAAAAACTGTTGTGATCCCCTATATTGTGGGTCATCACGGCGGCGTGATCCGGTTTCCTAGCGGCTATGTTAGGAGGCAGGTGACATGGATGTGGCCTCCGGTGGTGTGGCGTGCTGGGTCTTGGCGGCGGCGGCGATCTGTCCCAGATCCATGGTCCTAAATACCAGGCGGCACGGGCTACGGCCAGCGCTGGCTGCCGGCTAGTGCTGTCTTCTTGGCAGTAGGGGCCGACGGCGATGATGGATCAGGGCTGCGATGGCGGTCTTCTGTGTTCCGGTGACTCTGTGCTTTTACTCAGCGTGGCACCGCGCGGTTCCAGTCAGCTACTGGGTCAAAATGGCACGACGTCGGTGAAAATCGCATCGACTTCGGTCTTGACGGACAATGGCGGTGTCATTGACGTTGTTTCCTTGATGAGGCATCATCGTTGCAAGCAACGTCATCTCCCTCGGGCTATTCCATTGGAAACCTTAGATCTGCGTCTTCCCGGATTGGACTATGATGGCATATTCGATGTTGTTCTCCCTCCTCGGGGCATCTGTTTGGAGCAGGTGCTAACACGAAGGGCCTAGAGGCGGAGCGGGTGAAAGGATCGAGAAGAGGTGTCTAGAGGGGGGGTGATTAGACACTAAGTACCAAAAGTTGCAGTTTTTAATTTCTTTAAGTTGAAGTGGAGTTTTCGCACAAGTTTAACAAACACAATACATATCAAGCAAGCATGCAAAGAGTATATGAGCAACGGAAAGTAAAGCATGCAACTTGCAAGAATGTAAGGGGAAGGGTTTGGAGAATTCAAACGCAATTGGAGACACGGATGTTTTTGTCGTGGTTCCGATAGGTGGTGCTATCGTACATCCACGTTGATGGAGACTTCAACCCACGAAGGGTAACGGTTGCGTGAGTCCACGAAGGGCTCCACCCACGAAGGGTCCACGAAGAAGCAACCTTGTCTATCCCATCATGGCCATCGCCCATGAAGGACTTGCCTCACTAGCGGTAGATCTTCACGAAGTAGGCGATCTCCTTGACCTTACAAACTCCTTGGTTCAACTCCACAATCTTGTCGGAGGCTCCCAAGTGACACCTAGCCAATCTAGGAGACACCACTCTCCAAGAAGTAACAAATGGTGTGTTGATGATGAACTCCTTGCGCTTGTGCTTCAAATGACAGTCTCCCCAACACTCAACTCTCTCTCATAGGATATGGATTTGGTGGAAAGAAGATTTGAGTGGAAAGCAACTTGGGGAAGGCTAGAGATCAAGATTCATATGGTGGGAATGGAATATCTTGGCCTCAACACATGAGTAGGTGGTTCTCTCTCAGAAAATGTGTATTGGAAGTGTAGGTATGTTCTGATGGCTCTCTGAAAGCACAAGTGCTCCCTGGGTGGTTTTGGTAATTAATGTCAACATATCTCTTGTTGGACTAACACTTTTACCTAGTATGTTTCAGATAAGTTCAACAATGGAGTGGCATGGACTAAAGGATGTGGAACCCCTTCAAGATGCTAAGGACAAAGGACTGGCTCAAGCTTCAATATCAAGATTCTACACTTTCTATTTTAGTGATCGAAGATCACATTGAGTCCATAGGAAAAGCCAATACTATTAAGGACAGATGGGGTGTTGCTTAATGAACCTCTTGCTTCATGTGCTTAGTGATATGCTCCAAAATCCTCAACTACCTTTCCATATCCACATATGACCCAAACCTAAAGTTAAACTCGGCCCCACCGATTCTTTCTATCCGGAGCCACCGAGTTTCACATGTCATAGCCACTGCCACAAACCCTAGCAAATCGGTCTCACCGATAGGGATCTCGGTCTCACCGAGATGGGATTGCAATCTCACTGTGTATGACCATTGCCAAAATCGGTCTCACCGAGTTTGCGCAATCGGTACTACCAAGATTACAATGCAAATCCTCTGGTTAGCTTATTACCAAATCGGTCCCGCCGAGTTTGTGTAATCGGTCTCACCGAGTTTGCCTGACCAACTCTCTGGTTAGCTTATTACCAAAATCTGTCCCACCGAGTTTGTGTAATCGGTCACATCGAGATTACATTATGCCCTAACCCTAACCATATCGGTCCTACCGAGTTGCATCTCAGTCCCACCAAAAATCCTAACGGTCACTAGGTTTGCTGAATCGGTCCGACCGAGTTTAACGATTCGGTCCCACCGAGTTTGGCAGATTGTGTGTAATGGTTAGATTTTGTGTGGAGGCTATATATACCCCTCCACCCACTCTTCATTTGTGGAGAGAGCCATCAGAACAGATCTTCACTTCCAATACACATTTTATAAGAGAGAACCACCTACCCTTGTGTTGAGCTCAAGATATTCCATTCCTACCATATGAATCTTGATCTCTAGCCTTCCCCAAGTTGCTTTCCACTCAAATCTTCTTTCCACCAAATCCAAATCCTATGAGAGAGAGTTGAGTGTTGGGGAGACTATCATTTGAAGCACAAGAGCAAGGAGTTCATCATCAACACACCATTTGTTACTTCTTGGAGAGTGGTGTCTCCTAGATTGGCTAGGTGTCACTTGGGAGCCTCCGACAAGATTGTGGAGTTGAACCAAGGAGTTTGTAAGGGCAAGGAGATCGCCTACTTCGTGAAGATCTACCGCTAGTGAGGCAAGTCCTTCGTGGGCGACGGCCATGATGGAATAGACAAGGTTGCTTCTTCGTGGACCCTTCATGGGTGGAGCCCTTCGTGGACTCGCGCGACCGTTACCCTCCGTGGGTTGTAGTCTCCATCAACGTGGATGTACGATAGCACCACCTATCGGAACCACGCCAAAAACATCCGTGTCTCCAATTGCGTTTGAATACTCCAAACCCTTCCCCTTTACATTCTTGCAAGTTGCATGCTTTACTTTCCGCTGCTCATATACTCTTTGCATGCTTGCCTGATATGTATTATGCTTGTTAAACTTGTGCCTAAACTCCACCTAAACTTAAGAATTTAAAAAACTTCAACTTTTGGCACTTAGTGTCTAATCACCCCCCCTTTAGACACCTCTTCTGGATCCTCTCAATTGGTACCAGAGCTTTGGTCTCCATTGCCTTGGTTTAAACACCTTTGGAGGAAGATGGATGTGTCTACTTTAGGGAGTCTCAGACATAGAGTTCCCATTCTTGATGGAGAGTATTTTCATGAGTGGAAAAATGAAATGCTTGAGATTTTCAATGAATATCATTTGAACAAGTACATTGCTAATCCTTGTGCACCACATATTGATCCCTTGCACCCTACCCTAGATGAAGATATTGACATGATTCGCAATCTTAGAACTGTTGAGCTCATCGTTAGAGGATTGCCCAAAAATTTGATTGCTAGTTTGCCTTCTTTTAAGTGTGCCTATGCTATATGGAAATTTCTTGAGGAACAATTTTCCGATTATTCCTTGAAAAATTTAGACGAAATTCTCCATAAATCTATTGCCTTGAGTGAGATGAACTCTAGTGATCCTAGTTTTGGTGATTGTCTATTTGTGCTTACCAATCTCATGCATGCTAAAGGAAATGTTGGAATCATTAGTGATATCATATCCGAAGCTATAAGAATTCATAAAGGTAACCACTTTGATGATCATGTACCTAATGAATTACCCTCTCTAGGATTTGATCAATCACAAGATGATGTTGAACATGGATACTATGATGAAGATGATGATAGTGACTATGATCTTGATGATGCAATGAGACATTTTGGTCTTATGGCGAATCTTCGCGGCTACATGGCTAGAGGAAAGGAATGGGTCCTTGATAGTGGATGTACTGATCATATGACCGGAGATGAAGAGATGTTCCGTGAGCTTGCTGAAAATGACGGCCCTCGAAAATATGTCACCTTTGGTGATAATTCAAAGGGTAAGGTGGTTGGCCTTGGTAAGGTGTCCATCTCACACGATAGCTCCATACAAAATGTCATGCTCGTTGAATCCCTGGGATACAATTTACTTTTAGTTTCTAGACTTGCGGATTTCGGTTTCAATGTCTTATTCACTGAAGTAGATTGCCAAGTGTTTCGTAGAGACAATCATAAGATGGTCTTTACCAGTATACGTAGAGGAGATCTTTACATTGTTTATTTCACTAAAAGGGCTCAACCTAAAACTTGCTTAATCGCTAAATCTTCTAAAGGCTGGTTGTGGCATAGAAGACTAGGTCATGTTGGAATGCGAAATCTTGATAAGCTTAATAAAGGTAATCATGTCCTTGGAATAAAAGATGTACTATTTGACAAGGATAGACTTTGTAGTGCTTGTCAAGTAGGGAAACAAGTTGGAGGAAGTCACCGCGCGACGAACATCATGACCACGAGAAGACCACTCGAGCTACTTCACATGGATCTCTTTGGTCCAAATGCATACAAGAGTCTCGGTGGTAACTCATTTGGTCTAGTCATAGTTGATGATTTTTCAAGATTCACGTGGGTGTTCTTTCTTGATGACAAGTCGCAGGTCCAAAAGATCTTCAAAAACTTCGCTAGGAAGGCCCAAAATCAATTTGACATGAAGATCAAGAATGTTCGGAGTGACAACGGAACGGAGTTCAAGAACGCAAATGTGGACACCTTTCTTGACGAAGAAGGGATTTCACACGAGTTCTCGGCTACGTACACACCTCAACAAAATGGAGTTGTTGAGAGGAAGAACCGGACTCTTATCGAGATGGCAAGAACGATGCTTGATGAGTACAAGACGCCAAAGCACTTTTGGGCGGAAGCAGTTGAGACAACTTGTCATGCAACAAATTGCTTGTATCTTCACAAGCTACTCGGCAAGACGGCATACGAGCTCCTCACCGGTAACAAACCGCAAGTTGGATACTTTCGAGTATTCGGCTCAAAGGGCTACATTCTTGATAAGCATAGTCGTTCTAAATTGGCTCCTAAGTCTCATGAAGGTTTTCTACTTGGTTATGGCTCAAACTCTCACACTTACCGTGTCTACAACAATTTCACCCGAAAGGTTGAAGAGATGGTGGATGTGAAGTTTGATGAATCTAACGGCTCGCAAGTAGAGCAATTGCAAATTGATGTAGGAGACAAAGACCCTTCAGAAGCAATTCAAGACTTGTCCATTGGCAAGATTCGTCCAACGGAAATGAAGGAGAGTACCTCGTCCGTCCAAGTGGAAGCTTCTACCTCACAACAAGGTGAACCAAGAATTGATACAGAAGCATCCACAAGTGGGACACGTCAAGATGAAGAAAACGAGGAAGTACACCAAGATGAACATCAACAACCTCCTTCTCCACCACGACAAGAGAACAACAACGTCAACAATGAAGAAGGCCAAGAAGAAGAAGAAGAAGAAGATGAAGAGGATGTTCCACCCCGACCCAAGCAAAAGCTCTCACGAGTTCTAGAAAGAATTGCCAAAGATCATCCCGTCGAGCAAATCTACAAAGATATCCAAACCGGGAGAATCACTCGC
This sequence comes from Aegilops umbellulata, assembly GCA_032464435.1. Lineage (NCBI taxonomy): Eukaryota > Viridiplantae > Streptophyta > Magnoliopsida > Poales > Poaceae > Aegilops > Aegilops umbellulata. The sequence continues at coordinate 620,623,525 of CP136057.1, forward strand.
TCTAAAACTCGTCTAGCTAACTTTTGTGAACATTACTCATTCATTTCTAAAATTGAACCTATGAAGGTTGAAGAAGCATTGAAGGATCCGGATTGGATAAAGGCTATGCATGAAGAGCTACACAACTTTGAGAGAAATCAAGTGTGGACATTACTCAAGAAGCCCGACAACAACCACAACATCATTGGTACCAAATGAGTGTTTCGCAACAAGCAAGATGAAGATGGACAAGTGGTTCGCAACAAAGCACGTCTCGTCGCCCAAGGCTATACACAAGTTGAAGGTATGGACTATGGTGAGACATACGCTCCCATTGCTAGACTTGAGTCCATTCGCATCTTACTTGCCTATGCTAATCACCATGATATCACCCTATACCAAATGGACATTAAAAGTGCTTTTCTAAATGGCAAAATTGAGGAGGAAGTTTATGTTAAGCAACCTCCCGGCTTTGTTAATCCTAAGAAACCTAATCATGTTTACAAACTTCACAAAGCCCTTTATGGTCTTAAACAAGCTCCTAGAGCATGGTATCAACGCTTGACCAAGTTCCTTACTGAAAAAGGCTTTGAAATTGGTAAAATTGATTCTACTCTTTTTACTAAAAGGGTTAATGGAGAACTATTTGTGTGCCAAATTTATGTTGATCATATCATATTTGGTTCTACTAACCCTCATTTTAGTGAAAAGTTTGGAAAGCTAATGTCGGAGAAGTTTGAGATGTCTATGATGAGTGAACTCAAATTCTTTCTCGGTTTGCAAATCAAGCAAACTAAGGAAGGTACATTTGTCTCTCAAACGAAGTACACCAAAGACTTATTCAAGAAGTTCAATATGCAAGAATGCAAAGGTATGCCTACACCCATGCCTACTAGTCGACATCTTGATTTGACCAAAGATGGTGAGCCGGTTGATCAAAAGGTTTATCCCTCTATGATCGGTTCATTGTTATATCTATGTGCCTCACGTCCCGATATTATGCTAAGTGTGTGCATGTGTGCACGATATCAAGCTGCTCCTAAAGAATGTCATCTTAAGGCTGTGAAAAGGATAGTAAGATACTTAATCCATACACCAAATTTGGCATTTGGTATCCTAAGAGGTCCTCTTTTGATCTTGTTGGCTATTCCGACTCGGACTATGCCGGAGACAAGGTTGATAGAAAGTCCACTTCGGGTACTTGTCAATTCCTTGGTAGATCTCTTGTGTCTTGGTCTTCCAAGAAACAAAACTCGGTATCCTTATCCACCGCCGAAGCGGAATACATTGCCGATGGTTCATGTTGTGCTCAATTACTTTGGATGACCCAAACTCTTAAAGATTATGGGATATATGTGAAACATGTTCCATTGCTATGTGACAATGAAAGTGATATTAAGATTGCTCACAATCCCGTGCAACATTCTCGAACTAAGCATATTGAAGTTCGTCATCATTTCATTCGAGATCATGTTGCCAAAGGGGACATTAACCTTAAGCATGTTCGCACCGATAAGAAATTGGCGGATATATTCACTAAACCACTTGATGAGAAAGTGTTTTGCAGGTTAAGAGGTGAATTGAATATCATTGATGCTTCAAACTTGGAGTAGGAACTCCATTTGATACATGCGAGGCATGAGCCTATGACTAATCCTTGATATTTCTCTTATGATGCTATTCATATGTCTTGGATATATTTGCACCTTGCATGTCATCTAACCCGTGTAGGTACTTGTAAGAATCTAATTCTATGAGATTGCAACACACTCACATCTTGAGCAATCTCTACATCACCAAGTCTACACAATGGTGGTTGAAGACAAGGAAGCACGAAGCCATTCAAATATATCCTTTGACAAATTCTATGATAAATCCTATAATTTTCATTTTGGATACACAAGTGCTCTTCCTTGCAAGACTAACCCATGTAGGTATATGAACTCAAATTCCAAGTGGTGCTCCCAACTCTTGATGATCTACATCAACCTTGAGCAACCCGCACAAGTTCGACTACATGAGCTAGACCCACACCACCACCCAAGGTATGTTATTCCATCTTAGAGAAGCTTTACTCAAAGTCATGAGTCGAAGCAACTCAATAGGATGTGAATACATCAAGATGCTTAAACAAAAAATGGTAACCCCATTTTGAGCTTAAACGATGAGTATGACCTATGATCAAGTGCTCTCACTTGACTCCTAAGTCAATATACTCTAACATAGGTGAATTTGTCAGCGCCCAACTCTAGATGAAGTTCTCTCATGTGTTCTTTTCTGTGTTATTGCACTTGTCCCTTGCATATTTGTTTCCCCTTTTCAAAAAAAAATCATCTAGAACTTTTATTTTCTTCTCTTTCCTTTTTGTTCTGCATTTTCTGCATCCAATTCATTGCAAATCTTTGAGCTAATTCCTTGCACATCTTTGTGAGATACTACTTTTCTAGTGAGCTGAGGTGACAAGCGGTTTCACTCTGATGAACTCGGTCACACCGGTTTGGTTTCTTCAGTCTAACCAAAATCTTTCGGTGCAACCGAAGCACACAACTCGGAGTCACCGATTTCATCACAGGAAAACCAACTTGCCACTTATTCCTGATTTCTATTTGCCCCAGCTCCACTCAATGATTCTTGTCCTCTACCAGCATCATGTAACACATGTTGCTTTGCTCTGTGACTCAAGGACCAACCCATTTGTATCACATGTCCAGAAGACCCTTCTTGGAAATTGATGTCAAAGGGGGAGAGAGAGATCACATCAAAGCTTAATCTTCCCTATGGAGAGAGAGATCACATCAAAGCTTAATCCTTCCTATAGGGGGAGAGAAAGAGAATATTCAGGGGGAGAGAAAGTAATATCATCAATGACCCCAGATGCTTGGTGTTCAAGAGGAGAGATGTCACATGTCTTTAAGAGGGGAAAGACATGTTTGTTTATTTGTTTGCTTGCTTTAGCTCAAGCTCTGTTAATTATTTTCTATTGCTCTGATTGCTCTGATTTTCTGTTTCCTATCTTCTCCCAATATCTCATTTTAGATTCAGGGGGAGCAAGACATCTAAGGAAAGGAAATCTCTGATTTTATTGCATATCTTTATCTTTGGGGACATGTCTATATCCAATGTAGTATTTAGTACTCACTCTACATGTCATCCCAGTCTTGGTTCTCTTGTGGTTTCTCTTGTTTGCTCTGGTTAGTAGGTGTATCTGTGTTATCTAACCTTGTTTGCGCAGGTTCATCCCATCCTAAGCCAACTCAAGACCACAAGGTAAGTATATGCATCACAGTCATGTGAATGAGAAGTTCTTGCTGATGTACATACTTTTTGCAAGAAGGACTCATAAGCATGAAGGTACTTTTCTCATAGTCACATCATTTGCTCTGATGCATATAGCCAAGATACATGTAACACATTGCTTACTCTGTCATGTTTATGCATTCACATGCTTCTATATTCCATATTCACATGATTGCATACATGTAGGGGGAGCCTATGCATGGTGCATGTCTTTCCAAAGCTTTACTTGCTATTCTCTATATCTTTATCTAAAGCTTTGATGTATGTTGTCATCAATTACCAAAAAGGGGGAGATTGAAAGCACAAGTGCTCCCTGGGTGGTTTTGGTAATTAATGTCAACGTATCTCTTGTTGGACTAACACTTTTACCTAGTATGTTTCAGATAAGTTCAACAATGGAGTGGCATGGACTAAAGGATTTGGAACCCCTTCAAGATGCTAAGGACAAAGGATTGGCTCAAGCTTCAAGATCAAGACTCTACATTTTCTATTTTAGTGATCCAAGATCACATTGAGTCCATAGGAAAAGCCAATACTATTAAGGAGGGATGGGGTGTTGCTTAATGAACCTCTTGCCTCATGTGCTTAGTGATATGCTCCAAAATCCTCAACTACCTTTCCATATCCACATATGACCCAAACCAAAAGTCAAACTCGGCCCCACCGATTCTTTCTATCCGGAGCCACCGAGTTTCACATGTCATAGCGACTGCCACAAACCCTAGCAAATCGGTCTCACCGATAGGGATCTCGGTCTCACCGAGATGGGATTGCAATCTCACTGTGTATGACCATTTCCAAAATCGGTCTCACCGAGTTTGCGCAATCGGTACTACCGAGATTACAATGCAAATCCTCTGGTTAGCTTATTACCAAATCGGTCCCACCGAGTTTGTGTAATCGGTCTCACCGAGTTTGCCTGACCAACTCTCTGGTTAGCTTATTACCAAAATCTGTCCCACCGAGTTTGTGTAATCGGTCACATCGAGATTACATTATGCCCTAACCCTAACCATATCGGTCCTACCGAGTTGCATCTCAGTCCCACCAAAAATCCTAACGGTCACTAGGTTTGCTGAATCGGTCCGACCGAGTTTAACGATTCGGTCCCACCGAGTTTGGCAGATTGTGTGTAACGGTTAGATTTTGTGTGGAGGCTATATATACCCCTCCACCCACTCTTCATTTGTGGAGAGAGCCATCAGAACAGATCTTCACTTCCAATACACATTTTCTAAGAGAGAACCACCTACCCTTGTGTTGAGCTCAAGATATTCCATTCCTACCATATGAATCTTGATCTCTAGCCTTCCCCAAGTTGCTTTCCACTCAAATCTTCTTTCCACCAAATCCAAATCCTATGAGAGAGAGTTGAGTGTTGGGGAGACTATCATTTGAAGCACAAGAGCAAGGAGTTCATCATCAACACACCATTTGTTACTTCTTGGAGAGTGGTGTCTCCTAGATTGGCTAGGTGTCACTTGGGAGCCTCCGACAAGATTGTGGAGTTGAACCAAGGAGTTTGTAAGGGCAAGGAGATCGCCTACTTTGTGAAGATCTACCGCTAGTGAGGCAAGTCCTTCGTGGGCGACGGCCATGATGGAATAGACAAGGTTGCTTCTTCGTGGACCCTTCATGGGTGGAGCCCTTCGTGGACTCGCGCGACCGTTACCCTCCGTGGGTTGTAGTCTCCATCAACGTGGATGTACGATAGCACCACCTATCGGAACCACGCCAAAAACATCCGTGTCTCCAATTGCGTTTGAATACTCCAAACCCTTCCCCTTTACATTCTTGCAAGTTGCATGCTTTACTTTCCGCTGCTCATATACTCTTTGCATGCTTGCCTGATATGTATTATGCTTGTTAAACTTGTGCCTAAACTCCACCTAAACTTAAGAATTTAAAAAACTTCAACTTTTGGCACTTAGTGTCTAATCACCCCCCCTTTAGACACCTCTTCTGGTACCAGAGCTTTGGTCTCCATTGCCTTGGTTTAAACACCTTTGGAGGAAGATGGATGTGTCTACTTTAGGGAGTCTCAGACATAGAGTTCCCATTCTTGATGGAGAGTATTTTCATGAGTGGAAAAATGAAATGCTTGAGATTTTCAATGAATATCATTTGAACAAGTGCATTGCTAATCCTTGTGCACCAGATATTGATCCCTTGCACCCTACCCTAGATGAAGATATTGACATGATTCGCAATCTTAGAACTGTTGAGCTCATCGTTAGAGGATTGCCCAAAAATTTGATTGCTAGTTTGCCTTCTTTTAAGTGTGCCTATGCTATATGGAAATTTCTTGAGGAACGATTTTCCGATTATTCCTTGAAAAATTTAGACGAAATTCTCCATAAATGTATTGCCTTGAGTGAGATGAACTCTAGTGATCCTAGTTTTGGTGATTGTCTATTTGTGCTTACCAATCTCATGCATGCTAAAGGAAATGTTGGAATCATTAGTGATATCATATCCGAAGCTATAAGAATTCATAAAGGTAACCACTTTGATGATCATGTACCTAATGAATTACCCTCTCTAGGATTTGATCAATCACAAGATGATGTTGAACATGGATACTATGATGAAGATGATGATAGTGACTATGATCTTGATGATGCAATGAGACATTTTGGTCTTATGGCGAATCTTCGCGGCTACATGGCTAGAGGAAAGGAATGGGTCCTTGATAGTGGATGTACTGATCATATGACCGGAGATGAAGAGATGTTCCGTGAGCTTGCTGAAAATGACGGCCCTCGAAAATATGTCACCTTTGGTGATAATTCAAAGGGTAATGTGGTTGGCCTTGGTAAGGTGGCCATCTCACACGATAGATCCATACAAAATGTCATGCTCGTTGAATCCCTGGGATACAATTTACTTTTAGTTTCTAGACTTGCGGATTTCGGTTTCAATGTCTTATTCACTGAAGTAGATTGCCAAGTGTTTCGTAGAGACAATCATAAGATGGTCTTTACCAGTATACGTAGAGGAGATCTTTACATTGTTTATTTCACTAAAAGGGCTCAACCTAAAACTTGCTTAATCGCTAAATCTTCTAAAGGCTGGTTGTGGCATAGAAGACTAGGTCATGTTGGAATGCGAAATCTTGATAAGCTTATTAAAGGTAATCATGTCCTTGGAATAAAAGATGTATTATTTGACAAGGATAGACTTTGTAGTGCTTGTCAAGTAGGGAAACAAGTTGGAGGAAGTCACCGCGCGACGAACATCATGACCACGAGAAGACCACTCGAGCTACTTCACATGGATCTCTTTGGTCCAAATGCATACAAGAGTCTCGGTGGTAACTCATTTGGTCTAGTCATAGTTGATGATTTTTCAAGATTCACGTGGGTGTTCTTTCTTGATGACAAGTCGCAGGTCCAAAAGATCTTCAAAAACTTCGCTAGGAAGGCCCAAAATCAATTTGACATGAAGATCAAGAATGTTCGGAGTGACAACGGAACGGAGTTCAAGAACGCAAATGTGGACACCTTTCTTGACGAAGAAGGGATTTCACACGAGTTCTCGGCTACGTACACACCTCAACAAAATGGAGTTGTTGAGAGGAAGAACCGGACTCTTATCGAGATGGCAAGAACGATGCTTGATGAGTACAAGACGCCAAAGCACTTTTGGGCGGAAGCAGTTGAGACAACTTGTCATGCAACAAATCGCTTGTATCTTCACAAGCTACTCGGCAAGACGGCATACGAGCTCCTCACCGGTAACAAACCGCAAGTTGGATACTTTCGAGTATTCGGCTCAAAGGGCTACATTCTTGATAAGCATAGTCGTTCTAAATTGGCTCCTAAGTCTCATGAAGGTTTTCTACTTGGTTATGGCTCAAACTCTCACACTTACCGTGTCTACAACAATTTCACCCGAAAGGTTGAAGAGATGGTGGATGTGAAGTTTGATGAATCTAACGGCTCGCAAGTAGAGCAATTGCAAATTGATGTAGGAGACAAAGACCCTTCAGAAGCAATTCAAGACTTGTCCATTGGCAAGATTCGTCCAACGGAAATGAAGGAGAGTACCTCGTCCGTCCAAGTGGAAGCTTCTACCTCACAACAAGGTGAACCAAGAATTGATACAGAAGCATCCACAAGTGGGACACGTCAAGATGAAGAAAACGAGGAAGTACACCAAGATGAACATCAACAACCTCCTTCTCCACCACGACAAGAGAACAACAACGTCAACAATGAAGAAGGCCAAGAAGAAGAAGAAGAAGATGAAGAGGATGTTCCACCCCGACCCAAGCAAAAGCTCTCACGAGTTCTAGAAAGAATTGCCAAAGATCATCCCGTCGAGCAAATCTACAAAGATATCCAAACCGGGAGAATCACTCGCTCTAAAACTCGTCTAGCTAACTTTTGTGAACATTACTCATTCATTTCTAAAATTGAACCTATGAAGGTTGAAGAAGCATTGAAGGATCCGGATTGGATAAAGGCTATGCATGAAGAGCTACACAACTTTGAGAGAAATCAAGTGTGGACATTACTCAAGAAGCCCGACAACAACCACAACATCATTGGTACCAAATGAGTGTTTCACAACAAGCAAGATGAAGATGGACAAGTGGTTCGCAACAAAGCACGTCTCGTCGCCCAAGGCTATACACAAGTTGAAGGTATGGACTATGGTGAGACATACGCTCCCATTGCTAGACTTGAGTCCATTCGCATCTTACTTGCCTATGCTAATCACCATGATATCACCCTATACCAAATGGACATTAAAAGTGCTTTTCTAAATGGCAAAATTGAGGAGGAAGTTTATGTTAAGCAACCTCCCGGCTTTGTTAATCCTAAGAAACCTAATCATGTTTACAAACTTCACAAAGCCCTTTATGGTCTTAAACAAGCTCCTAGAGCATGGTATCAACGCTTGACCAAGTTCCTTACTGAAAAAGGCTTTGAAATTGGTAAAATTGATTCTACTCTTTTTACTAAAAGGGTTAATGGAGAACTATTTGTGTGCCAAATTTATGTTGATCATATCATATTTGGTTCTACTAACCCTCATTTTAGTGAAAAGTTTGGAAAGCTAATGTCGGAGAAGTTTGAGATGTCTATGATGAGTGAACTCAAATTCTTTCTCGGTTTGCAAATCAAGCAAACTAAGGAAGGTACATTTGTCTCTCAAACGAAGTACACCAAAGACTTATTCAAGAAGTTCAATATGCAAGAATGCAAAGGTATGCCTACACCCATGCCTACTAGTCGACATCTTGATTTGACCAAAGATGGTGAGCCGGTTGATCAAAAGGTTTATCGCTCTATGATCGGTTCATTGTTATATCTATGTGCCTCACGTCCCGATATTATGCTAAGTGTGTGCATGTGTGCACGATATCAAGCTGCTCCTAAAGAATGTCATCTTAAGGCTGTGAAAAGGATAGTAAGATACTTAATCCATACACCAAATTTGGCATTTGGTATCCTAAGAGGTCCTCTTTTGATCTTGTTGGCTATTCCGACTCGGACTATGCCGGAGACAAGGTTGATAGAAAGTCCACTGCGGGTACTTGTCAATTCCTTGGTAGATCTCTTGTGTCTTGGTCTTCCAAGAAACAAAACTCGGTATCCTTATCCACCGCCGAAGCGGAATACATTGCCGATGGTTCATGTTGTGCTCAATTACTTTGGATGACCCAAACTCTTAAAGATTATGGGATATATGTGAAACATGTTCCATTGCTATGTGACAATGAAAGTGATATTAAGATTGCTCACAATCCCGTGCAACATTCTCGAACTAAGCATATTGAAGTTCGTCATCATTTCATTCGAGATCATGTTGCCAAAGGGGACATTAACCTTAAGCATGTTCGCACCGATAAGAAATTGGCGGATATATTCACTAAACCACTTGATGAGAAAGTGTTTTGCAGGTTAAGAGGTGAATTGAATATCATTGATGCTTCAAACTTGGAGTAGGAACTCCATTTGATACATGCGAGGCATGAGCCTATGACTAATCCTTGATATTTCTCTTATGATGCTATTCATATGTCTTGGATATATTTGCACCTTGCATGTCATCTAACCCGTGTAGGTACTTGTAAGAATCTAATTCTATGAGATTGCAACACACTCACATCTTGAGCAATCTCTACATCACCAAGTCTACACAATGGTGGTTGAAGACAAGGAAGCACGAAGCCATTCAAATATATCCTTTGACAAATTCTATGATAAATCCTATAATTTTCATTTTGGATACACAAGTGCTCTTCCTTGCAAGACTAACCCATGTAGGTATATGAACTCAAATTCCAAGTGGTGCTCCCAACTCTTGATGATCTACATCAACCTTGAGCAACCCGCACAAGTTCGACTACATGAGCTAGACCCACACCACCACCCAAGGTATGTTATTCCATCTTAGAGAAGCTTTACTCAAAGTCATGAGTCGAAGCAACTCAATAGGATGTGAATACATCAAGATGCTTAAACAAAAAATGGTAACCCCATTTTGAGCTTAAACGATGAGTATGACCTATGATCAAGTGCTCTCACTTGATTCCTAAGTCAATATACTCTAACATAGGTGAATTTGTCAGCGCCCAACTCTAGATGAAGTTCTCTCATGTGTTCTTTTCTGTGTTATTGCACTTGTCCCTTGCATATTTGTTTCCCCTTTTCAAAAAAAAATCATCTAGAACTTTTATTTTCTTCTCTTTCCTTTTTGTTCTGCATTTTCTGCATCCAATTCATTGCAAATCTTTGAGCTAATTCCTTGCACATCTTTGTGAGATACTACTTTTCTAGTGAGCTGAGGTGACAAGCGGTTTCACTCTGATGAACTCGGTCACACCGGTTTGGTTTCTTCAGTCTAACCAAAATCTTTCGGTGCAACCGAAGCACACAACTCGGAGTCACCGATTTCATCACAGGAAAACCAACTTGCCACTTATTCCTGATTTCTATTTGCCCCAGCTCCACTCAATGATTCTTGTCCTCTACCAGCATCATGTAACACATGTTGCTTTGCTCTGTGACTCAAGGACCAACCCATTTGTATCACATGTCCAGAAGACCCTTCTTGGAAATTGATGTCAAAGGGGGAGAGAGAGATCACATCAAAGCTTAATCTTCCCTATGGAGAGAGAGATCACATCAAAGCTTAATCCTTCCTATAGGGGGAGAAAAAGAGAATATTCAGGGGGAGAGAAAGTAATATCATCAATGACCCCAGATGCTTGGTGTTCAAGAGGAGAGATGTCACATGTCTTTAAGAGGGGAAAGACATGTTTGTTTATTTGTTTGCTTGCTTTAGCTCAAGCTCTGTTAATTATTTTCTATTGCTCTGATTGCTCTGATTTTCTGTTTCCTATCTTCTCCCAATATCTCATTTTAGATTCAGGGGGAGCAAGACATCTAAGGAAAGGAAATCTCTGATTTTATTGCATATCTTTATCTTTGGGGACATGTCTATATCCAATGTAGTATTTAGTACTCACTCTACATGTCATCCCAGTCTTGGTTCTCTTGTGGTTTCTCTTGTTTGCTCTGGTTAGTAGGTGTATCTGTGTTATCTAACCTTGTTTGCGCAGGTTCATCCCATCCTAAGCCAACTCAAGACCACAAGGTAAGTATATGCATCACAGTCATGTGAATGAGAAGTTCTTGCTGATGTACATACTTTTTGCAAGAAGGACTCATAAGCATGAAGGTACTTTTCTCATAGTCACATCATTTGCTCTGATGCATATAGCCAAGATACATGTAACACATTGCTTACTCTGTCATGTTTATGCATTCACATGCTTCTATATTCCATATTCACATGATTGCATACATGTAGGGGGAGCCTATGCATGGTGCATGTTTTCCAAAGCTTTACTTGCTATTCTCTATATCTTTATCTAAAGCTTTGATGTATGTTGTCATCAATTACCAAAAAGGGGGAGATTGAAAGCACAAGTGCTCCCTGGGTGGTTTTGGTAATTAATGTCAACGTATCTCTTGTTGGACTAACACTTTTACCTAGTATGTTTCAGATAAGTTCAACAATGGAGTGGCATGGACTAAAGGATTTGGAACCCCTTCAAGATGCTAAGGACAAAGGATTGGCTCAAGCTTCAAGATCAAGACTCTACATTTTCTATTTTAGTGATCCAAGATCACATTGAGTCCATAGGAAAAGCCAATACTATTAAGGAGGGATGGGGTGTTGCTTAATGAACCTCTTGCTTCATGTGCTTAGTGATATGCTCCAAAATCCTCAACTACCTTTCCATATCCACATATGACCCAAACCAAAAGTCAAACTCGGCCCCACCGATTCTTTCTATCCGGAGCCACCGAGTTTCACATGTCATAGCGACTGCCACAAACCCTAGCAAATCGGTCTCGCCGATAGGGATCTCGGTCTCACCGAGATGGGATTGCAATCTCACTGTGTATGACCATTTCCAAAATCGGTCTCACCGAGTTTGCGCAATCGGTACTACCGAGATTACAATGCAAATCCTCTGGTTAGCTTATTACCAAATCGGTCCCACCGAGTTTGTGTAATCGGTCTCACCGAGTTTGCCTGACCAACTCTCTGGTTAGCTTATTACCAAAATCTTTCCCACCGAGTTTGTGTAATCGGTCACACCGAGATTACGTTATGCCCTAACCCAAACCATATCGGTCCTACTGAGTTGCATCTCAGTCCCATCGAAAATCCTAACGGTCACTAGGTTTGCTGAATCGGTCCGACCGAGTTTAACGATTCAGTCCCACCGAGTTTGGCAGATTGTGTGTAACGGTTAGATTTTGTGTGGAGGCTATATATACCCCTCCACCCACTCTTCATTTGTGGAGAGAGCCATCAGAACAGATCTTCACTTCCAATACACATTTTCTGAGAGAGAACCACCTACCCTTGTGTTGAGCTCAAGATATTCCATTCCTACCATATGATTCTTGATCTATAGCCTTCCCCAAGTTGCTTTCCACTCAAATCTTATTTCCACCAAATCCAAATCCTGTGAGAGAGAGTTGAGTGTTGGGGAGACTATCATTTGAAGCACAAGAGCAAGGAGTTCATCATCAACACACCATTTGTTACTTCTTGGAGAGTGGTGTATCCTATATTGGCTAGGTGTCACTTGGGAGCCTCCGACAAGATTGTGGAGTTGAACCAAGGAGTTTGTAAGGGCAAGGAGATCGCCTACTTCGTGAAGATCTACCGCTAGTGAGGCAAGTCCTTCGTGGGCGACGACCATGATGGAATAGACAAGGTTGCTTCTTCGTGGACCCTTCATGGGTGGAGCCCTCCGTGGACTCGCGCGACCGTTACCCTCCGTGGGTTGAAGTCTCCATCAACGTGGATGTACGATAGCACCACCTATCGGAACCACGCCAAAAACATCTGTGTCTCCAATTGCGTTTGAATACTCCAAACCCTTCCCCTTTACATTCTTGCAAGTTGCATGCTTTACTTTCCGCTGCTCATATACTCTTTGCATGCTTGCTTGATATGTATTCTGCTTGTTAAACTTTTGCCTAAACTCCACCTAAACTTAAGAATTTTAAAAACTGCAACTTTTGGCACTTAGTGTCTAATCACCCCCCTTTAGACACCTCTTCTCGATCCTCTCACTCTCTCCACGAATGAAGAGTGGGTGGAGGGGTATATATAGCCTCGACACAAAAACTAACCGTTACACACAATTTACCAATCTCGGTGAGACCGAATTGAGAAACTCGGTCGGACCGATTTAGCAAACTTAGTGACTGTTAGGATTTTCGGTGGGAATGACATGCAACTCGGTAGGACCGATATGGTTAGGGTTAGGGAATAACCTAATCTTGGCGTGACCGATTACACAAGCTCGGTGGGACCGATTTTGGTCATAAGCTAACCAGAGAGTTGGTCAGGCAAACTTGGTGAGACCCATTACACAAACTCGGTGGGACCGATTTTGGTAATAAGCTAACCAAAAAGTTTGCATTGTAATCTCGGTAGTACCGATTTCTCAATCTCGGCGAGACCGATTTTGGTAATGGACATACATAGAGAGATTACAATCCCATCTCGGTGAGACCGAGATCCCTATCGGTGAAACCGATTTGCCTAGGGTTTGTGGCAGTGGCTATGACATCTGAACTCGGTGACGCCGGATAGAAAGAATCGGTGGGGCCGAGTTTGACTTTAGGTTTAGGTCATATGTGGATGTGGGAAGGTAGCTGAGGGTTTTAGAGCATATCATTAAGCACTTTGAGCAAGCAAGCCATTAAGCAACACCTCATCCCCTCTTGATAGTATTGGCTTTTCCTGTAGACTCAATGTGATCTTGGATCACTAAACTAGAAAATGTATAGTCTTGATCTTGAAGCTTGAGCCAATCCTTTGTCCTTAGCATCTTGAAGGTGTTCCACATCCTTTAGTCCATGCCACTTAATTTGTTGAACTTGTCTGAAATATACTAGGTAAAAGTATTAGTCCAACAAGAGATATGTTGTCATTAATTATCAAAATCACCCAGGGAGCACTTGTGCTTTCAATCTCCCCCTTTTTGGTAATTGATGGCAACATACATCAAAGCTTTAGATAAAGATAAAGAGAATAGCAAGTAAAGCTTTGGAAAGACATGTAACAAGCATAGGCTCCCCCTACATGTATGCAATCATATGAATATGGAATATAGAAGCATGTGAGAGCATAACCATGACAGAGTAGGCAATGTGTTACATGTATCTTGGCTATATGCATCAAAGCAAAGGATGTGAATATGGGAAATGTCCCTTCATGCCTATGAGTCCTTCTTGCAAACAGTATGTACATCAGCAAGAATTTCTCATACACATGACTATGATGCATATACTTACCTTGTGGTCTTGAGTTGGCTAGGATGGGATGAACCTGCGTAAACAAGGTTAGATAACAAAGATGCACCTACTAGCTAGAGCAAACAAAAGGAACCACAAGAGTACCAAGACTGGGATGACATGTAGAGTGAGTACAGAGTACCACGATAGATATTGACATGTCCGCAAAGAGAAAGATATGCAATGAATTTGATAATTTTCTTTCCCTTGGATGTCTTGCTCCCCCTGAATCTAGCATGGGATACTGGGAGAAGATAGGGAACAGAAAATCAGAGCTCAAAGAAACAAATGACCAGAGCTAATGCAAATAAGCACATATGAACATGTCTTTCCCCCAAGAAGACATGTGGCGGATGTCCTGGCACGCATTGGAGAAAAACGCGATGCAGTCCCCCCAACATCTTTTTGGAAAGACTGTTCAAGCCATCCGTAGCATGGGAGGGGGAACCCGCAGATAAAAACCCGGACCTAACCGCACCAGTGGACGCCGAACAATCTGACATAATTGGAGGCTCTGTCACCGAAATTACACCTTCAGCCCATGTAATAATGGCAGTCATTGCCCCGTGGACAGAGCCATTCCTGGCCTACCTTACTAGGCAGGAACTCCCAGAGGACCAAAACGAGGCACGCTGCATAGTGCGGCGATCTAAAGCCTATATAGTCCACGAGGGAGAGCTTTATAAGAAAAGCACGACCGGAGTCCTTGAAAGGTGCATCTCCGAAGAGGAAGGGCGGAACCTGCTGGCCGAAATTCATGCCAGACTCGGCGGCCACCATGCTGCAGCTCGGTCCCTTGTAAGCAATGCTTTCCGTACAGGTTTTTACTGGCCGACGGCCCAAGCAGACGCTCAGGACTTGGTCCAACGATGCGTCGGTTGCCAGCTTTTTGCAAACCAAAGCCATATGCCACCCACCGCCCTCCGAACTATCCCCATCACTAGGCCTTTTGTGGTCTGGGGGCTTGACATGGTTGGACCCCTCAAAGGCGGAACCCACAAGCAAAAATACTTACTGGTCATGGTGGATAAGTTCACCAAATGCATAGAAGCCAAGCCTGTTAAGACGACCGAATCCGGACCTGTGATAGACTTCATATCCAGGGTTGTACACCATTACGGCGTCCCCCACAGCATCATCACTGATAATGGCACAAACTTCACCACAGACGAGGTAAAACTCTGGTGCAAAAACATGGGCATCAAGCTCGACTATGCCTCCGTCTATCACCCACAAACTAACGGCCAGGTCGAACGTGCAAATGGTCTTATCATGAGCGGTATTAAACCCAGACTAGTGCGGTCCCTCAAGGAATCTAACACGCACTGGGTAGAGGAGCTCGACTCCGTACTCTGGGGGCTGCGGACCACGCCGAATCGTACCACCGGATACACACCATTCTTTATGGTGTACGGCGCAGAGGCAGTTCTGCCTTGCGATATAATTCATGACTCACGTCGAGTGCTCATGTACGAAGAAAGAGAAGCCGAGCTCGATCGGTAGGACAACTTGGACGCCTTGGAGGAGGAGCGTAACGTGGCAAAAGCCCGTTCCGCATTTTATCAACAGCAGGCTCGAAGATATCAAAGCAGAGAAGTACGAGCCAAAAATTACAATGTTGGCGAACTAGTTCTACGCCTGCCGGATAAGAAAAAGGAAAAACTCAAGCCCAAGTGGGAAGTTCCCTTCATAATCTACCAAGTCCTGACCGGTGGAGTGTACCGCCTGCGAGATGCGTCGGATAACCGACTCGAGCCGAACCCATGGAATGTCGTCCGTCTCCGAAGATTCTATGCCTAGCGCCGGACTCTGTGTTTGTCTCCTTCCTCTGACCATTTTTTACATTTTTTGTCTTACATATCTCTTCTTCCCCTCTTTTATCTTATAACCCTTAAAGGCCCATTAAGCGATATGCTACCGCGTTCATAAAACCTGGGGGCTTCTTTAACAGAAGCTTATCTATATGCGCTTCACGCCCAACACATGCGTCAAACTTCCGCGTGTACCTTTTCTTCACCATTATATGCATCGATATGACTTAAGTTTTTGCCAAGCTGGGTTGCCCGGCTCCTGTGCTTACCCCTACGTTCCCGATTGTTCGGCTAGGCGGTAATGGGAGCACCTCTGTGATTGTTACTGCCGGATCAGCCGGATGTGTACCTCAGACTAGGTGAACCCGAAAGCTAGCGTTCTTAAGGGAATATTCGGTCGGTGAAATAAAAGACGACCTTTTTTTACTTATTTATATACATGCCCCTAGATGATTTTCCTGCATTTGCAGTCCGGACATGCACTTTAGGGCATGCCTCCCAGAGAAAGGAACCCTTAACGGAACTATTCTCTCTGGAAGATGTTTCTTACTAACCATGTAATATAACATAACTAGTTGGGCACTTGTCTGATAAAGCACTAATGACCCCTACGCCTGGTCTCCATACATACCCCGGTTCGTACATAACTGGTAGGGTATTCGGACACACTCCGGACCATCAGGTCCCGAGGTCGAAGCGAAAAGGTCGGCAATGACAAACGATCTACAATCCGGCTAGAAGGCATTACACATGTCAATTAAAAATTACATAGTCACTCTGACTGATTGTATTTCTCTTCTATACCATCTAACAGGCTGTCTAATTTACAGTCCTGCTGGGAATACTTTGTGGCCAATTCTACTTGGTCGTATACTAAGCTTACAGGGATCTCCTTCCCATCCGGCCCCACAGGTCCGACCTCGGCCATGTGGTTTGGGTCAGCCTTCGTAAACCGGGTCTTCACCATGGCCCAGGCCTCCCTAGCGCCTTGTCGGCAGGCCGATATCTTCCACAACCGGAAGCGCCGCCGAGCTCCCTTAAGCTTCTCCGCAAGCTCTCCAAGGCCCTCGGGCATGGAGTGAGAAGGCCATAAGGCTTGGGCAACGCCCCGCATCGCCTGCCGAACTCGCTCGTGCAGTTGCGAGAGCTCGGGAAGAAGGTCACCCGTAGAACCGGGCATCTCCTCTGCAGGATGACCTGTTAGCATTCCTACAGACATTACACTGTTAGTCGACTTCCTCACCGAACTCCTTTTTCAAAGTTCGTTTAAGCACTTACTAAATATGCCGCGTCGAAGCCGCTGATTCTCCTTAGTGGAGTCTGACAGCTAGCCACGAACATCTTTAAGTTCAACGTCCAGCTTGGTGTTGGCATCCTGCAGATCATTCTTCTCCTGCCTCACCCTTGTCAGCATACTCTCACCGGCCTTTAGCCGGCGTAAGAGTTGTTGCCTCTTCGGATCAATTCCGGCGCCATCTGCAATATGATTTGTCAGATTTACACCCACGCCGCACTTCGCAACACATTTATCTTTCGAAGCATGGATTACCATAGGGGGTCTCTTTGGGCTCCCCTGCCGCGGCTCGTGCGGACTCAAGTTGGGCTTTGCACTCTTCCAGCTCCTAGGACAATTGGGTATTCTTTTCTGTAAGAACCTGCATAACAAATGATCCTTAAATCAGTTGTTCTAACTGTTTCAAGTCTCGGGGGCTACTGGTATATACATATATTTACCAAAATTTTCTTACCCGTATGTCTTTTACATATTGCTCCATGGCTCTGGCTAAACCATTTTGAGTGGCACGGAGGTACGCATCTCCCGAATTGAAGGCATTCAATGCCTCTTGGGAGAAACAACCGTCGCGAAGAACTGTCCGGCGACGCCTGTGGTTCATGGCACTCTCCACTTCAGAATTGGTGGCAGACAGCCTGTCCGCATCCTCTGTCGGAGGAGCGTCCGGTGCGCGCCTCGTGTTCGCCGTCGTTTCCGGACCAGGCGTCGGAGCCTGGCTAGTGGAGGCGCGATTGGCAACCTCCCCGGATATAGTCCGGCGAGGTCTCTTCGTCCTAAAGAGAGCACGAGCGTTAGTATGCCCTGAAGGGATAACACCAGAGATATAGATGGTGTGCTATACCTTTGCGCCGACGTATAGGTCCGGACTACATTTCTTTTTACCCCACGGGGCCCCACGGCCCCTCATTGGCTATCCGCCGCAGGTTCGGCCTCTCGCCTCGGAAACCTTCCCTGCAAAACATGGTTATCGTCAGAAAAACTGAAATGCGTGAGAATGGAATCCTTCTCAAGGGAACGAGGCTTTGGTCTTTGTCACCTGGGAGCCCGGGATTAAACCTGGGTAGTCGGCCATAATGGCCACCAAGGTATTATCCTTGCTTAGCTGATGAAACACCCCGTCAATTAGCTCCACCGATATGTCCGGATTCTCTTCAGAGTACGGATCAAGGGATCGTTCTGGATCCTCGGGCTATGCAGGGCGGCTACTTATATCCTTTACTTCCTGACGCAGTTCCTGCACCAAAGTTGTTAGACTACATATTTAATCATGGGAGTATAAAGCGGATGGGCGAGCAAAATCGTCCACTTACCCAACTCGGAGGGTTATACATAGTAAATCCGCCCCGCGGGTCGACGCGGAGGAATTCCTCCTCTTCTCATTTGTACAAAGAGGATAAGATCTTCACTAAGGCGGTAGCCGAGGCTGGTCCCTTACGACCGTAACGGGTGGCATCGTCCTCCCCGTTAAAATCCCACATGGGGTGGCTTCTATATTGAAGCGGCTGCACCCCCCGCATGATGCATGCGGCCATGACTTCAATCATGGTTAGTCCGGAATGAGCCAATAGTCTTATTCGGCCTATCAGATAAAGGACGTCCCTGTCGCTTTCCCTTTGAGAGCTCCGTGGACGCCACCTTAGGCGTTTCTTTAATGGGGCACTGTTGAACTCGGGGAGACCGACCCGGACAGGGTCCGGTAGCGGGACATCATCTATATAAAACCATTCCGAAGGCCAGTCCTCAGACGCCTTCTTCGGGGTTTCGGATAGGTATCCGGTCCCGGCGATGCGCCACACTTCGGCTCCACCCACTTGATATATAGACCCCTCTCGAGAACGGGGCACCAGGCAGAATATCCTCTTCCACAACGCGAAATGAGCCTCAACACCCAAAAATAACTCGCAAAGGGCGACGAAGCCCGCGATATGCAATATAGATGCAGGCGTGAGATTGTGCAGCTGGAGGCCATAGAACTCCAGAAGCCCATGGAGAAATGGATGAATTGGAAATCCCAGTCCCCTTATTAGATAAGGGACGAGGCACACCCGCGCTCCTTTGGAGGGATTGGGGGTGCTCTCCGCTTGTTTTCCGCCATTATATGTGGCGAGTCCAGCTCGGACCGGGACCATATAGGCCTGAGGGAGAAATCCCTTGGCCTGAAGCGACACTAACTCGCTGTGCAGGATGGAGCAACTCTCCCAGTCTCCAGGTTTAGGACTGGAAGGGCGAGAGGAGGAGCTGCGACGGCTGGCCATGTTGGAATGGACCTTTGCTGGAGGCGCTCTGATGATTACTCGCGGATAGGAGAAGGTGTGGTTTGGATCTTAATCCCCATCCCGTTAAATAGGCGGCTCGTTTATGCGGCTAGGGGTGTGGATGTAAAAACGCCCCAGCTTTTCGCATTCGTTTGACACGTGGAAGACGGCCATTATTGGGCGTGGAATCCAAGGAGCGCTACATTACAAAAATCGGACATTATTCCTACAGGTACACAGAATTTGGAGAAGAACCCGCCTTGCAATGTTGAAGACAATCTGCGCGTCGGACTCGTCATCATTGAAGCCTGGTTCGGGGGCTACTGAGGGAGTCCTGGATTAGGGGGTGTTCGGATAGCCGGACAATACCTTCAGCCGGACTCCTGGACTATGAAGATACAAGATTGAAGACTTCGTCCCGTGTCCGGAAGGGACTTTCCTTGGCGTGGTAGGCAAGCTTGGCGATGCGGATATTCAAGATCTCCTACCATTGTAACCGACTTTGTGTAACCCTAACCCTATCCGGTGTCTATATAAACCGGAGGGTTCTAGTCCGTAGGACAACTTCATCATACAACAATCATACCATAGGCTAGCTTCTAGGGTTTAGCCTCCTTGATCTCGTGGTAGATCTACTCTTGTACTACCCATATCATCAATATTAATCAAGCAGGAGTAGGGTTTTACCTCCATCGAGAGGGCCCGAACCTGGGTAAGCTTTGTGTCCCCTGTCTCCTGTTACCATCCTACCTAGACGCACAGTTCGGGACCCCCTACCCGAGATCCGCCGGTTTGGACACCGACACCCGTCATGTGGTAAACTGCTAGGATCCTTGTCATGTGCGTGTGTGCAGGTACAATAAATAATCTGGTGCACACAGTTGATGAAATCATCAACATAAGCGGCAGATCTTCAACTTGACAGATCAGTAGTATCATACAAAACAAAACATGCACGATGGCATGGCAGATCAAGAGTTTAACTAGCCTATTACAAAGGCATCTGATGCCCAACAGGAATAATTGTCTTAGAGGTTTTCCAGAAAGCATATGCTAAGCCGACCCACGGCTTTTGACTCTTGTCCTTGCTGAGTTGAAGGTTGCGGCTTGTCCAGCACCGGTTCCTCTGCCTCCTCTTCACCCAATGGCTGGAAGTCAGTGGTCGACCAGTCGATCCTAGTTAAAGCTCTGAATACAGCTTCATCACTTATAAGTGTGGATGGGTCAACATCAGGGGCATAAGTGTGCTTACAGATCGGAGGATTCAGGTCCGGAGCATCATGAGTAAGCGCCTTCACCTTCTTATTGTTGGCATCATAAACCGGTTGGTAATGTGTAAGATCAGTGTCATCAGCCAGTTTACGAGCCAAAGAACGCAATTCCCTCGTAAGGGCGGAGAAATCGTCTGCACTTAAGGGTGACCCATCTTCTTTATGCTCGGACAACCATTTGCCAAGTCTGCAGGGTCAAGATCTACTAGCCACGCTTTGGCCCGGGTTAGCGCGGTAAGTGCACCGGCTCTTGCAGTTGATCTCTTCAAATCTTCGATCCGTGCAGGCAACATAGATAGTTTATCCAACGTATCCTTGATAAGGGTTGGAGCTGGTTTGTTGTGAGCAGCTGTGTGATACGTCTCCAACGTATCTATAATTTTTTATTGCTCCATGCTATATTATCTACTGTTTTGGGCAATATTGGGCTTTAATATCCACTTTTATATTATTTTTGGGACTAACCTATTAACCGGAGGCCTAGCCCAGATTTGCTATTTTTTTTGCCTATTTCAGTGTTTCGAAGAAAAGGAATATCAAACTAAGTCGAAACGGAACGAAATAAACTGGAGAAGTTATTTTTGGAAGGAAAGCTACCGGATGGACTTGGACCCCACGTCAGGAGCCAAGGTAGGAGGAGCTCACGAGGGTGGGGGCGCCCCCACCCCCCTAGGGCGCGCCCCCTGCCTCGTGGGGCCCCCGAAGCTCCACCGACATACTTCCGCACCCATATATACTCACGTAGCCTAAAACTTCCAGAACGGAGATTATATCGGGAGTTTCGCCGCCGCAAGCCTCTGTAGCCACCAAAAGTCAATCGGGACCCTGTTCCGGCACCCTGCCGGAGTGGGGAACCCTCACCCGTGGCCATCTTCATCATCTCGGCGCTCTCCATGACAAGGAGGGAGTAGTTCACCCTCGGTGTTGAGGGTATGTACCAGTAGCTATGTGTTTGATCTCTCTCTCTCTCCCTCTCACTCTCTCTCTCTCTCTCTCTCTCTCTCTCTCTCTCTCGTGTTCTTGATTTGGCACGATCTTGATGTATCGCGAGCTTTGCTATTATAGTTGGATCTTATGTTTCTTCTCCCCCTCTTCTCTCTTGTAATGGATTGAGTTTTCCCTTTGAAGTAATCTTATCGGATTGAGTCTTTAAAGATTTGAGAACACTTGATGTATGTCTTACCGTGCTTATCTGTGGTGACAATGGGATATCACATGCCACTTGATGTATGTTTTGGTGATCAACTTGCGGGTTCCACCCATGAACCTATGCTTAGGGGTACCTTTTCGTCGTGATTCTCCAGTAGAAACTTTTGGGCACTCTTTGAGGTTCTATGTGTTGGTTTGAATAGATGAATCTGAGATTGTGTGATGCATATCGTATAATCATACCCACGGATACTTGAGGTGACATTGGAGTATCTAGGTGACATTAGGGTTTTGGTTGCTTTGTGTCTTAAGGTGTTATTCTAGTACGAACTCTAGGGCTGTTTGTGACACTTATAGGAATAGCCCAATGGATTGATTGAAAAGAATAACTTTGAGGTGGTTTCGTACCCTACCATAATCTCTTCGTTTGTTCTCTGCTATTAGTGTCTTTGAAGTGACTCTTTGTTGCATGTTGAGGGATAGTTATATGATCCAATTATGTTATTATTGTTGAGAGAACTTGCACTAGTGAAAGTATGAACCCTAGGCCTTGTTTCCTATCATTGCAATACCATTTACGCTCACTTTTACCGCTCGCTATATTGCTATTTTTATATTTTCAGTTTACAAAAACCTATAGCTACCATCCATATTGCACTTGTATCACCATCTCTTCGCCGAACTAGTGCACCTGTACAATTTACCATTGTGTTGGGTGTGTTGGGGACACAAGACACTCTTTGTTATTTGGTTGCAGGGTTGCTTGAGAGAGACCATCTTCATCCTACGTCTCCCATGGATTGATAAACCTTAGGTCATCCACTTGAGGGAAATTTGCTACTGTCCTACAAACCTCTGCACTTGGAGGCCCAACAACGTCTACAAGAAGAAGGTTGTGTAGTAGACATCAAGCTTTTTTCTGGCACCGTTGCCGGGGAGGCTAGGTAAGCGGCACTCACACCTCGTCAACTAAGCTCTTTCCTGGCGTCGTTGCCGGGGAGGTTAGTGCTTGAAGGTATATCTTTAGATCTTGCAATCGAATCTTTTTTTTTCTTGTTTTAGAACTAGTTAGTTTATAAAAGAAAACTACAAAAAAAATATGGAATTGAGTTTGCCTCATACGCTTCATCTTTTTAATATCTTTCGCGAGTTTGATGGAAAAGAAAATTGTGCCAAAGTGTTAGAAGAATAATGCATTAAAATGTTTGGCACGAAATCTTGAATGATGAGCATGATTGCAATGTTGTTAGTATGAATTCCTTGAATATCCATGATGGTAATGATATGCAAAGCCACAAGCTTGGGGAAGCTATGTTTGATGAAGATGATATTTTTTGTCCCCAAGCTTTGATGAGCAAATTTATTATGATGAAAGCATGCCTCCTATCTATGATGATTATTGTGATGACACCTATGCTATAAAGAATAATGATAACCATGAAACTTGTCATCTTTATCTTAATTTTCAATCACATGATAGTTATTTTGTTGAGTTTTCTCCCTCTACTATTCATGAGAAGAAATTTGCTTATGTGGAGAGTAATAAAAATTCTATGCTAGTAGATCATGAAAAGAATGTCGTAGGTGCTGGTTATATTGTTGAGTTCATTCGTGATGCTACTGAAAATTATTATGAGGGAGGAATTTATGCTTGTAGGAATTGCAATAATATCAAGTTTCCTCTCTACGTGCTTAAAGTCTTGAAGTTATGCTTGTTTTGCCTTCCTATGCTAGTTGATTATTGTTCCCATAAGTTGTTTGCTCACAAAATCCCTATGCATAGGAAGTGGGTTAGACTTAAATATGCTAGTCATATTCTTCATGATGCTCTCTTTATGTTTCAATTCTTATCCTTTATGTGAGCATCATTGAAATCATCATGCCTAGCTAGGGGCGTTAAACGATAGCGCTTGTTGGGAGGCAACCCAATTTTATTTTAGTTTCTTGCTTTTTGGTTCAGTTTAGGAATAAATAACCCATCTAGCTTCTGTTTAGATGTGGTTTTATGTTTTAATTAGTGTTTGTGCCAAGTAGAACCTTTGGGAAGACTTGGGTGAAGTCTTTATGATCATGCTATAAAAAACAGAAACTTTAGCGCTCACGAGATTAGCTAAAACTTTTTACTGGAGAGTGATATTTAGTTGATTATTTCTGCAGATGATTATTAGACAAATTCCTCAGGTCCACCAATTTATTTTAGAATTTTTGGATATCCAGAAGTTTGTGTTAGTTACAGATTACTACAGACTGTTCTGTTTTTGACAGATTCTGTTTTTCGTGTGTAGTTTGCTTATTTTGATGAATCTATGGCTAGTAAAATAGTTTATAATCCATAGAGAAGTTGGAATACAGTAGGTTTAACACCAATATAAATAAATAATTACTTCATTACAGTACCTTGAAGTGGTGTTTTGTTTTCTTTCGCTAACGGAGCTCACGAGTTTTCTGTTAAGTTTTGTGTTGTGAAGTTTTCAAGTTTTGGGTAAAGATTCGATGGACTACGGAATAAGGAGTGGCAAGAGCCTCAGATTGGGGATGCCCAAGGCACCCCAAGGTAATATTCAAGGATAACCAAGCGTCTAAGCTTGGGGATGCCCCGGAAGGCATCCCCTCTTTCGTCTTCATTCATCGGTAACTTTACTTGGAGCTATATTTTTATTCACCACATGATATGTGTTTTGCTTGGAGCGTCATTTTATTTTCTTTAGCTTTGCTTGCTGTTTGAATAAAATACCAAGATCTGAAATTCTTAAATGTTAGAGAGTCTTCACATAGTTGCATAATTATCCGACTACTCATTGATCTTCACTTATATCCTTTCGGAGTAGTTTGTTGTTTGCTCTAGTGCTTCACTTATATCTTTTAGAGCACGATGGTGGTTTTATTTTTGAAGAAATAGATGAACTCTCATGATTCACTTATATTATTTTGAGAGTCCTAAATAGCATGATAATGTGCTTAATCCTAATATGCTAGGTATTCAAGACTAGTAAAAACTTTCTTATGAGTGTGTTGAATACTAAGAGAAGTTTGATGCTTGATGATTGTTTTGAGATATGGAGGTGATAATATCAAAGTCGTGCTAGTTGAGTAGTTGTGAATTCGAGAAGTGCTTGTGTTGAAGTTTGCAAGTACCGTAGCATGCACGTACGGTAAATGTTGTGTGACAAATTTGAAACATGAGGTGTTATTTGATTGTCCTCCTTATGAGTGGCGGTCGGGGACGAGCGATGGTCTTTTCCTACCAATCTATCCCCCTAGGAGCATGCGCGTAGTGCTTTGGTTTTTGATGGCTTGTAGATTTTTGCAATAAGTATGTGAGTTCTTTATGACTAAAGTTGAGTCCATGGATTATACACACTCTCACCCTTCCATCATTGCTAGCCTCTTCGGTACCGTGCATTGCCCTTTCTCACATTGAGAGTTGGTGCAAACTTCGCCGGTGCATCCAAACCCTGTGATATGATACGCTCTTTAACACATAAACCTCCTTATATCTTCCTCAAAACAGCCTCCATACCTACCTATTATGGCATTTCCATAGCCATTCCGAGATATATTGCCATGCAACTTTCCACCATTCTGTTCTTCATGACACATCCATCATTGTCATATTGCTTAGCATGATCATGTAGTTGACATAGTATTCGTGGAAAAGCCACCATTCATAATTTTTCATACATGTCACTCTTGATTCATTGCATATCCCGGTACACCGCCGGAGGCATTCATATAGAGTCATACCTTGTTCTAGTATCGAGTTGTAATGATTGAGTTGTAAATAAATAGATGTGTGATGATCATCATTTTCTAGAGCATTGTCCCAAGTGAGGAATAAATAAATTAAAAAAAAAGAGAAGGCCCAAATAAAATGAGAGAAAAAGAGAGAAGGAACAATGTTACCATCCTTTGCCACACTTGTTCTTCAAAGTAGCACCATAATCATCATGATAGAGAGTCTCTTGTTTTGTCACTATCATATACTAGTGGGAATTTTTCATTATAGAACTTGGCCTGTAAATTCCAACGATGGGCTTCCTCAAATACCCTAGGTCTTCGTGAGCAAGCAAGTTGGATGCACACCCACTTAGTTTCTTTTGTTGAGCTTTCATACATTTATAGCTCTAGTGCATCTGTTGCATGGCAATCCCTACTCCTTGCATTGACGTCAATAGATGGGCATCTCCATAGCCCGTTGATTATACTCGTTGATGTGAGACTTTATCCTTTTTTGCCTTCTCCACATAACCCACATCATCATATTCTATTCCACCCATAGTGCTATATCCATGTCTCGCGCTCATGTATTGCGTGAAGGTTTATGAGTTTGAGATTATTAATGTATGAAACAATTGCTTGGCTTGTCATCGGGGTTGTGCATGATGAGAGCATTCTTGTGTGATGAAAATGGAGCATGACTAAACTATATGATTTTGTAGGGATGAACTTTCTTTGGCCATGTTATTTTGAGAGGACATAATTGCTTAGTTAGTATGCTTGAAGTATTATTATTTTTATCTCAATATGAACTTTTGTCTTGAATCTTTCGGATCTGAATGTTCATATCACAATTAAGAAGAATTACATTGAAATTATGCCAACTAGCATTCCACAAAAAAATTA
The DNA here is from genome assembly GCA_032464435.1 of Aegilops umbellulata. Classification (NCBI taxonomy): domain Eukaryota; kingdom Viridiplantae; phylum Streptophyta; class Magnoliopsida; order Poales; family Poaceae; genus Aegilops; species Aegilops umbellulata. The sequence goes on from CP136057.1 coordinate 620,650,048, forward strand.
TCTTTTTTATCATTTACCTACTCGAGGACGAGCAGGAATTAAGCTTGGGGATGCTTGATACGTCTCCAATGTATCTATAATTTTTGATTGCTCCATCCTATATTATCTACTGTTTTGGGCAATATTGGGCTTGATTATCCACTTTTATATTATTTTTGGGACTAACCTATTAACCGGAGGCCCATCCCAGATTTGCTGTTTTTTTTGCCTATTTCAGTATTTCAAAGAAAAGGAATATCAAACGAAGTCGAAACGGAACGAAATCAACTGGAGAAGTTATTTTTGGAAGGAAAGCTACCGGATGGACTTGGACCCCACGTCAGGATCCAAGGGAGGAGCTCACGAGGGTGGGGGCGCGCCCACCCCCTAGGGCGCGCCCCCTGCCTCGTGGGGCCCCCAAAGCTCCACCAACGTACTTCCTGCACCCATATATACTCACGTACCCTAAAACTTCCAGAACGGAGATTAGATCGTGAGTTCCGCCGCCGCAAGCCTCTGTAGCCACCAAAAGTCAATCGGGACCCTGTTTTGGCACCCTTCCGGAGGGGGGAACCCTCACCGGTGGCCATCTTCATCATCCCGGCGCTCTCCATGATGAGGAGGGAGTAGTTCACCCTAGGGGCTGAGGGTATGTACCAGTAGCTATGTGTTTGATCTCTCTCTCTCTCTCTCTCTCTCTCTTGTGTTCTTGATTTGGCAAGATCTTGATGTATCGCGAGCTATGCTATTATAGTTGGATCTTATGTTTCTTCTCCCCCTCTTCTCTCTTGTAATGGATTGAGTTTTCCCTTTGAAGTAATCTTATCGGATTAAGTCTTTACAGATTTGAGAACACTTGATGTATGTCTTGCCGTGCTTATCTGTGGTGACAATGGGATATCACGTGCCACTTGATGTATGTTTTGGTGATCAACTTGTGGGTTCCACCCATGAACATACGCATAGGGGTTGGCACACGTTTTTGTTGCGATTCTTCGGTAGAAACTTTTGGGCACTCTTTGAGGTTCTATGTGTTGGTTTGAATAGATGAATCTGAGATTGTGTGATGCATATCATATAATCATACCCACGGATACTTGAGGTGACATTGGAGTATCTAGGTGACATTAGGGTTTTGGTTGATTTGTGTCTTAAGGTGTTATTCTAGTACGAACTCTAGGGCTGTTTGTGGCACTTATAGGAATAGCCCAATGGATTGATTGAAAAGAATAACTTTGAGGTGGTTTCGTACCCTACCATAATCTCTTCGTTTGTTCTCCGCTATTAGTGTCCTTGGAGTGACTCTTTGTTGCATGTTGAGGGATAGTTATATGATCCAATTATGTTATTATTGTTGAAAGAACTTGCACTAGTGAAAGTATGAAACCTAGGCCTTGTTTCCTATCATTGCAATACCGTTTACGCTCACTTTTACCACTCGCTACCTTGCTGTTTTTATATTTTCAGTTTACAAAAACCTATATCTACCATCCATATTGCACTTGCATCACCATCTCTTCGCTGAACTAGTGCACCTATACAATTTACCATTGTATTGGGTGTGTTGGGGACACAAGAGACTCTTTGTTATTTGGTTGCAGGGTTGCTTGAGAGAGACCATCTTCATCCTACGCCTCCGACGGATTGATAAACCTTAGGTCATCCACTTGAGGGAAATTTGCTACTGTCCTACAAACCTTTGCAGTTGGAGGCCCAACAACGTCTACAAGAAGAAGGTTGTGTAGTAGACATCACTGTGCAGATGACCTCATTGTGCGCTAATATATAGCTGTTCTATGAGCATGTAAGCAGCTTTCAATTTTTCCGCAAGTCTGAGCCAAGATGGGAAACCCGGGATCCTGTGTCATCAAGGACATTTGTAAGCCGGGAGTACATTGGATAACATATGTTAAAAAGATTAAGAGGAAGCTATTTTACCAAAAACGGTAGCAGTCATGGCATTAATTTGTTGTTTTAAGCCAGCAAGCTCTGCAGATACCGGCTCAAGGGCCGCTTCAGCATCCTCAGCCCTCTTTAGCAGGGCTGACTTCTCTGAATCCCAACCTTCTTGTTCAGCTTTGAAGCTTTCCTTCAATTTCTCCATCGCTGCTAAGGCACTAGTCAATTCATCCTTAGCCTTGGAGGTTTCTGCTTGTTGAGACTTGATGTTTTCTTGAAGGTCGGTGACTTGGGATTCTTTGCTGCTAAGATCAGTCTACAAGAAGTAAACAATAAATGAGATGGAAATGAATTTATTTGAAGTCCCAAGCACAATACATGTATTATGCTTAGCACTTGGGGGCTAATGTCTATTGCTTCTTAAAATATTGTGAAGTCCCAAGTACAATACAAGTATTATACTTGGCACTTGGGGGCTAATGCATATTGCTCTTGTCAAAGATGAATTTGTTTGCTGACCCGGACAAATGGTGGTGATCCAGTTTACGAAGGCTATGAATGGGATTTTGGATTTCTAGAAGATGATTAGTCCCGGCTTAACATATTTGTTAAGCCGACCCTTGGGGGCTCTGGCCACAATGTTGATTCGTGCTGAGTTAAAGTCTCGGCTTAACATATTTATTAAGCCGGCACTTGGGGGCTACAGATGCAAAGTTGAGGCGCTGGTGTTATAAAGTCCCAGTTCATATTGAAAGTATAAACCAGCCCTTGGGGGGTACTGGAGTTGATCTATTTAGCTATTGAGGTTTACAACACATGTTATTCTATCATGTCCAATAAACTTGGCGGCTAAGGGGAAGAATATTCATGTAACAAGGAGTTGCAGTATTTACCTCATAGCGCTCCATCATCAGGTTCACTAAGCCGGCTTCAAAGTCAAGGCTGGTGTACAGACGGTTTAAGTAACCAGAGTAGAGGTCTTGAGCACTGAAATGAGTATAGCTCTCCAAGTCTGCTTTCCACTTGCCTTTATCTTCAGCAGAAATTTCTTCTTTAGCGTTGTGTTTAGATAAGACAGTAGGTTGACCCAGAGTTGTGAATCCAAAGCCGGTGACAACAACGTCATCAGTCTTCTCCTCGACAGGTTTGATTGGGCTTGGCGGCTTAGAGATAGCCGGCTCAACATCCATATGATCCATGGAAGCTTCATGGTCTTCCGGAGGTGAGTTGTCAATGGTGGCTTCTGCAGTTGGATGAGGAGACTCTGGTTGTTTCTCTGGCTCAGACAGATTGAGATCGTCCGTCGGCTTATTCAGCTTGGCTTTCTTGCTGGGTTTGGCTTGGCCCCTGAAAATAAGAAGTGTAAAGAGGTCAGTATAATGATCAAGCATAAGGTGTGAATGGTTAAAATGTATCCTTACCAAGGTATAGTTTTGAAAGTCGGGATTTGTGTCCCTGATGACTCGCCAGAGGAAGAATGAGAAGTCCCCTGATAGTTTGAATCAGACGGGTTAAGAGGTTGTCGGAAATGACCTGCCTTGGGATAAAGTATATCAGAAATGTGAAGGACCTCTAGGCGCGTTTGCGAACCGGCGTGTTTGGTAAGCCGGAAGAAGTGATCTGCCCACCACTATGTCGGGTGACAGGTAGAGCTTCGTGTTGCTGTTTCTTCAAAAGAAAGTTGGATCCAAGTGAGCTAGAGGGTGAGAAAAGCTTACTTTCCGGCTTGCTTGTCGGGTTTTCTGTGTTGGCAGAGGTTCTGAGCCGGAAGAAAGAATAATTACCTTTGCGTCACCTGCACCGCTGGCCTCTGCGTCGTCCTGATAACAATCATTGTCAATGAGATTTATAAAAAAGGAGCCAAGAGAGTCAAGGTCTACCTCTAACTCATTATCCTCTTTATCATCAGCAGACTTAGTAGTCTTCTTGGTAGACTTCTTGGTGGCCTTGGTTTTGACACGAGACAGTTTGGCCGGTTTATCCTGCGTTTTCTTCTTCCAAAATGGAGAGTCGGCCTGTTGAGGTTGAAAAGATCATAAGTAGGCATAATTATTGAAAATATGGATTGAGCAGAAGGTGTAGTTCTTACATCTGGCGGCTTGTTTAAGGTACAGAAAGGACTAAGTACCGTTTTGCTACACTCCTTCACAGGTTCATTTAGCAGTTTCTTGGTAGTTTCAGTAATTTCCGCATTAGACAACTGAATGTCATAGTGGTGCTGGGGATCTGTCACCTCACCAGTGTATTCGCACATTAAGCTGGGGCGACGGCTTAATGGCGAGATACTCTAAGACAGCCAGCAACGTACAAAATCGATGCCAGTTAAGACATTGGCCATAAAGGCTCTGAGCTTTGAGAAGGCTGGTGCGTATTTGGCCCGTTCCTTCACATTAAGCCGTTGGGGGAGTGGATGTATGCTGCTAAGTCGGTGTTCACGGTAACCCGGCAGAGGATTCTCACCGGCTGGAGATGTATCTTGATAGTAGAACCAAGTTCGGTTCCAGTCTTTGGGGTGACTATGCAGCCTGGCATGGGGAAAGCTGACTTCTTTCCTCTTTTGAATTGAGACTCCACCGAGATCTTGGCACGGCCCGTCAGTGAACTTTGTTTGACCATTTAAATAATAGAACTCCCAGAACAAGTCTCCTGTAGGCTCCTCTTGAAGGTAAGCTTCACAGAATACTTGGAAGTTACAAATGTTGGATACGGAGTTGGGTCCAATGTCTTGAGGGTGAAGTTGGAGAAAATGAAGCACATCACGAAAGAACTTTGAGTCGGGTGGGCTGAATCCCCGGCTCAAGTGGTCAGCAAAAACAATTACTTCTCCATCTTTCGGTTGAGGAGGAAATTCTTCACAAAGGACCCTCCAGTGGATGACCTCTTTTTTGGCTAAGGCGCCGGTGGCGACAAAGTTGTTCAGCTTTGCTTCAGTAACCTTGGATTGGACCCAGTTGCAAGAAGTATATGTCTTAGCCATTTCCTCAATGATCTGAAAGAAAGGTTACGCCAGTTCAAGTTTACATGGTTAAGCCGGCTTATGGTTAAAAGGCAAACAATAATAAAGCATACAAAGGTGTTAAGCCAGAGATTGGCGGCTTAAGTGGGGACTAATGGTACCTGGCAGATTAAGGTTTAATAAGTTAAGCCGTCCACACAATCATTGGTTTACAGATCTAAGAAAGGAAAAATTGCTAAGTGATGGAAAATAGGTTTCACAGATTCGTATCATAATGGAACTACGGCGCGTCAGATAATGGACAATATCTAGACCTAAATTACGGTGCTTGAGCAGTTCATAAGATCCAGATCAAGTTTTCCGTTCAAAAGGAGATGCCCTGATAGTGAAAATAAGTGCTATAAACATTACCGCGCAGGAAAGATACCAAGTTCGAATCAAAAATGAGTGCTACAACAAAGAACAAGGACGAACTTAGACTCAAGGAAACCCTAATGGGATCTATGAGAAAGGAGAGAAGGAAAGTGTACCAGGGCTGTTGGACAGCGGAGGTGTGCGGACGAAATCTGGTCCAAACAGGTTGATGCAGCGGCCGCTGTCGAGGCAGAGGCGAAGGTCGACGGCGGCGACAGAGCTCGACTGTTAGGGTGTCGCGAGGTGGAAGACAGAGATGAAGAGGCAAGGGGGGAAGTTAAAGGAACCCTGGACCTATTTATAAAATGAAAGGATAAGTGGCATGCATGGGAAACGAGGAGGCCAAAAAATGGATGTGACAGCGCAGACGCTTCGATTTTCAGAGACTCGTTAAAACAAAGGATATATATTAAGATCTGGGCTTTGTGAAATCTTAATAACAGATGACATCATGGCGGGTTACTATGATCCAAGAAGATGACGTCACGGCGAGTTACAAGGCTTCTCAAAGATAATGAAGAAGGATTTTTTTAAGTGTTGAAGATTGATATGAACAAGTTCAAATCAACCTGGGGCCTAATGTTGGGGAGGTAACTATTGAGTGTAACCCGCCCAGGAGGGGCTGGGTTATGCTCATGGCGGTTTATCAAAACAAATCCCACAAAGATGCTGAAGAAGGCGGTTCACTTTGCGGACTCATTGAGAGCTCGAAGCCCAAAGGCGACTTAAGGCCCAACAAGTGTAAACCGCCATATATGTATGGCTTGTATTGCAAGGCATGTACGATTAGTCACCGGGCAGGACACGTTGTTTATGAGCCGGCTGGGACTCCGTGAACCGCTGGGCGTCAACCCATGTATATAAGGGGAGGACCCGGCGGCGAGTTAGGACAAGAAACAACAGATCAAAAGCTAGGTCAAGCGGATTCGCTCCCTGGTAATCGAGACATAAGCAATACCACCATAACTGGATTAGGCCTTTACCTTCACCGCAAGGGACCGAACCAGTATAAACTCCTTGTGTCCTTTGTCCCATTTAACCCCTTTAAGCTAACCCTGTTGCGATGGCTCCACGACTAAGTCCTTCTGCTAGGACATCTGTCATGACAATTCCACGACAAAAAGGGTAAATATAGCTATGTTCATTGAACATGAAGCCCCCAAGTGACCTTTAATAAGCCATCAAGGCAAGTTACCTATGTTTGAACTACATATTATAGCAAGTTATCTTTGGTAATCTTATAACTTGGGCAAAAAAGCCCCCAAGACGTGTGCAACAAGACGTATAAGCCGGATCAAAGGGTAATCATAGCTATGCTCAGTGAGCAGGAAGCCCCCATGTTATAGGTAACAAGGCGTGCAAGCTAGATCAAGAGGATAGTCATTGCTATGCTCTGTGAGTAGGAAGCTCCCAAGTGATTTTATGATTTGACAGTAAAGACTCAGATACTCAGAAATGAAACGACAGAGGCCATGAATTATTAGTAGAAATATGTACATCAGTAGAAATATGTACAACACAAGAGCCAGTGGCTTAGGTGTAATAAGGCCGAAGATGAGCAATGTTCCACGACCGGCGGATCTCCTCCTCTAACGTGCATGAGTCCTTGTGGTCTCGAACATCGATAATGTAGTATGACCCATTGTTCAGATTTTTCTGACCACAAAGGGCCCTTTCCAAGGTGGGGATAACTTGCACATGTCTGTTTGATCCTGGATGAGCCGGAGCACCAAGTCACCTTCTTGAAAGGTCCGGGTTTTAACCCGGCGGCTATGATAACGACGCAGATCTTGCTAGTAAATCGCTGAGCGAGCCGCCGCAAGGTCACGCTCCTCATCCAGAAGGTCAAGAGCATCCTGATGTGCTTTTTCATTTTCAGCTTCAACATAAGCCGCCACTCGGGGCGAGTCGTGACGGATGTCACTCGGACGAACCGCCTCAGCTCCACACACCATGAAGAAAGGCGTGTAACCCGTAAATCTGTTGGGGTGGTATTAATACTCTAAAGCACTGAAGGTAACTCCTCAACCCAACAACCCGGCGTCCTCTGCAAAGGGACCATAAGCCGGGGTTTTATGCCTCCGAAGATTTCTTGATTGGCTTTTTCAGCTTGACCATTGGACTGGTGGTGGGCCACAGATGAAACATCAAGACGAATATGTTCACGTTGACAAAATTCTTTCATAGTACCTTTAGACAGACTAGTAAACATTCTCGTGCGTTGCAACGGGAAAAAATATCATAGGGACATACTGCAGTAAGCATGGCGCAATATGTGCATGCCCAAATATTTGAACATAGGTATCTATATGTATTGTCCATCGAATAAAATAGCACAGTATAGCGTCGAGCGATGACTCACTAAATAAACCAGTGTACATTGTCTCACTAATAGCACGATAGTCGTTTATCCTGCTTGACGCACCAACAATGGTCATGGTGTACGCTTGCAAATATAACCACTATACCTCACATATTGATGGTGACTCAAGGAACTTCTGCAATTGACATGAGCAAACGAACAATATATGCTCACCTCAAGGAACAAAATCAAGTCCATTTAGATGCTAGCTCCAGGTAAATATGCCACAAATAGTCTAGTTTATTGACATAATTGAAGTAAATTAATATTTTATTTGATCCAAAACCTATGCAAGGTAGCCAACCGTTGCAGACCATTACTATAAATAATCCAAAGAATATTGCTTTTTGTGAACGATTATTTAGGAAAACAAATTATAGTCAAAATGGTACCATTGTAAATAACTCTCAAGTGGTTCCTCGCTAAAATACACATGGAACAAAGGACATGTATGTACCTAATCTGCTGATTTTCTGAGTTATGGTGCATGATACATGTGTGCTAGCTATCAAGGGAGCGTCATTGATTGATGATCAAATGAACCTGGCTTATGCCGCGATGGCTAACCATACATCTTTTAGTCAGTCACCAAGGAAGGAATTTTGTGATGCGTGCACACATGCTTCAATTAGGAGGCAGACCACTGGTAGACCTAGATGTTCGTAGATGTTTCTTCAGTTATATGGGGTCTCTCTTATTCATTCTTAGCATGTATTGACGTTGTTCATTGGTGTAACCTGATCATCCATAGGTGTCATGGAATTGTCACGGCAGATGTCCTCTTGAAAGGACTTAGTCGTGGAGCCATCGCAACTAGGAAGCTTAAAGGGGTTAATCGGGACAAAGGACTCGTGAGGTTTATACTAGTTCGGCCCCTTACGCTGAAGGTAAGGCCTACGTCTAGTTGGGTTGGTATTGCTTGATGTTTCGATGACCAGGGAGCGAGATACGCTATGCCCGGCTCTCCACGGGTTGTTTCTTTCCCTAAGCCGCCGGCGGGTCGTCCCCTTATATACACGGGTTGACGCCTGTGGCCTACAGAGTCTCGGCCGGCTCATAAACAGTGTCCGGCTCGGTGACTCGTTACTTCTACCTTATGTTACAAGTCATGCCATCATGGCGGTTTGTCACTATGGGCCTTAAGCCGCCCGTGGCCTTAGACCCTTTATTGAACCGCCATCTTCATGCCTGGTCTTGGGCTTCTTTCTGATGAATCTTCTTTGCGTAACCCGGCCCCTCCTGGGCGGCTTACACAAATAGTTATATCCCCAACATTAGGCCCCAGATTGATTTGAACCGGTTCATGTCAATCTTAAAATACCTTAAAAATACGTCTTCCTGTCTTCTGTCAGTGCAAAGGTCGTAACCCGCCGTGACATCATCTTCTGGCTTCACGATAACCCGTCGTGACGTCATCTTTCACTGACTTCATATTTTACTCCGCCATATCCTCAACGGATCTTTGCCTTTACTGACCATCCCTAAAACCGAGGTGTCGGGGCCGCTGGATAATGATGTCTTGGTCTCCTCGTTTCTCGCGCCGTCTTGGTCGGCCCCTCCTTATAAATAGATGTGACCTAGGTCTTTCCCAATTTCCTCAGTTGTCTTCCTCCTCGCACTCCCTTCTCTTTTGCTCGAGCTCCGCCGCCGCCGCCGTCGAACTCCTCGTCTTCACCGACTCAGGCCGCTGCATCACCCTGACTCTGACCAGAAAACGACGGCGACCCTCCGCTGCTCTTCCACATCTGTGAGTTCCTCTTTTCCCCTTTCTCAGATTTGCATTCGAACTGTCTCGAGTTCATCGGCGTTCATCGCCGCCCGATGCAAACCCTTGCTAGTTTTCACCTCCAACGCACTATTTAGATCGAAAAAGTAACATAGAATTGCCGGGGTAATTGTTTGTACCTATCTTGCATAAGAATAGATCTCATTCCCCTTGTTTGGAAGCCCTCTTCGAATATATGAACTTCTCTGTATTGTTTTAGGTCTAGGAATATTTTCCTTTCCAGAGCATCGTATTGATCAAAAATAATGATTGCAACTTGTGAAACCTGTTTGTTCCACACTTAGCCAAAAAACTGCATCTGTTGACTCTGTTTCGGCCATAATAATTCATATGACCGGTTTAAAATAACACCGGCTGTCAGCACCGCTTGCTTCTGGCGGCTTAAGAAAATCTTAATTGTCTTTGATACCCGCATTGTTTTAAACATCATCGCATAGCCACTTAAATGTCATTAGGCCCCTTCTTAAGTCGCCACCCTGAATAAATCATAGTCTTCCTCCTCGCACCCAAAGCTCCCAAACCTCCGGTGACCTGCAATTGGGTCCCATCCGTTGTCACGGAAAGCAAATTGTCCGAATTCGTGACGTCTGGCTACCTGCCCAAGAAGGAGGTCATGTCTTATCGTGCTCCTGACCCGTCCGAGGAGAAACCTCATCCCAAAGAAGGGGAGGTAATAGTTTTTACAGATCATATGAGCCGGGGATTCGCTCCGCCCGGTTAAAAATTCTTTAGAGATGTTTTGCACTTCTTTGACTTAAGACCTCAAGACATCGGGCCCAATTCCATGTCAAATATCTGCAACTTCCAAGTTTTTTGTGAGGTCTACCATGGAGAAGAGCCCAGCCTACTTTTGTTCAGAGAATTGTTCTATTTGAACCGGCAGAATGAACGTCCCAACGGGCCCAGTCTGGAACTCGGTGGCATATCAATTCAAAGGCGGAGAGACTGCCTGTTTCCTTACGCTGAACTGTCGAGTCATCCCAAAGATTGGAACCAGACATGGTTCTACTGCCAAGATACTTCTCCGGCTGGCGAAAATCCACTGCTCGGCTTTCGTGCATTGCGCCTTGAATCTACTCACCCGCTGCCGGATAAGTTGACTGCTATTGAGCGTCTGCCACTCACCCCCATTATCAAGAAAATCAAAGCCCTTTTGGGGAATGGCTTAGATGGCATCGACCTGGTCCGAGTCTGGGTTGCTTGGAGAATAATTCTGTTAAGCCACCGCCCCGGCTTAATGTGTAACTACTCAGGAGAAAAAGATGATCCTCAACGTCATAGTCCTGACGACTTACCCGATGACGTAGTGGAGGCTACCACTCAGTCTTTATTGAAGGAGTGTACAGTAACTAGTAATGCCTTTGGTTTACTGTCTTTCTACAAGAAGAACCCGGCGCCTGCAGTAAGTCATCAACCTAAATAACTATCCTTTACCATGCATACTTTGCTTTTACTTACAACCTTTTATAATTTCTCACAGGCAAATGACGGCTTCTGGAAGGTCCATTATGACCATGAGGCGGCCAAACAAGCCAGGGCGGCTAAGAAAGCCGACAGAAAGGCCGCCAAGCCTACCACTTCCAAGAAAAGAAAACCAAGCGCCTCAGAGATGCTCCAGCTTGATGATTCTGATGACAATGAAGAAGAGGTAACTTTTAAACTTCTCTGCCTCTTTTATCATCATTTTTCTGACATTATTTCTCTTTCAGGAAGACACGGGAAACAGCCAACCCGTCGAAGAAGAGGTAACTATAATCTCCTATGACTCTGAGCCTCTGCCGCGTCAGAAAATTCGAAGAGTAACCCAGAAAGTAAGATTTTCACATCCTTTGGCTTACAAAGACCCTAACTTTCTTTTGAAGCAACAACAAATTGAAAGCCGGAGGCAGACCCGGACTAGCAAGGATGCAGAGCTTTCCTCCGGCTTGCCTGATGTGACCAGGAAGCGTCGGAACGAGGTTATTTCCGACTTACGCTCTGCTTCACCTTTGGCGGGTTTAATTCGTCAACCTCTCAATTCATCTGACTCCAATTATCAGGATACCTCTCCTTCCTCCGGTGAGTCTATCTAGTCAAACATGCCGGCCTTTAAAACTGCTCCTAGGTAATGTCAATTTGTTTACCTCATGCTTTATCTTACTCATATTGTGGCACTCACCTTTCTGCCTTGTCCACAGTGTGCAAGTGAAGCCCAGGAAGAAAACAAAGAGGGATAAGCCAGCCCAAGACCCTATAGTGACTGAGTCAGAACTGGGCACAGCTGCCCCCGACTCTTCCACACATCAACCACCACAAGAACCGGCTCAAGATATTCCAGCACCAACTTCTGACCCGCCTACTGAAGACATTCTTGATGATTCTGTTAACCCGGAAGCGCGTAGCCCGGCCAAGACGATTGACCCAGAAGTGGAAATTCTCAAGACTCAGTTTGTTGAGCCGGCCCGTCCCACTGTTCTTGCCAAGTGCTCTGCTAAGGAGGAGTTGCTTGAGCACCGTAGAGCCAAGATGGACATCACTGACTACACTCATTTGAGTATTGGAGAGATCGTCTCGGGCTATATCAACCAGGTGCATAGCAGTCGTGATCTGGAAGTTGAAATGGTGAAGCAAATACAGCAAAAATCTGAGGTATGACTTATGCTTCCTTACTGTCAATCATACTTACTGTACCAGCCCCCAAGTCTATTGCTTATGAGTAAATATGCTGTAGACTTAGAAAAAACTGTCTAGTACTGCTTATCCGGTTTAAAGAGAAAATACTTAACCCGTTTTGTAGCATGATACCTTGAACTTGCGATACACATTAGCCCCCAGGTGCCAAGTATCTTTGCTTGCAAAGCGCTTGGGACTTTAGTTTGTATAAGCCGGTGTAATAGTTTAGAATTCTTCAGCATACATTAGCCCCCAAGTGTCAAGTATCTTTGCTTGCAAAGTGCTTGGGACTTAACTTTATTTGTATCATGATCCTGACTATGACCTGGTACCAATGCAGACCACCATAAGTCAATTTGAGTCGGAGATTGCGGACCTGAAGAGCCGCCTGGCAGCCCAGGAACTTGAAATTCAAAAGGCGAACTCCAAGTTTGAATTCAGCGTCTCTGAACAAGAGAAGTTGAAGAAGAACTTTGAGTCGGAGAAGAAAACCTGGGCTGATGAGAAGGCCTCTCTGGTGACTCGGGCCGAGACAGCCGAAGCATCCCTTGCAAAAGCAAACACCAAGCTGTCCGGCTTGAAGCGTCAGATATCTCTAATGGTCTCAGCAATCTTCGGTAAGTTACTTTATATGAACCTCAAATATTGCCATTCTTCCTTTGATGACTAAGTTAATTATTGCCTCCGGCTTACCCTTTGTTTAATAACACAGGCCCCAGGAGCACAAACCTCAAGCAGGACATGGTGGTCAAACTGAAGGCAGTCTGTACTCTGGTGGAGCAATTGTACACCGGGTCACAACATGCTTTGGCCGTTGTGGCTTTATCAAATGACGTCCCCCATCTCCGGCAAGATGTGCTAAAATGGCTTGCCGTGCTGCCTCAGCGGGTCCAAGAACTAAGGCGGGCATCCGCCAGAGCCGGAGTTATAGCTGCCTTGAGCCGGGCCAAAGCGTGGATTCCAGAACTAGACCCGGCTGACCTCAGCCTTGGATACCCGAGTCTGAAAGAAGATGGAACCTTATTTGATGAGGCGGACTTCACTGCCTGTGTAAAAGACATACGCCCTGTGGCTACTCTCATTGGGAACGACACTGATCTTACCAAGTACCAGCCGGGTTATGACAGCGAGAACCGGAGGATTCCAACACCTCATTATGATGATGTCAGCCTGATCCCTCCAATTCGTAAGCATACCTTTGCCCCTGAAATCGACCCAACCGGTTTAATAGATGATGAAGCTGAGTTTCAAGCCTTGAGTGGCATTGACCGGACCTCATCAACCTTCCAGGACAGGGCAGCAGACGAAGAGGCGGAGAAGGATAACCCGGAATCATCAAGCCAACCAAAGGAGTAAAGATGTCGGGTGTCATAAGTTTGTGTCTTTGTGAAAACAATGCTTCATTCTTTAGACTCGGGGAGTCTTGTAATAGGGTAGAAAACTCTCAGTTTTTGTCATGCCTTCGCGCATGTTTATGGTGCTTGATACTTTCTTAAGCCACCGTCGCTGTATATTGCCAGCTTTTTATTGATCTTCTTGTTCCTTTATGTTTAAACAAAAATTACTTGCTTTGTCCTGCATAAGGGACAAACAAAGAATCCTCTGGCCACTTACTGCCGCGGGGTCATATAAAGGTACTGATAACCCGGATCACATACCAAGTAAAATTTAGGCAAACCAACTTACGATTAAGCTTAGTAAACATAATCATAATGATTTACCTGTGATGCTGGTATTTACCTCACCGGCTCATATAACCCAACCCCTGAGGGTATTCTTAACTCTTGAGAATTGATATATAAAAGTTTACCTGGTTCGTGACAACCCGAGGTAACCAATATTAATCCGGAGGAATGAAATTCACTCCATAATGTTTTCAAGAGAGTCTCAAAATAGTTAAATATTGACACTTGCAAAACATGATGAATAATAAATAAAATTTAAAGGCCTCTGATTCGAATACGATCAGTGAACCGTTCCAAAGGGGTTAAGCTAAGATTCGGATACGATCATATAGCCCCCGGTGGCTGTGGCGATGCCGATCAAGTGGGTATCGACAGCTATGTTCTCTTTGGTTCGAATACGACCTATGTTTGAACAAGAAGCCCCCAAGTGACCATAAGAGTTGTTTAATGACGCTGATTCGAATACAATCCACGTCAGACCCAAAGGAGTTAAGCTATGATTCAAATATGATCAGGAAGCCCCCAAGTGGGTTTGGCAGTATGCTGATCAAGTGGGTATCGACAACTATGTTCTCTTTGGTTCGAATACGACATATGCTTGAACAGGTAGCCCCCAAGTGATCATGGCTAGATTCAGATATGATCATAAGCCAGACCAAAGGAAAAGCTGGATTTCAGATGTAACCCGCTTCCTGTTGGTTATCTCCACCACATGACAAATAAGACACATAAACCTTTTGGGGTGGGAAAGAGGACAGAGGTCCTGCTTTATTGCTTTATGTAATATATACATAGTAGAAATATATACATATTAGAGCCGGTGGCTCAAGTATAGTAAGGCCGAAGATGAGCGATATTCCACGGCCGGCGGGTCTTATCCTCCGACTTACGTGAATCTTTGTGCTCTCGAACATCGATAAGGTAGTATGATCCGTTGTTCAGATTCTTGCTGACCACAAACGGTCCTTCCCAAGGAGGGGATATATTATCCATATCAGATTGATCCTGGATGAGCTGGAGCACTAAGTCGCCTTCCTGAAAGGTTCTGGATCTAACCCGACGGCTGTGGTAGCGGCGTAGGTCTTGCTGGTAAATCGCCGAGCGGGCTATTGCTAAGTCTCGCTCTTCATCCAACAGGTCAAGTGCATCTTGGTGAGCTCTTTCGTTGTCAACCTGAACGTAAACCGCCACTCAGGGTGAGTCATGACAGATGTCACTTGGTAGGACCGCCTCTGCTCCATACACCATGAAGAAAGGTGTGTAACCCGTTGATCTGTTAGGTGTAGTATTGATGCTCCAAAGTACAGAAGGTAATTCCTCCACCCAACAACCCGGCATTCGTTATAAGGGGGCCAGGAGCCGGGGTTTGATGCCTTTAAAGATCTCCTGATTTTCTCTTTCTGCTTGATCATTGGATTGAGGATGAGCAACAACCTAAATATCAAGCCGGATATGTTCCCTTTGACAGAACTCTTCCATGGCACCCTTGGAGAGATTACTGCCATTATCAGTTATGATACTGTGTGGAAACCCGAAATGGTAGATCACTTTTTTCATGAACTGAACCGCTGTTGCTGCATCACACTTACTGACCGGCTCTGCCTCGACCCACTTTGTGAACTTATCCACTGCCACCAGTAGATGTGTCTTTTTGTCTTTGGACCTTTTGAAAGGTCCAACCATGTCAAGCCCCCAGACTGTGAACGGCCAACTAATTGGAATCATTCTCAATTCCTGAGCCGGCACATGAGCTCGTCGCGAGAATTTCTGACATCCGTCACATTTACTGACCAGATCTTCCGCATCAGCATGAGCCATCAGCCAATAAAACCCATGACGAAAAGCCTTGGCCACAAGGGATTTTGAGCCAGCATGATGACCGCAATCCCCTTCATGGATCTCACGAAGTATCTCCTGACCCTCTGCAGGTGACACACAACGTTGAAACGCTCCAGTGACGCTACAGTGATGTAACTCGCCATTAACGATTGTCATGGACTTGGACCACCGGATGATTTGTCTTGCCAAGGTCTCATCCTCAGGCAACTCTCCCCGGGTCATATAAGCCAAATAAGGCACTCTCCAATCCGGGATGATGTGGAGAGCCGCTACCAGCTGCGCCTCCGGATCTGGCACTGCTAGATCTTCTTCTATAGGTAACTTGACAGAAGGGTTATGCAAAACATCAAAAAAAGTATTAGGCGGCATCGGCTTACGCTGAGATCCCAGACGGCTTAAGGCATCAGCCGCTTCATTCTTCCTTCGATCAATGTGTTCCACCTGATATCCCTTGAAGTGCCTAGCTACAGCATCAACTTCACGACGGTAAGCCGCCATAAGGGGATCCTTGGACTCCCACTTGCCTGACACTTGTTGAACCACAAGGTCTGAGTCGCCCAAGCACCTTACCCGGCTTAAATTCATCTCTTTGGCCATCCGAAGACCATGGAGTAAGGCCTCAGCCGCATTGTTAGTACAAGGAAACATAAGCCGGAGCACATAACAGAATTTGTTACCACGAGGGGAAGTTAAGACTACTCCAGCCCCCGAGCCTTCTAACTGCCTGGACCCATCAAAGTGAATAATCCAAAATGTGTTATCCGGCTTCTCCTCAGGTGCTTGCAACTCTGTCCAATCATTGATAAAATCCACCAAGACCTGAGACTTAATAGCAGTACGTGGCATGTACTTGAGACCGTGAGGCCTAAGCTCAATGGCCCATTTGGCGAATCGTCTGTAGCCTCTCTGTTCTGGATTATATCTCCCAAGGGGGCAGAGCTCACCACAGTGATAGGGTGACCTTGGAAGTACTGCTTCAGCTTCCGGCTTGCCATGAACAATCCGTAAACAAGCTTCTGCCAATGTGGATATCTTTGTTTAGAATCGATGAGCACCTCACTGACGTAATAAACCGGGCGTTGAACCAGATGCTCCTTGCCAGCCTCCTTGCGCTCCACCACGATCGCAACACTGACAGCTCGCGAGTTGGCGGCCACATATAACAGCAATGGCTCTCTATTAATGGGAGCTGCTAGGACCGGCGGTTCAGATAACTGTCTCTTTAAATCCTCAAAGGCAGTATTAGCAGCATCGCTCCAGACAAAAGTGTATGTTTTCTTCATCATTTGATACAGCGGTAGGGCCTTCTCACCTAACCGGCTTATGAACCGGCTTAAAGCAGCGACATGACCCGCCAATCGCTAAACATCATTGATGCACACCGGCTTGACCAGAGAGGTAATTGCCTTGATCTTCTCTGGATTAGCTTCAATGCCCCTGTTTGAGACCAGAAATCCCAAAAGCTTGCCTGCGGGTATACCAAATACACACTTCTCCGGGTTAAGCATCATCTTGTAAACATGAAGATTATCAAAGGTCTCCTTTAAATAAGATATCAAGGTTTCCTTCTCTCTGGATTTCACCACTATGTCAGCCACATAAGCATGAACATTGCGCCCAATCTGACTGTGGAGACAGTTCTGTACACACCGCTGATAAGTCGCCTGGGCACTCTTGAGCCCAAAAGGCATAGACACATAGCAGAAGGCTCCAAACGGAGTAATGAAAGCCGTCTTCTCCTGTTCCTTAACTGCCATTTTGATCTGATGATAACCAGAGTAAGCATCTAAAAAGCTCAAATGCTCACAACCCGCTGTAGCATCAATGATTTGATCAATACGGGGGAGAGCAAAAGGATCAGCTGGGCAAGCCTTATTTAAGTCCGTGTAATCCACACACATTTTCCAGGTGCCGTTCTTCTTGAGTACGAGCACCGGGTTAGCCAACCACTCCGGGTGGAAAATTTCAATAATGAACCCGGCCGCCAAGAGTCGGGCGACCTCCTCTCCAATAGTCGTTCGTCGTTCCTCGTTGAATCGCCGAAGGAACTGCCTGACCAGCTTATACTTAGGATCAATATTAAGAGTGTGCTCAGCGAGTCCTCTCGGTACACCGGGCATGTCCGAAGGTTTCCATGCAAAGATGTCCCGGTTCTCACGGATGAACTCGATGAGCGCGCTTTCCTATTTAGGATCCAAGTTGGCACTGATGCTGAACTGTTTAGATGAGTCGCCTGGAGTGAAGTCCACAAGTTTAGTTTCAGCTGCCGATTTAAATTTCAACGCCGGGTCATGCTCCGTAGTTGGTTTCTTCAGAGAGGTCATATCTGCCGGGTCAACATTATCTTGATAAAACTTTAGCTCTTCCGCTGCACAAACAGACTCAGCATAAGCCGCGTTGCCCTCTTCACACTCCAAGGCCACCTTTCGACTCCCATGCATAGTGATGGTGCCCTTGTGACCTGGCATCTTAAGCTGCAGATAAACATAACACGGTCGCCCCATGAATTTAGCATAAGCCGGCCGCCCGAACAGAGCGTGATATGGACTTTTGATTTTGACCACCTCAAACGTCAATTTCTCAGCCCGGGAATCATATTCATCTCCAAAGGCTACCTCCAATTCAATCTTACCGACTGGGTATGCCGACTTACCAGGCACCAATCCATGGAAAACGGTGTTGGACGTCTTCAAATTTTTGTCAGTCAAACCCATGCGTCGAAAGGTCTCATAATAGAGGATATTGATGCTGCTACCTCCGTCCATCAGTACTTTGGTGAATTTATATCCACCGACCTTTGGCGCCACCACCAAGGCTAACTGACCCGGATTATCAACCCGGGGAGGCTGATCCTCCCTGCTCGAGACAATGGGTTGTTCTCACTACCTCAAGTAACGAGGGACTGCCGGCTCAACAGAATTTACGGCCCTCTTATGGATTTTCTGGTCATGTTTGCACAAGCTAGTGGTGAACACGTGATACTGCCCACTATTCAACTGCTTCGGATGGCTCTGATAACCCGATTGCTGCTGATGCTGTCCTCCTTGACTAGACTGCTGTTGATTATAGCCGCCTTAATTCCCCTGAAAGCCGGAATTAGAACCGCCACCCGGGCCATGAAAACCACTGGCTCCTGAGCCGCCACCCGGACCATGATTGTCGTCAAACATATTGGAGCTCTTGAAAGCCTTCGTAATCGCAAAATCTTTCCACAAGTGAGTGGCGGGTCGTTCCCGGGTGCTGTGTTTCGGGCAGGGCTCATTGAGTAGCTGCTCAAGGGATGGACCTGACCCGCCAGATCGAGGGGGTGGTTTTCCCTTACGTCTCTGGTTGTTACCCTACGCGTTGGCGTTGGCTACGAACTCCGGGTTCCCCTTCGCCTTACGCTTATTGCCTCCTTGATTCATCGGGTTATGCTGCTGACCCTTTCCATTGACGTTCTTCTTTCCCTTCCCTGTCTTTTCCTCATCAGACGCGGGGTCCTTGGTACTATTAGAATTAGCATACTTGACTAAAGCCGCCATCAGTGTGCCCATATCATCGCAATCATGCTTGAGGCGCCCCAGCTTCTATCTCAGTGGCTCAAAACGGCAATTCTTCTCTAACATGAGGACTGCAGAGCCGGCATCCATCTTGTCAGACGAATGTATAATCTCCTTGACCCGGTGCACCCAATGAGTTGTGGATTCACCCTCCTCTTGCTTACAATTTGTTAAGTCCACAATTGACATAGATTGCTTACAAGTATCCTTGAAGTTTTGGATGAACCGGGCTTTTAACTCGGCCCATGAACTAATGGAATTGGGCGGCAAGCCTTTTAACCAAGACCGGGCTGTTCCATCCAGCATCATGGTGAAGTACTTAGCCATAGCCGAATCGCTGACCTCCAACAGTTCCATGGCCATCTCATAACTTCCGATCCATGCCCCAGGCTGTAAGTCGGCCGTATAATTCGGCACCTTTCGAGGCCCCTTGAAATCCTTAGGAAAACGCACATTACGTAGAGCCGGTACTAAACAAGGGACGCCGCCGGTTCTGCTGGCTACTTCTGCCTCAACAGAAGTCGTCGAGTAATTCAGAAGGGCCTCCTGAGCCGTCAGCTGAGCCACCAATTGAGCCGCCCGCTGGTCCTCCTGACGTATTCGGTCCTGCACCGGGTTATAACCACCAGGCTGGTTACGGTGTTGGGCGTTTCTTGATAGGGTCTCTGACTCCATGTGCCTATTGTAACTCGGGCTCCGGTTTGGACGAGGTGGAGCTAACTAGGGTGGAGGAGTTGAATGGATCTTGTCCCGGCTGTAAGAATAAGTTTCTTGCTGAGCCAAAGCTGTCTGGACAAGTTCTATGATCCTCCGGGTCTCCACCGCTGTTGGATCATCACCGTCCACTTGGAGAGCTGCCAAACGTGCTGATGCTGCGATTAAGTTCTCCATAGGGTTGGAGAAGTGACCCGGCGGTATTGGCACATAACGGGGCGGTGGAATATTCCCATGAAGCGACGCCATCACCTGAGGCTGAACCGGGCCCCCCGCTCCGGACGTCATAAACTGATTTGCGCCTGGCGGGTTACTTGGGCCGGCCCCGGGTGTAGCAAAAGATTCCGAGGATCATAACTCGGAGGTAAACGGGACTAAGTTTTCTGATGTCTCCTCCTCATTACCTCGTTAGATGCGTTTAAACTCATTGTGCGCTGGAAAGCCTCTGCCTGAAGTCGCTGTGCCCGTGCATCCAAAGCCGCCCGCTCTATGGCCTATCTAATACCCTCAGCTGCTAAGGCCTCCTTGGCCCGAGCGATCTCTTCACGAACCCGTGCCACCTCTGCCTCATGCTCATCTTGATTTGCAGGGATGACTGTAGCGGTCAACAGGGCCGTAAGCTTATCCATAAGATCCATCTGTACCTGAGCCGGTGGGCACACAGGACCACCTGTCCCGGCTGCTCCTAGCCCGGACGTTATCGCTGCCGAGGCCGTAGAGTTTTGGCTGGGTTCAGTACCAGCCATGAAGACTCCTGCCCAGATGGGCGATTCAGAGGGGTCCGGAATAGTGCTGCCATTGGAACAGCCCCCAAGCACGCCGTCTTGAAGTTGATACAGCGAATCTGTTGAGCCGGCGGATGAATCGCCGTCAGAGAGGACGGCCGCCTCACCATCATCGTTAGATCCTTCAGAGAGTTCACCTCCGTGGATGCAACCCACGAAGGCACGCTTCACGACGGGTTGAGCTCGGGCGGGTTTCGCACGCTGAGCCGTCTCGACGAGGTCGATGCAGTTGTCCGGCCCAGGGCCCGGCTCACCAATCCGTCCGATCAAGACGTGGATTCCGCCAAAGGGGACCCGGTACCCATACTCAATTGAGCCGGCGTCGGGGCCCCAGCCTTCGTCATCGATGTAGATCTTGCCGCGACGACTCTTGGTCATCCGGCCAACTGCGTATCCTTTGAGCCCTTCGGAGCTGCCCTTCATGAACTCAAATCCACTGTGCGCGGGCCCCATGGTGGGCGCCAACTGTCGTGGAATTGTCACGGCAGATGTCCTCTTGAAAGGACTTAGTCGTGGAGCCATCGCAACTAGGAAGCTTAAAGGGGTTAATCGGGACAAAGGACACGAGAGGTTTATACTAGTTCGGCCCCTTACGATGAAGGTAAGGCCTACGTCTAGTTGGGTTGGTATTGCTTGATGTTCCGATGACCAGGGAGCGAGATACGCTATGCCCGACTCTCGATGGGTTGTTTCTTGCCCTAAGCCGCTGGCGGGTCATCCCCTTATATACACGGGTTGATGCCCTGCGGCCTACAGAGTCCCGGCCGGCTCATAAACAGTCTCTGGCTCGGTGACTAGTTACTTCTACCTTATGTTACAAGTCATGCCATCATGGCGGTTTGTCACTATGGGCCTTAAGCCGCCTGTGGGCCTTAGACCCTTTATTGAACCGCCATCTTAATGCATGGTCTTGGGCTTCTTTCTGATGAATCTTCTTTGCGTAACCCGGCACCTCCTTGGCGGCTTACACAAATAGTTATATGCCCAACAATAGGTGTTGTTCCTCCTTTCCTCTTATTTATAGGCACGTTCAGCTAATTGGTTGGTTGTTCCTCCTTTCTCTTTATTTATAATGACATAACAACGGGAGAAAAAAATTAGTGCAACTGATATACACATAAACTATCACTACTGCAGGATGGTCCAAACGCGACACTACGATTAGAGACCCTCCGACGAAATGGTTTGTGATGCCATAATCGCAAACGATGGTGTAAAAAAACCGTCAAAAAAGGTGCAAAACGTTTGCGATCATGGATGCATCAAACACGGTTCAAATTTTAGTTGCGTGTGCGATGCGGGGCATACAGTTCAGTTCAATTAACTATTTGGGATGAGGAGGAACAAAAGAAACGGGCAGCCAGATGAAGGCGTGTGCGATATACATCATACTGTTCACTAGGATGAACTGTGTGTGATTGGGAAACACAATGGAAACGGTTCAACTAAACAAGATGTGTGTGATACAGGGCAAATAGGTCCGTAATCAGAAATGTGCGTAAAGACCGATAATAACACAGAGGATTGCTGCTAATAAGCTGTGTGATTTGCTCTGTCCACAGTAGAATAACATGTATATATATAACTAAAATAAATATCCAATTACATAAGTGACTATACAGATCATTCGTACACACCTCAATCGACAATTGCATGCATTCTAAAGTAGGAGAAACGATCATCTAGTCATCTACTTCTTGTGACGCTCCCGCCACTGCTATGTGGCTCGATTCCTCGTCTGGGTTAGGAAGAAGACAGTTCCTCATGTCAACGACCCGCCTGTACATCTCGTAGCTTGTGTACGCGTCGTTGGCCACGTACTTGACGTGTTCTTCATCCAGTCTCTCATGCCAAACACTGTGCCAATCGTTCTTGTCCTTCTTGCTCACTTCCTTCATCTTCGTGTAGTAGGGGTCGATGATGGCCGAGGCGAGGTCAACCAAGGAGTTCAGTTTGTTGTTCTCGCTCCCCCAAACCTTGTAGTGGCACTGGATGTTGACAAGATTCAGGCATTTCAAGGCTGAAACCTTGAGCACTTTTAGATCGTGGTGTCCACCATAGTGAAACTGTAGTCGAAACTGTTGATACACCTAGAGAAACGCTCGCAAGGCCTTTTGGCAAGGTGGTAGTGGTAGACGAGGACATCATGCCGCATGCACACCTGGGCGACGACAACCTTCTAATAGCGCCCGGCACGACCCAAGGTGTACTCGAGGTCGAAGCTGACCACTCGGTACTTGTCCTCGGCAAGGAACTGCTCCATAGTTTGGATGGAGCTCTCCACCGAGACAGGATCATTCGTGTACACCACTGAGAGGGCCTTCCCCCTCACGTGGGTGTCCACTACGTGATTCATGGTGAACTGCCTACTGTTGTCGTCTTTGGCCGCTCGGAGCGCCATTGGAAACACGGGGAGCGTAATTGGAACCGCTGGATGTCCTCTTTGTATGTGTTGTCGTGGGTGCGCTTATCGTGTCGTGTGACATGAGAGATATAAGGTAAATGGCCGAAGAAATAAATGGGGCCGGGAGGCCTGGATTCTCTGCGTGTCCGCATGGCAGTTTTTGCAGCGGGTAACTGCATCATCGCGTCGCGCCCAGCACAATCGCATGCACACGAACGTGCGTGATCGTGCACTGGCCCCAAACACGGGCAGCGCGCATGGAGGGACAAGAGCAGAGCACTCGGAGGGGCGCAAGAGCAGAGCACGCTTGGCGTGACGCGAGCAGAGCGCGCCGTGGCCGCCTGAACCGCAAGCAACCACACGCACAGAGCAGTTGAACACGCAGGAAATGGTCGGCTACAAGCCAGCCGACAGTTGCGTTGCTGCGTGGAGAGCGTCCATGTGCTACCACCTCCGTATAGTCTATAGTCCCCTTTAATTTATATTATGTGCCATACTTTGCCCTCAAATTTAATCCACAAAATATTAATGCATGTTATAAAAACCATATAATTGGAAACTAAGTTCAAATACGAATCCAACTATATAATCTTTGGCGACATGCATTCTTATTTTATTAGTTAAATCGTACTTATAAACTAGGATGGGGCTATAGTAGGTAGTTAAATCGCAAACATTTTTTATAACCATGTGTGTACGTGGCCTTTCGTCCTCCTCTCGCACGTCTTGTCACCCCGCTGTCGCAGACGGCTTACAGCGCAAGCTTGCGCAGCGCGCGGGGGCGTTCTTTTGTCCAAACGATGGCGCCAATGAATAGTCAGTGAGCCCGTTCCGGCACAACCTCGCAGGTTCCCGCGCAAGCTTCCCGCCCGACTCGGTGAAATCCCCCAAAACCCCAATGCTTACCGGCCTGTTATAAAAACCCTCACGACTGGCGAGTCCTGCGTCGCATTTCCCCCTCCATCCCTGTAGCTTATCTCGTCTGCTTCTCCCACAATCGCCAATGGCACCGGTCTGTCATCATCGCTCAGCCACTACGCCGTCATCAGAGGATAGCTCCAGTTGGGAGGCTACATCGCGGCGGCGGCGCAGTCCCCGGCGTAGTATAGTGCGCGTGGTATCCCTGTTGGGTGTGCACGGAACACCCACCACACGCTCCGCCGTCGGTGCCCGTCGGCAGCTGTTGCCGCCGCACCACCGTCGAAAGCCAGGGCAATTGCCCGGCCCAAAGGCTAGAGGTGGCCACCGTGGCCGCCACCACACTGCCGGCCACCTTTTTTTTGACAGAAAGACTATAAGGGAACCCCCTGTTGGGGAACGTAGTAATTTCAACAAAATTCCTACACACACGCAAGATCATGGTGATGCATAGCAACGAGATGGGAGAGTGTTGTCCACATACTCTCGTAGACCGAAAGCAGAAGTGTTATCACAACGCGGTTGGTGTAGTCGTACGTCTTCACGATCCGACCGATCAAGTACCGAACGCACGACACCTCCGAGTTCAGCACACGTTTAGCCCGATGACGTCCCTCGAACTCCGATCCAGCCGAGTGTTGAGGGAGAGTTTCATCAGCACGACGGCGTGGTGATGATGTTGATGGTCTACCGACGCAGGGCTTCTCCTAAGCACCGCTACTGTCAGGGTAAATGACCACGGGTAGCCTAACCGGCTGCCTCTCAGGCCGACTGTCGGAAGGCGGCCCGGCCTTAACCCTCATGAAGAAAGCCGCGAGAGGCCGGCTCCGAGAAGCCGGCCACGAGAAGGACGACTCCAAGAAGCCGGCTCCCACGACGCGGTCAAGATCATACCCTCGAGGCCCGCACCCACATAACGGCGATGGGACGGGGCATGCTACAGTAAGGCCTGCCACCCCCGAAACCCGGAGCACGCCTGGCACAGTGCGCTGTACGGGGTAGCCCTGACCTGTCCGGCGCGGCACTGCTGCCATGATGACTATGGCACCATCCACGGCGGGCTGTCAGCGCAGCCCACGGGCGGTGGGCCCCTTTGGGCAGAGAGACACCCGAAGGCGGCCAGGCCTCCCCTAGTCGACCCAAGACATGGTCGGCTTTCCCAAGCCGGCTTGCTCCTTCCCTCGAAGGAGGCGCCCCATTAAGAAGACAAGATGACGTGAGGCTACAGCGATCGCCCGCCAGGCGGCGGCGCTGTAGCCACGCTTACCTCGATAAAGCCCTCATCATCAGGATTGAGGCAACAGTAATCGGCCGCCGACAGGGCCTAGGTAGTAGGGCCTGCCTGTCGACCAAGATGCCGGCAGCCGGCAGGGCCCACCAGCCGGCGGGCCCCAGCAGCCGGCGCAGAAGCCGGCGAGCGTAGACACTGATGGCTGGGACCCGCTCCCAGCCGGATTACAATTGTACCCCCGGGGGGTGGGCATATATAAACCCCCCGGGGCACCCATGCAAAGGGTTGATCTCATCTAGGTTACAACACACATAGAGAGAAGAGTAGAGCTAGCCTTACCCTTCTTCTTCCTCTCGCCAAACAGCTCGAGGAGCACCTTGTAGTTACTTGTTCACCGAGTGATCATGCGGAGACCCCGCAGAGCAGCAGTAGGGGTGTCATCTCCACGGAGAGCCCCGAATCTGGGTAAGATTCGCCGGCGTGCGTGTCTTCGCCTTATCCCGCTTCTAGGCACCGGCGACGTCTTACTGGCTCCCACACAGATAAGCCACCCGTTGGCATATGTCGCACCAACCACCCGACATTTGGCGCCCACCGTGGGGCCAGGTGCACCGTCGTCCGGAGACCTATTCTGGACAGGAACCCTCTTCCTCCCCAGCGAGCGTAGCCAGCCCGGCACGCCCGATGGCGCTTGCCACAACGCGCTACAAGGAGTCACCAACGCTTGCGTAGCAAGCGACCTCGCTGATCCCCTTGGCGAGGCCCTCATCTCCGACGAGCCCGCCTCCAACGCGGGCACCGACCGCCTCGTCGACCTCCTCGGCCAGCTCCACGTCTCCAGCGAGCCTGCTGTGGACCAGGAGTCCGTTGGCTCCACCGATCCGATGCCTGTCGACTCCGACACGGCCTCGCCCGACGCCTTCCCAACCAACGTCGTGATCTACGACGACCCGCTTCCCCGAGCCGATGGCTGTGACGTTGCCACTACCGAGGTGATGGTCAACAGCCACAGTGGCGCTTCTGGCGAGAACGCCCACGACGCCCCGCGAGCGGACATCCACGACCTGTCCGTCCCCCTCCCGGCCGATGCCGACGCCGAAGCACTGGAGGTTCGCCGCCTAGCTTCCGTAAGACGCCTCACCGACGCCAACCAGCGCGAAGTCGATCACGCCACCTTTGGCACGCCACCTCCTGGCAGGCCAAGCCGAATCGGCGTCGTCAGACAGCGCGGCGCTGTCATCACCGACTTGCTTGGGGTCGACCGCCAAGACTATGCCACCCCACTCGAGAACCTGTGCGCCGCCCAGGCGGCCGTAGACGAGCTGGATGGACTGGAGGCCGAAGAGGTCCCCTGCATGACCAGACGCATCCAACAGCTAATCGATGCAGCCGCGCAGCGGCACGAAGCCGACGCCCGCGAGGGAAGCCCTCCACCACGCCGAGAACACGGCGCGACGTCCCGGACGCCGACTGCGGGTAAAACCCGCGCGCGACACGAGAAAGAGCCGGCTGCCAGCCGAAGCCGAACCCGGATCTCCATCGAGCGAGACGCAGAAGGCCACCCTCGAGCTGTGGAGCGGCGGGGCAACCCGCCTCCACCTCCGCCTCGTGGGGAAAGGTATCCCACCCCACCGCCTGTCACGCATCCGACTCTCAGCGGCCGACTAAGTCGTCGCGAAGGAGTGGGCGAGAACGACGCCCGCCATCGGATCGACCGCCTAGCGCGATCCCTGGCGCTAGAAGAAGAACATGATGTCGGCCCGCCTTGCTTTGGCCCCCGCATCCGCGACGAGCCCTTCCCCAAAGGGTTCTCGCTCCCAAGAGACACACCCAAGTACAACGGCTCCGTGAAGCCGGAAGATTGGTTGATCGACTACTCCACCGCAGTACGCATCGCGAACGGCAACAGGCGCGTTGCCGTTAAGTACGTGCCCCTCATGCTCCAAGGCACGTCGCGGACCTGGCTCAACAGCCTCAAGCCATACAGCGTTAACAGCTGGCTAGACTTCACAGAGGCCTTTGTCCACAACTTCACCAGCACCTACAAGCGGGCTCCCAAGCCCAGACAGCTCTCCTTGTGCGTACAAGGCCCCGCCGAGTCCACCCGCGACTACCTCATGCGTTGGGCCGAGCTCCGCAACTCTTGCGAGGGAGTGCACGAGGTGCAAGCCATCGAATACTTCACAGCCGGGTGCCGAGAGGGCACCCTCCTCAAGCACAAGCTCCTCTGCGACGAGCCGACTACCCTCGACGAGTTTCTGGTCATAGCGGACAAGTACGCTACCGCCGACTCCTCAATGAAGACCGAGCTCCAAGTAGATGCGTCTGGGAAGGTACTCAACCCGGCGCCCGTACCAAAACGACCACAAGCGCAAGGGCCCCATGCCGCCTTGCACCAGTCGGCAGGTGGCCACGATCGAGGGCGAGCAGCCCGAAGGGTGGCCCGCACCCAAGAAGCAGAAAGGCGGCCGGCCGGCTTGGCAGCCGGCCTTCTCCTACGAGCAGACCCTCGACGCCCCATGCAAGTTCCACAGCGGCGCGAAGCCGTCCAACCACACAACCCGGAAGTGCCACTGGCTCACCCGAATCTCCAAGGGCGAAGGGCTGGCGCCGCCTCCACCTGCTAGTCCGCCGCCTCCGGCTCCGCAGCAGCCGGCTGCTCGGCTAGCAGTCAGAGCCGTGCACGACGAGTTCCGCGACGAGCATGCCGCCTATGTCATCTTCACCAGCCAGCCTGAAGACCGGCGCAGCAGGCGCCGAGAGCACCAGGAAGTCAACGCGGTTGCTGCCAACCCCTCCGAGCACATGCATTGGTCAGAAAAACCCATCAGCTGGAGTTGGGCTGACCACCCAGAGGTGATGCCATCTCCCGGCTCTTATGAACTGCTCCTGGATGCCACCCTTGCAACAGACACACGCGCAGCCCGTTTCTCCCGCGTGTTGATAGACGGTGGGAGCAACATCAACATCATGTACCTTGACACCCTGAAGAAGCTCAACGTCAGGACGAAGCAGCTCACGCCTACCCGGACTATGTTCCACGGCAGCGTACCCGGCCTGTCCTGCTCCCCCATTGGCAAGATCAAGATTGATGTCCTCTTTGGGGACAAGGATCATTTCCGCAGGGAGGCCATCTGGTTCGAAGTGGTGGACCTTGAGAGCTCTTACCATGCACTGCTTGGCCGACCTGCCTAGGCCAAGTTCATGGCTGTTCCCCACTATGCTTACCTCAAGATGAAGATGCCGAGCACCAAGGACATCATCACCATAGTCGGCGATTACAAGAAATCGGCCGAGTGCGCAGCGGCCAGCAGCCGGCTGGCCGAGTCCCTAGTGATTGCCGAAGAGAAGAACAAGTTGGATCGGGTCATGGCCATGGCTGGCAAGCAGCCAGCCCTGTCCCCCGATCCCAAAGAGTGTGATGCCCAAGGTTCCTTCCAGCCGGCCATGGAAACGAAGAAGATACCTCTTGACCCCGAGCACCCGGAAAGGTTTGCCGTCATTGGGGCAAGCCTAAACAGCAAATAGGAAGGCGAGCTCGCCGATTTCCTCCGTGAGAATCGGGACATCTTTGCATGGTCCCCCAAGGACATGCTGGGTGTTCCGAAGGATTTCGCCGAGCACAAATTACATGTCCGAGAAGGCGCAAAACCGGTCAAGCAACCCCTCCGCCGACTGTCGGAGGAAAAGAGAAGGATTGTAGGAGAAGAGATAGCCCGGCTTCTGGCTGCCGGCTTCATCATGGAGGTGTTCTTTCCGGAGTGGCTCGCCAACCCGGTCCTCGTGCTGAAGAAGAACAACAAGTGGCGCATGTGTATAGACTACACGAGCCTCAACAAGGCCTGCCCCAAAGATCCTTTTGCCCTGCCAAGGATAGATCAAGTGATAGACTCCACAGCCGGATGCGAGCTGCTGAGTTTTTTGGATGCTTACTCCGGGTACCATCAGATAAAGTTGGACCCGGCCGACCGCCTGAAGACCTCCTTCATCACGCCATTTGGAGCCTTCTGCTACCTGACTATGACATTCGGCTTGAGAAATGCCGGTGCCACTTTTCAGCGTTGCATGCAGAAGTGCCTCCTCAAGCAATTCGGCAGAAATGCCCACGTCTATGTGGACGACATTGTGGTGAAGACGGAGAAGCGCAGCACCTTGCTAGAAGACCTCAAGAAACATTCGAGAACATGCGCCGATTCTGGATCAAGCTCAACCCCGAGAAATGCGTGTTCGGAGTACCAGCTGGCCAGCTCCTAGGCTTCCTGGTCTCCGAACGCGGCATCGAATGCAACCCAGTGAAGATCAAGGCCATTGAGAGAATGGCGATTCCCACCAAGCTGCGAGACGTCCAGAAGTTCACCGGATGCTTGGCTTCCCTGAACCGCTTCATCAGCCGGCTCGGAGAGAAGGCTCTCCCCCTCTACCGCCTCATGAAGAAGACCACTCACTTCGAGTGGAACGACCAAGCCAACCAAGCTTTTCATGAGCTGAAGAAGATGCTGACCACGCCGCCTGTCCTGGCGGCGCCGGCTAAGAAAGAACCCATGCTCCTTTACATTGCTGCAAACAGCCGGGTGGTCAGCACCGTCATCGTAGTCCAGCGCCCAGAAGAGGGCCGAGCTCAGCCGGTCTAGAGGCCGGTGTACTATTTGAGCGAGGTGCTGTCTACCTCAAAGCAGAACTACCCGCACTACCAGAAGATGTGCTACGGCGTGTACTTTGCCGCCAAGAAACTGAAGCCCTACTTCCAAGAGCACCCCATCACGGTTGTATGCACCGCCCCGCTTGCCGAGATCATAGGCAGCCGGGACGCATCCGGCCGGGTGGCGAAATGGACCATCGAGATGGCCCCTTACACGATCTTCTACCAGCCTCGCACCGCCATCAAATCCCAAGCATTGGCCGACTTCCTCGTCGACTGGGCCGAGACCCAGTACCTACCGCCGGCTCCCGACTCCACTCACTGGCACCTGCACTTCGACGGGTCCAAGATGCTCACCGGCTTGGGAGCCGGCGTCATCCTCACCTCTCCCAAAGGCGACAAGCTCAGATACACGCTGCAAATTCACTTCGCCGCCTCCAACAACATGGCCGAGTATGAGGCGCTTGTACATGGGCTCCGGCTTGCCAAAGAGCTCGGCATACGCCGGATCCTGTGTTACGACAACTCAGACTTGATAGCCCAACAGTCATCCGGCGATTGGGACGCCAAGGATGCAAACATGGCGAGCTACCGCTTCCTCGTCCAGCAGATCAGCGGGTACTTTGCCAAAGAGCTCGGCATACGCCGGATCCTGTGTTACGGCAACTCAGACTTGATAGTCCAGCAGTCATCCGGCGATTGGGACGCCAAGGATGCAAACATGGCGAGCTACCGCTTCCTCGTCCAGCAGATCAGCGGGTACTTTGAAGGATGCGAGTTCCTCCTCGTACCACGAGCCGACAACGGGCTAGCAGATGCCCTGGCCCGATTAGGCTCCACTCGGCAAGCAATACCAACCGGCGTCTCTCTGCAACGCCTCCTCAAGCCGTCTATCAAGCCGTCTCCAGAGTCCGATTCCATCTTCGTGCCGCCTAGCCCCGATGCAGCCGGATCCGGTTTGAAGAGCCAAGCAGGCGGCCCAGGGACTTCGATAGGCGGCGCGGGGACTTCAGCAGGCGGCTCAGGGACTTCCGTAGTCGCACCCGACCCGGGGACTTCTGAACCCGGCTCGGGGACTATGGTAGTCGGCCCGGGGACTGCACCAGCACCACAGGCGGCGACCGACTCCAGCATCTCACAACCCAGCCCGCCCACCCTGGTTGCAGTAGCCGCGTTGGCAACAGAAGAAGTCACAGCTCCATCATGGGCCCAGCCCATCCTCAACTTCCTGACAAACCAAGAGCTGCCGGCTGACGAGACAGAGGCAAGACAAGTCCAATGCCGAGCCGGAGCATACACAATCGTCAACAGAGAGCTCGTCAAGCGCAGCGTCAATGGAGTCTTCCAGCGATGCGTGGAACAAGAGAAGGGCATAACAACCCTCTGAGACATTCACCAAGGTGAATGCGGCCACCACGCGGCTTCGAGATCATTAGTCGCCAAAGCTTTCCGCCATGGATTCTTTTGGCCGACTGCTTTGGACGACGCCAAGGAATTAGTCAAGCACTGTAAAGGGTGCCAAGTCTTCAGCTCCAAGCAACACCTGCCGGCTTCGGCACTCAAGACCATTCCCCTCACTTGGCCCTTTGCCATTTGGGGTCTGGACATGGTGGGCCCATTCAAGACGGCGTGCGGCGGCATGACACATTTTCTCGTCGCCGTGGACAAGTTCACCAAGTGGATCGAAGCAAAGCCGATCAAGAAGCTGAATGGGCCGACTGTCGTGACATTCATTGCAGACATAACAACTCGGTACGGCGTGCCGCGCAGCATCATCACCGACAACGACACAAATTTTGCCAAGGGAGCATTGGCACGTTTCTGCGCGACGCAGGGCATCCGACTGGACTTAGCGTCCGTTGCCCACCCGCAGTCAAACGGCCAAGTCGAACGAGCCAACGGCCTCATCCTTTCCGGCATCAAGCCCCGACTGGTCGTGCCATTGGAGCGTTCGGCCGGCTGCTGGCTCGATGAGCTTCCGGCCGTCCTATGGAGTCTGCGCACTACCCCAAACAGGTCAACCAGCTTCACCCCTTTCTTCCTCGTATATGGTGCCGAGGCGGTCATCCCAACCGACATCGAGTTCGACTCGCCTCGGGTGACCATGTACACGGAGGCGGAGGCCAAAGAAGCACGAGAAGACGGCGTCGACCTGCTGGAAGAAAGCCGGCTGTTAGCCCTCAGCCGGTCCGCCATCTACCAGCAGGGTCTGCGTCGCTACCACAGCCGGAAGGTCAAGCCAAGATCTTTCCAAGAAGGCGACCTTGTGCTCCGGCTGATCCAGCGAACAGCCGGCCAGCACAAGCTCTCGGCCCCTTGGGAAGGCCCCTTCGTCATCAGCAGAGCGCTAGGAAACGACTCCTACTACCTGATTGACGCACAGAAGCCGAAGGCACGAAAGACAGATGACTCCGGCAAGGAGTCAGAACGACCATGGAACGCCAACCTCCTCCGAAGATTTTACAGTTGAAATGCAGTATGTATCACGCTAACTTTTGTACTAAGTACGAGACAATAGGCCCCCCGAGGAGAACTCGGGGACTACCATCTTTCATCTATGAATGAAGAGTATCATGCTTATGATTATGTCATTACATTTACTTCTCTCGTCCGGCATCGGGTTCGACTAGTCGGCCCGGGGACTGGCCGCCTTAAGTTATATTAGAAGTCCAACCCGTGGTCAGACAAGTAGTGTGCCGGCTCCAAAGCCTTCTCTTGCCAAAAGTCGCAGTTCGAAGAATCGGCTGTCCGGCTGGCAAGAGCCAAAGGCAGGAAAGGATGCCCACACGAAAAACGGCTAGGGACTAACGGACTAATATAACAAAAGGATGGTTCTTTCCTACTACCGACCGACTACAAGAGTAGCCGGCCGGCCGGTTTCCATTCACTTCGCTACAATCTAAGAAAGCTCGAGAACTTGCCTTCCCCAGAAAAGATAGCCGAGTTCTTCCTTAGCCACAGACTGCAGAGCAGCTGCCGGCTGGGAAGGCAGCAATCAAGTCAAGGCGACAAAGGAAACAGCCTAAGGATAAAAAGCACACGAGAATGGAAGCCAAACACATGCATGATTATATTTACACAAAAGGCCTCGAAAAGGCCAGCATTCAACATAGTTTGAATACACCCCCAGTGGGTGGAACTACGCAAGCTTAATAAGAATTGTTCAAAGAGTAACAAGCAGGAATAGCAAAGACGGCAGATCAAGCCAAGGGAACGACTGGCGAGTCGGGCAGGTCGGTGGAGAGAGTAGCGCCGGCTGGAGGAGTGGCCAGCTGGTGAACCTCGGCATGATCACCGGCTCCCGCAAAGGGCGCGCTAGCACGTGCCACGTTGCTGGAGGCACGGTCATGCTGAGGCTGGCTGGTTGCTTCACCGGTCGGCTCAACGTCTTTGCCCTCCTCCCCTTCTTCATCTTCACCTTCATCGCTGGAGGCGATCTCCTCCGCCGAGTCTTCACCCTCCGCCTGGTTCAGCCTGAACCACTCCTCCGGCTGGGCGACGCCATTGTCATCCACCTCAGGAGCGAAGACGCTGGTGTCAGTAAACTCGGCAAGAGTCGAAGCACGCTGGATGATAGCTGGCCGCACCTCCACCAGCTCTTCGTCGGCCTCCTCCCGCCAAGTCCTCAGCTGTTCCAAGCTCAGCCCAGGGTACCAGGCCCGGACGAACTCCAGCGCCTGCCTGGCACCGGATCGAGCAGCGGAGGCCTTCCAGGCCTCAAAGCGGCCGACTGCCACCTCCAGCCAGTCGGCAGTCCGGCTCGGGGTGCGGGGAATCGCCTCGCCTGGCCAGAGGGCGGCCAGCACCTGCGCTCCGGCACGCTGGAGGTGGCGGAGCATGCGGTGCGCCGGCTGCAGCCGGGCTTGGATCGCCAAGAGCTGCTCTTCAAGTGTCCGGCTCGTGTCTGGCGCGATCTCAACTCCCGCCTGCCGGCGTGCCTCGCGGTAGGCCTCGATGGCCTGGGTGGCCGCGACGGAGTGGCGGGGGAAGTAGTCTACGCAGAGAATAAAAGCAGCACAAATCAAAAGACAAATCAGAGGGCAAGGGGGCGAGCAAAGAGTAAGGGAGGCGGCTTACCATCGATCAGATCCTCGATCCGGCTGTAACCCTCACTCAGCGCTTGCTTCGCCTCAGCCCAACTCGCCGCTTCGGTCTCAAACTCGGCTTTGAGGGCGGCCTCGCTCTCCTGCGCCTTCTTCAGGGCCGCCTTGTGGCTCTCCTCCTGGTCGGCCAACTTCTTGACCAGGCGGTCGCGCTCCTGGGCTAAGACATTGAGCTCGGCCTCCTTGGCGCGAAGGGCGGTCTGGGACCCGCCGAGCTGCTCCCTCAAGTCGGCGTTGGCCCCTGCAAGCATGAAGACAAAGGAAGAAACGGTAAGGAAGAAGTCGTCGGGGAAGATCTCGGGGACTACACCCAGTGGGTGCGCTGACGCGCCCCCACAGGATATGAACAAAACAGAGCACGTACTCCGGCTGTCGGACAGATCCTCGATCTTCTGGCGCAGCTCCTGAGCCTGGGAGTCGAAGGCGGCGGTGCTCTAGTTATGGTACTCCTGGAAGATTAGACAGGACGCAGGAATAAGATAACTGTCAGGACCTAGTAAGTTCCAAGCCGCCTGCTCAGCAGCCGACTCGGAACTCGGGGACTACACCCAGTGGGTGCGCTGACGCACCCCCACGGAAGAAATCAAAAAAGCAAAATAACCAAGGCTAGAAGACTCACCCGGACGACGGCCCGTGTCGCAAGGAAATCGCGGGTGTATCGCTGCAGCGCGGTGGCATGAGCCTGAAGCCGGCCCCGGACCTCCTGGGCCGCCGTGTTCAGCTCGGCTCGCCCCCCGCTGGACGTCCACTCGGACGTGCTAGAGCTGGCCGCCTCTAGGGCCTCCGCTGTCCGGCTGGCGCTCGCAGCTCTGTCCGGCTCCGGCAAGGGGGCAGTGTCCCCCGTGCGCCGGCGTGATGACGGCTGCACCACCAGGCCGACTCCTGCTGCCGGCTTGCTCCCGGCCAGCTGCACCGGCGCCGCAGCCGGCTGGCCGCCCTGGCCCGCTCCAGTCGGCGCCGCCCGCGGCACCTCCTCCAAGACGATCACGTCATCCTCCCTCCGCTCCGCCGCCGTCTGGCCGCGGTTGGCTTCCTCAGACGGAAGCACGGGGGCGTCGGGAGCCACACTGCGCAGGGGGATGACGAGCTGCGGAGGCCGGTTGCACGAGGCCTCCGCGGCCGTCGCCTCCGCCTGGGCCTCGGCCGTCGCGTCGGCCTGCTCCTTCGCCGCCTGGGCGGCCCTCCACTCCGACGCTTCCCGCTCCTCCTGCGCCTCCTGCGCGTTCCGCGCCGTAGCCTCCATGAGGTCGGAGCGGGGGTCCACGCAGCGGGAGCTTGAAGACCCTCCGGCTGATCCAATCACGGAGGCGGCAGGGCCCCGTTCAAGGGAAAGCGGCGCCCTGGCCGGTCAACCAAGAAAGAATTCAGAAGAACTCCAATCCAAGGACACGACAAGAATACAAGATGATTAACACTTACGCCGAAACCGCCTGCGGCCGCTACGCGACCTTCTGGAAGCGGGCCACCTTCGCGGCCGCCTCATCCCGCTTGGTTGCCGCGGCGGTGCCCCAGGGCTTCTTCGGCCGGCTGCCGAAGTAGGTCGATGCGACCCGGCGCTTCGGTGCGGCGCCACGGGCGGCCGGCGCGGCAGAAGGGCCCGCGCCGTGAGGATCCGGCGACGGCTGGCGGTGCGGGACGGTTTCGACCTCGTCGTTGTCCGCCCAGTCCTGGAGGCCGGTTCTGAGCCCGGCGCCGCCTGCCTCGCCGCCTTCCCCCTTGGCGGCGTCCTCCATGGCGGCCGCCCCAAGGTCCAGATCGTCGACGTCATCTACCGTACGGTCGGGGTGGAACGGGCGCTCTGCTCCCGCGGCCCCCGCCGTCGGCGGGAGTAGAGGATTCTGCGGGAAACAAGCCGGTGGATCAGAGGCCGGTCATATCGAAGCCGGCAACACAAAAGAAAGGAAAGAAGAAATACTTACGATAGGCGGAGGGTTTGTGCGAGAGTACGGCTCCTTGCCGAATCGCCAATCCTCGGCGAGCATGCAGTTGGCGATGTTGTTCACCAGGTAGGACACCTCGGCATGAGGCATCTCCCTGGTGCTCAGCCGCCATGGGTCGAAGCGGTCGCTCATCTGGCAGATCATGTGCGGCCGAACTTGGAGCGGGAGTACCCGGCGCTCCACGAAGGCGGCCACCAGATCGGCTCCGACCAGGCCCTCCGACTGGACCATCACCCGGAGGCGGGCAACGGCGGCATTCCCGTCCTGGGATAGCGTCCTGGCCTGGTAGCTCCACGAGGCCGGCATCGAAGCCGACGGGCCGGCTACGTAGGCCGGCAGGTTGACAAAGTCACCTTGCGGGGCGACATTCCTCACATAGAAGTAGGACTTCTGCCAGAGCTTCACCGACTGGATCAGCGGGATGGACGGGAACGGATTGTTCTCGCCCGTCCTCCTCATGGCGATGTAAGCTCCGCATGGGGCGGGCACGCCCGCGACGATGGTGCTAAGTTTGCTCTGGAAGAACTCTCCCCAGAGCTCCAAGGTGGGGAGGACGCCAAGAAAACCCTCGCAGAGGGTGACGAAGGCCGACAACAGCATCACGGCGTTGGGGGTGAGGTGATGCGGCTGAAGGTGGTAAAACTCAAGGAACGAGCGGAGGAATCCGCTCGTCGGGAGGCCGAAGCCGCATATGCAGTGTGAGCGGAAGATCACCCGCTCGCCCTCCTCCGGTGCCGGCGAGATCTCCTTCTCCGGCGCGCGCCGGACCCGCACGTAGTTCTCGCCGGGCAGACGCCGCGTCCGGCGGAGGAACTCGATGTGCTCATCGAGGACGTTGGAGCCATCCCACGAGCTCGACAGCACCATTGGAGCGGTGCGGCGAAGAGCGAGATGCAGCGGCGGCGAAGACGTGTGCGACCCCGCTGCGGCGGAACGGCGCGGCAAAGAGGCGCTGCAGCGGCGAAGAGAGCAAGGAAAGAGGGCGAGGAAGGGTGGAGCGAGGGAGAGCGTGTGAGCCTTTGCTGCTCCCTCTCCTCCCCCTACTTATAGACCCTCGCGGCGGAGCCGAGGAGGCGTGGTGTGGGGGACGTGGGATTAACTGCGCCCACTCCCCCACGTCCCGCTATTACTGCGCCTTGACGGCGTGGCGAAACCGCCGCGGGAAGGCAAACCGCCCACCTTGGGCTGCAGAGGATCCGCGCCTGGGCCGAGGCCAGGAGTGGCGGGCCCGGGCCTGCGGCGACGTCCCATCGCGCACGCGCCATGGCAGGCCTTTTCTGCCACGTGACACGCGGGGAGGCGCGCGAGTTGGCCCACATTCCCGTTGACGAGACCACGACGCCCGTCCGAGGCGGCGCGCATAAGCAGAGCCGGCTCCCAGCTGCCGGCTCCTCAAGATAGGAAGCTGACCGAGCTTCTCGTTCCCCTTGCCGACCTCGAAGCGCGACCAGCTTTGGGGACTATTGTCGGGGTTAATGAGCACGGGTAGCCTAACCGGCTCCCCTTGGCACTTCAGAAAAAATTACGAGCCGATCCGGCCTCCAAGAAACCAAGACATGGGGCCGCCTTCCCCCTGCCGGCTGCCTCTCAGGCCGAATGTCGGAAGGCGGCCCGGCCTTAACCCTCATGAAGAAAGCCACGAGAGGGCCGGCTCCGAGAAGCCGGCCACGAGAAGGCCGACTCCAAGAAGCCGGCTCCCATGACGTGGTCAAGATCATACCCTCGAGGCCCGCACCCACATAACGGCGATGGGACGGGGCGTGGCTACAGTAAGGCTTGCCACCCCCGAAACCCGGAGCACGCCTGGCACAGTGCGCCGTACGGGGTAGCCCTGACCCGTCCGGCGCGGCACTGTTGCCATGATGACTATGGCACCATCCACGGCGGGCTGTCAGCGCAGCCCACGGGCAGTGGGCCCCTTTGGGCAGAGAGACACCCGAAGGCGGCCAGGCCTCCCCCAGTCGGCCCAAGACATGGCCGGCTTTCCCAAGCCGGCTTGCTCCGTCCCTCAAAGGAGGCGCCCCATTAAGAAGACAAGATGACGTGAGGCTACAGCGATCGCCCGCCAGGCGGCGGCGCTGTAGCCACGCTTACCTCGATAAAGCCCTCATCATCAGGATTGAGGCAACAGTAATCGGCCACCGACAGGGCCCTAGGTAGTAGGGCCTGCCTGTCGACCAAGATGCCGGGAGCCGGCGGGGCCCACCAGCCGGCGGGCCCCAGCAGCCGGCGCAGAAGCCGGCGAGTGTAGACACTGATGGGTGGGACCCGCTCCCAGCCGGATTACCATTGTACCCCCGGGGGTGGGCCTATATAAACCCCCGGGGCGCCCATGCAAAGGGTTCTCATCTAGGTTACAACACACATAGAGAGAAGAGTAGAGCTAGCCTTGCCCTTATTCTTCCTCTCGCCAAACAGCTCGAGGAGCACCTTGTAGTTACTTGTTCACCGAGTGATCATGCGGAGACCCCGCAGAGCAGCAGTAGGGGTGTTATCTCCACGGAGAGCCCCGAAGCTGGGTAAGATTCGCCGGCGTGCATGTCTTCGCCTTATCCCGCTTCCAGGCACCGGTGACGTCTTACTGGCTCCCACACAGATAAGCCACCCGTTGGCATATGTCGCACCAACCACCCGACAGCTACAGTAATATCGAGGTGGAATATGGTGGAGGGGGGCACCGCACACGGCTAAGAGATCAATGATCAATTGTTGTTTCTATGGGGTGCCCCTGCCCCCGTATATAAAGGAGTGGAGGAGGGGAGGGCCGTCCCTCTCTATGGCGCGCCCTAGGGGAGTCCTACTCTCACCGGGAGTAGGATTCCCCCTTTCCTAGTAGAACTAGGAGCCCTTCCAAGTAGTAGGAGTAGGAGGGAAAGAAAGGGAAGGGAAAAGGAGAAGGAAGGAAGGGTGCGCCCCCCCTCCCTAGTCCAATTCGGACCAGCCCATGGGGAGGGGTGCGGCCACCCTTTGAGGCCTTTCTCTCCTTTCCCGTATGGCCCATTAAGGCCCAATACGAATTCCCGTAACTCCCCGGTACTCTCGAAAATACACGAATCACTCGGAATCTTTCCGATGTCCGAATATAGTCGTCCAATATATCGATCTTTACGCCTCGACCATTTCGATACTCCTCGTCGTGTCCCGGATCTCATCTGGGACTCCGAACTCCTTCGGTACATCAAAACACATAAACTCATAATATAACCGTCATCGAAACGTTAAGCATGCGGACCCTACGGGTTGAGAACTATGTATACATGACCGAGACACGTCTCTGGTCAATAACCAATAGTGGAACCTGGATATCATATTGGCTCCCACATATTCTATGAAGATCTTTATCGGTCAGACCGCATAACAACATACGTTGTTCCCTTTGTCATCGGTATGTTACTTGCCCGAGATTCGATCGTCGGTATCTCAATACCTAGTTCAATCTCGTTACCAGCAAGTCTCTTTACTCGTTCCATAATACATCATTCCGCAAGTAACTCATTAGTTGCAATGCTTGCAAGGCTTAAGTGATGTGCATTACCGAGAGGGCCTAGAGATACCTCCCTGACAATCAGAGTGACAAATCCTAATCTCGAAATACGCCAACCCAACAAGTACCTTCGGAGACACCTGTAGAGCACCTTTATAATCACCCAGTTACGTTGTGACGTTTGGTAGCACACAAAGTGTTCCTCTGGTAAACGGTAGTTGCATAATCTCATAGTCATAGGAACATGTATAAGTCATGAAGAAAGCAATAGCAACATACTAAACGATCAAGTGCTAAGCTAATCAAATGACAACTCATGTCTATGGTTAGGAAACCTAACCATCTTTGATCAACGAGCTAGTCAAGTAGAGGCATACTAGTGACACTCTGTTTGTCTATGCATTCACACATGTATTATGTTTTCGGTTAATACAATTCTAGCATGAATAATAAAAATTTATCATGAAATAAGGAAATAAATAATAACTTTATTATTTCCTCTAGGGCATATTTCCTTCAGTCTCCCACTTGCACTAGAGTCAATAATCTAGATCACATCGCCATGTGATTTAACATCAATAGTTCACATCACCATGTGATTAACACCCATAGTTCACATCGTCATGTGACCAACGCCCAAAGGGTTTACTAGAGTCAATAATCTAGTTCACATCGCTATGTGATTAACACCCAAAGAGTACTAAGGTGTGATCATGTTTTGCTTGTGAGATAATTTTAGTCAACGGGTCTGTCACATTCAGATCCGTAAGTATTTTGCAAAGTTCTATGTCTACAATGCTCTGCACGGTGCTACTCTAGCTAATAGCTCCCACTTTAAATATGTATCCAGATTGAGACTTAGAGTCATCTGGATCAGGGTCAAAACTTGCATCGACGTAACCCTTTACGACGAACCTTTTGTCACCTCCATAATCGAGAAACATATCCTTATTCCACTAAGGATAATTTTTGACCAATGTCCAGTGATCTACTCCTAGATCACTATTGTACTCCCCTGCCAAAGTCAGTGTAAGGTAAGGTATACAATAGATCTGGTACACAGCATGGCATACTTTATAGAACCTATAGCTGAGGCATAGGAAATGACTTTCATTCTCTTTCTATCTTCTGCCGTGGTCGGCTTTGAGTCTTACTCAATTTCACACCTTGTAACATAGCCAGGAACTCTTTCTTTGACTGTTCCATTTTGAACTACTTCAAAATCTTGTCAAGGTATGTACTCATTGAAAAAACTTATCAAGCGTCTTGATCTATCTCTATAGATCTTGATGCTCAATATGTAAGCAGCTTCACCATGGTCTTCCTTTGAAAAACTCCTTTCGAACACTCCTTTATGCTTTGCAGAATAATTCTACATTATTTCCGATCAACAATATGTCATACATATACTTATCAGAAATGTTGTAGTGCTCCCACTCACTTTCTTGTAAATACAGGCTTCACCGCTAGTCTGTATAAAACTATATGCTTTGATGAACTCATCAAAGCGTATATTCCAACTCCGAGATGCTTGCACCAGTCCATAGATGGATCGCTAGAGCTTGCACATTTTGTTAACACCTTTAGGATTGACAAAACCTTCTGGTTGCATCATATACAACTCTTCTTTAATAAATCCATTAAGGAATGCAGTTTTGTTTATCCATTTGCCAGATTTCATAAAATGCGACAATTGCTAACATGATTCAGACAGACTTAAGCATAGATACGAGTGAGAAACTCTCATCGTAGTCAACACCTTGAACTTGTCGAAAACCTTTTGCGTCAATTCTAGCTTTGTAGATAGTAACACTACTATAAGCGTCCGTCTTCCTCTTGAAGATCCATTTAATCTCAATGGCTCGCCGATCATTGGGCAAGTCAATCAAAGTCCATACTTTGTTCTCATACATGGATCCCATCTCAGATTTCATGGCCTCAAACCATTTCGCGGAATCTGAGCTCATCATCGCTTCCTCATAGTTCGTAGGTTCGTCATGGTCAAGTAACATGACCTCCAAAATAGGATTACGGTACCACTTTGGTTGACCTACGAGGTTCGGTAGTAACTTGATCTGAAGTTACATGATCATCATCATTAGCTTCCTCACTAATTGGTGTAGGAGTCACAGGAATAGATTTCCGCGACGAACTACTTTCCAATAAGGGAGCAGGTATAGTTACCTCATCAAGTTCTACTTTCTTCCCACTCACTTCTTTCGAGAGAAACTCCTTCTCTAGAAAGGATCCATTCTTAGCAACAAATTTCTTGCCTTTGGACCTGTGATAGAAGGTGTACCCAACAGTTTCCTTTGGGTATTCTATGAAGACATATTTCTCCAGTTTGGGTTTGAGCTTATCAGGATGAAACTTTTTCACATAAGCATCGCAACACCAAACTTTAAGAAACGACAACTTAGGTTTCTTGCTAAACCACAGTTCATACGGTGTCGTCTCAACGGATTTAGATGGTGCCTTTTTAATGTGAATGCAGTTGTCTCTAATGCATAACCCCAAAACGATAGTGGTAAATCGGTAAGAGACATCATAGATTGCACTATATCAAATAAAGTACGGTTATGACATTCGGACACACCATTATGCTGTGGTGTTCCAGGTGGCGTGAGTTGCGAAACTATTCCGCATTGTTTCAAATGAAGACCAAACTCGTAACTCAAATATTCTTTTCCACGATCAGATCGTAGAAACTTTATTTTCTTGTTACGATGTTTTTCACTTCACTCTGAAATTATATGAAATTTTCAAATGTTACAGACTTCTGTTTCATTAAGTAGATATACCCATATCTTGCTCAAATCATTTGTGAAGGTCAGAAAATAATGATACCCGCCGCGAGCTTCAACACTCAACGGATCACATACATCAGTATGTATTATTTCCAATAAGTCAGTTGCTCGCTCCATTGTTCCGGAGAACGGAGTTTTAGTCATCTTGCCCATAAGGCACGATTCGCAAGCATCAAGTGATACATAATCAAGTGATTCCAAAAGCCCATCGGCATGGAGTTTCTTCATGCGCTTTACACCAATATGACCTAAACGGAAGTGCCACAAATAATTTGCACTATCATTATTAACTTTGCATCTTTTGGCCTCAATATTATGAATATGTGTATCACTACGATCGAGATCCAACAAACCATTTTATTGGGTGTATGACCATAGAAGGTTTTATTCATGTAAACAGAACAACAATTATTCTCTAATTTAAATGAATAACCGTATTGCAACAAACATGATCAAATCATATACATGCTCAACGCAAACACCAAATAACACTTATTTAGTTTCAACACTAATCTCGAAAGTATAGGAGTGTGCGATGATGATCATATCAATCTTGGAACTACTTCCAACACACATCGTCACCTCGCCTTTTACTAGTTTCTGTTTATTCTTGCAACTCCCATTTCGAGCTACTACTCTTAGCAACTGAACCAATACCAAATGCCGAGGGGTTGCTATGAACACTAGTAAAATACACATCAATAACATGTATATCCAATATATCTTTGTTCACTTTGCCATCCTTCTTATCCGCCAAATACTTGGGGCAGTTCCGCTTCCAGTGACCAGTCCCTTTGCCGTAGAAGCACTTAGTCTTAGGCTTAGGATAAGACTTGGGCTTCTTCACTTGAGTAGCAACTTGCTTGTCGTTCTTCTTGAAGTTCCCCTTCTTCCCTTTGCCCTTTTCTTGAAACTAGTGGTCTTTTCAACCATCAACACTTGATGCTTTTCTTGATTTCTACCTTCGTTGATTTCAGCATCACGAAGAGGTTGGGAATTGTTTTTGTTATCCCTTGCATATTATAGTTCATCACGAAGTTCTACTAACTTGGTGATGGTGACTAGAGAATTCTATCAATCACTATCTTATATGGAATATTAACTCCCACTTGATTCAAGCGATTATAGTACCCAGACAATCTGAGCACATGCTCACTGCTTGAGCTATTCTCCTCCATCTTTTAGCTATAGAACTTGTTGGAGACTTCATATCTCTCAACTCGGTTATTTGCTTGAAATATTAACTTCAACTCCTGGAACATCTCATATGGTCCATGACATTCAAAACGTCTTTGAAGTCCCGATTCTAAGCCGTAAAGCATGGTGCACTAAACTATTAAGTAGTCATCATACCGAGCTTTGCCAAACGTTCATAACGTCTGCATATGCTCCTGCAATAGGTCCGTCACCTAGCGGTGCATCAAGGACATAATTCTTCTGTGCAGCAATGAGGATAATATTCAAAGCACGGACCAAGTCCACATCATTGCTACTA
Source organism: Aegilops umbellulata (assembly GCA_032464435.1). NCBI lineage: Eukaryota > Viridiplantae > Streptophyta > Magnoliopsida > Poales > Poaceae > Aegilops > Aegilops umbellulata. Next base: position 620,693,682 of record CP136057.1, read on the forward strand.
ACATCTTTCAACATAGTTTTTCTCTAGGAACATATCCAAATAAACAGGGAGCAACATCGCGAGCTATTGATCTACAACATAGATATGCTAATACTACCAGGACTAAGTACATGATAAATTTAAGTTCAATTAATCATATTACTTAAGAACTACCACTTAGATAGACATCCCTCTAATCCTCTAAGTGATCACGTGATCCAAATCAACTAAACCATGTCCGATCATCACGTGATATGGAGTAGTTTCAATGGTGAACATCACTATGTTGATCATATCTACTATATGATTCACGCTCGACTTTCGGTCTCCTTGTTCCGAGGCCATATCTGTTATATGCTAGGCTCGTCAAGTTTAACCTAAGTATTCCACGTGTGCAACTGTTTTGCACCCGTTGTATTTGAACGTAGAGCCTATCACACCCGATCATCACGTGGTGTCTCAGCATGAAGAACTTTCACAATGGTGCATACTCTGGGAGAACACTTATACCTTAATAATTTAGTGAGAGATCATCTTATAAAGCTACTGCCAAACTAGGCAAAATAAGATGTATAAAAGATAAACATCACATGTAATCATAATATGTGACATGATATGGCCATCATCATCTTGTGCCTTTGATCTTCATCTCCAAAGCATCATCATGATCTCCATCGTCACCGGCATGACACCATGATCTCCATCATCTTGATCTATATCAATGTGTCGTCACATGGTCGTCTCGCCAACAATTGCTCTTGCAACTATTGCTATCGCATAGTGATAAAGTAAAGCAATTATTTGGCGCTTGCATCTTATGCAATAGAGAGACAACCATAAGGCTTTTGCCAGGTGCCGATAACTTCAACAAAACATGATCATCTCATACAACAACTTATATCTCATCACGTCTTGACCATATCACATCACAACATGCCCTGCAAAAACAAGTTAGACGTCCTCTACTTTGTTGTTGCAAGTTTTACGTGGCTGCTACGGGCTGAGCAAGAACCGTTCTTACCTACACATCAAAACCACAACGATAGTTTGTCAAGTTGGTGCTATTTTAACCTTCGCAAGGACCGGGCGTAGCCACAATCGGTTCAACTAAAGTTGGAGAAACTGACACCCGCCAGCCACCTATGTGCAAAGCACGTCGGTAGAACCAGTCTCGCGTAAGCGTACGCATAATGTCGGTACGGGCCGCTTCATCTAACAATACCGCCGAACCAAAGTGTGACATGCTGGTAAGCAGTATGACTTATATCGCCCACAACTCACTTGTTTTCTACTCATGCATATTACATCAATGCATAAAACCTGGCTCGGATTCCACTGTTGGGGAACGTAGTAATTTCAAAAAAAAATCATACGCACACGCAAGATCATGGTGATGCATAGCAACGAGACGGGAGAGTGTTTTCCACGTACCCTCGTAGACCGAAAGCAGAAGCGTTATCACAACGCGGTTGATGTAGTCATACATCTTCACGATCCGAGCGATCAAGTACCGAACGCACGACACCTCCGAGTTCAGCACACGTTCAGCCCGATGACGTCCCTCGAACTCCGATCCAGCCGAGTGTTGAGGGATATTTTCGTCAGCATGAAGGCGTGGTGATGGTGTTGATGCTACCGACGCAGGGCTTCGCCTAAGCACCGCTACAGTAATATCGAGGTGGAATATGATGGAGGGGGGCACCGCACACGGCTAAGAGATCAATGATCAATTGTTGTTTATATGGGGTGCCCCCTACCCCCGTATATAAAGGAGTGGAGGAGGGGGAGGGCCGTCCCTCTCTATGGCGGACCCTAGGGGAGTCCTACTCCCACCGGTAGTAGGATTCCCCCTTTCCCAGTAGAACTAGGAGCCCTTCCAAGTAGTAGGAGTAGGAGGGAAGGAAAGGGAAGGGAAAAGGAGAAGGAAGGAAGGGTGCGCCCCCCCTCCCTATTCCAATTCGGACCAGCCCATGGGGAGTGGTGCGGGCACCCTTTGAGGCCTTTCTCTCCTTTCCCGTATGGACCATTAAGGCCCGATACGAATTCCCGTAACTCCCCGATACTCCCGAAAATACCCGAATCACTCGGAACCTTTCCGATGTCCGAATATAGTCATCCAATATATAGATCTTTACGTCTCGACCATTTCGAGACTCCTCGTCAAGTCCCCGATCTCATCCGGGACTCCGAACTCCTTCGGTACATTAAAACACATAAACTCATAATATAACCGTCATCGAAACGTTAAGCGTGCGGACCCTACGTGTTCGAGAACTATGTAGACATGACCGAGACACATCTCCGGTCAATAACCAATAGCGGAACCTGGATGCTCATATTGGCTCTCACATATTCTACGAAGATCTTTATCGGTCAGACCGCATAACAACATACGTTGTTCCCTTTGTCATCAGTATGTTACTTGTCCGAGATTCGATCGTCGGTATCTCAATACCTAGTTCAATCTCGTTACCGGCAAGTCTCTTTACTCGTTCCGTAATACATCATTCTGCAACTAACTCATTAGTTGCAATGCTTGCAAGGCTTAAGTGATGTGCATTACCGAGAGGGCCTAGAGATACCTCTCCGACAATCGGAGTGATAGATCCTAATCTCGAAATACGCCAACCCAACAAGTACCTTCGGAGACACCTGTAGGACACCTTTATAATCACCCAGTTACGTTGTGATGTTTGGTCGCACACAAAGTGTTCCTCCGGTAAATGGGAGTTGCATAATCTCATAGTCATAGGAGCATGTATAAGTCATGAAGAAAGCAGTAGCAACATACTAAACGATCAAGTGCTAAGCTAACGGAATGGGTCAAGTCAATCACATCATTCTCCTAATGATGTGATCCCGTTAATCAAATGACAACTCATGTCTATGGTTAGGAAACATAACCATCTTTGATCAACAAGCTAGTCAAGTAGAGGCATACTAGTGACACTCTGTTTGTCTATGTATTCACACATGTATTATGTTTCCGGTTAATACAATTCTAGCATGAATAATAAACATTTATCATGAAATAAGGAAATAAATAATAACTTTATTATTGCCTCTAGGGCATATTTCCTTCACCCCCTATAGTATAATTGATGCAACAAACCCAAATTGCAAGTACCGTGCCTTGAACTTGCGTGGGTGGGAAGGCATCAGCCCCTTCCCAACACTAGGCTAAGCCTTAGTCTGCTAGCCGGCCACCGTGGCCATCACCCACTCTGTCACCGCGTCCTAAGGTGGGAGGTGGTCGTCATGGCCGCCACCCCAACGTCGGCCGCCATGGCCGCCAGCCCACCATCGACCGTCGGGGTCATTGCCTGCTCTGCCACCGCCACCCGAAGGTGGGAGGCGGAGGTGGATGCCCGCACGCGCGTCAGCGACCTTGCGTCCTACACCGAGTTCCTGCGGGAGGAGGAGGAGCGCCTCATCAAGCACGCAAAGAGCCTTACCGCCGCCGTGGCTGTGGCACACACCGCCTCAAAGGCGAGGAATCAGGAGATCTACGAGGAGAACCACCGCTTCAAGAGGGGTCGTCTGGAGCGGCAGAGGGCGTCCGAGGTGAGCGTCGCTGAAGCTGCAACAGCGGCTGGCACCGTATTTGCGTTGCCCAGCTCATCGGTAGGCTCCTCCTCCTCCGCCTCTTACTGAGTGCGCTCGGCAGAGCAGAGGCAGCCGGAACCGAAAGTACAAACCCCTCCGCAGTAGTAGTATTTAGGGGCTATTTTGTTCAGTTCATCTGACTATAGATGTGGTGGAACTATACAATGTACTTAAAATTAGTTAGTATATATAGTTGAACTAGCTATTTTAGTACGTGGTTGGCAACAATTGGATAAAATTTTGGTTGGTTCAGCTGCCGAGTTGAACTGTTTGTATAAATTAAGAACGTCTACTTAATCTATGAATGAAATCTATGCTTAATTACTGAATTTTAGTTGCAAAAAATAGATACTGCTAGTGATTTTATCTTCATATTTTGACAAATCGCAGTGTTACAAGGTTGACAAATGGCAATGTTGCTAGATTAACGAATGTCAATCTTTCCGGTTTGACAAATGGCAACATACCTAATATGACAGATGCAAATCGCACCAAATTGTTTGTAAGTGGTTGCACACGGGTCATCCAAAAGAACCGTTTGCGTTGAAGAGATGCACAAATCCTGCTCTCACTTTGCATCATGTTGTCCCGGGGTAGACAGGCGGGGCACGGGACAATGGCAGCTGGCGGCGCTGAGAGGTAGCGTTCAACGGCGGCGCCCACGCCGCTGAGGGGGGTGGGGCGCGCACGAAGAGGAAGGCGGGCAGCCATGAAATTCAAAGGGCTCGCTTCCTAGTGAGCCTGCGCAGCGTACAGCTCACACGCTTCCCGGTGAGCCTGCGCATTGGAGGACAGCTTGCACGCCTCTCGGTCAGCTTGCCCAGCGGACTGCGCTCGCACGCCTCCCGTTCAGTCAAGGTCAAGCAGCGGTCCACACGGCACCTACTACAGCCATTAAAACCAAGACACGTGGTGTCACGTGAATGGTTAATAGAATGCACACGGTTTGAATTATACAAACGTTTGAGATATTAAAGTGGCAGCTGTTTTTTTAAATGCCTTTGTTGGCTGTCATTATTCGAGTGCGCCTTCTCTCAAAATGGAAATGAAAAATACCACAGCATGTCGGGTGCCATTCCATCATAGCATGCCAGGTTTCATGAATTTCAGACGAGTTTTGGATTTACTAGAATTTAAAAACCAGACATCTCAATGTTTCTCCGGCAATGAACGGTGCACTAGTGTTTGAAATTCCTTACCATTTCTTACATGGGACCTAAGCATGCACCCAAGGACAATGAGGGAGTCCTGGATTAGGGGGTATCCGGACAGCCTGACTATATCCTTTGGCCGGACTGTTGGACTATGAAGATACAAGATTGAAGACTTTGTCCTGTGTCCAGATGGGACTCTCCTTGGCGTGGAAGGCAAGCTTGGCAATACGGATATGTAGATCTCCTTTATAACCGACTCTGTGTAACCCTAGCCCCCCTCCGGTGTCTCTATAAACCGGAGGGTTTAGTCCGTAGGACAATATACAACAATCAAACCATAGGCTAGCTTCTAGGGTTTAGCCTCTTCGATCTTGTGGTAGATCAACTCTTGTAATACCCGTATCATCAATATCAATCAAGCAGGAGTAGGGTTTTACCTCCATCGAGAGGGCCCGAACCTGGGTAAAAACATCGTGTCCACGCACAGTTCGGGACCCCCTACCCAAGATCCGCCGGTTTTGACACCGACATTGGTGCTTTCATTGATAGTTCCTCTATGTCTTCATTGTTAGGCTTGATGGCTCCTTCAATCATCGATAGCGATGCAATCCAGGGTGATGCTTTCCTCCCCAGACAGATCTTTGTATTCGGCGGCTTCGCACTGCGGGCCAACTCGTTTGGCCATCTGGAGCAGATCGAGAATTATGCCCCTGGCTATCAGGTTAGGTTTGGAAACCTGAACTACACGGCCGACATCCGCGGAGACTTGACCTTCGATGGATTCGACCCCCTGCCGAGTGCGCCGCACGGTCACGATGAGCATGACTTAGCTCTGCCATCGGGCAGTGTTCAGGAGATCGCGCCTGCAACCGCTCCGACCATCAATTCGGAGCCTACCGCGTCGTCAATGACGAGTGGCTAGACCCCGCCATGGAGGTTGCAGTCTCAGCGGTAATCGAGCCGAATACCAACTTTACCCTTCACGAGAGCCGTGACTCCAAACTGCCGAATTCTTCTCTGGCCACGGACTCCGAGCCTCCTGCACCCGTGCCTGTCAAAACCGACTGGGCGCCCATCATGGAGTTCACCTCCGAGGATATCTTTCAGCATTCTCCCTTCGGCAACATACTGAACTCATTAAGGTCCCTCTCCTTGTCCGGAGAAACCTGGCCGAACTATGTCCGGCAGGATTGGGATGCGGATGGCGAAGAAATTCGCCGCCCACCCACCACCCACTTAGTAGCCATTGTCGATGATTTAACCGACATGCTCGACTTCGACTCCAAAGACATCGACGGGATGGACGTCGATGCAGGAGACTAAGAAGAACAACTGCCCACAGGGCAGTGGACAGCCACCTCATCATATGATATATATATGGTGGACACACCCAAAGAAGGTAATGGCGACGGGACAACGAGGGATGACCCCTCCAAGAAGCAACCCAAGCGCCGTCGGCGGCGGCGCCTGTGACGCCCCCGATTCAATCCTACACTGATCATGCACGCAAATGTGTACGATCAAGATCAGGGACTCACGGGAAGATATCACAACAGAACTCTAAAACATAAATAAGTCATACAAGCATCATAATACAAGCCATGGGCCTCGAGGGCTCGAATACAAGTGCTCGATCATAGACGAGTCAGCGGAAGCAACAATATCTGAGTACAGACATAAGTTAAGCAAGTTGCCATAAGATGGCTAGCACTCCTGCCTGGGATCCTCCTAACTACTCCTGGTCATCGTCAGCGGGCTGCACGTAGTAGTAGACACCTCCAGTGTAGTAGGAGTCGTCGTCGACGGTGGCGTCTGGATACTGGGCTCCATCGTCTGGTCGCAGCAATCGGGTAAAGGAAAGGGAAAAGGGGGAACAAGGCAACCGTGAGTATTCATCTAAAGTACTCGCAAGCAAGGAGCTACACTACAAATGCATGGGTATATGTGTAAAGGGCCATATCAGTGGACTGAACTGCAGAATGCCAGAATAAGAGGGGGATAGCTAATCCTGTCGAAGACTACGCTTCTGGCAGCCTCCGTCTTGCAGCATATAGAAGAGAGTAGACTGAAGTCCTCCAAGTAGCATCGCATAGCATAATCCTACTCGGCAATCCCCTCCTCGTTGCCCTGTTAGAGAGCGATCACCGGGTTGTATCTGGCACTTGGAAGGGTGTGTTTTATTAAGTATCTGGTTCTAGTTGTCATAAGGTCAAGGTACAACTCCAAGTCGTCCTGTTACCGAAGATCACGGCTATTCGAATAGATTAACTTCCCTACAGGGGTGCACCACATAACCCAACACGCTTGATCCCATTTGGCCGGACACACTTTCCTGGGTCATGCCCGGCCTCGGAAGATTAACACGTCGTAGCCCTACATAGGCACAACAGAGAGGTCAGCACGCCGGTCTAAACCTAAGCGCACAGGGGTTTGGGCCCATCGCCCTTAGCACACCTGCACGTTGCGAACGCGGCCGGAAGCAGAGCTAGCCTAGGAGGCGTTCCAGTCCAATCCGGCGCGCGCCACTCAGTCGCTGACGTCACGAAGGCTTCGGCTGATACCATGACGTCGAGTGCCCATAACTGTCGCCGCGTAGTTGGTTAGTGCGTATAGGCCAGTATCCATACTGAGATCAAATACCAAGATCTCGTTAAGCGTGTTAAGTATCCACAAACACTGACCAGGGCCTGGCCCACCTCTCTCCTAGGTGGTCTCAACCTGCCCTGTCGCTCCGCCACAAAGATCCACTCGCGGGTACTCCTACGAGCCGACCCGTCTTTGGTCACCACATGTGCCATGTATAAAGTATATAGTATATACCCGTGATCACCTCCCGAGTGATCACGGCCCAATAGTATAGCAAGGCAGACGGACAAGAATGTAGGGCCACAGATGGAATACTAGCATCCTATACTAAGCAGGTAGGATTGCAGGTAAAGTTAACAACAATAGTAGCAAGGACAGGCTATGCATCAGGATAGGATTAACGAAAGCAGTAACATGTTACACTACTCTAATGCAAGCAGTAGAGAAGAATATGCGATATCTGGTGATCAAGGGGGGGCTTGCCTGGTTGCTCTGGCAAGAAGGAGGGGTCGTCAACTCCGTAGTCGATCGGGGCACCAGCAGCGGCGTCAGTCTCGTAGTCTACCGGAGAGAAGAGGGCGGAAGAAATAGTAAATACAAAGCAAACACAACATCACAAGATATAACAAGGCAATACGTGGTGCCAGGGGTGATATAACGCGGTAGTAAGTGATATTGGTGAAGGGGGGAAACATCCGGGAAAGTATCCCCGGTGTTTCGCGTTTTCGGGCAGATGAAATGGAGGAGGAAAGTTGCGTGTTTGCTATGCTAGGGATGAGTGGCGGACGAACGTGCTACGTATCCGGACTTGTCTCGTCGTTCTGAGCAACTTTCATGTACAAAGTTTTTTGATCCAGCCTACGGTTTATTTAATATGATTTTCTAAAGTTTTTTTTTAATTTATGGAATTTAATTATTTATTTCTACATTATCCAAAATAGTAAGAGATGACATCAGCATGACATCATGCTGATGTCGGTAGTCAACTGTGCAGCTGACTAGGTCAACTATGTGTGGGTCCCGCATGTCATACACTGTTTAGAGTACTCCCTCCATCACAGTATATAGGGCGCGGATGGCGTCGCTCTGGGACCAAGGTGCCTTCTGATAGGCAGGGATTAAGTAGTCGATTGTGCTGCGAAATTGATGGCAAGGCGCCTAATGAATCGCTAAAATGACGCTTGGTAACCTCCCCGTCCAATAAAAACTGAAACAGAGCACATGCATTGGTGGAGCCGTTTCTGAGCGAAATTTTAGCGGGTTGCATGCGGGAGCCGAAGGAGAGAGGGAGGGAGAAACTGCATGCGGGAGTAGGCTCATGTTCACACTTGCATTCCTCACATGCACTCATGTTCACACCTGCATACGGGAGGCAAAAGAATTCATGTTCCCACTAGCCAAACCATGCATGCGGGAGTACTAATGCTAAGTAATTAATAGCCTAATTAAGGAGGTGCGCCCTATTTCAAAGGGATTGTGAAAAAATCTGGTTTTCAAACTGCGCCCTATATACTGTGATGGAGGGAGTAATTAGGGTTTATCTAATTAATTGTTGTTTAATTAAATTAACTAATTAATTAGATTAATTTAAACAGGATTAATTAACTTAATTAATTTACTAATTAATAAATTTATTAAATGTATTTTCATTTTCTTTTATTTTCGTTTTAGGGGGTGTGGGGCCCCTACGTTAGTGGGCCACGGGCATCCGGCCCCACCCGGCAGTGGCCCAGGAGGCCGACCGGGGCGGGCGCGTGGTAACGGGGGTGGGCGCCCGTCGGGGCTTACCCGAGCGTAGCGGGCAGAGCCCCGGGGTGCCGGATTGGGGCGCCGATGGGAGGGCAGCGAGGGCGCGGGCCGACACATAGCAGCAGGCGGCGACGGGATGCAAACGGGGGAGGGCGCGGTGGTGAGCGCGAGGCAACGGCGTGGGACAACGGCTAGCGGCGGCACCGGCAGCAGAACAACGAGCAGCAGGGGGCAGTACCCGCGAGCGCGTGTGCGCTTCAGCGCGGGCAGGCACGGCGTTCGGGGCGTGACTCGACGCGCGTATGTGTGGTGTGCGCATGCGTGCTGTGAACGGCGCCGGCGACAGAGGGGAAGGAGGAGAGCTCACGGTGATGCGTAGGGACAAGGGCAGCTGTGCTCGGGGCGGTTGACGAGGATGGCGTGACGGAGAGGAGGCAACGAGGTCGGGGTGGCGCGGGGCTCCGGCGACGTCCGTGGAGCTCCGGGCGGCGGTGAATCGAGGACGAGGCGGCGGCGTACGGCGGATCGGGCGCGGCGTCAGAGCTCCCAGATCGGGAGAGGGGGAGGCAAGGAGGACGACGGTGGTGTGGCGCCGGCGATGTTCAACAGGGCTGGAGCCACTGGCCCGATCCAGATCCAGACGGGATCGGGTGAGGGAGGGGAGTGGGAAACGAGGAGGAGTGGGGGGTCGAGCAGAGGGAGTGGGGGGTCGTGGGGGAGTTAGGGTTATGGGGAGGGAGTGATAAGGAGGCCCGACTGGGCCTGGTGGGCTGGCCTATGCAGCTGCCAGCTGGGCCGTTCGGTCCAGTGTGTGTGTGTGGGGGGGGGGGGTCTTTTCCCCTTTTTGCATTCTCCCTTTGTTTGTTTTATTTCTTTCTGTTTCTTTTAGTTGCTGTTTATTCTAGTGTTAACCATATACCAAAGTGGCACCTAAATGGATGTCACCAATTATGCCATTGACACATTAATTTTTCTACCCAAAGTAAAATATTTTTGTAATTAATTATTATGTAAAAGTATTTAAATAATAGTTTTTGCTACTGTTTTATTCACTTCAGAATATTTAAAGATTTTATAAAAGTGGGGTTTCTTCACCAATATTTAATATGGATTATTAGGCTCACTCCGAACATTTTGGTTTTAGTATGTGAAAACTTTTATTGTTTGCTTGATTTTGAATTTGAATTCGAACCGTTTTCGAACTAACGCGAGATTAGCAACAGTAATCGAGGTGACGTGGCATCATTAGCAAAGGTTTACTGTAGACTAATTATCCAGGAGTCACAATTCTCCTCCACTAAAAGAAATCTCGTCCCGAGATTTAAGAGGGGGGTAAGGGGGACAAGTCTGGTTACGAAATGCTAACGGATCTTCTCGGTCTTGGCCGCTCTTCTTGAAGAAGTTAATCCCTTTCGTTGATGTCTTCAATTCTCTATTTCAGGTCATCATGATGAAGTCTACATCCTTTCTTCGGGAACTCCATCATACTTACGAAAGAATAAAGGGTGGGTATTTCCGGGAGAACAGGCCTCTGCAAGGTCGACTATCTGGTCGATAACATCGAGGATGGTGGCGGAAATAACTCTCGAATTGAAACTTAAGAAAATATCAAGAGTAAAGTTAGGAGGTATCATGAGAAGTTTCGAGCGGATAGACAATCGCTCGTTGCCTGAAACAGAGTGTGAATGGGGTTCAAGGCAACTAGAATAAGTATAGTGTCTAATACCAGAACTGATGATCACAGGGAAGGTGGCTCGTGAGTCACATACGAAGCCAAGCATGAGGAATATATTTTGGAAACAGGGGTTGCATAGGAGAGACAGGTTTTGATCATGTGGAACTGTGGGTTATGGGCCCACCATGTGGGTTAAAATAGGAGCGGTGACATCTTGCACGGTCATGATAGCAAGGCATGTCAGAGAGTAGAATGTCAGTTATGTCGGCAACAACGTCGGTACCAAGGGCGAGGGACGAAGAGAAGAATTTTCCTGCTCATTGAAATGAGGCGGACCAATAGGCAAAGTTCTCGTCCATCGGTGGCTACCGGGATGTCATCAACAATAGTAACAGGATCTTACTGACAGAGTGGTACAACGAGATGTTTACATAAGCAAGGAAATATTACTACTTACATTATATAGATCACAAGAAGGTTTAAACAAACTAATGGAAAGGAAAAGTGATTATCAGGTTTAAATTGAACAATGGGAAGGAAAATGTGTATACACACATTTTTCAGGGGTATATCCTTCCCAAGGACAAGTAGAGCATGATATCCATGACAGGATATAATGTAGAAAACCCTTTAGGTAAGGGGAGAGGAATCTCATGATATTACCCATACAACGGTGTTAGGATAAATGAGAAGAAAATTTAGCATTGTGCTTCAAATGCTCTTATTGAAAATCGGATTACCACAGACATGCTTTGAGATTGCAATGACATGGTATTCAAGCAAAGGTCAGACCTTGGATATAGGAAGGATCCATCAGGAACAACTTGTAGAATAAGTCTTACAATTTCCTCATGGAAGAATGGATAACCTTGCTAATAAGGAATCTATAACAATAGGTCCTATGGTCAGGTGTGCTAGGCATGACATAACCTTATTGGGTTATAGAAAGACCAATGCTATGACTCTTGGAAAATGTTACAACCATCATATTTGACCGAGTTTTAGATCTGGTTGGTGTGAGGATACCTCAGACTCAGGATGCGTGAGAAGAAAAGGTGCAACACAAATTGACAAGATGACATTGTAAGATTCTCAGGAAATGAACTATGGAAGCGAGTTCCGAAACAAGAGTTCGTCATTAAGCCAAGGAGAGGATGAGAAGGTGGCTGATGGACTCAGCGACAATTCATGAAGATTTCCAAAAGCTGGATTCCTACCAGTATTCGAATAAGGATATAACACTTGTCAGATCAAATGATATAATGAGGTATGCTCGAGGAAAACATACATAGTTAATCATTGAGTGTAAGGTGCACCCGAAATATGGGTTTAGGTAGCATGACCAATGTTAGGATGGTGATTCGATAACCAATGGTCTAAGAATGAAATAATGACCATTAACTTCAAAGCAATAGGGTTGCTAGAAGTTTTAAAGTCGCACATCATAGTTCAATTGTCGGTTTTCCGGTTAGAAACATCACGGGGACCAAGGAATGAACAGATATGGCAAGAAGTATTACTATAACAAGAATCCTTAGGAGGTGGGGCATTTATCATGACATTCCTGACATAGAAGATGGTAATACTCCATGGTAAAGAAGAATGAAAGGCTGGATAACAAGAAACTCAAGGTATAACACAAAACATGAGCAAGTTTGTGTTGGAGGGAAGACAATAAAGTGGTCGATGATAACACAAATCATCGAGGCAAGTATGGTATTTCTCATCATGAATTCAATTGATATCCCGGAAAGCTCGGAATACTGATGACTATCACGACACATTTGTCGAGAGATTTCACGAAGATGTAATCGATCGATGATGACATCGAGTCAAACGAATGATGAAGCGAAAGGTTATTAGAACCACAGGTAGGACACAAACTCAAAATCAAGTTTGTTGTTCAAGGAGAAATGATATGACGAGGAAATTCAACATAAGCTTAGCTCATCGTCGAAAGTTGTGCTCCGCGAATAAGGACTAGGTAGCACAATTAAAATTATCATGATAAAGATATAGCCAAACAGGCTAGGAATGACGCGATCGGGTACAAACTCGTAAGGAAGATTACTAAGAGTTGTTGAATCGTAGTGCGGACTTCATGCAGTTATCGGGGTACTCGAGTGACTAACCACTCAAAACCCATGAAAAATTGGAATCGGTGAGAATGTAGTACTTGATGAAGAACTCATAAGAAGTTATGCGGTTCCGTGATAATCTCGAGATACCAGGGGGTAATACTCAATGACAGACCAAAGTAGAGGTTGGACTGGGGTATTGCTCTGTAGAAGTCAAGTGCTTAAACTTGCACAGGAAATGGTATTTAAATGAGAACATGGTCGGAATCACGATTGCAAAGGATCAATTCACCGATACCAGATGATATTATACCATGGAAATAGTTATCATTATAAGAAGCTTTCATGATAGGATCTACATCGTGTCCATGGGCATGAACACAAAGTTCAAGGTCGAGTCCCACTTCTCCAATGCATAACCTTTCATTCACTTCTCATTTTTCGAAGAAGTTGTAATTGATAGGCCATGTTCTCGGGATTACCCGGATCTGGGAAGGCATAGGTTCAACACATCGGGGTATCTTAGAAACATATACCACAAGCTTCAATAGTAAATATCACCAGTTCGAAAGCAGAGCATGGTTGACAAAGGGAGAGGATACAATTTACCAAAGGAATTATGTATTAGGGAAATAACTTCCAAGGTGATTGAATATGAAGGCGTTGTCGGATAATAATCCGAAAGTGGATATGGCGACCCACAACGAAGCTGATGTGAGTATCGGTAATAAATCAGAGGAAGAAAGAATGCAAGGACGTCACATTATAGAAACATCTGAATACTTCGATGCTTAACACAAGGAATTATGATTTCCAGGACGGGGGATCAGAAGCAAATGCTCTGATCAAATATGAGTAAGTTGAATAGACTTAGGGCACAATCGGTCAAGGTTTGATAGACCGAATACCAGCTCATATCTAGATTCACGTCTGAGCCGGAAAGATAATTTATAAGGGTCAACTAATGATTGTGTGCATTCACAGGCAATAATTCATTAGGCTCAAAATGGCAAGGACAAGGGATGTCAACGACGACTACTAGACATATGGAATTAACCATAATGCAAGCAGGCAAGAATTTCAGGAGCAATAGGCTGCTGAGGATTACTGAAAGATCATATAGTATTTCAATGCACCTTGTGAATCATATGAACAGCGGGGAAGAACGGATACTCGGTAAGTGCAAGGAATTATGCGTAGGGGTATTCATGCGGCAAGATCTATAAGGCAGTGGCTCAAGAGATTCTTAAAAGTCAAAGAATAACTCAATGCACCTTGTAATAACAAGAGCAGCCGGGAATGAAGGTAAGAAGGACACGTGCAAGTATTTATCCATAGGGATGTATCGGCTGTGGGGGATTGCAAGAGAAATGGGCACAGAGTCTCGAGAGAACATCAAAGAGAGAACATCATAGGGATGTATCTTCGGAATCTTCTATTGCAGCTGGCGATCCTCTGTAATAGGGGACCTCTCCGGGTGGATGCGATCACAAGATCCTAACGTCAGAGTTAGCAAATTCATTTAACCCAAATGGTAGAGAGATCAGATTCCCAGAGTAAAGGCGAGGAATAAAAGATCCTAATACCACCCAAATGGCGACGTGGGCCCGTAAGCCACACAACCATGTTAGTAAAAGTTTTGCAATTGACTAGACTCGACTTAGGCCAAGGAGTGTGGAAGGGGGATTCCTACACGCAGTCGGCTCTGATACCAACTTGTGACGCCCCCGATTCAATCGTACACTAATCATGCATGCAAATGTGTACGATCAAGATCAGGGACTCACAGGAAGATATCACAACACAACTCTAAAACATAAATAACTCATACAAGCATCATAATACAAGCCAGGGGCCTCGAGGGCTCGAATACAAGTGATCGATCATACAAGAGTCAGCGGAAGCAACAATATCTGAGTACAGACATAAGTTAAACAAGTTGCCATAAGATGGCTAGCACAAACTGGGATACAAATCGAAACAGGCGCAGGCCTCCTGCCTGGGATCCTCCTAACTACTCATGGTCGTCGTCAGCGGGCTGCACGTAGTAGTAGACACCTCCAGTCTAGTAGGAGTCGTCGTGGACGGTGGCGTCTGGATCCTGGGCTCCATCGTCTGGTCGCAGCAATCGGGTAAAGGAAAGGGGAAAAGGGGGAAGAAGGCAACCGTGAGTACTCATCCAAAGTGCTCGCAAGCAAGGAGCTACACTACATATGCATGGGTATATGTGTAAAGGGCCATATCAGTGGACTGAACTGCAGAATTCCAGAATAAGAGGGGGATAGCTAATCCTATCGAAGACTTCGCTTTTGGCAGCCTCCGTCTTGCAGCATATAAAAGAGAGTAGACTGAAGTCCTCCAAGTAGCATCGCATAGCATAATCCTACCCGGCAATCCCCTCCTCGTTGCCCTATTAGAGAGCGATCACCGGGTTGTATCTGGCACTTGGAAGGGTGTGTTTTATTAAGTATCTGGTTCTAGTTGTCATAAGGTCAAGGTACAACTCCAAGTCGTCCTGTTACCGAAGATCACGGCTATTCGAATAGATTAACTTCCCTGTTGGGGTGCACCACATAACCCAACACGCTTGATCCCATTTGGCCGGACACACTTTCCTGGGTCATGCCCGGCCTCGAAAGATCAACACGTCGCAACCCTACCTAGGCACAACAGAGAGGTCAGCACGCCGGTCTAAACCTAAGCGCACAGGGGTCTGGGCCCATCGCCCTTAGCACACCTGCACATTGCGAACGCGACCGGAAGCAGACCTAGCCTAGCAGGCATTCTAGTCCAATCAGGCGCGCGCCACTCAGTCGCTGACGTCACGAAGGCTTTGGCTGATACCATGACGTCGAGTGCCCATAACTGTCCCCGCGTAGTTGGTTAGTGCGTATAGGCTAGTAGCCAGACTCAGATCAAATACCAAGATCTCGTTAAGCGTGTTAAGTGTCTGCGAACACCGACCAGGGCCAGGCCCACCTCTCTCCTAGGTGGTCTCAACCTGCCCTATCGCTCTGCCACAAAGATCCACTCGCGGGTACTCCTACGAGCCGACCCGTCTTTGGTCACCACATGTGCCATGTATAAAGTATATAGTATATACCCGTGATCACCTCCCGAGTGATCACGACCCGATAGTATAGCAAGGCAGACGGACAAGAATGTAGGGCCACAGATGGAATACTAGCATCCTATACTAAGCAGGTAGGATTGCAGGTAAAGGTAACAACAATAGTAGCAAGGACAGGCTATGCATCAGGATAGGATTAACGAAAGCAGTAACATGTTACACTACTCTAATGCAAGCAGTAGAGAAGAATAGGCGATATCTGGTGATCAAGGGGGGGCTTGCCTGGTTGCTCTGGCAAGAAGGAGGGGTCATCAACTCCGTAGTCGATCGGGGCACCAGCAGCGGCGTCAGTCTCGTAGTCTACCGGAGAGAAGAGGGCGGAAGAAATAGTAAATACAAAGCAAACACAACATCACAAGATATAACAAGGCAATACGTGGTGCCAGGGGTGATATAACGCGGTAGTAAGTGATATTGGTGAAGGGGGGAAACATCCGGGAAAGTATCCCCGGTGTTTCGCGTTTTCGGGCAGATGAAATGGAGGGGGAAAGTTGCGTGTTTGCTATGCTAGGGATGAGTGGCGGACGAACGTGCTACGTATCCGGACTTGTCTCGTCGTTCTGAGCAACTTTCATGTACAAAGTTTTTTGATCCAGCCTACGGTTTATTTAATATGATTTTCTAAAGTTTTTTATTAATTTCTGGAATTTAATTGTTTTTTTCAACATTATCCAGAATAGTAAAAGATGACATCAGCATGACATCATGCTGCCGTCAACAGTCAACTGTGCAGTTGACTGGGTCAACTACGTGTGGGTCCCGCAAGTCATACACTATTTAGAGTAATTAGGGTTTATCTAATTAATTGTTGTTTAATTAAATTAACTAATTAATTAGATTAATTTAAACATGATTCATTAACTTAATTAATTTACTAATTAATTAATTAACTAATTAATAAATTTATTAAATATATTTTCATTTTCTTTTATTTTCATTTTAGGGGGAGTGGGGCCCCTACGTGAGTGGCCCGGGGGCATCGGGCCCCACCCGGCAGTGGCCCAGGAGGCCGATCGGGGCTGGCGCGTCGTAATGGGCGTGGGCGCCCGTCGGGGCTGACCCGAGTGCGGCGGGCAGAGCCCCGGGGCACCGGATCGGGGCGCCGATGGGAGGGCAGCGAGGGCGCGAGCCGACGCATAGCAGCAGGCGGCGGCGGGATGCAAATGGGGGAGGGCGCGGTGGTGAGCGCAAGGCCACGGCGCGGGACAATGGCTAGCGGCAGCACCGGCAGCAGAACAACGAGCAGCATGGGGCGGGACGCGCGAGCGCGTCCGCGCTTCAGCATGAGCAGGCGCGGCATTCGGGGCGTGACTCGGTGCGCGTATGTGTGGTGTGCGCAGGCGTGCTGTGAACGGCGCCGGCGACAGAGGGGAAGGAGGAGAGCTCACGGCGATGCGTAGGGACAAGGGCAGTGGTGCTCAGGGAGGTTGACGGGGATGGCGTGACGAAGAGGAGGCAACGAGGTCGGGGTGGCGCGGGGCTCCGGCGACGTCCGTGGAGTTCCGGGCGGCGGTGAATCGACGACGAGGCGGCGGCGTACGGCGGGTCGGGCGCGGCGTCGGAGCTCCCAGATCGGGAGAGGGGGAGGCGAGGAGGACGGTGGTGGGGCGGCACCGGAGGTATTCGACGGGGCTGGAGCCACTGGCCCGATCCAGATCAGACGGGATCGGGTGAGGGAGGATGAGTGGGAAACGACGAGGAGTGGGGGGTCGACCAGAGGAAGTGGGGGGTCGTGGGGGAGTTAGGGTTACGGGGAGGGAGTGATAAGGAGGCCCGAATGGGCCTGGTGGGCCGGCCGGTGCGGCTGCCAGCTGGGTCGTTCGGTCCAGCGTGGGGGGAGGGGGGGTCTTTTCCCTTTTTTGCATTTTCCCTTTGTTAGTTTTATTTCTTTCTGTTTCTTTTAGTTGTTGTTTATTCTAGTGTTAACCATATACCAAAGTGGCACCTAAATGGAAGTCACCAATTATGCCACTGACACATTAATTTTTCTACCGAAAGTAAAATATTTTTGTAATTAATTATTATTTAAAATTATTTAAATAATAGTTTTTGCTACTATTTTATTCACTTTAGAGCATTTAAAATTTTATAAAAGTGGGGTTTCTTCACCAATATTTAATATGGATTATTAGGCTCACTCCGAACATTTTTGTTTTAATATTTGAAAACTTTTAGTGTTTGCTTGATTTTGAATTTGAATTCAAACCGTTTTCGAACTAACGCAATATTAGCAACAGTAATCGAGGTGACGTGGCATCATTAGCAAAGGTTCACTATAGCCTAATTATCTGGGCGTCACAGCGCCACTCTTAGTCTCGCCAAGGCAAAAGCGGTGATACCGGCACAGGAGATAATAACACTCCGGATAGTGCCGAAGATAACGACAACCCCCTCCAGCAAGATTTAGAGCAAGAGGACGGAGCAGCCAGCCCTCCCGAGAGAGCGGCAGACGGAGAAGCGGAGGATGATAATTACATGCCTCCCTCCAAAGACGAGGTAAGCCTCGACGATGATGAATTTGTCATGCCAGAGGATCCCGTTGAAAAAGAGCGCTTCCAACGCCGGCTTATAGCCACGGCAAATAGCCTTAAGAAAAAGCAACAACAGTTTCGAGCTGATCAAGATTTGCTAGCTGACAGATGCACTGAAGTCCTGGCGGCCGAGGAATATGAACTCGAACGCCCCTCCCAGAGTTACCCAAAATGCAGGTTGCTACCCCGGTTGGAGGAGGAAGCATTAAAACCTACATCCCGAGCGTATGATACGGCTGATCGGCCACCTTGTGGCCGCGACAGAGCGGCATTTCTGCCGAAGGCCCAGCCCGCACCGCGGCGCCACTCAAATAAAAAGGCATGAGGAAATACGCTAGACCTTCGAGATGTACTGGAGGACAAAGCAAAACACGTCAGATCGATCTACGGATCACGAGGGCGCGCCACTACGCGAGACGATAACCGTCATTCCGGATACAGTAAAAGTAAATCCGGCCGGGCCGAACACAGCAGACAAGACTCATATGAGCTGCGTCGCGACGTAGCCCAGTACAGAGGCGCCGCACACCCCCTATGCTTCACAGATGAAGTAATGGATCACCAAATCACACCGGGTTTCAAACCCGTAAACATCGAATCATTCGATGGTACAACAGATCCTGCGGTATGGATCAAGGACTACCTCGTAGCATATCCACATGGCTGTCACATCCCTAGTTCTGGTATGATCAAGGCTAGCTAGTCATGTTTGCATCATGTTTAAATTTCATTTAAATTTGAAATGGGGATTTGTGAAACCCTCAGAACCATTTCTGGAAATGACCCAGATAAAAATTGCTCCAAAAACGTCCAAGAAAATGTTCATGTTGCTCTCTAAAAATCTTGGACAGAGATAAAAATCAAACCAATATTTTTAGGAGCTCATAAGTATTTTTTTGGGCATTTGGAATTAACGCAGTAATTATTTGCTTTGGATATATATTGTTATATATATACAATATTGTCCAAAAATTGTGCTAGTTGATGAGGAGCTCTGGGATAATACCACTAGCTCCTGAAAAAAATTGGCACAAGGAAATAAATTGGTTTAGTATTTCACTAAATCAGAAACAAATGTCACAAAATAGAAAAGAAAACAAAAATAGGAAAGATGCTTACCTGTGCTCACGTGAGGCCTGGCACTGTGCGGCCCAGCTGGCCGGCCCAACCGACTGGCCAGTGCCAGTCGTCCTCCACCTCCCGCCAGGAGGCCAGGGGCGTGTGGCCGACGCGTGCGCACCGCCGTGACGCCACGCCACTAGCCTGCATGCCCTCCCTCTCGTCGCCCTGGACGTCGCCACGATGCCCCGTACCCCTCTCGCTCTCCCTCCTCCCCTGGATCTCTCCCTCTCCCAGCGACCAAGCGCGTTCGTCGCCGCCATTCGCCGTTGCCGCGGCCACCGTCACTGCCTCGCCTCTCCGAAAAGCCCGTTAGCTCCGCGCTGTCCTCCTCGACCTCGCCGACGACTCACGCAAGTCAGGACGCCCTGCAGTGCTCCCCTCGACGTCGTCTTCCTAATCGATGCCGCAGATCGCCGCCGTCAAATTCATCGCCGTTGGACCTCCCCGAGCTCTTTGACGCCTCCACCGGATCCGCGGTGAGCTCCACCACCGTTCCCCCCTCTTCGCTTAGTCGCTCGCGTGCCATAGCATCATTCCCCCGCCATGGCCGTAGTGCCTCGCCACCGTCCATGGCGCTGTCGTCATTCCGGCCTGCCTCTGCCCAAACGGAGCACCCCATCGTGCTCCTGGTGCCACGACGGTGCCGCAGAGCCCCTTGAGTGGCCTCCCAGTGCCCCGCAGCCTGCTCCCGCTCGAAGCCGAACTCCGGCCGCCACCCCGAGCTTCGCTCCGGCAAGCTCCAGCCGCCCCCGCCTCTCCCACTTGCTCCGATCAGTGCGGGCGAGCCCTGGCTCCACAGTCGTGGTCTCCGTCGCCCGAATAGTCGCGGGAGGGCGAATCCCGTGCCCCTCCGCCGCGTTCGGCCTCGCCGGCGGCTAAACGCCGGCGGGATTGACCGGGTCAACCCGCGCTAATTAACCCGCCAGTTGACCAGATTTGACCCGCATGGGTCAATGACAGGTGGGGCCCGACCCTGACTAATTTTTAGTTAGGGTGATTAATTAACCCCTGTTAAGTAACTATGACACTGACGTGTGGAGCCCACACGTCAGGTTTGACCCCAGTCAGCGCTGCTGACTTGCTGACGCAAGCATGACGCAGTTATTCATTTTCTGGTATTAAAATAAATCAGGAAATTCCACAAAATTAGCAAAACTTCTAAAATTCATAGAAATTCTACCGTAGCTCAGATTGAAATAATTTATATATGAAAAATTATCATAAAAATGCAATCTATCCATCTGTACTAGTTTCATGTATGACAAACCAACCTATACCTGCTGTATATATGAAAACACACTTATGGAATTTAAAGGGACTTAATTTAGAGTTGCATTTGAACCCTTGGTTCAAATGGACCTCTTCCAAACAGAATGCTAGATGCATTAGCTCAAACTACATCACATCTTCATGCCATGTTCATACATCATATTGTTGCATATGCTTGTGTTTTGATTGCCGACACCGTTCCTTCTCGACAGGTCCTGCTCCGGAGACCGATCCAGAGTACCTGTCAGAGGAGCAGTGCCCCCCTGTTGATCTACCAGGCAAGCAAACCCCCCTTGTTCATTCCGATACAATCCCACTCTCTCGCTCCTGCTCTCTTTTATTGCATTTGGACAACAACGATTCAACTACTACTTTATGCTGCGGTAGTTGAACCCATTCCTCTGCATGACCTGTCATTGCCACAGTAAATAGTTGAAACCCACTAGCATGCGTAGGAGTTGATTGAGCCATGTTGTGCTTCTACCATGCCATGCCTATTATTGCTTAGAGTTGTGTCAGGTCTGATTCATTGGGAATGGATTGGAGTGTTATGCTATGTTCTAATGTTGAGAGTTAAGCGTGTGAACACGATTTGGTAAAGGTAGCGGTGAGAGGCCATGTAGGAGTACATGGTGGGTTGACTCATTGGGACCGTCCTTGAGAACTGAGTTCTTTGTAAGTTGTCCAATGACTAGCTACTACCACACATTGGGTTCCGGGATCTCCAAGCTCTCTCGACTTATTAACCAACTTGATCTCTGTCCAGGAGTTGCAACTAGTTTCTGGTGTTTGTAGGTAGTGCTATTTTTCTACCGAGTGGCACCCGGCAGGGTGGGCTCAGGACAGACTAGGAACAGGTGGCACGGTGTACCAAGTGGCACCCGGATGGTGGGCTTGGGAACCTTGCTCACATCGTTTGGGGCCGTGAGCGACACCCTGGCCGGATCTCCTTGCGGATGGAACCCGAATAGGCGATAAACCTGACTAGAGTCTTGTGTGGTTAGTCAGGTCGTGGCCGACAACCTCGCCAGGCTTCCGCTTGAAGGTTGCCGAGATACATGACGTGTACATGGTGATAAGTGGTGAGAGTTTGTGTGAATAAGAACACCCCTGCAGGGTTATCATGATCTATTCGAATAGCCGTGTCCTCGGTTATGGACTTCTTGGATGCTTACGTGGTACATAGATAACTTGAAGTGGATACTCTAAAATGCTCAAGATAAGTGTGAGTGCTATGGATGGCCTCCTCGAGAGAAGGGGATGAATCCATAGTAGTGTATTGATGTGGTGATTAGTGGACTCGTGTGCGCTGCCTCACCTCAAAGTAGTTTCTCGTAGTCGTAGAACAGGATAGCCACTAAGTCAAAGCTGTCTTGCTGCAACTAAACCCCACATTACCTTCTTGATACAGATGCATGTATGATAGGATCTGATGTAAGTCTTGCTGAGTACCTTTGTACTCACGTTTGCTTTATTTATGTTTTTGCAGTTGAGACATCTGTCTCACTAATAGTTCCGCTTGGACTTCGACGAGTAGCTTGTTACCTCAGCTACGATCTTGTACCCTTGGGAGGGTCTTGTAGTAGTCACGCTTCTCAGCCTTTTTCTTTTGTAGTTGTCTGTACTCAAACATGTAATGCTTCCGTTGCTTGTATGCTCTGAATGATGGGTCATGTGACCCCTGTTTGTATTTAATGCTATGTGGCTCTTCTGGGCCTTTGTCTATATGAGTTTGCGTTATGTTGTGATGCCATGTTGTACAGCACATACTTGCATGTTATGCGTACGTGTGACGTGTATTGCTATGTGTGGGATCCGACAACCTAGTTGTCTATCCTTGGTAGCCTCTCTTATGGGGAAATGTAGTCTAGTGCTTCCACCGAGCCATGGTAGTCCGCTACAGCCCGGTTTACTGGAGTCCTGCTAGCCCAGCACTACTGCTCCGGAACACTTAGACTGGCCGACATGTGATTCACGTCGTCCCTGTGTCTGTCCCTTCGGGGAAATGTCACGCGATGACATCCGGAGTCCTGTTAGCCCAGTGCTACAGCCCGGATTCACACGCTGCTGACTAACATGCTTGATGTTGTTTCATGTATGCCTGTCCCCGTAAGTTAGTGCCACTTTGGGTTTACGACTAGTCATGTCGGCCCGGGTTCTCTGTCATATGGATGCTAGCGACACTATCATATACGTGAGCCAAAAGGTGGAAACGGTCCCGGGCCATGGTAAGACGACACCCGTGGGAATACCATGCGTGAGGCCGCAAAGTGATATGAGGCATTACATGTTAGATCCGTGTGACTTAGAATCAGGGTCCTGACAGTTTTGGTATCAGAGCCTGACTACCTGTAGGATTTCCAAGCCAACCTGGTCGAAGTTGAGTCTAGAAATGCTTTAGTTATGTTGGGGAATTGATTGTGAAAGGGAACGTAAGGCTCTTTTTACTCCTTATACCTCATGCCCTTCTGATCTGGGTCATCCTATCTTTCCTACGGGGTTAATGAACTAGGCTTCCTCTTTTGTCTATCAGGATCACGTGTTACTACTCTGTAGTCTCTTAGGATTGGTTGATCAGAGTCATATCCCAGTTCGAGTACCTCCGGTGTAGCCTGTTTAGTAATATCTCATAACCTTGAGTGATGATGTTGATTATGGTACTACCCCACCATAGCAGGATGTCTCGTTTTGAGCATTTTACTGCCGTTATGCTGCCGGAATTGTCCTAGGAGTTTGAGAGATACTAAATTCTTGTGCTACCTTCTGGATCCTATAGTTGATGCTGAATCCATCCTTGTTTTCCTTGGTTTTGTTCTTCAGGATGTTGCCGGTTAACCGAAGTTCTGTTGCTCGTAGCCGGAACCATGGAGATGGTAGGGATGAGGATCCTCCCGACCAGTCTTCGTTGGCAGAGTTCATGTTAGAGCTGGAGAGGAACAAGCATGAGTCTAATCGCTTGTTAGCACGTATAGAAGAAAACACCGCACCCCAGTGCAAAGAGTAAGTGACCATCTATGATTGCATTGGTCTGAAACCACCTACCTTCCATCATTCCATTGAGCCACTCGATGCAGATGACTGGCTTCATAGTATCACTCACAAGCTGCGTTCTGCGAATGTAGCTGAAGGTGACAAGGTCACCTATGCTGCATATCACCTGGAAGGTCCTGCTAGTCTTTGGTGGCAGAACTGTGAGGCTATGCTTCCAGATGGCCAGATACCAACCTAGAGAGATTTCATTGAGGCTTTTCGCGAGCATCACATTCCTCTAGCCCTCATTAACCGCAAGAGAGAAGAGTTCTGTAGTTTCACCTAGAGTAAGATGGTTGTTGATGCTTACAGTAGAGAGTTTAAGAACCTCGCCCGCTATGCTATAGAAGAAGTGTCCACGGACGCCAAGAAGCAGGCTAGGTTCCGGAAGGGTCTCAACCCCAAGTTGCGTCGTGATCTCCACTTGCACCATTGCAATACATTCCAGGCTCTTGTGAACAAGGCCATTAACACAGAGACAGCTCAGCTCACCTACGAGGAGTCTCCTAAGCACACCCTTGATTTGGTTTTTTCCTCTGGTTCTAGTTCTCAGAAGCGCCGGATTTGGGTTCCGAACTCCGCTCTTCCACCCGGTTATACACCAAGGCCATCTTGTGTGGCACCTCACCCGGTTCAGTCGCATGCTCCACCCAGGCCTATTGGTAGACCGCTTGTCAATGCGGGTCCACGTCCTACTACAGGGACTTGCTTCACATGCGGAGAGCCAGGACACTATGCACGTGACTTCTCTCAAGCCAGTTATGCTCCACCCCTGCCCGAGAAGCTTATTGGCCGTGGTAAGCCACCATGCAAGATGATTAGTGTCAAGTCTTCACCCACTGAAGGTGGACGTGTGCATCACATCTCAGCTAAAGATGTCATGATGATCCGGATGTCGTTCTTGGTACACTCCTTGTCAATTGTCATCCAGCATCGGTTTTGTTCGATACTAGAGCATCTCATTCTTTCATTTCTGAAAGCTATGCCAGCTTGCACAACATATCATTTTGTGATATGCCCTCTCCACTAGTCATTCAAACTCCTGGATCCAAATGGCAAACTTCTAGTATAAGCCATGGTAATGAAATCCTCGATGGCAGACTTGTATTCCTTGCATCCCTTATAGCACTCAAGTCTACAGATATTAACATCATCTTGGGTATGGACTGGATGAAAGCTCATTATGCCAAGATTGATTGTTACACCAGGTCTGTTCAGCTCACACACCCATCTGGCAAGATAGTCAGCTTCTCCACCAGAGTTGCAAAGCGCCGACTCTATTCTCTTAATGCCAGCCCTCTTCCAGACCTTGAAGATATTCGGGTAGTCCGTGACTTTCCGGATGTCTTTCTAGAGGAACTGCCAGGTATTCCACCTGACAGAGACATAGAGTTTCTTATAGATCTTATCCCAGGAACTGCCCCAATTTCTAGGAGACCTTACAAGATGGCACCCTTAGAACTAGCTGAGCTTAAGAAACAACTTGATGAGTCCTTGCAAAAGGGTTTCATCCGTCCTAGTTCTTCTCCTTGGGCTTGCCCCGTCATCTTCATCAAGAAGAAGGATGGTACGGACCGGATGGTTGTAGATTATCATCCCGTTAATTTGGTCACGATAAAGAACAAGTATCCGCTCCCCAGGATCAACGATCTGTATGATCAGGTCGCTGGATCCTCAGTCTTTTCCAAGAATGATTTGAGGTTAGGCTACCACCAAATCAAGATCAGAAACGGGGACATCCCCAAGACAGCCTTTATCACTCGTTATGGCCAGTACGAGTACACCGTCATGTCCTTTGGTCTAACCAATGCTCCAGCTACCTTCTCCTGCTTGATGAACTCGATCTTCATGGAGTACTTAGACAAGTTTGTTGTGGTTTACCTCGATGATATTCTCATTTACTCGAAGAACGAGGAAGAGCATGCCGAACATCTTAGACTTGTGTTAGAAAAACTCACAGAGCATCGCCTTTATGCCAAGTTCTCCAAGTGCGAATTTTGGTTGCCAGAAGTGACCTATCTGGGCCACGTGATCTCTGGTAAGGGCATTGCTGTCAATCCCGAGAGAGTTCAGGCCGTTCTTGATTGGAATCTACCTGAAACAGTTAAGCAAGTTAGGAGTTTCCTTGGTCTAGCCAGTTATTGTCGCCGCTTCGTTGAGAACTTCTCTAAAGTGGCCAAACCTCTCATGGAACTTCTCAAGAAAGATAAAAAGTTTGAGTGGTCCCCACAGTGTGAGTACAGTTTTCAGGAACTAAAAAGACGCCTGACTTCTGCTCCCATACTTGTGCCACTGGATTTCACTAAGGACTTTGTTATCTATTGTGATGCCTCACGACAGGGACTAGGTTGCATTCTTATGCAGGATCGTCATGTGATTGCCTATGCATCTCGACAATTGCATCCACATCAGGATAATTATCCTACACATGATCTAGAGCTTGCAGCTGTAGTCTATGCACTTAAGACACGGCGACATTACCTTCTTGGTAAACGTTGCAAGATTTACACCGATCACCAGAGTCTCAAGTATATCTTCACTCAACCCGATTTGAACCTTAGGCAAAGACGTTGGTTGGAGTTGATCTCAGATTACGACTTAGGGATTACCTACACCCTAGGCAAGGGCAATGTCATGGCTGATGCGCTAAGTCGTAAGTCCTATTGCAACAATCTCATGTTGCAGCAGGGCCAACCACTTCTCCATGAGGAATTCTGTAAGCTTAACCTTCACATTGCTCCTCATGGATTCCTTTCTACTTTGGTGGCGAAACCTACCCTTGTGGATCAGATCATCTCTGCTCAGAAGCAGGATACGGGGATTTCCCGGATCAAGAGAAACATTAACAAGGGAGTTGGTGGTAGTTTCTCTATAGATGATCGAGGTGTTGTTTTCTTTGAGAATCGCTTGGTAGTTCCCAAGAATCAACATCAGCGACAACTGATCCTTAAGGAGGCTCATGAATCTCCTCTCACGATTCATCCCGGTAGTACTAAGATGTATCAGGACCTATGCCAGAGGTTCTGGTGGACTAGGATGAAGAGAGAAATTGCTCAGTTCATTGCTAACTATGACGTTTGTCGTCGCGTTAAGGCAGAGCATCAAAGACCTGCTGGCACCCTTCAGCCTTTAGCTATTCCTGAGTGGAAATGGGATAAAGTTGGTATGGACTTCATCACCGGCTTTCCTAGGACCAAGAAAGGAATAATGCTATCTTTGTAGTCATTGATCGTCTTTCCAAAGTGGCTCACTTCCTACCTATTCGAGAGAGTATCACTGCTAGTCAGCTCGCTGACTTATATATTTCTTGAATAGTTTCAATTCATGGTGTTCCACTAGAGATCAATTCAGACCGTGGTAGTCTCTTCACTTCTCATTTATGGGAGAGTTTCCAAACTGCCATGGGCACCCATCTTTCTTTCAGTACCTCTTTCCACCCTCAGTCAAGTGGTCAGGTGGAACGGGTCAACCAAATTCTCGAAGACATGCTCAGAGCTTGCGTTATCTCATTCGGTATGGATTGGGAGAAGTGTCTTCCTTTCGCTGAGTTTGCTTATAACAATAGCTACCAATCCAGTCTCAAGAAAGCTCCTTTCGAGATTCTCTATGGACGAAGATGGCGAACACCTTTGAACTGGTCAGAAACCGGTGAAAGACAATTCTTTGGACCGGATATGATTCAGGAGGCAGAAGAGCAAGTTCGCATCATTCGTGAGAATTTGAAAACAGCCCAATCTCGTCAAAAGAGCCAGTATGACCGTCGTCATAAGGAAGTGGCTTATGAAATTGGCGACAAGGCTTACCTTCGTGTTACTCCTCTAAAGGGTACCCATCGTTTCAGTATCAAGGGCAAGTTGGCTCCTCGTTACATTGGTCCTTTTCGCATTCTCGCTAAACGAGGAGAGGTTGCCTACCAGTTGGAACTACCCCCACATCTTTCTCGAGTTCATGATGTCTTCCATGTCTCCCAACTCAGGCGTTGCTTCTCGGATCCCATCCGTGGAGTAGACCACGAAACGCTTGATCTCCAAGATATCCTCACTTATCGAGAGTACCCTGTTCGCATTCTTGATCAAGCAGAGCGTGTCACCCGACGTCAGAACATGAAGTTTCTCAAGGTTCAGTGGTCTCATCGTTCTGAGAGAGAAGCTACTTGGGAGCGAGAAGATCGTCTTCGACTGGAGTACCCCACCTCCTTTCCATCGACCCCTGAATCTCGGGACGAGATTCTTTCAAGTGGGGGCGAGTTGTCACATCCCTAGTTCTGATATGCTCAAGGCTAGCTAGTCATGTTTGCATCATGTTTAAATTTCATTTAAATTTGAAATGGGGATTTGTGAAACCCTCATAACCATTTCTGGAAATGACCCAGATAAAAATTGCTCCAAAAAGGTCCAAGAAAATGTTCATGTTGCTCTCTGAAAATCTTGGACAGAGATAAAAATCAAAGCAATATTTTTTAGGAGCTCATAAGTATATTTTTTGGGCATTTGGAATTAATGCAGTAATTATTTGCTTTGGATATATATTGTTATATATATATATACAATATTGTCCAAAAAATGTGCTAGTTGATGAGGAGCTCTGGGATAATACCACTAGCTCCTGAAAAAATTGGCACAAGGAAATAAATTGGTTTAGTATTTTACTAAATCAGAAACAAATGTCAGAAAATAGAAAAGAAAACAAAAATAGGAAAGATGCTTACCTGTGCTCACCTGAGGCCTGGCACTGTGCGGCCCAGCTGGCCGGCCCAGCCGACTGGCCAGTGACAGTCGTCCTCCACCTCCCGCCAGGAGGCCAGGGGCGTGTGGCCGACGCGTGCGCACCACTGTGCCGCCACGCCACCTTCCTGCCTGCCCTCCCTCTCGTCGCCCTGGACGCCCTGGACGTCGCCACGACGCCCCGTACCCCTCTCGCTCTCCCTCCTCCCCTGGATCTCTCCCTCTCCCAGCGACCGAGCGCGCTCGTGCCGTCGTTCGCCGTTGCCGCGGCCACCGTCACTGCCTCGCCTCTCCGACAAGCCCGTTAGCTCTGCGCTGTCCTCCTCGACTTCGCCGACGACTCACGCAAGCCGGGACGCCCTGCAGAGCTGCCCTCGACGTCGTCTTCCTTGTCGATGCCGCAGATCGCCGCCGTCAAATTCGTCGCCGTTGGACCTCCCCCGAGCTCTCTGATGCCTCCACCGGATCCGCGGTGAGCTCTGCCACCGTTCCTCCCTCTTCGCTTAGTCGCTCGCACGCCGTAGCATCATTCCCCCGCCATGGCCGTAGCGCCTCGCCGCCATCCATGTCGCCATCGTCGTCTCGGCCCGCCTCCGCCCAAACCGAGCACCCCATCGTGCTCCTGGTGCCACGAGGGTGCCGCAGAGCCCCTCGGGTGGCCTCCTAGTGCCCCGCAGCCCGCTCCCGCTCGAAGCCGAACTCCGGCCGCCGCCCCGAGCTTCGCTCCGGCGAGCTCCGGCCGCCCCCGCGTCTCCCACTTGCTCCGATCAGTGCGGGCGAGCCCTGGCTCCACAGCCATGGTCTCCGCCGCCCGAATAGTCGTCGGAGGGTGAATCCCGTGCCCCTCCGCCGCGTTCGGCCTCGCCGGCGACTAAACACGGGCGGGATTGACTGGGTCAACCCGCGCTAATTAACCCCCCAGTTGACCAGATTTGACCCGCGTGGGTCAATGACAGGTGGGGCCCGGCCCTGACTAATTTTTAGTTAGGGTGATTAAATAACCCCTGTTAACTAACTATGACACTGACGTGTGGAGCCCACACGTCAGGTTTGACCCCAGTCAGCGCTGTTGACTTGCTGACGCAAGCATGACGTAGTGCTGACGCAGTTATTCATTTTCTGGTATTAAAATAAACCAGGAAATTCCAGAAAATTAGCAAAACTTCTAAAATTCATAGAAATTCAACCGTAGCTCAGATTGAAATAATTTATATATGAAAAATTATTAGAAAAATGCAATCTATCCATCTGTACTAGTTTCATGCATGACAAACCAACCTATACCTGCTGTATATATGAAAACAGACTTATGGCATTTAAAGGGACTTTATTTAGAGTTGCATTTGAACCCTTGGTTCAAATGGACCTCTTCCAAACAGAATGCTAGATGCATTAGCACAAACTACATCACATATTCATGCAATGTTCATACATCATATTGTTGCATATGCTTGTGTTTTGATTGCCGACACCGTTCCTTCTCGATAGGTCCTGCTCCGGAGACCGATCCAGAGTACCTGTCAAAGGAGCATTGCCCCCTCTTGATCTACCAGGCAAGCAAACCCCACTTGTTCATTCCGATACAATCCCACTCTCTCGCTCCTGCTCTCTTTTATTGCGTTAGGACAACAACGATTCAACTGCTACTTTATGCTGTGATAGTTGAACCCATTCCTCTGCATGACCTGTCATTGCCACAGTAAATAGTTGAAACCCACTAGCATGTGTAGGAGTTGATTGAGCCATGTTGTGCTTCTACCATGCCATGCCTGCTATTGCTTAGAGTTGTGTCAGGTCTGATTCATTGGGAATGGCTTGGAGTGTTATGCTATGTTCTGATGCTGAGAGTTAAGCGTGTGAACACGATTTGGTCAAGGTGGCGGTGAGAGGCCATGTAGGAGTACATGGTGGGTTGTCTCATTGGGACTGTGCTTAAGAACTGAGTTCTGTGTAAGTTGTCCAATGACTAGCTACTACCACACATTGGGCTCCGGGCGCTCCAAGCTCTCTCGACTTATTAACCAACTTGATCTCTGTCTAGAAGTTGAAACTACTTTCTGGTGTTTGTAGGTAGTGCTATTTTTCTACCGAGTGTCACCCGGCAGGGTGGGCTCGGGACAGACTAGGCACAGGTGGCACGGTGTACCAAGTGGCACCCGGATGGTGGGCTTGGGAACCCTGCTCACATCGTTTGGGGCCGTGAGCGACACCCTGACCGGATCTCCTTGCGGATGGAACCCGAATAGGCGATAAACCTAGACTAGAGACTTGTGTGGTTAGTCAGGTCGTGGCCGACACCCTCACCAGGCTTCCGCTTGAAGGATGCCGAGATACATGACGTGTACATGGTGATAAGTGGTGAGAGCGTGTGTGAAGAAGTACACCCCTACAGGGTTATCATGATCTATTCGAATAGCCCTGTCCTCGGTTATGGACTTCTTGGATGCTTACGTGGTACATAGACAACTCGAAGTGGATACTCTAAAATGCTCAAGATAAGTGTGAGTGGTATGGAAGGCCTCCTCGTAGAGAGACGGGGATGAATCCATAGTAGTGTATTGATGTGGTGATTAGTGGACTCGTGTGCGCTGCCTCACCTCAAAGTAGTTTCTCATAGTCGTAGAACAGGATAGCCACTGAGTCAAAGCTGGCTTGCTGCAACTAAACCCCACATTACCTTCTTGATACAAATGCATGTATAATAGGATCTAATGTAAGTCTTGTTGAGTACCTTTGTACTCATGTTTGCTTTATTTATGTTTTTGCAGTTGAGACATCTGTCTCACTAGTAGTTCCGCTTGGACTTCGACGAGTAGCTTGTTACCTCAGCTACGATCTTGTACCCTTGGGAGGGTCTTGTAGATTGTCAGGCTTCTCAGCCTTTTTATTTTGTAGTTGTCTGTACTCAGACATGTAATGCTTCCGTTGCTTGTATGCTCTTAATGATGGGTCATGTGACCCCTGTTTGTATTTAATGCTATGTGGCTCTTCTGGGCCTTTGTCTATATGAGTTTGTGTTATGTTGTGATGCCATGTTGTACAACACATACTTGCATGTTATGCGTACGTGTGACATGTATTGCTATGTGTGGGATCCGACAACCTAGTTGTCTATCCTTGGTAGCCTCTCTTATGGGGAAATGTAGTCTAGTGCTTCCATCGAGCCATGGTAGTCCGCTACAGCCCGGTTTACCGGAGTCCTGCTAGCCCAGCACTATTGCTCCGGAACACTTAGACTGGCCGGCATGTGATTTACTTCGTCCCTGTGTCTGTCCCTTCGGGAAAATGTCACGCGGTGATATCCAGAGTCCTGTTAGCCTAGTGCTACAGCCCGGATTCACACGCTGCTGACCGACATGCTTGATGTTGTTTCATGTATGCCCGTCCCCGTAAGTTGGTGCCACTTTGGGTTTACGACTAGTCATGTCGGCCTGGGTTCTCTGTCATGTGGATGCTAGCGACACTATCATATACGTGAGCCAAAAGGCGCAAACGGTCCCGGGCCATGGTAAGGCGACACCCGTGGGAATACCGTGCGTGAGGCCGCAAAGTGATATGAGGTGTCACATGCTAGATTGGTGTCACTTAGAATCGGGGTCCTGACAATGGCCCACGGTGATGATCTACACGCCATCAAATACCTTCCACTCAAACTCAAAGGACCAGCTCGGCATTGGCTGAATAGCTTGCCAGCTGAATCCATTGTCTGTTGGGAAGATCTGGAAGCCGCATTCCTCGATAAGTTCCAGGGCACTTATGTACGACCACCAGATGCCGATGACTTGAGCCACATAATTCAGCAGCCAGAGGAATCAGCCAGGCAATTCCTGACACGGTTCCTAACCAAGAAAAATCAAATCGTCGACTGTCCGGATGCCGAGGCTTTATAAGCTTTTAAGCATAACATCCGCGACGAGTGGCTTGCCCGGCACCTTGGCCAGGAAAAGCCGAAATCTATGGCACCCCTCACGACGCTCATGACCCGCTTTTGTGCGGGGGAGGACAGCTGGCTGGCTCGCAGCAACAACATATCAAAGAACCCTTGCACTTCAGATACCAAGGATAACAATGGCAGGTCACGTCGCAACAAGCACAAGCGCCGCATCGACAGTGACAATACTGAGGATACGGCAGTCAATGCCGGATTCAGAGGCTCCAAACCCGGTCAGCGGAAAAAACCATTCAAAAGAAGCACTCCGAGCCCATCCAGTTTGGGCCGAATACTCAATCGCTCGTGTCAAATACGCGACACCCCCGACAAGCCAGCCAATCATACCAACAGAGATTGTTGGGTGTTCAAGCAGGCCGACAAGTTAAATGCCGAAAACAAGGACAAGGGGCTACACAGCGACGACGAGGAAGAGCCCCGGTCTCCGAAAACTGGAGGTCAGAAGAGGTTCCGCCACAAGTGCGGACGGTGAACATGATATACGCAATCCACATCCCCAAGAGAGAGCGGAAGCATGTGCTAAGGGACGTATATGCGTTAGAGCCAGTCGCCCCAAAGTTCAACCCATGGTCCTCCTGTCCGATCACATTTGATCGCAGGGACCACCCCACTAGTACCCGTCATGGCGGATTTGCTGCACTGGTCCTAGACCCAATCATCGACGGATTTCACCTCACTTGAGTCCTTATGGACGGTAGCAGCAGCCTGAACCTGCTTTATTAGGACACAGTGTGCAAAATGGGTATAGACCCCTCAAGGATCAAACCCACAAAAACGACCTTTAAAGGCGTCATACCAGGTGTAGAGGCCCATTGTACATGCTCAGTCACACTGGAAGTGGTCTTCGGATCCCCGGATAACTTCCAAAGCGTGGAGTTAATCTTCAATATATTCCCGTTCTGCAGTGGCTATCACGCACTGCTCGGGCGAACCGCATTCGCGAGATTCAATGCGATACCGCTTTATGCATACCTCAAGCTCAAGATGCCAGGACCTCGGGGGGTCATCACAGTCAATGGAAACACATAGCGCTCTCTCCGAACGGAGGAGCACACTGCGGCCCTCACAGCAGAAGCGCAAACAAGCCTCTTAAGGCAATTCACCAGTTCGGCGATCAAACACCCGGACGCCGTCAAGCGCGCCCGGAGTAATCTGCAGCAAGACCGCCTGGCACGTTCCGAGCTCGCATAGCAATGCGGCCCCCACCCCAGTCCTATCCAAACGGCGAAAACCATGCCACGCGTACACAATTACGCATTAAAAATACCATGGACATAGGTGGGGAGGGGCACGACTACGGCACGCCCCAGAAACGTGGCCCAACCACACTAGGGGCTTCCCGCTTTATTACTCTTTCTCTCTTTCAGGACTTTACTCTCTGGAAGACCAGTCCGGCAGTCTGATTACCGGACACATGGTACAAAAACCAAGAGGCAGCAAGCTACGTCGCACCATGGAACTTCCAGGCGGTCTCCGATAATGAGTGAAATACCTGCTTTAAAGTACCATTCCTCAGCTTGCCCTCGGTGGGGACATGTCAAATAGTCCTACTTCTTGCTTATTACACTACTTGTACCATTCTGCTTCGACGCACCTTTTTGAATAAACAATGCATAGCACTAGTCTATTACTGCATTTTCTATTCTTCCTTTATTTATATATACATATGTTCATTCATGACATTCAGCACCCGTACATTCTGGTACGGCCGATACGCCAGGGGCTTAAGTACCCCATAATACGGCGTGAGAAGTCCGAACACTTTTGACAGTGCGGCACCCCGAACTTATAGCACTATATGCATTACCTCCTAAACATGTCTTTGGTCAAATGTTGGGTTTGCCCGGCTCCAATGTTTTGGTGCCTTACGTTCCGCTATATCGGCTAAGGTAGCACTGGGAGAACTACTACGATTGTGCCCCGGTTCATCTGGGCAAGCACCTCAGTAGAGAAAGCTAAAACTGACTGTCATGATAAGGCAAGAGCTGGTCGTCGAGAGGTCGCGAGTCCCTAAAGACTTATGCCGCTTCGAGCGAGGAGTCGGCTTTGTCCGGCTTAAGGCGTGTATAGAGCCCCAATTCGGCCTTCCGAACACTAGGGGCTTCGCCAAAATTTAAAATTGTAGACTTCTATGGCTAAGTGAAAGTGATAAAGCATTATAGTCTGACTGCCTTGTTCGTTGTGCTGAGCACCTCCCTCGAAGGACCCAACAATGGGAAAAAGAGTGCTCAGGTTTATCCCAAACACCCCAGCACTCGTGGCATGGAGGCAGAAGTTGACGGCTGTCCATCTTTCAAATTTGATAAATAGTCGCACATAAGGTAATATTTTAAATTCAAATAAGCGTTGTATAGCACATATGAACAAGTTTTCATAACACAGGATCACACGAGCAAGTTCACTCAAATATTACATCTTTGGAACACTCATCCGCCATGAGGCGGGCACCCTTCAGGACACCCTCATAGTACATTTCAAGGCGGCGATGCTCCTTGCCCTGCGGTTGTCCCTCCTTCACCAGCTTCTCAACGTCCATCTTGCCCCAGTGCACTTTAATACGGGCAAGCGCCTTGCGGGCGCCCTCGATGCAGACGGAACGCTTGACGACTTCAAGCCAGGGGCAGGCATCCACAAGCCGTCTCACCAGGCTGAAGTAGCTATTCGGAAGGGCGTCGCCAGGCCACAGCCAGACTATAAGACCCCTCATGGCCTGTTCGGCCGCCTTATGGAGCTCGACCAATTGCTTCAGCTGGTCGCTTAAAGGCACCGGGTGATCAGCCTTAGTATACTGAGACCAGAACACCTTCTCCGTCGAGCTCCCCTCCTCGGCCCGCTAGAACTTTGCGGCATCCGACAAGCTGCGGGGCAAATCTGCGAATGCTCCTGGAGAGCTCCGGACTCGGGTAAGTAACAAGTAATTTAATTTCACATGCTTGCTTTGCATAATGAATGCCTTACCCGCTGCTATCTTCTTCATCGCCTTAATTTCCTGGAGGGCTTTCTCGGCTTCGGCCTTGGCATGCTTTGTGCTCTCGAGGGCCGCAGCAAGCTCGGACTCTCGCATCTTTGTGTCAAGCTCCAAAGCCTCGTGCTTCTTCACAAGAGCCTGGAGCTCTTGTTGCACCTCGCCCACCCGTGCCTCTTGGTTCTCCCGCTTGGTGCGCTCCGCGGTCGCTTTGTTTTTGGCCTCAAACAACGCTTGCTTCAGGGCCGCCACTTCGGTCGTGGACCCTGGCACATTCATGATGATCCTATCGTTTTGCAACCACATCACTTTATATATATATATATAGACGAGTGTCGGTGTCAAAACCGGCGGATCTCGGGTAGGGGGTCCCGAACTGTGCGTCAAGGTCGGATGGTAACAGGAGACAAGGGACACTTTATTTTACCCAGGTTCGGGCCCTCTCGATGGAGGTAAAACCCTACTCCTGCTAGATTAATATTGATGATATGGGTAGTACAAGAGTAGATCTACCACGAGATCAAGGAGGCTAAACCCTAGAAGCTAGCATATGGTATGGTTGTGTATGATGATGGATTATCGACTAGCCTGGCCTCGGTTTATATAATGCACCAGAGGCCTAGGATAACAAGAGTCCTAGCCGAATACGCCGGTGGGGAGGAGTCCTTGTCTTGATCGCCAAGTCTTGTGGAATCTTCCTTGTATGCGGCAACTGTCCGAACTGGCCTATGAGTATACGGCCATGGGGGTCCTCGGTCCAATCTAATAGATTGGGAGACGACGTGGTGAGTACCCCGTAGTCCAGGACACCGTCAGTAGCCCCCTGAACCGGTCTTCAAGTTAGGGACGCTCCTCGATTCTTCCGAACTGTTCTTCATCTTCGGTCATCGGTCTTGAAAACTGGTTCAACAAATCTTCTTTATCTTCGATCTTGAGGATCGCCGAAATGCATTCGACGGGTTTACACGTCGGGTATCCGAGGAGCCCCTTTAAGTTTCCGGCCTTTATCAATGCCTTGTTTATTTTTATGCCACACCTCGGGTTTGAAGTCGTTGCCGGGAGGCAGTGTCCTCTTGCGCCCGAGCTCCAACGCCGGACTGCATTCGAGGTATCTTTTGCAGCCGAGCACCAACGCCGTACTGTATCCAAGCTCCAACGCCGGACTGTGTATCCGAGCTCCAACGCCGGACTGTATCCGAGGTGTCGTAAATCACCTTGGTTCAAAGAAGTTTGAAGGAGTTTAGCCGAGCTTAATGCCGGAAATGCCCTCTATGGAGCCAGCCACTAGTGCCCGAGCTTTATGCCGGGCTGCTTCCGAGGTGGTGCACCACCCCGAATGTGGGCCGATTTTTGTCATTATTTTTTATTGGTGCAATTTATTCTCTGCCGAGATATATAGCCAGTAGCCCTTAAGGTGGGTATCGGTCTAAAACCCGAGATGCACATGAAGGATGACATAAAACCGCTGATCCCAGTAGCGGCTGAGACTCAGGTCGATTTGCAAAATCGGCCTGAGGATCAAGTCCTAGCTCGGCAGAATACTTCGGGACACTAAAAGCGGCGTGCTCAGTCCTCGAGACTCTGGTTGGGTGCGGCCGACCAACCTGAGGATCAAAATCTCCTCGGAAACTATATCGCACATAAAATTTTCTGCATTGGACAAGCAATGCAATAGCCCCCGAGACACTGGTCGGGTGGCAACACCAGATCAGGGGATCGATATGCCCCTTTAATATGTTTAAATAATAAGCCATCCAGCCCAGTAGCCCCCGAGCCTTAATGCGGGCACGGGTGGCCGAATTAAGGATCGATATCCATAGTAAAATCACAAATTGTGTGTAATGACTCTATGTATCCAAGTACTTTACGTCATTTAATGCTCGGATCCGCATTGTACAAAACTTTTTTGACCGACCATCGGCTTCCACCTCCTCGGCCAGTAGCCGAGGAGTATTTGTCTTACTTTATAAAGCCTTGATGAGGGCAAAGATTTACGACAAACAAGGCAATCTGGCCATACGGTTTTATAAACAAAGGTACGCAGAGAGATATGTTATATTACTGTTTAACAGAAGAAATGTCTTCCAAAGAAAATAGTCCCGCTATCGGTTCCTTTCTTTAGGTTGTTATGCTAAGCATGATCATGAAACCTCAGCTCCAACGTAAGAGCAAAATATCGAGGATTTAGTTTGGGAGGCCAGTTAATAGCCCGCGGTAGTGTTCGGCGACAGTCGAGGTCAAGCCGTAAACACTTTGGCCAATGTTATGAACGGCCTGTTATTTAACATAGTCATCGGATCGCTGACCAGTTTACGCTTATTGTGAAAGTCAGTTTTCGGCTTTCTCCACTGAGGTGCTTAACCATGTGAGCTGGAAGCACAATCGCAGTGGTTCTCCCTTTGCATGCCTAGCCGAACAAAACGGAACGTAGGAAGCAAGTGCAGGAGCCGGGCAACTCAACTATTGACCGAAGACACAATTCGAAACCGATGCATATATAGCAATATCTGAGAATGTTTTTGCCGAATCCCTAAAAGGTGTCCGGCGTTGCACTACGAGACTAATGCTGGAAAAGCACAAATAGTTTAAAAGTGCCAAAAAGCT
Organism: Aegilops umbellulata; assembly: GCA_032464435.1. Lineage (NCBI taxonomy): Eukaryota > Viridiplantae > Streptophyta > Magnoliopsida > Poales > Poaceae > Aegilops > Aegilops umbellulata. Next base: position 620,731,833 of record CP136057.1, read on the forward strand.
TGGAAAACCAAGAAACGCCAGTAAAAACATGACCTCCGAACAATATCAAGCGTTCGGTGCCAACCCGAAAATTGGTCTTAGAAAAAAGAAGTGCTTCTGTCGTGCTTTAACATGATACATCCTATCTCAAGACTTCGAGCGGGTCAGCCTACGGCTACAACCTCCTATCCCGAGGGCGGAGTACTTCTCATCAGGCCAGTTTAGCAAACTAAACTCTAGCGGCTTTTGAGAGAGAAATTAGGCTCCCCGGCTAGTGACCGCACACTCGTGTCGAAAAAAGGAGTGATAAATAATAATAACTTTGCAACGACTAAGAAGAAAAACACTTAGTATGAAACGACTCAAATAAACATAAGAGCCCCCAAGTGACTTGGGTAAAAGTTGACTATATAATGTAAGGTGACATGTAGAATGCCTTCTAGCCGGATTGTAGATCGTTTGTCGTAGCGGACCTTTTCGCTTCAACCTCTGGACCCAATAGTCTGGAGTGTGTCCGAATACCATAGCGGTTATATAAGAACCGTGATATGCATGGAGACCAGGCGTAGGGGTCATTAGTGCTTTATCAGACAAGTGCCCAACTAGTTATGTTATATTACATGGTTAGTAAGAAACATCTTCCAGAGAGAATAGTTCTGTTAAGGGTTCCTTTCGCTGGGGTGGCATGCCCTAAAGTGCATGTCCGGACTGCAAATGCAGGAAAATCATCTGGGGGCATGTATATTAGTGAGTAAAAAGGTTCATCTTTAGTTCACCGACCGAATATTCCCTTAAGAACGCTAGCTTTCGGCTTCACCCAGTCTGAGGTACACATCCGGCTTATCCGGCAGTAGCAATCGCAGAGGTGCTCCCTTTACCGCCTAGCCGAACAATCGAGAACGTAGGGGTAAGCACAGGAGCCAGGCAACCCAGCTTGTCCAAAACTTAAGTCATATCGATGCATATAATGGTGAATAAAAGGTACATGCGGAAGTGTGACACATGTGTTGGGCATAAAGCCCGTATTAATAAGCTTCTGTTAAAGAGGCCCCCAGGTATAATGAACACGGGTAGCGCGTCAATTATGTGTGAACAAAGTTTGGACAAGAAATTTTTTTTACAAGCAACTTTTTTTTCAAAAAGGTATAACGCTTGGTCGAACCGAACACAAGTTAGAAATTAAAGCTTTGAGCATGAAAGTGACTTAGCTGGTTAATGTGTTCGCAGTCTGAGCTTGATGCGGGACAAGGTTCTATCCCCCAAGCTGGTCCCGAGGTGGCGGAGCGGAGAGCTCGACACGCCGAAGTGGTGACATAACACGGCCGATGCAGACCGGCAGAGTGACGCCGAAGTCCCCGGATCATTTTCCTGTGCACAAAAAATAGTGCAAACGGGAGAATAATGTTAAAAAAAACGTTGCATAATGAATAATTTATGCAAAGTGAGTAATAAAAGAAATATGGCCTGGCGCCGAAGTCGATGTCGACGCAAGGCGTCGGCGTGATGCGGTAAAGGCGTGGCAAATCCTGAATTCACAGGTCGGTCCGCGCTCCGGATGCGGCGTTCGCCGGACTATGTACGGAGACCGACCGAACCAGCATGCGACCGTCGTTAATGCGGCCACCATTTGATAGACCTGTGAACATATGATGGAGAAATCAGAGTAATAATTCCTTGGAAAAAATGAACCCAAACATGCAAAAAATATTAGGATTAATAGCACCTGGTTTATTTGTTGTAGTAATCCAAAGGAAGATGATGTTGGCAAAGGTTGGCTCGCCGAGGCGAAGCCCTCGGTCCGGCCAATCGTGATGAAGCTGGTCGGCTAGTGACGCCGAAGTGTCCGGAGTAGGTTGATGAAGAGATGATGAATCCTCCGGTCCAGCCGAGATGTCGAAGCCTCGAGGCCAGTCGAAGTAGTCCGGCGTGATGGACACCGGCTTGAAGGGGCAACAGTGCGGCCCTGCCGATGCAGGTCATGACGTGGTAGATGCCGGCATGATGAAGCGACCGTGCGGTGATGCCGGTATGCCCTCTCCGTGTAATCCGTGGGGCGGCGATGTTGGTGATGATTTGTCCTTCGCGATGCCGGACTCTTGTTCGGCTTGCCGAGATGATGATCCGAAGAAGTTGAGCTCGGCTCAACAAAGTGACGACGTGTCTAGCACAGGTCGGCAGTCGTGGAGCAATATTGTCGGACTGGTTTGACACCAGCAATGATGTTGAAGATCATGTTCAAAAGATCTTAAAGTTAGTGGGATGTGTTCGGGAATATTACACAATATCCCATACAAAACTTCCTTCAAAAAGGATGTCCGAAATCCCGTTCATAAAAAAGATGAATTCGGGTCGGATTCGTTCTCGCGCAGAAAACAGATCCGAAAAGTGATGCACTAATCGGAAGGTTCCCGGAGTTCGGACGGTCGGATCGAGCTAAAATTTGGAGGGGTGGTAGATATGGGAATTCCACAGCCGATCAACGGTTGGATCTTCCAAAGGACGTCCGAGTTAGAAGCTGGACACCACGCCCTAAACTCGTCCAGATTCCCGTCCAGATTTGACAGGGCTCCGGTATATTATGGATTGCCGAAGATTCCTCCATCGGAACTCGACGAAATTTTCCAGGGTAGTTGTAGACTCAATTCCGCACAATTCCACCAAAGTGATTGTCAAAGCGATTCTCAAGGAGGTGGCGGCAGAAGATACGAGTTCGTTGTCCAGAAAAATAGCACGGTCGCTTGAGGGCAATGTTGACGTTGAGCCCCCGAGCTTCATGGATGATTCCTCCGTGATCTTGATAGAGATCAGAATTGATGTTTGATGAAGGCCCTCGTCCGAACATGGTGATCCGAACACGGGGCGCAATTCTTGGTCGAACCAAGGTGACCAGTTGAGCTGGTGACGAAGATGCCGAAGTCGCAGTTGATCTGCAGGCGAGCCATCGATCTTTTTGTTGATCACACAGCGGAACTCTCAATGAAAGCACCAATGTCGGTGTCAAAACCGGCGAATCTCGGGTAGGGGGTCCCGAACTGTGCGTCAAGGTCGGATGGTAACAGGAGACAAGGGACACTTTATTTTACCCAGGTTCGGGCCCTCTCGATGGAGGTAAAACCCTACTCCTGCTAGATTAATATTGATGATATGTGTAGTACAAGAGTAGATCTACCACGAGATCAAGGAGGCTAAACCCTAGAAGCTAGCCTATGGTATGGTTGTGTATGATGATGGATTATCGACTAGCCTGGCCTCGGTTTATATAATGCACCAGAGGCCTAGGATAACAAGAGTCCTAGCCGAATACGCCGGTGGGGAGGAGTCCTTGTCTTGATCGCCAAGTCTTGTGGTATCTTCCTTGTATGCGGCAACTGTCCGAACTGGCCCATGAGTATACGGCCATGGGGGTCCTTGGCCCAATCTAATAGATTGGGAGACGACGTGGTGAGTACCCCCTAGTCCAGGACACCGTCAACGAGGCATTACTTACCTTGGTTCTCCTTGAGACTCTTCTTGGCAAGGCCGAGCTCTTTCTTGGACGCTCGAGGCTCTGCTTCAGTGCAACGACCTCCGCAGTCAGTGCGGCAGAGGTCAGCAGCGAAGCCTGCATACGCATATAGACATACTTGTATTATACTCCTGCAAATGTTATTTTGATCCTCTATTCGGCTTTTCTTTATGAACGCCAAACAGAGCATCAGGGGCTACTGTCTATGCGGTAATATTTTCCCATATTTTAAATACTTACCTCAAAGCCTGTTAGAAGGCTGGCACATGCTTCAGTCAGTCCGCTCTTGGCGGGCTGAACTTTCTTGATCACTGCACTCATAATAGTGCGGTGCTCCTCATCAATGGAAGCGCCGCTAAGCGCTCCCAGCAGGTTGTCCAGTGCCTCTGGATGGGCAGAGGTCACTGGCACGGGCGGCTTGCCCCTCTTGGAAGGGGGTCGCCAGCCGGAGTCCGGGACCACGGGAGGTTCCGGTGCGGTGTTCGGCCTAGCGCCGAACTTGGAGCCCTGGGGAGCCTTGCTCCCTTTGCGCCGAGAGTCCGGAAGGTCGCCTTGAGGCGCCTCCAGGACTACCGCCCCTCTACTTGGTGCCCTTTGAGACAACACCTCGGCTTTGTCCGTAAGGCGAGGGGTGGTGGTGGTCGGAAGGGATCTCCCGCTGATCATAGCTGACGGATCCAAAGAACCGCTCGACGAGGATACGTCGATACGGGCCCGGGACAGACTGCATAACCATGTCCGGTGTTAGGAGAAGTTGTGCAATTAAACTATGCCACGAGTTACTCTAGCATCCGAATATTTACGATCTCGCCATGGGCTTGACCCTGGGTGGCCACTCGTCTTTGCTGTCGGTGGCAGGGGCGGAGTAGTCTGGAGGAAGAGTCCTTCCTTTCTTGGACCTCCTGGCCTCCCCAGTTGGGGCGGCCTTCCTTTTCTTGTCTTCCCTGGCTGGAGGGGAAGAACCTTTATCCGCTTCCTCGTTCTCACGGGAGGAGTGCGTCTCGGAGTTATCGGACGATGAGTCTGATACCACCTGGCGCCGGGAACTCTTTCGGGTTCCCGTGGCCTTCTTCTTAATCTTTTTCTCCGGCACCTCGTAAGGCGCCGGAGTCAGCATCTCCGTCAGGAGAGCGTCCGCAGGGTCTTCGGGCAACGGGTTCGGGCAGTCAATCTGCCCCGATGTCTCCACCCATTCCTGTCAAAGACATGGAAGCTCAGATCCCACACATAGTTAAACTATGAAAAATAAATACCCTATAATAGATAAAATGTCACGACCGGTTTCCAATAAAAACACTTATTGAGAAACCAATCTTTTGGATCCAGTATGAGAGAAAATCCTCCTCACTGGTAGACAAACTCTTGATACAATAAGCCAGTAGCACAGGATATATTACAGGGTTGAGCTAAGGGTGCTCAACAATTTATTACAAGCGCGCCAATAATTATACATAATGGCGGATATATCACAATGGTGTGGTGGCATACTACTGACTCGGGGTATAAGCGATGGTGGAATAATACAGTGGGGAGTGAGATAACATGGCTCTCAAACTAGCATCTCATCGAGCGTCGAGGTGAGGCTCGATGTACTTTATTCGGGTTGCGGAAGCGGATATAATATAGTGACCAAATCCAGGGTCGCGTGTGACTGACTGGGATTCCTCTAGGCGTCGGACTCGCTATCGAACTCTTCATCCATGAGATCACCTTCGTCAGCATCTGGCCAAATCAACAAGCCAGTGAGTACTTTGAAAGTACTCGCGAGACAGTTCGGACGTAAGATATAGCAAATGCATGCATGAATGCGTCATGATTAATTTACCAATGCATAATTGAAATAATAGCAGGCATGGTAAGTAAAAAGGGAATCGGCGGTAGTCCGCCTGAAATCCCAACAATAAAGTAAAGGAAACCAATCGAGTGTCTGGAGCGACGCCACGAAAGGTGAACATATAAGTAAAAGGAGAATCATGCCACAGTCGGGCGTCTATGCGACACCACATAAAGGGCTAAAAAATAAATGCCGCAGTCGGGCGTCTAAGCGACACCACATAAAGGGCTTAAAAGAAATGCCGCAGTCGGGCGTCTAAGCGACACCACATAAAGGGCTTAAAAGAAATGCCGCAGTCGGGCGTCTAAGCGACACCACATAAAGGGCTTAAAAGAAATGCTGCAGTCGGGCGTCTAAGCGACACCACATAAAGGGCTTAAAAGAAATGCCGCAGTCGGGCGTCTAAGCGACACCACATAAAGGGCTTAAAAGAAATGCCGCAGTCGGGCATCTAAGCGACACCACATAAAGGGCTTAAAAGAAATGCCGCAGTCGGACGTCTAAGCGACATCGCAGAAAGGGCTTATGAGGAAAATAAATAACAGTACTGCCGCAGTCGGACGTCTGAGCGACATCACAGAAAGGGCTTATGAGGAAAATAAATAACAACACTGCCGCAGTCGGACGTTTGAGCGACATCACAAAAAGGGCTTATGAGGAAAATAAATAACAGCACTGCCGCAGTCGGACGTCTGAGCGACATCACAGAAAGGGCTTTCTTCATAATGAAAATAATACACATGTTAGATTAATCAGCTCAGGTCAATATACGGGTTAGTCCATCCACAATAATAAACATTTAACCGGACTCAGCATGCTTATGATTCACCGGAGTATCTGTCACCAAAACTGGCACTTGTCAGTATAAGTTAGCACAGAACTTGGATATGGATAGGATGATTTGAGAATTTATGACTCTGCAGAGTTTGTACAAAAATTTCCCACAGCCAACGGATTTCCGTAGTCACGAAGGACTAGTTCCGTTTACGGTATTTCGGAAGTAAACACAGCTAACCAGTACACACCCATCCAACCACTCGATGCCAGGAATCACCCTAGACATCATCCAAGAAAATTTTTTGAGACGGGGAGATCACAATCTCGAATAGCATGGGATCAAATTTATATACGCGCGCTCTAAGGGGTGCCCCCCTCTCGGTCCCAACCGGAAACACCCATGCCCCCTGACCGGATGACTGGCTTTAATCTAGGGCCATGGAACCATCATCCCGGCCTCTCCTTTTGGTGTGTACCAGGAAAGCGGTTTGCAACTTACTAAACCATATTCCTTGCGGAAAACATGTGGTAGTACAGGGAGGGAATGTGGACGGCAACCGAACTGATACGGGCTGACACTGAAGTCAATAGTTTGGCATAAGACTGGCATGCTACAACACTGCCGTCTTATCCATCCTCATGCCAACACATGGCCATGCATACTCACATCCAACAACGTTTGGATCATCGAACTCACTTGCTTTAACAATGCATGGAAATAACGTTCCTCGATATGCTCATCAATATACCATGCAACTAGCTAAATGCAAAACATGCCAAGACACTCATCATATCAAAAGTTCAAACATGCTTGCCTGGTTCAGAGTAGTCGGAGCCTAGCTCGGTGAAGTTTGCGGTCCCATCACCTCCGTCGGTATGCGCTCAGGGTGCTATTCCGCATTGATCGGTGGTGGTGGTGGCTGTCGGCGAGCACCACGTCGACGGTAGCTTCTGCTCCTGCGGACGGCGGTTCGGGCGTGGATGGAGTTCGCCGGAGAGGGCGCAGTGAACGCTGCTGGAGCCCGAGGCGGATGGAGGTGGCCGGAGTCAAGGAAGAAGGGCTCCTCGAGGCCCCTCCAGTGGCCAGGCAGGGTTTAGCGGGGTGGTGGAGTCGTGCGGGAGTGAGAGCAGGCTCGGGGGCGCTATATATAGCCGCCCCGAGGCGGTTGCCGAGAACGGGGTTCTCCGGCGAGGTGATTACGGTGGTGCGGTGGTTGCACAGGAGGGTTCAGAGGTTGAGCGTCGTCGTGGGTGCTCCCTGGTTCCGTTTATGTGCTAATAGCGTCGGGATTAGGTTGCTTAGGGGGAGCTCGACGGAATGGGGCGGCGCGGGCCCATCGGCGGCAGAGAGCACGCTCTGTGCGTGCCGCGCCACGGCGATGGTGCTGCATGCGTGCGCTGGCGAGGAGATGGCCACGCGGAGCCACCAGGGGGTTTGGGCGGCGCTGAACGGCGTTGCGCCGCCGTTCTGCTCCCTGTCGGCCGTTACGGTGGTTCAGCCGCCGCAAGACACGCCGGCGCAGGCGGGCCAGGGCGCCACCGACGCCAGGACGGTGCCAAGCGCGCGTGCGAGGCTCCGGACAGGCAGGCCAGGCGGCGAGCAACGTGCCAAGGGCACTGTGAGGATGTGACTGAACTAACTGACGAAGATCGACACTGAAATCTGAATTTAACTGAAAATGGATGAAACAGTGCCTGCAAGGTGTTCGACAGAATGATCTAGGCATGTAGGGATTTTTCCTTGAGCTGATCTTTGGTGGAGTGGCTCCTCATTGCTCCAGTAGGCTGCCTGATTTTTGGTGGAATTTTTGGGTAAGTGGAAATATGAATTTCACCAAATTTGGCAAATCTGGTCCAAACTTGCAGAGAGTGAAAGTTGAAATATTTGAAAAGAAGATGAGCAGATTAAGATGGTTCCAGGTGGAGGGTACCAAGGACTAGCCAGTAGAGTTGGTTTGAGGTCCAAATACAAATGCTATAGGGTACTTGCTTTGTAAATGACTCAGGCTCAAAATAAAGATCATAAAAGATTTGAGAGGTGAAATAATTAAAATGAAATCCAAAACTTGTTTGATTTAGAAGGGACAGAGGACTTAGGTTGTTTTCAAGGAGGAGGGGAGGTTTTGAATGGGTTTTACCACATGGGCAAAAATACAAAGTCATGGGTGGTTTTCAATATATGAAAATCACCAATTCTCATAGAGTTTTCTTATAAAAAGAAAAAAGATTAAACTCCAAAAATAATTAGAGAGGGATTCAACAGAGAAGTAGTTTTTAAAAGATCAAACCCAAAGTTTGAAGAGGGAAACAGAAATAACAATCCTTGCCCATAAAAAAAAGTTTTTAAGAGGAAGTTTTTTTTTGTTTTTCTGAGAGAAAGAAAATTTAAATGCCCTCTTTTCAAAACCAACAAAGGTTTTGCCATAGACCAAATGAAAAATTTTGGAGTGTCACAACACCTACCCCCTTAGGAAAAATCTCGTCCCCGAGATTTCAGCTGTTCCATAAATAAGTGCGGATGCTCTGCTCGAAGAAAATCCTCTCTTTCCCAAGTTGCTTCGCTGTTAGTGTGATTGCTCCACTGAAATCTGAAAAATTTAATGATCTTCTGTCGGGTCCTCCTTTCAGACTCCTCTAATATCTTTACGGGACGTTCCCTATATGTGAGGTCTTGTTGCACGTCAATGCTCTCGTGGGATACTTGTTTCTCTGGGTTGCTTACACACTTTCTTTACTGCGAAACGTGGAACACGTTGTGGATATCTGACAGTTCCTTATGTAAGTCTAGCTGATACGCTACTGCGCCTTTTCGGGCCACTATACAGAATGGTCCGATGAATCTTGGCGCTAGCTTCCCTTTTATTTTGAATTGTTGTAACCTCCTCATTGGGGATACTCGTAGGTATACGAATTCACCGGGTTCGAAGTTCACCCTACGATGCTTCTGATCGTAATAACTCTTCTGTCGGGTTTGAGCGGTCTTGAGTCTATTTCTGATTAGCTTGACCTTTTCCTCGGCTTCTCTGAGCATGTCTGGTCCGAAGATACGGCTGTCTCCAGTTTCTGACCAATTTAACGGGGTACGACATCTCCGTCCATACAAAGCCTCAAATGGTGCCATTTGCAGGCTGGCCTGGTAACTGTTGTTGTACGCGAACTCGGCATATGGCAGGCTCTCTTCCCAACTGGCTCCATATGTGAGGACACATGCTCTCAGCATGTCCTCTAAAATCTGGTTTACGCGTTCTGTCTGTCCATCGGTCTGGGGGTGGTATGCTGTACTGAAGGCTAGTTGAGTTCCCAGAGCCTGTTGTAAATGATCCCAAAATCTCGAGACGAACTGAGTGCCTCTGTCAGATATTATGGTCTTCGGAACACCGTGCAAACAAACTATACGGGAGAGATATATCCTGGCAAGCCTTTGAGTGGTGTGGGTCGTCTTTACCGGAATAAATTGTGCCACCTTGGTTAATCTGTCGGTGATGACCCATATGGCATCATTTCCGTGTCGTGACCGAGGTAGTCCGACAATGAAATCCATCCCTATTTCATCCCATTTCCACTCAGGTATTTTGTTTGGTTGCAGTAATCCGGCTTGTCTCTGATGCTCAGCTTTAATGCATTGGCAAGAGTCGCAACATGCAATGAAAGTGGCTATGTCTCTCTTCATACCGTGCCACCAAAATCTTTCCTGAATATCTTTATACATTTTGGTTCCTCCCGGGTGGATTGAGTACGAGGCGGTGTGGGCTTCAGCTAAAATTTGCTGTTTAAGGTCTTCTATGTCTGGCACGCAGAGTCTCTCCCCGTACCATAATATTCCTCCATCGTCTATGACGAATTCCGAGGCTTTGCCCTTACTCACCTTTCTTTTGATGCCTTCGATGCTGGGGTGACCAGGTTGAGCTCCTTTGATTTTCTCCACAAGGTCGGGTTGTATTGCCAAGTTTGTCATGGTGCCTTCCGCTACCATTAATAAGTTGAGTTTGGCAAATTCTAGTTGGAACTCGGTTCTCAAGCTTTGCAGACTGCTTTCGTCGGAGCCGGGGTTCCGACTAAGGGCATCGGCTACTACATTTGCTTTACCTGGATGGTAGTGGATACCAACATCATAATCCTTTACCAATTCCAACCAGCGTCGTTGCCGTAAATTCAGTTCTGGCTGCGTGAAAATATATTTGAGACTTTTATGGTCCGTATATATTTCACATCGATTTCCAAGTAGGAAGTGCCTCCATTCCTTAAGTGCATGAATGACGACTGCCATCTCTAAGTCATGAGTGGGATAATTTTCTTCGTGCTTGCGAAGCTGCCTTGAAGCATAGGCGACAACCTTGCCTTCTTGCATCAATACACATCCGAGACCTTTTCTGGACGCATCACAATATACTTCAAAATTCTTGTGTATGTCCGGCACAATTAATACTGGTGCTGTCGTTAATTTCCGCTTTAGCTCTTGGAAACTTTTCTCGCAGGCTTCTGTCCATTCAAACTTCTTGTCTTTCTTGAGTAACTGTGTCATAGGCTTGGCGATGGTGGAGAATCCTTCAATAAATCTGCGGTAATATCCTGCCATTCCCAAGAAACTTCGTATGTCCGTTACACTGGCTGGTGACTTCAAGCCAAGTACGGCCTTGACTTTTTCCGGGTCTACTGTGATACCGTCTTGGGTCAGCACATGGCCTAGAAAGCCTACTTGCTTTAGCCAAAATTCGCACTTGCTGAACTTGGCATACAATTGATGTTTCCTGAGTTCGCCTAGTACCATGCTGAGATGTTCCGCGTGCTCTTCTGGTGTCTTGGAGTATACTAGAATATTGTCGATGAATACCACGACGAATTTGTCCATAAATTTCGTAAACACTTTGTTCATGAGGTGAAAAAAATATGCGGGGGCGTTCGTTAATCCAAATGGCATTACCGTGTACTCATACGGTCCATATCTGGAGGTGAATGCTGTCTTGGGGATATCTTCGGTTCGCACCTTCAATTGATGGTATCCTGACCTTAAGTCAATTTTTGAGAATACCTTGGCCTGTGCGAGTTGATCAAACAAATCGTTTATCCTTGGCATTGGGTATTTGTTCTTGATTGTGACCATGTTAAGTGCTCGATAGTCAATACACAATCGCAGTGTTCCGTCCTTCTTTTTGGCAAATAAAATTGGTGATCCCCAAGGTGAGGAACTGGCTCGAATGTATCCTTTGTCCAGCAATTCTGTTATTTGTTTTTTTCAACTCAACCAACTCGGATGGTGCCATTCTGTATGGTTTCTTGTATATGGGGGTGGTTCCTAGTGCGAGCTCAATGCTGAACTCTATCTCTCGATCTGGTGGCATGCCTGGTAGCTCTTCGGGGAATACGTCTGTAAATTCACATACTACTGGAACCTTGTTTAACTCAGAAACGTCCACCTTATTTAATCTTGGTTGCCGGGGGTATTTCTCTTTCCTTGGCGGATACCCTTATTGTCTTCCCATGGTGGTGTGTGAGAATTACGGTCCGGTTGAAACAGTCGATGAAACCCTTGTTGGTGGTTAGCCAGTCCATCCCGAGGATGACATCTAGTCCTTTATTTTCCAACACAATGAGATTGGCGTGGAACTTCAATCCTTTGAACTCAATAACCACATCCTGAAAGTAACTCTGAGTGACTTGCTGAATCCCAGGGGACTTGATGGTCATGGATTTCTTCAAAGGAAGCATCGAAAAATTATTTTGCAAAGCAAAACTTTTCGAAATAAAAGAGTGAGAAGCTCCAGAATCAAACAAAACCATTGCAGGTATTGTGTTGACAGGAAACGTACCGAGTACGATATCCGGAGCATTTTGTGCCTCCTCTTTGGTTACGTGGTTGAGATGACCCTTCCTGTGGTTGTTGTTGGGATTGAAATTGTTTCGCTTGGGCGCTGTATTATTGCCGCCATTGTTCGGCTTTGGTGCTGAGTTTCTAGGCTTGGGACACTGCTTGGCATAGTGTCCTTCCTCTCCACAGGCGTAGCAAGTAATGCCGGGGCGATGTGTGAACTCCTTGTCCCTTGCATGGAAATTCTTGATTGGGCGTGAAACGTTGGACATGGACTTGTGTGTTCCACCCTTTTGAAAATATGTCTTGCTTCGATGATTGCGAGCATAGTTGGTCTGGTCCCTTTTTCGCTTGCGGATATCTTCCAAGCTGCGTCTTTCATTTTCCAGAGTAATCGCCTTGTCCACCAGTGTTTTAAAATCTGGAAAAGTGTGTACGACCAGTTGGCATTTAAGCGCGGGCGCTAGACCGTCAAGGAATTTTTCCATCTTCTTGCTTTCAGTCATACGATCTTCATTGGCGTAGCGAGACAATAAAGTAAATTGACCGTTGTAATCTGACACTGTCATGTTCCTCTGTTTGAGGTCATCGAACTCTCTCTTTTTGATTTTCATAATACTCTTTGGAATGTGCGCGCCACGGAAGCCTTCCTTGAAATCATCCCAGGTTATATTATTTTCGTTGGGATGCATGTGCAGGAAATTTAACCACCAAGATGCGGCTGCTCCTGTGAGATAGTGCGGAGCATATAGTACCTTTTCGAGGTTTGAACATTGTGCAATATTTAATTTTCTCTCCACGTCTCGAAGCCAGTCTTCGGCCTCAAGAGGCTTATCAGTATGAGAAAATGTTGGAGGACGCGTCTTCTGTAGCTCAGATAACTTGGAATGCTGTTGATACTGCCCATGGTGATTTCTCATGTTGATGACTTGGTTCATCATTTCCCAATGCTGCTACTGACTTCGTTCATAAAGGCGGCACATTTGAGCAAGTGCCGTTTTCACTACCCTGTTGACTTGATTGACCTTGAGTGAAATTGTTGCCTGGTTGAGTGTCGTGATATTGACTCGACTGCCCTTGTGCAAAATTGTTGTCCGGTTGAGTGCCATAATTTTCCTCTGGCGGAGCTGGCATGGAGCGAGTCCAAGGACGAGACATTTTTTTTCACTCTGGGGATATATTTTGTAAAACCCATAAGAAAAACGAAAAGGGGTGCCAAAAATTTAATTCCATAAAAACACAAGGTTGGCAAATAAATCAAAATAGCCAAGATTGCTTAAGGGAAAAACAATTTAATTTGCGCACGGAGAAAGACTGCTCATTACGTATCTTACATGCGGGCGATAATTATACAATACACCACTCAGGATATGCGTACATAACCCTGACATGTTATTTAGGCTAGTGCACTCCTCCACTTCCTACATGATGCGCAAACAGGCTACTTCCCATATCTTACATGGCGATACATCGCGTGACGGCTAAGCGTACTTAGTCGGAGATGTTGATGATGTCCTTGGCCCTGCCAAGGGTAAGGCGTAGCAAGGCTGGGGACTCGACTTCCTCCTCGCTAATAGGCTCCATACGAGTAGTGATGCGCCGAGTAGATGGAGCGGGAGCCAGGGGTGGAATAACACGAATAGGAGTCGGCGTGAGTGGCGGTGCAGTGCGCGCTGGAGTGGGCGCAATGACTTGGTTGAACTCCTCAGTAGAAGGCAGGCGACGAGCAGGCGCATAAGATGCAGATGATGAGGCATAAGTCAATGGCGGTGCTGTGGGCAGGAGCTCCCTCCTGTTGGCAGCACAGCCATGGACTGAGTCCATGCGGGCGGCCACGAAGTCGTCCACCAAGTTATCGAAGGCGGCCTCCAGGGCCCGAAGATACTCAATAAGCATCTCAAAGGCCTCGTCTCGCTCTCCTCTGGGGCAGGAGTATGCGTAGTGACAGGTGTAGGGCACGTGGCATGGAAGATAGCGGTAACGACGAGCCTTCATCACGGGAAGGACATCCCTGAGGCGAGCTATCGACTCGCGGGCTGCCATCTGGATAGCATGCTTCTCCGTGGGCATGGCTCTTCCCACGAACCGGAAGCGGTGTAACTCACCACGCCCTCCCCTGAATTGCATCGAGGCCTGGTGCATGGTCAGACTGTCGTTGACTTTGTGCTGGCAGAGAGAGACGACTGGGCGCACAGATGGCCCCATCGCGACCTGAACGATGAAGGATAGAAGCTTGACGAACCCATCGGGTACGTTGGCGAAGGACTGAGACTCGCAGCTGTTGTCGGCCATCTACAAAAGTAGGCAAGAATTCTGAATGGTCAGATCATAAATATATGCTGACTGTCAGAAAAAAAATGACTACAATTGCAAAGATACAAATTTAGCTCTAACATGCTAATAATCAATTAGCGATCGCACCTAGTGGCTTCCTACAGTCAGCCTGGCTCTGGTACCAAGCTTGTCACGACCGGTTTTCCAATAAAAATACTTATTGAGAAACCAATCTTTTGGATCCAGTCTGAGAGAAAATCCTCCTCACTGGTAGACAAACTCTTGATACAATAAGCCAGTAGCATAGGATATATTACAGGGTTGAGCTAAGGGTGCTCAACAATTTATTACAAGCGCGCCAATAATTATACATAATGGCGGATATATCACAATGGTGTGGTGGCATACTACTGACTCGGGGAATAAGCGATGGTGGAATAATACAGTGGGGAGTGAGATAACATGGCTCTCAAACTAGCATCTCATCGAGCGTCGAGGTGAGGCTCGATGTACTTTATTCGGGTTGCGGAAGCGGATATAATATAGTGACCAAATCTAGGGTCGCGTGTGACTGACTGGGATTCCTCTAGGCGTCGGACTCGCTATCGAACTCTTCATCCATGAGATCACCTTCGTCAGCATCTGGCCAAATCAACAAGCCAGTGAGTACTTTGAAAGTACTCCCAAGACAGTTCGGACGTAAGATATAACAAATGCATGCATGAATGCGTCATGATTAATTTACCAATGCATAATTGAAATAATAGCAGGCATGGTAAGTAAAAAGGGAATCGGCGGTAGTCCTCCTGAAATCCCAACAATAAAGTAAAGGAAACCAATCGAGTGTCTGGAGCGACGCCACGAAAGGTGAACATATAAGTAAAAGGAGAATCATGCCACAGTCGGGCGTCTATGCGACACCACATAAAGGGCTAAAAAAGAAATGCCGCAGTCGGGCGTCTAAGCGACACCACATAAAGGGCTTAAAAGAAATGCCGCAGTCGGGCGTCTAAGCGACACCACATAAAGGGCTTAAAAGAAATGCCGCAGTCGGGCGTCTAAGCGACACCACATAAAGGGCTTAAAAGAAATGCTGCAGTCGGGCGTCTAAGCGACACCACATAAAGGGCTTAAAAGAAATGCCGCAGTCGGGCGTCTAAGCGACACCACATAAAGGGCTTAAAAGAAATGCCGCAGTCGGGCGTCTAAGCGACACCACATAAAGGGCTTAAAAGAAATGCCGCAGTCGGATGTCTAAGCGACATCGCAGAAAGGGCTTATGAGGAAAATAAATAACAGTACTGCCGCAGTCGGACGTCTGAGCGACATCACAGAAAGGGCTTATGAGGAAAATAAATAACAGCACTGCCGCAGTCGGACGTCTGAGCGACATCACAAAAAAGGGCTTATGAGGAAAATAAATAACAGCACTGCCGCAGTCGGACGTCTGAGCGACATCACAGAAAGGGCTTTCTTCATAATGAAAATAATACACATGTTAGATTAATCAGCTCAAGTCAATATATGGGTTAGTCCATCCACAGGAATAAATATTTAACCGGACTCAGCATGCTTATGATTCACCGGAGTATCTGTCACCAAAACTGGCACTTGTCAGAATAAGTTAGCACAGAACTTGGATATGGATAGGATGATTTGAGAATTTATGACTCTGCAGAGTTTGTACAAAAATTTCCCACAGCCAACGGATTTCCGTAGTCATGAAGGACTAGTTCCGTTTACGGTATTTTGGAAGTAAACATAGCTAACCAGTACACACCCATCCAACCACTCGATGCCAGGAATCACCCTAGACATCGTCCAAGAAAAATTTTTGAGACGGGGAGATCACAATCTCGAATAGCATGGGATCAAATTTATATACGCGCGCTCTAAGGGGTGCCCCCCTCTCGGTCCCAACCGGAAACACCCATGCCCCCTGACCGGATGACTGGCTTTAATCCAGGGCCATGGAACCATCATCCCGGCCTCTCCTTTTGGTGTGTACCAGGAAAGCGATTTGCAACTTACTAAACCATATACCTTGCGGAAAACATGTGGTAGTACAGGGAGGGAATGTGGACGGGAACCGAACTGATACGGGCTGACACTGAAGTCAATAGTTTGGCATAAGACTGGCATGCTACAACACTGCCGTCTTATCCATCCTCATGCCAACACATGGCCATCCATACTCACATCCAACAACGTTTGGATCATCGAACTCACTTGCTTTACCAATGCATGGAAATAACGTTCCTCGATATGCTCATCAATATACCATGCAACTAGCTAAATGCAAAACATGCCAAGACACTCATCATATAAAAAGTTCAAACATGCTTGCCTGGTTCAGAGTAGTCGGAGCCTAGCTCGGTGAAGTTTGCGGTCCCATCACCTCCGTCGGTATGCGCTCAGGGTGCTATTCCGCATCGATCGGTGGTGGTGGTGGTTGTCGGCGAGCACCACGCCGGCGGTGGCTTCTGCTCCGGCGGACGGCGGTTCGGGCGTGGATGGAGTTCGCCGGAGAGGGCGCAGTGAACGCTGGTGGAGCCCAAGGCGAGTGGAGGTGGCCGGAGTCGAGGAAGAAGGGCTCCTCGAGGCCCCTCCAGTGGCCAGGCAGGGTTTAGCGGGGTGGTGGAGTCGTGCGGGAGTGAGAGCAGGCTCGGGGGCGCTATATATAGCCGCCCCGAGGCGGTTGCCGAGAACGGGGTTCACCGGCGAGGTGATTACGGTGGTGTGGTGGTTGCACAGGAGGGTTCAGAGGTTGAGCGTCGTCGTGGGTGCTCCCTGGTTACGTTTATGTGCTAATAGCGTCGGGATTAGGTTGCTTAGGGGGAGCTCGACGAAACGGGGCGGCGCGGGCCCGTCGGCGGCAGAGAGCACGCTCTGTGCGTGCCGCGCCACGGCGACGGTGCTGCATGCGTGCGCTGGCGAGGAGATGGCCACGCGGAGCCACCAGGGGGTTTGGGCGGCGCTGAACGGCGTTGCGCCGCCGTTCTGCTCCCTGTCGGCCGTTACGGTGGTTCGGCCGCCGCAAGACACGCCGGCGCAGGCGGGCCAGGGCGCCACCGACGCCAGGAAGGTGCCAAGCGCCCGTGCGAGGCACCGGACAAGCAGGCCAGGCGGCGAGCAACGTGCCAAGGGCACTGTGAGCATGTGACTGAACTAACTGACGAAGATCGACACTGAAATTTGAATTTAACTGAAAATGGCTGAAACAGTGCCTGCAAGGTGTTCGACAGAATGATCTAGGCATGTAGGGATTTTTCCTTGAGCTGATCTTTGGTGGAGTGGCTCCTCATTGCTCCAGTAGGCTGCCTGATTTTTGGTGGAATTTTTGGGTAAGTGGAAATATGAATTTCACCAAATTTGGCAAATCTGGTCCAAACTTGCAGAGAGTGAAAGTTGAAATATTTGAAAAGAAGATGAGTGGATTAAGATGGTTCCAGGTGGAGGGTACCAAGGACTAGCCAGTAGAGTTGGTTTGAGGTCCAAATACAAATGCTATAGGGTACTTGCTTTGTAAATGACTCAGGCTCAAAATAAAGATCAGAAAAGATTTGAGAGGTGAAATAATTAAAATGAAATCCAAAACTTGTTTGGTTTAGAAGGGACAGAGGACTTAGGTTGTTTTCAAGGAGGAGGGGAGGTTTTGAATGGGTTTTACCACATGGGCAAAAATACAAAGTCATGGGTGGTTTTCAATATATGAAAATCCCCAATTCTCATAGAGTTTTCTTATAAAAAGAAAAAAGATTAAACTCCAAAAATAATTAGAGAGGGATTCAACAGAGAAGTAGTTTTTAAAAGATCAAACCCAAAGTTTGAAGAGGGAAACAGAAATAAAAATCCTTGCCCATAAAAAAAAGTTTTTAAGAGGAAGGTTTTTTTGTTTTTCTGAGAGAAAGAAAATTTAAATGCCCTCTTTTCAAAACCAACAAAGGTTTTGCTAAAGACCAAATGAAATTTTTTGGAGTGTCACATAAAAAAAGCTTACCGTGCCGGCTTGGCGCTTCACGCCGAGTTCGCGATCCTCGGTGAGGGGAGGGGGAACCTCGGCGCTTTTAAACAGCACCTTTCAGGCGTCTTCGTGCGTCATGTCGAAAAGCTCTCTCAGAGTCTGGTGCTGGGCCGGGTCGAACTCCCACAAACTAAACGCCCGTTGTTGACACGGGAGGATCCGGCGGATGAGCATGACCTAGACTATGTTGACAAGCTTGAGCTTCCTGTTTATCATGTTTTGGATGCAGGTTTGGAGTCCGGTCAGCTCTACCGGACTACCCCAGGGCAGGCCCTTCTCTTTCCAGGAGGTGAGCCGCGTGGGGATTTCGGATCGGAACTCGGGGGCCGCCGCCCATTTAGGGTCGCGCGGCTCGGTGATGTAGAACCACCGCGATTGCCACCCCTTTATGGTTTCCACATAGGAACCCTCAAGCCATGTGACGTTGGGCATTTTGCCCACCATGGCGCCTCCGCACTCCACCTGCTGGCCGCCCACCACCTTCGGTTTGACATTGAAGTTCTTCAGCCATAAGCCGAAGTGGGGCTTGACTCGAAGGAAGGCCTCGCACACGACGATAAATGCCGAGATGTTGATGATGAAGTTCGGGGCTAGATCGTGGAAATCCAGGCCGTAGTAGAACATGAGCCCCCGGACGAACGGGTGGAGAAGGAATCCCAGTCCACGAAGGAAATGGGTAAGGAATACTACCCTCTCATGGGGCCAGGGAGTGGGGATGAGCTGCCCCGCATCAGGGAGCCGGTGTGCGATGCTCTCAGACAAGTATCCGGCCCCCCTCAGCTTTTTGATGTGTTCCTCCGCGACGGAGGATACCATCCACTTACGTCCCGCTCCGGACATTTTTTAAGGAGGTTGAGGAGAAGAATGTGGACTTAGGCGCTGGAGCTCGAGTGCGCAGGAATGGACGAGCAATGAGGAAGAAGGCGTGGGTAGGAAAAGGTGAATCCTTATCCCTTTATAAGGGCGGACGAAACTATGCGCCCCCCTCCAACCGGGTAGAACTCGCTTGTCCCCCGAAGCGCCGTAATTGATGGAACGGTTGGGTTACCCACGTCCGTATTGATGAGAACCCCATAATAAGGGGACACAATCTCTGCTTCGACAATACGTGCCAAGGAAACCACCTCGCGAAATACGCTGAGGTTAGTTGTGAAAAGAAAACGATTCGAATGGTGACCTAGCTGTGGTGTGATGATGCACTGTGAAATATGTCAGCAGGATTAGATTTGTGGAATATTATTCTCTCTGCGGTTGTATGTGGAACTTGTCTTGCAGAGCCGGACACGATCCTCGTGTTCAAGATTTTATGAAGTATTCGGAGGAGGAACCCGCCTTGCAATGCCGAAGACAAATCTGCGCGCCAGACTCATCGTCATTGAAGCCTGGTTCAGGGGCTACTGAGGGAGTCCTGGATTAGGGGGTATCCGGACAGCCGAACTATATCCTTTGGCCCTAATCCAGGACTCCCTTAGTAGCCCCTGAACCAGGCTTCAATGACGATGAGTCTGGCGCGTAGATTGTCTTCGGCATTGCAAGGCGGGTTCCTCCTCCGAATACTCCATAGAAGATTTTGAACACAAGGATAGTGTCCGGCTCTGCAAAACAAGTTCCACATACTACCATAGAGAGAATAATATTTCCACAAATCTAATCTGCTGACGACTTTTCATAACGTGACATCACACCACGGCCTGATCATTATTCGAACCATTTTTCTCAATCAGCGTGCCACCGCACGTTTTGCGAGGCGATTTTATTAGCACGTCTTGTCGAAGCAGAGATCGTGTCCCCCTTATTACGGGATTCTCATCAATAGGATGTGGGTAACCCAATCGTGCCCGTTGGTATGACTCCTCGATTTTAGGCAAGTCCCAAACGGCCACGAGGAGGACGCTTGATATTCACCCTCTTTATAAAGAGGCCAAGGCCTGTCCTTTTTTCTTCTCGTACTCAATCAAATCTTTCCCCCGCCTCAAGTTTCAACACCCAAGGCTCAGGTCAGGCGCTTCGGACCTTCAATCATGTCCGGATCCAACCTTCAAGGTCGGTGGACGCCCTCCTCTATTACAGAGGAAGACATCAAGAAGCTAAGAGAGGCCAGGTATTTGACCGACGAAATCTCGCACAGGCTGCCTGCTCCAGGGCAGGTCAATCCTACTCCCGAACCCAGCGAGAGCGTTGTATTCATCTCTCACTTTCTCCGAGGGCTAGGCCTCGCTCTAGATCCCTTTGTTAGGGGGCTCATGTTCTATTATAGGCTGGATTTCCATGACCTGGCCCCGGATTCCATCCTTCACAACTCGTCGTTCATCGTCGTGTGTGAGGCCTTCCTCCGCATTACCCCACACTTCGGCCTATGGCTCAAGACCTTCAATGTGAAGCCAAAGATGATTGAGGGGCGACACACAGAGTGCTGAGGTGCCATAATAAGCAAAGGTGTCGGATCTTGGGTTCCGGCAGACCCTTAAGGTTCGAACTCT
The DNA here is from genome assembly GCA_032464435.1 of Aegilops umbellulata. Lineage (NCBI taxonomy): Eukaryota > Viridiplantae > Streptophyta > Magnoliopsida > Poales > Poaceae > Aegilops > Aegilops umbellulata. The sequence goes on from CP136057.1 coordinate 620,752,512, forward strand.
GGGGTGCGCGCGGAGATTCTGGCCTCTACCTCTCCGTCTCACAAGGATCTAAACTACTGAAAGAACAACACAAAAGACACAGAGTTTATACTGGTTCGGGCCACCAGTGTGGTGTAATACCCTACTCCAGTGTGGTGGGTGGATTGCCTCTTGGGCTGATGAAGATGAACAGTACAAGGGTGAACAGCCTCGCGAGGGCGTGTTCTAGCTGGGACGATGAACTGCAATGGGAGTTCAGCCGCCCTTCTCTCTCTCTCTCTCTCTTCTTGCTCGGATTCTGGATACCTGATGCCTTCCAGATGCTAGATGCCAGATACTAGATCAACACCCCATGCCTCTACCCTGGGGGTGGCCAGTCCTATTTATAGGCAAAGGCCTTGGGCCTCTTCCCAAATATTGAGCGGGAAGGGTGCCAACAATTGGCCAATTCGAAGTTGAACATACAGTACACTTATCCTGACCAAAGTTGGTCCTCGCCTGCCAAAGGCCCTGTGGTGACGCCGTTCTGGGCTCCACGATGAGCTCATTCCCACCGTTGGACTTGTCTTGGTCTCGTTGCACCGAAATGGATGCCTTTGCTTGATCCTCTCGCCTGCGCTTGCCCCCTTTGCACCAAAGAGGAAAGGGGAGGACACTGTGTGGTCTGGCACCCGCCTGGCACCCTTGGTCGTCATGGCTTGCGTCATGGGCACCTCGCGAGGTACCCTGCCTTGATATCTCCGCCTCCTCATGAGCCAACCTGAGGAGACCGCGCCCGAGGAAGCGTTGCGTCGTCCTCCCCGTGAGGCTTGGCCCCTCGCGAGGGTCTTGAGTCTTGCATTGACGAAGGTGGGCCGTACTGGGCCTCCATTCGAGCCACGCCATGGGCCGCAGGCAGGCAAGTCTGGGGACCCCCGTTCCCAGAACACCGACAATAGCCCCCGGGCCCAAGGCGCGCATGGACTTGGCCGTGCCAAGAGGCGAAAGGGCAAGGGCGAAGCGCCGCGGGCCCTAACAGCCTGCGGCCTCGGGCGCCGCGTGGCGGTTTGACAGGACGTGGGCGTCTCCGCTTCCCCACAACGCCTCGATGATCGCGCGGATTGGACAAGTCCCTGCATGCAAATCGTGTCATGATTACCTATGATCGTGGGGGCCGACGGTTGGCCTCCGCTGGCTATAAGTATGGCACCGCGCGTTCCCTTCCAGTCCATCTCTTCTTGTTTTCTCCTTCGCCTTGATTCTTGCTCCCTCTTGGCGCGATGGCCCCGATTCGCCAGTTCTCTGCGGCGGAGAAGGGAAAAGCTCTCCAAGAAGTGCCAGACCCGCTCCCGCCAAAGAAGCGACTTGCCCCTCGCAGCCGAGACGAAGGAGATCTCCAGGTGGTGTCAAGGCCTTGGTACGACCGGCCTCCGCTGGGGTTTCCGCTTCCCTTGTTTGCCCACGCCGAGGGCCTCGGAGGGGGCGACGTCGATCCCAGCAGCAGGCGCCGTCGCCGCCGGGTCACGAAGGTGTTGGTCGTTCCGCCTGGAGTCCACGCTGAGGGCTCCTCCCGCGAGCTCGTGCTCCACGCCGCCATGCCTCCGCGAACTTGGATTCGCTTTCCTTCCTTCTTCGCCTCTGTCTTCCCACAGGGAAGACTCCTGGAGTTGTGGCTGCAGCACGCCGACTGCAGCACCCCCACGACCGAGGCAGAGGTCGCGATGCTTGCCTCGGGCGAGGTCTTCATGACTCGTGGCTGGGGCGAGATCGCTCGGGGCTGCAGATCAAGGGGCGCCCTCATGATCCACCTGGAGTACGATGGCGCTTCGGTGATGTTCTTCAAGGTCTTCGACGCGAGCGGGCGCCGACTTGAGTGCTGCCCCAAGAGAGGTGGCCAGGATCTCGCGGTGGCGATGGCTGGGACCACCAACTGTCCCCTGGACAGCTCCACAAGCGGCGGAAGCGCTGATGGATCCAGCGATCCCAGCGAGGTCTTCGCGACTCCGGAGACGAGCGACGACAGCTACGAGCCCGCGAGCCAGCGCCGCTCCCGGAGCAGGGCGGGCTCGCTCGGCCGCCGCCGACTCTGATCTGGATGGGGTTGGCGCCGGTGCCTGACGGCCCACTGTTGACGATGGCGTCGTCTGCTGAGGCGCGTGTAGATAGCATCCCTTAGGATCCGTTTCCTGCAAGGAATCATACTGTGCCCCGTGGGGGCTTGTAAGGTGTCTGTGATCCTTTCTGTTAATACGTGACTTTTGCTATGGAACCGTGCGGGTCGCTAATTCCGTCGTAGCTTAGTCTTCCCTTTCGAACCTCGCGAGGGCTTGGCGCTCTGCGTCGACAGGTCCTAGTCCCAAGGCGGCGTCAGCCATCGCTGGTATGCCAGGTCGCGATGCCGTGGTCAAGGCCAGGAGGTGAGCGACCCGGGGTCCGGTAAGAGCCCCTGAGTCGCGATGCTCAGGAGGTCCCCTTTGGCGCCCAAGCAGCCGTCGCTTGATGAGAAAGGGAAACGACGTCGCTGGTACGGAATTGCATTGGGTGCGGGGGTAGTACCATGGTAGCCAGCGCTTTGGATGGTGACTTATCTGGAGGATCAGGGGTCGTCCCGAGCGCATCGTCGGGTCCGTGGTGTAGTTAGAACGGAGTTGCTCGGCGTGGTCCTCGTGTGTCCCTTCTCCCTCGCCTCCGCTCACCTTTCTGCTCTACGTCCTCGGGTCCCGGCCCTCGAGCTTGTCTCAGCCGTCGCTGGTATGCCAGGTCGCGATGCCGTGGACAAGGCCAGAGGTTGAGGGCTGGAGAGCCGGTAAGAGCCCTGAATCGCGATGCTCAGGCACCCCCCTTTAACGCTCAAGCGGTTTGCCCGGGCGAGGGTGAAGAGGACTCCGTGAGGGCCTCGGTTAGCGCAACTCCCTCCAAGGGTCCTGCAGACTCATCACAGAAAGAAGAAGGGGCTGCCTTGACAGTCATTAGTCGACCATTAGTCGCTTAAAAGCTCGCTGGTTGGGGTAGGTGAGGTGTATCTGGGCACCCGTGAGCCACCGCGGGACTCACGAGGCCCTACCTCTAGGCGGGTTGCGCCTGGCACTGGGCCGTATCTTGGGATGTGTTCCTGCAGAATTTGGTTAGATGCCGACACTCTACGTCCTCGGGTCCCGACCCTCAAGCTTGTCTCAGCCGTCGCTGGTATGCCAGGTCACGATGCCGTGGACAAGGCCAGAGGGTGAGGGCTGGAGAGCCGGTAAGAGCCCTGAGTCGCGATGCTCAGGCACCCCCCCTTTAATGTGCAAGTGGTCGACATGGAGAAGAAAAGTTGTGGTAGACAGGCATCAAATGATCAAGCATGATAGGCGAATGCATAGTTGGAAATAAACGCAAGGGAGATACACGCCGCTGGGCCTAGCCCAAGCGGCTTGGGGATGATGCAGCCCGAGGGGCGCCCCCAACAAAGCAAGCTAACGATCGAAAACTAAAAAGGGATACACGCCGCAGGGACGGACCCACGCGGCCTGGGAGTAATGCAGCCCTAGGAGGGCGCTCCCAGCTGGGCATGAAGCTTGAAAGATGTCACCTGAAGATGTCGACGACGAAATGGCGTTGGTGCGGCAGACTCGGTGGGCTGCGGGAGGAGCTCCTCACGAGCCCCCAGCCCCTGGGGCCTCGGGAGGCTTCAGAGGCGCTGGTGGCTCCTCGCGAATCATCTCCATCTCCGCCAGGACTGCGGAGCCCCTGTCTTCCTGAGTCTCCATGATGCCCCTCATGAGGCGGTGGTACGCAGCAGCCACGCTCGGCAAGCCGTAGGGCATGCGAACATAGCTGTGGGGTGGACCTCCGCAGCGCCCCACTTGTGAGGGCCAGAGGCGCTCTATCGTGGCGACTTGATTGAGCCCTGGTACGTCGATGCAGACACGCAGCCCACCATCGTCGCCAGGATGGGGAGCCACAGCCGGTAAGCGGCGGCAACCTCTCATGATTCTCGACTCCTGTAGTTCTTGAATGGCCCGGTTAACGAACTCTTGCTGGTCTGACTCTGCTTGCTTCGCTCCTTCTTGAGGGAAATGTGTGTCGAAGCATGCCTCCACGTGGTGCCCAAGCGCCTCCCTCGTGACCCTGGCTTGGTCGGTGGCCCTCAAGGTGAGAGCCCCCCTGCCTGAGGAGGGCACTGGGCGCGCTTTCCTATGCGATGGAAGGAGGGTCCCCCTGGGCAGGCTCGGGCCCTGAGGGCCCTGCCTCCTGAAGGGCAAAGTCTGACGACGTCTTCTTCTTCTTGGGTGTGGTCTCGGGAAGCCTCCTGCACCCGCGATCTAGGTCTTCTAGCGATGCGGCCTGAAAGGCTCGCTCCAGGGAACACACTGCATCCCTCTCTTCACATGGCACCGTGATGACGCCGCAACTCCCTGGCATCTTGAGGACATTGTAGTCGTGGTGAGTTACGGCCATGAACTTGGCTAGCGCTGGGTACCCGAGGATGGCGTAGTACGGCAGGCGGATGTGAGCGACGTCAAAGTCGATGAGCTCGGTGCGGTAATTGCTGCGGGTCCCGAAGGTGACAGAGAGGTGGACCTGCCCGATCGGGATCGTGGAACCGTCGGTGACTCCGGAGAAAGGCTTGGTTGGCTGAAGCTGGTCATAGGGCACTTGGAGGTTGTCGAATGTTTCCACGGACAGGACGTTGAGCCCTGCTCCACCATCGATAAGGGTCCTGGTGACCAGTACGTTGCTGATGATTGGGGAGCAAAGCATCGGGAGGACCCCGGCTGTGGCCGCGCACTTGAGCTGATCTGCTAAGCTGAACGTGATGGCGCACGCCGACCACTTGAGGGGGCGCATTCCTTCGAGCTTGGGGAGGACTGCATTGACTTCACGGGCAAACTGCTTGAAGATGCGTTGGGAGGCTGGGGCTTGAGCTCTGCCCAGCCCCCTCGTCTTGATGGCGGTCTTCGTTCCTCCTTGGCTGAGGCGGCAGTGGAGGGAGGCCCGCGTTGCCATGAGGGCGGTCCTCACGAGGCTGATCCCTCCAGTCCCCCTCGCGAGGCAGGTCCCGCCAGCGGCCCTCGCGAGGTTGGTCGCGCCACCCCTGGCGCGGGCCACGATCTTCCCAGCGTCCCGGGTTTCTTCCTCCTCCTCGGCCGTAGCCCTGGTCGGCGCGGTCAGGTCGACGGCCGATCCTTCCTTCTCTCACAGCGCGGAGTTCTTGGCATTCGTTGGTGTTGTGGGTGTGGAGGTCGTGGTACACACAGTACCGGCTGCCCCTGGCGGATTCGGGTAGATCTTTGTCCCGCTTGGTGTCCGGTTCTGCCGCGAGTACGGCAGCCCCCTTGCGCTTCACGTCCTTGGCCTTGGGCTTCTTCGCTTCTGGGTCTGCAGCAGGCAGCTCGAGGAGGGAGAGACGTCCCTCCTCAGCCCTGGCGCACTTCGTCGCCAAGTTGAACAGCTCCAGGGAGGTGCAGATGTCTTCATGCATCGCCAGCTCCTCCTTCATCTTGACGCCGCGCACGCCATCAGAGAAGGCTGAGATGATGGCTTCCTCGGACACCTTGGGGATCTTGAGGCGCGCACTGTTGAAGCGCTGGATGTACTTTTGCAGGGTCTCCCCAGGTTCCTGCTTGATGCGGCGCATGTCGCTCACGGCGGGCGGCCGGTCGCGAGTACCTTGAAACTTGGCGATGAAGCGGGTGCGCATCTGCTCCCAGGAGGAGATTGTGCCTGGAGCGAGATTCAGGAGCCAGGTGCGAGCTCCTTCCTTCAGCGCCATGGGGAACCAGTTCGCCATGACCTTTTCATCCCCGCTGGCAGCTTCGATGCCCAGCTCGTAGAGCTGGAGGAACTCTGTGGGATCGGTCGTGCCGTCGTAGCAGGGAGGCAGGTCCGGCTTGAACTTGGTGGGCCACGCGACGCTACGCAGCTCGGCGGTGTAGGCGCGGCAGCCCGCGATGGCCATGGGAGGCTTTGGTTGAGGGAGAGCTTGGCCTTGCGAGCCCCCTTGCGCTGCAGTTGGGAGCAGCGCGGGGTCTTGACGTGCCGGAGCTGGAGCAGGGTCGCGGCGAGCCGGAGCAGGGAGCGCTCGGGCAGCCTCTTGCGGTCGAGGGACTTCTTGGCAGCTCCGTTCTTGCTGGGTTGGCGCCTGACGAAGCGGGTTCCGCCCAGGGGCCATGCGCCTTGGAGCCATGGCGTCTTCTTGGAGCGGAGGTGGCTGGTACGCCCCCGGAGCTTCATTGCCCGCGCGGGGCGGGGTGCGGTGCAGCGGAGCGGTCGGTGCAGGAGAGCCCCCTGCGGCGCGGACGAGCTCGGCGACGTGGTCCATCCACTCTTCATAGACGTCGTCGACAGGACGGTAGCACAGGAGCTCGTTTGCCACGATGAGTGCAGCTCGAGCCTCCAAGGGCGCGCGGAGCGCGTGCGACGAAGAGCCAGCTGGCGTGAGCGACGGAGTAGCGATGCGGCCGTCTCGCCGCACGGACGGGTGCTGAGACGACGCTTGTTGCTCGTTCCCCGCCGGGCCGGTGGTGGCATTGACGGCGGGCGACGGGGAACGACGAGGACGCCTGCCGACGGGAGCTGTCTGGGCGACGCGGGAAGCGATGGCGGCCCGGCGCTCGGCACGGGCCCGACGAGCGTCAGACATGGATGCGACGATCGGAGGAGAACGAAGCGGTGGAAGACAGATTCCAGCGCACCCCTACCTGGCGTGCCAAATGTCGGATCTTGGGTTCCGGCTGACCCTTAAGGTTCGAACTCTGGGGTGCGCACGGAGATTCTGGCCTCTACCTCTCCGTCTCGCAAGGATCTAAACTACCGAAAGAACAACACAAAAGACACAGAGTTTATACTGGTTCGGGCCACCGGTGTGGTGTAATACCCTACTCCGGTGTGGTGGGTGGATTGCCTCTTGGGCTGATGAAGATGAACAGTACAAGGGTGAACAGCCTCGCGAGGGCGTGTTCTAGCTGGGACGATGAACTGCAATGGGAGTTCAGCCGCCCTTCTCTCTCTCTCTTCTTGCTCGGATTCTAGATACCTGATGCCTTCCAGATGCTAGATGCCAGATAACAGATCAACACCCCATGCCTCTACCCTGGGGGTGGCTAGTCCTATTTATAGGCAAAGGCCTTGGGCCTCTTCCCAAATATTGAGCGGGAAGGGCGCCAACAATTTGCCAATTCGAAGGGGAACATACAGTACACTTATCCTGACCAAAGTTGGTCCTCGCCTGCCAAAGGCCCTGTGGTGACGCCGTTCTGGGCTCCACGATGAGCTCATTCCCACCGTTGGACTTGTCTTGGTCTCGTTGCACCGAAATGGATGCCTTTGCTTGATCCTCTCGCCTGCGCTTGCCCCCTTTGCACCAAAGAGGAAAGGGGAGGACACTGTGCGGTACGGCGCTCGCCTGGCACCCTTGGTCGTCATGGCTTGCGTCATGGGCACCTCGCGAGGTACCCTGCCTTGATATCTCCGCCTCCTCATGAGCCAACCTGAGGAGACCGCACCCGAGGAAGCGTTGCGTCGTCCTCCCCGCGAGGCTTGGCCCCTCGCGAGGGTCTTGAGTCTTGCGTTGACGAAGGTGGGCCGTACTGGGCCTCCATTCGAGCCACGCCGTGGGCCGCAGGCAGGCAAGTCTGGGGACCTCCGTTCCCAGAACGCCGACAAAAGGCACCGATGTTCCATGGCCAAAGGGTTCCTTCCCGGAGGTGTCTAGTTTATGGCAACTGGAGTGGTTTCATATCACAGCTCCCCGGGGTACCAAGTGGGTGGCCGCCCCTACCTTCCGCTCGGGCCCCCCCCGCCACAACTGACGTCATGGATCGACAAGGGGCTGGACTAGGGGCCAGTAAATGATGTGCCGATATTGCAGAGTCACATGTGAGATCTCCTCGAGAGAGATGTGAGCCTGCTCACGGTAATGCAAGTCATGCTTGTTGGTCGAGTCCCGCCTTGCGAACATCGACCCCTCCGTATGTGGGAATTCAACCCGGAAGGACCGCGAGCTATTCAGCACTTCCTCGGCATGACGCTCGAAGAGATGTACAAATTGTTCTTTGGACCACAAATAAGGTGTCCGCACACCACCGAGGATGCGGGTCTGAGCTGCAATCGTACAGATACCCAAGTAAGAAATCCCGTGGCCGAACACGTTGTCTTTTTATTTATCACAACATCATTCTGAAAAGTTGCTATTTGACTAGGACTGGGTAACAAAGGCGAAGATGATCAGGTGTTCAGCCCCCCTTCCCGAAGGCTCAGCAGATCCAGTACTGGCCAGAATGCTCGAGCCGGCGCCTTATCAGGCGCCCTCAGGGGAAGATAAAGGTGGGAATAAAGAGGCTGAAAGCGGGCCTCGCTCATTATTCATCCAAACCGGGGGAATCAGCACCTCCGCGAAGGAGGATAACCGGGGAGAAGAATCTGAAATTCCCTCTCCCCAAGGAAAGAAGAGGACCACCTCTGAAGACCCAGAAACAATGGTTTCCAAACGGGGGAAGAAATCTTCACCATAGGGTCCTGCCTCGGAGGGTACCCTTGCCGCACAGTGCCCGCAATGGGGTCAGCCCTCCACTGAGCTGTAAGTAAACAAAAAGTACTTAATAGTCAAAATATCCTGCTTTACTTCTAAGGACAACAACCAAAGCATATATCTTGTAGTTCGGATCGTAGCCCTTCTCGACAGAGTTCGTCTTCGGGGGATCTTCTTCCGGAGATGATGGAGAGCGAAATACCTCCCCATGCCACCCCGCCTCATGATGCGGGCGACCCTGAAGTGTCGTCGCGGAGGGTTTCTCCTGATCCGCCAAGGCCAGAGGGTAATCCTTCGGCCACCCGAAGTTCTCAGTATTCGGCTCCTAAAGAGAGCAACAGAAAGAGTCCAGAACCGTCCGGTGTGCGATCGGACGCACTGAAGGATCTTCTGGAGCAAGCGGCTATCTCAGAAGTGCATCGTACGCTAATGGGTACGGTGATTGAGAGGATTTCATCCATCGAAAGCGGGTTGCATGAAGCTTTTATGAGTCTGCTGAAAGGCTTTGAGATACGTGAAATAGTGTATGTTTTTGACGGTACCGCACATGTTAGGTGTGCCCTATGCAGATAGTAGCCCCTAAGACTCTGGTTGCTATCGAGAACGGTGGCAAACAGAGGATCATAGTCCCAAGTAATAATCAGGCCGCCTTCATATGCAGGTGGCGGAAGGTCCGGTGGCTAGCCGGACTGGTTAGTTTGCCGAGCAAAAGCGGCAACTTGATACGGCAGATGCCGACATCGTGCTTGTGAACAAACGGCTCGACGAGGCCCAGGGTATGTGACTTCTCTGGTGATCAACACATAGTAAGAGGAGCATGATGCTAGTATCTTTAATATGTTGTGACTGCAGATGGGGATGCCGCCGTGAAGACCCTTCGGGCAGAATTGCCCGAGCCAAGGAACAAGCCAGGAAAAGTGATGCGACCGCTCTAAAGGCAGTCGAAGAGATGAGAGCCGAACAGGCTGCGCATTGCTGAAGCAAGGATAAAATAGCCAAGATGGCTGTGGAATTGAAGGATGCCGCTGACCGTTACGACTATCTTCGTTCATTTTCTAATTCTTCCCGGTGTTTCCTTATCTTTTCTTCGTTCATTTTCAATTTTTACGGTGTTTCATTCAACATTCCTCTTCCGTTGTGATCATACCAATTCATTCATTCTTTCCAATCCTACCGGTGGTTCGTCGAAGACCTTCCCAAGTTTACGCTATATCTCTCTTAATCCTTTCTACGGGAATAAGTAGTATGCCAATCCGTTGCTTGTCATCAATTTAAATTGGTGAAGGATACGTATAACGTAATTCTTGTTCTTGTTTCATCCAAGTGATTAATTCTTTCTTCCGGAGTTCGTAACTGTAACAATTTCTCAGTTCTATGTTGTTCATATTTCTTTCTGGAGTTCCTAATTTTTCTCGGTTATATCATCTCAAAGCTACATCTAAAGCATTACAAGGTTTAACCTTGTGTTTTCAACTTCTCTCTCTTTCTATCATCCTTGTTTTACCGGAGTTCTTCATGGAAGGTTCACATGATGGTTTATCAAGGACCCTTTTCATTCTTCAATTGTTCTTCAAGTTTTCTCTCGGAGTTAAGATCTGCCAAGCTATACTCTAAAATAAACATGTTGTTCAACACATGTTTTGTTTTGAGGAGTTCAAGCTTTCTTTCATCTTGCATTCCGAAATGCAATTATTTCTACCTTATCGCTTGAGGTGGTGTTATGTCATTCTTGACAATTTCCCTTCATGCTTCATGATTCACATGTTGTCAAGAATGAGGTATTTTAAATTCATCAATCTCTTCATTGGAGTTATCTTGGGTTATATTTCACTGAAGGCTTTCCCTAAGGATTGTTGCTATTTATGGTGCTTATAAATGACCCAAGTTCTTCTTTTATCCTCCCGGTGATATAGCTTTCTCGTCTCCTTGTTCGTATCAATCCAATTAATTTCCCGTGAGTGGTCGGTCGTCACCTCATAAGTTTGAGATCTTTGCCATAAGCCCACTACAAGCTTGTTCTTTTCGTTGTTGGTTTTCCAACAACTCCATTCAATCCTTCTTTTAAGGAGGCTCTTTCAAATTCATTTGTGATAGAAGTCGTTGTTCTCTTCTCTATTCTCTTGATTCCACTCTTTCATTTGTCCCGAAGGCATTGTGATGTTGCTCTCTTCGCACATCATCTCAAATTGTGAGGATCGTGTTCTTTTCATGCATACCCATTTAACCGGAGTGTTGTATCATCTCTTCAATATCTTTTCATCTCGTCAAGTTTTCTTCTCTTTTCAACCTTCAAGTTCTCGTAATACTCCTTGTTCCTCTTTTCTACCGGATTGTTTGCAATCTCGTTCATCTCTGTTGTACTCTTTATTTTAAATTGCTCAACCTCTCAAGGTTCATGGTTTCACTCGTTCGTCAAAGAAGCAACTTAGTTTTACCTCTTCTCTTCCTCTTCCGTTTCTCTCCGGTGCCATCCTAGATCTCGGGACGAGATCCTCTCATAGTGGTGGAGTGTTGTAACGCCCCGAGACCGATGCGCCAGGTGTCGTGCAGTTATTCGCTGTTGTTGCTTTGTCATTTGCTTGCGTGTCGCATCTTGCCATGTCATCATCCGCATTGCATCATCATGTTTTGGAAACTTGCATCCGTCCGGGTTCTCCGAGTTCTCTCCCTTGTCCGTTCTGAGACCGACCACACTTGCACGCACACACGGCATGTCCGAAATAGTACTTTATAAGTGGCCGGAAAATGTTCTCGGAATGGGATGAAAGTTGGCGTGCGGTGTTGTTTTGGTGTCAATAGACCGCCTGTCAAGTTTCATCGCATTCGGAGTCCGTTTGACGCCCCAACGAATAAATATAGCGGCATTATAGCCGGTCTAATGTCGGACGTTTTCGGTCTCCGGAAACCATGCCGGGTTGCATCTCTCCCCTCTTCTCTGAGACCAACCCGCTCTTCACAATCCGCCAGACCCAACCTAACCTCTCTCGTCAGCCCGCGGACCTCCTTGCGTGCGCGTCCGAAAGTTGTCCTGGACCCGAACCGAACTGTCGCTACCGTTGTGTCCGGATCATCCCCGAACATCTATAAAATATCTCCGTTTTGTTATTTGGACTCCCTAAGCTATTCTTTTTCAGCCGCCCGATTAAAATCAGACGGACCGGTTTAGTCCCTACCCAGTCTCCTACCTATATAATCAGTCTACTCTAACCCTAGAAACTAGGGATCCTGTCCCATCCATCCACCCATTCCCGAGCCGCTGCCACCACTCACCATCCCACCTCGGGATCACCTCCCTATCCAAATTCTCTCCGACCCTCTCCCTCGATTTCCGCCGCCACCCAACCAGTGCACTCCTTCCAAATCCATCGATCCCCTCCTCTGCTCGCTCGTCCCCGAGCACCTCGATCCACCAGCGCCGCCTCGCCCGAGTACCAGACGCCAACGGCGACAACCACCACCGAACCAGAAGGCACCGCGCCTCCCTTTACCTCTCCTCGTTTCCTCTCTGGTCCTCTCTCTCGCTCATGATCTCTCTGTCTCTCACCTCGCCTCCCTACAGGAACCGAACAGCGCCGCCGCCCATGGAACCCCTCGCCGTGGCCATGGAGCCCCAAGTTCCGCCGCCCTGGATCGCATCTCCGGCCCCGTCCCCGACCTCCTCGTTGCACCGTGTCCTCGCCCGCGACCTCCCCGACCCCGAGCTCCAAGACTATGGCCGCCCAGGGCCTTCTCATGCCTCGATCCGTCAAGTCCGCCGCGGGGAACGACCTCCACCGCCCAGGGCCCCGGCGACCTCACCGTCCTGGCCTCCTTCGCCGCGCCAGCGAGCGCGACGCTGGAGCACCGCAGGTCGCCATGCCGCTGCCCATCCTTCTTCTCCTCTTGTTCCTTCCTGTCTGTCGCTCCCTCTTATTTTTGTCTCTCTCTTGCCCAGGGAGCTGCCACCGTTCAGATCGGCATAGATGCACGCCAGAACCGTCGCCATCTTCTTCCCGGAGCTCCGTGTCGCCGGAGTCCCACGCCCCTGTTTTCCCTGCTTCCTCTGCTTCAAGGACGACCGCAGCGCCAAGTCGCTGCTGCCTTGCTCCTGCATCGAGCCGCTCCAAGCCGCCGCTGCATCCCCTGCTTCGAACGACGGAGCACAACGGGTCATGCCCGCGTTGACCAGTCACCTCGCTCATCCAGCGCCTCGTCCCGCTCCTCGTTTGTTGACCGCGACCATGCCCGGGCCACATCTCGCGCAAGGCCCAGCCGCGCCCCTTCAGCCATCCAGCCCAGCAGATCCGGGCCTAGAGCCCATGGTGAGCGCCCCAGCGCCCAGCAGTTTCGGCCCTTGTTTTTTTTTTCAGATCTGCGTTTTAGCTATTTATCCAGAGAACGCCAGAATTGCAGAAAACCCCCCAAGCAACATGCATATAATATCTCACAAAACGGTGCATCACATTTTGTGTAGTTTCATCATATGCAACTCTCATCCATGTTTAAAATGTTTAAAATGATGTTTGATTAAATTTGCTTAAATGCCATGTTAAAATGCTTTATTTCATAACTAAATAACCGTAACTCGGAATTTAATAATTTATATATGTAAATGGGGTAGAAAAATGCATAGATTAACATGTTGCACTTTATTTTCCTGTTTAACAACATTAAAATTGTGTTTAGGGCAGAACAGTACCTAATCCATAAAAATGCATATGGGGATTTACCGGATTTGTTGTTTGTTATATCCGGCCCCATTTAAATTGTTTAGATGGTATAGTTTTGTTATGTTTCACCCCTTGCCATGTTTAATAACATTTAATATTTATGGGTACCTAAACAGGAGTAAACTAAATAATTGAGGTGGTGTTTCGTCAATATGCAACTCGTTGCATATTGAGCTCCACTTAATTTGTAGTGTTGTTTGTTGCACTTTGCCATGTCATGCTGCATTAAACCGGACAGGCATCATACTTGGTTGTGCATTATGCCATGTTTATGTGGTGGTTGTTTACTTTGCTGTTTGCTTCTTTCCGGTGTTGCTTCTTCGGGTTAGTTCCGATAACGTTGCGATTGTGAGGATCCGTTCATCTACGTCCGTTTGTCTTCTTCATGGGCTCGTTCTTCTTCCTTGCGGGATCTCAGGCAAGATGACCATACCCTCGAAATCACTTCTATCTTTGCTTGCTAGATGCTCGCTCTTTTGCTATGCCTATGCTGCGATACCTACCACTTGCTTATCATGCCTCCCATATTGTCAAACCAAGCCTCTAACCCACCATGTCCTAGCAAACCGTTGTTTGGCTATGTTATCGCTTTGCTCAGCCCCTCTTATAGCGTTGTTAGTTGCAGGTGATGATGAACTTTGTTCCTTGTTGGAACATGGAGATGTTGTTCCTTGTTGGGACATGTTTACTTGTTGGGATATCACAATATATCTTATTTAATTAATGCATCTATATACTTGGTAAAGGGTGGAAGGCTCGGACTTATGCCTGGTGTTTTGTTCCACTCTTGCCGCCCTAGTTTCCGTCATATCGGTATTATGCTCCCGGATTTTGCGTCCCTAACGCGGTCGGGTGATTTATGGGACCCCCTTGACAGTTCGCTTTGAATAAAGCTTTTCCAGCAAGGCCCAACCTTGGTTTTACCATTTGCCTCACCTAGCCCTTTTTCCCTTGGGAGTCGCGCTCTCAAGGGTCATCTTTATTTTACCCCCCGGGCCAGTGCTCGTCGTCAGTGCTGGTCCAAACCGTCAGCCGCCGGTGGCCACCAGGGGCAACTCTGGGTTTCGCCTACCGGAAGTTTGGACAATCCGGTGTGCCCAGAGACCAAGATATGTGCAGCTCCTATCAGGATTTGTCGGCACATCCGAGCGGCTTTGCTGGACTTGTTTTATTACTGTCGAAATGTCCTGTAGCCGGGATTCCGAGACTGATTGGGTCTTCCCGGGGAGAAGGAATATCCTTCGTTGATCGCGAGAGCTTATCATGGGCTAAGTTGGGACACCCCTGCAGGGTTTGAACTTTTGAAAGCCGTGCCCGCGGTTATGTGGCAGATGGGGATTTGTTAATGTCCGGTTGTAGAAAACCCGAAGTTGATCTTAATTAAAATACACCAACCGCGTGTGTAACCGTGATGGTCTCTTCTCGGCGGAGTCCGGGAAGTGAACACGGTGTTGGAGTTATGCTTGACGTAGGTTGTTCTAGGATCACTTATTGATAATAGTTGTTCGACCGTGCTTTTGCCTTCTCTTCTCGCTCTCTTTTGCCTATGTTAGCCACCATATATGCTAGCCGCTTGCTGCAGCTCCACCTCATACCTTTTACCCTACCTTAAGCTTAAATAGTCTTGATCTCGCGGGTGTGAGATTGCTGAGTCCCCGTGACTCACAGATACTTCCAAAACCAGCTTGCAGGTGCCGATGGAACCGTGCAGGTGACGCACCCGAGCTCAAGGAGGAGCTCGATGAAGATCTTGTTCGTTGTGTTGTTTCATTTCAGTTGATCAGTAGTGGAGCCCAGTCGGGACGATCGGGGATCTGTGTAGCATTTGGGGTAGTCTTCTTTTATTTTGGTTCCATAGTCGGACCTTGATTGTATCTGTATGATGTAACGCTTTACTCATGTATTGTGTGAAGTGGCGATTGTAAGCCAACTATGCATCTCTTTCCCTTATGTATTACATGGGTTGTGTGAAGATTACCTCACTTGCGACATTGCTTTCAATGCAGTTATGCCTCTAAGTCGTGCTGAGACACGTGGGAGATATAGCCGCATCGAGGGCGTTACACCCTTGGATAGGACATGTCAAATAGTCCTATCTTTTGCTTATCGCACTACTTGTATAAGTACGTTTCAATGTATTCTTTAAATCACAAAGCACAGCATTAACCTATTACTGCATTATCTATTCCTTTTTATGTATGTTTATTTACAACATTCAGTACCCGTACATTCTCGTACGGCCGGAACGCCAGGGGCTTCCGTATAGCCCACAATACGGCGTGAGAAGTCCGAACACTTTCGACAGTGCGGCACCCCAAACTTATAGCATTATATGCATAAGCTCCGAATCATGTCTTAGGTCAATAGTTGGGTTTTCACGGCTCCCATTTTTTGTTACCTTACGGTCCACTATATCAGCTAAGGTAGCACTGGGAGAACTACTGCGATTGTGTCCCGGTTCTTCCGGACGAACACCTTAGTAGAGAAAGCCAAAACTGACTGTCATGATGAGGCGAGAGCTGGTCGCTGGTCGAGAGGTCTCAAGTCCTTAAAGACTTTTTCTGCTTCGGGCGAGGAGTCGGCCTTGTCCTACTTACGCGTATATAGCGCCTGAAATTCAGCCTTCCGAATACTAGGGGCTTCGCCAAAATTTAAAATTGTAGACTTCTATGGCTAAGTGAGAGTGATAAAGCATTATAGTCTGATTGCCTGGTTCGTTGCGCTGAGCACCTCCCTCGAAGGACCCAAAAATGGGAAAAAAAGTGCTCAGATATATCCTAAACACCCCAGCAGTAGCTGCATGGGGGCAGAAACTGATGACTGGCCAACTCTCAGATTTTATAAACGGCCGCACAGAAGGTAATATTTTTAGTTCAAAAAGTGTTGCATAGTGCAAATAAACCAGTTTTCATATTACAGGACCACATGAGCAAGCTCATTCAAAAATTACATCTTTGGTACACTCCTCCGCCACAAGGCGGGCACTCTTTAGGACACCTGTCGGCGTTCTGGGAATGGGGGTCCCCAGACTTGCCTGCCTGCGGCCTGCGGCGTGGCTCAAATGGGGGCCCAGCGTGGCCCATCTTCATCAGCACAAGGCTCAAGACCCTCGCGAGGGGCCAAGCCTCGCGAGGCGGACGACATGGCGCTTCCAAAAGCGCGGCCTCCTCAGGCTGGCTCGCGAGGAGGCGGAGAGATCAAGGCGGGTACCTCACGAGGTGCCCATGACGCAAGCCATGACGACCGAGGGTGCCAGGCGGGTGCCAGCCTGCACAGCGTCTCCCTTTCCTCTTTGGTGCAAAGGGGGCAAGCGCAGGCGAGAGGATCAAGCAAAGGCACCCATTTCGGTGCAACGAGACCAAGACCAGTCCAACGGTGGGAAGGAGGTCACCATGGAGCCCAGGACGGCGTCACCACAGGGCCTTTGGCAGGCGAAGGCCAACTTTAGTCAGGATAAGTGTACCAGATGTTCCCCTTCAAACTGGCCAATTGTTGGCGCCCTCCCCGCTCAATATTTGGGGAGAGGCCCAGGGCCTTTGCCTATAAATAGGACTAGCCACCCCTAGGGTAGGACGACGAGGACGAGAGGCATCGGATCAAGTACCAGGAAACCAGTAGAGGCATCTAGAGAGAGAGGGAGAAGGGCGATCGGACTCCCCTAGCAGTTCATCCCCTAGCCAAGAACAGACCCTCGCGAGGCTGTTCTTCCTTGTACCGTTCTTCCTCATCAGCCCAAGAGGCAATCCACCCACCACACTGGAGTAGGGTATTACACCACAACGGTGGCCCAAACCAGTATAAACCCTGTGTCTCTCGTGTTGTTCTTCTAGTAGTTAGTTCTTTGCGAGACAGAGAGGTAGGGTGCACGATCTCCGCGCGCACCCCAGAGTTCGAACCCTTAAGGGTCTGCCGGAACCCGTGAATCCGACATTTGGCGCGCCAGGTAGGGGGTGTGCCGGAGTCTGCCTTCCGCCGCTCCATCCTCCTCCGGCTGCCGCATCCATGTACGGCGCCCAACGAGCTCGTGCCACGCCAGCGGCCCTCGCTGGTGGGCGTCCTCGCCGTCCCCCGTCGCACGCCGTCAACACCACCACCGGCCCGGCGGGAGGCGAGCAGCAAGCACCACCTCGGCATCTGCCTATGTGACAGGGCGGCTGCACAACGACGTCGATGCTCCCGGTCGTTGCGGCCCTCCTGGGCGGCTCGCAGGCGCCACCCACGAGCCGCCACGTCGCCCGCCAGATCGGCGCCGCTTCCGCACGGCGGGGGGCTCCCCCGGACCGGGCGGCGCGCGAGGTTGGTCTGACCTTCAGCTCAGAGGACCACCCCGCTAACTTGGCCGGCTCGGGCGCACTCCCCCTGTTGTGCACCCCCACCATCTGCCAGGTGGTCGTCACCAGAACCCTCGTCGATGGCGGCGCGGGCCTCAGCGTGCTCTCGGTCAAGGCCTTCAACCTCCTCTACATACCCCGGGAGCGGCTGCTACCCAGCCGATCCTTCTCGGGCGTCGGGGGCGGGTCGTCCGACTCCCTGGGACAGATCCGGCTCCCGGTAACCCTCGGCACCTACGACAACTTCCGCACGGAGATGGTCGACTTTGACATCGCCCCCATCAGCCTCCCTTACAACGCCATCCTCGGCTACCCGGCACTGGCTCAGTTCATGGCCGCCACGCACCCGGCGTACAACCTCATGAACATGCCTGGGAGCAACGGTACCCTCACCGTGCGCGGAGACACCGGGGATGCCCTGCTAGTACTCAAACTCGCCTTCAAGACAGCGGCATCGGCAGAGCCCCCCGACGCGGGGACCCCTGAGCCCAAGGGGGCTGCGCCTACCAAGAAGAAGCAGTTGTTCACCCAGCACAAGGCAGAAACCAAGCAAATACCCGTCGACAAGGACGGGTCCTCCAGCGCCACTTTCACCATTGGCGCCAACCTGGGGCCTGAGCAGGAGGAGGCCTGGTCAAGTTCCTGCGTGCAAACAAGAAAGTGTTTGCTTGGGAGCCCGATCAGTTGGCAGGGATCCCCAGGGACGTCATCGAGCACCACCTCAATGTGTGCCCAAATGTGCGCCCCGTGAAGCAGAAGGCCAGGCGGCAGTCCGCAGAGAAGCAGGCCTTCATCGTCCAAGAGACCCGCAAGTTAGAAGCCGCTGGAGTCATTCGCGAGGTCCGGTACCCAGATTGGTTGGCCAACCCTGTCGTTGTGCCCAAGAAAGGGGGGAAGGAACGCATGTGTGTCGACTTCACCAACCTCAACAAGGCATGCCCACAAGATCCGTTCCCGCTCCCTCGCATCGACCAGATTGTCGATTCCACCACCGAGTGCGACCTGCTGTGCTTTTTGGATGCCTTCTCCGGATATCACCAGATCAAGATGGCGATAGAAGACGTTGAGAAGACCGCCTTCTTGACCCCGTGCGGGGTATACTGTTATACATGCATGCCATTTGGACTGCGCAACGTAGGGGCAACTTTTCAGCGGCTGATGCATATCACCTTGGGCCCGCAGCTCGGGAAGAATGTCGAAGCATACGTCGATGACATTGTGGTGAAATATTGAGAGGCCAGGACCCTGATACAAGACCTGGAGAAGACCTTCGCGAGCCTCGACGCAGTGAACCTGCGGCTCAACCGGGAGAAATGTGTGTTTGGCGTTCCCTCGGGCAAGCTTTTGGGATTCCTCGTATCTCACCGTGGCATCGAGGCCAACCCCGAGAAGGTCAAGGGGGTCGAGGACATGAGCCCGCCGAAGACCCTCAGAGAAATGCAGAAGCTCACTGGGCGTGTGACCGCACTAGGGCGCTTCATCTCCAAATTGGGGGAACGAGCGCTGCCTTTCTTTCAGCTGATGAAGAAAAAGGGGCCCTTTGAATGGACTGAAGAGGCAGATAAGGCGTTTCGGGATCTCAAGAGGTACCTAACCAGTCCCCCAGTCATGGTGGCTCCGCGTCCTCAAGAGCCCCTGCTGCTCTACCTCGCTGCCACCCCCTACTCCGCCAGCGCAGCCTTGGTGGCGGTTAGGGAGGAGCGCCAGGTCAAGACCGTAGCGGCAGCCCGAGACAAGGCAAAAAGGGAACAAGGAAAGCCCGAGGAATCCAAAACTGCAGATGAGGAGTATCAACTGCCGAAGAACGCACCAGAGACAGGAGAGGCCGCACGCCCATACGGTCCACCTCCCGAGGTCACGTCGTCCTGTGAGGTGCCCTCACCTCCCGAGGGCGCCGCAACCCAAGATGCTCTCAGCCTTGTTGAGCACCCGGTCTACTTCGTTAGCACGGTGCTACGGGACGCGAGGGCACGATACCCGATGCCTCAGAAGCTCCTCCTCGCGCTGCTAGTGGCCTCGCGCAAGCTGCGTCACTACTTCCAAGCTCACCCGATCAAGGTCGTCTCATCATACCCCCTGGAGAGGGTGCTCAGGAGCCCTAACTCTGCCGGAAGGGTCGCTGAATGGAACATAGAGTTGCAGGCGTTTCAGCTCGAGTTCAGCACAACTAGGGTCATCAAAGGAGCCGCATTGGCGGATTTCATGGCGGAATGGACAGAGGCGCCAGGCCTCAAGGACAATGAGGATCGTTCCCTCTCCCCTGGGAGCGAGGCGACAGAAGGCTGGGTCATGTACTTCGACAGGGCATTCTCCAGGCACGGCGCGGGGGCTGGTGCGGTGCTGATATCACCCACTCAGGATAAGCTTTACTATGCAGTACAGCTCTATTTCCAGCGAGGAGAAAAGGTCTCCAACAACATAGCAGAATATGAGGGACTGATAGCCGGGTTGAAGGCCGCAGCGGCCCTGGGAGTGAAGCGCCTCACCGTCAAAGGCGACTCGTAGCTCCTAGTCAACTTCTCCAATAAGGTGTACGAGCCGAAGGATGAGCATATGGAGGCCTACCTGGCGGAGGTCCGCAGGATTGAAAAGCAGTTCTGGGGGCTGGAGCTGAAGCACGTGCCCCGTGGCACCAACCAGGAAGCTGACGACATAGCCGGACGGGCGTCCAGGCGGCTGCCGCAGGAGCCCGGCGTCTTCGAAGAGCGGCTCTTCAAGCCTTCAGCGCAGCCAACGCTATCAAGCACGGCTCAGCCTTGAGAGGAGCTCCCTCAGCCGCCAGCCTCGGGAGCCCCAGCCTGTGGACCGCCCTCAGGAGCACGCTTGCTCCTGACGATGGAACCTCAGGAGGAATGCTGGATCACGGAGCTCCGGAATTACCTGACACATGGGTCCCTGCCAGAGAAGGAGGAGGAAGCAGAACGTGTGGCGCGGCAGGCCACGGCATACTGCATCAGAGACGGAGAACTCTACCGGAAGCTACCCAACGACGTATCTCTGCGCTGCATCTCCAGGGAGCAAGGAAGGGAACTACTGGGGGACATACACGGCGGAGACTGCGGACACCACTCATCATCGCGAACCCTCATAGGCAAAGCATTCCGTAGTGGGTTCTATTGGCCCACCACGCTCAACGACGCAATCGAATTGGTAAAGGCTTGTGAGGCCTGCCAGTTCCATTCCAAGCAGATCCATCAACTAGCGGGGAGCCTGCAGACTATACCCCTCTCGTGGCCATTCGCAGTTTGGGGGTTGGATATTCTGGGCCCGTTCCCTCGGGCGCTAGACCAGAACGTTCAATAAGAAGCTCGAGGCCTGCGGCAGGGGTTGGTACGACGAGCTCCAATCCGTGCTGTGGTCCATCGGAGCTTGGGGAGCCTCGGACGCCGCCAGCAGAGTGGGCGTTGTCTCCTCCATCGTCGTCCTCAGGGCAGCATCCTGCGTGGCGACCGTGTTCCCCAAACACCCTCACGTAGAGGGTGCTGTCGCCGTCGAACTTGAAGTGCAGGGTGCACCGCTTGCCCAGGCCGCGCGCGTGGGCAAACGTTTGCCAGCCGCGGGTCAGGGTCCCATTCCCAGAAGGGGAAACCTCGAGCGAAACCCACGAGGCCCTACTGCAGCAGCCGTCAGCCTGGAGCCAGAAGCCGCACCGGGCGCTGGCCGACAGCTCGCTGATGAAGAAGCGAGGGAGCTGGAGCCAGGTGCTGGTCGGGTCCGCCGACCACACGACGAACTCCAGCAGCACCTCCGCCAAGCGAAAGCGCGGCCTGGGAGGCCGCGCAACCACAGCCTGCCTCCCCATGGCAGCCGAGCGCTCACCACCACGCGTAGAACGACCCCTGTGCCCGCGGGGACCCACAGCGGGGACCGCGGGATGCTTGCGGGGACGACCCCGGCCGCGCTTGGCCGGAGGGGAGTCGGGCCCCGCCCGACTAGCCTTCCCTTTCTCTGCGGCTGAGAACCTCTTCGGAGCCATGCGAGCGGCGGTGGAGAAGGAGAGGAATAAGAAGAGAAGCGGGAAGGGGTGGACTGGCGGAGCTTGTGCGGCCTCGCACTTATAGCCGGAAGAGGCCAACCGTCGAGCACCACGATCGCAGGTAATAATGACCCGTATCTACACATGCAGGGACTAGTCAAGTCACGCAGTTGCAAAGGCGTCGTGGGGAAGCGGAGACGCCCACGTCCTGTCAAACCGCCACGTGGCGCCCAAGGCCGCAGGGTGTTAGGGCCCGCGGTGCTTCGCCCTTGCCCTTTCGCCTCTCGACACGGCCAAGTCCGTGCGCGCCTTGGACCCGGGGCCTACTGTCGGCGTTCCGGGAACGGGGGTCCCCAGACTTGCCTGCCTGCGGCCTGCGGCGTGGCTCAAATGGGGGCCCAGCGTGGCCCATCTTCATCAGCACAAGGCTCAAGACCCTCGCGAGGGGCCAAGCCTCGCGAGGCGGACGACATGGCGCTTCCTCAAGCGCGGCCTCCTCAGGCTGGCTTGCGAGGAGGCGGAGAGATCAAGGCGGGTACCTCACGAGGTGCCCACGATGCAAGCCATGACGACCGAGGGTGCCAGGCGGGCGCCAGCCTGCGCAACGTCTCCCTTTCCTCTTTGGTGCAAAGGGGGCAAGCGCAGGCGAGAGGATCAAGCAAAGGCACCCATTTCGGTGCAACGAGACCAAGACCAGTCCAACGGTGGGAAGGAGGTCAGCATGGAGCCCAGGACGGCGTCATCATAGGGCCTTTGGTAGGCGAAGACCAACTTTAGTCAGGATAAGTGTACCAGATGTTCCCCTTCAAACTGGCCAATTGTTGGCACCCTCCCCGCTCAATATTTGGGAAGAGGCCCAGGGCCTTTGCCTATAAATAGGACTAGCCACCCCCAGGGTAGGACGACGAGGACGAGAGGCATCGGATCGAGTACCAGGAAACCAGTAGAGGCATCTAGAGAGAGAGGGAGAAGGGAGATCGGACTCCCCTAGCAGTTCATCCCCTAGCCAAGAACAGACCCTCGCGAGGCTGTTCTTCCTTGTACCGTTCTTCCTCATCAGCCCAAGAGGCAATCCATCCACCACACTGGAGTAGGGTATTACACCACAACGGTGGCCCGAACCAGTATAAACCCTGTGTCTCTTGTGTTGTTCTTCTAGTAGTTAGTTCTTTGCGAGGCGGAGAGGTAGGGGGCACGATCTCCGCGCGCACCCCAGAGTTCGAACCCTTAAGGGTCTGCCGGAACCCGTGAATCCGACAACACCTTCATAATACATCTCGGGGTGGCGATGCTCCTTGCCCTGCGGCGGCCCCACCTTTACCAGCTTCTCGGCGTCCATCTTGGCCTAGTGCACTTTCGCACGGGCAAAAGCCTTCGTGCACCTTAGATGCAGATGGACCGCTTGATGACTTCCAGCCGTGGGCAGGCATCGACAAGCCGCCTCACCAGGCTGAAGTAGCTATTCGGCACGGGCTCACCAAGCCACAGCCGGACTATGAGCCCCTTCATGGCCTGTTCGGCGGCCTTGTGAAGCTCGACCAATTGCTTCAGTTGGTCGCTCAAGGGCACCGGGTGTTCGGTCCCAGTACACTGAGACCAGAACAGCTTCTCCGTTGAGCTCCCCTCCTCGGCCCGGTAGAACTCCGCGACATCAGACACACTGCGGGGCAGATCTGCGAACGCTCCTGTAGAGCTTCGAACGCGGGTAAGTAAAAAGAAATTTTCTCTCACATGCTTGCTTTGAATATTGAATGCCTTACCCGCCGCTATCTTCTTAACCGCCTCAAGCTCCTGGAGGGCCTTTTAGGCTTCTATCTTGGCATGTTTCGCGCTTTCGAGCGCCTTGGCAAGCTCGGACTCTCGCATCTTCGAGTCAAGCTCCAGGGCCTCGTGATTCTTGATGAAAGCCTGGAGCTCTTGCTGTACCTCGCCTACTCGGGCCTTTTGTTTTCCTCGATCGGTGCACTCCCGGGCCGCTTTGCTCTCAGCCTCGGACAGCGCCTTCTTCAGGGTCACCACTTCAGTCGTGTCCCCTGGACAAATTCATGATGGTCCTATTATTCTGCAACCAAATCTTTTCTCATATATACAAGGTATTGCTTACCTTTGTTCTCCTCGAGCTGCCTCTTGGCATGGCCGAGCTCTTCCCTGGACCGCTCAAGGTCCTGCTTCAGTGCAGCGACCTTCGCAGTACGTGCGGCAGCGACCAGCAGTGAAGCCTGCATATTCACATAGACATATTATAATTAGACTCCTGTGTTTTTTATTCAATCCTCTATTCGGCTTTTCTTCGCGAACGCCAAACAGAGCATCAGGGGCTACTGTCTATATGGTTATATTTTCCCATATTTCTATTACATACCTGAAAGCCTGTTAGGAGGCTGGCACAAGCTTCAGTCAGTCCGCTTTTGGCGGACTGAACCCTCTCGATCACCGCACTCATGATAGTGTGGTGATCTTCATCGATGGAAGCGCCCTGAAGCACTTCCAACAAGTTGTCCGGTGCCTCTGGATGGACAGAGGTCACCGGCACAGGCGGCTTGCCCCTCTTAGTAGGGGGTCGCCTGCCGGAGTTCAGAACCACAGGAAGTTCTGGCGCAGTGTTCGGCAGCGGGCCAAACTTGGAGCCCGTGGGAGTCTTGCTCCCTTTGCGCCCAGGGTCCGGAAGGTCGCCTTGAGGCGCCTCCAGGACTACCTCCCCTTGTCTTGGTGCCTTCTGAGACAACACCTCAGTGTTGTCCATAGGGCGAGAGGTGGAGGCGATCCGAAGAGAACCGCTGCTCATATCCGACGGGTCCAAAGAACTGCCCGATGAAGATACGTCGATACGGGCTCGGGATGGACTGCAAAATCATGTTTGGCGTAAGGTGAAGCGGTGCAGAGAGAATGTATCAAATTACTCTGGTATCCGGATACTTACGACTTCGCCAGGGGCTTGTCCCTGGGCAACCACTCGTCGTCACTATGAGCGGCGGTCGTGGAGCAATCCGGAAGGGGGGTCCTTCTCTTCTTGGACCCTTCGGACTCCTTGGTTGGGGCGGCCTTCTGATGACCCACAAGTATAGGGGATCTATCATAGTCCTTTCGATAAGTAAGAGTGTCGAACCCAACGAGGAGCAGAAGGAAATGACAAGCGGTTTACAGCAAGGTATTCTCTGCAAGTACTGAAACAAGTGGTAACAGATAGTTTTGTGATAGGATAATTTGTAACGAGCAACAAGCAACAAAAGTAAATAAAGTGCAGCAAGGTGGCCCAATCCTTTTTGTAGCAAAGGACAAGCCTGGACAAACTCTTATAATGAGAAAAGCGCTCCCGAGGACACATGGGAATATCGTCAAGCTAGTTTTCATCATGTTCATATGATTCGCGTTCGGTACTTTGATAATTTGATATGTGGGTGGACCAGTGCTTGGGTGCTATTCTTACTTGAACAAGCATCCCACTTATGATTAACCTCTATTGCAAGCATCCGCAACTACAAAATAAGTATTAAGGTAAACCTAACTATAGCATGAAACATATGGATCCAAATCAGCCCCTTACAAAGCAACGCATAAACTAGGGTTTAAGCTTCTGTCACTCTAGCAACGCATCATCTACTTATTACTTCCCAATGCCTTCCTCTAGGCCCAAATAATGGGGAAGTGTTATGTAGTCGACGTTCACATAACACCACTAGAGGCTAGACAACATACATCTCATCAAAATATCGAACGAACACTAAATTCACATGACTACTAATAGCAAGACTTCTCCCATGTCCTCAAGAACAAACGTAACTACTCACAAAGCATATTCATGTTCATAATCAGAGGGGTAATAATATGCATAAAGGATCTGAACATATGATCTTTCACCAAATAAACCAACTAGCATCAACTACAAGGAGTAATCAACACTAGTAGCAACCTGCTAGTACCAATCCCGGACTTGGAGACAAGAATTGGATACAAGAGATGAACTAGGGTTTTGAGAGGAGATGGTGATGGTGAAGATGTTGATGTACATTGCCCTCTCCCGATTTGAGGAGCATTGGTGATGACGATGGCGATGATTTCCCCCTCCCGAAGGGAAGTGTCCTCGGCAGAACAGCTCTACCGGAGCCCTAGATTGGTTCCGCCAAGGTTCCGCCTCGTGGCGGCAGAGTCTCGTCCCGAAAGGTTGCTTATCGATTTTTCCTCGATGAAACACCTCATATAGCAGAAGATGGGCATCGGAGGGCCAACAGGGAAACCCACGAGGCAGGGGGACGCGCCCTGGGGGGTAGGGCGCGCCCCCCACCCTCATGGCCAGGTGGGTCCCCCTCTAGTGTATTTCTTCCGCTCGACATTTTTTATATATTCTGAAAATGACTTCCGTGGAGTTTCAGGACTTTTGGAGTTGCGCAGAATAGGTCTCTAATATTTGCTCCTTTTCCAGCCCGGAATTCCAGCTGCCGGCATTCTCCCTCCATATGTAAACCTTGTAAAATAAGAGAGAATAGGCATAAGTATTGTGACATAATGTGTAATAACAGCCCATAATGCAATAAATATCGATATAAAAGCATGATGCAAAATGGACGTATCAACTCCCCCAAGCTTAGACCTCGCTTGTCCTCAAGCGAAAGCCGATAACGATAAATATGTCCCCATGTTTAGAGGCAGAGGTGTCGATAAAATAAAATACGGACATGAGGGCATCATGAATATTCTCATAACAGCAACATGTATGGATATTGTCATATGATTACTTATGCTCAAGTAATAATCTATTCACAATGCAAAAGAATGTATCAGAAACTTTATTGAGAACCAACAAACTATAATCTCAGTCACTGAAGCAATTGCAATTTATCATAACATCATAAAGAGTCTATGTCAGAGCTTTATAGCAAGTCCACATACTCAACTATCATTTAGTCATTCATAATTGCTAACACGCGCGCGATACTTGTGGTTACGGAGTTTCAATCGAACACAGAGAAAGATAGGGGCTTATAGTTTCGCCTCCCAACATCTTACCTCAAGGTTAATGTCAACAACAATAACTCATGTTCCCCTACATCCAATTAGATATATCTATCAGGATCCTTCCAACATAATATGCTTGCCAAAGGATAAAGTGTAAAAAGGAAAGGTGAAGATCACCATGACTCTTGCATAAGGTAGAGGATAATGGTAACGGATAGGCCCTTCACAGAGGGAAGCAGAGGTTGCCATGCGCTTTCGGGTTGGATGCACAAAATCTTAATGTGAAAGAACCTAGCTTTATATTGCCCCTTGTGATATGGACCTTTGCAGTCCATCGCTTTTACTTCTTCCACATCACAAGATCGTATAAAGCTTATTTTCTTCCACACTAATAAGTCATTCATATTTAGAGAGCAATTTTTATTGCTTGCACTGATGACAACTTACTTGAAGGATCTTACTCAATCCATAGGTAGGTATGGTGGACTCTCATGGCAAAACTGGTTCAAGGGTTTTTGGAAGCAAAAGTAGTATCTCTACTTGGTGCTGAGAATTTGGCTAGCATGAGGGGGAAAGGCAAGCTCAACATGTTGGATGATCCATGACAATATACTTTATCTCAGATGCAAGAAAACATAACCCATTACGTTGTCTTCCTTGTCCAACATCAACTCTTTAGCATGTCATATTTTAATGAGTGCTCCCAATCATAAAAGATGTCCATGATAATATATTTATATGTGAAACCTCTCTTTCTTTATTACTTCCTATTAATTGCAACAATGACCAAAGCTATGTTTGTCAACTCCCAACAATTTTTAATCATCATACTCCTTCTATGTGAAGTCATTACTCTCAATAAGATCAATATGAACTATTTGATTCTTTTTATTCTTTTTCTCTTTTATTTTATTCACTCAAGATCATAGCAAAATAATCAAGCCTTTGACTCAACCCTAATCTTTATTATATAGCTCATGGACTCGATTACATAGAGAGATCATAAAGCAAAACTCAAAACTAGATCATGCCATAAACTTTATTCTACTAGATCAAGACACTGCTAATAGGATCGAACTAAGAAAAACAGTAAAGATAGGAGTGTGATGGTGATACGATACCGGGGCACCTCCCCCAAGCTTGGCAGTTGCCAAGGGGAGTGCCCATACCCATGTGATTATATCTCCTTTGCTGGTGATGTGACGCCCGGATAATCAAGCTACAGTAACCCTCTAGTAATGATGCCACGTCACCACGGTTACTGTTGTCGATCTCGCGATGGTTCGAAATCGATACAAATTTAAAATTTAAAATTGAGGCAAACAATAAAAGTTTTCAAATAAAGAAAACTAAACTAAAAACTAAAATGTTCAAAATGTAGAAAATAAATCATGGATGATTATGGTGGAGAAACCACATTTTGATAAAATGTTTAGATGCAAGAAATTAATTA
This sequence comes from Aegilops umbellulata, assembly GCA_032464435.1. Lineage (NCBI taxonomy): Eukaryota > Viridiplantae > Streptophyta > Magnoliopsida > Poales > Poaceae > Aegilops > Aegilops umbellulata. The sequence continues at coordinate 620,780,404 of CP136057.1, forward strand.
AAATAGGGGCTAAACAATTACTTAAATGCTTTTAAAAGGAATGAACTATTACAAACCATTTTATTTTGAAGAGCTAAATTAAAAGTGGCAAAGGCACAATTTGTAACACTAAATTAGGTGCCACTTTTGTATTTTATTAAAACTAAAATAAATAGAAACTATAATAAATCGAAAAGGATAAATAAAAAGAAAACAAAGAAAAAGGAAAATTAACAAAAAAAAGTAAAGAAGAGAAACACCCCCCCCCCCCGCTGGACCTCCCGGCCCTGCCAGCGGCCTACCAGGTCGGCCCACCTGGCCCAGCCGGCCGACCCGCCCTGCCTTATCCCCAAGAGGGGGAAACCCTAACCCACTCGCTCCCCCACTCCTCTCGCCCCCATGCCCCCCTGATCCATCTCGCTCCCCCACTCCCGGATCCCCTCTGGATCGGGGCAACGACCTCGGCGCCCGGCGCCCCGGTGCACGTCCCCGTCGCCCCCGACGCCCCTGGCGCCGCCAGCCGTCGCCCGTTGCCGCCTGGAGACCACGCCGCCCTCAACGCCGTCGTCTCCGCCCTCCTCCTCAACACCCGCTGCCCTAGACCCTACTTCATGATGTGAGCACGCGCGCGCCTCACCTCTCTCCTCTCCCCCTGGTCACCACGCCTGTCTGCCGCACGGCCCGACTTCCCCTCGCCTTCGTTCATCGCCGCACCACCCGCCCTCGCCGCGCCCGGGACCGGGCCTCCCTGGTGCCCCTCTGCCCCCTGTGGCCAACCGCGTCGCCCGATACTCCCTCGAAGCAGGCCCAGGGCCGCACCCACCCCCCCCCCCCCCCCGCCCGCGCCCGCCCCCATCCCGTTCCCCCTGGCCCCCGCCCCACCGCGCCCGACGGCCTTGCATCGCGCCCCCGGCCGCGTGTCTCGCGCCGTGGTGCCGTTGCCCACCTCCGCGCCTAGCCGGATACGCAGGCCCCGCTCTGCCTCTGACCTCGTCGCTCCCCGGCGTCCCGACCTCGCCGCGCCGCCCGGCGGGCTCCCTCGTCGCCGATGGCCTCGCCCCCCCGCTCGGGCACAGCTCCCCTCGGGCACGGGCGCCCGCTCCGTTAACCACCCGCTCCAGTGGCCGAATGGGCCACTGCCAGCAGGGCCCCACCGGCCCCTCCCTCTTTTCCGAAAAAAAAGCATAAAAAATAAAATAAATAAATAGATAATAATAATTAAATTAATAAATTAATTAACGAATAAATTAAGTTAATTAATCACAATTATATTAACCTAATTAACTGTTAGTTAATTAATCAAACAATGGCAGTGGGGCCCACCCCCCTAATTAATTGTGATTAGTTTAATTAACCTGTTTAACTAGAATGTGTCACTGACCAATGGGACCCACTGGTCAGGTTGACCAGTCAACCCTGTTGACTGCTGACGTCAGCATGACATCATGCTGATGTCATAAATCCATTTTCGGATTAAATAAAATAATTAATTAAATTCCAGAAATTAATAAAATCTTTAGAAAATCATATCTTTTAATCCGTAACTCGGATTAAAATATTTTCAACATGAAAGTTGTTCAGAACGACGAGACGATTCCGGTTTCGCAGCCCGTTCGTCCGCCACACACCCCTAACATATCAAACTCGCAACTTTCCCCCTCCGGCTCCTCTGCCCGAAAACGCGAAACACCGGGGATACTTTCCCGGATGTTTCTCCCCTTCACCGGTATCACCTCATACCGCGTTAGGGCACCTCTAGCACCGATACTTGTCATGTCATGCATCACTATGCATCTGCTTAATTAAATATTTATTGTTTCTTCCCCCTCTTCTCTCGCTAGACACCGAGACCGACGCTGCTGCTGCCCCGTTCGACTACGGAGTTGACGACCCTTCTCTCTTGCCAGAGCAACCAGGCAAGCCCCCCCCTTGATCACCAGATATCGCCTACTCTGATCTATACTGCTTGCATTAGAGTAGTGTAGCATGTTACTGCTTTCGTTATTCCTATCCTGATGCATAGCCTGTTCTTGATACTGCTGTTGATACCTTTACCTGCAATCCTACTTGCTTAGTATAGGATGCTAGTGTTCCATCAGTGGCCCTACACTCTTGTCTGTCTGCCTTGCTATACTACTGGGCTGTGATCACCTCGGGAGGTGATCATGGATATATACTATACTTTAAACATGATACATGTGGTGACCAAAGTCGGGTTGGCTCGAGGAGTACCCGCGAGTGATTCACGGATTGGGGGCTGAAAGGACCATTGTCCCGATGGCCCTCTGTGTGGATCTTTGTGGCGAAGCGGCAGGGCAGTTCGGGGCTACCTGGGTGAGAGGTGAGCCTGGCCCTATTGGCGTTCGCGGATACTTAACACGCTTAAGGAGATCTGGGTATTTGATCTGAGTCTGACCATTTGGTCTATACGCACTAACCAACTACGCGGGAAAGATATGGGCACTCGGCGTCGTGGTATCAGCCGAAGCACTTTTTGACGTCAGCGACTGAGTGGCGCGCGCCGCCTTGGATCGTAAGCTCGCACTTGTATTAAGGGGGCTAGATCTGCTTCCGGCCGCGTACGCAACGTGCAGGTGTGCTCAGGGCGATGGGCCCAGACCCTGCGCGCATAGGTTTAGACCGGTGTGCTGACCGCTCTGTTGTGCCTAGGTGGGGCTGCGACGTGTTGATCTTCCGAGGCCGGGCATGACCCAGAAAAGTGTGTCCAGCCAAATGGGATCAAGCGTGTTGGGTTATGTGGTGCACCCCTGCAGGGAAGTTTATCTATTCGAATAGCCGTGTCCCTCGGTAAAAGGACGACCCGGAGTTGTACCTTGACCTTATGACAACTAGAACCGGATACTTAATAAAACACACCTTTCCAAGTGCCAGATACAACCCGGTGGTCGCTCTCTAACAGGGCAACGAGGAGGGGATCGCCGGGTAGGATTATGCTATACGATGATACTTGGAGGACTTCAGTCTACTCTCTTCTATATGCTGCAAGACGGAGGCGACCAGAAGCGTAGTCTTCGATAAGACTAGCTATCCCCCTCTTATTCTGGCATTCTGCAGTTCAGTCCACTGATATGGCCCTTTACACATATATCCATGCATATGTAGTGTAGCTCCTTGCTTGCGAGTACTTTGGATGAATACTCACGGTTGCCTTGTTCCCCCCTTTTTCCCCCTTTCCCTTCTACCCGGTTGCCGCAACCAGACGATGGAGCCCAGGATCCAGACGCCACCGTCGACGACGACTCCTACTACTCTGGAGGTGCCTACTACTACGTGCAGCTCGCTGACGACGACCAGGAGTAGTTAGGAGGATCCCAGGCAGGAGGCCTGCGCCTCGTTCGATCTGTATCCCAGTTTGTGCTAGCCTTCTTAAGGCAAACTTGTTTAACTTATGTCTGTACTCAGATATTGTTGCTTCCGCTGACTCGTCTATGATAGAGCACTTGTATTCGAGCCCTCGAGGCCCCTGGCTTGTATTATGATGCTTGTATGACTTATTTTATTTGTAGAGTTGTGTTGTGATATCTTCCCGTGAGTCCCTGATCTTGATCGTACACATTTGCGTGCATGATTAGTGTATGACTGAATCGGGGGCGTCACAGGTGAAGAGGGTGGAGGTATTGTTGCTGATGCGGGCTTGTCATCCATCTTCCAAGGCATAGGCTCACCATCATAGAAGGATGATTGAGTCTCCGGGATCCTCAAATCTGCAGCCAAACTCATCTTTTTGAATCTGTATTCATACTCGCAGTTTTGGTTTTGCAGGTCATAGATTTGGGCTTGAAGGTGTTCGATCTCCTCATGGAGCTTGAAGATGACCTCCCCGATGTTGTCAGCATCCAGCTTGTGTTTGCTGGTGAACTCCGCGATCATCATGTGGTTGGAGTTGAGTCCACGTTCCACCATCCCCTGGCACTTGAAAACTTGTTGCTCCATTGCTTCAAGCCTCGTCTCCACGCTTTCGGTCCCCTTGGGTCCCTCAGCATCGCGGATGTGCAACAACCCATCACGCATCTCAATGGTTTGAGGGTGTCGCGGCACCTCCGCGAGGTAAGGGTTGATGACCTTCTCGAAGAAATTGTCCTTGGAGGCACTTGGAGACGTCATGCTAATCTAGATCTGTCAGAAAAACAGCTCGAAACAAAAACAGAGGATATTTGCGTGATACAGGAGTCAAAACCTTCAGGAGAATATATAATGAATTTTTACCGACCAAAATACATAATGTGCAAGAAAACAGAGTCCGGAAGGCACACGAGGTGCCCATGAGGTAGGGAGTGCGCCCAGGGGGGTAAGGCGCGCCCTCCACCCTCGTGGAGCCCTCATGTCCTTCCTGGACTGCTTCTTATTTTTCTATTTTTCTAAATATTCCAAAACGGATAAATATTGCCTTAAAAACTGTTTTGGAGTCGGTTTACTTACCGTACCACATACCAATTCCTTTTCGGGTTTTGAAACATTCTCAAAAGCGTCTCTTATGTATTCCTCCGGGGTTACGGTTTCAATAACCTTGGTTTCAACATTTATAGGATTACCTGAGATATAATGTTTAATTCTTTGACCGTTCACCACCTTCGGATTTGTGCCTTCGAAGTTGTTGATTTTTATGGCACCGGAACGATAGACCTCCTCGATAACGTAAGGATCTTCCCATTTAGAGAGAAGTTTTCCTGCAAAAAATCTTAAACAAGAGTTGTATAGCAACACATAATCACCTACATTAAACTCACGCTTCTGTATTCTTTTATCATGCCATCTTTTAACTTTTTCTTTAAACAACTTGGCATTTTCATAAGCTAGGGTTCTCCATTCATCAAGTGAGCAAATATCAAACAACCTCTTCTCACCGGCAAGTTTGAAATCATAGTTGAGCTCTTTAATAGCCCAATAAGCCTTATCATAGTGACATGCTTTTCCATAAACCATTTTATACGGAGACATACCCATAGGATTTTTATATGCAGTTCTATAAGCCCATAATGCATCATCAAGTTTCTTGGACCAATTCTTTCTAGACCTATTGACAGTTTTTTGCAAAATTAATTTGAGTTCTCTATTACTCAATTTTACTTGACCAATAGACTGTGGGTGATAAGGAGATGCAATTCTATGATTAACATCATATTTAGCAAGCATTTTATGGAAAGCACCACGAATAAAATGTGAACAACCATCAGTCATTAAATATCTAGGGACTCCAAACCTCAGAAAAATAACTTCCTTAAGCATTTTAATAGAGGTGTTATGATCAGCACTACTAGTTGGAATAGCTTCTACCCACATAGTAACGTAATCAACAGCAACTAAAATATGTGTATATCCATTAGAGGTAGGAAAAGGTCCCATATAATTAAAGCCCCAAACTTCAAATGGTTCAATAACGAGTGAATAATTCATAGGCATTTCTTGACGTCTACTAATATTACCAATTCTTTGACATTCATCACATGACAAGACAAACTTACGGGCATCCTTGAAGAGAGTAGGCCAATAAAAACCGGATTGCAATACCTTGTGTGCAGTTCTATCTCCGGCGTGGTGTCCTCCATAAGCTTCGGAGTGACACTTGCGTAGGATCTGTTCCTGCTCATGCTCAGGTACACAACGTCTAATAACACCATCCACTCCTTCTTTATAAAGATGTGGTTCATCCCAAAAGTATGTCTCAAATCATAAAAGAACTTTTTCTTTTGTTGGTATGTGAAACTAGGTGGTATAAATTTTGCAACAATATAATTAGCATAATCAGCATACCATGGAGTACTATGAGGAGTATTTACGACATTTAATTGCTCATCAAGAAAGTTATCATCAAAAGGTAGTGGGTCATCAAGAACATTTTCTAACCTAGAAAAGTTGTCTGCAACATGGTTCTCAGCTCCCTTTCTATCAACAATATGCAAATCAAATTCTTGTAGCAAGAGAACCCATCTATTAAGTCTAGGTTTAGCATCTTTCTTTTCCATAAGATATTTAATAGCAGCATGATCAGTGTGAATAGTTACTTTAGAATCAACAATGTAAGTTCTGAACTTATCACAAGCAAATACAACTACTAAAAGTTCTTTTTCAGTAGTAGCATAATTTCTTTGAGCATTGTCTAGAGTCTTACTAGCATAATGAATAACATTTAATTTCTTATCAACTCTTTGCCCTAGAACAGCACCTACAGCATAATCACTAGCATCACACATAATTTCAAAGGGTAAATTCCAATCAGGTGGCTGAACAATAGGTGCATAGATCAATGCTTTCTTAAGTATTTCTAATGCTTCTACACAATCATCATCAAAGACAAATGTTATATCTTTTTGTAATAAATTGGTTAGAGGCCGAGAAATTTTTGAGAAGTCCTTAATGAACCTCATATAAAAACTGGCGTGACCAAGGAAACTTCTTATACCTTTGATGTCCTTGAGACATGGCATCTTTTCAATAGCATCAACCTTGGCTTTATCAACTTCAATACCTGTTTCAGAAACTTTATGCCCCAAGAAAATACCTTCATTAACCATAAAGTGGCACTTTTCCCAATTCAAGACAAGATTAGTTTCTTCACATCTCTGCAAAACTCGATCAAGATTGCTCAAGCAATCATCAAAAGAAGATCCGTAGACAGAAAAGTCGTCCATGAAAACCTCACAAATCTTTTCACAAAAGTCAGAGAATATAGCCGTCATGCATCTTTGAAAGGGAGCAGGTGCATTACATAAACCAAAAGGCATACGTCTATAAGCAAAAGTACCAAAAGGGCAAGTAAAAGTGGTCTTTGATTGATCTTTAGCTGACACGGGTATTTGAGAGAAACCAGAATAACCATCTAGAAAGCAATACTGTGTATGTTTGCATAATCTTTCTAGCATTTGATCGATAAAAGGTAAGGGGTAATGATCTTTTTTGGTAGCCTTATTTAATTTGCAGAATCAATTACCATCCTATAACCTGTAATAATTCTTTGTGGAATCAATTCATCTTTATCATTAGGAACAACAGTAACACCTCCCTTCTTAGGGACACAATGGACAGGACTTACCCACTGACTATCAGCAACGGGATAAATTATACCTACCTCCATAAGCTTTAGTATTTCTTTTCTTACCACTTCCTTCATCTTAGGATTAAGCCTTCGTTGATGATCACGGACTGGTTTGGCATATTCTTCCAAATTTATTTTATGTTGACATAGAGTGCGACTAATGCCCTTGAGATCATCAAGAGTATATCCAATAGCAGCACGGTGCTTCTTCAGAGTTTTCAATAATCTCTCTTCTTCATGCTCTGAAAGGTTAGCACTAATAATAACAGGATATATCTTCTTTTCATCAAGATAAGCATATTTAAGATTATCAGGCAACGGTTTAAGCTCAAACACGGGATCACCCTTGGGTGGAGGGGGATCCCCTAGGATTTCAACAGGTAAATTGTGTTTCAGAATAGGTTGCTGTTTAAAGAAAACTTCATATATTTCCCTTCTTTCATTCATAAACAAATCATTTTCATGGTCTAGCAAATATAGTTCTAAAGGATCACTAGGAGGTACGGCAATAGAAGCAAGACCAATAATTTCATCCTTACTAGGAAATTCTTCTTCACGGTGTTGTCTACTAAATTTAGAGAAATTAAACTCATGAATCATATCACCCAAACCAATAGTAACAACATTCTTTTTGCAGTCTATCTTAGTGTTAACGGTGTTCAAGAAGGGTCTACCAAAAATAATGGGACAAAAGCTATCTTGTGGGGAACCAAGAACAAGAAAATCAGCAGGATATTGAGTTTTCCCACACAAGACTTCAACATCTCTAACAATTCCCATTGGTGAAATAGTATCTCTATTGGCAAGTTTAATTGTGACATCAATATCTTCTATCTGAGCGGGTGCAATATCATGCATAATTTCTTTATATAGGTCATAAGATACTGCACTAACACTAGCACCCATATCACATAAGCCATGATAACAATGATATCCTATTTTAACAGAAATAACAGGCATGCCTACCACAGGTCTATGTTTATCTTTAGCACAAGGTTTGGCAACTCTAGCGGTTTCACCGCAGAAATGAATAACATGCCCATCAACATTTTCAGACAAGAGATCTTTAACAATAGCAATATTAGGATCAACTTTGACTTGCTCAGGAGGTGTATAAGTTCTAATATTGATTTTACGAACCACACTTGAAGCTTTAGCATGATCCTTTATCCTAACAGGGAAAGGTGGTTTTTCAATATAAGAAGTAGGAACAATAGGATCATTATGAGTGACAGTCTTTTCTTCAGCTTTAATAGGTGCAGCTACTTTTACTTCTATGGGAGGATGATATTTAGACCACTTCTCCTTGGGGAGATCAACATAAGTAGCAAAAGATTTACAGAAAGAAGCTACTATCTCAGAGTCAAGTCCATATTTAGTGCTAAACTTACGGAAAACATCGGTATCCATAAAAGATTTAACACGATCAAACTTCAGAGTTGCGTTTAATTCTATCCAATAAATTCCATTTGAATTCAATAGTCTTTGTCATAAAAGAGCCAGCACAAGAAGTATCGAGCATGGTGCGATTATTATCAGAAAGCCGAGCATAAAATTTTTGAAGAATTATTTCTCTTGAGAGCTCATGATTGGGGCATGAATATAACATTGATTTAAGCCTCCCCCAAGCTTGAGCGATGCTTTCTCCTTCGCGAGGCCAAAAAGTATATATATAGTTGCGATCACGATGAACAAGATGCATAGGATAATACTTCTGATGAAATTCCAATTTCAACCGTTTGTAGTTCCATGACCCCATATCATCACATAGACTATACCATGTCAATGCATCTCCCTCCAAAGATAAAGGGAAGACCTTCTTCTTAACAACATCATCGGGTATACCTGCCATCTTAAATAATCCACAAACTTCATCCACATATATTAGGTGTTCATCAGGATGCTTTGTTCCATCTCCTGCAAAAGGATTATCTAGCAGTTTTTCTATCATACCCGAAGGAACTTAAAAAGGAACATTTTCATTTTCAGTAGGTTCATTAGGTTGCGGATCAACTCTTTGCTCTACTGTTCGGGGTGAAGATACCCCGAACAAGCCCCTCAGAGGATTACTTTCCATAGTAACAAGTGACAATAAATTTCAGCACACTATATAAATTTTTCCTTACCAAATTCAACCTACCAAAGGCGCTTCACTCCCCGGGAACGGTGCCAGAAAAGAGTCTTGATGACCCACAAGTATAGGGGATCTATCATAGTTCTTTTGATAAGTAAGAGTGTCAACCCCAACGAGGAGCAAAAGGAAATGATAAGCGGTTTTCAGCAAGGTATTCTCTGCAAGTACTGAAACAAGTGGTAACAGATAGTTTTGTGATAGGATAATTTGTAACGAGCAACAAGTAACAAAAGTAAATAAAGTGCAGCAAGGTCGCCCAATCCTTTTTGTAGCAAAGGACAAGCCTGGACAAACTCTTATAATGAGAAAAGCGCTCCCGAGGACACATGGGAATATCGTCAAGCTAGTTTTCATCACGTTCATATGATTCGCGTTCGGTACTTTGATAATCTGATATGTGGGTGGACCGGTGCTTGGGTGTTGTTCTTACTTGGACAAGCATCCCACTTATGATTAACCTCTATTTCAAGCATCCGCAACTACAACAAAAGTATTAAGGTAAACCTAACCATAGCATGAAACATATGGATCCAAATCAGCCCCTTACAAAGCAACGCATAAACTAGGGTTTAAGCTTCTGTCACTCTAGCAACCCATCATCTACTTATTACTTCCAAATGCCTTCCTCTAGGCCCAAATAATGGTTAAGTGTTATGTAGTCGACGTTCACATAACACCACTAGAGGCTAGACAACATACATCTCATCAAAATATCGAACGAATACCAAATTCACATGACTACTAATAGCAAGACTTCTCCCATGTCCTCAGGAACAAACGTAACTACTCACAAAGCATATTGATGTTCATAATCAAAGGGGTAATAATATGCATAAAGGATCTGAACATATGATCTTTCACCAAATAAACCAACTAGCATCAACTACAAGGAGTAATCAACACTACTAGCAACCTGCTAGTACCAATCCCGGACTTGGAGACAAGAATTGGATACAAGATATGAACTAGGGTTTTGAGAGGAGATGGTGCTGGTGAAGATGTTGATGTAGATTGCCCTCTCCTGATGAGAGGAGTGTTGGTGATGACGATGGCGATGATTTCCCCCTCCCGGAGGGAAGTGTCCCCGGCAGAACAGCTCTGCCGGAGCCCTAGATTGGTTCTGCCAAGGTTCCGCCTTGTGGCGGCAGAGTCTCGTCCCGAAAGGTTGCTTATCGATTTTTCCTCGACGAAACACCTCATATAGCAGAAGATGGCCATCGGAGGGCCAACAGGGGGCCCACGAGGCAGGGGGCGCACCCTGGGCGGTAGGGCGCGCCCCCCACCCTAGTGGCCAGGTGGGTCCCCCTCTGGTGTATTTCTTCTGCTCGATATTTTTTATATATTCTAGAAATGACTTCCGTGGAGTTTCTGGACTTTTGGAGTTGCGCAAAATAGGTCTCTAATATTTGCTCCTTTTCCAGCCCGGAATTCCAGCTACCGGCATTCTCCCTCCTTATGTAAACCTTGTAAAATAAGAGAGAATAGGCATAAGTATTGTGACATAATGTATAATAACAGCCCATAATTCAATAAATATCGATATAAAAGCATGATGCAAAATGGACGTATCACCTTCCTTTTCTTATCTCCCCCGGTTGGGGGGAGAACTTTCCTCCTCTTCCTCCTCGTTTTCCTGGGAGGAGTGCGCCTCGGAGTGTTCGGACGATGAGTCCGACACAACCACGCGCTGGAGACCGTTTCGGGTCCCCGCGATCTTCTTAGTCTTCTTCTCCGGCACGTTATAAGGTGTCGGGACCAGCATCTCCGTTAGGAGAGCATCCGCCGGATCTTCGGGCAGGGGGGCTGGGCAGTCGATCTGCTCCGATGTCTCCACCAGTCCTGTTAAAGGCATGGAAGCTCAGATTCCACACACGATCGTATGGGGGAAAATAAACATCTTAGAAAAAAAACTTAACGGATACGCAGGGCGCTTCATGCTAAGTCCGCGGTCCTCGGTAAGGGGAGGAGGTACCTGAGCGCCCTTGAATAGCACCTTCCATACGTCCTTGTGCATCATGTTGAAGAGCTCTCGCAGCATCTGGTGCTTCGCCGGGTCGAACTCCCACAAATTGAATGCCCGTTGTTGACACGGGAGGATCCGCCGGAAGAGCATGACCTGGACTCCATTGACAAGCTTGAGTTTCTTGCTCATCATGTTCCGGATGCATTTCTGGAGTCCGGTCAGCTCCACCGGTGAACCCCAGGACAGGCCCTTCTCTTTCCAGGAGGTGAGCCGCATGGTGATTCCAGATCGGAACTCGGAAGCCGCCACCCAGTTGGTGTCGCGTGGCTCGGTGATATAGAACCACCCCGATTGCCACCCCTTTATGTTCTCCACATAGGAGCCCACGAGCCATGTGACGTTGGGCATTTTGCCCACCATGGCGCCTCTGCATTCCGCTTGCTGGCCGCCCACCACCTTCGGTTTAACATTGAAGGTCTTCAGCCAAAGGCCGGAGTGGGGGCGGACACGGAGGAAGGCCTCGCACATGACGATAAACGCCGAGATGTTGAGGATGAAGTTCGGGGCCAGATCGTGGAAGTCCAGCCCGTAGTAGAACATGAGGCCTCGGACGAACGGGTGGAGGGGAAATCCCAGCCCGCGGACGAAGTGGGTGAGGAAAACCACCCTCTCATGAAGTTCCGGGGTAGGAATGATTTGCCTCGCGTTGGGTAGCCTATGTGCGATATCCGCGACCAAGTATCCGGCTCCCCGCAACTTTTCGATGTCCTCCTCCATGATGGAGGATTTCATCCACTTGCCTCCCGCTCCGGACATGCTTGGAACGGTTTAAGGAGAAAGACGCGAGCTTGGGCATTGGAGCTCAGGAGCACGAGAATGGATGAGCGAGCAGGAAGAAAGCGTGGGTGAAAAGGGTGAACCCTTATCCCTTTATAAGGGCGGACGAAACTATGCGCCCCCACCTGCCTGGTAAACTCGCTTGTTCCCCAAGCGCCGTAATTGATGGCGCGGTTGGGTTACCCACGTCCGTATTGATGAGAATCCCGTAATAAGGGGGACACGATCTCTGCTTCGACAAGACGTACCAAGGAAACCACCTCGTGATATGCGCCAAGGCTGGTTAAGAAAAATGGCTCGTCGTGGCCAGACCGTGGCAATGCGTCACATTACGAAAAACGGTCGGCAGATTAGATGTGTGGAAATATTATTCTCTCTACGGTGGTATGTGGGACTTGTTTTGCAGAGCTGGACACTATCCTTGTGTTAAAAATCTTCTATGGAGTATTCGGAGGAGGAACCCGCCTTGTAATGTCAAAGACAAATCTGCGCGCCAGACTCATCGTCTTTCAAGCCTGGTTAGGGGCTACTGAGGGAGTCCTGGATTAGGGGGTATCCGGACAGCCTGACTATATCCTTTGGCCGGACTGTTGGACTATGAAGATACAAGATTGAAGACTTCGTCTCGTGTCCGGATGGGACTCTCCTTGGCGTGGAAGGCAAGCTTGGCAATACGGACATGTAGATCTCCTTCCTTGTAACCGACTCTGTGTAACCCTAGCCCCCTCCGGTGTCTATATAAACCGGAGGGTTTAGTCCGTAGGACAACAACAATCATACCATAGGCTAGCTTTTAGGGTTTAGCCTCTACGATCTCGTGGTAGATCAACTCTTGTAATACTCATATCATCAAGATCAATCAAGCAGGAAGTAGGGTATTACCTCCATCAAGAGGGCCCGAACCTGGGTAAACATCGTGTCCCCCGCCACCTGTTATGTGACGCCCCCGATTCAATCGTACACTAATCATGCACGCAAATGTGTATGATCAAGATCAGGGACTCACGGGAAGATATCACAACACAACTCTACAAATAAAATAAGTCATACAAGCATCATAATACAAGCCAGGGGCCTCGAGGGCTCGAATACAAGTGCTCGATCATAGACGAGTCAGCGGAAGCAACAATATCTGAGTACGGACATAAGTTAAACAAGTTTGCCTTAAGAAGGCTAGCACAAACTGGGATACAGATCGAAAGAGGCGCAGGCCTCCTGCATGGGATCCTCCTAACTACTCCTAGTCGTCGTCAGCGGGCTACACGTAGTAGTAGGTACCTCCAGTGTAGTAGGAGTCGTCGTCGACGGTGGCGTCTGGCTCCTGGGCTCCATCGTCTGGTCGCAGCAATCGGGTAGAGAAATGGGAAAAGGGAGGAACAAGGCAACCGTGAGTACTCATCCAAAGTACTTGCAAGCAAGGAGCTACACTACATATGCATGGATATATGTCTAAAGGCCATATCAGTGGACTGAACTGCAGAATGCCAGAATAAGAGGGGGATATCTAATCATGTCGAAGACTACGCTTCTGGCAGCCTCCGTCTTGCAGCATATAGAAGAGAGTAGACTGAAGTCCTCCAAGTAGCATCGCATAGCATAATCCTACCCGGCGATCCCCTCCTCGATGCCCTGTTAGAGAGCGATCACCGGGTTGTATCTGGCACTTGGAAGGGTGTGTTTTATTAAGTATCCGGTTCTAGTTGTCATAAGGTCAAGGTACAACTCTGGGCCATCCTTTTACCGAGGGACATGGCTATTCGAATAGATTAACTTCCCTGCAGAGGTGCACCACATAACCCAACACGCTTGATCCCATTTGGCCGGACACACTTTCCTGGGTCATGCCCGGCCTCGGAAGATCAACACGTCGCAGCCCCACCTAGGCACAACAGAGAGGTCAGGACGCCGGTCTAAACCTAAGCGCGCAGGGGTCTAGGCCCATCGCCCTGAGCACACCTGCACGTTGCGTGGGCGGCCAGAAGCAGACCTAGCAACCTCCAGTACAACGGAAGTTACGTTACGCGGCCCAATCTGGCGCGCGCCGCTCAGTCGCTGACGTCACGAAGGCTTCGGCTGATACCACAACGCCGGGATACCCATAACTACTCCCGCGTAGATGGTTAGTGCGTATAGACCAAATGGCCAGACTCATATCAAATACCCAGATCTCGTTAAGCGTGTTAAGTATCCGCGAACGCCGACCAGGGCCAGGCCCACCTCTCTCCTAGGTGGTCTGAACCTGCCCTGTGGCTCCGCCACAAAGTAACAGTCGGAGTCCGTCGGGAACCCAGGCCCACCACTACCTAGGTGGAACCACCTGCCCCTTCAGCCCCCATCTCCGAACAGTATCAGAGGTAATGTAACAGTGTAAAGTAAATAGTATATGCCCGTGATGACCTCCCGAAGTGATCACGGCCCAGTAGTATAGCATGGCAGACGGACAAGAGTGTAGGGCCACTGATGGAACACTAGCATCTTATACTAAGCAGTAGGATAGCAGGTAAAGGAATAACAGTAGTAGCAAGGACAGGCTATGCAGCAGTATAGGATTAACTGAAAGCAGTAACATGCTACACTACTCTAATGCAAGCAGTATAGAGAAGAATAGGCGATATCTGGTGATCAAGGGGGGGGGGGCTTGCCTGGTTGTTCTGGCAAGAGAGAGGGGTTGTCAACTCCGTAGTCGTACTGGGTAGCTGCGGCATCGGTCTCGGTGTCTAAAGAGAGGAGAGGGGGAAGAAACAATAAATATAATGCAAACATAAGCACGACGGTACATGACAAGACAATGCGCAGTACCAGGTGTGCCCTAACGCGGTAGGAGGTGATACCGACGAAGGGGGGAAACATCTGGGAAAGTATCCCCGGTGTTTCGCGTTTTCGGGCAGAGGAGTCGAAGGGGAAAGTTGTGAGTTTGATAGGTTAGGGATGTGTGGCGGATGAACGGGCTGCGTATCCGGATTCGTCTCGTCGTTCTGAGCAACTTTCATATATAAATTATTTCCATCCGAGTTACGGTTTATTTATATGATTTTTTAAAGATTAAAAGATTTTATGAAAAACTTTTATTTCAAAAATTAATGACTAAAAGCTAGGTGTGCCCAGGGTGTGTACACTACCAGTGTGGCTGTTTGACTGCCATGTGGGGCCAGAGTCAAAGTCAACAGCCCAGACAGAGTTGACTAGTCAAAGTCAACAATGCCAACGGGACCCAATTGTCATAGATAGTAGGTAATTTGATGTTTCTTTAATCTCTAGGGTACCCGCATGTCAGTGTCACATGTGCTAATAAAAATGGCTAGACTAAATTAATCTAGAAAGGGCCGCATGTCATCTACACATCTCACTAACTAAACAAATAAACTAACCTAATCTATTCCTAGACTAATCTAACTGGGGCGGCCTTGCTGGGTAGTAGAACATACAGGCACGTATATGCACGAAGTGCATAGCAACCATGGGCAGCCTTGCTGGGAAGCAGCACGCAGTAGCAAAGAGCAGTGGCAAGGATCAGGAGCAGCAGCAGCAATGAGCCGGAGCAGAGAGCACCAACAACGGTGGCATGAGCAGCAGGAGGCGGGCGTGGGCGCGTGGGCTGGGCGTGGGGCGCAGCGGCCGGGCGCGCACAGGGGGCCAAAGGCAGGGGCAGCAGCGGTTCCAGAGCAGCAGCAGCGCGGGCACGCACAGGAGCTCGAGCTCCGGCCATGGCGGCTGGAGTGCGGGGTGGCTAAACGGCGACAGATCGAGGGGGCGAGCAGGGGGAGCGGGCAGAGGAGCTCACAGTGGACTCGGGGACGTGGTCGGGGTGGCCGGGGACGGACCGGGGTAGTGGCAAACGACAGCGGACGGCGACGATGTACGTGAAGATGAGCTTGATGGCGATGGTACAGTACGTCCCTGCTCGTGAGTGTTGTCGTGGAGGTAGAGGACGTCGAGGCGCAGCTCCTGGGCGCCTTCGAGTGGGACGGGGTGGTGCTGGAGCGTGTCAACGACGAGGCGGTGTCGAAGGCTGCGTACGGGTGCCTCGCCAGATCGGGGACGAGAGCAAGGGGGAAGAAGTGGATAGGGTAGGGTTCGACAGTGGCGTCGGGAACGGTCTCCTTATCCACCAGAGGGCCGTGGGATGCTTGACAGCGAGGCAATCGGCGGGTGGACGGCGTACGCGTCATGGCCTCTCTGCCTCTGGTGAGAGGTTGGGGAAAAGGCCAATGCGGGCCGGGCCTCGTAAAAGCATAGTGCCCTTTTCTTCTCTTTCATTTTTTTATATCTTTCTATTATTAGCTACTGTTTTGTGTTAAGTTAAGCCACCAAATGATTTTTTTAAGTCCCACTTGTCAAAACAAATACTAGGAATTATCTAGTACTTCAACAAAAAGTTTGGAGGCAATAAGATTTCATTTAAATTTTATATAAATTAAAACGGATTAATGGGGCTGTTTTGGGCACTGTTTTATTTGCCCGGGGCATTCTAAGCATCTCCAAAAAATGTTGGTTTATTCATGAAAATTAATTAGTGAATATTTGCAGCCTAACAAACATTTTTATTTTAATGTTTGAAGAATTAATAACTTGACAATATTAGTTTGAATTTGAATTCGGTTTGGAACAAAGTAAGTTTTAGAACATAATTGCGATGACATGGCACCATTAGGGTGTGATTACTGTAGCCTAATTATCCGGGCGTCACAAATCTCCTCCACTACAAGAAATCTCGTCCCGAGATTTAAGAGGGGGGTAAGGGGGAAGGTTCTGTTTACGAAATTCTAGCAAGTGTTCTTGGGCTTGGTTGCTCTTCTCAAAGAGGTAAAAACACTACATTGATGTCTTCATTTCTCTACTTCTGGTCATCATGATGAAGTCAGCATTCTTTCTTCGGGAACTCAATCGTACTTATGGTAGAATAAAGCGGGGTTATTTTGGAAGAATGGACATGTGCAAGGTTGACTATCTGGTAGCTAACATCGGGGAAGATGACCAAAAGTAACTCTGAATTGAAACATAAGAAAAAAATCGTGAGCAAAATAAGGAGGTATCATGGGAAGTTTCGAGCGGGTAGGCAATCGCTCGATGCCTGAAACTGGGCGTGAAAGAGGTTCAAGGCAACATGATTAGGTATTGTGTTTAATACTAGAATTGGTGATCACAGGGAAGGTGGCTCGTGAATTACATATGAAGCCAAGCGTGAGGAATAACTTTAGAAACAGGGTTTTACAGGAGAGTCAGGTTTCGATCCTGTGGAACTGTGGGTTATGGGCCCACCATATGGGTTAAAAGTATAAAGAGTGGTGACATCTTGCACGATCATGATAGCAAGGCAGGTCAGAGCATAGCATGTCATAGGGTAGCCTGTTGATTATGTCGGCAACAACGTCGGTACCAACGGCGAGGGACGAAGAGAACCATTTTCCTGCTCTTTGAACGAGGCGGACCAATAGGCAAAGTTCTCGTCCATCGGTGGCTACCGGAATGCCATCAACAATAGTAATAGGGCCTTGCTGACAGAATTGTACACCAAAGTGTTTACCTAAGCAGGAGAATATTACTGCTTAGATCATATAGATCACAAGAAAGGTTAAACAATTCAACGGAAAGGAAAATGCGATCATTAGATCAAACAGAACAATGGAAAGGAAAATGTGTTTGACACATATACCAGGGGTATACCCTTCCCAAGGACAAGCAAGGCACGATATCCCTGGCAGGATATAAAGTAGAAAACCCTTCAGGAAAGGGTAGAGAAATTTCATGACATTACCCATACAACGGTGTTAGGATAATTAAGAAAGAAACATTTAGCATTGGGCTTCAAATGTTCCTATTGAAAATCGGAGCACCATAGACATGCTTCGAGATAGCATTAACATGGTCTTCAAGCAAAGGTCAGACTTCGGACACACGAAGGATCCATCAGGAACAACTTGTAGAATAAGTTTTACAATTTCCTCATGGAAGAATGGATAGTCTTTCTAAAAGGAAAATTATAATAATAGGTCCTCCGGTCAGGTGTGCTAGGCATGGCATCACCTTAACAATATGTTCCAACCCTCATATCTGACCGAGGTTCGGATCCGATTGGTGTCAGGATACCTCCGACATAGGATGCCTGAGAAGAGAAGGTGCAACGAAATTTGACGAGATGACACTGTGAGATTCTCGGAAATGATCTATGGAAGCGAGTTCCAAACAAGAGTTCATCATTAAATCAAGGAGAGGTGAGGAGGTGGCTGATTGACTCAGCGATAATTCCTCCATATTTCCAAAAAGATGGCTTTCCACAGTCATGTGAACAAGGAGATAACATTTGTCAAATCAAATGATATAACGGTGTGCTAGAGGAAAGCATACACAATTAAACATTGATCGAAAAGTGCATCCAAAATATGGACTAAGTAACACGATCAATGTTAGAATGATGAGTCAATAATCAACATATGAAGAAAGAAACTGTCATTCGTAACTTACAAGCAATAGGGTTGCTAGAAGTTTTGAATTCACAAATCATAGTTCATTTTTCTGCATTCCGGTTATAAATAACACGGGGACCAAGAAGGAATGGTGATGGTGAGAAGCATCACTTGTATCAAGAATTCTCAAGAGGTGGTAAAATTCTCACGACATTCTTGACATAAAAGATGGTAATACTCCAAGGTAAAGGAGAACAAAGGTTGGATAGCAAGGTATAACACAAAACACGAACAACTTTGTGTTGGGGGAAGGTAAGAATGTTGTCGATGATTACACAAATCATCGAGGGGCAAGGATGGTATTTCCCATCATGAATTCGATTGATATCTTGGAAGAGCTCAGAATATTGATGATGATCACGACATCTCGGGGGTTGGGTGCGACATATGCCAAAGGATGGCTTATCATGGTGGGGGCGAGTAGAACGTCGCCGGTGCCTGGAAACGGGATGAGGCGTAAACATGCTCGCCGGCGGATCTTACCCAGCTTCGGGGCTCTCCGAGGAGATAATACCCCTACTGCTGCACTGCGGGGTCTCCGCATGGTCACTATGGAGATATGTGTACAAAGTTGCTCCTCGAGCTGTGTTTTAGAGGTAGGAGAGGGCAAGGCTAGCTCTCCCCTCCTCTAGGCTATTGGTCTGGTGGAAAAAGGATCGAACCCTTTGCATGGGTGCTCCGGGGGGTTTATATAGGCCTACCCCCCGGGGGTAAAATGGTAACCCGACTGGGTGCGGGTCCCAGCAGTCTGTCTCTTAGGCCGCCGTCCTTTCCGCTGACTCCTGGGGGCCACCTCTGGTGGGCCCCGCCGACTGACCTCGCCACTGTAGCCGCGCCTCTGATGACGTTGGCTGGGTCGTGGGGGCGTGGCAACAATGCCGCCGCCTGGCGGGCGATCACTGTCGCCACTCCCCGTCTTATCTGGTTAATGGCGCGTGGGACCCGTGGGAGGAGGTGGCCGACTCTCGGAGGCCGACTCCCACGGGGGCCGTCTTCGGGCACTCTCGCCGTCTTCTATCTCTCCCGCTGACTGGCGGGGCCCGCCGTCTCCAGGCCGTACTAGCGGGCCAATGTGGGAACAGGGTTCCGCCGCTGGGGCGAACGTCAGGGCCGGTATGGCCACAGTGTCGCGCCGTACCGAAGATCTCCTCCGGTACGTCGCACTGTGGCCATACCCGCCCTTGGTAATCAGGGTAGGGGAGGGCCATACTCCGGCCATCCCCAGTCCTGTCCTTCTTCCAGAAGGCTGAAGGTGGCGAAGTCGTGGGCCGACTCCCCATAGTCGGCATTCCTGGAGTCGCCAACTGGGAGTCGGCTTATGTCGTGGCCGTCTTCGAGATTCGGCCGTGAGTGGGCTATAGCCGACTCTCAGAGTCGGCCCTTTGTCTTGGGATCCTTTGAGGGGCGTAGCCTGCCCTGATGTCTTGAAAGGTTCTGGGCCCCGGGTTAGCCTACCCGTGGCCCATTACTCCGACAGTAGTCCCCGAAGCTGGTGAGGCGCCGAGGGATGCGCCGAGGGGCCTCAACAGTTTCTTCCTTCGAGGAGTTGGTGCCGTAGCTCGCCTGCCGTCTCCCTTCGTGCCGATTATCAGGAGGCGATTCTGCTCCGGCCGTCTTTGTCGAGTCGTCTTTCAGAGGTCGGACCTGCCTTCAAGTCGCCTTGGATCTCTTTAGGTGGTTTGAAGATCGTGGCGGGACGCAAACAGTGTGCTTGAGAAGCTACACAGCCGCTGCCCGCCGCGGACCATTCCATGGGGCGCCGCGTGGCCGGGCAAGCCTGCCAGCCCATGCGCGCGACGGGACAGGCCCGCGGGCGGGGCCCGCCACTACCGCGCCTCGGCCCTCGAGCGGATCCGCTGCGGCCGCGCGGGCGGTTGGGCTTTGGCGCAGTAAATGCGCGCGGTAACTCCGCGTGGTAGATCGTGGGGGTCGTGGGGGCGTGGGCGCAGTTAATCCCACGACGCCCCCTCGGCTCCTCAGCCCATAGGCCTATAAGTAGGCAGAGGGAGCGGGGCGGCGAAGCATGCGCGCCTGCTCTCCTCTGCTTACTCCCGTTCCTTCTTCTCCTTCTTCTTCTCACTGCCGCCGCGCCAGAACACGCCCCACTCCCGGCGATGAGTTCTTCTTCCGCCGTCGCGCCCGCCGCCGTCCGCTCCGGCGTGTGGGATGGCTCTGAAGTTGACGACGACATCATCGAGTTTCTCCGCAAGACGCGCCGCATCCCCAGCGCGAACCTCGTGTAGGCCCGCGCCCCGCCGCCGGGGGAGGTGTCGCCGGTGCCGGCGGAGGGCGAGCGCGTCGTGTTCCGCTCCCATCTGTCGCGCGGCCTGGGGCTGCTGGCGAGCGGATTCTTCCGCTCGTTCCTGGAGTTTCACGGCCTCCAACCGCACCACCTTACTCCAAACACGGTGGTGCTGTTGGGGGCCTTCGCCTCGCTCTGCGAGGGATTCCTCGGTGTTCTCCCCACCATCGAGCTGTGGGGGAATTCTTCCATTCTAAGCTCGGCACGCACGTCGCCGGCGTGCCAGCCCAATGCGGCACCTTCATCGCGCTGCGGAGGTCGACAGCCGACAATCCATTCCCCGCCATCCAGCTGATCAAGTCGGTGAAGATGTGGCAGCGTTCTTACTTCTATGTAAAGAACGTTGCCGCAGACGGCGACTGGGTCAACCTGCCGGCCTTCGAAGCCGGCGCGCCGGCTGGGAGGCAGCCCAGCTGGTCCTACCGCGCCAAGACGCTGACTCCGGCCGGAGCCGCCGCCGTCCAGCGACTTCGGGTGTTGACGCAGTCAGCCGGCCTGACTGGGGCCGACTTGCTGGCCGCCTTCGTGGCGCGCCGAGTTTTGCCGCTCCAAAGCCGGCCTCATCTGATCTGTTAGATGAGCGGCCACCGGGACCCCAGTCGGACGTGCACCAAAGATCTTCCTCACGCGGAGGTTGCGGACACGGTGTACTTCATCGCGAACTGCGGCCTCTCGGGGGACTGGCAGTTTGGTATGGAGCCATACTCGCGCGCCAACCCCCCGCCGGTGGTAAGTTGCTCTTTTCTTCTCTTTCTCTTTTTCAGCCGAATCCGGCTTCTGTTCTTTATTTCTCTTAACCTTTGAACTAGAACTCTCTTCTCCAGCCCTCATCTGGCGCCACGGGGCCGCCTTGCCAGTTCGCCTCTGATCCAGCAGAGAGCGATGCCGACGACCCCGACTTGGGGGCGGCGGCATTGGAGGCCGACGCCGAAGGAGGCGGCGA
Source organism: Aegilops umbellulata (assembly GCA_032464435.1). Lineage (NCBI taxonomy): Eukaryota > Viridiplantae > Streptophyta > Magnoliopsida > Poales > Poaceae > Aegilops > Aegilops umbellulata. The sequence goes on from CP136057.1 coordinate 620,802,080, forward strand.
AGGAGAAGAAGGCGGCCCGAGGCCCTCGGCCACCTTCGCCGACTGGCCCGTCGGTGAAGAGGGGGAAGTCGCCCCGCACCACCAGCCGAAGCAAGACGGCGCGAGGAAGCGCCGGGCCGGGCCGAGTTCCCTCGGAGGCCGGGAGAAGAAGTTTAAGGGGGCAGCCGCCGCGACCAAACGGGAAGAGGCGGCCGCGAAGGCCCAGCGCTTCCGTAAGGAAGTGAAGAAGCCGCCGCTGTCCTCTGCGTGAGTGCCCCTATTTCTCTGTCTTGTTTTTGTCTTCTGGTGGGTTTAGTCTGAGTTTTTACATGTGCTCCTCGCTTCAGGGCTCCCCTCACCCTAGGGAGGGTCGCCGCCGCCTCCATCAGGGGGTCGGTGGAGTCGTCCGCCACGACTCGGCGCATTGACCCAGCCGCCAACCACCGGGAGGCGACGGAGCAGAACGCGCAGGAGAAGCGCAACGAGGATGAAGCCGCCCGTCGGAAGAAGGCGGAGGCCGAGAAGACGGCCGCCCCCGCCCAACAGGGTCTTGAGGGAGCCGGAGCCGCCGCCGCGGCCCAAGAGCGGGCCGAAGAAGCCGCGCGCCGCCAATCGGTGCTGCTCGTCGTTCCGTTGCGCTCAGCGCCGCCTCCGGATCCCATGGAGCATTCTGGGGAGGCCGGCGGGGGACATGCTGTCGTGGAGTGGGAGGGCGGCGAGATCCCCAGGCGAGACCCGGTGGTTCCGCCACCATCGCCCCCGCCGTCATCGGGGGCCGCAAAGGGTAAACAGTCGGCGGACCCGCTAGTGCCGCCGACTTTAGACGAAGCCACGGCGAACTTGCTTCTTCAAGTCGCCCTGCCAACTCGCCGCCGGCTGGAGAAGGCGACTTCGGCGCCACGCCCTCTGGAAACCGGAGCGGCCAGCTCGGCCACGCCAGAGGTCGAGGTGACGAGTTCCGCGCCCGTCGGGTGGGCGCGGGGAGGCGGCACGGGCCCGCTGAACCAGGCGCTCCTGGACGTCCAGGCGAAGCTGCGAGCTGAAAGCGACGCCATCCAGCACTCCTCAAGGGCGCACCTAGCGACACAAGCGGCCGTCCGGGTATGTTCCTTCTGACTTGTTTTTTCTTGTTCTTCTCTGTGGGGGCGCGCCAGCGCATCCACTGGGTGTAGTCCCCGAGTTCCAGGTCGGCTGCTGAGCAGGCGGGTTGGAACTCTAATGGCGAATTCCAAACACTTATTCTTTTTGAAATGCCCACTGTAGGACTACCACAACCTCCGAGCCACCGTCTTCAACCGAAATGTTGAAGAGCTGGGCAAGCAAACTGTCGACTTGACTGAGAGCCGGAGTAAGCTCACTTCTTCGCGGGGGCGCGCCGGCGCACCCGCGGGCTGTAGTCCCCGAGATTCGGGCCGACTGCTACGCAGTCGGGCCGGATCTTCTTCGCAACTTTTTCTGATGACTTGTGTCCTTTTTCTTTTTTCTTCAGAGGCCAACGCCGTCCTTCAGGAGCAGCTGGGCGCTGCTAACACCGCCTTGCGCGCCAAAGAGGTGGAGTGTGGCAAGCTCGTCACGGAGCGCGACCTGCTGGCCGCGCAGCTGGCGGAGCAAAAGGAGCTGCTCAAGAAGGCGCGGGAGGAGGCGAAGGACAAGGAGGCTGGGCTCCAGGCCGAGTTCGAGGTCGAACGCTCCTCCTGGACCGACAAGGAGGCGATGCTGACCTCCGGCTTCCACGAGATTGAAGATATCGTTGATGGTAAGTTTTCTTTGCTTGCTTTCTTTGAGCGGCCGACTGTGGGTCGGGCCGATTCTTGCTTTTTCTGACTTCCTTCTTTTTTCGTCTTTGGCAGACTTCTTCCCGGGTTACGCACAAGCCGCCATTCAAGCCATCGAGGCTGACCGTGAGGCGCGGAGGGCGGCCGGCGAGGAGGTTGCTGTCAACGCCCCCCGGACTCTTGACGAACAGCTTCTGAGCATCGAGGCTCGTCTGCGGCCGGCTCACCGGATACTGCGCCGGCTTCAACGAATCGGCGCCCAGGCGATTGCTGCCTTGTGGCCGGAGATGCCGTTTTTGCGCACTCCCAGTCGGACTGCCGACTGGCTGGAGGTCGCAGCAGGCCGTCTGGAGGCTTGGAAGGGCTCCTCGGCATGTGTCGGGGCACGTTGTGCCTTGGAGTTCGTCAAGGCGTGGTATCCAGACTTGAGTCTGGACCAGCTGGCCACGCTCCGAGCTGAGGCCCAGCCGGAACTGGCAGCCATGGAGGGTGACTTCGTCAAGCGCGCCGCGGCGATCACCGAGTACGTCGACACCAGCGTCTTCGTTCCTGAGCGTGCTGACAACGGCGAGGAGGCGCCGCCGGAGTGGTTTGGGATGAACCCGAACTACGGCGAGGACTCGGCGGAGGTGATTGGCTCCAGCGCCGAGGAAGAAGACGAGATGGAAGCCGGCGACGAGACGGAGGCGCCGGAAACCGGAGCGGGCGACCAGCCTCAGCTCGACCGAGCCTCCAACAACGAGCCGCGCCCAATTGCGCCGACTGCTGCTGGAGGTGATCAAGCCGAGTCTGCCCCGCCGGCTGCTCCAACGTCCGACACCGCCATCTCCGCCGAGCCCCCAAACCCATCTGCCGCTTCATAAGCCGCCGTCTTGCTTTACTTATCTGTTTAGTAGTTTCTCGAAGACTTTGTTAATTCGCGCATTTCCACCCACTGGGTGTATTTTGAACATCTGTTCATGGATTCGGCCAATGGCCTTTGTGGTGTAAATATTTGTCTATATTCTATCGTTTCTTGCTTGTTGCTCTTTAGGCTTTTTTCCTTTTGCCGCCTTCCCTTGGGTGCCGTCTTTGCCAGTCGGACAGCCGCTCCGCGGACTGCCGCAGGACCAAATACCTGGCCGCCTTGGGAAGGCAAGTACTTAGCCGTTCGAGAGTTTTTGTAGCAAGTCGGATAGAAAGACGGCAAGCCGACTACTCGGAGTCGGTTTTGCGAGGATCAGCTGAAAAGCTGGCTCGGGCTATGTTTTTACGCTTTGAATCCTTAGCCTTTTTTCGTGCGGGCGCCTATTCTACCTTACTCCGGCCCACCAGTCAGTCGCTCTGCGAGCTGTGGCTTTGGCGGGAGTCGGCTTAGGCGCCGCGCACTACTTGTCTGACCGCAGGAAGCGTTTTCATAGCGCGAGACGGCAAGTCCCCGGGCCGACTGGTCGAGCCCGGGGTCAAGCGGCATAAAGAGTGTCGTACTCGGAAGCATAATTCTTATCATACAGATAACAAAAGGGGCAGTCCCCGAGTCCGTCTTGGGGGGCCCAGAGTCTTGGTACTTAAAATACAAAAAGGGGGGGCGTGATACATACTGCATCAGCTGTAAAATCTTTGAAGAAGATTCACGTTCCATGGTCGCTCCGTCTCTTTGCCGGAGTCGTCCCTCTTGCATGCTCGGGGCTTCTGAGCGTCGATCAGGTAGTAGGAGTCATTGCCCAGCACCTTGCTGATGATGAAGGGGCCTTCCCACGGATCCGACAACTTGTTTTGGCCGGCTGTTCGCTGGATCAGCCGGAGCACAAGGTCGCCCTCTTGGAAGGATCTCGGCCTGACCTTCCTATTGTAGTAGCGACGTAGGCTCTACTGGTAGATGCTGGACCGGCTGAGTGCCAACAGCCGGCCCTCTTCCAGCAGATCGACGCCGTCTTGTCGTGCTTCTTCTGCTTCCTCCGCGGTGTACATCGTGACTCGTGGGGAGTCGAACTCTATATCCGTTGGGATGACGGCTTCAGCACCGTAGACGAGGAAGAAGGGTGTGAAGCCGGTTGACTTGTTTGGAGTCGTACGCAGACTCCAGAGGACGGCCGGCAACTCGTCGAGCCAACATCCGGCCGAACGCTCCAGCGGTTCGACCAACCGAGGCTTGATGCCGGACAGGATGAGGCCATTCGCTCGCTCCACCTGGCCGTTTGACTGCGGATGGGCAACGGACGCTAGGTCCAGTCGGATGCCCTGCGTCGCGCAGAAATGGGCCAAGGCGCCTTTGGCAAAGTTGGTGCCGTTGTCGGTGATGATGCTGTGTGGTATGCCATACCGAATTGCATGTCTGAGATGAAAGTCACGGCAGTCGGACCATTCAATTTTTTGATGGGCTTCACTTCTATCCACTTGGTGAACTTGTCCACCGTGACAAGCAGATGAGTTAGGCCACCTCGTGCCGTCTTGAAGGGTCCCACCATATCCAGGACCCAAACTGCAAAGGGCCAGGCGATGGGGATAGTCTTGAGTGCTGAAGCCGGCTGATGCGGCTTGGACCGGAACTTCTGGCACCCCTTGCATTTCTGGACCAACTCTTTGGCCTCTTCAAGGGCAGTCGGCCAGAAGAAACCGTGTCGGAAGGCTTTGGCGACGAGCGCTCTTGAGGCCGCATGGTGGCCGCACTCGCCTTGATGGATGTCTCTGAGAATTGCTTGGCCTTGCTCTGGCTCGACGCAGCGCTGGTAGACGCCTGTGACGCTGTGTCTGACCAGCTCTCTGTTGATTATGGTGTATGCTGCCGCTCGGCGTTGTATTTGCCGAGCTAAGGTTTCGTCAGGCGGCAGCTCCTTGTTCACCAGGAATTGGAGGATGGGTTGGGCCCATGAGGGTGCTGCTATCTCTTCTTCTGTCAAAGCTGCGACTTGGACACGAGCGCCTGGGCTGGGAGTCGGCGGGCTGGAGTCCGCAGCCGCTTGCTGGATTACGGAAGTCCCCGGGCCAACTGGAGCAGTCCCCGGGCGAGTTCTGGAGTCTTCTCCCTAGCTGCCGCAGTCCCCGGGCCGAGTTCTGGAGTCTTCGGTCTGGCTGCAACTGCGGCACTCTTGAGATCATCTGCAACGGGTCTTGTGCTGTTTGCTTGGGCTCTCGGGCCGGATCCGGCTTCTTTAGGGGGAGTCGGCGCAAAAATTGAATCTGACTCTGGTGAGGGCTTGATGGACGGCTTGAGGAGGCGCTGGAGGGCGACGCCTGAAGGTATTGCTTGGCGGGTGGAGCCGACTCGTGCCAAAGTATCTGCTTGGTTATTGTCGTTCCTCGGCACGTGGAGGAACTCGCACCCCTCAAAATACCCACTGAGTTGCTGCACGAGAAAATGGTAGCTTGCCATGTTTGCATCCTTGGCGTCCCAGTCGCCTGACGACTGCTGTACCACCAAGTCGGAGTCACCGTAACACAGGATCCGGCGAATGCCGAGTTCTTTGGCAAGCCGGAGCCCATGAACGAGCGCCTCGTACTCGGCGACGTTGTTGGAGGCGGCGAAGTGAATCTGCAGTGCGTACTTGAGCATGTCGCCCTTGGGAGAAGTGAGGACGACGCCGGCTCCCAAGCCGGTGCGCATCTTGGAGCCATCGAAATGCATCCGCCAATGGGTGGAGTCGGGCGCCGGTGGCAGGTACTGGGTCTCGGCCCAGTCGACGAGGAAGTCGGCCAGCGCTTGCGACTTGATGGCGGTGCAGGGTTGATAGTAGATCGTGTAGGGCGCCAACTCTATGGCCCATTTGGCCACTCGGCCAGACGCATCTCGGCTTCCGATGATCTCAGCCAATGGGACTGTGCAGACCATTATGATTGGATGTTCCTGGAAGTAAGGCTTCAGCTTCTTGGCGGCGAAGTGCACGCCGTAACACATCTTCTGGTAGTGGGGGTAGTTTTGCTTGGAGGTTGACAGTACTTCACTCAGGTAGTATACCGGTCTCTGGACTGGCAGTGCCTTGCCTTCCTCCTTGCGCTCTACTACGATAACCGTGCTGACTACTCGGCTGGTGGCGGCGATGTACAGGAGCATGGGCTCTTTGGGAGTCGGAACCGCCAACATAGGGGGAGTAACCAACATCCTCTTCAGTTGCAGAAAGGCCTCGTCCGCCTTGTGGTTCCACTCGAAAAAATTGGTCTTCTTCATGAGTTGGTACAACGGGAGAGCTTTCTCGCCCAGCCGACTGATGAAACGGCTGATGGATGCCAGGCAGCTAGTGAACTTCTGCACATCCAACAGTCGGCTGGGTACCTCCATCCTCTGGATGGCCTTGATCTTCACAGGGTTGCACTCTATGCCGCGTTCGGAGACCAGGAAGCCGAGTAGCTGGACGGCTGGTACCTCCGAAAACGCACTTCTCGGGGTTAAGCTTGATCCGGAATCGGCACAGGTTCTCAAAGGTCTCTTTGAGGTCTTCCAGTAAGGTTCCACGCTTCTCCGTCTTCACCACCACATCATCCACGTAGACGTGGGCATTTCTGCCGAGTTGCTTGAGGAATCACTTCTGCATGCAGCGCTGAAAGGTGGCGTCGGCATTCCTCAAGCCGAACGTCATGGTCAGGTAGCAGAAGGCTCCGAACGGCGTGATGAAAGCGGTCTTCAGTCTGTCTGCCGGTTCAGCTTGATCTGGTGATATCCTGAATAGGCATCTAAGAAGCTCAACAGCTCGCATCCGGCTGTGGAGTCTATCACCTGATCAATTCTCGGCAAAGCAAACGGGTCCTTGGGGCAGGCTTTGTTCAGGCTTGTGTAGTCGATACACATTCGCCACTGCTTGTTCTTCTTCAGCACTAAAACTGGGTCCGCTAACCATTCTAGGAAAAATACTTCCATGATAAAGCCGGCTGCAAGGAGCCGGGCTATCTCTTCACCAACAACTCTTCTTTTCTCTTCTAACAGGAGGCGCAAGGGCTGCCTGATAGGCTTCGCATCAGACCGGACATGTAACTTGTGCTCGGCGAATTCCGTCGGTACACCTGGCATGTCTTTGGGGGACCATGCAAAGATGTCCCGATTCTCACGGAGGAAATCGACGAGCTCGCCTTCCTATTTGCTGTCGAGGTTAGCACCTATGACAGCGTACCTCTCCGGGTGCTCTGGGTCCAAAGGTATCTTCTTCGTTTCCTTTGCCGGCTTAAACGAGCCCTCAGCTTCCGACTCCTTGGGGTTGGGCGACATCTCAGGCTGCTTGCCGGCCATCGCCACAACCCGGTCAAGAAGCTGCTTCTCCGCTGCAATAACCAGGGACTCGTCCAGCCGACTACTCTCGGCCGCACAAGCGGACGACTTCCTGTAGTCGCCGACTACAGTCAGGGTTCCCTTGGAACTCGGCATCTTCATCTTGAGGTAGGCGTAGTGGGGGACCGCCATGAACTTGGCCAAGGCAGGTCGGCCAAGTAGTGCATGGTACGGGCTCCGGAGGTCCACCACTTCAAACTAGACTGGCTCTCGGCGGAAGTGATCCTTATCTCCGGAAAGGACATCTATCAAAATCTTGCTGATTGGGGAGCAGGAAAGGCCAGGGACGATCCCATGGAATACAGTCCGGCTGTTCTGGAGTTGTCTTTGCTTGATTCCCAGCTTATCCATTGTATCCTTATACAAGATGTTGATACTGCTGCCTCCATCTATCAGAACTCGCGAAAAGCGAGCTGCCCGCCTATCAGTGGCAAAGGTGGCCTCCAGGACCAAGGCATAGGACCCTGGATTCGGCATCACCTCTGGGTGATCAGCTCTGCTCCAACTGATAGGTTTCTCGGACCAGTGCATGAACTCTGGAGTCTCTGATGCTACTGCGTTGACTTCTTGCTGCTGCAGCCGCCTGCTGCGTCTGTCATCTGCCACATTGGTGAACACCACATAAGCTCCATGCTCTTCCGGGTACTCGTCTTGTACTGCACCGACTAGTCTAGCAGCCGGCTGCGGGGGCGGAAGCGGAGGCGGTTGCCCAGCAGGTGGAGGAGGCACCAAGCCGTCTCCCTTGGCAATCCTAGTCAGCCAGTAGCACTTTCTGGTGGTGTGGTTCGATGGCTTCGCGCCACTGTGGAACTTGCAGGGGCCATCTAGAGTCTGCTCGTAGGAGAAAGCCGGCAGCCAATTGGGCTTGCCGCCCTTCTGCCGCTTGGGTGGAGGCTGCCCTTCCGGTTGCTGATCGTCGATCGTCGCGACCTGCCGGCTATTGGAAGCCGGCTGCGGGCCCTTGCACTTGTGATCGTTCTGCTGCTGCCGCCGGCTGGCATCTCCAGCCGTGGTTCTGGGAGCCTGTGGGGCGACTTTTCCTGTCGCGCTGACTTGGATCTCCGTCTTCATAGAAGAGTCGGCTATGGCGTACTTGTCTGCTATGATTAGCAGCTCATCCAGGGTCTCCGACTCGTCGCAGAGGAGCTTGTGCTTGAGGAGGGTGCCTTCTCTGCACCCAGCGGTGAAGTACTCAATGGCCTGCACCTCGTGCACGCCCTCGCAGGAGTTTCGGAGCTCGGCCCAACGCGTGAGGTAGTCGCGAGTTGATTCGTCGGGGCCTTGTATGCATAAGGAGAGCTGACGAGGCTTGGGAGGTCGCTTGTATGTGCTCGTAAAGTTGCGGATGAAAGCCTCGGTGAAGTCGACCCAACTGTTGATGCTGCCGGGCTTCAGGCTGTTCAGCCATGTCTGGGCCGTGCCCTGGAGCATGAGCGGAACATACTTCACGGCAACGCGCTTGTTGCCGTTCGCTATGCTGACGGCTGTGGAGTAGTCAACCAGCCAGTCCTCTGGCTTCACGGAGCCGGTGTACTTGGGGGTATCTCTGGGGAGAGTGAATCCTTTGGGGAAGGGCTCATCTCGAATGCGGGGACCAAAACACGGCGGCCCCAGCTCATCTTCTGCTTCCAGTGCCAGAGATCGATGGAGTCGGTCAATCCGGAGGCGGGCATCGTTCTCTCCGACTCCCTCTCGGCGGCCTAGGCGACCTCCGAGAGTCGGATGTTCAACGGGCGGTGGAGAGACTCGCCTTTCTCTGTGGGGTGGCGGAGGCACATAGTCGTCCCGCCGCTCTACTGCTCTCGGGCGGCCGTCTTGGTCGCGCTCGATGGTGATATGAGTCCGACTGCGGCTTGCAGCCGACTCCTTGTCTTTACTTCCGCGGACGCCGCCAGTCGGCGCCCGAGAAGTCGCGCCTTGATCTCGGCGGGGTGGCAGGTCGTCTTTCTGCTGCTGCGGCCCCTCGGTTCGGCAGCCAGCCGCGTTCTGCACGCCAGCCGCGTCGAGGAGTTGCTGGACTCGCTCCGTCATCAGTCGGCGCTCTTCGCCCTCGAGTCCATCTAACTCGTCTGCCGCCGCCTGGGCAGCTCGAACGTTCTCGGCGGGCGTAGCGTATACGGGGCGGTTGGCCCCGAACATGCTGGCGATGTCCGCGCCGCGCTAGCGGACCGCGCCCTGGCGGCTCGGCCCCACCAGGGCCGGCGAGCCGCCCACGGCGCGATCCATCTCGCGTTGGTAGGCCTCTGACAAGCGTCTCATGCTGGCCAGCTTTTTCGCGCCTTCGACGAGCTGGAGGCGGCGTGCCTCCAGCGCTTCGGCGTCGGCGTCCTCCGGAATGGGCGCATCTAGGTCTTGCAGTGCCGCGTCAAGCGGGTCGCGAGCTCTCCCGTCGGAGTGCTCGCCATGGTCGATGACGAGCACCTCAGTGACGGTGCTTCCACTGCCCTCCGCGCGAGGGAGCGGCTCATCGTAGACCACCACGTTGGTGGGGAAGGTGTCGAGCGACGCGGTGTCGGAGTCGACCAGCATCGGGTCGGTGGAGCCTACGGACTCCAGGTCGGTGGCAGGCTCGCCAGCAACATGGAGGTCGTCGAGGAGGCCCGCGAGAAAGTTCGCGGGGCTGCTGGTGCCTGCGTCGGACGCAGGCTCGTCGGAGAGGCTAACCTCGCCGACAAGATCGGCGAGGCAACTGGCCGCGCAAACGGTCTCAACGTTGCGCAGCGCGTCAGCGTGAACTTCTTATGGCGTGCCGGGCTGGCTACGCTCGCCAGGGAGGAAAAGTGTTCCCGTCCAGAACAGATCTCCGGACGACGGTGCACCTCGCCCCACGGTGGGCGCCAAATGTCGGGGCTTGGGTGCGACATATGCCAAAGGATGGCTTATCATGGTGGGGGCGAGTAGAACGTCGCCGGTGCCTGGAAACGGGATGAGGCGTAAACATGCTCGCCGGCGGATCTTACCCAGCTTTGGGGCTCTCCGAGGAGATAATACCCCTACTGCTGCACTGCGGGGTCTCCGCATGGTCACTATGGAGATATGTGTACAAAGTTGCTCCTCGAGCTATGTTTTAGAGGTAGGAGAGGGCAAGGCTAGCTCTCCCCTCCTCTAGGCTGTTGGTCTGGTGGAAAAAGGTTCGAACCCTTTGCATGGGTGCTCCGGGGGGTTTATATAGGCCTACCCCCCGGGGGTACAATGGTAATCCGACTGGGTGCTGGTCCCAGCCGTCTATCTCTTAGGCCGCCGTCCTTTCCGCCGACTCCTGGGGGCCACCTCTGGTGGGCCCCGTCGACTGATCTGGCCACTGTAGTCGCGCCTCTGATGACGTTGGCTGGGTCGTGGGGGCGTGGCAACAGTGCCGCCGCCTGGCGGGCGATCACTGTCTCCACTCCCCGTCTTATCTGGTTAATGGCGCGTGGGACCCGTGGGAGGAGCTGGCCGACTCTCGGAGGCCGACTCCCACGGGGGCCGTCTTCGGGCGCTCTCGCCGTCTTCTATCTCTCTCGCTGACTGGCGGGGCCCGCCGTCTCCAGGCCGCACTGGCGGGCCAACGTGGGAACAGGGTTCCGCCGCTGGGGCGAACGTCAGGGCCGGTATGGCCACAGTGCCGCGCCGTACCGAAGATCTCCTCCGGTACGTCGCACTGTAGCCATACCCGCCCTTGGTAATCAGGGTAGGGGAGGGCCATACTCCGGCCATCCCCAGTCCTGTCCTTCTTCCAGAAGGCTGAAGGTGGCGAAGTCATGGGCCGACTCCCCATAGTCGGCATTCCTGGAGTCGCCAACTGGGATTCGGCTTATGTCGTGGCCGTCTTCGAGATTCGGCCGTGAGTGGGCTATAGCCGACTCTCAGAGTCGGCCCTTTGTCTTGGGATCCTTTGAGGGGCGTAGCCTGCCCCGATGTCTTGAAAGGTTCGGGGCCCCGGGTTAGCCTACCCGTGGCCCATTACTCCGACACGACACATTTGTCAAGAGATTCCATGAAGATGTAATCGATCGGCGATGACATCAACTCAAAGGAATGATGAAGCGAAAGGTTATTGGAACCACGGATACGACACAAACTCGAAACCAAACTTGCAGTTCAAGGCGAAATGATATGAAGAGGAAGATCGACGTAAGCTTAGCTCATCGTCGAAAATTGTGCTTCGAGAAGAAGGACCAGGTAGCACAGTTAAAATTTGCACGATAATGATATAGCCGATCAGGCTAGGAATGACTTGAAGGATTATTAAACTCGTAAGCAACGAGAATTACTTAGAGTTATTGAATCAGAGTGCGGAATCGATTCACTTATTAGTGTTCTTGAGTGACTAATAACCCAGAACCTGGGGGGAATCTAAGATCGGTGAGAAGCAATACTAGATGAAGACTCGCGGTGAGCAACACAGTTCTTGAGATACCATAGGTTAATACTCGAGGAATATCAAAATAGAGGTTGCGGAGATGTATCGATTAACAGAAGACAAGTGCTTTAACTTGTCTAAGAGATGGAATCAAGGAGAAAATGTGGTCAGGACCACGATTGCAAACGAGCTCGCCGCCCGTGACACTCTCACGTAATAATGAGTTGGGGTTGTACACGCCCCGGAGTCTCAGGGGTGCCCGCCTCAGGCCCTAGGGCTCCCTCCCACGCCTAGTGGCAGCACTTAGCTCCACGCTGGTGAGAAGACTTGAAGACCAGAAGACTAGACTAGGTGCCGGACGCGGCCTTTCGCTTTGGATCTCTCTTCTTGTAGTTTTGCTTTCTGGATCTGGATTTAAGTTGAAACCGAGTGTTTATCATTGCGCGTGGGGGTGCATTTTCTTGCTCGAGCAATTTCTTGCCTTCTGGATCTCGTTTTGTCTAGGACTCATGTCCGTCGCCTTCCCCTCACGAGCTCCTCGCGAGCGGGACTGCGCAAAGCGCGCGCACGCCAAGTGCGCGCTAGCACTGCAACTGGTGCTCACCTCTTGTGGGGCCCCTTTTGACGGGGCGACGAGCTCCGTGGGGTTCTCAGAAACTTGATGCCTCGCGACCCATCTCAAAGCTGCCGCTGACTAAGGTAAACCACGACGGAAAACTGACACCCAGATTCACGAGTTCACGAGGACAGAAACTCACATCTCATAGGAAAGTAAAAACTGCAATTTGCTTACATGATGGGCCCCCTCCCAAAAATGCTCTTACAAGTTTTCCAAGGGCCATGCCCGAGCTTTGTGTGTGGGATGAAACGACATGAGAACATGGGATCAGCCACAAATGTCGCTCACTACATCACCCACAAACGCGTCACTCGCGTCATCATCGTCTTCATCGGCATCGTCACCGCCATCAGCGACGCCGCCGACACCGTCATCAACCACGTCGCCTTCGTCTGCGACGACCACCACCCCGTCATCTTCCAAAGTGAAGGACCTAACCAACGCGTCCATGTTGTCTTCAACCCAACGCGCCAGGTCACCCCGGACGGCCGTGGGAACGGGGGCGATGGTGGTGTTGAAATCGAAGTTGGGGTCGGCATTCAGAAGGTGGCTGAAGACACGAGAGAAAGCGCACTCAAGCAGGCCACGTCCCCTTTCCACCACAAGTCGGCGAGCTCTGGCAGATCGAGCCTCCAGGTGCATCACCACCTCATTGAAGAAGGTTAGGTGGCTGGCATAGTCATTCGAGTGAGGGGCCAGCACCTCCACGTCGCAAATATGGCCCAGGGCGGTGTTGGTCCTGTTCCGGAGATCCTGAAGCATGGGGGCATGCTCGCACTCCAGCGTTCGTTGTTGGAGCACTTCATGCGTGTTCTGCCGCGCAATGGCCTCAGTGTCATCAACCCGCCTACAAAGAGAACGCAGCTCGGCGCGGGCGGAGGCCAAGTCCGCCTGTGCCGTAACCAGGGCGGCGGCCGTGGCCTCCGCGCGCCTCTCAGCCTCGTCCAACCTGGGCCTGAGGGCAGCGGCCCTGCCCGCATCCTCCGTACCCGCGAGCTTCAGTTTCAGGTCGTACCTATCCTCCAGGCCCGCGTGAACCTCGGCCACCCGGCGATTCACCTCCTCCTCAACTCCGGCCTCGCGACCCCCGACCGCATCTTCTGCTTGAGCAACTTGACGCTCCCTCGTCTCCAGTCGCTCGAGCTCGAGGCTGCGCTCCACGGCTTCCAGGGCCAGCACCTCACCGCGCTTCCGGACCTCCTCATCCTCCGCGGGCGTCCCCCTCAGCGATGCAAGAGCGGCCCTGCGCACCTCCACCTGCTGCTCAAGGGATGCACTCCAGGCCTGGAGCTCCCACGCGCGTTCCTCCGTAGCCTCGCGACGGCGGTCAGCTTCGCGAGCCTCTTCTAAGGCTCGCGAGCGGGCTTCATGGGTGACCTTGAGGGACGCCTCGGCCTTCGCATTCTCAAGGTCGCGCTGAGAGCCACCGAGGTTGATGGCCACCCTCAACTTGTGCCGCTCCTCCACCAGTCGGAGACCTTCAGCCTCAAAGCACGAGTCGACACCCGCGAGCTCTTCACCAAGTCGGCTCATCGCGCCCATCGCCTCCTGGAAGAGCTCGTGATGAACTACGCTCCGCTCACGCTCGAGCTCGAACGCTTGACCCACCTCATCCTCCACCTCGGGGGCTGCGGGCGAGGCGCCAAGTGGCGCGCCACCTCCCGGCAGGGGGCTAGGGGCTGACGCCACACCAGACGCAAGCCTGTCCTCACGAGAAGCCCAAGCCGATTAGGGCTCGCTGCTTGAAGAGGAACCAAAGATCAAAGCCAACCAGCTGCTGCCCATGAGCAAAGGAGGAGTCTTGGGCACACCCTCCAAGCTCCACGCCAGACCGTGGGGAGGGGTGGCCAAGCTGCGGGCTCGGCGTGCCACGAAGGCAGAGATGCTCCCCCAACCGACCCAGCTCCAAGGGCGGTAGGAAGACCAGGAACGCTCAAGGCAGATGGGGGAGTCGATGAAGGAGTAGGCCGCTTCTCGGGAGACGCAATAGCTTTAGCAGAAGGAGCCCTAGAGAACTGACGTCGGGATAAGGGGACTACACGCAAGAAGCCGTGACAACAAGATACTTACGTGTCAATGGCGATGTACTTTCGCCGCTTCAACGGCCCGAAGATATTGCTGCTGCTAGGGGATCCTTTCCTCTTGCGGAGCTCCTCGAAGTCCACACAAATACGACCAAAACGCTAGACGTGACGGCCGGTGCGCGGCGGGGCCGAAGAAGAGCCTGGAAGGATGTCTTTAGGGGTGCCCGGTTGCGACAAACAGTCGGGCACCGTCTCACCACAACCTCCCTAGGCTTCTGGAGCCTTGTCCTTGGGAGCCGCATGCTACGCCTCCTCAACAATCGGCGCCCCAGGAGGGGGGGGGGGTCGCAGGCCCCCGAGGACGACGCCCCAGGATCACCACTCGGCGTGTGCTCCTCAGTACTCGAGCCACCGGACCCTATAGGAGCTCGCCCTCCAGCACCTTCACCTGGGGCGAGCTTGGCACCGGTGGCTAAGAAGGGAACCGCGATGACGGGGTTCTCGCGGGGCCCCACCAGTCCGATCAGCCGCAACCCCCATTCGTGGAAAGAAGGCATGATCGATGCAAACTCATCCTTGTTCTTGCAGTGATACAGCAGGCAATTCTTCCCAGGCATTTCGGCCGGCAAAGGGACACCCGTCAAGACCTTGAGCACTGTTTGCCGTGTCCCGAGAGGGAGCCCAGACTCCTGGAACCTCATGTGGTCCTGACTGTTGAGCAAGGTCCACATTGGGCGAGAGTGGCGCTGAAGGAGAGCAACCCGGCGTTTGACGAACTCCTTCACCACCATCTGCGCGGTCATGTCGCGGTCCTTTAGCAACCTTAGCCTGGCCGAGACGAGAGCAAGGTGGGGGCTCAAGAGCTTCTGGTGGCCCCATCCGGAGTTTGGAACAGTCGGCCCCGCCGGGAGACGAAGCAGGGGGCTAAGCACGATGGCATCAACAAAGACCCATCGCGTAGGAAACTCGTTCGTGGATGAAGGGAGCCCGAAGTTAATCCCCACGCCCGCACTCACGGCCACGGCTTGGAAGCTCACGCACCCCGAGCATTGCTGAGGGTTGGCCAGGTGCAGCAAGAAGAAATGATGGAGGAGGGCCACCGAAGGAGCGATACCCACCATGGCTTCACACATGAAAGCGAAGACAGCAAGAATAGTCGCCGATTGGGGGTCAAGACGTAGCATGTGGATCTTGTAATGCTCTACCACCGCGTTGAGAAAGGCGGAGAATGGAGGAATCCGGCCAGCCCAGAGGGCATCTATGAAGATTGGGACCTTGGTGGCTGCCCGAGCCATGCGGGTGTGAGATGAAGGCCAAGCCATCATCTCTCCCCACTCGTTGAAGCTGGAAGCAAGCATTGGACGCACCTTGTCCATGGCCTCGTCGTTGAGCACCCGGGATCGGCCTAGCGCCGGCTCGACAGCTGGAGGAGTGCCTGACGGGGACATTGGCTTCTTCCCCTTGTCCGCTGGTTTCGGCGCCATGGCAACTAAGCAGGGGGGCAAGTCAGATCAGAGAAGGGAAGCAGAGTCTCAAGGAAGCGGAGAGATTGGGGAAGCGAGGCGCAGGCGACGGAGGAATAACTGTGTAGGCCGCGGGGGCCGCATAGCTAGGCGGATTCAAAGGCAGCGTGGGGAAGTGGAGACGCCCACGTCCAATCAACCACCACGCGTCAACTGAGGCCGCGGCCTTTTGGGGCCCGCGGTGCTCTGAACTTGACCCTTGGCTTCGCCGCGAAGCCAAGCCCGAGCACACCTTGGGCCCGAGGGCTACTTTCGGCGTTCTGGGAACGGGGGTCCCCAGACCAGCCTGCCTGCGGCCCATGGCGTGGCTAAGCCAGCCGGCCGTACGGCCCATCTTCATCAACAAGGCATCCAAGACCCTAGCGAGGGTCCAAGCCTCGCGAGGCGGACGACGCAAGACCTCCTCAGGAGTGGCCTAGTCAGGCAGGATCACGAGGAGCGGAGATATCAAGGCGGGGCGAACCTCACAAGGCTCTTGTGACGTGAGCCATGACGAACGACACAAGGCGGGCGCCAAGCGGGTGCCAGCGTGCGCAGCGTCCTTGTTTCCTCTTTGGTGCTAAGGAGGCCAGCGCAGGCGAGGACTACCGAGGCATCAGGCAAAGGTTGCTATATTGGTGCAACGAGACCAAGTCCAGAAGGACGGCAAGACGGAGGTCATCGTGGAGCCCAAGACGGCGTCACCACCAGAGCCTTTCGCAGGCGAAGACCACTTTTGTCAGGATAGCTTGTACTAGCTGTCCCCCTTCAAATTTGCCCGCCGATGTTGGCTCCCTTCCCGCTCGATATTTGGGAAGAGGACCAGGGCCTATATAAGTAGAGCTAGCCACCACAGTAGGATCGAGCAATTCACCCAGCTCTCACTCGCTAAGAGACCAAGCACAAGAACACCTCAACCTCAGGAGGCTATTCTTCCCTTGTACTGTTCATCATCAGCCCAAGAGGCAATCCACCACCACACACTGGAGTAAGGTATTACACCACAACGGCGGCCCGAACCAGTATAAACCTCGTGTCTCTTTGTGTTGCGAGTCCGTCGAGTTCGTCCGCGAGATCTTAGCGAGCTAGGGCGTAGATCTGTAGGAGGGAAAGACTTCGCGCGCACCCCAGTGTTCGAACCTTAAGGGTTTGTCGGAACCCCACATCCGACAGCGGTAAAACCACTTACCAGCTTGCATACCTTGATAAGGATTCGATTTTGCATAAGATAAGCAGAGAAGAACACATGTCCACGGAGGGAGGAGCACATGGTATGTTCTGCTCTTTTGCAATTTATCCGTGGCCTGACTGCTTTCTCGCCGTCAAACCGCTCTCTCTCAATCTACCAAGCCCCCTCTTTATCGATTCCGGCTTTTCAGATAGAAGCCTCCTCAACTCCATTAACGATCCCCTCTTATTTGGCTGAGTTCACGATAAGTAGATAATAAAGAGTATAGTAGAAGAATGAGATTATCAAAAGTCAAATAGCAATTGAAACAAGCAAATTGACCCCAAACCCAAAAGGATAAATCTCAAAAACTATCCAAAGAGCAGTGGAATTATTACAAACATTCAAGGAGAATTAAGAACAAAAAAGAAAAGGCCTAAATGCACCAAACTGGTTCCCACCATGGACAACAAAATCATGAGAATGCAAACCAAACACCAAGAGAGGTGATTCGTGCGTAGCTTCTCCTAATGAGATAGAAAATGCCACAACCATGACAATTCATCAATTTTAAACATAAAAAGGCGATAGGAATAAATAAATGTGTAGAGGGCACAATGTTAGTTGCATTGAGATTTGAGAGGGCTCAGATTCGTCTTTGATAGATCATACAACCTAGCTCCACCATCTTCTTTCAGTAGATCAATGCCCACCATTGATGTCGAGCTCCTCTAGTTATCACTCAACAGAATGACCATCCAAGACAGAGCCGTCAACATTAGGTGAGAATGAAAATGTTCCAAATGGGGGGAGTGGATTTTTTATGCCCACAACTCCTCGAATAACCGAAGACAAGTTTATGCCAGCCATGTTTTATCATCATCGCCCCAGATAAGTTTCCAACATGGTTCATTTTGTGCTGAACTTTTTCCAAAATGATCAAAACAGTGATTTTGACCGCAACATGTGAAGGAAATATGCCCTAGAGGCAATAATAAAGTTATTATTTATTTCCTTACATGTCATGATAGATGTTTATTATTCATGCTAGAATTGTATTAACAGGAAACATAATACATGTGTGAATACATAGACAAACAGAGTGTCACTAGTATGCCTCTAATTGACTAGCTCATTAATCAAAGATGGTTATGTTTCCTAACCATGAACATAGAGTTGTTATTTGATTAACGAGATCACATCATTAGTTGAATGATCTGATTGACATGACCCATTCCATTAGCATAGCACCCGATCGTTTAGTATGTTGCTATTGCTTTTATCCATGACTTATACATGTTCCTATGACTATGAGATTATGCAACTCCCGTTTGCCGGAGGAACACTTTCGGTGCTACCAAACGTCACAACGTAACTGGGTGATTATAAAGGAGTACTACAGGTGTCACCAAAGGTAGATGTTGGGTTGGCGTATTTCGAGATTAGGATTTGTCACTCCAATTGTCGGAGAGGTATCTCTGGGCCCTCTCGGTAATGCACATCACTTAAAGCCTTGCAAGCATTGCAACTAATGAGTTAGTTGCGAGATGATGTATTACAGAACGAGTAAAGAGACTTTCCGGTAACGAAATTGAACTAGGTATTGGATACCGACGGTCGAATCTCGGGCAAGTAACATACCGATGGACAAAGGGAACAACGTATGTTGTTATGCGGTCTGACCGATAAAGATCTTCGCAGAATATGTAGGAGCCAATATGGGCATCCAGGTCCCGCTATTGGTTATTGACCAGAGACGTGTCTCGGTCATGTCTACATTGTTCTCGAACCGTAGGGTCCGCACGCTTAAGGTTTCGATGACAGTTATATAATGAGTTTATAAGTTTTGATGTACCGAAGGAGTTCGGAGTCCCGGATGAGATCGGGGACATGACGAGGAGTCTCGAAATGGTCGAGACGTAAAGATCGATATATTGGACGACTATATTCGGACATCGGAAGGGTTCTGAGTGGTTCGGGTATTTTCGGAGGTACCGGGGAGTTACGGGAATACGAGGAAGAAGCAATGGGCCTTGATGGGCCTTAGTGGGAAGGACCAGGAGGTGGCGCGCGCCCCTCCCAAGCCCAGTCCGAATTGGACAAGGGGTTTGGGCCGCGGCCCCTCTCTCCCTTCCTTCCCCTCTTCCCCTCTTTCCCCCCTTGACCTAGTTGGACTAGGAAAGGTGGAATCCTACTCCCGGTGGGAGTAGGACTCCCCTGGCGCGCCCAAACCTAGGGCCGGCCTCCTCCCTCCCTTGCTCCTTTATATACGGGGGCAGGAGGCACCCCATGGACAAACAAGTTGATCTTCGTGATCGTTCCTTAGCCGTGTGCGGTGCCCCCCCCCCACCATATTCCACCTCGGTCATATCGTTGCAGTGCTTAGGCGAAGCCCTGCGTCGGTAGTACATCAAGATCGTCACCACGCCGTCGTGCTGACGGAACTCCTCCCCGAAGCTTTGCTGGATCGGAGCCCGGGGAGCGTCATCAAGCTGAACGTGTGCCAAGAACTCGGAGGTGCCGGAGTAACGGTGCTTGGATCGGTCGGATCAGGAAGACGTACGACTACTTCCTCTACGTTGTGTCAACGCTTCCGCTTCGGTCTACGAGGGTACGTAGACATCACTCTCCCCTCTCGTTGCTGTGCATCACCATGATCTTGCGTGTGCGTAGGAAAATTTTGAAATTACTACGTTCCCCAACAGTGGTATCAGAGCCTAGGTTTTTATGGTTTGATGTTATTTACACGAGTAGAACACAAGTGAGTTGTGGACGATACAAGTCATACTGCCTACCAGCATGTCATACTTTGGGTCAGCGGTATTGTTGGATGAGACGACCCGGACCAACCTTACGCGTACACTTACGCGAGACCGGTTCCCTCGACGTGCTTTGCACACAGATGGCTTGCGGGAGACTGTCTCACCAACTTTAGTTGAACCGAGTATGGCTACGCCCGGTCCTTGAGAAGGTTAAAACGGAGTCTATTTGACGAAGTATCGTTGTGGTTTTGATGCGTACGTGAGATTGGTTCTTGCTTTAGCCCGTAGCAGCCACGTAAAATTTGCAACAAACGAAGTAGAGGACGTCTAACTTGTTTTTGCAGGGCATGTTGTGATGTGATATGGTCAAGACATGATGCCAAATTTTATTGTATGAGATGATCATGTTTTGTAACCGAGTTATCGGCAACCGGCAGGAGCCGTATGGTTGTCGCTTTATTGTATGCAATGCAATCGCCCTGTAATGCTTCACTTTATCACTAAGCGGTAGCGATAGTCGTAGAAGCATAAGATTGGCGAGACGACAACGATGCTATGATGGAGATCAAGGTGTCGCGCCGGTGACGATGGTGATCATGACAGTGCTGCGGAGATGGAGATCACAAGCACAAGATGATGATGGCCATATCATATCACTTATATTGATTGCATGTGATGTTTATCTTTTATGCATCTTATCTTGCTTTGATTGACGGTAGCATTATAAGATGATCTCTCACTAATTATCAAGAAGTGTTCTCCCTGAGTATGCACCGTTGCGAAAGTTCTTCGTGCTGAGACACCACGTGATGATCGGGTGTGATAGGCTCTACGTTCAAATACAACGGGTGCAAAACAGTTGCACACGCGGAATACTCAGGTTATACTTGACGAGCTATGCATATAAGATATGACCTCGGAACACGGAGATCGAAAGGTCGAGCGTGAATCATATAGTAGATATGATCACAATGATGATGTTCACCATTGAAAACTAATCCATTTCACGTGATGATCGGTTATGGTTTAGTTTGATTTGGATCACGTGATCACTTAGAGGATTAGAGGGATGTCTATCTAAGTGGGAGTTCTTAAGTAATATGATTAATTGAACTTTAATTTATCATGAACTTAGTCCTAGTAGTATTAGCATATCTATGTTGTAGATCAATAGCTCGCATTGTTGCTTCCCTATGTTTATTTTGATATGTTCCTAGAGAAAATTGTGTTGAAAAATATTAGTAGCAATGATGCGGATCGGATCCGTGATCTGAGGTTTATCCTCATTGCTGCACAGAAGAATTATGTCCTTAATGCACCGCTAGGTGACAGACCTATTGCAGGAGCAGATGCAGACGTTATGAACGTTTGGCTAGCTCAATATGATGACTACTTGATAGTTTAGTGCACCATGCTTAATGGCTTAGAATCGGGACTTCAAAGACGTTTTGAACGTCATGGACCATATGAGATGTTCCAGTAGTTGAAGTTAATATTTCAAGCAACTACCCGAGTTGAGGGATATGAAGTCTCCAACAAGTTCTATAGCTAAAAGATGGAGGAGAATCGCTCAACTAGTGAGCATGTGCTCAGATTGTCTGGGTACTACAATCGCTTGAATCAAGTGGGAGTTAATCTTCCAGATAAGATAGTGATTGACAGAATTCTCTAGTCACCATCACCAAGTTAGTAGAACTTCGTGATGAACTATAGTATGCAAGAGATGACGAAAACGACTCCCGAACTTTTTCATAATGATGAAATCGATGGAGTTAGAAATCAAGAAAGAGCATCAAGCGTTGATGGTTGACAAGATCACTAGTTTCAAGTAAAGGGCAAAGGGAAGAAGGGGAACTTCAAGAAGAATGGCAAGCAAGTTGCTGCTCAAGTGAAGAAGCCCAAGTCTGGACCTAAGCCTGAGACTCAGTGCGTTTACTGCAAAGGGACTGGTCACTAGAAGCGGAACTACCCCAAGTGATTGGCGGGTAAGAAGGATGGCAAAGTAAACATAAGTATATTTGATATACATGTTATTGATGTGTACTCTGCTAGTGTTCATAGCAACCCCTCAGTATTTGGTACTAGTTCAAGTTGCTAAGATTAGTAACTCGAAACGGGAGTTGCAGAATGAACGAAGACTAGTTAAAGGGCAAGGTGACAATGTGTGTTGGAAGTGGTTCCAAGATTGATATGATCATCATCACACACTCCCTATACTTTTGGGATTAGTGTTGAAACTAAATAAGTGTTATTTGGTGTTTGCGTTGAGCATGAATATGATTTGATCATGTTAATTGCAATACGGTTATTCATTTAAGTAAGAGAATAAATTGTTGTTCTGTTTACATGAATAAACCTTCTATGGTCATACACACCAATGAAAATAGTTCATTGGATCTCGATCGCAGTGATACACATATTCATAATATTGAAACCAAAAGATGCGAAGTTAATAATGATAGTGCAACCTATTTGTGGCACTGCCGTTTAGGTCATATTGGTGTAAAGCGCATGAAGAAACTCCATGCTGATGGGATTTTGGAATCACTTGATTATGAATCACTTGATGCTTGCGAACCATGCCTCTTGGGCAAGATGACTAAAACACCGTTCTCCGGAACAATGGAGCAAGCAACAGATTTGTTGGAAATCATACATACTGATGTATGTGGTCCGATGAATATTAAGGCTCGCGACAAGTATCATTATTTTCAGAACTTCACAGATGATTTGAGCAGATATGGGTATATCTACTTGATGAAACATAAGTCTAAAACATTTGAAAAGTTCAAAGAAATTTAGAGTGAAGTGGAAAATCATCGTGACAAGAAAATAAAGGTTTCTACGATCTGATCGCGGAGACAAATATTTGAGTTACGAGTTTGGTCTTCAATTAAAACAATGTGGAATAGTTTCACAAATTCATGCCACCTGGAACACAACAGCATAATGGTGTGTCCGAACGTCATAACCGTACTTTATTGGATATAGTACAATCTATGATGTTTCTTACCGATTTACCAATATCATTTTGGGATCATGCATTAGAGACAGCTGCATTCACGTTAAAAGGGGCACCATCTAAAGTCCGTTGAGACGACACAATATGAACTGTGGTTTGGCAAGAAACCAAAGTTGTCGTTTCTTAAAGTTTGGGGTTACAATGCTTATGTGAAAAAGTTTCATCCTGATAAGCTCAAACCCAAATCGGAGAAATGTGTCTTCATAGGTACCCAAAGGAGACTGTTGGGTACACCTTCTATCACAGATCCAAAAGGCAAGATATTCGTTGCTGAGAATGGATCCTTTCTAGAGAAGGAGATTCTCTCGAAAGAAGTGAGTGGGAGGAAAGTAGAAAACTTGATAAGGTAATTGTACCTTCTCCCTTATTGGAAAGTAGTTCATCACAGAAATCTGTTCCTGTGACTACTACATCAATTAGTGAGGAAGCTAATGATGATGATCATGTAACTTCAGATCAAGTTACTACCGAATCTCGTAAGTAAACCAGAGTGAGATCCGCACCAGAGTGGTACGGTAATCCTGTTCTGGAAGTCATGTTACTAGACCATGATGAACTTGCGAACTATGAGGAAGCAATGATGAGCCCAGATTCCGCGAAATGGTTAGAGGCCATGAAATCTGAGATATGATCCATGTATGAGAACAAAGTATGGACTTTGATGGATTTGCCCGATGATCAGCAAGCCAAAGAAAATAAATGGATCTCAAAGAGGAAGACGGACACTGATAGTAGTGTTACATCTACAAAGCTAGAATTGTCGCAAAAGGTTTTCGACAAGTTCAAGGTGTTGACTACGATGAGAAGTTTCTCACTCGTATCTATGCTTAAAGTCTGTCCGAATCATGTTAGCAATTGCCGCATTTTATGAAATCCGGCAAAAGGATAAACAAAACTACATTCCTTAGTGGATTTATTAAAGAAGAGTTGTATACGATGCAACTAGAAGGTTTTGTCGATCCTGAAGGTGTTAACAAAATATGCAAGCTCCAGCGATCCATCTATGGACTGGTGCAAGCATCTCGGAGTTGGAATATACGCTTTGATAAGTTGATCAAAGCATATAGTTTTATACAGACTTGCGGTGAAGCCTGCATTTACAAGAAAGTGAGTGGGAGCACTACAGCATTTCTGATAAGTATATGTAAATGACATATTATTGATCGGAAATAATGTAGAATTATTCTGTAAAGCATAAAGGAGTATTTGAAAGGAGTTTTTCGAATAAGGACCTCGGTGAAGCTGCTTACATATTGAGCATCAAGATCTATAGAGATAGATCAAGACGCTTGATAAGTTTTTCAATAAGTACATACCTTGAAAAGATTTTGAAGTAGTTCAAAATGGAACAGTCAAAGAAAGAGTTCTTACCTGTATTACAAGGTGTGAAATTGAGTAAGACTCAAAGCCCGACCACGGCAGATGATAGAAAGAGAATGAAAGTCATTTCCTATGCCTCAGCCATAGATTCTATAAAGTATGCCATGCTATGTACCAGATCTATTGTATACCCTACACTGTGTTAAGCAAGGGAGTACAATAGTGATCTAGGAAGTAGATCACTGGACATCGGTCAAAATTATCCTTAGTAAAATAAGGATATGTTTCTCGATTATGGATGTGACAAAAAGGTTCGTCGTAAAAGGTTACGTCGATGCAAGTTTTGACACTAATCTAGATGACTCTAAGTCTCAATCTAGATACATATTGAAAGTGGGAGCAATTAGCTAAAGTAGCTCCGTGCAAAGCATTGTAGACATAGAAATTTGCAAAATACATACGGATCTGAATTTTGGCAGACCCGTTGACTAAGCTTCTCTCACAAGCAAAACATGATCACACCTTAGTACTCTTTGGGTGTTAATCACATAGCGATGTGAACTAGATTACTGAATCTAGTAAACCCTTTGGGTGTTGGTCACATATCGATGTGAACTATGGGTGTTAATCACATGGTGATGTGAACTATTGCTATTAAATCACATGGCGATGTGAACTAGATTATTGACTCTAGTGCAAGTGGGAGACTGAAGGAAATATGCCCTAGAGGCAATAATAAAGTTATTATTTATTTCCTTACATGTCATGATAGATGTTTATTATTCATGCTAGAATTGTATTAACAGGAAACATAATACATGTGTGAATACATAGACAAACAGAGTGTCACTAGTATGCCTCTACTTGACTAGCTCATTAATCAAAGATGGTTATGTTTCCTAACCATGAACAAAGAGTTGTTATTTGATTAACGAGATCACATCATTAGTTGAATGATCTGATTGACATGACCCATTCCATTAGCATAGCACCCGACCGTTTAGTATGTTGCTATTGCTTTTATCCATGACTTATACATGTTCCTATGACTATGAGATTATGCAATTCCCGTTTGCCGGAGGAACACTTTGGGTGCTACCAAATGTCACAACGTAACTGGGTGATTATAAAGGAGTACTACAGGTGTCACCAAAGGTAGATGTTGGGTTGGCGTATTTCGAGATTAGGATTTGTCACTCCAATTGTCGGAGAGGTATCTCTGGGCCCTCTCGGTAATGCACATCACTTAAAGCCTTGCAAGCATTGCAACTAATGAGTTAGTTGCGGGATGATGTATTACAGAACGAGTAAAGAGACTTGCCGGTAACGAGATTGAACTAGGTATTGGATACTGACGGTCGAATCTCGGGCAAGTAACATACCGATGGACAAAGGGAACAACGTATGTTGTTATGCGGTCTGACCGATAAAGATCTTCGCAGAATATGTAGGAGCCAATATGGGCATCCAGGTCCCGATATTGGTTATTGACCGGAGACGTGTCTCGGTCATGTCTACATTGTTCTCGAACCGTAGGGTCCGCACGCTTAAGGTTTCGATGACAGTTATATAATGAGTTTATGAGTTTTGATGTACCGAAGGAGTTCGGAGTCCCGGATGAGATCGGGGACATGAAGAGGAGTCTCGAAATGGTTGAGACGTAAAGATCGATATATTGGACGACTATATTCGGACATCGGAAGGGTTCTGAGTGGTTCGGGTATTTTCGGAGGTACCGGGGAGTTACGGGAATACGAGGAAGAAGCAATGGGCCTTGATGGGCCTTAGTGGGAAGGACCAGGAGGTGGCGCGCGCCCCTCCCAAGCCCAGTCCGAATTGGACAAGGGGTTTGGGCCGCGGCCCCTCTCTCCCTTCCTTCCCCTCTTCCCCTCTTTCCCCCCTTGACCTAGTTGGACTAGGAAAGGTGGAATCCTACTCCCGGTGGGAGTAGGACTCCCCTGGCGCGCCCAAACCTAGGGCCGGCCTCCTCCCTCCCTTGCTCCTTTATATACGGGGGCAGGAGGCACCCCATGGACAAACAAGTTGATCTTCGTGATCGTTCCTTAGCCGTGTGCGGTGCCCCCCCCCCCACCATATTCCACCTCGGTCATATCGTTGCAGTGCTTAGGCGAAGCCCTGCGTCGGTAGTACATCAAGATCGTCACCACGCCGTCGTGCTGACGGAACTCCTCCCCGAAGCTTTGCTGGATCGGAGCCCGGGGAGCGTCATCAAGCTGAACGTGTGCCAAGAACTCGGAGGTGCCGGAGTAACGGTGCTTGGATCAGTCGGATCAGGAAGACGTACGACTACTTCCTCTATGTTGTGTCAACGCTTCCGCTTCGGTCTACGAGGGTACGTAGATATCACTCTCCCCTCTCGTTGCTGTGCATCACCATGATCTTGCGTGTGCGTAGGAAAATTTTGAAATTACTACGTTCCCCAACAACATGACCATAGTATCCATACACACATGCATGCATATATCACTCTGGAGGTTGAGGGTACTGACACAATTGACAATGTTAAGAACAAGATCCAACAGGGCCTGATCTTTGCCGTCAAGCAGCTGGATGGCCACAACCTAGCTGACTAAAACATCCACAAGGAGTCCACCCTTCACCTGGTGCTCCCTCTCTGTGGTGGCCATCCATCCATCTGTTTCAGGAGCTGCTCATACCTAGCCTGGACCGGCCAAACCTCCCGCCCGGAGTACACATTAGACAACACCATATGGTTCCCAGCCCACGCCACAACCAGATCCAAGGCAATAGAATGTCAGTGGCTGGGGGCGCCAATCGATGGTCAGCAAGTCCGGTTATAGATGCTCTTAGTACCCACAACCACCACGGTTATCTTGATTGCTCAAGACATGATTATTTCAGGCACAGTCATCATGATCACGCCTCATTATTTCTCTTAAAAAGAGGTTGCACACCAAGCAACATGACCATGAATCCATGATACCCATTATATACATACATGTGTACCCACATCCGGCGATCAGGCTCAGGAGCTGCTCATACATGGTGTTAGCCCACCAAACCTCCCAGTGTGGAACACTCATCAGACAACACCGTATGGTTCCTAGCGCACGCTACAACCAAATCCAAGCCAATGGAGCGGCGGTGGCTGGCAGTGCTGTAGCCGTGTGGAACTGACGCGACGGCCATTGGGACGACAGTTCAGCGATCCGGCAACGAGAGATTGCCTAATTAGGTTCGGGGTTTGCATTTGGGTGCGGGCGTCCACACGGAGGGAAAGGGAGAGAGATATGGGGATAGTACCAAATTTGAAGCAACATGTAGCCAAGCTGCAAGAAATCCATCAACGGCGGCTCAGATCCTGGCCAGCCGAAGCAAGCCCTCGACAGTAACACACCACAGGCCCCGCCGCTCGGTCC
The DNA here is from genome assembly GCA_032464435.1 of Aegilops umbellulata. Lineage (NCBI taxonomy): Eukaryota > Viridiplantae > Streptophyta > Magnoliopsida > Poales > Poaceae > Aegilops > Aegilops umbellulata. Next base: position 620,829,230 of record CP136057.1, read on the forward strand.
CCAACCCACACGGCCGCATACGACTCCTGCACCGACGGCAGCCCCGAGGGGCCTCCAAGCCGATGCATGATCCGGCATGGGGGAGAGGCTGGCCCCGAGGAGCGGCGACCCGGCGAGTCCATTGGTCAGGGGCTGGGAGGCGCCCTCCATCATCACTGCCGGGGAGGAACGCAGTCCCAGTCGACGCGAGCATCGGCCATGGCGAGTGGGACAGGCGCGACGGCGGGATTAAAAACGGTGGAGCATGGATACGGGGGACGCCGGCGCATCGATGGGAGTTGGGTGTGGCGGCGCATCTGGTGACAAACTTTTTAATGGCTAGGGAGATGAGATCGATAGGAAGCAAAAATACTTATGGGAAGATGAAATCGTGGTATCGGTGTGGGACTTCGTCCCGGAGCGTTTTCTTGTGAAATCTAATTTTTAATCTCAGCGGTCAATTTTGTTTGTTCTCGTAAAATTAACGGATATAAATAGATGACGTATGGAGAACTATGAAAGCATCCATCTTTTAATATTAGGTAAAGATTAGTGCCATTATCAGTTATGATGCTGTGAGGGTAGCCAAAACGGAAAATCACATTTTTGATGAATTGAACCGTCGTTGCCGCGTCACACTTGTTAACCGGCTCTGCCTCAACCCACTTTGTAAACTTGTCAACTGCCACTAATAGGTGAGTCTTTTTGTCCTTGGATCTTTTAAAAGGCCCAACCATATCCAGCCCCTAGACTGCAAACGGCCAAGTAATTGGAATCATTCTCAATTCTTGAGCCGGCACATGAGCTCGTCTTGAAAATTTCTGACGACCATCACACTTTCTAACCAAATCCTCTGCATCAACATGAGCCGTCAGTCAATAGAATCCATGACGAAAAGCCTTAGCCATGAGAGACTTAGAGCCGACATGATGGCCACAATCTCCTTCATGAATCTCTCGTAGAATCTCACGGCCCTCCTTGGGAGAAACACAATGCTGAAATGCCCCTGATACACTACATTGGTGCAACTCTCCATTGACAATAGTCATTGACTTAGACCGCCGGGCTATCTGCCTGGCTAAAGTTTCATCTTCAGGTAACTTGCCCCAGTTCATATAAGCAAAATATGGAACTGTCCAATCAGGAGTAGCATGAAGAACCGCCACCAATTGTGCCTCCGGGTCAGGAACAACAAGATCTTCCTCCGTAGGCAATTTAACCGAAGGGTTATGGAAAATATCAAGGAAAACATTAGGTGGCACCGGCTTACGCTGGGACCATAGCCGGCTTAAAGCAACAGCCGCCTCATTTTTCTTGCGATCAACATGTTCCACTTGATACCCCTTGAAATGGCCAACAATAGTATCAACCTCTCGGCGATAAGCCGCCATGAGTGGATCTTTGGAATCCCAAGTTCCTGAAACTTGCTGAGCCACCAAATCTAAGTCGCCAAAACACCTTACCCGGCTTAGATTCACCTCTGTAGCCATCCGAAGACCATGGAGCAAGGCTTCATACTCAGCTGCATTATTAGTACAAGGGAACATCAACCTTAAGACATAACAAAATTTATCACCTCATGGGGAAGTCAAAATAACTCCAGCCCCCGAGCCTTCCAATTGCCTAGACCCATCAAAATTAATAGTCCAATATGTGTTATCCGGCTTCTCCTTACGCATCTGCAATTCTGTCCAGTCATTGATGAAATCCACATGTGCTTGAGATTTGATAACTGTCCGAGGCATGTATTCCAAACCATGGGGTCCAAGTTCAATGGCCCATTTTGCCACCCGGCTTGTGGCTTCTCTGTTTTGAATAATATCCCCTAAGGGAGCAGAACTAACCACAGTGATGGGATGACCAAGCAAATACTGCTTTATCTTACGACTAGCCATGAACACTCCATAAACCAGCTTCTACCAATGTGGGTATCTCTGCTTAGATTCAATGAGTACCTCACTGACATAGTAAACCGGCCGCTGAACCGGATGTTCTTTGCCTGCTTCTTTCCTTTCCACAACAACCGCTACACTGACGGCTCTGCTATTAGCAGCTACATATAACAGCAATGGTTCCTTATCAATAGGAGCTGCAAGGATCGGCGGCTCAGCCAACTGTTTCTTCAATGCCTCAAACGCCTGATTGGCACCATCACTCCAGACTAAGTGATCTATTTTCTTCATCTTCTGATATAGAGGGATAGCCTTTTCACCCAAACGTCTTATAAACCGGCTTAAACCCGCAATGTGACACGCCAGACATTGGACATCATTAATACATGTCGGTTTAGCCAAGGAAGTGATAGCCTTGATTTTCTCCGGGTTAGCTTAAATGCCTCTTTCATAAACCAAAAAACCCAAGAGCTTGCCTGTTGGCACACCAAAGACACTTGGCCCGGTTAAGCATCATCTTGTAGACCCATAGATTGTCAAAGGTCTCCTTGAAATCATCTATGAAGGTCTGCTTCTTCCTGGATTTCACAACAATATCATCCACATAGGCACGAACATTGCGTCCAACCTGGTCATGAAGGCAATTCTGAACACACCACTGATAAGTCGCCTGGGCACTCTTGAGCCCAAAAGGCATAGACACATAGCAAAAAGCTCCAAAGGGAGTGACGAAAGATGTCTTCTCCTGGTCCTTAACTGCCATCTTGATCTGATGATAACCAGAATAAGCATCCAAAAAACTCAAACGCTCACAAACCGCTGATGTCTACTACGCAAATTTATTCTTGTAGACATGTGTTGGGCCTACAAGCGTAGCGTTTTGAAGGACGGTAGCAATTTTCACTCAAGTGGATGACCTAAGTTTTATCAATCTGTGAGAGGTGTAGGATGAAGAAGGTCTCTCTCAAACGACCCTGCAATCAAATACAAGAAATCTCTTGTGTCCCCAACACACCCAATACAATGGCAAATTGTATAGGTGCACTAGTTCGGTGAAGAGATGGTGATAAAAGTGTAATATTGATGGTAGAAATATATTTTTATAATCTGAATAAATAAAAACAGCAAGGTAGCAAATCATAAACGGGCACAAAAACGGTATTGTGATGCTTAAAACTGAGGCCTAGGGTTCGTATTTTCACTAGTGCAATCTTCCAACAATGCTAATATAATTGGATCATATAACCACCCCTCAAAGTGCGACGAAGAATCACTCCAAAGTTCCTATCTAGCAGAGAACATAAGAATAAATTGTTTGTAGGGTACGAAACCACCTCAAAGCTATTCTTTTCGTTCGATCTATTCAAGAGTTCGTACTAAAATAACACAAAGTTATTCTTTCCGTTTGATCTATCCTAGAGTTCGTACTAAAATAACACCAAAGAAAATTCATATTCATAATACTCAATCCAACACAAAGAACTTCAAAGAGTGCCCTAAGATTTCTACCAGAGAAACAAAGACAAGAACGTGCATCAACCCCTATGCATAAATTACCCCAATGTCACCTCGGGAATCCGCGAGTTGAGTGCCAAAACATATATCAAGTGAATCAATACGATACCCCATTGTCACCACGAGTATTCAATTGCAAGACATATATCTTGTGTTCTCAATCCATAGAAGTATTCAATCCAATAACAACGAAATCTCAAAGGGAAAAACTCATTTCATCACAACAAGATAGAGAGGGGAAAACACCATATGAGCCGACTATGTTAACAAATCCCACGATACATCAAGATCGTGACATCTCAAGAACACGAGAGAGAGAGAGAGAGAGAGAGAGAGAGAGAGAGAGAGATTAAACACATAGCTATTGGTACAAATGCTCGGCCCCAAGGGTGGACTACTGCCTCCTCATTGTGGTGGCCACCGGGATGATCAATATGGTCACCGGTGATGATTTCCCCCTCCGGCAGAGTGCCGGAACGGGGTCTAGATTGGTTTTCGGTGGCTACAAAGGCCTTGCAGCGGCGGAACTTCTGACCTAGGTTAACCCCGAGGTTTTTTGGAATAATTGTGAATTTATATAGTAAAGAGGGGGTGCGGGAGGCCACCGAGGTGGGCATAACCCACCAGGGCGCGCGCGCCCAGGTGGGTTGTGCCTCCCTCGGGGCACCCCCAGGTGCTTCTCTGGCCCATCCTGGGTGTTCTGGTCCATAAAAATCTCCAAAAAGTTTCGCGGTGTTTGGACCCCGTTTGATATTGATTTCCTGCGATGTAAAAAACATGCAAAAAACAGCAACTGACGCTTGGCACTATGTCAATAGGTTAGTCCCAAAAAATGATATAAAATGGTTATAAAACATCCAAGAGTGATAATATAATAGCATGGAACAATCAAAAATTATAGATACGTTGGAGACGTATCAGCATCCCCAAGCTTAATTCCTGCTCGTTCTCGAGTAGGTAAATGATAAAAATAGAATTTTTTATGTGGAATGCGGCCTAACATGTCATTTCATATTCTTTTCTTTATAGCATGGACATTTGGACTTTATATGATTCAAAGCAATAGTCTAGTTTTGACATGAGGACTTAAATACTCAAGCATATCAACAAGCAACAATGTCTTTCAAAATATCAACGCTAAAATAAGTTATCCCTAGCCCATCATGCTCAATCATTGATCCATTCATGAAACACACTCGCATATTAGCTACACCCAATGCTCAAGTACGATCATAGTGCCTCCTAGTTGGTGCTCTATAAGAGAAGATGGAGACTCAAATTCAAAATAAAAATTGCATAAAGTAAAAGGCCCTTCGCAGAGGGAAGTAGGGATTTGTAGAGGTGCCAGAGCTCAAAGAAAAAATTGAGAGATAAAAACATTTTGAGAGGCATACTTTTCCCACCAACAAAAATGACATAGAGCTCCCAACCGTGTAAGGAACGCAAAATCCGGGAACATAATACCGATATGACGGAAACTAGGGCGGCAAGAGTGGAACAAAACACCAGGCATAAGGCCGAGCCTTCCACCCTTTACCAAGTATATAGATGCATTAATTAAATAAGAGATATTGTGATATCCCAACAAGTAAACATGTTCCAACAAGGAACAACATCTCCATGTTCCAACAAGGAATAAACTTCATCTTCACCTGCAACTAACAACGCTATAAGAGGGGCTGAGCAAAGCGGTAACATAGCCAAACAACGGTTTGCTAGGGAGGATGGTTAGAGGCTTGACATGGCAATATGGGAGGCATGATAAGCAAGTGGTAGGCATCGTAGCATAGGCATAGCAAAAGAGCGAGCAACTAGCAAGCAAAGATAGAAGTGATTTCGAGGGTATGGTCATCTTGCCTGAAATCCCGCAAGGAAGAAGAACGAGTCCATGAAGAAGACAAACGGACGTAGTCGAACGAATCCTCACAACTCCGAAATGAAACCGAAGCTAACGAGAGAAGCAACCCGGAAACAAACGAACAACATGGTAAACCAACAAGCACAAACATGGAATGATGCACAACCAAGTATGATGCATGTCCGATTTAAATAGCATGGCATGGCAAAGTGCAAAAAGCAATACTACAAGTTAAGTGGAGCTCAATATGCATCGGGATGCATATTGACGAAACACCACATCAATTACTTAGTTTACTCCCGTTTATGTACACATCAATATTAAATGTTGCTTAACATGGCAAGAGGTGAAACATAATAAAACTACCTATTTAGGCAATTTTAAATGAGGCCGGAACAACAAACAACAATTTCGGAAGAACCTCATGTGCATATTTTAGATTTGGTACTGATCTGTCCTAAAGCATATTTTAATGTTGTAAAACAGGAAAATAAAGTGCATCATGTTAAACTATGCATTTTTCTACCCCATTTACATATAAAGTTTAATAAATTTGGAGCTACGGTTATTTAGTTATGAAATAAATCATTTTAGCATGGCATTTAAGCAAATTTAAACAAACAACATTTTAAACATTTTAATTGTTGTTATCATGATGCGGATGACATGTGCAAGTTTTAACCAATTTTATGAAAATGTTGACAAGAGCATTATGAAGCATTTGTCGTCGTGGCGGAAACGAAAAAGGGTGCCACGGCAACGACAACGGAAATGGTGCCACGGCAACGACAACGGAAATGGTGCCACGGCAACATTCCGGTTCCGATAACTCGATTGAGATGTCGGTGCAAAAGAAAGTGTGGAGAGCGTGCCATGCAAGATGGTGGGGTGATCCCGGTTACCGGGTTCCCACGTGTCGACGGCAAGGCAATGAGGAATGCGCAAGGAACAACTCGGACACAATGCAACCACGCGCATCTCATACAACACATGCACTCGGTCCACGGCGGTCGTCTCGGCGGTTATACCTTCGAAGCGCGCATTTTCGAGGCGGAACGAGTCGGTGCAAAGTAGAGGAAGTAGACGTTCTCGGGACGGTCGTCGTGGAAGTAGTGGTTCACGTTCGTTTTCGGAGAGGTACTTGAAAGAACCAACGTCTTTGGGGCAACGGTAGTGGTACACACGACGTCGGGGTACTTGTCGGTCCGGTCAAGGCGGTGTAGATGTACACGTTGTCGGTGTACTTGTCGCATCACCGGGTGTAGTCGTACACGTTCGAAGCGGAACTTGTGTATCCATGTACTTGGCAGTCCAGGACGTAGAGGTACACTTGTCCAAGTGGAACTTGACGATGACGGGGTCTTCAAGGTACTTGGCGCTTGAGGTTCCAATCCGGTTTCGAATGTGTCCACGCAACACATCGCAGGAGAAAGAGGCAACAACTTGGTGTGGTTCTGGCCACACATGGTGATCTCGAAGCCGAGGCGAACGGCACTACTTGAGAAGGCAAACGACGGCTGTGACGGGGCATGAACAGAGGCCAAGGAGCTTGATGGGGCAAGTGGAGCAACATGCGGCAGGGGCGTCCATGAGGGTGAGCAGGGAAGGCATGGCAAGAAGGCATGGGAGGATCCCGTGGCCGTGGAGGGCCAGCGGCGGCCTGGACAACGGCGGAGACGGGGCTGGAGATGGACGACGAGGAGGAGAGCTTGGGGTCGAGCGTGGTGACGTCGGAGCAGAGATGGAGTCCGGTGCCGACCAGCCACGGGGCTCGCTGGAGGAGTTGAGGGATGGCAGCGGCAGCAAGGCCTTGGCGGTAGGGTCGGCCGGAGCTTCGACCTCGGCGTTCATGGCAGGACGACGAAGAGACCGGAGGAGGAGGGACATGGAGGAGGCGCAGGGGTCCTGCCGGCGAGGAGAAGCAGAGGCGGCAAGGCGGCGGAGGTCGCCGGTAGAGGGACCGGGCACGGGGGACAGGGGCGCCATGGGGATCGGGCGCGGGCGCTCCTCTCCTGTGTGATGCGTGTGTGTGGCGGCGGTGTGGGAGGATGAGAGGGAGAGATCGAGAGGAGGGGGGTCGGGGCTAGGGTTATAGGCGCGGCTGGGCCTAGCGGATGGACCTAAATGGCCTATTGGGCTGCTCTCTCTCCTCTCTCTTTCTCATACTTTCTTTAACAGAAAAGAATTAGAGAGAAGAAAAGAAAGAGAGGGTTAGGGAAAGAAGTTGGACATGGGGATTATTTTCCCGGACTCACAAAAGTGTGCTTGTCCCAAGAAAATAGAAGTGAGCATGATTGCAACAATTAAATTCAAAGTCATTTGAATTTAATTCAAAAGGTTTGAACAAGGACTAGGATTTAGAAGTATTCAAAATGTTGAGAATTTAGGAGGAGCCTCGATAAAAGAGATAAAGAATTGCGGACAAGATTTGAAGGTCAAACTCGAAGAGGAATAGGCATGGGAATTACTTTTGTAAGTGTGTGATGGGTAATTCCAAAAGAATGGAATATTTATTATAGCTCCCTAATAATATTGGGAGTATATGTTTTAAAGAGAAACCACCATGTGAGTTCCCTCAATTTAAATGGACCGAAGATCCATGCAATTTATTTAGTTGAGGTTTTAAAAATTAAAAGACATGATGACATGATGCAATGCAAGAGATGACATCATGCAATGCAACAAAGCAATTGAAACACATGGCGAAACTCGAAATACATGGAAGGCATCTGGAGCGTCGGTCTCGGGGCGTTACAACACTCCACCACTACAAGAGGATCTCGTCCCGAGATCTAGGATGGCACCGGAGGGAAAACGGAGGAGCAAGAGGTAAAACAAAGTTGCTTCTTTGACAAACGAGTGAAACCATGAACCTTGAGAGGTTGAACAAAGTGAAAGAGAGAACACAACGGAGTTGAACGAACTTGAAAACACTCCGTTAGATAAGAGGAACATGGGATACGACAAGAACCAAGAGGTTTAGTGATAAGATAGATATTGAAAACACTCTGGTTAAAACTAGATAGAGAAGGAATAAGATTGATATAATTTGGGCAGCACTCCGACTGTAAATGGAAGGAATTGAACATGAACTTGAGAAGATTGGATGATACCTGAAGAAATCAACAACACACTGCCTCCGGAACTATTGAAAAATGGCACAAAGGGTAAGAAAGATTTCAGACCGCACTCTGGTTGAGGAAGGAGGCAAAACTTGAAAAGATGAGAGAGCTCGAATGAAAACACGACACTCCGGTAGAAAAGAGAAGGAAAACTTGATAAGCTTAAGAGAATTTGAAGAGATGACACACCCTCTGGTTAAAAGGATAAGCAAGGAAAGAAAATGATCTTGACAAAACAAGAAGATGGTTCGAAGAGAGCAATATCACAATGCCTCCGGTAGAAATGAAAGAATGCAATGAAAAGAACGGAGAAGAAAACAACATGTTCTACAAGTGAATTTGAGAGAGCATCCTTAAAAGAACGGAGTTGTTGAAAAATCAACAAAGAAAGGATATGATCTTTGTGGGCTTATGGAGACATCTCAAAACTAGAGGTGAAATTCTGCCACTAACGAAAACAATTACTTTGATTGCGAACACCAAAGAGATGAAAAACTTCTTTCACCAAGAGGATAGGAGAAAACTTGGGTCATTGATAAGCACCACAAATAGCAACAATCCTTAGGGAAGGCTTTAGGTGAAATATAAACCAAGATAACTCCAAGGAAGAAATTGATGGATTTAATATACCTCATTCTTGACAACATATGAATCATGAAACACGAAGGGAAATTGTCAAGAACGACATAACACCACCTCAAAAGATAAGGTAGAAAGAATTGCACTTCGAAATGCAAGATGAAGAATACTTGAACTCCTCAAAATAAAACATGTGTTGGAACACCATGTTTATTTTAGAGTATAGCTTGGCAGATCTTAACTCCGAGAGAAATCTTGAAGAACAATTGAATAATGAAAAGGGTCCTTGACGAACCACCAAGTAGAGCCTCCATGAAGAACTCCGGTAATGAAAGGATGATCAAATGAAATGAAGGATGAAAAGAATAAGGTTGAAGCCTTGCAGTGATAAGATGAAGCTTTGAAATGATAAAACCGAGAAAACTTGAAACTCTAGAAGAAAAAAAGGTGAACAAATGAAATCGAGAATTTTGATGAACCTCCGGAATAGGAATTAATCACTTGGATGAAACAAGAACAAGAATTATGTTATGCGTATCCTTCACCAATATAAATTGATGACAAGCAACGGATTAGGCATACTACTTATTCTCGTTGAAAAAGGATTGAAGAGAGATATTGCTCAACTTGGGAAGGTCTTCAACGAACCACCGGTAGGATTGGAAAGAACGAATGAATCTATATGATAATGAATGAAGAGAACTCTTGAACGGACCACCATAAGAATTGGAAATGAAAGTAGCAAAGGCACAATTCACCGGGAAGAATTAGAAAACGAATGAAGATACTAGAGGGATTTTGGAAACAAGTGAACGAATAGATCACGAGCTGATTAGAGGATACTTGAATGATGCACCGGTAAGATTTGGAGAACGAGAGCTGAAAGCTTGAATGGATAATTCTGAGATGATGGGCTCCGGAGAATCAAACTGAAAAGACTTCTGAAATGCTCCGGATGGGTGAAAAGAATTCTCACAATAAAAAACAATTATGAGAGGATGGCATGAAGCTAGAACCATGAATCTTGAAGAGAATGGAGCAAGATTTAAGAGAAACTCTTCTTCGGTCTTCAAATGTTGAGAATGACGATGAGAAACACCACCATGAATTATTGAGGCACTCTGGAACAATGAAGAATAGAAAGGTTGAATTAACGATGAAAGAATTTGAAAGATCTTGGAGAAAGACATATGACTGATGATAATTCATTCTTACGTCAAAATTGGAAAAGAATTTGAGAATAACTCCGGGAAAATTAGAAGAGTCAGGTAAGATCCTGGGAAAAGACCTTTGGGTTAGGGCCCACTAAAAAGATACACCATTAAACGATTTCAAAGAGAGATGTGCCGGTTGAATTAAATGGCTTGAATGAGATAACAACCTCGAGATAGCTTGAAAGGATTACGAATAGAAACTTGAATCTTCTGAGATATCTTTATCACTCCGGAACAAATGAATAGCGAGAGGTGAATGATTAATTGGTGCACCGGAATGGGAAAGCATTGTGAAAAGAGAAAAAGGGATAAGATCAACACCGAAATCTTGAATTAAATCCACCAAATAAGAAAAAAGAATGAAGAATGATAAACTTGAAGCTTCCTTAGCGTCTTCATGAGAAATCACCGGATAAAACCATTAAAGGAAAAGAATGAAGAAACTTCACTGAATAAAATGGATGCTTGGTTAGGGATATCTGATTCCTTGAAGGAAAAGGGTGGGAGGGCAGGAAAAACAAAGGCAACTTGGGATGGATGAAACAAACACCGTTGAGAGAACTTAGAATTGATCTTGCGAATGTTGAAATAATCGGATCCACTTGAAAAAGAGCACGTCGGTTGGAAAAGAATTGGCATGACAATGTCGATGATCAAGAAGGATTAGCATCCACATAGAAATATGAGAACACCGTTTAGAATAAGGTATGGAAACAACACTTGGCATTGAAGCAACTCGAATACCACAAAACAAAACAAAAACAAAGGATTTGGCTTGCAGAATAAGCCGGAACAAATACACATGATAGAGATTTACCCAATCCCATATCATGCATCTGTCAGAAAGATATTCTAGGAGCTACTTGAATTCCCACTTATAAACTCCCGAAACTTTCTGGTTATGCAATCAGGTGTTGGGGATACAGGGGACACAAAATATATCACCCAAGCTAACAATACCTAGATCCAGCTGTATCCATCCGTCAACACATAACCAAGAAAACTCCGGAAATTGTTTACCTCAACCTTCGAAAAGCATCCGTTATACGAGTTATGGCAATACTCCCGCACTCGCCTCAGTACTGGGCTATCAGGTATCTCACCAACAACTGTACAAAAGAGATTTTCGATGTCGGCGTACTAAACTCAGGTATTCCAGAACTGCAACGATAAAATTATGACGACAACACCTCAGAGCTCAACTCCCCGGGACACTTCCACTAAACCCCTGCTGACAGGAGGCACCAAGACAATGTTGTCATCACAAAACCATCAGAACGATTCTAAGATACCCGCGTGATCCTAAAAAAAAATTTAGTGAACTTTGAGAAGAGAAGAGTCAAAACTCTATGTCAGGATGCCTTACCAGAGCGATGAGGAGACTGGGAAGTAAAAACAATTCCTAAACTCTCCGATACATAATTCCTAAATGACTCAAAACATTTTTTCTAGACACAACTCGGCCGCTAAAAACGATCAATCAGTGGGGGCTCCTAAGGTCGGGGAAGGCTCTGATACCAACTTGTAATGCCCTCGATGCGGCTATATCTCCCACATGTCGAAGCACGACTTAGAGGCATAACCGCATTGAAAGCAATGTCGCAAGTGAGGTAATCTTCACACAACCCATGTAATACATAAGGGAAAGAGACACATAGTTGTCTTACAATCGCCACTTCACGCAATACATGAGTAAAGCATTACATCAAACCGATACAATCAAGGTCCGACTACGGAACCAAAATAAAAGAAGACTACCCCAAATGCTACACAGATCCCTGATCGACCCCAACTGGGCTCCACTACTGATCAACTGAAACGAAACAACACAATGAGCAAGATCTTCATCGAGCTCCTCCTTGAGCTCGGATGCGTCACCTGCACGGTTTCATCGGCACCTGCAAACTGGTTTTGGAAGTATCTGTGAGTCACGGGGACTCAGCAATCTCACACCCGCGAGATCAAGACTATTTAAGCTTAAAGGTAGGGCAGGGTAGTGAGGTGGAGCTGCAGCAAGCGACTAGCATATCTGGTGGCTACCATACGCAAAAGAGAGCGAGAAGAGGAGGCAAAAGCACGGTCGAACAACTATGATCAAGAAGTGATCCTAGAACAACCTATGTCAATCATAACTCCAACACCGTGTTCACTTCCCGGACTCCACCGAGAAGAGACCATCACGGTTACACACGCGGTTGGTGTATTTTAATTAAGATCAACTTCGGGTTTTCTACAACCGGACATTAACAAATTCCCATCAGCCTCATAACCGCGGGCACGACTTTCGAAAGATAATACCCTGCAGGGGTGTCCCAACTTAGCCCATTATAAGCTCTCACGGTCAACGAAGGATATTCCTTCTACCAGGAAGACCCAATCAGTCTCGGAATCCCGGACTACAAGACATTTCGACAGTAATAAAACAAGTCCAGCAAAGCCACCCGCTGTGCTGACAAATCCCGATAGGAGCTGCACATATCTCATTCTCACGGCACACCGGATAAGCGAAGCGTACAGGTACCGATGTAACCCAAGTTGCCAAGGGATGGTCCCGCACGGTGCTCTAGTTTGGACCAACACTTGAAGGAGCACTGGCTCGGGGGTTAAAATAAAGATGACCCTTGAGTCTGCAGAACCCAAGGGAAAAAGGCTTAGGTGGCAAATGGTAAAACCAAGGTTGGGCCTTGGTGGAGGATTCTTATTCAAAGCGAACTGTCAAAGGGGTCCCATAAATCACCCAACCGTGTAAGGAACGCAAAATCCGGGAACATAATACCGATATGACGGAAACTAGGGCGGCAAGAGTGGAACAAAACACCAGGCATAAGGCCGAGCCTTCCACCCTTTACCAAGTATATAGATGCATTAATTAAATAAGAGATATTGTGATATCCCAACAAGTAAACATGTTCCAACAAGGAACAACATCTCCATGTTCCAACAAGGAATAAACTTCATCTTCACCTGCAACTAACAACGCTATAAGAGGGGCTGAGCAAAGCGGTAACATAGCCAAACAACGGTTTGCTAGGGAGGATGGTTAGAGGCTTGACATGGCAATATGGGAGGCATGATAAGCAAGTGGTAGGCATCGTAGCATAGGCATAGCAAAAGAGCGAGCAACTAGCAAGCAAAGATAGAAGTGATTTCGAGGGTATGGTCATCTTGCCTGAAATCCCGCAAGGAAGAAGAACGAGTCCATGAAGAAGACAAACGGACGTAGTCGAACGAATCCTCACAACTCCAAAATGAAACCGAAGCTAACGAGAGAAGCAACCCGGAAACAAACAAACAACATGGTAAACCAACAAGCACAAACATGGAATGATGCACAACCAAGTATGATGCATGTCCGATTTAAATAGCATGGCATGGCAAAGTGCAAAAAGCAATACTACAAGTTAAGTGGAGCTCAATATGCATCGGGATGCATATTGATGAAACACCACATCAGTTACTTAGTTTACTCCCGTTTATGTACACATCAATATTAAATGTTGCTTAACATGGCAAGAGGTGAAACATAATAAAACTACCTATTTAGGCAATTTTAAATGAGGCCGGAACAACAAACAACAATTTCGGAAGAACCTCATGTGCATATTTTAGATTTGGTACTGATCTGTCCTAAAGCATATTTTAATGTTGTAAAACAGCAAAATAAAGTGCATCATGTCAAACTATGCATTTTTCTACCCCATTTACATATAAAGTTTAATAAATTTGGAGCTACGGTTATTTAGTTATGAAATAAATCATTTTAGCATGGCATTTAAGCAAATTTAAACAAACAACATTTTAAACATTTTAATTGTTGTTATCATGATGCGGATGACATGTGCAAGTTTTAACCAATTTTATGAAAATGTTGACAAGAGCATTATGAAGCATTTGTCGTCGTGGCGGAAACGAAAAAGGGTGCCACGGCAACGACAACGGAAATGGTGCCACGGCAACGACAACGGAAATGGTGCCACGGCAACATTCCGGTTCCGATAACTCGATTGAGATGTCGGTGCAAAAGAAAGTGTGGAGAGCGTGCCATGCAAGATGGTGGGGTGATCCCGGTTACCGGGTTCCCACGTGTCGACGGCAAGGCAATGAGGAACGCGCAAGGAACAACTCGGACACAATGCAACCACGCGCATCTCATACAACACATGCATTCGGTCCACGGCGGTCGTCTCGGCGGTTATACCTTCGAAGCGCGCATTTTCGGGGCGAAACGAGTCGGTGCAAAGTAGAGTAAGTAGACATTCTCGGAACGATCGTCGTGGAAGTAGTGGTTCATGTTCGTTTTCGAAGAGGTACTTGAAGGAACCAACGTCTTCGGGGCAACGGTAGTGGTACACACGACGTCGGGGTACTTGTCGGTCCGGTCTTGGCGGTGTAGATGTACACGTTGTCGGGGTACTTGTTGAAGGAAATATGCCCTAGAGGCAATAATAAAGTTATTATTTTCCTTATTTCATGATAAATGTTTATTATTCATGCTAGAATTGTATTAACCGGAAACATAATACATGTGTGAATACATAGACAAACAGAGTGTCACTAGTATGCCTCTACTTGACTAGCTCGTTAATCAAAGATGGTTATGTTTCCTAACCATGAACAAAGAGTTGTTATTTGATTAACGAGGTCACATCATTAGTTGAATGATCTGATTGACATGACCCATTCCATTAGCTTAGCACCCGATCGTTTAGTATGTTGCTATTGCTTTCTTCATGACTTATACATGTTCCTATGACTATGAGATTATGCAACTCCCGTTTACCGGAGGAACACTTTGTGTGCTACCAAACGTCACAACGTAACTGGGTGATTATAAAGGTGCTCTACAGGTGTCTCCAAAGGTACTTGTTGGGTTGGCGTATTTCGAGATTAGGATTTGTCACTCCGAATGTCGGAGAGGTATCTCTGGGCCCTCTCGGTAATGCACATCACTTAAGCCTTGCAAGCATTGCAGCTAATGAGTTAGTTGCAAGATGATGTATTACGGAACGAGTAAAGAGACTTGCCGGTAACGAGATTGAACTAGGTATTGGATACCGACGATCGAATCTCGGGCAAGTAACATACCGATGACAAAGGGAACAACGTATGTTGTTATGCGGTCTGACCGATAAAGATCTTAGTAGAATATGTAGGAGACAATATGGGCATCCAGGTCCCGCTATTGGTTATTGATCGGAGACATGTCTCGGTCATGTCTACATTGTTCTCGAACCATAGGGTCCGCACGCTTAAGGTTTCGATGACAGTTATATTATGAGTTTATAAGTTTTGATGTACCGAAGGAGTTCGGAGTCCCGGATGAGATCGGGGACATGACGAGGAGTCTCGAAATGGTCGAGACGTAAAGATCGATATATTGGACGACTATATTCGGACATCGGAAAGGTTCTGAATGATTCGGGTATTTTCGGGAGTACCGGGGAGTTACGGGAATACGGGGGAGGAAGTATATGGGCCTTATTGGGCTTTAGGGGAGAGGGAGAGGCAGGCCACGCGCCCCCCATTATCTAGTCCGAATTGGACTAGGGGGAGGGTCGGCGTCCCCTCCTTCCTTCTCTTCCCTCTTCCCCTTCCTTGTCTCCTACTCCTAATACATGGAAGGACTCCTAGTTGGACTAGGAAAGGGGGAATCCTACTCCCGGTGGGAGTAGGACTCCCCTAGGGCGCGCCATAGAGAGGGCCGGCCCTCCCCTCCTCCACTCCTTTATATACGGGGGCAGGGGGCACCCCATGGACACACAAGTTGATCTTCGTGATCGTTCCTTAGCCGTGTGTGGTGCCCCCCTCCACCATATTTCACCTCGGTCATATCGTTGCAGTGCTTAGGCGAAGCCCTGCGACAATAGAACATCAAGATCGTCACCACGCCGTCGTGCTGACGGAACTCCTCCCCGACGCTTTGCTGGATCGGAGCCCGGGGATCGTCATCGAGCTGAACGTGTGCCAAGAACTCGGAGGTGCCGGAGTAACGGTGCTTGGATCGGTCGGATCGTGAAGACGTACGACTACATCAACCGCGTTGATATAATGCTTCCGCTTTCGGTCTACGAGGGTACGTAGACAACACTCTCCCCTCTCGTTGCTATGCATCACCATGATCTTGCATGTGCGTAGGAAATTTTTTGAAATTACTACGTTCCCCAACAGTGGTATCAGAGCCAGGTTTTTATGGTTTGATGTTATATGCACGAGTAGAACACAAGTGAGTTGTGGACGATATAAGTCATACTGCCTACCAGCATGTCACACTTTGGTTCGGCGGTATTGTTGGATGAAGCGGCCCGGACCGACATTACGCGTACGCTTACGCGAGACTGGTTCTACCGACGTGCTTTGCACACAGGTGGCTGGCGGGTGTCAGTTTCTCCAACTTTAGTTGAACCGAGTATGGCTACGCTCGGTCCTTGCGAAGGTTAAAACGGAGTCTATTTGACAAACTATCGTTGTGGTTTTGATGCGTAGGTAAGAACGGTTCTTGCTAAGCCCAGTAGCAGCCACGTAAAACTTGCAACAACAAAGTAGAGGACGTCTAACTTGTTTTTGCAGAGCATGTTGTGATGTGATATGGTCAAGACGTGATGAGCTATAAGTTGTTGTATAAGATGATCATGTTTTGTTGAAGTTATCGGAACTGGCTGAAGCCTTATGGTTGTCTCTTTATTGCATAAGATGCAAGCGCCAAATAATTGTTTTACTTTATCGCTATGCGATAGCAATAGTTGCAAGAGCAATAGTTGGCGAGACGACCTTGTGACGACACATTGATAAAGATCAAGATGATAGAGATCATGGTGTCATGCCGGTGACGATAGAGATCATGACGGTACTTTGGAGATGGAGATCAAAGGCGCAAGATGATCATGGCCATATCATGTCACATATATTGATTGCATGTGATGTTTATATTTTATACATCTTATTTTGCTTAGTTTGACGGTAGCATTTTAAGATGATCTCTCACTAATTATCAAGAAGTGTTCTCCCTGAGTATGCACCGTTGCCAAAGTTCGTCGTGCCCAGACACCACGTGATGATCGGGTGTGATAAGCTCTACGTCCATCTACAACGGGTGCAAGCCAGTTTTGCACACGCAGAATACTCGTGTTATACTTGACGAGCCTAGCATATGTAGATATGGCCTCAGAACACGGAGACTGAAAGGTCGAGCGTGAATCATATAGTAGATATGATCAACATAATGATGTTCACCATTGAAACTACTCCATCTCACGTGATGATCGGACATGGTTTAGTTGATATGGATCACGTGATCACTTAGAAGATTAGAGGGATGTCTATCAAACTGGGAGTTCTTAAGTAATATGATTAATTGAACTTTAATTTATCATGAACTTAGTCCTGGTAGTATTAGCATATCTATGTTGTAGATTAATAGCTCGCGTTGTTGCTTCCCTATGTTTTGATATGTTCCTAGAGAAAACTATGTTGAAAGATGTTAGTAGCAATGATGCGGATTGGATCCGTGATCTAAGGTTTATCCTCATTGCTGCACAGAAGAATTATGTCCTTGATGCACCGCTAGGTGACAGACCTATTGCAGGAGCAGATACAGACGTTATGAACGTTTGGCTAGCTCAATATGATGACTACTTGATAGTTTAGTGCACCATGCTTAACGGTTTAGAATCGGGACTTCAAAGACGTTTTGAACGTCATGCATATGAGATGTTCCAGAAGTTGAAGTTGATATTTCAAGCAAATACCCGAGTTGAGAGATATGAAGTCTCCAACATGTTCTATAGCTAAAAGATGGAGGAGAATCGCTCAACTAGTGAGCATGTGCTCAGATTGTCTGGGTACTACAATCGCTTGAATCAAGTGGGAGTTAATCTTCCAGATAAAATAGTGATTGACAGAATTCTCTAGTCACCATCACCAAGTTAGTAGAACTTCGTGATGAACTATAATATGCAAGGGATAACGGAAACGATTCCCAAGCTCTTCGTGATGCTAAAATCAACGAAGGTAGAAATCAAGAAAAACATCAAGTGTTGATGGTTAACAAGACCACTAGTTTCAAGTAAATGGCAAAGGGAAGAAGGGGAACTTCGAGAAGAACGGCAAGCAAGTTGCTGCTCAAGTGAAGAAGCCCAAGTCTGGACCTAAGCCTGAGACTGAGTGCTTCTACTGCAAAGGGACTAGTCACTGGAAGCGGAACTACCCCAAGTGATTGGTGGATAAGAAGGATGGCAAAGTGAACAAAGTTATATTGGATATACATGTTATTGATGTGTACTTTACTAGTGTTTATAGCAACCCCTCGGCATTTGATGCTGGTTCAGTTGCTAAGATTAGTAACTCGAAACGGGAGTTGCAGAATGAACAAAGACTAGTTAAGAGTGAAGTGACGATGTGTGTTGGAAGTGGTTCCAAGATTGATATGATCATCATCGCACACTCACTATACTTTCGGGATTAGTGTTGAACCTAAATAAGTGTTATTTGGTATTTGCGTTGAGCATAAATATGATTTGATCATGTTTATTGCAATACGGTTATTCATTTAAGTAAGAGAATAAATTGTTGTTCTGTTTACATGAATAAAACCTTCTATGGTTATACACACCAACGAAATGGTTTGTTGGATCTCGATTGTAGTGATACACAAATTCATAATATTGAAGCCAAAAGATGCAAAGTTAATAATGATAGTGCAACTTATTTGTGGCACTGCTGTTTAGGTCATATTGGTGTAAAGCGCATGAAGAAACTCCATGCTGATGGGATTTTGGAATCACTTGATTATGAATCACTTGATGCTTGCGAACCATGTCTCTTGGGCAAGATGACTAAAACGACGTTCTCCGGAACAATGGAGTGAGCAACAGATTTGTTGGAAATCATACATACTGATGTATGTGGTCCGATGAATATTAAAGCTCGCGACAAGTATCATTATTTTCTAACCTTCACAGATGATTTAAGAAGATATGAGTATATCTACTTGATGAAACATAACTCTGAAACATTTGAAAAGTTCAAAGAATTTCAAAGTGAAGTGGAAAATCATCGTGACAAGAAAATAAAGTTTCTACGATCTGATCACGGAGACGATTATTTGAGTTACGAGTTTGGCCTTCAATTAAAACAATGTGGAATAGTTTCACAAACTCATGCCACCTGGAACACCACAGCATAATGGTGTGTCCGAACGTCATAACCGTACTTTATTGGATATAGTGCAATCTATGATGTTTCTTATCGATTTACCACTATCATTTTGGGGTTATGCGTTAGAGACAGCTGCATTCACGTTAAATAGGGCACCATCTAAATCCGTTGAGACGACACAATCTGAACTATGGTTTGGCAAGAAACCAAAGTTGTTGTTTCTTAAAGTTTGGGGTTGTGATGCTTATATGAAAAAGTTTCATCCTGATAAGCTCAAACCCAAATCGGAGTAATATTTCTTCATAGGATACCCAAAGGAGACTGTTGGGTACACCTTCTATCATAGATCCGAAGGCAAGACATTCATTGCTAAGAATGGATCCTTTCTAGAGAAGGAGTTTCTCTCGTAAGAAGTGAGTGGGAGGAAAGTAGAACTTGATAAGGTAACTGTACCTGCTCCCTTATTGGAAAGTAGTTCATCACAGAAATCTGTTCCTGTGACTACTACACCAATTAGTGAGGAAGATAATGATGATGATCATGTATCTTCGGATCAAGTTACTACCAAACCTCGTAGGTCAACCAGAGTGAGATCCGCACCAGAGTGGTACGGTAATCCTATTCTGGAGGTCATGTTACTTGACCATGACGAACCTACGAACTATGAGGAAGCGATGATGAGCCCAGATTCCGCGAAATGGTTTGAGGCCATGAAATCTGAGATATGATCCATGTATGAGAACAAAGTATGGACTTTGATGGATTTGCGCGATGATCGGCAAGCCATAGAAAATAAATGGATCTTCAAGAGGAAGACAGACGCTGATAGTAGTGTTACTATCTACAAAGCTAGAATTGTCGCAAAAGGTTTTTCGACAAGTTCAAGGTGTTGACTACGATGAGAGTTTCTCACTCGTATCTATGCTTAAGTCTGTCCGAATCATGTTAGCAATTGCCACATTTTATGAAATCTGGCAAATGGATAAACAAAACTGCATTCCTCAATGGATTTATTAAAGAAGAGTTGTATACGATGCACCTAGAAGGTTTTGTCGATCCTAAAGGTGTTAACAAAATATGCAATCTCCAGCGATCCATCTATGGACTGGTGCAAGCATCTCGGAGTTGGAATATACGCTTTGATAAGTTGATCAAAGCATATAGTTTTATACAGACTTGCGGTGAAGCCTGTATTTACAAGAAAGTGAGTGGGAGCACTACATCATTTCTGATAAGTATATGTAAATGACATATTGTTGATCGGAAATAATGTAGAATTATTCTGTGAAGCATAAAGGAGTATTTGAAAGGAGTTTTCCGAAGAAGGACCTCGGTGAAGCTGCTTACATATTGAGCATCAAGATCTATAGAGATAGATCAAGACGCTTGATAAGTTTTTCAATAAGTACATACCTTGACAAGATTTTGAAGTAGTTCAAAATGGAACAGTCAAAGAAAGAGTTCTTGCCTATATTACAAGGTGTGAAATTGAGTAAGACTCAAAGCCCGACCACGGCAGATGATAGAAAGAGAGTGAAAGTCATTCCCTATGCCTCAGCCATAGATTCTATAAACTATGCCATGCCATGTACCAGATCTATTGTATACCCTACACTGTGTTAAGCAAGGGAGTACAATAGTGATCTAGGAAGTAGATCACTGGACATCGGTCAAAATTATCCTTAGTAAAATAAGGATATGTTTCTCGATTATAGACGTGACAAAAAGGTTCGTCGTAAAAGGTTACGTCGATGCAAGTTTTGACACTAATCTAGATGACTCTAAGTCTCAATCTAGATACATATTGAAAGTGGGAGCAATTAGCTAAAGTAGCTCCGTGCAGAGCATTGTAGACATAGAAATTTGCAAAATACATACGGATCTGAATTTTGGCAGACCCGTTGACTAAGCTTCTCTCACAAGCAAAACATGATCACACCTTAGTACTCTTTGGGTGTTAATCACATAGCGATGTGAACTAGATTACTGACTCTAGTAAACCCTTTGGGTGTTGATCACATATCGATGTGAACTATGGGTGTTAATCACATGGTGATGTGAACTATTGCTGGTAAATCACATGGCGATGTGAACTAGATTATTGACTCTAGTGCAAGTGGGAGACTGAAGGAAATATGCCCTAGAGGCAATAATAAAGTTATTATTTTCCTTATTTCATGATAAATGTTTATTATTCATGCTAGAATTGTATTAACCGGAAACATAATACATGTGTGAATACATAGACAAACATAGTGTCACTAGTATGCCTCTACTTGACTAGCTCGTTAATCAAAGATGGTTATGTTTCCTAACCATGAACAAAGAGTTTTTATTTGATTAACGAGGTCACATCATTAGTTGAATGATCTGATTGACATGACCCATTCCATTAGCTTAGCACCCGATCGTTTAGTATGTTGCTATTGCTTTCTTCATGACTTATACATGTTCCTATGACTATGAGATTATGCAACTCCCGTTTACCGGAGGAACACTTTGTGTGCTACCAAACGTCACAACATAACTGGGTGATTATAAAGGTGCTCTATAGGTGTCTCCAATGGTACTTGTTGAGTTGGCATAGATCAAGATTAGGATTTGTCACTCCGATTGTCGGAGAGGTATCTCTGGGCCCTCTCGGTAATGCACATCACTATAAGCCTTGTAAGCAATGTGACTAATGAGTTAGTTGCAGGATGATGCATTATGGAATGAGTAAAGATACTTGCCGGTAACGAGATTGAACTTGGTATTGGATACCGACGATCGAATCTCGGGCAAGTAACATACCGATGACAAAGGGAACAACGTATGTTGTTATGCGGTCTGACCGATAAAGATCTTCGTAGAATATGTAGGAGCCAATATGGGCATCCAGGTCCCGCTATTGGTTATTGATCGGAGACATGTCTCGGTCATGTCTACATTGTTCTCGAACCGTAGGGTCCGCACGCTTAAGGTTTCGATGACAGTTATATTATGAGTTTATGAGTTTTGATGTACCGAAGGAGCTCGGAGTCCCGGATGAGATGGGGGACATGACGAGGAGTCTCGAAATGGTCGAGACATAAAGATCGATATATTGGACGACTATATTCGGACATCGGAAAGGTTCTGAATGATTCGGGTATTTTTGGGAGTACCGGGGAGTTACGGGAATACGGGGGAGGAAGTATATGGGCCTTATTGGGCTTTAGGGGAGAGGGAGAGGCAGGCCGCGCGGCCCCCCATTGGCTAGTCCGAATTGTACTAGGGGGAGGGGCGGCGACCCCTCCTTCCTTCTCTTCCCTCTTCCCCCTCCTTGTCTCCTACTCCTAATACATGGAAGGACTCCTAGTTGGACTAGGAAAGGGGGAATCCTACTCCCGGTGGGAGTAGGACTCCCCTAGGGCGCGCCATAGAGAGGGCCGGCCCTCCCCTCCTCCACTCCTTTATATACGGGGGCAGGGGGCACCCCATGGACACACAAGTTGATCTTCGTGATCGTTCCTTAGCCGTGTGCGGTGCCCCCCTCCACCATATTCCACCTCGGTCATATCGTTGCAGTGCTTAGGCGAAGCCCTGCGACAATAGAACATCAAGATCGTCACCACGCCGTCGTGCTGACGGAACTCCTCCCCGACGCTTTGCTAGATCGGAGTCCGGGGATCGTCATCGAGCTGAACGTGTGCCAAGAACTCGGAGGTGCCGGAGTAACGGTGCTTGGATCGGTCGGATCGTGAAGACGTACGACTACATCAACCGTGTTGATATAACGCTTCCGCTTTCGGTCTACGAGGGTACGTAGACAACACTCTCCCCTCTCGTTGCTATGCATCACCATGATCTTGCGTGTGCGTAGGAATTTTTTTGAAATTACTACGTTCCCCAACACTTGTCGCATCACCGGGTGTAGTCGTACACGTTCGAAGCGGAACTTGCGTATCCATGTACTTGGCAGTCCAGGACGTAGAGGTACACTTGTCCAAGTGGAACTTGACGATGACGGGGTCTTCAGGGTACTTGGCGCTTGAGGTTCCAATCCGGTTTCGAATGCGTCCACGCAACACATCGCAGGAGCAAGAGGCAACAACTTGGTGTGGTTCTGGCCACACATGGTGATCTCGAAGCCGAGGCAAACGGCACTGCTTGAGAAGGCAAACGACGGCTGTGACAGGGCATGAGCAGAGGCCAAGGAGCTTGATGGGGCAAGTGGAGCAACATGCGGCAGGGGCGTCCATGAGGGTGAGCAGGGAAGGCATGGCAAGAAGGCATGGGAGGATCCCGTGGCCGTGGAGGGCCAGCGGCGGCCTGGACAACGGCGGAGACGGGGCTGGAGATGGACGACGAGGAGGAGAGCTTGGGGTCGAGCGTGGTGACGTCGGAGCAGAGATGGAGTCCGGTGCCGACCGGCCACGGGGCTCACTGGAGGAGTTGAGGGATGGCAGCGGCAGCAAGGCCTTGGCGGCAGGGTCGGCCGGAGCTTCGAGCTCAGCGTTCATGGCAGGACGACGAGGAGACCGGAGGAGGAGGGCCATGGAGGAGGCGCAGGGGTCCTGCCGGCGAGGAGAAGCAGAGGCGGCAAGGCGGCGGAGGTCGCCGGTAGAGGGACCGGGCACGGGGGACAGGGGCGCCATGGGGATCGGGCGCGGGCACTCCTCTCCTGTGCGATGCGTGTGTGTGGCGGCGGTGTGGGAGGACGAGAGGGAGAGATCGAGAGGAGGGGGGTCGGGGCTAGGGTTATAGGCGCGGCTGGGCCTAGCGGATGGACCTAAATGGCCTGTTGGGCTTCTCTCTCTCCTCTCTCTTTCTCATACTTTCTTTAACAGAAAAGAATTAGAGAGAAGAAAAGAAAGAGAGGGTTAGGGAAAGAAGTTGAACATGGGGATTATTTTTCCGGACTCACAAAAATGTGCTTGTCCCAAGAAAATAGAAGTGAGCATGATTGCAAGAATTAAATTCAAAGTCATTTGAATTTAATTCAAAAGGTTTGAACAAGGACTAGGATTTATAAGTATTCAAAATGTTGAGAATTTAGGAGGAGCCTCGATAAAAGAGATAAAGAATTGCGGACAAGATTTGAAGGTCAAACTCGAAGAGGAATAGGCATGGGAATTATTTTTGCAAGTGTGTGATGGTTAATTCCAAAAGAATGGAATATTTATTATAGCTACCTAATAATATTGGGAGTATATGTTTTAAAGAGAAACCACCATGTGAGTTCCCTCAATTTAAATGGACCGAAGGTCCATGCAATTTATTTAGTTGAGGTTTTGAAAATTAAAAGACATGCTGACATGATGACATGATGCAATGCAACAAAGCAATTGAAACACACGACGAAACTCGAAATACATGGAAGGCATCTGGAGCATCGGTCTCGGGGCGTTACATTTTATCCTGAAATAGAATCATTAAACAAGCAAAGATATGCAAACAATGCAAACATAACAGCAAACTGCCAAAACAGTACAGTCTGTAAACAATGCAAGATTATCAAAACTTATTCAACTCCAAAAATTATGAAAATTTTACCACACTGTAAAAAATTTATCAGATCTTATTGTGCAAAAAGTTTCAACATTTTATAACATTCTGACTTTTCTAGGGAATTTTTGCAACAGCGGTAAACTTTCTGTTTTTAAACAGCAACATGTAGACTTGTAAAATAAGCATAGTAAAGGCTATCAATGCCACTTTTATTGAAATAAAAGATGCAAAACATTATTCTAAATAACAGCAGGAAAATCCTAACCACATAAAATGATGCTCCAAGCAAAACACATATCATGTGACGAATGAAAACATAGCTCCAAGTGAGGTTACCGATAATGTTGGAGACGAAAGAGGGGATGCCCCGGAAGGCATCCAAATCTTAATTAGTTGCTTGGATATTCATGGAATGTTAACTTGGGGTGCCTTGGGCATCCCCAAGCTTATGGTATTTTCACTCCTTATTCTCCTCATATCGACATCTCACCCAAAACTTGAAAACTTCAATCACACAAAACTTAACGAAACTTTTGTGAGATAGGTTAGTATGATAAAGAGCAAACCATTTCACTTTGGTACTGTCAAAGAAAAGATTCATAATTGTTTCCACACAATGCCTACTGTAGCATATCATTTCCAAAATTGATATTGAGCAATATAAGGCATAGAAACAAGAAAACAAGCAAACTATGCATTGAAAACAGAATCTGTCAAAAACAAAACAGCCTGAAGTAATCTGTACTCCAACTATACTTCTTCTACTCCAAAAATTATGAAAAACATAGTACCACTTGATAAATTTGTATATTAAACTTATGAAAAAAGAATCAACTCAAAATCACTCTTCTGTTAAAAATGAGAATTATTTTCGTGAACGCAAAAGTTTCTGTTTTTAAGCAAGATCAAATCAACTATCACCCAACATGATCCCAAAGGCTTTACTTTGCACTTTATTGAAACAAAGACAATAAAACATGATTACTACAGTAGCTTAATCATGTGAACACACAAAAATAGTAAGTAAAAGTGTTGGTTTGTCTCCCAACAAGTGCTTTTCTTTAATGCCTTTTAGTTAGGCATGATGATTTCAATGATGCTCGCATAAAAGATAAGAATTGAAACACAAAGAGAGCATCATGAAGCATATGACTAGCACATTTAAGTCTAACCCACTTCCTATGCATAGGGATTTTGTGAGCAAACAACTTATGGGAACAAGAATCAACTAGCATAGGAAGGAAAAACAAGCATAGCTTCAAAACTTTCAACACATAGGGAGGAAACTTGATATTACTGCAATTCCTACAAGCATAAGTTCCTCCCTCATAATAATTTTCAGTAGCATCATGAATAAATTCAACAATATAACCATCACATAAAGCATTCTTTTCATGATCCACATGCATAAAAATTTGATTACTCTCCACATAAACAAATTTATTCTCATAGTAGTGGGAGCAAACTCAACAAAATAACTATCATGTGATTGAAAATTAAAATCATGATGACAAGTTTCATGGATATCATTATTCCTTATATCATACATGTCATCACCATAATCACCATGGATAGCAACTTTGTTATCATAGTCAATTGAAGCCTCATCCAAAATGGTGGATTCGTCATTAAATAAAGTCATGACCTCTCCAAACCCACTTTAATCAATATAATCATCATAAATAGGAGGCATGCAATCATCATAATAAATTTTCTCATAAAAAAGTGGGGGACTAAAAATATCATGTTCATCAAATATAGCATCCCCAAGCTTATGGCTTTGCATATCATTAGCATCATGGATATTCAAAGAATTCATACTAACAACATTCCAATCATGCTCGTCATTCAAATATTTTGTGCCAAACATTTTATTGACTTCTTCTTCTAACAATTGAGCACAATTTTTAGAACCATCATTTTCAAGAAATATATTATAAAGATGATCAATAATATGATGCAACCTCAATTCCATTTTTTATGTAGTTTTCTTTTATAAACCAAACTAGTGATAAAAACAAGAAACTAAAAGATTCAACTGCAAGATCTAAAGATATACCTTCAAGCACTCACCTCCCCGGCAACGGCGCCAGAAAAGAGCTTGATGTATACTACGCAACTTTATTCTTGTAGACACGTGTTGGGCCTCCAAGCGCAGAGTTTTCTAGGACAGTAGCAATTTTCTCTCAAGTGGATGACCTGAGGTTTATCAATCCGTGAGAGG
Source organism: Aegilops umbellulata (assembly GCA_032464435.1). Taxonomy (NCBI): domain Eukaryota; kingdom Viridiplantae; phylum Streptophyta; class Magnoliopsida; order Poales; family Poaceae; genus Aegilops; species Aegilops umbellulata. The sequence continues at coordinate 620,856,238 of CP136057.1, forward strand.
TGTAGGATGAAGATGGTCTCTCTCAAATAGCCCTGCAATCAAATACAAGAAGCTTGTGTCCCCAACACACCCAATACAATGGCAAATTGTATAAGTTCACTAGTTTGGCGAAGAGATGGTGATAAAAGTGTAATATTGATGGTAGAAATATATTTTTATAATCTGAATAAATAAAAACAGCAAGGTAGAAAATAGTAAACGGGCACAAAAACGGTATTGCAATGCTTAAAAATAAGGCCTAGGGTTCGTACTTTCGCTAGTGCAATCTCCCAACAATGCTAATATAATTGGATCATATAACCACCCCTCAAAGTGCGATGAAGAATCACTCCAAAGTTCCTATCTAGCAGATAACATAAGAATAAATTGTTTGTAGGGTACGAAACCACCTCAAAGCTATTCTTTCCGTTCGATATATTCAAGAGTTCGTACTAAAATAACACAAAGCTATTCTTTCTGTTCGATCTATCCTAGAGTTCATACTAAAATAACACCAAAGCAAATTAATATTCATAATACTCAATCCAACACAAAGAACTTCAAAGAGTGCCCCAAGATTTCTACCGCAGAAACAAAGACAAGAGCGTGCATTAACCCCTATGCATAGATTACCCCAATGTCACCTCGAGAATCCGCGAGTTGAGTGCCAAAACATATATCAAGTGAATCAATACGATACTCCATTATCACCACGGGTATTCAATTGCAAGACATATATCAAGTGTTCTCAAATCCATAAAAGTATTCAATCCAATAACAACGAAATCTCAAAGGAAAAACTCAATTCATCACAACAAGATAGAGAGGGGAAAACACCATATGATCCCACTATATTAACAAAGCCCGCGATACATCAAGATCGTGACATCTCAAGAACACGAGAGAGAGAGAGAGAGAGAGAGAGAGAGAGATTAAACACATAGCTACTGGTACAAACCCTCGGCCCCGAGGGTGGACTACTCCCTCCTCATCATGGTGGCCGCCGGGATGATGAAGATGGCCACCGGTGATGATTTCCCCCTCCGACAGAATGCCAAAATGGGGTCTAGATTGGTTTTCCGTGGCTACAGAGGCCATGCGGCGGCGGAACTTCTGATCTAGGTTAACCCGGAGGGTTTTTGGAATATTTGTGCATTTATAGGGTAAAGAGGGGGTGCAGGAGGCCACCGAGGTGGGCAGAACCCACCTGGGCATGCCTGGGCCCCCAAGCGTGCCCTGGTGGGTTTGCACCCCCCCAGGTGCTTCTCTAGCCCATCCTGGGTGCTCTGGTCCATAAAAATCTCCAAAAAGTTTCGCGGTGTTTGGACTCTGTTTGATATTGATTTCCTGCGATGTAAAAAACATGCAAAAAATAGCAACTGGCACTTGGCACTATGTCAATAGGTTAGTCCCAAAAAATGATATAAAATGACAATAAAATGATTATAAAAAATCCAAGAATGATAATATAACAGCATGGAACAATCAAAAGGTATAGATACGTTGGAGACGTATCACCCGCCATAGCATCAATGATCTGATCAATACGAGGGAGAGCAAAAGGGTCAGCCGGGCAGGCCTTATTAAGATCTGTGTAATCCACACACATGCGCCAGGTGCCATTTTTCTTAAGTACCAGCACCGGGTTAGCCAACAATTCAGGATGAAAAACTTCAATGATGAACCCAGCCGCTAAGAGCCGGGCTACTTCTTCACCAATGGCCTTACGCCTCTCTTCATTAAACGACAAAGGAATTGCTTGACCGGTTTAAACTTTGGATCAACATTGAGAGTGTGCTCAGCGAGTTCCCTTGGTATACCTGGCATGTTTGAAGGCTTCCATGCAAAGATGTCCCGGTTCTCACGGATGAACTCGATGAGCACGCTTTCCTATTTCGGATCCATATTAGCATTGATACTGAACTGCTTGGATGAGTCTCCAGGAACGAAGTCAGGCAGCTAGTGTCATCTGCCGACTTAAACTTCAACAAGGGGTCATGCTCTATGGTTCGCTTTTTCAAAGGTATCATATCTGTCGGGTCAACGTTATCTTTGCAGAACTTCAACTCCTCTGTTGCACAAACAGACTCAGCATAAGCAGCATCACCCTATTCACACTCCAAAGCTATCTTCCTGTTGCCGTGTACTATGATAGTGCCCTTGCGGACCGGCATCTTAAGCTGCAAATAAACATAACAAGGCTGTGCCATGAACTTAGCATAAGCCGGCCGTCCAAACAAGGCGTGATAAGGGCTCTTGATCTTGACTACTTCAAAAGTCAATGTCTCAGCTCTGTAATCATGATCATCGCCAAAGGCTACTTCCAAAGCTATCTTCCCCACCGGGTATGCCGACTTACCAGGCACCACCCCATGAAAAACGGTAGAAGACGGCTTAAGATCTTTTTCAGTCAAATTCATACGGCGAAAAGTATCATAATAAAGGACATTGATACTACTGCCTCCATCCATGAGCACCTTGGTAAACTTGTACCCTCCCACCTAAGGAGCAACCACCCAAGCCAACTGACCCGATTGTCGGCCCTGGGCGGGTGATCCTCACGGGTCCATACAATAGGATGTTCAGACCATGGCAAGTATCGAGGGATTTCTAGATCAATCATGTTCATCGCCCGCTTATGAATCTTCTGATCTCGTTTGCACAAGCTCGTGGTAAACACATGATACTGACCACTATTCAGCTACTTCGCATTGCTCTGATAACCTGACTGCTGCTGCGGATTCCCTTGACCAGATTGCTGATTAAAACCACCTTGATTGCCTTGGCCCTGAAAACCGGAGCTTCAGCCATCACCCCTAAAGCCAGGTCCGTGAGAGCCGGATCCTGAGCCGCCATTCGGGCCATGATTATTCTGGAAAAAACTAGAATTTATGTACTCCCTCATGATGAAGCAATCCTTCCATAGATGACTGGTCGGCTTCTCTTGTGTACTGTGCTTCGGGCAAGGCTGATTCATTGTCGCCTCAAGGTTGAACTTTGGCCCGCCAAACCGGGGCACTGACGACTTCATTACGATGTTGATTATTATTCTGCATATTGGTGTTAGCCACAAAGTCTAAACCATCGTCGGCTTTGCGCTTACTGTTGACACCTTGACCCGCCGTATTATGTTGATGTCCCTTTGCATTGCCACTCTTCTTCCCCTTGCCAGCCTTCTCCTCATCAGACTCGGGGTCTTTAGTAATATCAGAGTCATCGTATTTAATGAGAGGCGCCATGAGCTCCCCCGTATCATTGCAGCGGCGCTTAAGCCGCCCCAGCTTTTTCCTAAGGGGAAGAAACCGACAATTCTTTTCCAACATCAGGGCGGCTGAACCGGCGTTGATACTATCCGATGAGTGGATAATGGCCGAGATCCGGCGCACCCAATTGGTGGTTGACTCGCCCTCACCCTGGACGCAAGAGTCTAAATCAAGAATCGACATAGGTTTCTTGCTCGTGTCTTTGGAATTTTGGATAAAACGCGTCTTCAATTCGGCCGATGACCTGATGGAGTTAGGGGGCAATCCTTTCAACCAAGTGCGTGCTGGCCCATCCAACATCATGGTGAAGTATTTAGCACACGCAGCATCACTAACATCCAACATCTCCATGGCCATCTCATAGCTCTCAATCCAGGCCTCTGGGGGTTGATCCGCAGTGTAATTAGGCACCTTGCGAGGGGCCTTAAAATCCTTAGGAAAGCGCTCATTACGTAGAGCCGGCACTAAACATGGCACACGAAGGGTTCTAGAGGTCAGTCCTGCCTCCATAGACGTCGATGGGTAAGCCGGAGATTGTTGTTGAGCCGCCAACTGAGCCGCCAGCTCAGCCTCCCGACGCGCCCTGCCCTGATCCAGCAAAACCTAAGCATCATTACCAACACGTGGCGGGTCATGCCTACGAGGCTGGTTATGGTGCCACTCACTGCTCGAAACTGGTGGCGAATCAATATGCCTGCTATAACTCCGGCTTGGACGAGGGGTTGAATGAATCCACTCACAACTATACAAATAAGCCGCATGTTGAGCCACCGCTGTCTGAAGAAGCTCTCCGGCCCTCCGTATCTCCATCGCGATTGGAGACTCGCCTTCAACGGGGAGAGCCGCCAATCACGTAGCCGCAGCAATCATATTGTCTAGAGGGTTAGAATAATGACCCGGCAGTGTCGGAACATGCTGAGGCGGAGTCAAATTCAAATGAGGCGGGTCTACAGCATGTGGCTGAATGGTGCTCCGGTCGTGGGTGCCTCAGCGAACCCGGTTTACCACGGGCGGGTTACTGGTTCCTGCCCCAGGTGTGTTGAAAAGGTTCCTAGCCTCAAACTCTATGGGTAGACGAGTCTGGTGCCTTCTCCTCATAACGGCGTTTGAAGTGTTCTGATCCAAGGTAAGCCAGAATGACTCTTCCTGAATCGGTTGTGTCTCAGTGTCCAAAGGAGCTCGCTCCGTTGCCATCCTAGCATTCTCAGCATTAAATTCCTCCTTGGCTTGAGCTATCTCATTGCGCAGCTTCGCCACATCCACCTTATGTTGTGCCTAATTTTCTGTCGTCACCTCCGCAGCCAATAAGGTCGCCAAAGCCTCCAAGATCTCAGATAACACTTGAGCCGGCGGGCGCATAGTGCCACTCGCCCCGGCTGTCGCTGCAGCCATTGAGCTGGAGGTCATAGCCGTAGCAGTCCTCGAACCGAGCACCGGTTGTGTGCCGACCATGAAGATTGCAACCCTGTTCGGTGGCTCACGGGGGTCCGGAATACTATCGCCATTGGAACAGCCCCCAAGCCTGTCGTCCTGTAGTTGATACATTGAATCGGTCTCACCAGTTGAAGACTCACCATCAGAACAGATTACCGTCTCTCCCCTGGACACAAATTGTTCCTCAAGATCCGCCCCATGGATGAAACCAACAAAGGCATGCTTCACGGCGGCTTGAACCTTGGCGGGTCGTGCACGCTGAGCCGTCTCGATGAGGTCGGCGCAGGTGTCCGGCTCAGGCTTCGACTCACCGATCTTGCCGATGAAGACGTGGATTCCGCCGAAGGGGACCCGGTACCCGTACTCCATTGAGACGACCTCGGGGCCCCCAGCCAGCTTCGTCGATGTAGAGCTTACCACGGCGGCTTTTGGTCATCCGGTCGAGGGCGTATTGCTACCTCTTGAGCATGCGTTGGTTTTCCCTTGAAGAGGAAAGGGTGATGCAGCTAAGTAGTGTAAGTATTTCCCTCAGTTTTGAGAACCAAGGTATCAATCCAGTAGGAGACAACGCACAAATCACCTAGTACCTGCACAAACAATCAAGAACCTTGCAACCAACGCGATAAAGGGGTTGTCAATCCCTTCACGGTCACTTGCAAAAGGGAGATCTAATAGAGATAGTAAAGTAAATATTTTTGGTATTTTTGTTGTATAGATTGGAAAGTAAAGATTGCAAAGTAGTAAACGAGATGCGATGTAAATAAAAGAGATGTAATATAATAGGAAAGAGACACGGGGTCATAGGTTTCACTAGTGGCTTCTCTCAAGATAGCATGTATTACGGTGGGTGAACAAATTACTGCCGAGCAATTGATAGAAAAGCGCATAGTTACGAAGATATCTAAGGCAATGATCATGAATATAGGCATCACGTCCGTGTCAAGTAGACCGAAACGATTCTGCATCTACTACTATTACTCCACACATCGACCGCTATCCAACATGCATCTAGAGTATTAAGTTCATAAGAACGGAGTAACGCATTAAGCAATATGACATGATGTAGAGGGATAAACTCAAGCAATATGATATAAACCCCATCTTTTTATCCTCGATGGCAACAATACAATACGTGCCTTGGTGCCCCTACTATCACTGGGAAAGGACACTGCAAGATTGAACCCAAAGCTAAGCACTTCTCCCATTGCAAGAAAGATCAATCTAGTAGGCCAAACTAAACCGATAATTCAAAGAGACTTGCAAACATATCAAATCATGCATATAAGAATTTAGAGAAGAACCAAATAATATTCATAGATAATCTTGTTCATAAATCCACAATTCATCGGATCTCGGCAAACACACCGCAAAAGAGTATTACATCGAATAGATCTCCAAGAACATCGAGGAGAACTTTGTATTGAGAATCAAAGAGAGAGAAGAAGCCATCTAGCTAATAACTATGGACCTGAAGGTCTGTGGTAAACTACTCATGCTTCATCCGAGAGGCAATGGTGTTGATGTAGAAGCCCTCCGTGATTGACTCCCCCTCCGGCAGATCGCCGGAAAAGGCCCCAAGATGGGATCTCACGGATCCAGAAGGTTGCGGGGGTGGAAAAGTGGTTTCGTGGCTCCACCTGATGTTTCTAGAGTATAAGAGTATATATAGGCGAAAGAAGTATGTCGGTGGAGCTACGAGGGCCCCACGAGGGTGGGGGCGTGCCCTCCCGCCTCGTGGCTTCCTCGTGGAGTTCCAAACTTCGACTCCAAGTCTTCTGGATTACTTTCGGTCCAAGAAAGATCCTCGCGAAGGTTTCATTCCGTTTTGACTCCGTTTGGTATTCCTTTTCTGCAAAAATCTAAAATAGGCAAAAAAACAGAAACTGGCACTAGGCCTCCGGTTAATAGGTTAGTCCCAAAAATAATATAAAAGAGCATATTAAAGCCCATTAAACATCCAAAACAGATAATATAATAGCATGGAACAATCAAAAATTATAGATACATTGGAGACGTATCACGTATCCCTTGATCCCTGCGAAGTTTCCTTCAAGAACTCGAAACCACCATGCGCAGGCCCCATGGTGGGTGCCAACTGTCGTGGACTTAACATGGCAGATGCCCTAGCGAAAGGACTTAGGTGTGGAGCCATCGCAGCTAGGTTAGCTTGAAGGGGTTAAACAGGACAAAGGACATGGAGAGTTTACCCAGGTTCGGCCCCTCTCAACGAGGTAAAATCCTACTCCTGCTTTAGATTGTATTGCTTAGGTTTCGATTACTAGGGAGCGAATACGCTTGAACTGGTTCTCGATCAATTGTTTCTTGAGTTAACCCGCCGCTGCGTCACCCCTTTATATACAGGTTGATGCCCGGCGGCTTACAGAGTCCCGACCGGCTCATACACAACGTGTCCGGCTCGATAACTAATTAAGCTTGCCTTACGGTAGAAGTTAATTATATGGCGGCTCACACCCGTGGGCCTCAAGTCGTCCCCGGGTCTTGGGCCTTCAATAAGCTTGCTCTATGAACCGCCATCTTCATATCTTCTTGGCCCCTTCATCTTAAGCCGCCAGTGGCATGACCCGGCCCCTCCTGGGCGGGTCATACCCAGAAGTTATATCCCCAACAATTATGATGTGGTGTTCCATGTGGTGTGACTTGTGAAACTATTCCACATTGTTTTAAATGAAGGCAAACTCGTAACTCAAATATTCGCTTCTGCGATCAAATCGTAGAAATTTATTTTCTTGTTACGATGATTCTCCACTTCACTCTGAAATTCTTTGAACTTTTCAAATGTTTCAGACTTGTGTTTCATCAAGTAGATATACCCATATCTGCTCAAATCATCTGTGAAGGTCAGAAAATAATGATACCCACCGCGTGCCTCAACACTCATCGGACCACATTCATCGGTATGTATTATTTCCAATAAGTCTTTGGCTCGCTCCATTGTTCCGGAGAACGGAGTTTTAGTCATCTTGACCATGAGGCATGGTTCGCAAGTATCAAATGATTCATAATCAAGTGATTCCAAAAGCCCATATGCATGGAGCTTCTTCATGCATTTTACACCAATATGACCTAAATGACAGTACCACAAATATGATGCACTATCATTATCAACTTTGCATCTTTTGGCATCAATACTATAAATATGTGTATCACTACAATCGAGATTCAACAAAAATAGACCACTCTTCAAGGGTGCATGACCATAAAAGATATTACTCATATAAATAGAACAACCATTATTATCTGATTTAAATGAATAACCGTCTTGCACTAAACAAGATCCAGATATAATGTTCATGCTCAACGCTGGCACCGAATAACAATTATTCAGGTCTAAAACTAATCCCGAAGGTAGATGTAGAGGTAGCATGCCGAAGGCGATCACATCGGCCTTGGAACCATTCCCGACGCGCATCATTACCTCGTCCTTAGACGATCTTCGTTTAATCCGTACCTCCTGTTTTGAGTTACAAATATGAGCAATCGAACCAGTATCAAATAACCAGGCGCTACTATGAGCATTAGTAAGATACACACCAATAACATGTATATCAAATATACCTTTGTTCACTTTTCCATCCTTCTTATCTGACAAATACTTAGGGCAGTTCCGCTTCGAGTGACCAATCCCTTTGTAGTAGAAGCACTCAGTTTCAGACTTGGGTCCAGCTTTGGGCTTCTTCCCGGGAGTGGCAACTTGATTTCCATTCTTCTTGAAGTTCCCCTTCTTTCCCTTGCCCTCTTTTCTTGAAACTAGTGGTCTTATTAATCAACACTTGATGCTCCTTCTTGATTTCTACCTCAACAGCTTTGAGCATTGCGAAGAGCTCGGGAATTGTCTTGTCCATCCCTTGCATATTTTAGTTCATTATGAAGCCTTTATAGCTTGGTGGCAGTGATTGAAGAACTCTATCAATAACACTATCATCTGGAAAATTAACTCCCAGCTGAGTCAAGTGATTATGATACCCAGACATTTTGAGTATGTGTTCACTAATAGAACTGTTCTCCTCCATCTTGCAGCTATAGAACTTGTTGGAGACTTCATATCTCTCAACTCAGGCATTTGCTTGAAATATTAACATCAACTCCTGGAACATCTCATATATATGGTCCACGACGTTCAAAATGTCTTTGAGGTCCCGATTCTAAGCCGTAAAGCATGGCACACTGAACTATCGAGTAGTCATCAGATCGAACTTGCCAGACATTCAAAACATCAGCATCTGCTCCTGCAGTAGACCTTTCACCTAGCGGTGCATCTAGGGCATAATTATTCTGTGCAGCAATGAGGATAATACTCAAGTTACGGACCCAGTCCGTGTAGTTGCTACCATCATCTTTCAACTTAGCTTTCTCTAGGAATGCATTAAAATTCGGGGGAACGGTAGCACGGGCCATTGATCTACAACATAGATATGCAAATACTATCGGGACTAAGTTCATGATAAATTCAGTTCAGTTAATCAAATTACTTAAGAACTCCCACTTAGATAGACATCCCTCAAGTCATCTAAATGATACGTGATCCAAATCAACTAATCCATGTCTGATCATCGCGTGAGATGGAGCAGTCATCAATGGTGAACATCTCTATGTTGATCATATCTACTATATGATTCACGTTCAACCTTTTGGTCTCCAGTGTTTCGAGGCCATGTCTGTACATGCTAGCCTCGTCATGTTTAACCCAAGTATTCCGCATGTGCAAAACTGTCTTGCACTCGTTGTATGTGAACGTAGAGTCTATCACACCTGATCATCATGTGGTGTCTCAACACGACGAACTATAGCAAAGGTGCATACTCAGGGAGAACACTTTTACCTTGAAATTTAGTTAAGGGATCATGTTATAATGCTACCGCCGTACTAACCAAAATAAGATGCATAAAAGATAAACATCATATGCAATCAAAATTTGTGACATGATATGGCCATCATCAATTTTGTGCTTTTGATCTCCATATCCAAAGCATCGCCATGATCTCCATCATCACCGGCTCGACAGCTTGATCTTCATCGTTGTGTCGTGGTCATCTCGCCAACTATTGCTTCTACAACTATCGCTAACGCATAGTGATAAAGTAAAGCAATTACATGGCATTTGCATTTCATACAATAAAGAGACAACCATAAGGCTCCTGCCGGTTGTCGATAACTTCTACAAAACATGATCATCTCATACAATAATGTATATCACATCATGTCTTGACCATATCACAACACAACATGCCCTGCAAAAACAAGTTAGACGTCCTCTACTTTGTTGTTGCAAGTTTTACGTGGCTGCTACGGGCTTCTAGCAAGAACCGTTCTTACCTACGCATCAAACCACAATGGTGTTTCGTCAAGTTTGTTGTTTTAACCTTCTTCAAGGACCGGCCGCAGTCAAATTATATTCAACTAAAGTAGGAGAAACAGACACCCGCCAGCCACCTTTATGCAAAACTAGTTGCATGTCTGTCGGTGGAACCGGTCTCATGAGCGTGGACATGTAAGGTTGGTCCAGGCCGCTTCCTCCCACAATACCGCCGAACCAAAATAATATGTTGGTGGTAAGCAGTATGACTATCACCGCCCACAACTCTTTGTGTTCTACTCGTGCATATCATCTACGCATAGACCTGGCTCTAATACCACTGTTGGGAAACGTTGCATGGAAAAACAAAAAAATTCTACACACATGCAATGATCTATTCATGGAGATCCATAGCAACGAGGGGGAGAGTGTGTCTACGTACCCTTGTAGACTGTAAGCGGAAGCGTTTCTCGATGCGGTTGATGTAGTCGAACTTCTTCGTGCTTCAACCGATCAAGTACCGAACGCACGGCACCTCCGCGTTCTGCACACGCTCAGCTCAGTGATGTCCCTCGCCTTCTTGATCCAGCAAGACGTCGAGATAGTAGATGAGTTCCATCATCATGACGGTGATGGCGAAGTGATCCTCGCAGGGCTTTGCCTAAGCACTGCAAAAATATGACCGAGGATGTAAACGGTGGAGGGGGGCGCCGCACACGGCTAGACAATTGTCTGGTGTGTGCTAGCCCCCCCCCCCCCCCACACACACACACACACACATATATATATATATATATATATATATATATATATATATATATGGGAGGGGGAGGGAGTAGCTAGGAGGGCGCCCCAAGTAGGTCGACTCCTACTTGGGGTCCTTCCAAAAGTGGCGCCCCCCTTTCCTTAATTGCCGGAGAATAAAGGAAAGGGAGAAGGAGAGAAGGAAGGGGAGGCCGAATCCTCCCCCTTTCCTTCCCCACTTGGTCGGATGCCATGGGGGGAGCGCCAGCCCCTTGTGGGCTAGTGTGCTCCCCTCTTGTGGCCCAATAGGCCCAATATACTCCCGGGGGTGACCCGTACCCCCTCCGGTACTCTGATGACTATCCGGTTTTTCCGAAACACTTGCGGGGTCCGAATATCATCGTCCTATATATCAATCTTTACCTATTGACCATTTTGAGACTCCTCGTCATGTCCGTGATCTCATCCGGGACTCCGAACAACATTCGGTCGCCAAATCACATAACTCATATAATACAATATCGTCAACGAACGTTCAGCGTGCGGACCCTACGGGTTCGACAACTATGTAGACATGACCAAGACACCTCTTCGGTCAATAACCAATAGTGGAACCTAGATGCCCATATTGTCTCCTACATATTCTACAAGATCTTTACCGGTCGAACCATTATGACAACATACGTTATTCCCTTTGTCTGTCGGTATGTTACTTGCCCGAGATTCGATAGTTGGTATCTTCATACCTAGTTCAATCTCGTTACCGGCAAGTCTCTTTACTCATTCTATAATACATCATCCTGCAACTAACTCATTAGTCACTTTGCTTGCAAGGCTTCTTATGATGTGTATACCGAGAGGGCCCAGAGATACCTCTCCGATACTCTGAGTGACAAATCATAATCTCGATCTATGCCAACTCAAAAAACACCTTTGAAGGTGCCTTTAAGCATCTTTATAATCACCCAGTTATGTTGTGACGTTTGATAGCACATAACGCATTCCTACGGTATCCGGGAGTTGCATAATCTCATAGTCGAAGGAATATGTGTTTGACATGAGAAAGCAATAGCAATAGAACTGAACGATCATTACGCTAAGCTAACGAATGGGTCTTGTCCATCACATCATTCTCATAATGATGTGATCCTGTTATCAAATAACAACTCATGTCTATGGTTAGGAAACCTTAACCATCTTTGATCAACGAGCTAGTCAAGTAGAGGCTCAGTAGGGACACGGTGTTTGTTTATGTATGTATTAAGGTTTCCGGTTAATACAGTTCTAGTATGAATAATAAACATTTAATGAATAAGGAAATATAAGATAACAACTTTATTATTGCCTCTAGGGCATATTTCCTTCAAAAACATGGTAAGGAAAGAGAACCATGGGTTAAAAAAACCTATGCCCTTTTTCATCTAAATCAACTAAGAAGAAAGATGATGAAGAATTTAAACGCTTTGCTGAAATGATTAGGCCAGTATTTTTGCGTAGTGAATCAAACATGCCCTATACTACTAGTGTGTTTAGAGCATCACCAACAGATGCCCCAAAATAGTGGTGGTGCCCAAAAAAGTACTCCCTCCTATCCAAAATAAATATCTTGGTTTTAGTTCAAATTTGAACTAAAACCACGAGACCATGGCATAAGTGTCGTGATTTTAGTTCAAATTTAAATTAAAACCATGACACTTATTTTAGATCGGAGGGGGTGTCATTTAAGGCACTTTGAGACAAAAAACAGCTCTAGCAAATGTCCTATTTGTATTTGGCGTCAATTTTTTTTACAGCTGCCCAATTTTTTTGCTACAAGTGTTGCATATTTGTGGCACTCGTAGTTGCTGCTAGAAAACGGAAAAGGCAGTCGTGCGCAGCCAACCCTCTCCGCACATAGCTTTTGAAACTTCCCGTCCTTGAATTGCCCCCCAACCACGACCGATACCGCCACTCCATTGGCTACCCCAAGCCCCGCCGTCACCCTGCTGGCCATTCCTGTTGACCAATAGGTCTGCCATGACCCTCTCCGTCGTTTTGGAAGCTCGAAACGCCGTCGCCGATTCTGGTCGTTCCCCTACCCATCCGTCAGTTGAAAATCGTCACCGTCGCACCACCGCGGGCCGCCGAGGCCAATTAGAGGCCGGGAAACCTCAAATTGACCGGGGTGACCACCACCGTGGTGTGGCTCTGTTTGACGCTCAGACGGCCGTGCGCCGCGGGAGTTGCCCGCACCCTGACTCCCCTCTGGCCACTTGTCCCTCCCGACGCCATCCCTAGTTGGGTCATCGGGCCCCGGAGAGTTACGACGGCCAGAATTGAGCTCGGTGCCGTGACGACCGTTAGATCCTTATGAGAGCACGCAAGCTGAATTATTAGGGCATCTGTTACAACAACAACAACAAAATAATCTGTGCAAAAAATATTCTCTCTCCTAAAAACAGCTTTTACATCGTCAATTAAGATGCTGTTTTACACACGCAGACATCTAACGTTGTTATCCGTTGCAGTACTTTGTGTTGTGGACGTATGAGCAACCCGGCGAAAAGCAACGCAAGGCGTCCTCCTCGCCAAAGGAACACGGCACCAGTACCCTCCTGCGGCCCCCGGCCCCCCTGGACAGGTGGTAGGCGCAGGTACGTTGTACCGTTTGCAGGCACCACACTCCAATCCAGCCTATCGTCGTCCTCCCCAACAGTTGTTGGCACCACCCGTCCCCCCGCCGGACCGCGTCCCACACTCCTGTTCCCTCCCTCCCCACCCAGCAAAACACCCCAAAAACAGTATCCCCGGCCGAGGGTTAAAAAAGCAAGCAAGCAAGCAAAGCCGCCGGAAGGATAAGGATCATCATGCTCGGAGTCGGAAAGAACAGTGGAATGGCCTTTCGTTCAAGGCGAGGGCGCTGCCGGGGAAGCAGAGGAGCGAGCAAAGGCGATGATCGAGGAGGGAGGGAGGACCTGACCTGACGACGTGACGCGCGGACCAATGGCGTGTGGGGTGGGGGCGGGTCACTTCCTGACCAGCTCGTGGCAGACACCTGGCTCCATTCCTGTGACACCCCCACGAGCCTTGCCACGGAAAAGTAGCCACTGCTCCCCCTACGGCTGTGCGCGGTGCAGCCCTGCCCTACCACGGCCGCCAGTGACAGCTAGCTGAGCTGCGCTCCTAGTCCTAGTACTCCTACTACTCCCGGCTCCTGTACGGGGGTGCTCCGTCTCTGCATTTCTTCCATAAGTAGTAGCCAAGTTGCTCGCCCCGGCCCGTAGTCCTTTGCGCAAAGAGGGAAAAGGGAGCTCCTCCCACCCCCCGACCGACGCCGCCCGCCGCAGATCTATTGCAACACCTGTAAGCTTCTCCGCCTCCCGAGTTTCTCTCGCCTTCAGCTCGGCTAGCTAGGGTTTCCCTCTACCTAGCTGGCTAGCTTCTTCTTCCTCAGTCCTACCTCGGTTCTTACTGTTGTTGCAGCGAGCGACTGTGGGGAGGGGAGGGGAGGAGGGGAATAAGTTGGGAGAGGATGGCGGGGAAGAGGGAGAGGATTGCGATACGGAGGATCGAGAATCTGGCGGCGAGGCAGGTCACCTTCTCCAAGCGCCGGCGGGGCCTCTTCAAGAAGGCCGAGGAGCTCTCCATCCTCTGCGACGCCGAGGTCGGCCTCGCCGTCTTCTCCGCCACCGGCAAGCTCTTCCAGTTCGCCAGCTCCAGGTACATACTTCATGTGCTATCAATTGATCTCTCATCGATCAGCTAGTTTTTGGATGCACTTTCAATCTGACTCGCTTCTTGTTTTAACCGATTACATACATTTTTTAGTCCTGAGATTTTCTTCCTTTTCTTTTGAGGAATCATTTGTCCCAAGTTTTGATTCTTGACTTTTTGAGATCGGTTTTTACTATCTATAACAGTTTTTGTCCACGGATGGATATTTGATGTGCTGGGCTACTACTCATTCGATTTTCGTGTTACAAATTAGTTAGAACACCGGTGTTTTGGTACAACATATACTTATTTCGAGTTTCTTTTCGCATGTTCGACTCTTTTTCTCTGTGCCTATAACAATGACTCGTAGAGTCAAAGCAGTCAAAGCATGTGTAGATTCTCTAATGCTTAATAAAATATTTTCTTTGATTTGGTGTTTATAATATATATGTTTCGCCACTGTTCTTCTATTATGACATGTGGGAGAGATCACAAAGAGGGGAGGATTTTCTTTTGGTACCTAACCAGTAAAACTAACTATTTGTCTTCTCCCCTTTTAAAAACCCAATGTTTGTTCACGCTCAACTTTTTATTATGCATTGTATTTGGACCAACAGGTCTCTTTTTCTACCTTTTTTTTGGTTATGCTTGTTGTTGTTCTAGGATTAATATATGTTCAGATAAAAAAAGATTTAATGTCCACTTCATATCTTTCCTGGATCAGAACTAATCCAAACTCGGGCCACATGTACTATACAGCTTATTAGCATGTACGACTCTTTCACAATTTTAAAAGCTGTCATTTTGGACAACATAGTATCTAACAAAATAAATAAAATAATAATTTTGAAGGAAACTTTACAGATGCCCTTTCAAAACACCCAATACTACCATTTTTGTAAAAGATCAATTTGTAGTTTAACTAGGACTTTATGTCCAAACTAAGCGGACTTGTTTATTTGAATTGACAAGAACATATAAGTTTAGGTTGGTAACTGAAGATCACTGGCCTTGTTCCAGGCACAACTATTCGTTAATAATTTATGTAGTAAAAGGGAACAATAAGAGCTAGGATATGTAATTTGACATATTACAAATGCTGAACTAATACAACGTTTGGCAAGGTAGAGCAGTTTGATGATTATGATATGTAATTTTGGGCCTACAAATGCTAAACAAATTTCATTGTGGAAGAGGTTGGGAGCATGCGTTTGTGACAAGATCAAATTGTTAAGTTTAAATGGAGTATATGGGAAATACTGTTAACAAATGCACGTCTCCTTAACTATGCATACTTGCATAGCATGAAGGCTATAAGTTGTGTTGTAAATTAATCCCATGCATAAAATGAGTACTAGAAGCAAAATGCGTATAGTAAACTAGTAGTCATGACCTTTCTGCAAAATCATTATTTGTCATGACTGATCAGAGATCGATGCGCGCGTATGGTAAAGTAAGAGTAGTTATGACTTATGACTGGTCAGAGATGTGCTGCGGCATGATGAACATGTTGGAAACAAATATGGCGTTTCAGCAAAATTTATTCAATAGATGCAAAAGTTATAATCGTTCCAACTTAATGGAATAATATCATTGTTTTCTTTTTCAGGAAAGAATAGTACTCTCTCCATTTATTTATACGAGGCCATCATGAAATATACATTTTGCATCTATACAGGCCTTCAACAATAATCGAGGCAAAATTAATAATATTTTCTCGTGCTAGCAACTTGTTTGATACTTATATGCATGCAGTCATAATGACAATCAGCTATTTTCTCCACTCAGTTTCTCAGCATGTATGTGGCATATTAATGATCTAAATAAATAAATAAATAAGCTAGCTTGCAAGGCGGCCATTACATTTTACATTAGTATCAGTAATCTGAGTTTGTGGTCTTGTATAAAAATGAAAAAAATAAAGGGAGTATGGTTAGTTCCAGGGAAAATGCTTGTGCACGACATAAAAAGTAAACGGTTTTCTTGTGTGTATATTTTACAAATAAATGCTCATGAGGTGTTTGTATGTTTTTTCTTGTCTTTTCATGACACGTCGTTCTGTACTCTATATCACTGACTCGAGTTGGTCTGTGCATGACATGATTTGTCAGGACGCATGCATGCATGGCTTGTTTTAAAGCTACATGTGTATTCGTGTAGAATTAATGGCCAGGACTCTTGGACAAAAATGGTTAAAAAGATTGACCGGTCCAATCAAATATATGACCCCTGAACAGATTCCGTACTGTGCTCAGAAGGCAGCATTGCGCATCGGAATTCATCGCAATATCAGTCCAAAGTTTTTCCTTCTTTTCACGTTAGGCTAATGTTGATGCAATGGTATTTAAGAGCCAAACTTTAATACTGCCTCTGCTCCTAGATATAAAACGTTTTTTTTTTTTGAAGTTAGATATAAAACGTTTTGTTGGTTCAATTTAAACTGCAAAATTTTCTTATATTTGGGAACAGAGGTAGTAATAATTAACCATCTCATAGGACCTTTTTTAGTTTGATGTTTGATTTGAGAAGCATATCAGAAGCAGATGTTTCGCTAGCTATATGCACACCCCCGACCATCTAATAAAGAGAAGTGATGTAGATTGTATGTAACGTTCCTGTTTTGAATTAATTGAGATATCACCTTTCCCCAGACACACACAAAAAACCACTTTGCTATATCCGCCCGAATATCTAATGAAGAACACAGCCAATCTCCACAATTTTGTATTCTGTTGTTAAGATGAGTTTGGACAAGATACCCGGCCTTTAAAAAGTTACACAGATATATTTTTGTTAAGATGTCATTATCAGATTTGTCTTAAAGTAGATGCTGACATATTTTTACGAGTTTGTTTAAGCAACGCACTCTTTGTTTTGTAGAAAAAAAATCGATCTTAATAACTAGATAGTAACATTTGTCGCACTGCTACGAGAATTTAAAGCAATAAATTTAGCGAGAATAAAATAGAATATATCAGAATAATAACCAGTCCTTCACATATCCTTCACATTCTCGCCATATGTGAACGGTAGCAAACCTAGCATTAAATGGAGGGTGGCTTGCAGTGTCTTGTGACCTTCTAGCCTTGGTAGGATGATTTGTCGTTGAAGAGAATAAAAAATAAAATTTGATGGTGATGATGATGTGGCGGTATTGCATGTATTTGAAAATAAGATCACCTATTTAGTTATATATAGGATATGTAAAGAGAAAGTAAATCCTTGGCTGAATGGATAATGTGATTAGCATTATGTGAATATACTGAAGAAAATTTATCCTAGAAAATGTCCATCAACAAAAACGACATGAACTAAACCTTGAGTTCGGTATATTGAATATTGTAGCATGTTTTTTTTTGTTTCATTTTACTCCAACTGTCTCAACTATAGCATTAGTGTAATGCAAAGGCCGGGTGTCGCTCAATCTGATTGTATCCGCTTGATTCTACATTTTAAGTTAATAAAAGCACTCATCAAAAAGGGTCCAAAGACTGCCCTTTGGTTCTTGCGTGTATATATAGGGAAAAAACAAAACAAAAAGTCAAAAAAGTCCAAAAGTTTTTTGGAATAAACTTGACTTTATTGCACTAGCATTTAAATTTTCACGAAAAGATCCCCCCCGCCCACCCCTGACTTCAGGGCAAAACAAACAGATTGGGGGTTCTTCCTTTGCGACTTTTTTTCATGGGTACAATAAAAGGACAACTTTATTTGAAAAACATTTTCAGAACTTTTTGGACTTTTTTAGTAATTACTATTTATTTATTTTTCATAGAGAACTCCCAGGAACTAAACGTTTCTATCCCCAAATACCCGATGCACAGATAGTTACAACTCTGTTGTCGTAGTGCCACCAAGTTTCCATGTGGTTGTGCACGTGCCCAACGCATTGACCTCTCCTAGTGAGTATTTCAACTTTCAAGCCACCGGTATCAAGGGCATTAGTAGCCTTGCCATTATTTACTTCAAAACAATTTCATACATTTGTATGCAGAACGTTTGAACTAACATGAAAATTAACAGAACGACGGTATTGAAGTGATAAACAGAAGGCTATGGGTAATTTCGAATTGAAATGGATTATTTGTGCAACCCATGTTCTCTCTCCTTCAGGGCCCACTTGAAAAATCTGTGTATTACTTTGGAAAAAACACTCTTCTAACAGTCCACAGGAAATGAGAACAATTAGATCTCTCTTTCAGTTCTCTTTTTTTTTTTGAAAACTGAATCTGATGTTCCATGTTTTTCTTTTATTTTCCAAGTCGTTTTAGAATGTTTGATATGCACCCAGAAAGAGATTCTACTAATGTTCGTAGTAGATTTGTCATCAGCATATTACCATGCATCACACTAAATTTAGAAACATCTATATTAAGAATACATCAAAGATCGAATATTATGCTTGCTTTTGTGGATTCTCTAAATTTCTGGTAGTAGCATCTTCACAAAAGAAAGGTTGGGCAGAAAACCAGCCTTTACATTTTACACTCTGATTAATTTGATTTTTCTACTCTACTGAAGCATGAACCAGATTATTGACCGGTATAACTCTCATTCCAAGATACTTAAGAAAGCAGACGAGCCATCTCAGCTGGACTTGCATGTAAGCTCAAACACATCCAGATAGATTTACATATGCATATATGTAATTCATTTAATTTCTGTTATATGGTAGGAGGACAGCAATTGTGCAAGACTAAGGGACGAGCTTGCAGAAGCAAGCCTCTGGCTCCAGTAAGTTTATACCCTTTTTCTTTCATAAAACATTAGTGATAAATTGAATAAAATATATCTACAATCACTAAGCTGGGACCGTATTTTAGACAGGGAGCTTTCATTGTCTCAAAACGTTGCATAAGGCAATACAAGCGCAAATAATTCATGCCCCAGACTCTACATAGGTAGGATGTGCACAGCCCAAGAAGCAACACAGTAACAGAAAGATTAGACAAAAATCTGCATGTTAGGTAAAGGTTTCCTTGGCCGTCTGCTTTGTATGCACACGTAGCGCATAAGTAAATCACATTGCTCCTGTCCATGAGTAGACTCTCCATGAATGGAGCAATTGCTTACATCAATATCATTACTACATAGCCAAAGTGACCACCACATCATCGTCGCGTAGACCAGGATGCAAGAGCTAAGCTTTGCCCCAATGTCACATCACTACTGGAAAAAAAATTATACACCGAGCAGGCCCTCGGCAGAGGTGTTCTATGTCGAGTGCCCTGCTCAGCAAAGTGCAGAACACGGCAAAGAGGTGTTGTTGCCGAGACACCGCTAAACGGAGCTCGGCGAACGGAAAAGACTTGGCAAATGTGACTTAATAGTCTAACAGCACTCACGGCAAAGATCTGCCACATGGCAACCGCCGTCTCCATCTCGAAGTCGTCAAATCACTTTATTTTATCGACAACCTGCCTTTGGTTCTTGGCAAAGTTTATGCCGAGTGTCTGACAGACGGTTCTCGGCAAAGTTCTACTTGCCTAAGGGGTGTACTTCGTATGCCTTTTACCGAGAGCAATTCTCGGCAAAAGGCTTTGCCGAGTTTTTTTGGCCTCCGCTGAGTGTCTTGAGCACCCGAGAAAGTAGGTGATTCCGGTAGCGCATAGCCAGTTACAAAAATGTGATATTGCGAGATGGATACAATTTAGGCGCCGCCACACGAATGACATACATCCAAGAAGAATAATTAGCCTTTCTTCAATTGGGTCCCCTTACAAATCTTGTTCAAAATTGTAGAAGGACATGGAATCTATATATGATCTCTCTCTCTCTCTCTCTCTCTCTCTCTCTCTCTCTCTCTCTCTCTCTCTCTCTCTCTCTCCAAGGCATAGAAAATAAGATCAGTGAGTTGTGGTCTTAAGTCATTTCTTCTACCCTAGTACAAAGCAGAGTACCATCATACCCTTCTAGCTTCAAATGCCAGTTCGAATGTTTAGAAAGAAGATTTTCCAATTTAGCATGTCTACTCGTGCAATGTGGCATTGAAAGTGAAGGTGTTTTATTCTTTCATCTTGGTGATAGAAATAACATTGCCTACTTCTTTGACAGTTGTGTTTCTTGAGGTTGCGTTAAAGTCACTCCTTTGCGAAGGTACCAAAGAAATAGTTTAAGTTCTAGAGGAACATTAAGTTCCACGTTCTTTACTATAGACTGGTGCATCACAATGGACCAGAGCCGCTACATTTAGTTGTCTGAGAATACCACTACAGAAACAGGCTTTGGAGGTGGTTTTGTTACATGGGCTGCCTGCAGTTCCTTGTACGCCTCAAAGCCTATGTTGCTAATACTCCTTCCGCCATAGGCGGTTTCCAGAACCGCCTCGAATGCATGGAGTACCATGAGCGGTTCCCAATGATTAACTGCTTCTAATGCTCTCAGCCATGGAGGCGGTTTCCCCTTAAGACCCGCCTCCATTTTTATCTTGAGGGATGTCTATTTTGTTTGATTTTGTACCCCAGCCTTGGTACTGAGTTCAAATAATATTACTATTTAACACTTAGCATACTATTCCATAACACATCACATGAGTTCACATATAGTACCACTTAAACACATGAAACAAGTTCCATAAGACACAAAAGAAAGTTAAGCATAGTATTAAACATCGCACAAATTCCAACACTTAAACATAGTCCTAGGGTTCAAGCGGCAACAATGCCACCACCATCTCCAGGATCTTCACCATCTCCAGCGGCTGCAGCACCTCCTCCAGCGGCTGAATCATCACCTTCTTCGTTAGAAGGAGGAGGCATGATCTCAGTCGGCGTTAGGCCATACACTCTGAAACACGGGACCTGAGCTTTGAAACCTTGGTTGCCATCATAATTCTTGTCTTTTGGGTGAGGGTGCCTTGATTCAAGTTGGGGCCTTGAACATGGAAAACAGAGAATGCGCTCTTGAATTTGAGAATGACAACATCTTTTTTTACCAACAATGACAACATCTTTGATATAATGATTAGCAACCTTGAAGTCCAAATGACCTAAAAGTTGATGGAGAGCATAGGCAACAACACATGCAGGTGAAAAAATGGTGTTCCTGGCCTTCAATATGGAAACATTGTCGACAATATCATATTGCACATCTAGCTGAAGCTGGCATAAGTTATAACGATACGAGGACAATCTTCCAACTGAAAAAGCAAATAAATAGCAGCTTAAAATCGATAAATGCCCACATCAACACATAAAGGTAATTTTGGGGCATTACCAAATCTAAGAGCAGGTGTTTTGCACTATTTACTCATATAAGAGCATCAAATAGTTGTAAATACCAAGAAAATCTATTATAGAAGAAGGTACATGGACTTTGACTTTAAGAAATAGTTAATTTGAAGTCTTTCACCTTGAACTTGAAGTAAAATTGACAAGCAATCTCATGAATGAAAGCACGTTTATTCGAGAGAGAAAACCTCAATCCTGAGGAAAAATTCATCTAATTTTAATGTGGTCTCCTTTAAATCAAACGAGTGAATTGTGTCGCCATAGGAAAATTTCCTAATACTATGATTTTTCTCTACTTTCCCATTGAATCAAAAAGGCCCTATAGAGTACAAACTAGCACAGAAGATGAACAAAATTACCTTAGTCATTTCAGTGTCACCAAGAGTCTTGCTAGGATTCATGCTTTCGGAATGTGAATCACAGACCTCGAGCGAAGGTAGTGATACCAAGAATCTTTCTTCTTTCCCAATGACTCGACTTCGTCTCAAGTCCAGGAATCAGAACGACTGGGTCTAGAGTCCATCCTCACACAGTTGAAATGTTGCTCCTCCCTTCTTTCCAAAAGGCTAGTGCTCACTACCATGATACAACAGACAATGTATTCAATACCAACAGCTCAGGAAGAAACAATTGGTTAGGATCCGCAAGAAGGGTTTAGAGATATGCTATTACAGAAATGGTCTAGAAGAACTGATGCCTATAATCCATAGGCAACACGAACCTTCTTTCATCGTGACGATAAGAGACGGTGAGGGATGAACTAGGTTGTAGAGTATCAGTCTCTGATGGACACATTTACTTCAAATGAAAAACAAAAGCAATAAGGAAATGAACAGAATTCACATGGAGAAATTGATTCCCGCTTATAGGAATGCACAAGGATAAGATCAATCAAATATCAAAGAATCCTACCTCAGAAACGCTCTCGCGAACTGCTATCAACACGGAAGACGGAGAGAAAGAAAGAGAGAAGAATATGTGAGGAGTAGAAAACGAGAGGAGAATAGAGGGAAATGCACGGGTTATGGGAGGGGGAAACTGAAGTGTTGCATGCCCATAAACCGAACTATGCGCTGGTTGCACAAACTCCCTGTGACCCAATGTGGTTGGTTTCTTCCCATGCCCTTAGACCCCTCCGCTTTCCAATGTTGTAGCCCCTCACCGTCTCATTTGCAAATGAGAAAAAGATGGAGGATACTTGAGATGCCCTAACCTTGTTCCTTCAGGGCAAGGTGGAGGCACGAGGCACGGCGACACACCATGGCGATCGCGCGGGGTGCAAGCTACACGAAGGCCACACATCGGTGACTGAGAGGCATGGCGGTGTCGGATCTAACATCCTACGTTGTGAGGCTATGGGTTGAGGAACAGAGCGGAGTTGAATACATAGGTGTTGAAACCCGCAGGCGGTTCTACCTATGAAACCGCCTTGAGTTCCTACCAGCTACAAGCGGTTTCAGATTTCAGCCGCCTCCAACACTTACTGCAGGTGGTTCAAAAATTTTAACTGCCTCGACCACAGAAATAACCACCACTTCTGGATTGTTACAAATGATTTGTAACTCAGGTACATAGCTTCTTGTAGAGCCCACTTCTAATGCTTGTTTTTCATAGTAGTGGAACTATCTACTTTGGTGCAAATTATAGTAGAACTCGGTGTGGCCTTGCGAAATTAGAGATCCACCATCTACCCAGATGTGTATTCCACGTCACAAAGTCTAGGGCCAAGCAAGTCCCTCCTAAAAGCTATGTTAGGAAATAAGGAATTCAAAACTTGTTCAATTATGTCACATTTGTATGCACAAATTGCACCTACGTTGGGTACTGGTATCAGAGTGGTGGATTGTCTAACCACTTAGTGGTGCATTTTCCAACCGCTCATCTTCCTAGAATATAATTATTTGAGCATCACTCATGTTAAATGCACCAAACCATAAGTAGTAACACTTGAATTTCATCAGGCCAAGCCTGAAAATAAGAGCCTCTCAGGGTCCATTGAACTCACGAGATTGCTTTTGAGCAACGTATTTTTTCCTCAAAAGATCTTGCCATGCACCATCCTCGTAAGAAGCTTGAAGAGCCATATACTGAGAAATATTGGTCTTTTGCTTCAAGATCTTGGATTCCTAAACCACCACGATCTTTGTCCGAGAAATATCTTTTTTCTCATCATCACTCTGCAAGGAAAACCCGACCAAAAATAGTCCAATATATGCTACACCCCTTTTAGAGTTTGTAAGAATGGCATCATGTAAAGTACCATGTTGCTAATGGTGAGCCGTCCCCCGGATGACAAAAGCTTTTTTTCCAACCGTTGAGTCGAGTTAAAAATCATTCCTCCACATGTCTCAAGTCTGTATTTGAGAATTTCTGGTAATGAATCTGGATTCCCAAATACTTGATGGGAAACTGACCTCGCTCGTGTCTGAAAAGTTCGGTGTACTAAGATGTGCAATCTTGGGCTTCCCCGAAGCAGAACAACCAACTACTATGGAAATTGAATTTAACAACTGAAAGTTTGCTCGAAAGCACAAAACACAAGCTTGGGATTTTTTTATTCTTGAAGAGTATGTTCCATAAAGAGAATTGTGCCATCAATGTATTGTAAGATGAGAAGTCCACCGTCCACTAGTGGTGGCACCTTGACCATCTGCCTTGCATGCTTTTCAAGGTCCATGCCATGATCTTAGATAACATTTGGGATAGGCGATCCCCCTATCAAATAGCCTTTTTGTCTGAAGTACTGACCTGTAGCACCATGACTTATGTGGCTACAATACCTCCACACACAAAGTTATTCACCCATGCACACAATTTTTTGGACAAGTCCTTCATTGTTAGGGTCTATGTAGAAAGGCCATTTCAATTTTTCGTAGGCCTTCTAGAAGTCAATTTTCAAAATGAAGCCACTCAAATACAGCCAAACCAATTTGCCCAATGTGGCATAAGGTTGAGCACTTTGATCGGGGTTTGGGCACACTAACATGGCATTGGAGAACAACAAGATGAAAGGAACAAGAGTGAGAGTATAACCGTATTGCCGAAGTGCCAACTCCTCCCCAAAATAGCGCCACGAACCCCTCCACCTACCGCAACCCCCCTCCCTCCTAATTCATCTGCAATGAAGAGGATACCTACCTCTTGTATGTCATTGTCCTCCATCTCTTGTTGTTGGCGTCATTGTGACATCCATCGATGATGATGCTGCATGTGACCTTGCCAAGTCAATGTTTATGTCTCAATGACATCACAGGCAATTGTGTTGGCTTGGGGTAGTCCATGCCATATGAAACATGGATGTGGAAACACCCTCGTCCATGCACATTGTGCATCGGGACGGTGATGGGCAGGTGACCCTCTTCCTCTTGGCGACTACCAACCGATTGTTCCACCACTCCCTCGCGATGTACAAGAGTTGTATAGTGATACAATGTCCCCCCCCCCCCCCTCACACACAGACACAAAACCCCTCAACCCCCGTCGATGAGTCTATTGATTCCCCTTGCCTTCTCCGCGCTAATGGACGGAGATGGCGGAACCGTGAATCTTGTTTCCTGGTGTTTATGCTTTGCATCGACATGACAAGACTTGGTCAAAGCAGTCAACCGTACGCCATGTTACGCAAAGAAGGAAAAGATAGTTGTCACTTAAACCATCTTAGTGGTCGTAAATCGGCAATCCAAAGTTTAGCAACCCTATGCAGGAAAAATCGGACATGACAAACTTCCCAATTTTGGAAAGTCGCGGCTAATCCACACTTCCCTTATGGGAAAGTTTCCTTCTTTTGGCAAATTTAAGAAATATATGTGTAAACTTCCAAAATAATGTGGACCGAACTTCCAGAATTTCCAAATTTTGGAAACATTCAATTTGACCTTTCAAAATATGACTTCCAAAATGAAGATTCAAAAAATTTCAACTTTTATAGAATTTCAAAATATGACTAGTGGTTGTCGTGCGAGTAGCCACAAGGGAGGAACAGGAATCTTAGAATAACATATGGTCCAATATGAGTGTCCTTTGATGGGTTTATACTCCAATATAAATTATATAATTCACTAAAAAAACTTTATGTGAAGACTTATGCATCCTCAACTAGTTCAGCTTTTGTAGTCGTCTGACATGTGCCATGTCATTCCTGCAGGCAGATGAGAGGAGAGGAGCTCCAGAGCCTGAACGTCCAGCAGCTTCAGGCCCTAGAGAAGAGCCTCGAGTCCGGGCTCGGCTCCGTTCTGAAAACCAAGGTGCGTGCGCCGGGTGCATGACAATATCAACCTATGTAGCGATGGTCTTGGTTTTCTGACGATGATTTCCGTATTGCAGAGCCAAAAGATCATGGACCAGATCAGCGAGCTAGAAAATAAGGTAAGAGCTTTGTGCCTCCAGGACCCGAATATTCGTGTGGGGAACTTCAGAGAAATTGTAGCTCAAACTCTCTGGTTTTCGATGTTTGTTTCGCTAACATGCAGCTCGTGTTGTTGAACAGAGGGTGCAACTGATAGAGGAAAACGCAAGGCTAAAGGAGCAAGTGAGTCCCTGCAAATATTATTCCCCCCTCTCCTAAGTGTTGTCTCCATTTCTGCGGATTCCGTTTGTGATAGGGCGACGGTCTGAAGCTGCAGGCATCCAAGATGGAGATGCAGGTCGCCGCTGATTCACCGGTGGTGTACGAGGAAGGACAGTCGTCTGAGTCCGTCACGAACACGTCGTATCCGCGCCCTCCCCTCGACACTGAGGACAGCTCCGATACCTCTCTCAGGCTCGGGTGAGTTATTGCCAAAGGCACCCATCTGTACCAGAAGCCATGTCCAGTCTGAAATGCCATATGAATTACTGCTGAGTTAGATAATGAGCTGAGAAAATTGCATTCATGATATGAGTTGTGTGTGCTGCAGATTACCACTCTACAACTCGAAGTGAATGGCTGGAAATTACCCGAAGCGAAGTGATGCTTGGTCACAACAAGCTCCTGAATCGAACCGCGCGCTGCATCGAATAAACAGTTTGAGTGCGCTGGATGATGTGTGTAATCTAAAAGAAGACTGGCTTCTGTAATATATAGTATAGTGTGGCACAATAAGAGAACAGGTTCTTTTGATATTACCTGCTACTGGGTTTTCCCGTCCTTGTCCTGTGCTGTAAGGTTTTAGTAAACCCCTGAGTGTCCATCAGAACTATGAGTTGCTTCAACCCCTGCAAGTAAATCAACCACTGGCACAGTGGCATATTGATTTCAACATAAGAAAGAAAAAAGTTTGTTATGATGTTCTTGAAGAAGCAAACTTTGTTTTTCGAATCTCCAAGAAGCAACCTGTCCGTCATCCTTTCTGGGAGGAAGAACCTCCCTGCTACTGAGTAGTGGGAACAAATAGAACAGGATTAGAAGTGGAGATTGCAAGAAAAAATGTATGTCCTTTGCACTTGTTAAACAGAATTAGTTAGCATCAGTCACCTCTCCTGCTTTAGAAAGGCATATATGTCCAGTACCTAATGTCTTTTCGATGGCAGTAAAGTGAGATATCAGCTTTAGTATCTTCAACTTTAGATCAGACATCAACTAGCTTTATTAACTTTCGATCAGAATGTTAGAGTGGCAGATCAAGTTTGTTCAGTAGCACTGGAATGGTTCCTGATTCTCTGACTTGCATTTGAGACCAAGCAAAACTGCAGCTAGATCTTTGCATAATATTTCCCAGACAAACATAGTAAAAGAAGATTGGGCAGCTGAACTTTAAAAAGTTTAGGGGTTGTAGATTTTCTGTCAGATTAATTTTCATTAGCTTGCAATTAAAAAACATTGTTTGTGGTGAGAAACGGATCATTGTTTGGTCTGCTCTCCATTTTATATTGCCCTAATTAGATTAATTAAGCCTCTAAAGCCCAGGAATTGTAGTACAGTTAGTGCAGTTAGTAGAAAGGCAGAGCCCAGGAATGCAAGATGCAGAGGAGAGACGCGAGAGTCCAAATGGTTCAACTTTCAACTTCTTAATTTATTGCATAACCAGAAGCTACATCAGACGGCAGCGATCTACGGCCACGAGAGTCAGGTGGCGCAGATGGCTGCTTCATCACGAGGGCCTGAGGCTCTCTTGCAAAGAAACTGTAGGAGGACCCTTCAGAAGCAGTAAACACCTTGCCTGGTGCGACCTCCCTTGCTTTGCCCAGCAGATGTCCAGAGAAATGATCACCCCATATGTCATAAGTGAACTCTTTCTTCAGTGGAGTGACACCCTCATCTCTCTTCACAGCCTTATCTTTCATCAGGTTGGAGCCGGGAGCACGAGCATGCGGGGCAATTGGGGAAGATGCGGCCAACAATGGTGAGCGCCATGCTGTGGTCAGTGCAGTGGATGAAGCCAATGGGTTTACAGATGTCGCCCGAGGTGCAGGTGGCTGCTCCTTGGCAGTTTGGGACCAGCCATTCTTCACTTTGTTATTCCCAGTTAATGGTGCCCTTGCTTCAACATCAAGTCTACTCTCGAGTTTGTTTCTGTGCTTCGGTTCAGATGATGCTCCAGAAAAGGACCAGCCTTGTTTAGGGGTTAAACTCGGTGACAACGGTGAAGATGGTGTTGAATTCCCGCTGTGGCTGCTAGAAACCTCAAATTTTGCTGCCAGTCCAGCACCACCAACTTTTCGCTTCCTTCGCCTCCCTTTGTCTCGAGCAACTCTGATAGTAAGGTTCCCGCTAGTTTCTGTAACTTCCGTTGATACCTTGTCTTCCACAGGATTAGCTGGGGACACAGATATAGCTGAAGTTGTATTCTGTTGTTTATCTGGATTGCTCTTGGCATCTTTCTTTCGGGGGCTATCAAGAGTACTAGGAGGGCATTTCTCAGGAGGAGCTTCTTCAGCTTTTCTGTGTTCCCTTATCGGCCTGTCAATAATGCATAATTAGTCAAACATAAATCAACTGATATTGGAAAAATATGATAAAACAACGATATTGATCAATTTTTTTACCTGGAAGTTTTGTTGCTACCCTGAGGAAAAGAGGGCTTAACAGTCTTACTGATGGCATCTTTCCTGTCAGCAATCTTGACATAGTAGTCTTGAGAGTTCGCTGACAAAGAATACGGGGCACCACGAACAATGACCACAACAAACAAGAGGACGGTTCCGAAAAAGAGTATCAGTGCTTTCCAATGGATTGATCTGAAGTAAGACCTTTTGCACTGCTTAAGCATACAGACAGGAACATTTGCAGTCATAGGGATTACGAAGATGCCAGTAGTCATAGCTAGCTCAAGATCTCGCTGAACCTTAACTGAAGAGAAGTCAGCTTTAAAAGAAATGAGCATTCTTATTGATTCACTTGGCGCTAAGCTAAATCCCTTGCAGTTGTTCACCGTAAATCCATCCAAACCACAATCAACTCCAGAAACTTTTACCTTTGTGACTCGAAGAGGAAGGTCACCACTATTTTTAACATGTATCTCCTTGGACAACTGCTGACTGCACGAAGGGCTGGGGATCTCGGATTTGGACAGTGTTGAGTTGTCGTCAAGATTAGACCCAAGGTTAAATTCTAGCTTCCAAACAGCCTCAGGTCCCTCTAAAAGGGCAATAGATTGCCAGCCACCAGGTGCTCGAAGAGGTAACCATTCCAAGCCTGACAGATTGTTTCTAATCAAAGCCATGCTTGACCACATGCACCGATTTGAAGGACGGAAAACAATGGGACCAAGTACAGCGCTTGTCAAAGGACCAAGATAGGTCTCAGTAATTGCTTTGCTACCTAATGAGAAACCAAATCTAGTCTCTGTCGAGTCAATTTCTGGAGATCTGCTTGAGAAAGTGTGTTCACATTCGTCGTTTACAGTTCTGCACTGGCCAATGATTTCCTCAGAGTTCAGTACCAGCTGCATGGACACATGTTGCTGGCTTGGGTTATGGACGGTTATCCATTCAGAAAACTGTGATCCAATTTGCACGACAGGAAACACCAGCTCATGATTTGTGAGAACAGAGATCCCAGTCATTGTTCCATGAGATCTCCAATTCCTAAGTACCATATCATCAGCTCTGATTGCTCCCCTGATTGTTGGCTGCAAATTATATTACAAAATTGTATGAGAATATTACAAAGCAAAAATATTTAAATGCATACAGGTGGAAAATACTTGATACAATTTAGCAGTTTGCAAAGAGTTACCAACTATTGATATCTATGACAATCGAATACTAGATCAATACGCAACTATCGTAAAATATATATCGAGAGCAAGACTGCATAATGTGCCTGCTTTTCTCTATTCCCCCGCTTACTCTTCCAAACAGATGGCTAAGACTAATGACAACCACAATAAGGGCCTTACAAACTTTCTTTAATGTGATAATGGCATGTGTTCCAGAAAATATTACAATAAGGTTAACATACCAATATGAATTTACAGCCTGCATGAGAATAACTTTACCGGTTTAAAGAGAAAATGATATGCTGGGCTGATGAAATTAATGAACAGGGTAACGCATGACAGAGTGATATCATTATTCATTACTGGGTTCATAGCATAGATTATGTTGTAAGCATTGAATGCTTCAAAACAGGTCCTAGTACAGCTAGGAGAACAACACGTAAGACCAACTGAAACAGCACAAGGTTTTATATTACCTTCATGCTATGCGGGCCTTCTGTTTCTATGATGCTGCCCAAAGATCCTGTCCTTGAGTTAGCAGAGGTCTCTTCAGAATGTGATTCAGCAAATGGCTCATCAGATTCAGCAACAACAGCGTTGGTTGTATAAGAAATAGGTGCACGCATTATATCTTGGCAGGGTATCACAATTGAACTACCAAGGGAACTGTTTGTTTCGACCACTATATTGCAGTTGTCAAATGAAATA
Organism: Aegilops umbellulata; assembly: GCA_032464435.1. NCBI lineage: Eukaryota > Viridiplantae > Streptophyta > Magnoliopsida > Poales > Poaceae > Aegilops > Aegilops umbellulata. The sequence continues at coordinate 620,886,740 of CP136057.1, forward strand.
CCCTTTGGAACTGAAGCAGTATATCTTATCAAAGCTATATCTGTTACGGTGTCAGGGAAGAGTATCAAGCCATTCAAGTACTTCAACTGAAAGATCATCGGGCCATCCCTGTTATCCCCAGTTACACTCACAACCTTCAGTAACTCTGTTGCATCATTCCGTAAAGAAAGGGAATATATTGACCCATTTCCAGCACAAGATGATATTCGCTCAAACGTGACAGAAACCAAGTTTGTGGAATCATAGTAGGTGCGCGTGTGTACCTCTAGTTCAATAGGTATAACAACAATGTCCACTTTATCAGTTGTGTGATTGCGCAGTTTCATGTAGATAGCACCAAACACCTTGCCTTCTGAAATAGGTTGCAATTTCAACTCTATCACAGTGCTACTTTCTGAAGGAAGCACCTCCCATTGCTCACTAGGCCTAATATGGATCACTGGCCATCCAAATTCAGTACTGCTTGCTGTATGCCAGTTGCTGCTCAAAGAAGTTAACTCCACTGCCTCATCCAAAGGGCCTAACTGACAAACTACATGAGAAGATTGTTTTGTGCTTTCAGAAGCAGACATCCAAACGGCCACTTCCTCGACATAGAGAGAATCATCAAAAGGGTTGTATATGGACAAATTCTTCTCCAGGTGTCCACCTATTACAACATCCATCCTGGTCAATGGAAGTATCTGGTAGGGCGACCCGACAGCCATGCCCTTAGCTTGTATGATGAACCCACCAAAATTGGTCTGCAAAACCAAATGTGCTGACGAAGAGCCCAACAACTTTGGCAGGAACATGAAGGTGACCGACGCATTTTCGCCGGGCTGCAGAACCAGATCCTCATATCCATACACATAGAACTGTGGATCAGTGCTGAATGGCTCATAGACACGCAAGACACTGTCATTGTTCAGATTCACCACAGTCAGGGAGGCCACAGAGGCTGCATACAGGTTGCTCCTGCCCCAATCCAACACTGGTGGACTTATCTCCACATTCATGGAGGAAGAACTGTAGAGGGCATTCGGGCTGACATCTGAGGTCGCGCCATCCAGTTCCAGTGGCACCCCATGCGATGCCTGCATCCAATTGTCAGGCACAAGCGGCGCCTGGCACGACCCAGCATCATACCTCGCAACATCCTTGCCCTCTCTCCCCAACGCATCGCGCGCCCCTGCGACGATCGCATCGGCAGAGGAGCAAGTTACCATGCCTCCCCCGGACATCGGGAAGCACATTGACCGGGATGGCCCCCAGTCCCTTGAAACCCCCAAATCAGGCTCCTTGATGACGTCATCGCTGGCGAGCAGCGCCTGAACCTCCGAGGACGAGAAGCAGAAGGAACCCCCGTCCGCGCACACATCCCGGAAGCCGAGGCAGCGACCGTCCTCATGGCTCTTCCCCGCGGAATCCGCCTCCGCCGCCGCCGCCGAGACGGACAGCGCGAAGGCCAAGAACACGCAGCACAGAGCAGCCAAGGAAGCCCTGCAAGAAGCCGAAAACACCAGAAAAGAGGTCAAGAACTCGCCGGCTGGCCGCGGTTGTTCGTCAAAAAGGCAGAGCGCTACCGAACACCAAAGCATCCCCAAACAGAAACCCCAAGAAAATAGTCACGCGAACCCCCAAAAAAACTTGGTATCTTCGGCAGCATAAGCATGGATCACTCCAGAACTCGAGAGCGCCGGCCAGCGAGAGGCGAACAGCAGTTTCTTGGTCGCTTCAAGATGGCTTGCGGCAAGAAAGCAAGGAGGGCGGAGCAGCGGAGTTAACGGGGAACTTACCGAGCAGGGGAGGAAGCGGAGCGCAGGGGGGCAAGGGGAATGGATGGCGCCGCTGGCGAAGAGCAGCGGCGGCGGCGGCGGCGGGTGGTCATGGCGGAGAGGGCATGCGGCGGGCGAGACTTTAGTGTTGTGGTGACCATAGGAATCGACGGGAAAATGAAAAGAAAAAGGAAATAAAAAGGAGGGGAGGGAGGGGGAGATGGACAGGGACGGAGGTGGACAGGAAATAAATAGAAGTGGGAGGGAAACAAAATAAAATTGGAGGGAGGGGTTGGTTGGTCCCGGTGAAGAAAACACATTCATGTCCCACCCCCCAAAAGGAAGGGGAAACCCCATTTTGAGGTTTTTGATTGAAGTTCACATGACTATTTAGCCCTTTCAATGCATATTTTTTGAAACGTTTAGCCCTTTCCGTGTTTGTGTGCTACGAATCTAGTCCAAACAACAACAACAAATATAAATTTCTTCAAACAGTTCATTCTAACAAAAAAGGGAAAACTGTTTTGTAAATAAGAAACTTTCGGTGGTCAATCAAGATAAGATAAGATGCTCTAACGTTCAATGCACTGGCGATTGCGTACGCTCGCGTAGCGACGTTCTCGGTTGCATCAGCCCCGTTCTTTACAGCCCATAGCCACCAAGCCGTTTCACCTCATCTTGTCCGCATTTCCCGCCTACTGTGTGGTTTATTGATTATTATTCACTTCGGTTTCTAACGCTTGATGAGGAATTGATTGCATACATATCCCATTTTCGTTACGTTTGCACATTTGTTGAACAATAATTCGGATAAGCCTCTTTCTACATCACAATGTTGCATTTTAAAATGAATCCTTACGAGAGGAGACATTGCGTGGAGGCTTAGATAAGATGAAAGTCAATGTAATCGAAGCTATAACTGATCATGGCAAATAGTGCATGCGTTGGGCGAAGGTTCACTTTGTAACCATGGATTTTTTAGGGGGGGGGTGCAAAGAAGATGGGTAAAAAGGAAGGGAAGGGCTGAGGAGATGAGAGGGGGAGAGGAGGAAATAAATTTGGAGACAAAGAAATACATAAGGTGGTGATTGGTTCTCTTATTTGGAAAAAGAATGTTGTAAATTTCAAAGTTCAAATGACTATTTAGTCCATCAATATATGTGGGCTGCAAATCACAACTCAAGCAACAAATCAAATATTTATGCTCAACAAAAACTATTAGGTAATGTTAGGAGCTCATCACATCCTATCAAGCTATCTATTGAGCATTTAATATACTAGGTTAGGACTACGTGTCTTCTCTACGCCACCAGTTGTGCCTCACCCATAGTTTTAAAAGCCAGATTGGACGTCAGTGAGATAGTTTCTATGGACCACCCTGCAAACAGGCCTGAGAGAACCGGTAGCACATGACAGTTCTGCGCAAACCAAGAGAAAAATAGGAGTCGATTGAAGTGGGGCAGAATAAAAATGGGGCGAAGTGTTGGTTGGTCCGGTGAAAAACACACATTCATGTTTCCCCAAAAGGGAAGGGAAAACACATTTTGTGGTTTTGGAAATTCAGATGGCTATTTAGACCTTTTTCTAAAATTTTAGCCCTTTCAATATTTGTGTGCTATGTACAAATCTAGTTCAAACAACAACGTCATCAACAAGAAATAAATGTTTTCACACAATTCTATTTAACAAAACAGAAACTATTATGTAAGTAAGAAACTTTCAGCGGCCAAATCAAGATAACATGCTCTAAGCATTCCATGCACTAGCATTTGTGTATGCCCATGTCACGACATTCTCATTTATGTCACCCCACTGTTTACAGCTCATAGCCACCTAGCCGTTTCACCTCCTGTCCATATTACCCGCCTACTTTTGTTGTTTATTGACTATTCACTTCGGTTTCTACCTCTTGATGAGGATTGAGTGCCTAGCTATCCCCCTTTTCGCTCCTTTTGCACATTTGTTGGACAATAATCCTGGTAAGTCACTTAGGGGATTGAAGGTGATGGTTAGTTCTCTTGTTTGGAAAAAGAATGTTGTAAATTTTGAAGTTCAGATGACTATTTAGTCCATGAATATATGTGGGCTACAAATCCCAACTCAAGCAACAAATCATACATGTATACTTAACAAAACTATTATGTAATGTTAGGAGATCACCACATCCAAGCCGGATATCTATTCAGCATTTAATATGCTATTTTATGAGTATGTGTTCTCTCTACGCCACCCGTTGTACCTCGCCCATAGTTTTAAAAGCCGGATTGGACGATGTGGGACAAAAAGGGGAATAGGCGACATACAAGATATCTATGGATTGCCCCGCCAACATACTAGAGAGACCGGGCGAATAGGCCAGTTTTGCGCAAACCGGGGAAAATGGGAGTTGGTTGAACCAATAGATGGCTTATGCATTCATGTGAAGTATAAAAATAACTTGCGTCTGCTACTTCTTGAGATTGCTTTGTTTTTTTTCTTGAAGAGGAAAAGGTGATGCAGCAAAGTAGAGTAAGTATTCCCCTCAATTTTGAGAACCAAGGTATAAATTCGGTAGGAGACAATGCACAAGTCACCGAATACCTGCACAAACAAACACCAACTTGCACCCAATGCAATAAAGGGGTTGTCAATCCCTTCACGGTTATTTGCAAAGTGAGATCTAATAGAGATGGATAAATGGTAAAGTAACAATTTTGGTATTTTTGGTTTATGGAACGAAAAGTAAAAGATTGCAAAATAAGTAGATCGGAAACTAAAATTGTAGATCGGAAACTTATATGATGGAAAGTAGACCTGGGGGCCATAGGTTTCACTAGAGGCTTCTCTCAAGATAGAAAATATTAGGGTGGATGAACAAATTAGTGCCGAGCAATTGATAGAAAAACGCAAAGTTATGAAGACATCTAAGGCAATGATCATGAATATAGGCATCACGTCTGTGTCAAGTAGACCGACTCCTGCCTGCATCTACTACTATTACTCCACACATCGACCGACTTCTGCGTGCATCTAGAGTATTAAGTTCATGAAGAACAGAGTAACACATTAAGTAAGTTGACATGATGTAGAGGAATAAACTCAAGCAATATGATGTAAACCCCATCTTTTTATCCTCGACGGCAACAATACAATATGTGCCTTGCTGCCCCTACTGTCACTGGGAAAGGACACTGCAAGATTGAACCCAAAGCTAAGCACTTCTCCCATTGCAAGAAAAACCAATCTAGTTGGCCAAACCAAATCGATAGTTCGAAGAGACTTGCAAAGATATCAAATCATGCATATAAGAATTCAGAGGAGATTCAAAAAATATTCATAGATAAGCTGATCATAAATCCACAATTCATCGGATCTCGGGAAACACGCAAAAAGTATTACATCGAATAGATCTCCAAGAACATCGAGGAGAACATGCTATTGAGAATCAAAGAGAGAGAAGAAGCCATCTAGCTACTAGCTATGGACCCGTAGGTCTGTGGTAAACTACTCATGCTTCATCAGAAGGGCAATGGTGTTGATGTAGAAGCCCTCCGTGATCGAATCCCCCTCCGGTAGGACACCAGAAAAGGCCCCTAGATGGGATCTCACGGGTACAGAAGGTTGCGGCGGCGGAAAAGTGTTTTCGTGGCTCTCCTCGTAGGTTTTGGAATATTTGAGAATATATAGGCGGAAGAAATAGGTCGGTGGAATCACGAGGGGCCCACAAGGGTGGGGGCACCCTCCGTCCTTGTGGCCCCCTCGTGGCTTCCCTAATGTGTACTCCAAGTCCTCTAGATGTCATTTGGTCCAAGAAAATCATCGCGAAAGTTGCATTCCGTTTGGACTCCGTTTGACATTCCTTTTTTGCAAAACTCTAAAACAAGGAAAAAACAGGAACTGGCACTGGGCTCTAGGTTAATAGGTTAGTCCCAAAAATAATATAAAATAGCATATTAATGCATATAAAACATCTAAAACAGATAATATAATAGCATGGAACAATCGAAAATTATAGATACATTGGAGACGTATCAGCGTTTGTGAGGGATCGACCCTCATCAACAGGGGAACATGCCGAAGCCTTGAGTTTGGCCCAACAAATAGCTCACCTAGAATGCATTATTGTTAAAAAACTTAGCTTATTTGTAGCATGATTTCTTAACAGATAAAATGAACTTACTTATTTGACAACTCCTAGCATCTTCTCTCATTCTCGCCTCTCCACATTTCATGCTAGCTTGTGTTGCTTATTTATCGCAACTTCTGAAGGAAATATGCCCTAGATGCAATAATAATGTTGTTATTTTATATTTCCTTATTCATGATAAAGGTTTGTTGTTCATGCTAGAATTGTATTGATCGGAAACTTGAATACATGTGTGAATACATAAACGAAATACCGTGTCCCTAGTAAGCCTCTACTAGACTAGCTCGTTGATCAAAGATGGTTAAGGTTTTCTAACCATAGACATGTGTTGTCATTTGATAACGGGATCACATCATTAGGACAATGATGTGATGGACAAGACAAATCCTTTAGCTTAGCATAATGATCGTCCAGTTTATTACCATTGCTTTGTTCATGTCAAATACATATTCCTCCGACTATAAGATTATGCAACTCCCGGATACCAGAGGAATACCTTGTGTGCTATCAAACGTCACAACGTAACTAGGTGATCATAAAGATGGTCTATAGGTATCTCCAAAGGTGTTTGTTGAGTTGGCATAGATGGAGATTAGAATTTGTCACTCTGAGTATCGGAGAGGTATCTCTGGGCCCTCTCAGTAATACACATCATAAGAACCTTGCAAGCAAAGTGACTAATGAGTTATTTACAGGATGATGTATTACTAAACGAGTAAAGAGACTTACCGATAACGAGATTGAACTAGGTATGAAGATACCGACGACCGAATCTCGGACAAGTAACATATCGATGGACAAAGGGAATTACGTATGTTGTCATAACGGTCCGACCGATAAAGATCTTCATAGAATATGTAGGAGCCAATATGGGCATCGAGGTTCCGCTATTGGTTATTGACCGGAGAGGTGTCTCGGTCATGTCTACATAGTTCTCGAACCCGTAGGGTCCGCACGCTTAACATTCGTTGATGATATAGTGTTATATGAGTTATATGATTTGCTGACTGAATGTTATTCGGAGTCTCGGATAAAATCAGGGACATTACAAGGAGTCTCGAATGGTCGAGAGATAAAGATTGATATATAGGGCGATGGTATTCGGACACCGGAAGTGTTTCGGGGTGTACTGGGTGATCATTGGAGTACCGGTCACCCCCGAAAGGGTGATCAGCCTATTGGGCCATTAGAGAGGAGCACACCAGCCAATAGGGGCTGCCGCCCCACCTAAGGCAGCTGACCCATGGGAGAAATGAAAGCTGGGTTCGGCCTCCCCCTTCCTTCCCTCTCCCTACTTTCATTTCCTCCTCCGACAAATAAGGAAGGGGGCGGCCAAGGGCAGGAACCCAAGTAGGATTCGGTACTACTTGGGGCGCCTCTTGGCCTCTCCCTCCCACCTATATATATGTGGGAGGGGCACCTAGCACACCCAGAACATTGTCTTAGCCGTGTGTGGTGCCCCCCTCCACCGTTTACACCCCCGGTCATATTTTCGTAGTGCTTAGGTGAAGTCCTCCAGAGATAGCTTCACCATCACCGTCACCACGCCGTCGTGCTGCCGGAACTCATCCACAACCTCAACATCTTGCTGGATCAAGAAGGTGGAGGTCGTCATTGATCTAAACGTGTGCTGAACGCGGAGGTGCCATACGTTCGGTGCTCGATCGGTTGGAACGTGAAGAAGTTCACCTACATCAATCGTGTTGTCAAACTCTTCCACTTACGATCTACTAGGGTACATAGACACACTCCCCCCTCTTGTTGCTATGCATCCCCTTGACTGATCTTGCGTGTGCGTAGATTTTTTGTTTGTTTTCCATGCAACGTTTCCCAACAGTGGCATCATGAGCCAGGTCTATGCGTAGGCGATATGCACGAGTAGAACGCAAAGAGTTGTGGGCGGTGATAGTCATACCGCTTACCACCAACGTCTTATTTTGATTCGGCGGTACTGTGGGATGAAGCGGCCCGGACCAACCTTACATGTCCATGCACATGAGACCGGTTCCACTAACAGACATGCAACTAGTTTTGCATAAAGGTGGCTGGTGGGTGTTTATTTCTCCTACTTTGGTTGAATTGAATTTGACTATGGCCGGTCCTTGAAGAAGGTTAAAATAGCAAACTTGATGAATCACCGTTGTGGTTTTTGCGTAATTAAGAGCAGTTCTTGCTAGAAGCCCGTAGCAGCCACGTAAAACTTGCAACAACAAAGTAGATGACGTCTAACTTGTTTTTGCAGGGCATGTTGTGATGTGATATGGTCAAGATATGATGTGATATATGTTGATGCATGAGATGATCATGTTTTGTAATATCGACAATCGATAGGAGCCTTAGGGTTGTCTCTTTATTGTATGAAGTGCACGCGCCATGTAATTGCTTTAGTTTATCACTATGAGTTAGCGATAGTTGTAGAAGCAATAGTTGGCATCAACCTTGACGCAACGACGCTACGATGGAGATCAAGGTGTCGAGCTGGTGACGATGGATATCATGACGATGCTTTGGAGATGGAGATCAAAAGCACAAGATGATGATGGCCATATCATGTCACATATTTTGATTGCATGTGATGTTTATCCTTTATGCATCTTATTTTGCTTAGAACGGCGGTAGCATTATAAGATGATCCCTTCACTAAATTTCAAGATAGAAGTGTTCTCCCCGAGTATGCACCGTTGCCAAAGTTCGTCATTTCGAAGCACCTCGTGATGATCGGGTGTGATAGACTCTACGTTCGCATACAACTTGTGTCAGACAGTTTTGCACGTGCAAAATACTTGGGTTAAACTTGACGAGCCTAGCATGTACAGACATGGTCTCGGAACACTGAGACCGAAAGGTCGAACGTGAGTCATATAGTAGATATGATCAACATAGAGATGTTCACCATTGATGACTACCCCATCTCACGTGATGGTCAAACTGGGTTAGTTGATTTGGATCACATATCACTTAGATAACTTGAGGGATGCTTATTCAAGTGGGAGTTCATTAGTAATTTGATTAATTGAACTTAATTTATCATGAATTTAGTCTTATAGTTTTGCATATCTATGCTCTAGATCAATGGCCCGAGCTACCGTTCCCCTGAATTTTAATGCGTTCCTAGAGAAATCTAAGTTGAAAGATGATGGTAGCAACTACACAGACGGGGTCCGTAACTTGAGGATTATCCTGATTGTTGCATAGAAGAATTATGTCCTTGATGCACCGCTAGGTGAAAGGCCTACTGCAAGAGCTGAAGCTGATGTTATGAACGTCTGGCAAGCTCGATCTGATGACTACTCAATAGTTCAGTGTGCCATGCTTTATGGCTCAGAACCGGGACTTCAAAGACATTTTGAACGTCATGGAGCATATGATATGTTCCAAGAGTTGAAGTTAATATTTCAAGCAAATGCTCGGGTTGAGAGATATGAAGTCTCCAACAAGTTCTATAGCTGCAAGATGGAGGAGAACAATTCTGTCAATGAACACATACTCAAAATGTCTGGGTATCATAACCACTTGACTCAGCTCAGAGTTGAAATTCCAATTGATAGTGTTATTGACAGAGTTCTTTAATCATTTCCACCAAGCTACAAAGTCTTCGTGATGAACTATAATATGCAAGGGATGAATAAAACAATTCTTGAGCTCTTCGCAATGCTTAAGGCCGCAGAGGTAGAAATCAAGAAGGAGCATCAAGTGTTGATGGTTAACAAGACCATTAGTTTCAAGAAAAAGGGCAAGCGAAAGAATGGGAACTTCAAGAAAAATGGAAATCAAGTTGCCACTCCCGAGAAGAAGCCCAAAGCTGGACCCAAGCTTGAAACTGAGTGCTTCTACTGCAAAGGGATTGGTCACTAGAAACGGAACTGCCCCAAATACTTGGCGGATAAGAAGGATGGCAAAGTGAACAAAGGTATATTTGATATACATGTTATTGATGTGTACCTTACTAATGCTCGTAGCAGCGCCTGGGTATTTGATACTGGTTCGGTTGCTCATATTTGTAACTCGAAATAGGAGCTGCTGAATAAATGAAGATTGGCTAAGGATGAGGTGGCGATGCGCGTCGGAAATGGTTCCAAGGTCGATGTGATCGTCGTCGGCACGCTACCTCTACATCTACCTTCGGGATTAGTTTTAGACCTCAATAATTGTTATTTGGTGCCCGCGTTGAGCATGAACATTATATCTGGATCTTGTTTATTGCGAGATGACTATTCATTTAAATCAGAGAATAATGGTTATTCTATTTATATGAGTTATATCTTTTATGGTCATGCACCCTTGATGAGTGGTGTATTCTTGTTGAATCTCGATCGTAGTAATACACATATTCATACTATTGATGCCGAAAGATGCAAAGTTGAGAATGATAGTGCAACTTACTTGTGGCACTACCATTTAGGTCATATTGGTATAAAAGGTATGATGAAACTCCATGCAGATGTACTTTTGGAATCACTTGATTATGGATCATTTGATACTTGCGAACCATGCCTCATGGGCAAGATGACTAAAACTCCGTTCTTCGGAACAATGGAGCATGCTAATGACTTATTGGAAATAATACATACCGATATATGTGGCCTGATGAGTGTTGAGGCACGCGACGGGTATCGTTATTTTCTGACCTTCACAGATGATTTGAGTAGATATGGGTATATCTACTTAATGAAACACAAGTCTGAAACATTTGAAAAGTTCAAAGAACTTTAGAGTGAAGTGGAGAATCATTGTAACAAGAAAATAAAGTTTCTATGATCTAATCATGGGAGTGAATATTTGAGTTACGAGTTTAGCCTTCATTTAAAACAATGTGGAATTGTTTCACAACCCACGCCACCTGGAACACCACAACGTAATGGTGTGTCCGAACGTCGTAACCGTACTTTATTAGATATGGTGCGATCTATGATGTCTCTTACCGATTTCCCACTATCGTTTTGAGGTTATGCATTAGAGACAACCGCATTCACGTTAAATAGGGCACCGTCTAAATCCGTTGAGACGACACCGTATGAACTATGGTTTGGCAAGAAACCTAAGTCGTCCTTTCTTAAAGTTTGGAGTTGCGACATTTATGTCAAAAGGCTTCAGCCTGATAAGATCGAACCCAAATTGGAGAAGTGCGTCTTCATAGGATACCCTAAGGAAACAATTGGGTACACCTTCTACCACAGATCCGAAGGCAAGATCTTTGTTACCAAGAATGGTACCTTTCTAGAGAAGGAGTTCCTCTCGAAAGGAGTGAGTGGGAGGAAAGTAGAACTTGATGAGGTAATTGTACCTTCTCTCGAATTGGAGAGTACGACATCACAGAAAACTGTTCCAGTGATGCCTACACCAACTAGAGAGGAAGCAAATGATGTTGATCATGAAACTTAAGATCAAGTTAGTACTGAACCTCGTAGGTCGACCAAGGCATGATCCGCACCAGAGTGGTATGGTAATCCTGTCCTGGAAATCGTGTTACTAGACCAAGGAGAACCTACAAACTACGCAGAAGCTATGATGAGCCCAGATTCCAAAAAATGGCTTGAGGCCATGAATTTGGAGATGGGATCCTTGTATGAGAACAAAGTGTGGACTTTGGTGGACTTGCCTGATGATCGGCAAGCCACATAAAATAAATGGATCTTCAAGAAGAAGACTGGCGCTGATGGTAATGTTACTGTCTACAAAGCTTAATTTATCGCGAAAGGTTTTCGACAAGTTGAAGGAGTTGACTACAATGAGACTTTCTCACCCGTAGCGATGCTTAAGTATGTCCGAATCATGTTAGCAATTGCCGCATTTTATAATTATGAAATCTGGCAAATGGACGTCAAAACTACATTCCTTAATGGATATCTTAAAAAAGAGTCGTATATGATGCAACGAGAAGGTTTTGTCGATCCTAAAGGTGCTAACAAAGTGAGCAAGCTCCATTGATCCATCTATGGACTGGTGCAAGCATCTCAGAGTTGGAATATACGCTTTGATGAGGTGATCAAAGCATATGGTTTTATGCAGACTTACGGTGAAGCCTGTATTTACAAGAAAGTGAGTGGGAGCTTTGTAGCATTTATGATATAATACGTGGATGACATATTGTTGATTGGAAATGATATATAATTTCTGGATAGCATAAAAGGATACTTGAATAAGAATTTTTCAATGAAAGACCTCGGTGAAGCTGCTTATATATTGGGCATCAAGATCTATAGAGATAGATCGAGACGCTTACTAGGACCTTCAAAAAGCACATACCTTGATAAAGTTTTGAAGAAGTTCAAAATGGACCGGTCGAAGAAAGGGTTCTTGCCTGTGTTATAAGGTGTGAAGTTGAGTCGGACTCAAGGCCCAACCACTGCAGAAGATAGAGAGAAAACGAAAGCCATTCCCTATGCCTCAGCCATAGGTTCTATCATGTATGCTATGTTGTATACTAGACCAAATGTGTGCCTTGCCATAAGTTTGGCAGGGAGGTACCAAAGTAATCCGGGAGTGGATCACTGGACAACAGTCAAGAACATCCTGAAGTACCTGAAAAGGACCAAGGATATGTTTCTCGTTTATGGAGGTGACGAAGAGCTTGTCATAAATGGTTATGTCGACGCTAGCTTCGACACTGATCCGGATGACTCTAAGTCACAAACTAGATACGTCTTTATATTGAAAGATGGAACTGTCAATTGGTGCAGTTATAAGTAGAGCGTCATGGAGGGATCTACGTGTGAAGTGGAGTACATAGCTGCTTCAGAAGCAACGCATGAAGGAGTCTGGATGAAGGAGTTCATATCTGATCTAGGTGTAATACCTAGTGCGTCGGGTCCAATGAAAATCTTTTGTCACAACACTGGAGCAATTGCCTTGGCGAAGGAATCTAGGTTTCACAAGAGAACCAAACACATCAAGATACTCTTCAACTCCATTCGTGAAAAGGACAAGGATGGAGACATAGAAATTTGCAAAGTACATATGGATCTGAATGTGACAGAACCGTTGACTAAGCCTCTTCCGCGAGCAAAACATGATCAACACCAAGACTCCATGGGTGTTAGATTCATTACAATGTAATCTAGATTATTAACTCTAGTGCAAGTGGGAGACTGAAGGAAATATGCCCTAGAGGCAATAATACGGTTTTTATTTTATAATTCCTTATTCATGACAAAGGTTTATTATTCATGCTAGAATTGTATTGATTAGAAACTGAAATACACGTGTGAATACATAAACAAAATACTGTGTCCCTAGTAAGCCTCTACTAGACTAGCTCATTGATCAAAGATGGTTAAGGTTTCCTAACCATAGACATGTGTTGTCATTTGATAACGGGATCACATCAATAGGAGAATGATGTGATGGACAAGACCCATCCATTATCTTAGCATAATGATCGTTCAGTTTATTTGCTATTGCTTTCTTCATGTCAAATACATATTCCCCTGACTATGAGATTATGCAACTCCTGGATACCGGAGGAATACCTTGTGTTCTATCAAACGTCACAACGTAACTGGGTGATCATAAATATGTTCTAGAGGTATATCCAAAGGTGGTTGTTTAGTTGGCATAGATCGAGATTAGGATTTGTCACTCTGAGTATCGGAGAGGTATCTCTGGGTCCTCTCGATAATACACATCATAAGAAGCCTTGCAAGCAAAGTGACTAATGAGTTAGTTACAGGATGAGGTATTACGGAATGAGTAAAGAGACTTGTCGGTAACGAGATTGAACTAGGTATGAATATACCGACGATCGAATCTCGGGAAAGTAACATATCGATGGACAAAGGGAATTATGTATGTTGTCATAATGGTTCGACCGATAAATATCTTTGTAGAGTATGTAGGAACCAATATGGGCATCTAGGTTCCGCTATTGGTTATTGACCGGAGAGGTGTCTCGGTCATGTCTACATAGTTCTCGAACATGTAGGCTCCGCACGCTTAACGTTCGTTGATGATATAATGTTATATGAGTTATATGATTTGGTGAACGAATGTTGTTCGGAGTCCCGAATAAAATCAAGGACATGAAGAGGAGTCTCGAAATGGTCGGGAGGTAAATATTGATATATAGTACGATGGTATTCGGACACCGAAAGTGTTTCAGAGTGTACCGAGTGATCATCGGAGTCCCGGAGGGGGTACCGGGTGCCCCCGAAAGGGTGATGGGCATATTGGGACATTAGAGGGGAGCACACCAGCCCACAGGGGGCTGGCGCGCCCTCCCCTAAGGCAGCTGACCCATGGGATAAAGGAAAGGGGGATTCGACCTCCCCTTCCTTCCCTCTCCTCCCTTTCCTTTCCCCCTCCGACAAATAAGGAAGGGGGCGCAGCCAAGGGCAGGAGCCCAAGTAGGATTCGGTCCTACTTGGCGCACCTCTCTCCTCTTCCTCCCACCTATATATATGTGGGGGTGGGATGCCTAGCACACCCAGAACATTGTCTTAGCCGTGTGTGGTGCCCCCCTTCATTGTTTACACCCCAGTCATATTTTCACAGCGCTTAGGCGAGGCCCTGCGAAGATAGCTTCACCATCACCGTCACCACGTCGTTGTGCTGCCAGAACTCATCCACTACCTCGCCATCTTGCTGGATCAAGAAGGCGGAGGACGTCATCGAGTTGAACATGTGCTGAACGCGGAGGTGTCATACGTTTGGTGCTCGATCGGTTGGAATGCGAAGAAGTTCGACTACATCAACTGCGTTGTGATAAACCACAAGTACAGGGGATCGCAACAATTTTAGAGGGTAGAGTATTCAACCCAAATTTATTGATTCGACACAAGGGGAGTCAATGAATATTCTCAAGTATTAGCAGTTGAGTTGTCAATTCAACCACACTTGGATAACTTAGTATCTACAGCAAAGTATTTAGTAGCAAAGTAATATGGTAGTAGTGGTAATGGTAGCGAAAGTAAAGATAGCAAAAGTAATATTTTTGGTATTTTATAGTGATTGTAATAGTAGCAACGGAAAAATAAATAAGCGAAGAACAATATAGGAAAAGCTCGTAGGCATTGGATCGGTGATGGAATAATGTCGGATGCGGTTTATCATGTAACAGTCATAACATAGGGTGACACAGAACTAGCTCCAATTCATCAATGTAATGTAGGCATGTATTCCGAATATAGTCATACGTGCTTATGGAAAAGAACTTGCATGACATCTTTTGTCCTATCCTCCCGTGGCAGCGGGTCCTAATGGAAACTAAGGGATATTAAGGCCTCCTTTTAATAGAGTACCGGACCAAAGCATTAACACATAGTGAATACATGAACTCCTCAAACTATGGTCATCATCGGGAGTGGTCCCGATTATTGTCACTTCGGGGTTGCCGGATCATAACACATAGTAGGTGACTACAGACTTGCAAGATAGGATCAAGACCTCACATATATTCATGAAAACATAATAGGTTCAGATCTGAAATCATGGCACTCGGGCCCTAGTGACAAGCATTAAGCATAGCAAAGTCATAGCAACATCAATCTCAGAACATAGTGGATACTAGGGATCAAACCCTAACAAAACTAACTCGATTACATGATAGATCTCATCCAACCCATCACCGTCCAGCAAGCCTATGATGGAATTACTCACGCATGGCAGTGAGCATCATGAAATTGGTGATGGAGGATGTTGATGATGACGATGGCGACAGATTCCCCTCTCCGGAGCCCCGAATGGACTCCAGATCAGCCCTCCCGAGAGGTTTTAGGGCTTGGCGGCGGCTCTGTATCGTAAAACGCGATGATTTCTTATCCTTCATTTTTTTCTCCCCGAAAGCAAATATATAGAGTTGGAGTTGGCCTCGGAGGATCCTCGGGGGGGCCACGAGGTAGGGGGCGCGCCCCCACCCTCGTGGACAGGGTGTGGGCCCCCTGGTCTTCATCTTTTGCAAGGATTTTTTATTAATTCCAAATAGACGCTCCGTGAAGTTTCAGGTCATTCCGAGAACTTTTGTTTCTGCACATAAATTACATCATGGAAAGTCTGCTGAAAGCAGCGTCAGTCCGGGTCAGTTTCATTCAAATCATACAAGTTAGAGTCCAAAACAAGGGCAAAAGTGTTTGGAAAAGTAGATACGACGGAGACGTATCAACTCCCCAAGCTTAAACCTTTGCTTGTCCTCAAGCAATTCAGTTGACAAACTGAAAGTGATAAAGAAAAACTTTTACAAACTCTGTTTGCTCTTGTTGTTGTAAATAAGCCAGCATTCAAGTTTTCAGTAAAGATTATGACTAACCACATCTGCAATAACTCTCAGGTCTCATGTTTACTCATGTCAATAGCATAATCAACTAGCGAGTCATAATAATAAATCTCGGATGACAACACTTTCTCGAAACAATCATGATATGATATAACAAGATGGTATCTCGCTAGCCCTTTCTGAGACCGCAAAACATAAATGCAGAGCACCGTTAAAGATCAAGGACTGACTAGACATTGTAATTCGTGGTAAAAGAGATCCAATCATAGTCATACCCAATATAAATTAATAGTAATGAATGCAAATGACAGCTGCGCTCTCCAGCTAGTGCTTTTTGATAAGAGGGTGATGACTCAACATAAAAGTAAATAGATAGGCCCTTCGCAGAGGGAAGCAGGGATCTATAGAGGTGCCAGAGCTTGGTTTTGAAATAGAGATAAATAATATTTTGAGCGGCATACTTTCATTGTCAACATAACAACCAAGAGATGGTGATATCTTCCATGATACACACATTATAGGTGGTTCCCAAACAGAATGGTAAAGTTTATAGTCCCCCTCCACCAACAAGCATCAATCCATGACTTGCTCGAAACAACGAGTGTCTCCAACTAGCAACAGTCCCAGGGGGAGTTTTGTTTGCAATTAATTTGATTTAGTTTGCATAAAGCATGGGACTGGGCATCCCGGTGACCAGCCATTTTCTCGTGAGTGAGGAGCGGAGTCCACTCCCTCTTGAGAATTATCCGCCTAACATGGAAGATATGGGCAGCCCTAGTTGATACATGAGCTATTAGAGCATACAAAACAGAATGTTTATTTGAAGGTTTAGAGTTTGGCACATACAAATTTACTTGGAATGGCAGGTAAATACCGCATATAGGAAGGTATGGTGGACTCATATGGAATAATTTTGGGGTTTAAGGGATTGGATGCACAAGCAGTATTCCCGCTTAGTATAAGTGAAGGCGCGACCAACTAGAGAGCGACAACAGTCATGAACATGCATTAAAATTAATAGACATTTGATGCAAGCATGAGTAGGATATAATCCACCATGAACATAAATATCGTGAAGGCTATGTTGATTTGTTTCAACTACATGTGTGAACATGTGACAAGTCGAGTCACTTAAATCATTCAAAGGAGGATACCACCCCACTATACCACATCACAACCATTTTAATAGCATGTTGGCATGCAAGGTAAACCATTATAACTCATAGCAAATCAAGCATGGCACGAGCAACTACGATCTCTAATTGTCATTGCAAACATGTTTATTCGTAATAGGCTGAATCAGGAACGATGAACTCATCATATTTACAAAAACAAGAGAGGTCGATTTCATACCAGCTTTTCTCATCTCAGTCAGTCCATCATATATCGTCATAATTGCCTTTCACTTGCACGACCGAACGAAGTGAATAATAATAAGAGTGCACATGCATTGGACTAAGCTGGAATCTGCGAGCATTCAATAAACAGGTGAAGACAAGGCAATATGGGCTCTTGGTTAAATCAACAACAATGCATATAAGAGCCACTTCAACAATTTAATTATGGTCTTCTCCTATCGACCCCCAAAGAAAAGAAAATAAATAAAACTATTTACACGGGAAAGCTCCCAACAGGCAAAAAAAGAACGGGAAATATTTTTGGGTTTTCTTTTTAATTATTACTACTACAGCAAGAAAGTAAACTAGCTAGAAGCTATTACTATTTTTTTGGTTTTTCTTAAGGTTTATCAAACACACAAGAAGAAAGCAAGAAAAAGAAAATAAACTAGCATGGATATTACAGTGAAAGAGTATGAGCACCGACATCTAGCAATGAGTGTGTGTGAACATAAATGTAATGTCGGTGGGCAATACGTACTCCCCAAGCTTAGGCTTTTGGCCTAAGTTGGTTCGTTGCCAAGGATGGCCTGGCGGATATCCGTAGGTGCAGTTGGGGTCGTATTGCGATGCGGCGACTAACGCTTCCTGAGCTGCAGCGTGGCGGCGAGCTGCCTCCGCCCTCCTCTCATACTCATCTGCCTCCTCTCTAGTAATAAAATGTCTTCCTTTTGCCTGATAATCAAAGGAGGCAGGAGCAAGGAGAGTAATACGAACATCACGCCGTTTGTCAAAGATTACTCGATACTGGAGAGGTGATTCATTCCTCTCAACAAACTGGTGGTGGACCATAGAATTATAGTCTAAATAAGTAGGAGGCAACTCAATGTCATCCTCGTGAAAGTGCACACCAAGAAAATCAGTTAAGCGGGTTGCATAAATTCCACCGAAGAAATCTCCATTAAATCTATTATTATGCAACCTACGTGCAACAATGGCCCCCAAATTATAAGATTTGTCTCCTAACACAGCACTCCTAAGAATACTGAGGTCAGGCACACACATATGACATGCTTCATCTTTACCATTTATGTACCTACCTATGAAGAGAGCAAAATAATGTATAGCAGGAAAATGAATGCTCCCTATGGTAGCATGTGCTATATCTCTAGATTCCCCCACGGTTATACCAGTAAGAAAGTTTCTAAATTCAGACTTACGGGGATCACTAACACTACCCCATTGTGGGAGTTTGCAAGCAGAAGTAAAATCCTCTAAGTCCATGGTATAAGAATTTTCATGAAGATCAAACATGACAGTTGGAGAATTACGTGAAGATGAAAATTCAAACCTCCTCACAAATGAACTAGTGAGATGATGGTATTGGCTGCACTTCCCTGCCTCAAAGCTCACAAGATCAGCGTTACGCAAGTATGAGTAAAATTCTTCCTTGATTCCCGCTCAATCCATAAAATTTTCTAAAGGCCACTCACAAGGCCGCACTGGAGCGTCCCTTGGTGGCTCCTCGTCAGCATCACCATTGCAAGCCTGGGTCCTTGCTTCCTTGAAGAACCACCTTGGAACATTTTCCTAAACATATTTCTTCCTCTGAAAAATTTCTGAATTTTTTGTGTAACTTCAAACAAAAGTGGACCAAGCTCAATAAAATTGATAGCAACTACTCCTACAAGTGCCTAGAGACTATATCAAGCATTAGAACTACTTGGAACCATATAAATTTGACATGCAAGCTCAAGAACATGGTCACCTAGGAAGCACAAATTTGCAACAAATAGAGCACTAGAACAAAAACTAATTGGACCAATGGAGGAGTCACATACCAAGGAACAATCCCCCCAAGTAGTTTTGTGAAAGGTGCTTTGAGCAAGGAGATCGAAAATCATAGCAAAGTGAGCTAGAACTCGTGCTTGAGCTGGATATTGGTGTTTGTGGGAGGAAGAAGGAGTGTATGGGTGTAGGAATAAGTGGAGGAGGGCCACTGTGGGCCCATGAGGCAGGGGGCGCGCCCGGGGGGTTGGGCGCGCCCTCCACCCTCATGGCCAGGTGGTTGACCCCCCTGTTGTGTTCTCAGTGCCAGAAATTCTCAAATATTCTAGAAAAAATTATATTCCATTTTCGGGGCATTTGGAGAACTTTTATTTTCGGGGTATTTTTATATTGCACAGATAAATCAGAAAACAGACAAAAAATACTATTTTACTTTATTTCAACTAAATAACAGAAAGTAGAAAGAGGGTATAGAAGGTTGTGCTTTCTAGTTTCATCCATCTCATGCTCATCAAAAGGAATCCACTAACAAGGTTGATCAAGTCTTGTTAACGAACTCATTCCGAATAACATGTAACCGGAGAAATTTTGAATAACACTATGTTACCTCGACGGGGATATGCACATCCCCAATAATAATAATATCATATTTATTTTTGACAATAGGAAGAGGAAACTGAAAACCTCCAATAATAATCAATGGAATTTTTCCAATAGAGTTGAGACTATGAACTTGAGGTTGTTTCCTCGGAAAGTGTACCGTATGCTCATTACCATTAACATGAAAAATGACATTGCCTTTGTTGCAATCAATAACAGCCCCTGCAGTATTCAAAAAGGTCTTCCAAGGATAATAGACACACTATCGTCCTTGGGAATATCAAGAATAACAAAGTCCGTTAAAATAGTAACGTTTGCAACCACAACAGGCACATCCTCACAAATACCGACAGGTATAGCAGTTGATTTATCAGCCATTTGCAAAGATATTTCAGTAGGTGTCAACTTGTTCAAATCAAGTCCACGATATAAAGAGAGAGGCATAACACTAACACCGGCTCCAAGATCACATAAAGCAGTTTTAACATAATTTCTTTTAATGGATCATGGTATAGTAGGTACTCCTGGATCTCCAAGTTTCTTTGGTATTCCACCCTTAAAAGTATAATTAGCAAGCATGGTGGAAATTTCAGCTTCCGGTATCTTTCTTTTATTTGTAACAATATCTTTCATATACTTAGCATAAGGATTCATTTTGAGCATATCAGTTAATCGCATACGTAAAAAGATAGGTCTAATCATTTCAGCAAAGCGCTCAAAATCCTTATCATCCTTTTTCTTGGATGGTTTGGGAGGAAAAGGCATGGGTTTCTGAACCCATGGTTCTCTTTCTTTACCATGTTTCCTAGCAACAAAGTCTCTCTTATCATAATGTTGATTCTTTGATTGTGGGTTATCAAGATCAACAGCAGGTTCAATTTCTACATATTATCATTACTAGGTTGAGCATCATCATGAACATTATCATTAGCATTTTCATTAGGTTCATGTTCATTGCCAGATTGTGTTTTAGCATCACAAATAGATATATCATTTGGATTTTCAGGTGGTTCAGCAATAGGTTCACTAGAAGCATGCATAGTCCTATCTTTTTCCTTTTCTTTTTAGAAGGACTAGGTGCATCAATATTATTTCTCTGAGAATCTTGCTCAATTCTCTTGGGGTGGCCTTCAGGATACAAAGGTTCCTGAGTCATTCTACCAGTTCTAGTAGCCACTCTAACAGCATAATCATTTTCCTTACTATTCATTTCATTGAGCAAATCATTTTGAGCTTTAAGTACTTGTTCTACTTGAGTGGTGACCATGGAAGCATGTTTGCTAACGA
Source organism: Aegilops umbellulata (assembly GCA_032464435.1). Classification (NCBI taxonomy): domain Eukaryota; kingdom Viridiplantae; phylum Streptophyta; class Magnoliopsida; order Poales; family Poaceae; genus Aegilops; species Aegilops umbellulata. Next base: position 620,907,842 of record CP136057.1, read on the forward strand.
GTTTAAGTTCACCTTTAACATTAGCCATATAATCACCCAAGTGTTTAAGCATATTTGAATTGTATTTCAATTGTCTACCAAAATAAGCATTGAAGTCTTCTTGCTTCACCATAAAATTATCAAACTTATCTAAGCAAGAGCTAGCAAACTTAGTAAGAGGGATTTCAGCTTTATCATATCTATAGAGAGAATTTACCTTTACTACCTGTGTCAGGTTATCAAGACCATGAGTTTCTTCAATAGGTAATGGATGAAGATCGTATGTTTCTTCAACATGCGGTAAATTAAGACCATGTATTTCTTCAATAGGAGGTAAATTCTTAACATCTTAAGCTTTAATACCTTTTTCTTTCATAGATTTCTTTGCCTCTTGCATATCCTCAGGACTGAGAAATAGAACACCTCTCTTCTTCGGGGTTGGTTTAGGAATAGGCTCATGAGCTGGCTCAGGAAGTGTCCAATTATTTTCATTTGCCAACATATTATTCAATAGAATTTCAACTTCATCCGGTGTTCTTTCCCTGAAAATAGAACCAGCACAACTATCTAGGTAATCTCTGGAAGCATCGGTTAGTCCATTATAAAAGATGTCAAGTATTTCGTTTTTCTTAAGAGGATGATCGGGCAAAGCATTAATTAACTTGAGAAGCCTCCCCCAAGCTTGTGGGAGACTCTCTTCTTCAATTTGCACAAAGTTGTATATTTCCCTCAAAGCAGCTTGTTTCTTATGAGCAGGGAAATATTTAGCAGAGAAGTAATAAATCATATCCTGGGGACTACGCACACAACCAGGATCAAGAGAATTAAACCATATCTTAGCATCACCCTTTAATGAGAACGAAAATATTTTAAGGATATAGAAGTAGCGCGATCTCTCATCATTATTAAACAGGGTGGCTATATCATTTAATTTAGTAAGATGTGCCACAACAGTTTCAGATTCATAGCCATGAAAAGGACCGGATTCAACCGAAGTAATTATATCAGGATCAACAGAGAATTCATAATCCTTATCGGTAACACAGATAGGTGAAGTAGCAAAAGCAGGGTCAGGTCTCATTCTATCATTAAGAGATTGCTTATTCCATTTAACTAATAACCTTTTCAGTTCATATCTATCTTTGCAAGCTAAAATAGCTAAAGAAACTTCTTTATCAAAAACATAACCCTTAGGAATAACAGGCAAATCTTCATCCTCACTTTCATCAATACAATCAGTTTCAATAATTTCTTTCTCTCTAGACCTTGCAATTTGTTCATCAGGAAATTCTCCAAGTGGCACAGTAGTATCAAGCATAGAAGTAGTTTCATCATAAGTATCATGCATAGCAGAAGTGACATCATGAATAACATGCGACATATCAGAACGAATAGCAGAAGCAGGTTTAGGTGTCGCAAGCTTACTCAAAACATAAGGTGAATCAAGTGCAGAGCTAGATGGCAGTTCCTTACCTCCCCTCGTAGTTGAGGGGTAAATTGTTGTCTTAGCGTCTTTCAAGTTCTTCATAGTGACCAGCAGATATAAATCCCAAGTGACTCAAAGAATAGATCTATGCTCCCCGGCAACGGCGCCAGAAAATAGTCTTGATAACCCACAAGTATAGGGGATCGCAACAATTTTTGAGGGTAGAGTATTCAACCCAAATTTATTGATTCGACACAAGGGGAGCCAAAGAATATTCTCAAGTATTAACAGTTGAGTTGTCAATTCAACCACACCTGGATAACTTAGTATCTACAACAAAGTATTTAGTAGCAAAGTAATATGATAGTACTGGTAACGGTAGCAAAAGTAAAGATAGCAAAAGTAATATTTTTGGTATTTTGTAGTGATTGTAACAGTAGCAACGGAAAAGTAAATAGGCGAAGAACATTATAGGAAAAGCTCGTAGGCATTGGATCGGTGATGGAGAATTATGTCGGATGCGGTTTATCATGCTACAGTCATAACATAGGGTGACATGGAACTAGCTCCAATTCATCAATGTAATGTAGGCATGTATTCCGAATATAGTCATACGTGCTTATGGAAAAGAACTTGCATGACATATTTTCTCCTACCCTCCCGTGGCAGCGGGGTCCTAATGGAAACTAAGGGATATTAAGGCCTCCTTTTAATAGAGTACCGGACCAAAGCATTAACACATAGTGAATACATGAACTCCTCAAATATGGTCATCACCGGGAGTGGTCCCGATTATTTTCACTTCGGGGTTGCCGGATCATAACACATAGTAGGTGACTATAGACTTGCAAGATAGGATCAAGAACTCACATATATTCATGAAAACATAATAGGTTTAGATCTGAAATCATGGCACTCGGGCCCTAGTGACAAGCATTAAGCATAGCAAAGTCATAGCAACATCAATCTCAGAACATAGTGGATACTAGGGATCAAACCCTAACAAAACTAACTCGATTACATGATAGATCTCATACAAACCATCACCGTCCAGCAAGCCTATGATGGAATTACTCACGCACTGCGGTGAGCATCATGAAATTGGTGATGGAGGATGGTTGATGATGACGATGGCGACGGATTCCCCTCTCCGGAGCCCCGAACGGACTCCAGATCAGCCCTCCGAGAGGTTTTAGGGCTTGGCGGCGGCTCTGTATCGTAAAACGCGATGATTTCTTCTCCTTTATTTTTTTCTCCCCGAAAGCAAATATATAGAGTTAGAGTTGGCGTCGGAGGAGCCTCAGGGGGCCCACGAGGTAGGGGCGCGCCCTAGGGGGGCAGGCGCGCCCCCCACCCTCGTGGACAGGGTGTGGGCCCCCTGGTCTTCATCTTTTGCAAGGATATTTTATTAATTCCAAATAGACGTTCCATGAAGTTTCAGGTCATTCTGAGAACTTTTGTTTCTGCACATAAATAACATCATGGAAAGTCTGCTGAAAACAGCATCAGCCCGGGTCGGTTTCATTCAAATCATACAAGTTAGAGTCGAAAACAAGGGCAAAAGTGTTTGGAAAATTAGATACGACGGAGACGTATCACGTTGTCAAACGCTTCCGCTTACGGTCTACTAGGGTACGTAGACACGCTCTCCCTTCTCGTTGTTATGCATCTCCTTGATAGATCTTGCGTGTGCGTATAAATATTTTTGTTTTGCATGCAACGTTTCCCAATAGTGGCATCATGAGCCAGGTCTATGCGTAGATGATATATATGCATGGGTAGAACACAAAGTGTTGTGGGCGGTGATAGTCAGACTTCTTACCACCAGCGTCTTATTTTGATTCAATGGTATTGTGGGGATGAAGTGGCCCGGACCAACCTTACATCTCCACGCACATGAGACCGGTTCCACTAACATACATGCAACTAGTTCTGCATAAAGGTGGCTGGCGGGTGTCTGTTTCTCCTACTATAGTTGAATCGAATTTGACTACGGCCGGTCCTTCAAGAAGGTTAAAACATCAAAATTGATGAATCACCGTTGTGGTTTTTGCGTAGTTAAGAACGGTTCTTGCTAGAAGCCCGTAGCAGCCATGTAAAACTTGCAACAACAAAGTAGAGGACATCTAACTTGTGTTTGCAAGGCATGTTCTGATGTGATATGGTCAAGATATGATGTGATATATGTTAATGTATGAGATGATCATGTTTTTAATATCTACAACCGGTAGGAGCCTTAGGGTTGTCTCTTTATTGTATGAAGTGCAAGCGCCATGTAATTGCTTTACTTTATCACTATGTGTCAGCGATAATTGTAGAAGTAATAGTTCGTGTGACAACCTCGATGCAACAACGCTACGATGGAGATCAAGGTGTCGAGCTGGTGACGATGGAGATCATGATGATGCTTTGGAGATGGAGATCAAAAGCACAAGATCATGATGGCCATATCATGTCACATATTTTGATTGCATGTGATGTTTATCCTTTATACATCTTATTTTTCTTAGAACGGTGGTAGCATTATAAGATGACCCCTTCACTAAATTTCAAGATAAAAGTGTTCTCCCCGGGTATGCACCATTGCCAAAGTTCGTCATTTTGAAGCACCTTGTGATGATCGGGTGTGATAGACTCTACGTTCGCATACAACGGGTGTGAGACAGTTTTGCACATGCATAATACTTGGGTTAAACTTGACGAGCCTAGCATGTACAGACATGGTCTCGGAACACTGGAGACCGAAAGGTCGAACGTGAGTCATATAGTAGATATGATCAATATAGAGATGCTCGCCACTGATGACTACCCCATCTACGTGATGATCAGACATGGGTTAGTTCGTTTGGATCACATATCACTTAGATAACTTGAGAGATGTTTATTTAAGTGGGAGTTCATTAGTAATTTGATTAATTGAACTTAATTTATCATGAACTTACTCTTATGGTTTTGCATATCTATGTAATGGCCTGAGCTACCGTTCCCCTGAATTTTAATGCGTTCCTAGAGAAAGCTAAGTTGAAAGATGATGGTAGCTATTGGGGAACGCATTAATTTCAAAAAAAATCCTACGCACATGCAAGATCCATCTAGGTGATGCATAGCAACAAGAAGGGAGAGTGTTGTCCACGTACCCTCGTAGACCAAAAGCGGAAGCGTTATGACAACGCGGTTGATGTAGTCGTACGTCTTCACGATCTGACCGATCCTAGTACCGAAAGTATGGCACCTCCGCGATCTACGCACGTTCAGCTTAGTGACGTCCCACGAACTCTAGATCTAGCTGAGGTCGAGGGAGAGCTTCGTCAGCACGACGGCGTGATGACGATGATGATGAAGTTACCGACACAGGGCTTCGTGTAAGCACTGCAACGATATGACCGAGGTGGAAATCTGTGGAGGGGGGCACCGCACACGGCTGAACCATCAACTTGCGTGTCTATGGGGTTCCCCCTACCATGTATATAAAGGAGTGAAGGAGGGTAGGGACGAACCTCTCTATGGCGCGCCCAACCGAGAGTAGAATTCCCCCCTTTCCCTAGTTGGAGTAGGAGAGGAAGGAATGAGGAGAGAGGGAGAAGGAAAGGGGGGCCGGCCCCCCACCCCAATTCGGATTGGGATTGAGGGGGGGCACTTCGGTCGCCTCTCCCCTCTCCCACTAAGGCCCAATAAGGCCCATATACTCCCCCGGGGGTTCTCGTAACCTTCTGGTACTCTGGTAAATGCCCAAACTCACCCGGAACCATTCCGATGTCCAAACATAGCCATCCAATATATCGATATTTATGTCTTGACCATTTCGAGACTCCTCGTCATGTCCGTGATCACATCCAGGACTCCGAACAACCTTCGGTTCATCAAAACACATAAAATCATAATACTGATTGTCACCGAATGTTAAGCATGCGGACCCTACGGGTTCGAGAATTATGTAGACATGATCGAGACTCATCTTCGGTCAATAACCAATAGCGGAACCTAGATACTCGGAGTGAAAAATCCTAATCTCGATCTATGCCAACTCAACAAACACAATCAGAGACACATGTAGAGCATCTTTATAATCACCCAGTTACATTGTGACGTTTGATAGCACACTAAGTGTTCCTCCGGTATTCGGGAGTTGCATAATCTCATAGTCATAGGAACATGTATAAGTCATGAAGAAAGCAATAGCAACAAACTAAATGATCAAGTGCTAAGCTAACGGAATGGGTCAGGTTAATCACATCATTCTCTAATGATGTGATCCTATTAATCAAATGACAACTCATGTCTATGGCTAGGAAACTTAACCATCTTTGATTCAATGAGCTAGCCAAGTAGAGGCATACTAGTGACACTCTGTTTGTCTATGTATTCACACATGTACTAAGTTTCCGGTTAATACAATTCTAGCATGAACAATAAACATTTATCATGATATAAGGAAATATAAATAACAACTTTATTATTGCCTCTAGGGCATATTTCCTTCAGTCTCCCACTTGCACTAGAGTCAATAATCTAGATTATAAAGTAATGATTCTAACACCCATGGAGTCTTGGTGCTGATCATGTTTTGCTCGTGAGAGAGGCTTAGTCAACGGGTCTGCAACATTCAGATCCGTATGTATCTTGCAAATCTCTATGTCTCCCTCCTTGACTTGATCGCAGATGGAATTGAAGCATCTCTTGATGTGCTTGGTTCTCTTTTGAAATCTCGATTCCTTTGCCAAGGCAATTGCACCAGTATTGTCACAAAAGATTTTCATTGGACCCGATGCACTAGCTATGACACCTAGATCGGATATGAACTCCTTCATCTAGACTCCTTCATTTTCTGCTTCCCAAGTAGCTATGTACTCCGCTTCACATGTAGATCGTGCCACGATGCATTGCTTAGAACTGCACCAACTTACAGCTCCACCATTCAATATAAATACGTATCCGGTTTGAGACTTAGAGTCATCCGGATCAGTGTCAATTGCATCGACGTAACCATTTATGACGAGCTCTTTGTCACCTCCATAAACGAGAAACATATCCTCAGTCCTTTTTAGGTATTTTAGGTTGTTCTTGACCGCTGTCCAGTGATCCACTCCTGGATTACTTTGGTACGCTACCTCTACATCTACTTTTGGGATTAGTTTTAGACCTCAATAATTGTTATTTGGTGTCCGCGTTGAGCATGAACATCATAACTGGATCTTGTTTATTGCGAGAAGGTGCAGAGAGAACCGCCCATACAGGCCAGTTTTGCGCAAACTGAGAGAAAATTAAGAGTTGGTTGAACCGGTAGTTGGTGCATGCATTTGTGCAAAATAGGAAACAACCTGCGTTTGGGAGGGATCGACCCTGGTCAACAAAGAAATAGGCCGAAGCATCGAGTTTGGCCCAACAACCAACTTGGCTAGCCTGCATTCTCATTAAAAAAACTTAGCTTATTTCTAACATACTTTCTTGTCAAATAAAATGAAGTTGCTAATTTGACAACTCCTAAAATCAGCTCTCCTTCCTATTTCTACTCTTTTCGTGTTAGCTTATGTTGCCTATTTACTACCACCTCGGCTCATACTTCTCATGAGTAATAGAAGTCAATATGATTCATATGTTCCCTTTCATTTCACTACACATTTTCTCAACAAAACTCTCGTGTGACCTTTCACACTGTAAGTCGCATCCCTAAATGTATCTAGTAGGGAAGGAGAACCATCAAGGCCGAGAGAAAATTAAATCCACCACCATCAAAGAGCAACGACACCTGCACATCTCAAAGAGGGCACACAACAAAAGAGACTTTATTGTGTTGATTTTGGAATTAAGAGGGTAACCTCCAAGCATGAAATCGGCAGTGTTTCACCCCTCTATTTATAGGACCTAGCCATTTCACTTCCTCTCTATGAATTTTTCATCTAGCGTTGCGTAGATTACTCACTACATCTTCTACTTCTTCTTTCTGAACGAGGGGAGTCACATGAAGCACACAATTCTATTCCAAGAATAACCCAGGTACATGTTAAAACATGTGTTACAAAAATTATGGGAAATTCAACTTGGCAAAAGGAGCTAAATGAGGACGACTATATTGCATGTGAGCTACTTTGAGACACGCAAATGCAAGTTCAACATTCTTGTTAAGAACTTGATGAGATAATCATGAGAAACTCCACTGAGATCCCTGGAAATACGAAGGAATGTAGAATCTATCTAAGTAGATATGTAAAGGAACAGTGCTAGGTGATGCATGATGTCCCAACGATCTTGAGCTGAGCCGATGTCTCTCACTGCAGCTGTCTATTCCAACGTGAGATTGTTTGTGAGGAATGTGGCACCCTAGAGTTTGAGCTTCATAGACATTGCTACTGCGAGGCGTGGCGCTCTTTCTCTAGCCACGAGAGGAGAGGGGGTTTGATCCATAGAGACTCGAATTATAATGTTGCTCTAAACGTCTCCAATAGAGAATTGGATATAGTGTCCAAGACCTGTTGCATGGATGAGAACCCTTCCATGGATGTTTGTGTTTTCCAAGAACCATTGGAGAAGATTTTTGGACCTATAATAAGAAGACTACATAATAGTGAGCAACCTTACTGAGATATATAGGGCATTGCTTTTAGAAGCATGAATGAATTGCCTTGGAGGGGATAGGATCTTCTATTGCACATAATTACTATTATATGTGATTGTCTTTTCCATTTGGTGCACTTTGTGGGAAAGAGAATTCTTCATCTAAAAGAGATAATCATTCCTAGCTTTCCAAAGACACCAAAAAAAGTACAAACATTGTACATAAGCATGTGGGTGGTTCATAGAGAGCATATGGTTAATTAAGTTCTACAAACTACCATGGACATGCACAAGAGTGTTAGCTTTTAAAAACTAGGGGCTAGAGAACCATGCCACTTTAGCAAACCAGGGGCCAGAGTATACCTTCAAGTTAATCACATCTACATCAGATTTGATTGATGTGGGTGGAATACCTGCCTGCTCCCATACTTGTGGGAATTGCTTTCCTTAATAGCACCAAGGAAAAGTTTGGATCCTAGGTGCCAAGAGTTTTTGTTTCCAAACCTGTTTCAGAATGTTCTAAGCCTGTTGAGAAAATTGTCTTGGTTGATTACATGGAGAAGCTTGCAATTCCTATGAACACATCGTGTAAGTACTCGAATTCCATCTGTCATCAGGAGTTAGATGCTAATAAATTATATCACTACCATCGTCCTAAATAATAGGTGCTTGAAGGATTATAGAGGAACTGAGCTCTGAGAAGAGTTGATCGACTAGGGCGTGATTCCAAATTTTCTGACCAGACAAGCAAAGATCACTAACCATAGTTGATAAAAAAGAGGGTTGGATAACAAGATGATCATAAACAGAGGTCCAGGGAGTGCTTCAAATAGAAATATTTTCCTGGGTTAGACGATAGAAAAGACAACTTTGAGTTAAGGGAAAATCTTGAGAATGGTGGTCCAAAAAGCTGATTTAGGGATGCTTGACTTCATAGTCCAAAAGTAAGAATTCCACATTTAAAATTGAGGATCAGGTGGAGATGGAAACTTGGGGGGGGGCATCAAGCCACGCAACAACTAATCCAAGCCTTGATTCATGGCCTCGAGGTTTCTTACTAATACCCTTGCATGTCCACCGAAAAGATGTAATAATGGTTTTGAGATTACCAATGAACTTCTTGGTAAAGAGGATGTTAGACATGTAGTAAATAGGGATGGAAGCATACATTGATCTATTAAGCTCAAGTATCAACATGGGAAAGGATGTTGGCTTTGTAACCTGAAAGTTTAGGTAAAAAATATCAAGACAATTTTTTAAGCACATGTTCTGTCCTTATAGCAAGGAGAATGAATGGGTGACCAAGAGGAGTAAAGTTGATATCCATGTCAATAACATGGAAAATAGCCTTGATGTTAGAGTTGACATCCTTATTAACTTTAACATTGAAAATAATTGCAGATTTGGCTTAGTTCAGAGTGCGTCCTAATGTTGCACAAAACTTATTGATTATGTGAGCCATGGGTGAAGCTTCATGTATATTTTCTTTCTCGCGAACTAAAATATCATTTGCAAAAAGAAAAGAATGCACAAGAAGGCAATTTGGTCCAAGCAAGATTCCCTTAGCCATTGCTTCATTAAGGGCAAGTGAGAGTTCATTAATAGCCAACACAAAAAAGTTAGGAACAGAAAGAACAACCTTGTCTGATCCCCTTGTTACTTCTAACACTCTGAAAGTTTGGCCATTGTTATGACAGAGAAGGTAGGAGTATAGATGCATGCATATATTTAAGAAATAAAATTACCATGGAACCCTTGATGTGCAAGCATAGAAACAATGAAGTTTCATTCAATGCGATCATAAGCTTTAGCAAGATCAATTTGTAACATAAAGTCATGACGATTCCAATAGTTAAGGGCAAAAGAGTGAGTAATCTCCTAGGAAATGATTATGTTACCACTAGTTCTCCTACCTCGATTAAAGCTTGTTGAGGTGGGACAATATAATCTGGAAAATGGGGTTTAAGTCTGTTTGGAAGAGTTTGTGCTATGATCTTAAAAATTACATTGCAAAGGGTATTAGGTGTCTAATCAGTAGGAACCCGAGGAACAAGCTCTTTGGGAATGAAAAAAGTATAATGCGGCTCCAATAGATCCCTCCCCCACCCCAAATAAATTATCGGTGATTACCAATAGAATAGCCCCTCCCCCATACAGAGCTTTATAGCCACAAGTTGATACAGATGTTCAAACTTGATTAATTCCTTTGCTGATTCAGAGATGATTCTCGCCTTTTCCCCTAGAGGCGACCCTTAGTTATCGAACCCACGGGAGGAGGATGCCCTTTAAGCTAGGGTCTCAAACAAGCTTTTGCTAAAGGATTAATTCCACCTTTTGACCGAGGTCATAAATCAACCTTGTCACTGCAAACGCTTATAATACAAATAGGTACGGGTATGAGGTCTTACCACCCCTTTTGTAGCACTTCACAACAAGCAGCACACGAGGACAACAGAACACATCACACAAGAACAACACAAGACAACACATAAGAACAACGCATGACATAAGAATGAGCACTACATAATAGTACTAGGGCTTAAGTTTAAAATAGCACAACATTACATGCCCCTGCAGGACCCCAAGGTGCTAATCCTTGGAAAAAATATACAAGTTTCGCAACAAAGTTTAGACGATAAAATGTAGTGCACACTACTAGGAAAAGGCTAATTAGTGGCGCACCTGTTTTGGCCATTAATGGCGCACTATAGGTGCGCCACTATTATCACGCCATTAGTAACAATACTAACAATTTTTTTCAAATTTTGTTTCAGATTTTTTTTTCAATTTTTTTTCAATTTTTTTTCTTAATCTCGGGTCACTATGGCTTAATCTCGAGTCAATATGCTTAATCTCAAGTCAAATCGCACTCTATGGTCAAACTTACCGAAAGGTCACCCATCCTCACACTACTTCAGCCCGAGCACGCTTAACTTCGCAGTTCTATCCAACCCCAGCACCAGCTCACTTCACAGGCACTTGTTGATATATCTATCATATCAATCCTATTAAACCTTGTTGATGTCCAAGACTTTGTTCATCTTCATGAGTGTGATGAAATTTTGAAAAAATATTTCAAACTTCCCGGTCATATTACGTATCATATTTTGAAAAATAATTCCAATTTTTTTGAAACCAATTTTTTTCTGTTACTAGTGGCGCACCTAGCAAATGGTGCGCCACTAGTAAGTTTGATTTTTTTTCATTTTCGCACCTCTAGATCTTAAAAGCCCTGTATCTTTTGTTCTGTTAGGTTTTTGGGGATTTTGAATATGTTCAACAAGGTTCCCCCCTTTGAATTCGGATGTAACTTTTTGAGTAGATGAATTTTCATATAAAAAACTTTTTAATCCGAGTTCGTATGCAAAAGTTATGCCCATTTTACTAAATTCCAGAGAGATTTTGCAAATAAAGTCGAAATTCATATTTGTAAAATTTCCCAACAACTAGACCACATATCACATGGGAAACTTATTTTCTTTTATTTTTTTGACATTTCCATCATTCTATTTTATTTTTTAAAAATTGAAAAGGCGGTCCACCTGGGGGGGCGGGGGTGCATCTAGCACCAGGGTTACTAATGGCGCATCTGGTGTGTGGTGCGCCATTAGTAGTTTTGAAAAAAATAATAAAAAAATTTGTTAGTAGTGGCGCACCATGGGATAGTGCGCCATTACTAGTTTTAACTAGTAATGGCGCACTGTCCACTGGTGCGCCACTACTAACATTTTTTTTTCAAAAATACTAATGGCGCACGGTGGGTGTGGTGCGCCATTATTATGTCAACTAGTAATGGCGCACTATCCCCTGGTGCGCCACTGCTAACAATTTTTTTTCAAACCTACTAATGGCGCACCACACACCAGGTGCGCTATTAGTAATATGTCAATAATGGCGCACCTGTATCTGGTGCGCCACTGCTATATAGCAGTGGCGCACCACATACATGATGCGCCATTAATGTCCATATTAGCTATAGCCCTTTTCCTAGTAGTGGCACACAAACCATCAAAGTTCAGATGATCTAGACATACAATCTATGGGCATGACTGATGTCACCAAGGCAGCTGTTCTTCGTGCACTTTACCCTGAAAATGTTGGAGGTGTTGGCATTATGTAATTGCACCTTACTTAAGCCCAGGACGAGCAGGTCACCCGAGGTCGGTCTTGTGATGCCGGCAGAAGTACTTCCAGCCCCTCCCGAGCACCATACGAACATCTACACATGCACCCAGAATTCACACTACTCGTTGGCAGAGAGACTGACAATAGGGGGAGGGTTGATGACCAACCATTTCCTTCATCACCGGCATGAAGGCAGCTGGGATGACCAACATGGTGATGTCCTCCTGGTCCTTGATCTGCATGTAAAACCCGATGGGCTCCCATGCACCCTCCTCGTGACTGATCCTAGGCCTCCTACCAACGCCCATCGACATGCCCAAGGCGGCTACCCTGCCCAAAACCTCATCCCCCTTAAGCTAGTGGTTGGTGGGAATGATGTCATCAGCATCCTCGGCGCCGGAGACGACATGCACCCTTCTGCTGGCTCTATCCCACTCCGTCTTCACGATCTTCTCAGTTCAGTGGACAGGAGTAAGAAAAGTTGTAATGATCATTGGCAGTTGCACTAATCATTTGCAACTGGTGCTGATTAGTGGCAGTTGCATTTGGGTGGTGCTGCAATCATATCATAGCACTTCCCAGGTGCAACTGTCAATGATCAGTGCTATGATCAGACCATGACAACATCCAAATGCACCAATATAATATGTACATCCTCTAAGTCAAAAATTTCCTACTACTATTTTTGGCATTCACATTTTTCCTACCAGCATGCACATGCATTGCCCTACTATGATCATGCAATCGTGTAGCACCTACTACATGATCATGCACACACACATAACATTCTAGCAACTACACAAGGAACAATAATAAAACAACAAGAATAGCCTACGTAGTAACATTGTAAGACAATCAATGTAGCAAGAACAACCTAAACAGTAGCAATGTGACAAGAACACCACCAAATGCGCCAACCTAGCATGAACCCTACACGGTAGCATTGTAATCTAAGCACTAGCAACATCTACGTTGCTCTGATTCAACTAAAATAGATTAGATTCAAATTGAATCGAAACGAATCGAATAAGATCAAATCCAAACCAATCAAATCTAACATTTCCCTAAGCATAACTCAAAGTAAGAAAAATTCCCTAATTATGAACGTGAGCACGGGGAATGAATCATGTGGCTTACCGGAGCGGGTGTCGTTGCAGGGTAGGCCGGCCACAGAGAACACTGGTGGGAACAAGGGTTCCACTGACGAAGATGGGTCGACCATTCCTAGGGTCGTGGTCATGGTCCTCGTGATGCACTGAGCTCTCGATGATGAGTGCACCACCGTCGAGCCCCCCCCGTAGTGCACTGGGCGTAGGGGATAAAACCATCAAATGGGGGTAAAAAACACCCGCCTAGGTTGTCGTCATCGCAGCCCTTTGGTGTGACGACTCGAGAATTTTTGATTAATTGCAAGGAGTTTTTATTTGGTTTTCACCGGGTTTATACCACCTCTCTATTATTTCTAACGCTAATCCTTCGAGAGAGAAGAAAATCCATTTCCCATTGTTTGGTAGGAACTATCACTTACAGAAGGAAACCAAGAAGAATTATGGCAAATCAAGTCAAATGGAGCAACTTCCATACTAGGGGCTCATCCATCCGGTGCACGAGAGTGAAGGACAATCTTCCATACTGCTACTTCTTGAGCTTGCATTGATTTTTCCCTTGAAGAGGAAAGGGTGATGCAACAAAGTAGAGATAAGTATTTCCCTCAGTTAAGAACCAAGGTATCAATCCAGTAGGAGGCACAAGCAAGTCTCCAATATATGCACCTGCACAAACTAACAAACACTTGCACGCAACGCGAAAAAGGGGTCAATCCCTTCACGATCACGAACAAGAGTGAGATTTGATAGAGATAGGTATAAAAGATAAATAAAAGATCAAACTAAAGTAAATGTAAATAAATTGTAGCAAGGTATTTTTGGATTCTTTGGTTTATAGATCTGAAAATATATGATGTAAAATAGACCCCGGGGCCATAGGTTTCACTAGAGGCTTCTCTCTTGAAGATATCATACGGTGGGTAAGCAAATTATCGTTGAGCAATTGATAGAAAAGCGCATAATTATGAATTTATCTAAGGCAATGATCATGAATATAGGCATCATGTCCGTGACAAGCAGACCGACTCCTGCCTGTATCTACTACAATTACTCCACATATCGACCGCTATCCATCATGCATCTAGAGTATTAAGTTCATAAGAACGGAGTAACGCCTTAAGTAAGATGACATGATGTAGAGGGTTAAACTCAAGCAATATGATATAAACCCCATCTTTTTATCCTTGATGGCAACAATACAATACGTGCCTCGCTACTCCTTCTATCACTTGGTGAGGACATCGCAAGATTGAACCCAAAACTAGCACCTCTCCCATTGCAAGAAAAACCAATCTAGTTGGCCAAACAAAACTGATAGTTCGAAGAGAAATACAAAGATATCTTAATCCTGCATAAAAGAGTTCAGAGAAGACTCAAATAATATTCATAGATAATCTGATCATAAATCCACAATTCAACGGATCTCAACAAACGCATCGCAAAAGAGTATTACATGAAATAGATCCCCAAGAACATCGAGGAGAACATTGTATTGAAGATCAAAGAGAGAGAGAGAGAGAGAGAGAGAGAGAGAGAGAGAGAGAGAGAGAGAGAGAGAGAGAGAGAAGAAGCCATCTAGCTACTAGCTATGGACCCGAGGTCTATGGTAAACTACTCACGCTTCATCGGAAGGGCAGCAAGGTAGATTTAGAGGCCCTCCGTGATTGAATTCCACTCTGGTAGGGTGCCGAAAAAGGCCCAAGATGGGATCTAATAGGAACAGAGGCTTGCGGCGGTGGAAAAGTATTTTGGTGGATGCCTCTTATGTTGGGGGAATATTTTGGAATTTATAGTGCAAATATTAGGGTTGGGGGGCTCCCGAGGGGTCCACAAGACAGGGGCGCGCCCTGAGGGCTTGTGTGCTCCTCGGGGCTCCTCTGGACCCCTCTTCAAGTCCTATGGATGTCTTCTGGTCCAAGAAAAATCATCACAAAAGTTTTATTCCATTTGAACTCCATTTGATATTCCCTTTTCTGTAAAACTCAAAAAGAAGGAAAAAACAGAAACTAGCACTGGGTCAAGGTTAATAGACTAGTCCCAAAAATAATATAAAATAGCATATTAATGCATATAAAACATCCAAAACAGATAATATAATAGCATGGGACAATAAAAAATTATAGATATGTTGGATACGTATCAAGCATCACCAAGCTTAATTCTTGCTCGTCCTCGAGTAGGTAAATGATAAAAACAGAATTTTTGATGTGGGATGCTACCTAACATATTTATCAATGCAATCTTCTTTATTGTGGCAAGATTATTCAGATCCATGAGATATAAAACAAAAGTTTAATATTGACATAAAAACAATAATACTTCAAGCATAAGAATAAAGCAATCATGTCTTCTCAAAATAACATGGCCAAAGAAAGTTATCCCTACAAAATCATGTTGTATGGCTATGCTCCATCTTCATCACACAAAGTATTTCATCATGCACAACCCCGATGACAATCCAAGCAATTATTTCATACTTTTGTTGTTCTCAAACCTTTTTAACTTTCATGCAATACATGAGCATGAGCCATGGATATAACACTATAGGTGGAATAGAATATGGTGGTTGTGGAGAAGACAAAAAGAAGGAGAAAGTCTCACATCAACTAGGCAAATCAATGGGCTATGGAGATGCCCATCAATTGATATCGACGCAAGTGAGTAGGGATTGCCATGCAACAGATGCACTAGAGCTATAAGTGTATGAAAGCTCAAAAATAAACTATAAGTATGTGTGCATCCAACTTGGTTGCTCACGAAGACCTAGGGCAATTTGAGGAAGCCCGTCGTTGGAATATACAAGCCAAGTTCTATAATGAAAAATTCCCACTAGTATATGAAAGTGACAAAATAGGAGACTCTCTATCATGAAAATCATGGTGCTACTTTGAAGCACAAGTGTGGAAAAAGGATAGTAACATTGTCCCTTCTCTCATTTCTCTTTTTTTGTTTGGGCTTCTTTGGCCTCTTGTTTTTATTTGGGCTTATTTGGCCTCTTTTATTTTTTATAAAGTCCGAAGACTCATCCAAGCTTGTGAGGGAATCATAGCTTCCATCATCCTTTCCTCACATGGTAGCAAAATATTTAGTAGCAAAGTAGTATGGAAGTAACGGTAACAGTGGCAAAAATAACAGTAGCAGTTTTGTAGTAATTGTAACAGTGGCAACGGAAAAGTAACTTAGTAAAGATCAATATGAAATGAGCTCGTAGGCAATGGATCAATGACGGATAATTATGTCGAATGGCATTCATCATGCAACAGTTATAACATAGGGTGACGCAGAACTAGCTCCAATTCATCAATATAATGTAGGCATGTATTCCGAGTATAATCATATGTGCTTATGGAAAAGAACTTGCATGACATCTTTTGTCCTACCCTCACGTGGCAGCGGGGTCTTATTGGAAACTGAGGGATTTTAAGGCCTCCTTTTAATAGAGTACCAGACCAAAGCATTAACACTTAGTGAATACATGAACTCCTCAAACCACGGTCATCACCGGGAAGTGTCCCGACTATTGTCACTCCAGGGTTGCCGGATCATAACACGTAGTAGGTGACTATAACTTGCAAGATAGGATCAAGAACACAAATATATTCATGAAAACATAATAGGTTCAGATCTGAAATCATGGCACTCGAGACCTAGTGACAAGCATTAAGCATAACAAAGTCATAGCAACATCAATCTTAGAACATAGTGGATACTAGGGATCAAACCCTAACAAAACTAACTCGATTACATGGTAAATATCATCCAACCCATCACTGTCCAGCAAGCCTACGATGGGATTACTCACGCACGGCGGTGAGCATCATGAAATTGGTGATGGAGGATGGTTGATGATGACGACGGCGACAATTTCCCCTCTCCGGAGCCCCAAACGGACTCCAGATCTGCCCTCCCGAGGAAGAACGGGGCTTGGCAACGGCTCCGTATCGTAAAACGCGATGAATCCTTCTCTTTGGTTTTTTTCTCTCTATATGTGATTCTATAGAGTTGGATTTTGGGCCGGAGGAGGTCCAGGGGCCCACAAGCCACCAGGGTGCACCCTAGGGGGTGGCGCCCCCCGGGCTTGTGGCCAATGGGTGGACCCCCTCTGGCTGATTCTTTTGCCAGTATTTTTTACATATTCCAAAATTACTCTCCGTAAATTTTCAGGTCATTTCGTGAACTTTTATTTCTGCACAAAAATAACACCAAGGCAATTCTACTGAAAACAGCGTCAGTCCGGGCTTGTTCCATTCAAATCATGCAAATTAGAGTCCAGAACAAGGGCATAAGAGTTTGGAGAAGTAGATACGATGGAGACGTATCATGATGGAGACGTCATGAATAATTTACTACAATTTATAATGAAATTGTCTAATCATCTTACACCATGAAATAAAACACAACAAAATAGCTAAATGTCAGTTGACTGACTTTAGCCATTTGTGGTCAGTCGATTTTGACGGAATGAATGAGAAGGAAGGTGGCTGGAGGGAAGGAAGGAGAAGGAAGCGACTCGCCGGAGGGCTACCCCATCATCTATCTTAGAGTGGGGGGTGGGGGCGTAAGAACGACAGTGGTGGGGTGGTGGTGCAACTTCGCAAGAGAAAAACCGGCCATCGCCGGGGCTAGAGGGATGGCCAGGAAGCAGCGAGGCTGCGCGGGAGCCCCACCGGCCGCGGGTAGTGTTGGCAGGCGGTTTGGCCGGCGATCGGTGTGGCGGTCTAGGAAAGGAGACCAGTTGGAGGAAGAAGAAGGGCTGCCCACCGTTCGGTCTACATCCAATGACCCAAAACGATCGATTGGCCCAAATTTGAAAACGAAACGCCGGGCACACGGCAGTTCCCTGCCAATATGCAGACGACGCTACAATCCAGTGGAGTACAAGTGCTCGCTAACTGCATCTGATGGTGGTCGCAGCATGTCGGCCGTGAATCAACCGCATTTTTATCATTTGCATAGCAGCGCTCATTTGAAAATCAGTCAACTTATATCTAGCCATTCCCAAAACACAACGGAATCAATAACTGCCGAACATTTGGATTTTCTGGACCTGGAGCCGAATGTGCTCGTAGCCCCCGCACGAATCTTGATGGTCTCCTATTGCCACGTCATCCCAGGCACTCGTTCGGGCTGAAGGTGATTTCACATGATCGATTTTTATCTCGCCCCAGGTACCTTATCCTTTCCGCCCGAACACTACCTCATCCACCCGGTCTCACATTATCATTCAGGCGATTACAGCGGCGAGTCCTTCCGGCGATTGGTGTCGCCGTTGGTGGCGCGCGAGTGCGGCCACGAGGATGAAGGAGGGTTGTGTCCTCGATAGGGCAACACCCACCGGATGTGAATATATGGAGTTGGAGTTGAGGTTGGTGGAGGTCCAGGGGGCCCACAAGGACAGAGGGTGTGCCCCAAGGGGGTGGGCGCGCCCCACCATTGTGGCCAGGGTGTGGGCCCCCTTTGATTGATTCTTTCGCCAATATTTTTTATTTATTCCAAAACTAATCTCCGTGAATTTTCAGGTCATTCTCAGAACTTTTATTTTTGCACAAAAATAACACCATGGCAATTCTGTTGAAAACAGCGTCAGTCCAGGTTAGTTCCATTCAAATCATGCAAGTTAGAGTCCAAAACAAGGGCAAAAGAGTTTGGAAAAGTAGATACACCGGAGACGTATTAGTCATCGAAACAAAGTACTACACACATGCTACTAGGGGGATAGATTGGTAGGAAAAGACCATTGCTCGTCCCCGACCGCCACTCATAAGGACGACAATCAAAAAATAAATCATGCTCCGACTTCATCACATAATGGTTCACCATACGTGCATGCTACAAGAGTCACAAACTTTAATACAAGTATTTCTACCAATCCACAATTACTCACTAGCATGACTCTAATATCACCATCTTTATATCTCAAAACAAATGCAAGGAATCAAACTTCTCATATTATTCAATGCTCTTTATATGAAAGTTTTCATTATATCCCTCTTGGATGCCCATCATATTAGGACTAAATTCATAACCTAAGAAAATTACCATGCTGTTTAAGACTCTCAAAATAATATAAGTGAAGCATGAGAGTTCATCAATTTCTATAAAATAAACCCACCGTCGTGCTCTAAGATATAAGTGAAGTACTAGAGCAAACTGCCTAGCTCAAAAGATATAAGTGAAGCACATAGAGTATTATATTCTAAGAAATTCACGATTAATGTGTGTCCCTCTCAAAAGGTGTGTACAACAAGGATGATTGTGGCAAATTAAAAAGCAAAGACTCATATCATACAAGACACTCCAAGCAAAACACATATCATGTGGTAAATAAAAATATAGCCTCAAGTAAATTTACCGATGGATCGAAGAAGAAAGAGGGGATGCCATATGGGGCATACTCAAGCTTAGATGCTTGGTTGTCCTTGAATATTACCTTGGGGTACCTTGGGCATCCCTTATTCCGTTGTCCATCAAATCTTTACCCAAAATTTGAAAAGTTCACAACACAAAACTCATAAAATCCGTTAGTATAATAAAATAAATCACCACCCTAGGTACTGTTGTGAACTCATTATTTATTTATATTGGTGTTATATCTACTGTATTCCAACTTCTCCATGGTTCATACCCCCTGATACTACCCATAGATTCATCAAAATAAGCAAACAACACACAGGAAATAGAATTTGTCAAAAACAGAACAGTCTATAGTAATCTAGAAATTACGAATACTTACGTATACTTATGTAACTCCAAACATTATGTAGTAATCAAAATAAACCTTGTGTACAAAATTCATATCGAAAGCACGTTTTTCTGATTTTATAAAATTCTAGCAATGAGCGCAAAGGTTTCTGTTTTTCAGCAAGATCAAATCAACTATCACCATAGACCATCCCAAAGTTCTTACTTGGATCATACACTAATTAAAACACCAAAAAACAATTACTACAGAGGTAATAAAGTGTATTTATTAAAAAAATTACCAAAAAAACATAAAAATAAAATTGGGTTGCCTCCAACAAGTGCGCTATTGTTTAACGCCCCTAGCTAGGCATAAAACATAGATCTAGGTATTGTCATCTTTGGTATGCAAACCATAAGTAGCCCTCATAATAGATTCATATGGCCACTTAATTTTCTTTCTTGGAAAGTGTTCCATGCCATTCCTTAACGGAAATTGAAATCTAATGTTGCCCTCTTTCATATCAATAATTGCACCAATCGTTCTAAGGAAAGGTCTACCAAGAGTAATAGGACATGTAGGATTGCAATCTATATCAAGAACAATAAAATCTACGGGCACATAATTCCTATTTGCAACAATAATAACATCATTAATCCCTCCCATAGGTTTCTTAATAGTGGAATCTGCTAGATGCAAATTCAAAGAACGATCATCAAATTTATGGAAACCTAGCACATCACATAAAGTTTTCGGAATTGTGGAAATGCTAGCACCAAAATCACGCAAAGCATTGCACTCATAATCTTTAATTTTAATCTTAATAGTAGGTTCCCACTCATCATAAAGCTTTCTAGGTATAGAAACTTCCAACTCAAGTTTTTCTTCAAACGATTTCATCATAGCATCAATGATATGTTTAGTAAAAGCTTTATTTTGATTATAAGCATGAGGTGAATTTAACATGGATTACAACAAGGAAACACAATCTATCAAAGAACAACTATCATAATTAAAGTCCTTGAAATCCAAAAGAGTGGGTTCATCGCTACTTAAAGTTTTGACCTCTCCAATCCCACTTTTATCATTTTTTTCTTCATTAAGATCTTTAAACTCCATTTTGCTAAAGTTGACTGATACGTCCATTTTGCATCATGTTTTATTACTGTTATTTATAATGTTTTCATCCATAATAATGCTTTTGTGAGTAATTCTAATGCCTTTTCTCTCATAATTTGCAAGGTACACACCAAGAGGGAGAATTCCGGCAGCTGGAAATCTGGACGTGAAATAGCTATGTCAGGCTATTCTGCACAACTCCAAATAAGCTGAAACTTCATGGAGATTTTTTATGGAATATATAGCTAGGGAGCCCAAGCGAGCCCTGGTGGGTTGTGCCCTCCTCGGCCCACCTCCGGTGACCATCTTCTGGTATATAAGTCATTTTTGCCTAGAAAAAAATAAACAAAATACTTTCGGGACGGAGCGCCACCGTCTCGAGGCGGAACTTGGGCATTTTGCCCTTCGGCGGAGCGATTCCGCCAGGGGAACTTCCCTCCCGGAGGGGGAAATCATCGTCATCATCATCGCCAACAACTTGCCCATCTTGGGGAGGGCAATATCTATCAACATCTTCAACAACACCATCTCATATCAAACCCTAGTTCATCTCTTGTGTTCAATCTTGTTACCAGAACTATAGATTGGTGCTTGTGGGTGACTACTAATGTTGATTGCATCTTGTAGTTGATTTACTATATGGTTTATTTGGTGGAAGATTATATGTTCAGATCCGTTATGCTATTTAATACTCCTCTGATCATGAGCATTTTTATCATTTGTGAGTAGTTACTTTTGTTCTTGAGGTCATGGGATAAATCATGTTGCAAGTAATCATGTGAATTTGATATGTGTTCAATATTTTGATAGTATGTATGTTGTGATTCCCTTAGTGGTGTCAAGTGAACGTCGACTACATGACACTCCACTATATTTGGGCCTAAGGGAATGCATTGTGTAGTAGCAATTAGATGATGGATTGCGAGAGTGACAGAAGCTTAAACCCCAGTTTATGGGCTATTCCGTAAGGGACTGATTGGATCCAAAAGTTTAATGTTATGGCTAGAATTTATTTTTAATACTTTTCTCATAGTTGCGGATACTTGCGGGAGGGTTAATCATAAGTAGGAGGTTTGTTCAAGTAAGAACAGCACCTAAGCACCGGTCCACCCACATATCAAATTATCAAAGTAGCGAACAAGAATTAAACCAACATGATGAAAAGTGACTTGATGAAATTCCCGTGTACCCTCAAGAATGCTTTGCTTATCTTAAGAGACTGTTTTGGCTTGTCCTTTGCCTCAAAAGGATTTGGCTACCTTGTTGCACACTTGTTACTACTATCATTACTTGCTCGGTACAAATTATCTTGCTATCAAACTACTCCGCTACTTACAATTTCAACACTTGCAGACATTACCTTACTGAAAACTACTTGACATTTCCTTCTGCTCCTCGTTGTGTTCGACACTCTTACTTATCGAAAAGAGCTAAAATTGATCCCCTATACTTGTGGGTCATCAAGGCTATTTTCTGGCGCCGTTTCCGTGGAGTGAAGTGCCTTTGGTAAGTGGAATTTGGCAAGGAAACATTTATATAGTGTGCTGAAATTTATTGTCACTTGTTACTATGGAAAACAATCCTTTGAGGGTTTGTTCGGGGTATCTTTACCTCGTCCGGAACCACAATTAGTTACCCCTCAACCTACTCACCTACTGAAAATATTGAATATGAAATTCCTTCGGTTATGATAAAACAACTGCTAGCTAATCCATATGCAGGAGATGGAACCGAACATCCTGATGTGCACTTGATATACGTGGAACAAATTTGGGGATTGTTTAAGCTTGCAGGTTTACCCGGAGATGAAGTTATGAAAAAGGTTTTCCCTTTATCTTTTAAGGGAAAAGCATTGGCATGGTATAGGCTATGCGATGATATTGGATCATGGAATTGGAATCGTTTGAAATTGGAGTTCCACCAAAAATTTCATCCTATGCATCTAGTTCATCATGATCGGAATTATATATGTAATTTTTGGCCTCTTGAAGGAGAAAGTATCACTCTATCTTGGGGCAGGCTTAAGTCAATGTTATATTCATGCCCCAATCATGATCTCTCAAGAGAAATTATTATCCAGAACTTTTATGCTCGGCTTTCTCGTAATGATCAAACCATGCTTGATACTTCTTGTGCTGGTTCTTTTATGAAGAAGACTATTGAATTCTGGTGGGATATTTTGGAAAGAATTAAATGCAACTCTGAAGATTGGGAACTCGACGAAGGTAAAGAGTCAGATATTAAGCTTAAATATGATTGTGTTAAATCTTTTATGGATACCGATGCTTTTCAATAGTTTAGCACTAAATATGGACTTGACTCTGAGATAGTGGCCTCCTTTTGTGAATCATTTGCTACTCATGTTGAACTCCCTAAAGAGAAGTTGTTTAAATGTAACCCACCTATTAAAGAATAAATTAAAGAACCGGTACCCGTTAAAGAAGAAACTATAATTTATAATGTTGATGGAGTTGTCCCTTCTTCTTATATTGAGAAACCACCTTTTCCTGTTAAGATAAAAGAACATGCTAAAGTTTCAATTGTGGTTAACAAAATCTATATTAGAACACCTAAACCTGATGAACAAATTAAAGTAGAACCTAGTATTGCTATGGTTAAAGATCTCTTAGAAGAAGATGTGGATGGGCATGTTATTTACTTCTGTGAAGAAGCTGCTAGAATTGCCAAACCCGATAAAAGGGATAAACATAGACCAGTTGTTGGCATGCATGCCATCTCAGTTAAACTAGGAGATCACTGTTATCATGGTTTATGTGACATGAGTGATAGTGTGAGTGCTATTCCTTATACTTTATATCAAGAAATTAAGAAAGACATAGCACCTGCAGCGATAGAAGACATAGATGTTACAATTAAACTTGCTAATAGAGACACCATATCACCATTTGGGATTGTTAGAGATGTTGAAGTCTTGTGTGGGAAAATAAAATACCATACTGATTTTCGTGTTCTTGGTTCCCCACAAGATGACTTTTGTCCCATTATCTTTGGAAGACCTTTCTTGAAAACAGTTAATTCTAAGATAGATTGTAAGAAACAGAATGTCGGTGTGAGTTTTGGTGATGAGTCTCATGAGTTTATTTTTTCCAAGTTTAGTAGAAATCATCATGAAAAAGAATTGCCTAGTAAGGATGAATTAATTGGTCTTGCCACCTACTGATCCTTTAGAACAATATTTGCTAGACCATAAAAATGATTTACATATGCATGAAAGAAATGAAATAGATAAAGATTTTCTTTGAGCAACGTCCTCTACTTAAATACAATTTGCCTATTGAAACTCTGGGAGGTCCACCTCCAGCTAAAGGTGATCCTGTGTTTGAATTAAAACAATTGCCAAACACTTTGAAATATGCTTATCTTGATGAAAAGAAAATATATCCTGTTATTATCAATGCTAACCTTTCAGAACATGAAGAAGAAAGATTATTGAAAGTTCTAAGGACGCACCGAGATGCTATTGGATATACTCTTGATGATTTAAAGGGCATTAGTCCCATTCTATATCAACACAAAATTAATATGGAACCTGATGCTAAACCAGTTGTTGATCACCAACGTCAGTTAAACCCGAAGATGAAAGAGGTGGTAAGAACGGAAATATTAAAACTTCTGGAAGCAGGTATAATCTATCCTATAGATGATAATAGATGGGCAAGTCATGTTCGTTGTGTCCCTAAGAAAGGAGGTATAACCGTTGTACCTAATGATAAGAATGAGCTTATTCCACAAAGAATTGTTACAGGCTACAAAATGGTAATTATTTTCAGAAAATTAAACAAAGAAACTAGAAATGATCATTACCCCACTAGTAGGAAAAGGGCTATAGATACGAGTGATACTAATGGCGCACCAGGGAAGCAGTGCGCCACTAGTACATACTAATGACGCACCTGTTGGTGATACGCCATTAGTGTGGAAGACACTAATGGCGCACCGGAAACAGGGTGCGCCACTAGTATGAATTATTTTTTTTTTCCATTTTCCCATACATACTAATGGCGCATCTGGTCCATAATGCGCCATTACTAGTTATAACTACTAATGGCGCACCAAGCAGACAGTGCGCCATTACTGCAAGTTTTGTGTTATTCTTTTTTTTGCAAAACTACTAATGGCGCATCTTCTCACAGTGCGCCATTACTAGTTTAAACTAGTAATGGCGCACTCTGAGAAGATGCGCCATTAGTGTGTGTGTGTGTGTGTATATATATATATATATATATATATATATACTTTTTTGCAAAACTACTAATGGCGCACCACCTGCTGGTGCGCCATTAGTAACCAGGGTTACTAATGGCGCATTTGCTTGTGGTGCGCCATTAGTAACCTGGGACCCCAACAAGATATTTTGGATAGCCCACACCTACCCACTCACTTTCCCCACTTCATTCCATCCACCTCCTTCTCCAAGCTTTCGGCCATCTCCTCCTCCTCACCTCATTTCCACCATAGATTCAACAAAATTAAGTGGTGAAATTACCTTTTTTTGATAGGTAAGTAAGGGAAAGCTATCTTCATGATGTAGATCTACTTTTTTTCTCCCTAGCTCGCTCCAACAACGTGCACATGCACTTTTTGTGGCCTAGCTAGATCTATGTATGTTTGTGGTGTTGCATATATGTTTGTGTTTGAAGGTACCGGTATTTGAAATGCGATAGTTGCCAATATTTTGCCAGAATGTTTTGATTCATTTCAGTTTCGGCGAGAATTTTGGCACTATGCATTCTTTTTGGTCCTATTTTTAGGGAAGGTCATGCCAAATTTTTTCTTGGTTCTAACATATCGTTTTGCTCTACCCCGCAGGCGACCATGGTCCGCACGATGACTGAAGGCACCGTGAATAGGTTTTTGAGCTCTGCGAAGGCCGAGATGCTTCAAAAGAACGAGACGGAGATAAGATGTCTGTGTCGAAGATGCAAGCTGAAGAGCCTTATTGCGGACCCGGATTCCGGGCAGGTGCGGGACCACCTGCTCTTGCGTGGTTTCATGGATGGCTATCGGTGGCAAGGTGATGAAGATGACCATGAAGTCGTCCATGGACGGGGCCAGGCAAGAAATGAGGAAGGGCAACAAGACAAGTACCACGGCGCTGAGGGCGGGCGAGAAGACGAAGAATCTCCAGGACATGATCACGACGGTGATGCTGTACACAGTCATCATGTAGAAGATGTCGTACATGATGATGAGGAAGATCAAGACGAAGGGAATGATCATGAACATGAAGATGCCGGAGCAGACGACGATGGAGGCTGGGTGCAGGACCCTCATATTCAAGAGATGCTTCTCAAGTAGACAGATAACGCAAGAGCTGCCGCCCGAGAGAAAGCCAAGCTGGATCAACTGGAGATAGACGCGGTTACTCCATTGTATGAAGGATGCAGGCTCGAGGATACCCGCCTGAAAGTAACGCTCATGGCTCTAGAGATGAAGGTAAAACACAAAATGACCGACGCATGCTTCGACGAGAACATGTCATTCTGGCACGAACGTCTTCCCAAGGGGAACAAGTGCCCGACAAGTTTCGAGGAGGCGAAGAAAATCGTGTGTCCTCTAGATTTACCGCACGTGAAATACCATGTGTGCATGAACAATTGTATCATTTATCGGGACGAGCACGCGAAGTCTACCTTATGTCCGGTGTGCGGCGTCACTCGATACAAGAAGAGGAAGAAAGCTCCTCGAAAATCGGTGTGGTACTTTCCGATCACTCCTCGTCTGCAGCGGTATTTCGCGGACCCTAAGGTAGCAAAGCTCCTGCGTTGGCACGCGGATAGGGAGGAGAAGAAGCGGAAAGATGACGGAAATGATCCGGAGATAAATAAAAAAGACAAGATGCTGAGTCACCCTAAGGATGCGAGCCAGTGGCAAGCGTTGAACTTCGAATACCCAGAATTTGGGAAGGATCCAAGGAACATCGTGCTGGGCGCGAGCACCAATGGAGTCAATCCGTTTGGCAGCCAGAGAAGCACACATAGCACCTGGCCTGTGTTTGTGTGGATGTACAACCTTCCCCCCTGGTTGTGCATGAAGAGGAAGTACATTCACATGAGTATGCTAATTGAAGGGCCGAAACAACCAGGGAACGACATCAATCTGTATCTGGGGCTGCTGAAGGAGGAGCTAGACACACTATGGAAAACGCCAGCCAATACATGGGACGCCGCAGAGAAAGAATATTTCCCTATGAGAGCCGCACTGCTCACGACGGTGCACGACTATCTCGGCTACGGATATCTCGCGGGGCAGATAGTCCACGGATTTTCTGGATGCGTAAGGTGCATGGATGACACAACGTATCGCCAGCTAGATAGAGATCCCGGGTCTTCGAAAACCGTGTTCATGGGACATCGAAGGTGGCTTCGCGACGATGACTCGTGGAGGAAACGCAAGGATCTGTTCGATGGTGAAACCGAACCCCGAAAACGCCCGTGTACGAGGAGCGGCGAGGAAATAGACAAGCTGTTGAAAAATTGGAAAGACTGCCCACTGCCGGGAAAGAAGCGAAAGGCGCCAGAGCCGCTGCTGAAGGTATGGAAAACGAGGTCTGTTTTCTGGGACTTGTCGTACTGGAAGATCCACCGTGTGCCTCACAGCCTTGATGTCATGCATATCACGAAGAACGTGTGCGAGAGTCTGCTTGGTACCCTGCTCAACATGCCAGAGAGGACCAAAGATGGGCCGAAAGCAAGGGCAGACTTGAAATCAATAGGCATCAGGCAGGAGCTTCACGCTAATGATGATGATGATGAGGCGAAGCAGGACACGGAAAGTCGTCGCAAAGGAAAAAAGGCCAAGAAGACCGGAAATGACTACCCTCCCGCGTGCTTCACTCTAAGTCAGGAGGAGATCGAGCAGTTTTTCACCTGCCTCCTAGGAGTAAAACTTCCTTACGGTTACGCGGGGAAGATAAGCAGATACCTAGACCCAGCGAAGCAGAAGTTCAGCGGGATGAAGTCTCACGACTGTCACGTGTTGATGACGCAGATACTTCCAGTTGCAATCCGTGGGATCATGGACGCGCACGTCCGTGAAACGCTATTTGACCTATGCAACTTTTTCGACGTCATCCCTCGGAAGTCGATTGGCGTGAGGCAACTCAGAAGGCTACAGGAAGAGATCGTGGTGATACTATGCGAGCTTGAGATGTACTTCCCGCCCGCATTCTTCGACGTTATGGTGCATCTGCTGGTCCATATAGTGGAGGATATCATCCAACTCGGGCCGACGTTCCTGCACAGCATGATGCCGTTCGAAAGGATGAATGGTGTCATCAAAGGATACGTTCGCAACATGTCACGTCCAGAGGGAAGTATAACCAGGGGCTTTCTGACCGAAGAGTGCATCTCCTACTGCACGAATTATCTAGGCATCGAGAACCCCATTGGTCTACCCGTCAACAGGCACCTCGGCAGGCTCGCTGGATGGGGTCACCGTGAGGGTCGCCGCGAAATGCATGTCGACTTCGAGGGTCGACTCGCCGACTTTGAAAGAGCAAACCTAGTCGCGCTACAACACATAGACGTGGTCGATCCTTGGGTGGTAGAGCACAAAACCTTTATTAAGAAGACGTACAATGACCGAGGCCAACAAAGGACGGACGGAGATATACTCAAAGAGCACAACTTATGTTTCACGCGTTGGTTCAAGCAGAAGCTTCTGTCGTACCCTTTACATGAGGATTCTTCCGCGGAAGAACAACTCATATTCGCCTTGTCACAGGGCGCCGAGCACAACCTGATGACCTATGAGGCGTACGATATCAACGGCTACACATTCTACACCGAGGACAAGGACATGAAGAGTGATGGTTATCAGAACTCCGGGGTAACGATGGAATCCTACACCGGTAACGACAAGGACAAATACTACGGAAGGATCGAGGAGATCTGGGAGCTGAGCTACGCTGGAGAGAAGGTCCCGATGTTCCGTGTCAGATGGGCCAAGAGCGTCCTAAAAGAAGACCGGTATTTCACCACCATGGTTATACCCAAAGCCAAATCCAAGACCGCGGGTGCAAACGTCACCGCGAAAAATGAGCCATGGGTACTGGCTTCCCAAGTGGACCAATGCTTCTTCATTACCGACCCGTCAAAGCCCAGTCGTGTTGTCGTGAGGAGAGGAAAAAGGAAGATCATCGGAATGGATGGAGTAGCCAATGAGCAAGACTTCGACAAGTACGGCGACCCGAAGATCGAACATGACGACGACGATGAAGTAGCAGCACACACCACAAGAAGAAGCAGGACCACCCTACCTAAAGGACGTCCGTTCCACAGAAGAACTCCATTTGCGAAAAAGAAGGGCAAGAAGATTGTGAACAGATAGCTAGCTAAGATCGATTGTATTTAAATCGTAGTCTTAATTTCTCGATTGTATTTCATGGGCACTTTTTGATATCATGAATATTTTTAAATTTCATGGGCACTTTTTGAATTCATGAGGACACTTGATCTCGATCCCCCTCCATCTCGATCTCGATTCCCCCTCCATCTCGATCTCGATCCCCCTCCATCTCGATCCCACCCGCACCCTCCCCCGCTAGCTCCACCACCGCCGACGACCCACCGCAACCCTCCCCCGCTCCACCGCCGCCGACGAGCACCCGGCCCCCCGCACCCTCCCCCGCTCCACCGCCGCCAACGGGCACCCCCCGCACCCTCCCCCGCTCCACCGCCGCCGCTGATGATATTTTCAAGTAACAAATTTGAACATATTTTATAAAAAATTATTACTGTTTTTATAAAAAATATTACTGTTATGATTTAAACAAGTTTGAACATATTTAAACACAAATAAATATAAAAAACAGCATTTAAAATGCATAAAAAAATATTGGGGAGCCTGGGAATCGAACCCAGGACCTCCTGGTGTGTGTGTTGCATGCTGACCAGTCGGGCTAGTGGGTGGGTTCTGTTGTAGATAGGGTTAGGTTGTAGATATGGTTAGTGGGCTAGATTAAAACAACATTCTAATGGCGCACCGAGGGGTGGTGCGCCATTAGAATAGTCATACTTATGGCGCACGACTGGACGGTGCGCCATTAGAACCCTCCCCCTAGCTATCCTCCCTCTCTCTCGCCAGGTCCCCTTCGACCCTCTCTCCCTCGCCACCAGATCCACCCGCGAGCCGCCCCGACCCACGACGCCGTCGCCCCGACCCTCACCGGACTCCACCCCCGCCGCCCCCGCGCCCCCAACCCAGCCGCCCCGACCCTCGCCGGACTCCTCCTCGCCGTCTGCGCCTTCTTCCACATCCTCCAGGCCTCCGCCGCCGCCCGACGCCAAGGCACCAACCACCTCCTCGGACGGGGCACTCTTCCTCGCGCTCTCCTCACCAACCACGACGCCGGCCACCTGCTCCTCACCAACCACGACGTCGGCCACCTGCTCCGTCGTCTCCGGCAGAGGTTACTCCACCTAGCTGCAGCACTCGTGCGCTTGGCGGCTAGGGTTTGCCTCTAGCCTCTCCCCTCCCCCATCAACGAGAGGAGCACCCGGTGCCCCCGTCCTCGAGTTCGTCCACGGCGCCGTCCTCCAGCCGCAGCCGCCGCAGGTACAGAGCCCCCGATTCCATCTTCCCCCTCGCCCCCATTTTTTTCCTCCATCCAACCCATCTTTTAGATGCAACTCTATGATCTCCATCTTTCAGATGTTATAGTGTACAGGAGCAACTTTGCACCAATGCATGATTCTAGTTAAAGTGACAAACATTCTTAAACAAATGATTTTTTTTGCAATTTGACATGATTACTTTGATCTTCTAGATGCTTCAGTCTCATTGTAGATTGAATTTGTTCATGCCATACATCTGTGTTGTGCTTCATAGGTAGCAACAATCGTTCTTATCGATATATGGCCCGTTGATAAAACTGCATTCATATAGATTAGCCCGTTGGGTAGAGAGAGAAGAGTGGGTTTCAGTTTGCTCTGGGAAGTGATGTGCACTGGAGTAGCCCTGTTGACATAGCTCATAGCAGTAGGTATTTCAAAATATATGGACTAATGCATAAATTTGTACTCCAGCAAGCTTACTCCAGTACTCAGTTTAAAACTCAGTTTACTGTTAAATGACAGTAATTCAGTTTACTGATAAATTTCAGTTTCACAGGCTAGTTTCCAACAAACAAAGCCTATGCTTATGAAGAATAAATCAGCTGAAATGAGATACTGATCCTTTTTTACTTTGTTTGTTCAGATTGTTGGAAATTTTAAGCTCTCAATCATTGAAGGCCACTGTAGTTCTTTGAATTCAACCATTTAGGTGAGCTACAACTAGGAGGATTTTGGAGTAGTACTCTGAAACTGTTGCTGTTAGAACATGCTGTTACTTGCTGTTAGTTAACTGAGTCGGTACAAAACTCTTCTATGGAGTTAACCGAAGACCAGCAAGCAAATCAAAATCTGCAACACATTTTCTTCAGTCCCTAACTGACAACACAATTTCTTCAGTCTAGTGATGCAGCAATTTCTTCAGTCTAGTGTAAATGTAATTGACTACTGGTCAAATACTCTAGTGTATTTAGTGTAAATCTAGTCTGAAACTAGTAGAGCTCTTGGTGATTTGCAAATTCAGTTTAAATAAAAATTTGGTACATGACTACTGATCATGTATGAAAGATGTTGCTACTGGATGAGCACAAGAACTACTCAATAGATAATTGATTTTGTAGAACAAGTCTTGTTGCCAGTCTTGAACCAATAGATAATCTTAATTGAAATTTGACCATGTCTTGTTGCCAGCCCTAATGAAAAAAGCAACTGAATTTCCAACAACCTGCTAGGTAGAACAATCCATTTCCAACAACCTGCTAGGTAGAACAATCCATTACTACATGATTGCAACTGAATTGTCAACTCTATGTACTATGTATGTTGTGGCATGTGGTGTGGTCCGAGTGATCAGGTTTCAAGTGATTTTGAATTTTTACGATTTTTATGCACATATATATGTGTATGATGATCCTCCTTTCCTGTAGTATTATAACTAGGATATATACCAAAAAAGATTGTTATATTCCTCCCTGGTACAATAAATAATAAACTAAAATAGTTCCTGGTACAAAAAGAATAAACTATACATAGTTAATTTCTTCATCTTTGAATTGTTTCAGAAATTGGTATGACCAAAGATGCTATTGTATATAAATGGGCTGCTGTAGAACTGTTCTTCATCTTTACAGTGCTGTTGTATAGAAATATGCTGAATTTTCTGCTCTGATTGTTGCTCAAAGAAATTTAGCAAAAAAATGGGGTCCTAGGAGACGCCGCTGCTGCTTGAGGGCCTTGAGAGGCCCTTCGTGCCGTGATGATTTTGCAGGTACCCCGAGAGGCCCTTGAGTTTGCCAGAATGTCGATTAACTTCCGTTCCGGCAAATTCGGGTACTCCATATGTCCTATTTTCAGCAAAGGTCATGCTGAAATTTTCCGTGAATTTTAGCATGACTTTGCTAAAAATCGGACATATGAGGTACTTGCTACTAATGCATGGGCCGGGGTATCGTAGTACTTAATTAAGTAGGATCAACTGCCCCTTTATTCTTGTTGTATTAAACCATAGGTGGCAATAGAGCCAAGTGGTTAGTGCCAAGTGATTAGGCCCAACCTAGGGTGCCTCGGCATCGATAAACCCTAAATGACAAAAACTTAACTTGGCTGCTCCGGATGCCTCGGTGTCGATGAGAACCTAAATGATGTACGCTTAGGCTTTTAGGGTGCCTCGGCGTCGACAAACCCTAAATGATGAAAGCTTAGGCTTTTAGGGTGCCTCGGTGTCGACAAACCCTAAATGATGAGACCATGATCTTGTTCCTTGACAATAACCAACTTTTTGACCAAACTTTTTTCCTATTTAGAGAAAAACATGGCCCACAACGATGAGGCCTGTGGTTCGGGCGGCAAGCAATTCCGGGAGCTGTCCCAAGAGCTGGAGGAACAACCTCACCGCTATGATGACGCCGCGAAAGACACCGATCCTGATTACACAACACCTAGTGGCGTCGGGGATGACACCACTGATGGTGCCGCCGAGGATGCCACCACTGATGATGGCGGCGCACACACAGATGGCAGCCAACCGAAGAAGCAAAGGAAGGACCGACGCCCGAATGCGCTCCGCACCGTCAAGGAGGAATTCACTCAAGTGGACTCCGACGGGAATCCAACAGAGCCCAAACATATAGTCAAGGGGTACTCGGTTCAGCTCGGGTGCATTCTCCGGAGCACCGTCTCGATCAACACCGAGAACCTTAGGCATAAGGACCGAGGGAATTTGCACAACCTCCTCTTCACGAAGCTGCACGAACGATACAAGTTCCCCGCCGAATTTGAAAACACACGCCTCTCAGGGAATAAAGTGAACAGTGCCGCCCTCACGAAGATGAGCACGGCCCTGTCTACTTGGAGAAGCGCGGTGAGGAGAATGATTGATAAAGGTGATAGTTATGATAAGATCAAGGCGAAATATCCTTTGATGAGCGAAGATGAGTACAAGGAGTTCAAGATCAAGTGCCAGAGCCCCGCAACCTCCGAATCAAGTCAGTGGGGGAAAGAAATGCAGGAGTTGAACTTAGGGGAACACAAACTCGGTCCCGGCGGTTACAGAGTGGCGGAGCCTATATGGGACAAGGAGGACGCGGAGCGTGCCGAGCAAGGCCTACCGCCCCGCTTCGAGAAATACAGCGGTGACAAGCAGACCAGGAACTATGTCAGGGCCCGGTACAAGGAGGACCCGATAACAAAGGAGCTTACCACGGATCCGAAGACCAGGGCGCTTGAGCTTCTTCTGGTAAGGAATACACCCCCGCGTAATTAGCTCCATATGGTTGCACTCTAATTAATCCCCAATATTTCTAAATGGTTCACATTCCTTTCGCAGGACAATGAAAGCAGTAGCGCGGGGTCGTCTAAGAGCTCCCCTTTCGACACCCCTTTAAATAGGGCGTTGAACGTAATGAAAAACAAGGATAAGCTCAATAAGCCGACGTCAGCTGGTCGTGTGGCCGGCAAAGGCTTGTCCACAAAATGGGGGTCATACTATACCGCTGGTGTGCGGAAGGAGAAAAAGACCAGCTCGGAAAGCCAGACGCGCGAGGTTGAAGAACTCAAGGCACAAGTGGCGCGGATTCCGGAGCTTGTCCAAGAGCAAGTGCAACAACAACTTGGAACGACGCTCAACGCCATGGTGCCTACGTTGATTCATGGGCTGACGACGTGGATTGCGGGCGGCCAAAAGGGGCCTTCCCCGGTTACCAGCTTCACGGCCAGCAACTCGCACAGCGCGCAGGCGGCACCATTGGTGTCTCCGGCGGCGGCGCCATTGGTGTCTCTGGCAGAGGCGGTATTCGTGTCTCCGGCGCCGGCACAGGCATTGGAGCTTAATGCACCCGGGTGTACGCCGGCCGGCACCTCGCCAGCAAGCGCCCCCTCCGTCAGTTGCACGACCGCCGTTGGCGGTGCCTCGACATTAGCCGAGCTCGACGGCATCACGGTAACTAAGCCTCTCGGCCGATGACTTCATCTCCTTGCCTTTGACTGGGCATCCCTGACGCCCTATACATGTTTTCGCAGGGCACCACCGACGTTCCTTGCACTCTTCTGCACTTCGTGGGCGCCGAGTTGGTCGATGTCGCCAAGGGCAGAATCGTTCAACCGGGCAAACCCATGTTCCACGGTAATCCGATGCCACCCACAATGTATAGGGTTGAAGTGGTCCGGGTGCTGCCAGGCTGCGACGAGCTGGTACCTCCGATTCGACCCGCTGGGGCCGACGAAGAAGATGAGATGACCCTCGGCACCTGCGTAAACTAGCCCCTGCTATGGCCGAAGAGCCAGATTCGTTTGGGGGCGGGGGACACCACCCCACAGACAAGACCGCCAGTCATGCCGACGCCAAGCCATGGCAAGAACGCCGCAACGCTACCGGACCTGCCGGACATCCCTATGGCACAGGATCCGGACGACGACGACAATGACGACGGTACATTTACCAAAGTTGATAAGTACTTTGCCAAACATGGGTACGCTGACGAGTTCTGCGGGCCTCTTTCTCAAGAACCCAACCAAGACCACCGCGATCTAGCTGGTACGGCGGAGAAATCCAATTGCAACAAGCGTCGTCTGGCGTTCAGTTCTCAGGACACGCCTCCAGCTCCCGCCTTCACCGAGCCTCAGATAGCTGAGGCGCGAAATATTATCAGCCCCAACACGCTGAAGAAGGCAGTCTGTGAGCAGAACTTGGTCCCATTACAGGAGATCAAGAAGAAGGGACGGAAACGAAAGACTAACAAGGGCGCCGGTGCGAGCCAGCCGGCACCGAGTTCGATCCGTGCTCAGGACGGGCCACCTTCACCTAAGGATATCTCGAGGAGGGTGCATGTGGCGGGTAGGGTGATGCTACCGCCAAATATGCTGAATGCTGCAACAGGTGCTATGCGGAGTCTGCACGACAGTGTTCTTTCTTTGGAGAAGCGGCGTCTCAGAGAGAAGGATGTGGCATACCCGGTTTTCGTGGCCAAGGTGCCAGAGAGCAAGGGCTTTGTGGATGGCGACATCGGGGGTACGATCGTCCTGCGGTTTGATGACATCTTTGCTATGTTTAACCTTCATCCGCTGCACTACACCTTCGTTCGGCTGTTTTCGTTGAGCATGCAGATGCGGATCATTAGAGACAAGACCCCGGACATCGTGATAGTCGACCCCTTCTACATGCGTGCCAAGCACTTGAGCAGCGCTGCGGACCGCCAAGTTGCGAGTTCACACCTCGAAGGCGTCATTCTGGCAAACGCAGATAAGGATAACTTCCTTGTGGCTTACTTTCCCGAGTAATTCATCCCTTAACCGCCCCGTAACATATGATTTCTTAGATTTCGATCGTTGTTTTTTTTTTCTAACATTCTGTGTTCTGTGCAGTGACACACATTGCACACTCATCCTCTTAAGCCCAAAATATTCCATGGCCACGTATTTCGACCCGAACCGTAACTCCAAGATAGACTACACAAATGTCAAGAAAGTTCTTGATGATGTTCTCCCCGGCTACGCCAAATCTGGAGGCACCTTCACCAGGCCAGTTCGTAAGTACGTCAAGCACATGTTCTCACACAATACGAAGTTCTACTGCGTCAAGCAGCCGCCTGGCGGTCAGAAGGATGCCTACTACGCCCTCCATCACATGCGGGCGATCGTAAGGGACCATCATCACCTTCTGCTACCAGATAATCTCAAAGATTGGGCCGCGAGCTTGTCGGCAGTCCAGGACGCGGCCCTCAGACAAGAATTCTTTCGCATCCAGTCGGAGTTTGCGGACATCATTCATAAAGATGTCCTTCATACCGCGGGGCAGTTCTTCCTCAGATATCAACCGTCCAACAGTGAGATAGATGAAACGCTACAAATGCAGGGTGACAACGACCGTGATTTCATGACCATCACGACAGACGGCGGCTTCACCCACGCTCCTGTCCAATGAGTTGAGTCGAAAGTAGTGATGTGTAGTTCTGAAACATTGATTGGCTCATGTTGTAATTAAACTTTAATGAATTCGTATGTCTCTTTGGTTTGGACAGTTGTTCAA
Organism: Aegilops umbellulata; assembly: GCA_032464435.1. NCBI lineage: Eukaryota > Viridiplantae > Streptophyta > Magnoliopsida > Poales > Poaceae > Aegilops > Aegilops umbellulata. The sequence goes on from CP136057.1 coordinate 620,944,428, forward strand.
CTTAGATGTAATCGATGCTATTTATTAGTAGGACTATGAATCGTGCTATTAATGTCTTGCATTTCTCTTCCGATCCTTTTGTTGCATACTTACATATTGCTTATGTATTGTCTGTTGTTTGGCTTGTGCATAGAGATGCCGCCGTATGTCGTGTACAAGGGTAAGGTTCCCGGAGTCTACGATGACTGGGAGAAGTGTTGGAGACAGGTTCACCGTTTCAGCGGTAACAGTTACAAAGGGTACACCACTAGGGCGGAGGCCGAATCTAGATACGCCCGCTATCTAGCGGGAGAGAGGAGGGAGCGTTGGAGGAACCGGATGAAGACCAGTTTGATCGCGATGATGCTCATCGTGATGACCACAACTCTCTTCTATGTGATGGTAGTTTAGATGATCGATATCGACTTGTAATGTGAAGGCAAACTCGATACTCGCGGTCTTGAGACTTGTAATGTTTTATCTTTGTCCGGTCTTTTGAATTCGGAGACTAATATGATGAATTGTATTCGGAGACTATTGTATTTGATGAATCTGATGTTGTTGTGTGCTGCTGTCTATATTCTGTCCCATAATATTTTTTGTAACCTGTGCAAAAATCAGAAAAGCAAAAAAAAATCTAATATTCACACTAATGGCGCACCACACAAGACACTAATGGCGCATTGTGATCATCACACTAATGGCGCATTGGCTGCCGGTGCGCCATTAGAGTGCCAAAGCACATGGGTACATATGGCCCCCTGGGAGGCACTCTAATGGCGCACCAGTGGTGCGCCATTAGAACACCAGATACCAATGGCGCACCAGTGGTGTGCCATTAGAATTTAATTCTAATGGCGTGATGCCAGTGGCGCACCAGCAGTGCGCCATTAGAAGGCAAATCCGGTGCGCCACTAGCATGCCTTTTCCTAGTAGTGCCCTTTGCCTTTTATTGATAAAATGCTTGAAATATTATCTAATCACACACATTTTTGCTTCCTTGATGGTTATTCTGGCTTTTCACAAATACCAGTTTCTCAACCTGATCAAGAAAAGACCACTTTTACTTGTCCTTTTGGAACATATGCTTATAGATGTATGCCTTTTGGTTTATGTAATGCACCCGCTACCTTTCAAAGATGTATGGCTGCTATATTCTCTGACTTTTGTGAAAAGATTGTTGAGGTTTTCATGGATGACTTTTCTGTTTATGGGAGGTCTTTTGATGATTGTTTAAGCAATCTTGATCGAGTTTTGCAGAGATGTGAACAAACAAATATTGTCTTGAATTGGGAGAAGTGCCACTTTATGGTTAATGAAGGCATTGTCTTGGGTCATAAAATTTCTAAAAGAGGTATTAAAGTGGACCAAGCTAAGGTTGATGCCTTTGAGAAAATGACATGCCCTAAGGACATCAAAGGTATTCGTAGTTTCCTAGGTCATGTTGGTTTCTATAGGAGATTTATCAAAGACTTTTCTAAAATTTCTAGGCCTCTCACTAGTCTCTTGCGAAAGGATATTCCTTTTGTTTTTTATGATGATTGATTAGAAGCCTTTGAAACACTCAAGAAAGCCTTAATTTCTGCACCTATTGTTCAACCACCTGATTGGAACTTGCCTTTTGAAATTATGTGTGATGCTAGTGATTATGCTGTTGGTGATGTTCTAGGACAAAGAGTTGATAAGAAATTGAATGTTATTCATTATGCTAGTAAAACTCAAGACAGTGCTCAAAGTAATTATGCTACTACTGAAAAGGAATTTTTAGCAGTGGTGTTTGCTTGTGATAAATTTAGACCTTATATTATTGATTCCAAAGTAACTGTTCACACAGACCATGCTGTTATTAAATATCTTATGGAAAAGAAAGATGCTAAACCTAGACTTATTCGTTGGGTTTTCTTGTTACAAGAATTTGATTTACATATCATTGATACAAAAGGAGCTGAAAACCCGTAGCTGATAATTTATCTAGGCTTGAAAATGTGCTTGATGACCCACTACCTATTGATGATAGTTTTCCTAATGAGCAGTTAGCTACAATAAATGTTTCTCATAGTACTCCTTGGTATGCTGACTATGCTAATTACATTGTTGCTAAATATTAGCCACCTAGCTTTACATACCAACAAAAGAAAAAATTCTTCTATGATTTAAGACATTACTTTTGGGATGACCCACATCTTTATAAAGAAGGAGTAGATGGTATTATTAGACGTTGTGTACCTGAGCATGAACAGGGACAAATCATACAGAAATATCACTCTGAAGCTTATGGAGGGCATCATGCTGGAGATAGAACTGCTCATAAGGTACTACAGTCTGGATTTTATTGGCCTACTCTCTTCAAGGGTGTCTATAAGTACGTCTCATCTTGTGATGAATGTCAAAGAATAGGTAATATCGGTAAGCATCAAGAAATGCCTATGAATTATTCACTTGTTGTTGAACCATTGATGTTTGGGGATTTGATTACATGGGACCTTTTCCTTCCTCTAATGTGTATACACATATTTTGGTTGTTGTTGATTATGTTACTAAATGGGTAGAAGCTATTCCAGCCAGTAGTGCTGATCACAACACCTCTATTAGAATGCTTAAGGAAGTTATTTTCCCAAGGTTTGGAGTCCCTAGATATTTAATGACTGTTGGTAGTTCACACTTTATTCATGGTGCTTTTCGTAAAATGCTTGCCAAGTATGATGTTAACCATAGAATTGCATCACCTTATCATCCTCAGTCTAGTGGTCAAGTTGAACTTAGCAATAGAGAAATAAAATTAATTTTGCAAAAGACTGTCAATAGGTCTAAGAAGAATTGGTCTAAGAAATTAGATGATGCACTTTAGGCTTATAGAACAGCATATAAAAATCCTAAGGGTATGTCTCCTTATAAAATGGTTTATGGAAAAGCTTGTCATTTGCCTCTGAGTTAGAACATAAAGCATATTGGGCAGTTAAATAACTCAACTATGATTTCAAACTTGCTGGTGAAAATAGGTTATTTGATATAAGCTCTTTAGATGAATGGAGAACCTAAGCTTATTAAAATGCAAAATTATTCAAAGAGAAGGTTAAGAGATGGCATGATAAAAGAATCCAAAGTGTGAGTTTAAAGTTGGAGAATATGTTATTTTTTACAACTCTCGTTTCAGATTCTTCGCAGGAAAACTCATCTCAAAATGGGAAGGCCCATATGTCATCGAGGAGGTTTACCGGTCTGGAGCCATCAAAATAAATAATTCCGAAGGTACTAACCCGAAGGTTGTAAATGGGCAACGAATAAAGCACTATATCTCAGGTATGCCTATTAATGTTGAAAGTAATATTATCCAAACTTTGACACCGGAAGAACACATAAAAGAGTCCTTCTGGAACACTCCAGAATCGTGAAAATAAGGAGGTACGTGATACGGTAAGTAAATGGACTCCGAAAAATCCACAAAAGTAATATGTATCAGTTTTGGAATATTTTAGAATTTCGGAAATAAAGAAACTTCGAGGAAGCGTCCCCTGGTGGGCACAAGACACCAGGGCGCGCCAGGTTGTGCCCACCTGGGACACCTTCTGGACTCCGTTTTTCTTTCGTATACTTGCCCTCCAAGATAAAAAAAGATCTATATATACTTCCCGAACCTATTGACCACTGTATCACGGAGAAATCATCTGTTCTCTTTTCTTGTTGTTTCCGGTCAGATTTATCAAGCCAGGCATCATGTCTTCCTGCTCCTCCAACAACATGGAAGAAGTTGCTTGGCTGATGAAGATCAAGACGAAGAGGGAGGAGCCTACGGACGCCGTCAAGGGAGACAAGGGCAAGGGAGCTACTGTAGATCCATCCTCGGTGGCAGAACAATCACTACTGGCTGAGGAGGAGGAAGAGGATATCCTTAAGCCCTACCTTACTCATCTTACTCCTGGTGAGATTGAAGATTTTCGCGTCATTGAAATAGTTCGCATACAAAATAAGTATCTCACGCGCGAAAATATTCTGCATCAAGAGCATATCGTCCATCTCCGGAGCGTCATCCGTCGGTTGGAGAATCTCTTGATCCTTAAGGACAGGATCACTTCATCACCACCATCATCTTCTTCACCACCAAAGGAGAACTGAGTATCGGGTATGGGCACTCCCCTTGGCTTCTGCCAAGCTTGGGGGGGTGCCCCGATATCATATCATCCCACTATCTTTTTGCTTTTACGTATCTTAGTTCATTCTTTTTGCTTTAAATGAAATAAAGTTTAGTTCGATCCTTTCTTCTTTGAGAGTTTGCTTAGTGATCTATCATTGTAATCGTGTGCAAGTTATTTAATAAAGTTTAGTTTGAGGTTCTGCTTTCTTTACTTTCATGTTGCAATTAAGGAAAAGAAATAAGAAAGAAAGGAAAAATAGAAAGGAAGTAAATAAAAGAAAGGAAATAAATCCATAAGATCATATACTAATCCTATGGTAGGTGATGGCACCACATATGGAAAAGTATACGTAGAAAATTTTATTAGAGATTGACAAACATAGCATTAGTCAATGATGCAACTCATGAAAGAATTAATAAGGGAAGAGAATATTCACATATAAATATACTATCCTAGAACTATTTTGTGATTGTGAGCCCTCATCAAAATATTGCCAAAATTGTTGACGTTGGACAAGGAAGACAGTGTAATGGTTTATGTTTGTTTATATTCACATAGAAGTCATATTGTCATAGATCCTTCAACATGTGGTGCTTTCCCCAATCTTTGCTATCCAAAATTTCTGCACCAAGTAGAGATACTACTTGTGCATCAAAAAACCCTTAAACCCAAATCTTACTTTCAAGTGTCCACCATACCAACCTAGGGATTGAGCAAGATCCCTCAAGTAAGTTGTCATCGGTGCAAAAAGGCAATAAAAATTGCTTCTAAAAGTGTGAGATCATTTAATGTAAGAGAAAATTGAGGGTTGTATGAACTTGGATGACAAATAATAAAAGCGACAGACTGCATAATAAAGGTTTTCATCTTAAGGGGCAATCCAATGTGACGTTCTTTTGCACTAAGGGATTGAGCATACAAACAAATAAGTGCATGACAACCTCTGCTTCCCTCTGCGAAGGGCCTATCTTTTATTTCTATATATTTAATTTTATGCAAAGAGTCAAAGTTTTCCGTCTATTCCCTTTTATTTTTCTCCTTTGGCAAGCATCATGTGGTGAGGAAAGATCTAGGCACATATGTCCGGTTGAATATTGATAGCATGAGTTATTATTGTTGACTTCACCCTTGAGTATGTTGGGAGGCAAAACTATATAAGCCCTGTCTTTCTTTGTGTCCGATTGAAATGTTTTGCTCATGTGTACGCGGTGAGTGTTAGCAATCATAGAAGACTATATGATGGTTGAGTATGTGCACTTGCCTAAAGGCTCCGACACGTGACCCTTCCTGAAAAGATGATGAATTGTAGTTGCAAAGTTGACTGAGAACATAGTTTGTTGGTTTCTAATAGAGTTTTTGCTTTATACTTTGATTGTGTGATGAACTGTCACTTATTCATGAGAAGTGTATGATAAGAGTCTTATGTTTAAATTTGTTGCTGTTATAATAATCAACTTGATGCTTCTATGTCCGTATTTTGTTTTTGTCGACACCTCTCTCTCAAAGCATGTGGACATGTTTTTCGATTTTGGTTTTCGCTTGAGGACAAGCGAGGTCTAAGATTGGGGGAGTTGATACGTCCATTTTGCATCATGTTTTCCTACTATTATTTATAAGGTATTCATCCATAATAATGCTTTTTGGAGTAATTCAAATGCCTTTTCTCTCATTATTTGTAAGGTACACACCAAGAGGGAGAATTTTGGCAGCTGGAAATATGGACCTGGAAAATCTATTTCAGGCTACCTATTATGCACAACTCCAAACAAGATGAAACTTCACAGAGATTTTTTATGGAAGATATAAGAATTATTGGAGCAAATAACTACCAGAGGGGGTCCACCAGGTTAGCACAACCCACCTGGGCGCGCCAGGGAGCCCAGGCGCGCCCTGGTGGGTTGTGCCCTCCTCGTCCCACCTTCGATGCCCATCTTCTGGTATATACGTCATTTTTACCTAGAAGAAATAAAGAGAAGACTTTCGGGCCAGAGTGCCGCCATCTCGAGGCGGAACTTGGGCAGGAGCACTTTTGCCCTCCGGCGGATCGATTCCGCCGTGGGAACTTCCCTCCCGGAGGGGGAAATCATCGTCATCATCATCACCAACAACTCTCCCATCTTGGGGAGGGCAATCTCCATCAACATCTTCAACAACAACATCTCATCTCAAACCCTAGTTCATCTCTTGTGTTCAATCTTGTTACCGGAACTATAGATTGGTGCTTGTGGGTGACTAGTAGTGTTGATTACATCTAGTAGTTGATTACTATATGGTTTATTTGGTAGAAGATTATATGTTCAGATCCATTATGCTATTTAATACTCCTCTGATCATGAGCATGTTTTGTTAAGGTACGTAGTATTTCAGAAAAAATCCTACGATCACGCAAGATCTATCTAGGAGAAGCATAGCAACGAGCGGGGAGAGTGTGTTCACGTACCCTCATAGACCGAAAGTGGAAGCGTTTAGTAACGTGGTTGATGTATTTGAACGTCTTCACGATCCAACCGATCAAGTATCGAACATATGGCACCTCCGCGGTCTGCACACGTTCAGCTAGGTGACGTCCCTCGAACTCTAGAGCCAGCTGAGGCCGAGGGAGAGTTCCGCCAGCACTACGGTATGGTGACGGTGATGGTGAAGTTACCGATGATGATCATACATATTTAGAAAGCAATTTTTATTGCATGCAACATGACAACTTACTTGAAGGATCTTACTCAATCCATAGGTAGATATGGTGGACTCTCATGGCAAAACTGGGTTTAAGGATATTCGGAAGCACAAGTAGTATCTCTACTTGGTGCAAAGAATTTGGCTAGCATGAGAGGGAAAGGCAAGCTCAACATGTTGGATGATCCATGACAATGTACTTTATTTCAGATATAAGAAAACATAACCCTTTACGTTGTCTTCCTTGTCCAACATCAACTCTTTAGCATGTCATGTCTTAATGAGTTCTCACAATCATAAAAGATGTCCAAGATAGTATAATTGTATGTGAAAACCTCTCTTTCTTTATTACTTCCTATTAATTGCAATGATGACCAAAACTATGTTTGTCAACTCTCAATAACTTTTATTCATCATACTCTTTATATGTGAAGTCATTACTCTCCATAAGATCAATATGATCTTTTTTTTCTTTTTTTTCTTTCTCTTTTCTTTCATTCCTTCAAAATCATAGCAAAATAATCAAGCCCTTGACTCAACACTAATCTTTATTATATATAGCTCACGGACTCGATTACATAGAAGGATCATAAAGCAAAACTCAAAACAAGATCATACTAATGCTTTTATTCTTCTAGATCAAGATATTACCAAAAGGATCGAACTAAGAAAAATGGTAAAGAAAGGAGTGTGATGGTGATACGATACCGGGGCACCTCCCCTAAGCTTGGCAATTGCCAAGGGGAGTGCCCATACCCATGTGATTATATCTCTTTTGACGGTGAAGGAGATGGAGTTGTTGATGATGTAGGCTTGTCGTCCCCTCTTCCAAGGCATAGGCTCACCATCATAGAAGGATGATCGAGTCTCCGGGACCCTTAAATCTGCAGCCAAAGTCATCCTCTTGATTCTATATTCATACTCACAGTTTTGGTTTTGCAGGTCATAGATCTGGGCTTGGAGGTGCTCGATTTTCTCATGAAGCTTGAAGATGGCCTCCCCAATGACCTTGGCGTCCAGCTTGTGGTTGTTGGTGAACTCCATGATCATTATGTGATTGGAGTCGAGCCCATGCTCCACCATCTCCTGACACTTGAAAACTTGTTGCTCCATTGCCTCGAGCCTTGTCTCCACGCTTTCGGTCCTCCTTGGTCCCTCAACATCGCGGATGTGCAGCAATCCCTCACGCATCTCAATGGTTTTAGGATGTTGCAGCACTTCCGCGAGGTAGGGGTTGATGAACTTCTCGAAGAACTTGTCCTTGGGGGCACTTGGGGACGTCATGGTGATCTAGATCTGTCAAAAAACAGCTCGAAACATGAACAGAGGATAATTGCGTGATACGGTGGTCAAAACCTTCAGGAGATTATATAATGATTTTTTACCAACCAAAAGAAGTATCGTGCAAGAAAAGGGAGTCCGGAGATCACACGAGGTGCCCACGAGGAAGGGGGCGCGCCCAGGGGGTAGGGCACGCTCTCCACCCTCGTGGAAGCCTCGTGTACTTCCCGGACTACTTCTTATTTTCCTATTTTTCTAAATATTCCAAAACGGAGAAAATTTGCCATTAGAACTGTTTTGGAGTCGGTTTACTTACCATACCACATACCTATTCTTTTCGGAGTCTCAAACGTTCTGGAAAGTGTCCCCTATGTATTCCTACGGGGTTACGGTTTCAATAACATTGGTTTCAACATTTATAGGATTACCTGAGATATAATGTTTGATTCTTCAACCGTTCACCACCTTCGGATTTCTCCTTCAAAGTTGTTGATTTTTATGGCACCGGAACGATAGACCTCCTCGATAACGTAAGGACCTTCCCGTTAATAGAGAAGTTTTCCTGCAAAAAATCTTAAATGAGAGTTAAATAGCAACACATAATCACCTACATTAAACTCACGCTTTTGTATCCTTTTGTCATGCCATCTTTTAACCTTTTCTTTAAATAGTTTGGCATTCTCATAAGCCTGGGTTCTCCATTCACCAAGTGAGCTTATGTCAAATAACCTCTTCTCACCGGCAAGCTTGAAATCATAATTGAGCTCTTTAATGGCCCAATATGCTTTGTGTTCTAGTTCAAGAGGTAAGTGACATGCTTTTCCATAAACCATTTTATACGAAGACATACCCATAGGATTTTTGTATGCGGTTCTATAGGCCCATAATGCATCATCAAGTTTCTTGGACCAATTCTCTCTAGATCTATTAACAGTCTTTTGCAAAATTAATTTGAGATCTCTGTTACTCAACTCTACTTGACCACTAGACTGCGGGTGATACGGGGATGCAATTCTAAGGTTAACATAATACTTAGCAAGCATTTTACGAAAGGCACCATGAATAAAATGTGAACCACCATCAGTCATTAAATATCTAGGGACTCCAAACCTTAGAAAAATAACTTCTTTAAGCATCGTAATAGAGGTGTTATGATCAGCACTAGTAGTTGGAATAGCTTCTACCCACTTAGTAACGTAATCAACAACAACTAAAATATGTGTATATCCATTAGAGGAAGGAAACGGTCCCATATAATCAAAGTCCCAAACATCAAATGGTTCAATAACGAGTGAATAATTCATAGGCATTTCTTGACGTCTACTAATATTACCAATTCTTTGACATTCATCACAAGATAAGACAAACTTACGGGCATCTTTGAAGAGAGTAGGCCAATAAAAACCGGATTGCAATACCTTATGCGCAGTTCTATCTCCAGCGTGGTGTCCTCCATAAGCTTCGGAGTGACACTTGCGTAGGATCTATTCCTGTTCATGCTCATGTATACAACGTCTAATAACACCATATACTCCTTCTTTATAAAGATGTGGGTCATCCCAGAAGTAATGTCTTAAATCATAGAAAAACTTTTTCTTTTGCTGGTATGTGAAACTAGGTGGTATAAATTTAGCAACAATATAATTAGCATAATCAGCATACCATGGAGGAGTGCGAGAAGCATTTATAAAAGATAGTTGTTCATGAGGAAAGCTATCATCAATAGGTAGTGGGTCATCAAGAACATTCTCTAACCTAGACAAATTGTCTGCAACGGGGTTCTCAGCTCCCTTTCTATCAATAATATGCAAGTCAAATTCTTGTAGCAAGAGAACCCATCTAATAAGTCTAGGTTTAGCATCTTTCTTTTCCATAAGATATTTAATAGCAGCATGATCAGTGTGAACAGTTACTTTAGAAACAACAATATAAGGTCTGAATTTATCACAAGCAAATACAACTGCTAAAAATTCTTTTTCAGTAGTAGCATAATTTTTCTGGGCATTGTCTAGAGTTTTACTAGCATATTGAATAACATTTAATTTCTTATCAACTCTTTGCCCTAGAACAACACCTACAATATAATCACTAGCATCACGCATAATTTCAAAGGGTAGATTCCAATCAGGTGGCTGAACAATAGGTGTAGAAATTAATGATTTCTTAAGTATTTCAAATGCTTCTACACAATCATCATCAAAGACAAAAGGAATATCTTTTCGTAAGAGATTAGTGAGAGGTCTGGAGATATTAGAGAAGTCCTTAATGAACCTCTATAAAATCCGGCATGACCAAGGAAACTTCTTATACCTTTAATGTCCTTGGGACACAGCATCTTTTCAATAGCATCAACTTTAGCTTTGTCAACTTCAATACCTTTTTTTGGAAATTTTATGCCCCAAGACAATACCTTCATTAACCATAAAGTGGCACTTCTCCCAATTCAAGACAAGATTAGTTTCTTCACATCTCTACAAAACTCAATCAAGGTTGCTCAAGCAAACATAAAAAAAGTTCCATATACGGAGAAATCATCCATGAAAACCTCAACAATCTTTTCAGAAAAATCAGAGAATATAGCCATCATGCATCTTTGAAAGGTAGCAGGTGCATTGCATAAACCAAAAGGCATATGTCTATAAGCAAAGGTACCGAAAGGACAAGTAAAAGTGGTCTTTTCTTGATCCTCTTGTGACACAAGTATTTGAGGGAAACCAGAATAACCATCTAGAAAGCAAAAATGTGTATGTTTGGATAGTCTTTCTAGCATTTGATCAATAAAAGGTAAAGTGTAATGATCCTTTTTAGTAGCTTTATTTAATTTGCGGAAATCAATTACCATTCTATAACCTGCAATAATTCTTTGTGGGATCAATTCGTCTTTATCATTAGGAACAACAGTAATACCTCCCTTCTTAGGGACACAATGGACAGGGCTTACCCACAGACTATCAGCAATGGGATAAATTATACCGGCCTCCAGAAGCTTTAGTACTTTTTTCCTTACCACTTCTTTCATCTTGGGATTTAACCGTTGTTGGTGATCAACAATTGGTTTAGCGTCTTTCTCCAATTTTATTTTGTGCTGGCATAGAGTGGGACTAATGCCCTTAAGATCATCAAGAGTATATCCAATAGCAGCTTGGTGCTTCTTCAGAGTTTTCAATAATTTCTTTTCTTCATGCTCTGAAAGTTTAGCACTAATAATAACATGATATATCTTCTTTTCATCAAGATAAGCATATTTAAGAGTATCAGGTAATGGTTTAAGCTCAAACGCGGGATCACCCTTGGGTGGAGGAGGATCCCCTAGGATTTCAACAGACAAGTTGTGTTTCAGAATAGGTCCCTGTTTAAGGAATACTTCATCTATTTCCCTTCTTTCTTTCATAAACATATCATTTTCATGGTCTAGCAAATATTGTTCTAAAGGATCATTAGGAGGCACGACAATAGAAGCAAGACCAATAATTTCATCTTGACTAGGAAATTCCTCATCATGGGGTTGTCTACGAAATTTAGCAAAGTTAAACTCATGAGACATATCCCCCAAGCCAATAGTAACAACATCCTTTTCGCTGTCTATCCTAGCATTAACAGTATTCAAGAAGGGTCTACCAAATATAATGGGACAAAAATTAACTTGTGGGGAACCAAGAACAAGAAAATCAGTAGGATATTTAACTTCCCCACACAAGACTTCAACATCTCTAACAATCCCAATTGGTGAAATAGTATCTCTATTGGCAAGCTTAATTGTAACATCAATTTCTTCTATCTCAGCAGGTGCAATATCATGCATAATTTCTTTATATAAGGAATGAGGTATTGCACTTGCACTAGCACCCATATCGCATAAGCCATGATAACAATGATCTCCTATTTTGACAGAAATAACATGCATGCCTACAACAGGTCTATGTTTATTTTTAGTATCAGGTCTAGCAATTCTAGCAGCTTCATTGCAGAAGTAAATAACATGCCCGTCAATATAATCAGCCAAGAGATCTTTAACCATAGCAATACTAGGTTCAACTTTAATTTGCTCAGGGGGTTTGGGTGTCTTAATGTTACTTTTATTGACCACAGTTGAACCTTTAGCATGATCCTTTATTCTAACAGGGAAAGGTGGTTTCTCAATATAAGTAGTGGGAACGACAAGATCATTATAAGTGATAGTCTTTTCTTCAACTTTAACAGGTGCAACTACTTTTACTTCAATGGGAGGATCATATTTAAACCAATTCTCCTTTGGGAGATCAACATGAGTAGCAAAGGATTCACAGGAAGAAGCTACTATCTCAAAGTCAAGTCCATATTTAGTGCTAAATTCACAGAAAGCATCGGTGTCCATAAAAGATTTAACACAATCAAACTTAGGTGTTATACCCGACTCCTTACCTTCGTCGAGATCCCAATCTTCAGAGTTGCGTTTAATTCTTTCCAATAAATCCCATTTGAATTCAATAGTCTTCATCATAAAAGAGCCAGTACAAGAAGTATCGATCATGCAGCGATTATTGAGAGAAAGCTGAGCATAAATTTTTTGAATAATCATTTCTCTTGAGAGATCATGATTGGGGCATGAATATAACATTGACTTAAGCCTCCCCCAAGCTTGAGAGATGCTTTCTTCTTCGCGAGGCCAACAATTATATATATAATTACGATCACGATGAACAAGATGCATAGGATAAAACTTCTGATGAAATTCCAATTTCAATCGGTTGTAGTTCCATGATCCCATATCATCACATAGCCTAAACCATGTCAATGCCTCTCCCTTCAAAGATAAAGGGAAGACCTTCTTCTTGATAACATCCTCGGGCATACCTGCAAGCTTAAATAATCCAAAAACTTCATCCACATAGATTAGGTGTAAATCGGGATGTAATGTTCCATCTCCTGTAAAAGGATTAGCTAGCAGTTTCTCTATCATACCCGAAGGAATTTCAAAGTAAACATTTTCAGTAGGTTCAGTAGGTTGAGGAGCAACTCTTTGCTCTACTGATCGGGGTGAAGATACCCCGAACAAGCCCCTCAGAGGATTACTTTCCATAGTAACAAGTGACAGTAAATTTCACCACACTATATAAATTTTTCCTTACCAAATTCCACCTACCAAAGGCGCTTCACTCCCCGGCAATGGCGCCAGAAAAGAGTCTTGATGACCCACAAGTATAGGGGATCTATTGTATTCCTTTCGATAAGTAAGAGTGTCGAACCCAATGAGGAGCAGAAGGAAATGATAAGCGGTTTTCAGCAAGTTATTCTCAGCAAGCACTGAAATTATCGGTAACAGATAGTTTTGTGATAAGGTAATTTGTAAAGGGTAACAAGTAATGAAAGTTAAAAAGGTGCAGCAAGATGGACCAATCCTCTTTGTAGCAAAGGACAAGCCTGGACAAACTCTTATATAGAGAAAAGCGCTCCCGAGGACACATGGGAATTATCGTCAAGCTAGTTTTCATCACGCTCATATGATTCGCGTTCGTTACTTTCATAATTTGGTATGTGGGTGGGCCGGTGCTTGGGTGCTGCCCTTTCTTGGACAAGCATCCCACTTATGATTAACCCCTATTGCAAGCATCCACAACTACGAAAGAAGTATTAAGGTAAACCTAACCATAGCATGAAACATATGGATCCAAATCAGCCCCTTACGAAACAACTCATAAACTAGGGTTTAAGATTATGTCACTCTAACAACCCATCATCTACTTATTCCTCTAGGCCCAAACAATGGTGAAGTGTCATGTAGTCGACGTTCACATAACACCACTAGAGGAAAGACAACATACATCTCATCAAAATATCGAACGAATACCAAATTCACATGACTACTTATAGACTTCTCCCATGTCCTCAGGAACAAACGTAACTACTCACAAATCATATTCATGTTCATAATCAGAGGGGTATTAATATGCATAATGGATCTGAACATATGATCTTCCACCAAATAAACCAACTAGCATCAAATACAAGGAGTAATCAACACTATTAGCAACCCACATGTACCAATCTGAGGCTTTGGGACAAAGATTGCATACAAGAGATGAACTAGGGTTAGAGAGGAGATGGTGCTGGTGAAGATGTTGATGGAGATTGACCCCCACCCGATGATAGGATCGTTGGTGATGACGATGGTGATGATTTCCCCTTCCCGGAGGGAAGTTTCCCCGGTAGAACAGCTCTGCCGGAGCCTTAGATTGGTTCCGCCAAGGTTCCGCCTCGTGGTGGTGGAGTTTCTTCCCGAAAGCTTGCTTATGATTTTTTCTCGGACGAAAGACTTCATATAGCAGAAGATGGGCACCGGGGCCTGCCAGGGGGCCCACGAGGCATGGGGCACGCCCAGGGGGGTAGGGCGCGCCCCCACCCTCGTGGCCAGGGTGTGGGCCCCCTCTGGTGGATTCTTTCTCCAATATTTTTTATTAATTCCAAAAATAAGTTCCGTGAAGTTTCAGGACTTTTGGAGCTGTGCAGAATAGGTCTATAATATTTGCTCCTTTTCCAGCCCAGAATTCCAGCTGCCGACATTCTCCCTCTTCATGTAAACCTTGTAAAATAAGAGAGAATAGGCATAAGTATTGTGACATAACATGTAATAACATCCTATAATGCAGTAAATATCGATATAAAAGCATGATGCAAAATGGACGTATCATGGTTTAACACCCAAAGAGTACTAAGGTGTGATCATGTTTTGCTGTGAGAGAAGTTTAGTCAACGGGTCTACCACATTCAGATCCGTATGTATTTTGCAAATTTTATGTCTACAATGCTCTGCACAGAGCTACTCTAGCTAATTGCTCCCACTTTCAATATGTATCCAGATTGAGACTCAGCGTCATCTGGATCAGTGTCAAAGCTTGAATCAACGTAACCCTTTACGATGAACTCTTTGTCACCTCCATAACCGAGAAACATATCCTTATACCACTAAGGATAATTTTGACCGTTGTCCAGTGATCTACTCCTGGATCACTATTGTACCCTCTTTCCAAACTCATGGTGAGGTACACAATAGGTCTGGTACACAACATAGCATACTTTATAGAACCTATGACTGAGGCATAGGGAATGACTTTCATTCTCCTTCTATTTTCTGTCGTGGTCGGGTTTTGAGTCTTACTCAACTTCACACCTTGCAACATAGACAAGAACTCCTTCTTTGACTATACCATTTTGAACTTACTTCAAAATCTTGTCAAGGTATGTACTCATTGAAGAAATCTTATCAAGCATCTTGATCTATCTCTATAGATCTTGATGCTCAATATGTAAGCGGTTTCACTGGGGTATTTCTTTGAAAAACTCCTTTAAGACACTCCTAGAAAATTCTACATCATTTCTGATCAACAATATGTCATTCACATATACTTATCAGAAAGGCTGTAGTGATCCCACTCACTTTCTTGTAAATACAGGCTTCACCGCAAGTCTGTATAAAACTATATACTTTGATCAACTCATCAAGCATATATTCGACCTCCAAGATGCTTGCACTAGTCCATAGATGGATCGCTGGAGCTTTCACATTTTGTTAGCACCTTTAGGATCGAGAAAACCTTTTGGTTGCATCATATACAACTCTTCTTTAGGAAATACATTAAGGAATGTAGTTTTGACATCCATTTGCCAGATTTCATAAAATGTGGTAATTGCTAACATGATTCGGACAGACTTTAAGCATCGCTACGAGTGAGAAAATCTCATCGTAGTCAACACCTTGAACTTGTCGAAAACCTTTTTGCGACAATTTGAGCTTTCTAGATAGTAAAACTACTATCAGCGTTTATCTTCCTCTTGAAGATCCATTTATTCTCAATGGCTTGCCGATCATCGGGCAAGTCCACCAAAGTCCACACTTTGTTCTCGTACATGGATCCTATCTCAGATTTCATGGCCTCAAGCCATTTTGCGGAATCTGGGCTCATCATCGCTTCCTCATAGTTCGTAGGTTCGTCATGGTCTATTAACATGACTTCCAGAACTACTTACCATACCATTCTGGTGCGGAACGTACTCTGGTTGACCTACGAGGTTCGGTAGTAACTTGATCTGAAGTTTCATGATCATTATCATTAGCTTCCTCACTAATTGGTGTAGGCATCACTGGAACTGATTTCTGTGATGAACCTCTTTCCAATTCAGAAGAAGGTATAATTACCTCATCAAGTTTTACTTTCCTCCCACTCACTTCTTTCGAGAGAAACTTCTTCTCTAGAAAGGATCCATTCTTAGCAACGAATATCTTGCCTTCGGATCTGTGATAGAAGGTGTCGGTGGGAAACGACACCTATGGGATCACAAGAATCCCTACTACGGTTGCCGGGGCGCGGGGTTGTGAGAAGGGCAGGATTAACAGTCAGCACAAGGATCGTTTACCCAGATTCGGGCCGCGAGGGTGCGTAAAACCCTACTCCTGCTTTGGTGGATGTATTGAGTGTTCTTGAGCTCTCAAACTAGCTATGGTGGTTGTGCCGTTCCAAAGAGCTGAATCCCCCTCCAGTATGCTACGGGCCTCCTTTTATAGTCAAAAGGGGCTGCCACAGTGGCACACAGGAGGTGGAAAGGCCTATAGTACTGCGAGCTTATCGCCCGTATTACAGGACAAGATGCATTTAATGCATCTCTTAGGTGTCCCTTAGCTTTATTGGGGATGGGAACAAGGCCCGTCCCGTCCATCGCCGCTCCTCCTCGCTTTGACACGCGCCCTGGCCAGCGATGCATGCAGTGCCATGTAGGCGGGCAGGCAGCTGAGGTGGCGCGGTGGTAGGGTCTTCACGAAGATCTGCATGCCGCCACGCATGCGCTTGCTGAGTTTGCCTGGGAGCCACATGTTGCCACGTAGGTGCCTGCCCAGCTGGTCGGGCTGGCAGTTGCATGCTAATGGCGGTGGAAACTTGGCTGGTGCGGGCCTGGCAGTGGCCCCGCTGATGTCCTCGGCAAGGGCCTTGCCGGGGGGCCGGCAAGGGTCTTGCCATGGCGCACAGTCGTCCCTGGCAAGGATCTTGCCGGGGGTCTTGTGGCTTTCCTCGGCAACAATCTCGCCGAGGGTCGTCGTCTTCTGATCCTCATCTGATCTCATATATCTATGGTCTTGACAAAGATCTGCATGCCACCACGGAGGTGCCTCCTGAGCCCTGGTCCAATCGTAGTCGGTTGGGTTGGAACCTGTGGGCTCAAGGGCGGCTCACTCTGCTGGTGTTGGGCGAGCTGCCCCGGCAAGGGTCTTGCCGGGGGAACCTGCTTCGTCCCTCTGCTCTTTGTGTTCTCGGCCTTGGTGTTGTCTTGTTTGTCTTGGGCTTGGGCTTCTCTCCGGCTTCCCTCCTTCGCCCTGCTACATGTGGTCGTGGCGCGTGGCTCTGACTGCCCGTGCACAGGTAAAGGGGTCAAAAGGAGAGCCCCTACTTTTGTACACTGACAGGAGCCCCGGGCCTGGGCCACACATAAGCGCAACACATTGTTGGGCCAGGCCCAAAACGGTGCGCGGGCAGTCGGGGCGGGATTTTACCATAGTAATTGTTCGTCTGCTACGCTTCCCCACGACCCACATTGAAAACGCGGCGTGGGGATCGTGTGTGGCATGGGCGGCATGTGTGGGGCGGTTCTCGCACGCATGCGTCACATCGTGGTAAAGAGGCGGCTCGCGCCTTCCCCATAAAAAGAGGGAGGCATGGAAGCGCGGCTCATTTACTGGATGGACTTGGGTCACAGTCTTCAAGGCGCCCACGCCCCCCCCCCCGATCACGGGGCGGGGAACGGTCGCCTCACCCGCTCTTTCGACCCTGCTCGCTCGCCACGCGTCCTTCATGCAAGTGGCGGGCGGTGGAGGCGGGAAACTGGGCCGTCGCTGATTGGGGCAACGGGTCGGTCCTGATTCCCTGTGCCTTCGACGGCTGGATTAGCTGAGTGGGGCGGTCGAGCCTTGACCTCGCCCCTTTATAAGAAGGGGGAAGGAGGGCGTCGTCCCACACTCCTTCAGTATCCATCCTCCTTCACCTTTGCTTCTTTCTCCCACATGCCATGGCGAGAGGAGGTGTTGGGCCTTCGACGGTGGCAGTGAGGGTCGCTACTCGTCAGCGCGTCCCTCCTTCCCACGAGCCCGCGGCGACGGAGCCAGCCACAAGAGGAAGGGGGAGGGGGCGTGGCCGAGGTCGCCGTAGCGGTCGGGGAAGAGGGGGACGAGGTGGCGCGTCGGTCGTGCCTCCGCCAGCGGTGCCTCCCGCGATGGAGGGTCACGTCGGGGACCGGCCCCGCGAGTTCTTCATCAGGCTGCGCCGGCCACCGCGTCCTCGTCTCCGTCTCCCCACCCCCTTTGCTCAGGAGATGGAGCTCAATCCGCCCCAGACCCTCAGATTGCACATGAGGGGCTATGGGACCGGGGGCACGCGGGTCGATGTCGACTTCCCCGCTCTGCATGTTATGTATCTCCGTCACGGATGGAAGACATTCGCCCGCATCCATATCTTGACGGTGGGGCTCGTCCTCTACTTCAAGTTAATGGAGGGCGGCCTGCTCTCCGTCAAGGTCTTCGGAGATCTTGGCACTCGCCTGAAGTGCTGCGTGGAGAGCTCCTCCGACGATGAAGATTCCTCCTCAAGCGGGAGTGACGAGGAGGACAGTCATAGCGGTGACGAGGGAGTCGAGCGATAGGATGCCGACTCTGACTATGACTGACCGTGCCGCTCCTCCCTCGGCCATGCTCCTTGCCGAGGGCCATCCTCGCCAAGCTCTCCATCGGGGTGCTCCCCGTCGTCAACTTGGGCAGCTGGCGTAGGAGGGCTGGAGAAGGCGAAGAAGGCGGGTGGCGGCCGTCAACTCGGAGTACGCGGACACCGACTCCTTCGTCGCGTATTGCCGGCCCGCTGCCTCGTCTTCCAGCTCCTTTCCCGACACCAAGATGTTCTCTTGGTGCCTTCTGCTCCTCGCACCTCGCCTAGGCGCCCCTTTTGCCCTCCGCTGTCTTGCTCCACCTTCTGAGGAGAGGGGCAAGAAAGGGATTACAGGCACCTTATCTCTTTTTAGTTTGTAAGCCTGCGGGCACTTGCTATATTTAAAGCTTGTAATCCCCTTGCTCACTTTTTCTTTTCGTACGAACTATACCTGTATGGGACGTTTTTAATGAGAAAAGGGTGTTTGCCGGGTTCTTTGTGCGTGAGCGAAGCCCATGCCAAGGACGAATCCTTGTTATTTTTAAGGTAAACATTGTCGCCCGGCAACAGGCCTTGCCGTTTCCCCACTTCAGTCGACCATTCTCGCGCTCTTGGCGGAGGCAGGGGCGAAGTAGAGTTAGGCCCCTTGTTCATCTTCTCGTCACCGCGACTACTACCAAATTCCAACCCAGGAGGTAGCTCTCAGGTACAGGAAAGGGGGAGCACGGTGGTTTTAGGAACATAAACGAGGTTTCATATGTCCCAGTTCTATACGGAAACGCATAATAAGGGGATGAAAGACTTATCTGAATCCGCAGCCCCCGGCAACCCTGGCTTGTCGTGGTTGGATCCTTGTATCTTCATCCCCCGGCAACCTTGCCTTGACGGGGCCGGAGCGTTGGTTCGTTCTCCTTTTCCCAAGCGGCTTAGAAGAAGTGCCCTGCGAACCAAAGAGAACAGAAAGACGCACACTCGACCTCTAGGCTAGGGGTTAGTCGCCGCTAAGCACTACCAAGCCTAACCGAGGGAGAGACTTAACCTAGCATGCATGCTATAACTTAGGGCGCCAGCGCTTCATTTATTTATGCTCAGGTCTGCGCCTGGCTTTGTATGGAGGGTTACATGCCTTGCCAGCAAAGCTTGTACAAAAGGTGGCTTGCCGGGAGGCCCGACAAGCCGCGCCTTATGGGTAAAACTTGCGAAGATGCTCGATGTTCCAGGAGTTGCTCACTGGGACAGCATCTTCGCTCTCCAGGCGGACTGCGCCGGGACTGATGACTCGTATTACCCGATAAGGGCCTTCCCACTTCAGCGTTAACTTGTTGGAATTCTTGGCCGACTGAACGCGCCGAAGAACAAGGTTGCCTTCCTCAAAGCTTCGGGCATGGACCTTGCGGCTATGGTAGCAGCGCAAGGCCTGCTGGTAGCATGCTGCTCTCACAGCCGCCCGAAGACGATCTTCCTCAAGGAGCGTTGCGTCATCTTGCCGCAACTGCTCTTGCTCAAGCTCGTCATAAGCGAGCACTCGAGGTGACCCGTATATGAGTTCCGTGGGGAGAACTGCCTCTGCCCCATATACTAGGGCAAAGGGTGTCTGGCCGGTGGCTCGATTTGGCATCGTCCTAATTAACCAAAGAACCACCGACAACTCATCAATTCAGCACCTTCCGCTCTTGTGCAGCTTGTCAAAAGTCTTTGTCCTCAGGCCTCGCAACACTTCAGCATTTGCCCTCTCCGCTTGGCCGTTGCTCCGTGGGTGTGCCACGGAGGCAAAACAGACCTTGCTGCCGAGGTCTTGGAAGTATTGCATGAAGGCGTGGCTTGTGAACTGTGTGTCGTTATCGGTGATGACTCTGTTTGGCACACCAAAACGGCAAACCATTCCTTTGAAGAACTTGACGGCTTACTGTGCTGTCACTTTCCTCACTACTTCCACCTCCGGCCACTTTGTGAACTTGTCGATTGCAACGTACAAGTACTCAAAGCCCCCGACAGCACGTGGAAGGGGCCCAGTATGTCGAGCCCCTAGACCGAAAATGGTCAGGAGAGAGGGATTGTTTGAAGGGCTTGATACGGTTGATGAAGATTCTTTGAATGGAACTGGCACGCTTCACACTTGGTTACCAGTGTCGTTGCATCCTGGAGGGCGGTGGGCCAGAAGAAACCCTGCCGGAACGCCTTGCCGGCAAGGGCCCTTGACCCTATGTGGGAGCCACATATGCCTCCGTGTATCTCCGCCAATAGCTCTAGTCCTTCCTCCCGGGGAATGCACTTCAATTTCACACCGGTCGGTCTCTTCCTGTACAGGACGTCATCGACGAACTGATACATAGCAGACCGACGGGCTACTTTCTCCGCTTCTTGCTGCTCCTTAGGAAGCTCCCCTGTTTGGAGGAATCGGACGGTATGTTGTGCCCATGCCGGAGCCTGGGGCTCGACGGCAAGGACCAAAGGCATCTCCTCTGCCATGGGAGCGGCGGCCTCTACGGCCAGCGTTTGACGGCCGGCCGGAGTCGGTCGCTCCTCGGCAGGCTCAGGGCCCATGGCAACACCTTTGCCGGTGGCCCCTGGGGGCTCGGCAGGAAAGTACTTGCCGGGGCCCGATTTCCTCCTCTTGTTCCGCCCCGTTGATGGTTCTACGGATGGTTGAGTTAACCGAAGCAAAAAGGTACATGGTTCCACAGGTAACTTGAATGCAGCGCACTTTGACAGGTAATCGGCGATACCGTTCTCTGCTCGGGGAACGTGCTCCTCTTGTATACCGTCAAAGCGCTCCTCCAGCTTCCTCACCTCATCTACGTAGGCCTCCATCAACGGGCTCTGATAATCTTTGTTGACTTGTCTGACGACAAGCTGCGAATCACCCCTGACGATGAGCTTTTTAACTCCGAGGTCTGCCGCGATCCTAAGACCGGCAAGCAATCCCTCGTACTCAGCAATGTTGTTGGTGGACATCTCCCTGGGAAAGTGCATTTGGATTACATACTTGAGGTGCTCTCCGGTGGGTGCAACGAGCAGCACATCAGCACCAGCGCCTTGCAGCGAGAAAGCTCCGTCAAAGTACATAATCCAGTCACGAGTTGTTTCCTTGCTGGGGAGAGTGGTCTCCTGGATCTCTTCATCAGGCGCCGAGGTCCATTCTGTGTGAGTTGTGAAACTATTCCACAGTTTTAAATGAAGGCCAAACTCGTAACTCAAATATTTGCCTCCGCGATCAGATCTTAGAAACTTTATTTTCTTGTTACGATGATTTCCACTACACTATGATATTCTTTGAACTTTACAAATGTTTCAGACTTGTGTTTCATCAAGTAGATATACCCATATCTTCTCAAATCATCTATGAAGGTCGGAAAATAATGATACCCGCCGTGAGCCTCCATACTCATCGGACCGCATACATCGGTATGTATTATTTCCAATAAATTAGTGGCTCGCTCCATTGTTCCGGAGAACATAGTATTTAGTCATCTTGCCCAAGAGGCATGGTTTGCAAGCATAAAGTGATTCATAATCAAGTGATTCCAAAAGCCCATCAGCATGGAGTTTTTTCATGCGCTTTACACCAATATGACCTAAACGGCAGTGCGACAAACAAGTTGCACTATCATTATCAACTTTGCATATTTTGGCATCAATATTATGAATATGTGTATCACTACGATCGAGATTCAATAAACCATTTACATTGGGTGTATGACCTTAGAAGGTTTTATTCATATAAACAGAACAACAATTATTCTCTGACTTAAATGAATAACCGTATTGCAATAAACATGATCTAATCATATTAATGCTCAACTCAAAAACCAAATAACATTTATTTTAGGTTCAACACTAACCCCAAAGGTAAAGAGAGTGTGCGATGGTGATCTTATCAACCTTGGAATCATTTCCAAGTCACATCATCACCTCGCCCTTAACTAGTCTCTGTTAATTTTGCAAATCCCGTTTCGAGTTACTACTCTTAGCAACTGAACCAGTATCAAATACTGAGGGGTTGCTATAAACACTAGTAAAGTACACAACAATAACATGTATATCAAATATACCTTTGTTCACTTTGCCATCCTTCTTATCCGCCAAGTATCTAGGGCAGTTCCACTTCCAGTGACCATTTCCTTTGCAGTAGAAGCACTCAGTTCCAGGCTTGGGTCTAGCTTTGGGCTTCTTCATGTGAGTGGCAACTTGCTTGCTATTCTTCTTGAAGTTCCCTTTCTTTCCCTTACCCTTTTACTTGAAACTAGTGGTCTTGTCAACCACCAACACTTGATGATTTTCTTGATTTCTACCTTCGCCGATTTCAGCATCTCGAAGAGCTCGGGGAATCGTTTTTGTCATCCCTAGCATATTATAGTTCATCATGAAGTTCCAATAACTTGGTGATAGTGACTAGAGAACTTTGTCAATCACTATTTTATCTGGAAGATTAACTCCCACTTGATTCAAGCGATTGTAGTACTCAGACATTCTGAGCACATGCTCACTGGTTGAGCTATTCTCCCCCATCTTGTAGACAAAGTACTTGTCAGAGGTCTCATACCTCTTGACTCGGGCATGAGTCTGAAATACCAATTTCATCTCTTGGAACATCTCATATGCTCCATGACATTTCAAAACATTTTTGAAGTCCCGGTTCTAAGCCGTAAAGCATGGTGCACTAAACTATCAAGTAGTCATCATACCGAGCTTGTCAAACGTTCATAACGTCTGCATCTACTCCTGCAATAGTTCTGTCACCTAGCGGTGCATCAAGGACATAATTCTTCTGTGCAGCAATGAGGATAATCCTCAGATCACAGATCTAGTCCGCATCATTGCTACTATAAACTTTCAACATAATTTTTCTCTAGGAAGCTATCAAAAATAAAAATACAGGGAGCTACATCATGAGCTATTGATCTACAACATAGATATGCAAATACTAACAGGACTAAGTTCATGATAAATTAAAGTTCAATTAATCATATTACTTAAGAACTCCCACTTAGATACACATCCCTCTAATCATCTAAGTGATCACGTGATCCATATCAACTATACCATGTCCGATCATCACATGAGATGGAGTAGTTTTCAATGGTGAACATCACTATGTTGATCATATCTACTATATGATTCACGCTCGACCTTTCGGTCTTAGTGTTCCGAGGCCATATCTGCATATGCTAGGCTCGTCAAGTTTAACCCGAGTATTCTGCATGTGCAAAACTGGCTTGCACCCGTTGTATGTGAACGTAGAGCTTATCACACCCGATCATCATGTGGTGTCTCGGCACGACGAACTATAGCAACAGTGCATACTCATGGAGAACACTTATACCTTGAAATTTAGTGAGAGATCATATTATAATGCTATCGCCGAACTAAGCAAAATAAGATGCATAAAGGATAAACATCACATGCAATCAATATAAGTGATATGATATGGCCATCATCATCTTGTGCCTTTGATCTCCATCTCCAAAGCACCGTCATGATCACCATCATCACCGGCTTGACACCTTGATCTCCATCGAAGCATCGTTGTCATCTCACCAACTATTGCTTCTATGACTATCGCTACCGCTTAGTGATAAAGTAAAGCAATTACATGGCGGTTGCATTTCATACAATAAAGCGACAACCATATGGCTCTTGCCAGTTGCCGATAACTGTGTTGCAAAACATGCTCATCTCATACAACAATTTATATAATCACGTCTTAACCATATCACATCACATCATGCCCTGCAAAAACAAGTTAGACGTCCTCTACTTTGTTGTTGCAAGTTTTACGTGGCTGCTACGGGCTTAGCAAGAACCGTTCTTACCTACGCATCAAAACCACAATGATTTTTCGTCAAGTTTGATGTTTTAACCTTCAACAAGGACCGGGCGTAGTCACACTCGATTCGACTAAAGTTGGAGAAACAGACACCCTCTAGTCACCTGTGTGCGAAGCACGCCGGTAGAACCAGTCTCGCGTAAGCATACGCGTAATGTCGGTCTGAGCCGCTTCATCCAACAATACTACTGAATCAAAGTATGGCATGCTGGTAAGTTGTATGACTATTATCGCCCACAACTCTTTGTGTTCTACTCGTGCATATAACATCTATGCATAGACCTGGCTCGGATGCCATTGTTGGGGAACGTAGTATTTCAAAAAAATCCTATGATCACGCAAGATATATCTAGGAGAAGCATAGCAACGAGCGGGGAGAATGTGTCCACGTACCCTCATAGGCCGAAAGCGGAAGCGTTTAGTAACGCGGTTGATGTAGTCAGACGTCTTCGTGATCCAACCGATCAAGTGCCGAACGTACGGCACCTCCGCGATCTGTACATGTTCAGCTCGGTGACGTCCCTCGGACTCTAGATCTAGATGAGGCCGAGGGAGAGTTCCGTCAGCACGACGGCATGGTGACGGTGATGATGAAGTTACCGGCGCAGGGCTTCGCCTAAGCACTACGACGATATGACCGAGGTGTGTAACTGTGGAGGGGGGCACCGCACACGGCTAAAACAAATCTTGTGTATTATTGGGGTGCCCCCTGGCCATGTATATAAAGGAGGGGAAGGAAGAGGTGGCCGACCCAAGGGGGCGCACCAGGTGTGGGGAATCCTACTAGGACTCCCCAGTCCAAGTAGGATTCCCCTCCTCTTTCCTATTCCTAGTACGAGAAGGAGGGAAGGAGGAAGAGGGGAGAAGGAAAGAGGGGGGCGCCGCCCCCTCCTAGTCCAATTTGGACCAGCCCATGGGGGGCGTGCTGCCTCTCCTTGTGGCCCTTCTCTCCTTTCCACTAAAGCCCATTAAGGCCCAATACTTCCCCCGGGGAATTCCCGTAACTCTCCGGTACTACGAAAAATACCCGAATCACTAGGAACCTTTCCGATGTCCGAATATAGCCTTCCAATATATTGATCTTTACGTCTCGACCATTTCGAGACTCCTCGTCATGTCCGTGATCTCATCCGGGACTCCGAACAACCTTCGGTACATCAAATCACATAACTCATAATACAAATCATCATCAAACGTTAAGCGTGCGGACCCTACGGGTTCGAGAACTATGCAGACATGACCGAGACACATCTCTGGTCAATAACCAATAGCGGAACCTGGATGCTCATATTGGATCCTACATATTCTACAAAGATCTTTATCGGCCAAACCGCATACGTTGTTCCCTTTGTCATCGGTATGTTACTTGCTCGAGATTCGATTGTCGGTATCACCATACCTAGTTCAATCTCGTTACCGGCAAGTCTCTTTACTCATTCCATAATGCATCATCCCGCAACTAACTCATTAGTCACATTGCTTGCAAGGCTTATAGTGATGAGCATTACCGAGAGGGCCCAGAGATACCTCTCCGATACACGGAGTACCAAATCCTAATCTTGATCTATGCCAACTCAACAAACACCATCGGAGACACCTGTAGAGCATCTTTATAATCACCCAGTTACGTTGTGACATTTGATAGCACACAAGGTGTTCCTCCGGTATTCGGGAGTTGCATAATCTCATAGTCAAAGGAACATGTATAAGTCATGAAGAAAGCAATAGCAATAAACTAAATGATGATAGTGCTAAGCTAACAGATGGGTCTTGTCCATCACATCATTTTCTAATGATGTGATCCCGTTCATCAAATGACAACACATGTCTATGGTTAGGAAACTTAACCATATTTGATTAACGAGCTAGTCTAGTAGAGGCATACTAGGGACACTTTGTTTTGTCTATGTATTCACACATGTATCAAGTTTTCGGCTAATACAATTCTAGAATGAATAATAAACATTTATCATGATATAAGGAAATATATATAACAACTTTATTATTGCCTCTAGGGCATATTTACTTCATGTTTATCATTTGTGAGTAGTTACTTTTGTTCCTGAGGTCACGGGAGAAATCATGTCGCAAGTAATCATGTGAATTTGATATGTGTTCGATATTTTGATAGTATGTATGTTGTGATTCCCTTAGTGGTGTAATGTAAACATCGACTACATGACACTTCACCATATTTGGGCCTAAGGGAATGCATTGTGGAGTAGCAATTATATTATGGGTTGCGAGAGTGACAAAAGCTTAAACCCCAGTTTATGCGCTATTCCGTAAGGGACCGATTGGATCCAAAAGTTTAATGCTATGGTTAGGATTTATTCTTAATACTTTTCTCGTAGTTGCAGATGCTTGCGGGAGGGTTAATCAAAAGTAGGAGGTTTGTTCAAGTAAGAACAACACCTAAGCACCGGTCCACCCACGTCAAATTATTAAAGTAGCGAAAACGAATTAAACCAACATGACGGAAGTGACTAGATGAAATTCCCTGTACCCTCAAGAACGCTTTGCTTATCTTAAGAGATCGTTTTGGCCTATCCTTTGCCTCAAAAGGATTGGGCTACCTTGATGCATACTTGTTATTACTATCGTTACTTGCTCGTTACAAATTATCTTGCTATCAAACTACTCCGCTACTTACAATTTCAGCACTTGCAGACATTACCTTACTAAAAACTATTTGTCATTTCCTTCTGCTCCTCGTTGGGTTCGACACTCTTACTTATCTAAAAGAGCTACAATTGATCCCCTATACTTGTGGGTCATCATTGACTCATCTCTAGTCCGATCTTTATCAAGATTTATATTATCAAACAAATATTCAATAGGAGTCACACCAATCACTTTAAGATCTTCATCATTATTATCGAAGGACTCCGGTTTAGCGGCCATCTTATTCACTAAAGTAGTTTGTTTATTGGATATTTGGCCTACTAAACTTTCAATATGATCAAATTGAGATTTAAGACCATGAATTTCCTTAGTAACATCATCAAGCTCTTTATTAATATACTCCATCATAGTTTTTTTGTTCCTTAAGTTCGTTCCTAAAGAAACTATTATGCTCAAATTGTAAGGACACAAAACTTTTCGCATTATTTTCAATTTGTTCCAACTTCCTATAGTAAGGATCTAGGCTCTTGGGTTGAGCCATAAGGGCAAGCAAGCAATCTAACACACAGGCTACCAAAAAGCAAACGAAAAGACAAACAAAAGAAGGGCGAATAAAAAGGAAAATATTTTTGTATCTTTTTGAAAACATTTTAGAAGCGGGGTAGAGGAAAATGAGAGGAAAATGGCAAATAATGTAAGTGCAAGAGATCGGAGTTTATGATGGGTACTTGGTAGGCTTGATGTAGAACCTCCCCGACAACGGCGCTAGAAATTCTTCCTGCTACTTCTTGAGCTTGCGTTGATTTTTTCCCCTGAAGAGGAAAGGGTGATGCAGAAAAGTAGAGATAAGTATTTCCCTCAGTTAAGAACCAAGGTCTCAATCCAGTAGGAGGCACAAGCAAGTCTCCAATATATGCACCTGCACAAACTAACAAACACTTGCACACAACACGAAAAAGGGGTTGTCAATCCCTTCAAGGTCACGAACAAGAGTGAGATATGATAGAGATAGGTATAAAAGATAAATAAAAGAGCAAACTAAAGTAAATATAAATAAATTGCAGCAAGGTATTTTTGGGTTTTTTGGTTTATAGATCTGAAAATATATGATGGAAAATAGACCCGGGGGCCATAGGTTTCACTAGAGGCCTCTCTCTTGAAGATAGCATATGGTGGGTAAACAAATTACTGTTGAGCAATTGATAGAAAAGCGCATAATTATGACAATATCTGAGGCAATGATCATGAATATAGGCATCATGTCCGTGACAAGTAGACTAACTCATGCCTGTATCTACTACTATTACTCCACATGTCGACCGCTATCCAGCATGCATCTAGAGTATTAAGTTCATAAGAACGGAGTAACGCCTTAAGTAAGACGACATGATGTAGAGGGATAAACTCAAGCAATATTATAAAACCCCATCTTTTTATCCTTGATGGCAACAATACAATACATGCCTTGTTAACCCTTTTGTCACTGGTGAGGAAACCGCAAGATTGAGCCCAAAACCAAGCACCTCTCCCATTGTAAGAAAAACTAATCTAGCTGGCCAAACCAAACTGATAGCTCAAAGATAAATACAAAGATATCTTAATCATGCATAAAATAGTTCAGAGAAGACTCAAATAATGTTCATAGATAATCTGATCGTAAATCCACAATTCATCGGATCTCAACAAACGCACCTCAAAAGAGTATTACATCGAATAGATCTCCAAGAGCATCGAGGAGAACATTTTATTGAAGATCAAAGAGAGAGAAGAATCCATCTAGCTACTAGCTATGAACCCGTAGGTCTGTGGTAAACTACTCACGCTTCATTGGAAGGGCAGCAAGGTTGATGTAGAGGCCCTCTGTGGTTGAATCCCCCTCCGGCAGATCGCCGGAAAAGGCCCCAAGATAGGATCTCACGGGAACAAAGGCTTGTGGTGGCGGAAAAGTACTTTGGTGGATGCTTCTGATGTTTGGGGAATATTTGGGAATTTATAGAGGTGGAATTAGGGTTGGAGGACACTGGAGGGGCCCACAAGCCCTCAGGGCGCCCCCCTGGGGCGTGCCCTAGAGGCTTGTGGCCTCCTCTGGACTATTCTAGCCCTCTCTCCAAGTCACGTAGGTGTCTTGTGGTCCAAGAAAAATCATCATAAAGTTTTATTCCATTTGGACTCGGTTTGATATTCCTTTTCTGTAAAACTCAAAAACAAGGAAAAAGCTAAACTGACACTCGACTCTTGGTTAATAGGTTAGTCCCAAAGATAATATAAAATATCATATTAATGGAGATAAAACATCCGAAACAGATAATATTATAGCATGGAACAATAAAAAATTATAGATACGTTGGAGACGTATCACATACAAGTGGTTGTGCTCGTATGGATGGTCGTATGAAGTGCCAGAGGCTCCACCTTATCAGTACAAAACACTTTCCTGAAGGCAGGACGTCCATTGGAGAACCCTAGCCGCCACCACTACGCCCAGAACACAGAGAGAAGAGATCCGGAGAACCACCAGAGATCTCCCTAGTTTTGGTCCTTTCATATCTATCATCTTTTTTACTTTCACTATTGTAAGAGGAATTCCAAGTTGTAAGAGCAGGGTGTAAAGTCTATTCTTACTCATTTCGAGATCGAGACTTGTTTGATCATTCATCTTATTGCGGATCTTCACGATATTATTGATATGGTTTTCATGGGTTTATTCTCTGAGATGATTGGTTATTCCCTCTCAATGTGTGAGTAATCCCCCCATGTGTGGGTGATGTAGGTGAGTGGTAAGATTCATCTATGCCTATTCGATATGTCTATCATTCGTATTTGTAATTTTATGATTTGTCTAGTAAGTTGTTATTATGTGGTGCACTCTATGCGTGTTGTCCAATTTAAGGGCCCAGACAGCATGATCTCAAGACCTACATAGGTAACACACATTGTTTAGAAAATCTATGACCTCTAACATGACAGGTGGAGACATCTATGAGGACCGAAGACAATATGAGATAACAGTGATCTATTAAACTTAATGCATGGTTATGGTCGAACGACCTTAATGGTGGAGATGAACACTATGTGGCAATGCCAAAATGGGACCATACAAAGTATTATAATCCCACGAGGAGGAGTTCCATAACCCCAAGGTGATCCGCCTACCGAACAAGCAAATAAAATACTAAACTCATGATAAAAGGTAACTAGTATTGCCGTCGTACTAACACACTTGATGTATACCATGATCTGAATTTATCCAAGCCTAACTTCACCATTGCAGGAAAACATCTCTACTTTATGTTTTATTTATGTTCTTCTTGGTTACTATTGCTCTCATTGTCACAAACCTTTCGTATTTATCATTCTCGCTAGTTTGCTTCTTGGGACACTAACAACATTTGCAGAATCACAAGCATTTACTTCACATAAGAGCTATGAAAACTTGTGTGTGACAGAAACGTTACCTATAAATACGCTCCTCTGCTCTTCCTTGTGACGATTACTATTTAGGATACTTACATGAAAGTGCTACACAACCCTATTTGGCTTGTAGGCTATCAATCATTTTCTGGCACCATTGCCGGGGAGCTAAGTGTAGAGTATTTATTTCGTAACTACTTTGTAGGTGTAGTTATATACTGTAGATGCTTACTGACAATGACAAGGGCTCTATTCATTCTGGGAGGACTTATTTACCGGAATATATTTCCCGTTTCACTCAGGAGCAACAAGCTCCATCTCTAGCTAGTCCCTTAAAATTTAGGCTCTCATATGCCTCCTCAAACTACAAAATATTTGAGTAAAAAATGTCATCCCTAGCCTACCACTTAGATTTAACTCCTCAATCTTTTTTTCACACAATTTCATTCAAACAAAAATATAAATTAGTCCGATCAAACACAAATGTTGATTCAAACTACATTGCATAACACTAAATTTAAAATACATTGAATAAACTACTCAATCCAAAGGAAAAGACTAAAAAAGCCTAATCCTCCTCGTTCATGAGTTTGTCCCAATTCACGCAGTCGTCATCGCTGGAGCAAAGGTCGAGGACCACCCCACCGGACAACCTGACCTCCTTCTTGTACCACTCGAGACGTCGGCGCTCCTCGACGACGAGCTATGGATTATTCCGGTGGATCCCACCCATGCACGCCTCATTGGCGCGTGTCACCTCGGACCGCTTGAAGGCCTCCTGAGGGAGTCCTGGATTAGGGGGTGTCTGGATAGCCGGACTATACCTTCAGCCGGACTCCTGGATTATGAAGATACAAGATTGAAGACTTCGTCCCGTGTCCGGAAGGGACTTTCCTTGGCGTGGAAGGCAAGCTTGGCGATGCGGATATGTAGATCTCCTACCATTGTAACCGACTCTGTGTAACCCTAACCCTCTCCGGTGTCTATATAAACCGGAGGGTTTTACTCCATAGGGGAGAACAACAATCATACCATAGGCTAGCTTCTAGGGTTTAGCCTCCTTGATCTCGTGGTAGATCTACTCTTGTACTACCCATATCATCAATATTAATCAAGCAGGAGTAGGGTTTTTACCTCCATCGAGAGGGCCCGAACCTGGGTAAAAACATCGTGTCCCTTGTCTCCTGTTACCATCCGCCTAGACGCACAGTTCGGGACCCCCTACCTGAGATCCGCCGGTTTTGACACCGACATTGGTGCTTTCATTGAGAGTTCCTCTGTGTCGTCACTTTTAGGCCCGATGGCTCCTCCGATCATCAATAGCGATGCAGTCCAGGGTGAGACCTTTCTCCCCGGACAGATCTTCGTCTTCGGCGGCTTCGCACTGCGGGCCAATTCGCTTGGCCATCTGGAGCAGATCAAAAGCTACGCCCCTGGCCATCAGGTTAGATTTGGAAGCTTAAACTACACTGCTGACATCCGCGGGGACTTGATCTTCGACGGATTCGAGCCACTGCTGAGCGCGCCGCACTATCACGATGGGCATGATCTAGCTCTGCTGCCGAACAGTGCCCTGGAGGCCGCACCTGTGTCCGCTCCGACCCTTAACTCGGAGCCGACCACACCAATCGAGGGCGGGTGGTTAGACACCGCCTCGGGGGCTGCAATCTCTACAGCGATCAGGCTGAACACCAGCCCTGCCCTCCGCGAGGCTCATGACTCCAAGGAGCCGGACTCCTCTCCGGACTCCGAGCCCTCCGCGCCCCTACAGATCGAATCCGATTGGGCGCCGATCATGGAGTTCAGCGCCGCGGACATCTTTCAGCACCCGCCCTTCGGCGATATTCTGAAATCACTAAAGCCTCTCTCTGTATCAGGAGAGTCCTGGCCGGACTATGACCGGCAGGATTGGGATGCGGACGACGAAGCAATTCGAAGCCCACCCACCACCCACTTGGTAGCCATTGTCAATAATTTAAACGACGTGCTCGACTTCGACTCCGAAGACATCGACGGTATGGACGACGATGTAGGAGACGAACATGAACCAACGCCTATAGGGCACTGGACAGCCACCTCGTCTCATGATGTGTACATGGTGGACACACCTAAAGGAAGCGACGACGAGGAACACAGGGATGCAACGATGGACCGTTCTCTCGAAAAGCAATCAAAGCAGCGACGTAAACGCCGCTCCAAGCCCCGCCTCGACAGAGACAGCAGCCATACAGACCCAGCCATAGAGCAGGACGAGCCGGCGGACGGCGACAGGGCAACTTGAATAAACAAACCGAACAACCTGTCCCCGGCGAGAACAGCATTCCGGACGACCTTACGCCGGACAAGCTAATGGAGCAGAAGAACCTCCACCGAAGGCTCGTTGCCACTGCGCGTAGCCTAAAAAAGCAGAAGCGGAAGCTCAAAACTGCGGAAGATGCACTCAGAATCAGATGGAGCAAAGTAGTCAACACCGCAAACAAATACGGTGGCAGTCGCCACACCAAAAGCTATCCGAAGCGAAAGCTACTGCCGGTATTTGACGAGGAGGCCTTAGAGCCCCCGCAATCAAAAAAATAAGAAAGCCACCCGGTCGGATAGATGACCCCATGGCCAGCATAAAGCGGCAAGCGGCGCCGCATACAAGCCGGCACGCGACCCACTCAAGGATTCGCATCAAAAAGATGGCCCAGCTAGATCTACCTATGGGCCAAGAAAGCAAGCTCTCGTAAGCAGTGCAACACAACCAATATCCGAACATCACGGCACACCCAAATACAGGGGTGCCGCACACCCCCTATGTTTCACCGATGAGGTTCTGGACCATGAATTTCCAGCGGGATTCAAGCCCGTAAACATAGAGGCGTACGACGGAACAACAGACCCTGGAGTCTGGATTGAGGATTATATCCTCCACATACACATGGCAAGAGGAGATGACCTCCACGCCATAAAATACTTACCCCTCAAGCTTAAAGGGCCAGCTCGGCATTGGCTCAAAAGCCTTCCCGAAAACACCATTGGAAATTGGGGAGAGCTCGAAGACGCTTTCCGGGCAAATTTTCAAGGGACATATGTCCGCCCTCCGGATGCAGACGATCTAAGTCACATAACTCAACAGCCCGGAGAGTCAGCCCGGAAATTCTGGAACAAATTCCTTACTAAAAAGAATCAGATAGTCGACTATCCGGACGCTGAAGCCCTAGCAGCTTTTAAGCATAACGTTCGAGACGAATGGCTCGCCAGACACCTCGGCCAAGAAAAGTCAATAACAATGGCCGCATTAACAAGCCTCATGACCCGCTTTTGCGCAGGAGAGGACAGCTGGTTGGCAAGACGTAGCACCAGCGACCCATGTACATCCGAAATTAGGGATGGAAACGGAAAACCACGACGCAACAAGGACCAGCGCCGGACTAAGAAAAGCAGTCCGAAGAGCACGGCAGTCAATGCCGGATTCAAAAGCTCTCGGCAAAATCAGAAAAAGCCGCCCCTCAAGGATAACAGGGACGAGCTATCCAACTTAAACAAAATCTTGGACAAGATATGTCAAATACACAGTACTCCCGGGAAGCCTGCAAACCATACCCACAGAGATTGTTGGGTTCTCAAGCAATCCGGCAAACTCAACACCGAACACAAGGGGCTCGACACACCAAGCGAAGACGATGACGAACCCCAAAAGCAGAGCACCAGGAAACAAAAGAATTTTCCACAAGAAGTCAAAACAGTAAACTTACTTCACATAACAAAACAAGCGGCGCCCATAGAGGTACGCACCATACGGCCTATCCCAAAGGAGTCTCGCCACTGGTTGTTAAAACCAATCACCTTCAATCATCTGGATTACTCTAGAAGTATCCGGAACGCAGGCTGGACTACCTTGGTATTAGATCCAATAATCGGCGGACTCCACTTTACAAATGTCCTGATGGATGGCGGCAGTGGTCTAAACCTGATATATCAGGACATAATCCGCCACATGGGGATAGACCCAGCAAAAATTTGCCATAGCGAAACCTCCTTTCAAGGGGTAACACCAGGCCCGGACGCCCATTGCATGGCTTCTCTCCGGCTAGAAGTTAAATTCGGCTCCCCCGACAACTTCCGTCGCAAAAGGCTAACCTTCCATATCGCCCCATTCTCAAGCAACTATCAAGCACTAATGGGACGCGAAGCTTTCACCCACTTTAACGCAATTCCGCACTACGCATCTCTTATGCTTAAGATGCCCGATCCACGACGCATCACCTCATTAAAAGGGAAAGCATTGAGTACGCCTCCCGCGCGGAAGATTGTGTGGCTGCCTTAACAGCCCCACAATAAAATGGCTTCACCAGCTAAAAACATCTAAACAGGTCATTAAGACCACGGACATGGCTAGACAAGTCCGGCATAAAAATACAATTGATAAAGGCTTAATAGCCATACACCCCTGTACTAGGGGCTCCGCGCATATAAAGAAAGAGACAATCAAGCTGAATTTTACCCATTTCAATTTATACTTTGTTTATTTAGTATAACTTCTGTTCGGCACGACCTTTCTTCAACTAAGTTCCTCTCTTTTACAGATGAACACCGTGCTACGCCCGTCCAGGATACGGCACAATGGAGACACAGGCGCAGACGTGCAGCAGGGACCCGTTCCAAGGATTCTTTTTAGATTAAGACCCTGCGTAATGTTGGGGAACGTAGTAATTTCAAAAAAATTCCTACGCACACGCAAGATCATGGTGATGCATAGCAACGAGAGGGGAGAGTGTTGTCTACGTACCCTCGTAGACCGAAGCGGAAGCGTTGACGCAACGTAGAGGAAGTAGTCGTACGTCTTCCCGATCCGACCGATCCAAGCACCTTTACTCCGGCACCTCCGAGTTCTTGGCACACGTTCAGCTCGATGACGCACCCCTAGCTCCGATCCAGCAAAGCTTCAGGGAGGAGTTCCGTCAGCACGACGGCGTGGTGACAATCTTGATGTTCTACCAGCGCAGGACTTCGCCTAAGCACTGCAACGATATATTCGAGGTGGAATATGGTGGAGGGGGGCACCGCACACGGCTAAGGAACGATCACGAAGATCAACTTGTGTGTCCATGGGGTGCCCCCTGCCCCCGTATATAAAGGAGCAAGGGAGGGAGGAGGCCGGCCCTAGGTTTGGGCGCGCCAGGGGAGTCCTACTCCCACCGGGAGTAGGATTCCACCTTTCCTAGTCCAACTAGGTCAAGGGGGGAAAGAGGGGAAGAGGGGAAGGAAGGGAGAGAGGGGCCGCGCCCCAAACCCCTTGTCCAATTCGGACTGGGCTTGGGAGGGGCGCGCGCCACCTCCTGGTCCTTCCCACTAAGGCCCATCAAGGCCCATTGCTTCTTCCTCGTATTCCCGTAACTCCCCGGTACCTCCGAAAATACCCGAACCACTCAGAACCCTTCCGATGTCCGAATATAGTCGTCCAATATATCGATCTTTACGTCTCGACCATTTCGAGACTCCTCGTCATGTCCCCGATCTCATCTGGGACTCCGAACTCCTTCGGTACATCAAAACTCATAAACTCATTATATAACTGTCATCGAAACCTTAAGCGTGCGGACCCTACGGTTCGAGAACAATGTAGACATGACCGAGACACGTCTCCGGTCAATAACCAATAGCGGGACCTGGATGCCCATATTGGCTCCTACATATTCTACGAAGATCTTTATCGGTCAGACCGCATAACAACATATGTTGTTCCCTTTGTCCATCGTTATGTTACTTGCCCGAGATTCGATCGTCGGTATCCAATACCTAGTTCAATCTCGTTACCGGCAAGTCTCTTTACTCGTTCAGTAATACATCATCCCGTAACTAACTCATTAGTTGCAATGCTTGCAAGGCTTAAGTGATGTGCATTACTGAGAGGGCCCAGAGATACCTCTCCGACGATCGGAGTGACAAATCCTAATCTCGAAATACGCCAACCCAACATCTACCTTTGGTGACACCTGTAGTACTCCTTTATAATCACCCAGTTATGTTGTGACGTTTGGTAGCACCCAAAGTGTTCCTCCGGCAAACGGGAGTTGCATAATCTCATAGTCAAAGGAACATGTATAAGTCATGAAGAAAGCAATAGCAACATACTAAACGATCGGGTGCTAAGCTAATGGAATGGGTCATGTCAATCAGATCATTCAACTAATGATGTGACCTCATTAATCAAATAACAACTCTTTGTTCATGGTTAGGAACATAACCATCTTTGATTAATGGGCTAGTCAAGTAGAGGCATACTAGTGACACTCTGTTTGTCTATGTATTCACACATGTATTATGTTTCCGGTTAATACAATTCTAGCATGAATAATAAACATTTATCATGAAATAAGGAAATAAATAATAACTTTATTATTGCCTCTAGGGCATATTTCCTTCAGTCTCCCACTTGCACTAGAGTCAATAATCTAGTTCACATCGCCATGTGATTTAATAGCAATAGTTCACATCACCATGTGATTAACACCCATAGTTCACATCGCCATCTGACCAACATCAAAAAGGGTTTACTAGATTCAGTAATCTAGTTCACATCGCTATGTGATTAACACCCAAAGAGTACTAAGGTGTGATCATGTTTTGCTTGTGAGAGAATCTTAGTCAACGGGTCTTTCATATTTAGATCCGTTATGTATTTTGCAATTTTCTATGTCTACAATGCTCTGTACGGAGCTACTCTAGCTAATTGCTCCCACTTTAAATATGTATCTAGATCGAGACTTAGAGTCATCCAGATCGGTGTCAAAACTTGCATCGACGTAACCCTTTACGACGAACCTTTTGTCACCTCCATAATCGAGAAGCATATCCTTATTCCACTAAGGATAACTTTGACCGTTGTCCAGTGATCTACTCCTAGATTACCATTGTACTCCCTTGCTTAACTCTGTGTAGGGTATACAATAGATCTGGTAAACAGCATGGCATACTTTATAGAACCTATGGCCGAGGCATAGGGAATGACTTTCATTCTCTTTCTATCTTCTGTCGTGGTCGGGCTTTGAGTCTTACTCAATTTCACACCTTGTAACACAGGAAAGAACTCTTTCTTTGACTGTTCCATTTTGAACTACTTCAAAATCTTGTCAATGTATGTACTCATTGAAAAAACTTATCAAGCGTCTTGATCTATCTCTATAGATCTTGATACTCAATATGTAAGCAGCTTCTCCGAGGTCTTTCTTTGAAAAACTCCTTTCAAATACTCCTTTATGCTTTGCAGAATAATTCTACATTATCTCCGATCAACACTATGTCATTCACATATACTTATCAGAAATGATGTAGTGCTCCCACTCACTTTCTTGTAAATACAGGCTTCACCGCAAGTCTGTATAAAACTATATGCTTTGATCAACTCATCAAAGTGTATATTCCAACTCCGAGATGCTTGCACCAGTCCATAGATGGATCGCTGGAGCTTGCACACTTTGTTAACACCTTTAGGATTGACAAAACCTTCTGGTTGCATCATATACAACTCTTCTTTAATAAATCCATTAAGGATTGCAGTTTTGTTATCTATTTGCCAAATTTCATAAAATGCGGCAATTGTTAACATGATTCGGACAGACTTCAAGCATCGATACGAGTGAGAAAATCTCATCGTAGTCAACACCTTGAACTTTGTCAAAAACCTTTTTCGACAAGTCTAGCTTTGTAGATAGTAACACTACTATCAGCGTCCGTCTTCCTCTTGAAGATCCATTTATTTTCTATGGCTTGCCGATCATCGAGCAAATCCACCAAAGTCCATACTTTGTTTTCATACATGGATCAAATCTCAGATTTCATGGCCTCAAACCATTTCGCGGAATCTGCGCTCATCATCGCTTCCTCATAGTTCGCAAGTTCATCATGGTCTAGTAACATGACTTCCAGAACAGGATTACCGTACCACTCTGGTGCGGATCTCACTCTGGTTTACTTACGAGATTCGGTAGTAACTTGATCTTGAAGTTACATGATCATCATCATTAGCTTCCTTACTAATTGGTGTAGTAGTCACAAGAACAGATTTCTGTGATGAACTACTTTCCAATAAGGGAGAAGGTACAATTACCTTATCAAGTTTTCTACTTTCCTCCCACTCACTTCTTTCGAGAGAAACTCCTTCTCTGGAAAGGATCCATTCTCAGCAACGAATATCTTGCCTTCGGATCTGTGATAGAAGGTGTACCCAACAGTCTCCTTTGGGTACCTATGAAGACACATTTCTTCGATTTGGGTTTGAGCTTATCAGGATGAAACTTTTTCACATAAGCATCGTAACCCCAAACTTTAAGAAACGACAACTTTGGTTTCTTGCCAAACCACAGTTCATATTGTGTCGTCTCAACGGACTTTAGATGGTGCCCCTTTTAACATGAATGCAGCTGTCTCTAATGCATGATCCCAAAATGATATTAGTAAATCGGTAAGAAACATCATAGATTGTACTATATCCAATAAAGTACGGTTATGACGTTCGGACACACCATTATGCTGTGGTGTTCCAGGTGGCATGAATTTGTGAAACTATTCCACATTGTTTTAATTGAAGACCAAACTCGTAACTCAAATATTTGTCTCCGCGATCAGATCGTAGAAACCTTATTTTCTTGTCACGATGATTTTCCACTTCACTCTAAAATTCTTTGAACTTTTCAAATGTTTTAGACTTATGTTTCATCAAGTAGATATACCCATATCTGCTCAAATCATCTGTGAAGGTCAGAAAATAATGATACTTGTCGCGAGCCTTAATATTCATCGGACCACATACATCAGTATGTATGATTTCCAACAAATCTGTTGCTTGCTTCATTGTTTCGGAGAACGGCGTTTTAGTCATCTTGCCCAAGAGGCATGGTTCGCAAGCATCAAGTGATTCATAATCAAGTGATTCCAAAAGTCCATCAGCATGGAGTTTCTTCATGCGCTTTACACCAATATGACCTAAACGGCAGTGCCACAAATAAGTTGCACTATCATTATTAACTTTGCATCTTTTTGGCTTCAATATTATGAATATGTGTATCACTACGATCGAGATCCAACAAACCAATTTTTGTTGGTGTGTATGATCATAAAAGGTTCTATTCATGTAAATAGAACAACAATTGTTCTCTAACTTAAATGAATAATCGTATTGCAATAAACATGATCAAATCATATTTATGCTCAACGTAAACACCAAATAACACTTATTTAGGTTCAACACTAATCCCGAAAGTATAGGGAGTGTGCGATGATGATCATATCAATCTTGGAACTACTTCCAACACACATCGTCACTTCACCCTTAACTAGTCTCTGTTCATTCTCGAACTCCTGTTTTGAGTTACTACTCTTAGCAACTGAACCAGTATCAAATACCGAGGGGTTGCTATGAACACTAGTAAAATACACATCAATAATCTGTATATCCAATATACCTTTGTTCACTTTGCCATCCTTCTTATCCGCCAAATACTTGGGGTAGTTCCGCTTCCAGTGATCAGTCCCTTTGCAGTAGAAGCACCTAGTCTCAGGCTTAGGACAAGACTTGGGCTTCTTCACTTGAACAGCAACTCGCTTGCCGTTCTTCTTGAAGTTCCTCTTCTTCCCTTTACCCTTTTCTTGAAACTAGTGGTCTCGTCAACCATCAACATTTGATGTTTTTCTTGATTTCTACCTTCGTCGATTTCAGCATCACGAAGAGCTTGGGAATTGTTTTCGTCATCCCTTGCATACTATAGTTCATCATGAAGTTCTACTAACTTGGTGATGGTGACTAGAGAATTCTGTCAATCACTATCTTATCTGGAAGATTAACTCCCACTTGATTCAAGCGATTGTAGTACCCAGACAATCTGAGCACATGCTCACTAGTTGAGTGATTCTCCTCCATCTTTTAGCTATAGAACTTGTTGGAGACTTCATATCCCTCAACTCGGGTAGTTTCTTGAAATATTAACTTCAACTGCTGGAACATCTCATATGGTCCATGACGTTCAAAACGTCTTTGAAGTCCCGATTCTAAGCCGTTAAGCATGGTGCACTAAACTATCAAGTAGTCATCATATTGAGCTAGCCAAACGTTCATAACGTCTGCATCTGCTCCTGCAATAGGTCTGTCACCTAGCGGTGCATTAAGGACATAATTCTTCTGTGCAGCAATGAGGATAAACCTCATATCACGGATCCAATCCGCATCATTGCTACTAATATTTTTCAACACAATTTTCTCTAGGAACATATCAAAATAAACATAGGGAAGCAACAACGCGAGCTATTGATTTACAACATAGATATGCTAATACTACTAGGACTAAGTTCATGGTAAATTAAAGTTCAATTAATCATATTACTTAAGAACTCCCACTTAGATAGACATCTCTCTAATCCTCTAAGTGATCACGTGATCCAAATCA
Organism: Aegilops umbellulata; assembly: GCA_032464435.1. Lineage (NCBI taxonomy): Eukaryota > Viridiplantae > Streptophyta > Magnoliopsida > Poales > Poaceae > Aegilops > Aegilops umbellulata. The sequence continues at coordinate 620,985,442 of CP136057.1, forward strand.
ACTAAACCATGTCCGATCATCACGTGAGATGGAGTAGTTTCAATGGTGAACATCATTATGTTGATCATATCTACTATATGATTCACGCTCGACCTTTCGGTCTCCGTGTTCCGAGGTCATATCTTATATGCATAGCTCGTCAAGTATAACCTGAGTATTCCGCGTGTGCAACTGTTTTGCACCCGTTGTATTTGAACGTAGAGCCTATCACACCCGATCATCACGTGGTGTCTCAGCACGAAGAACTTTCGCAACGGTGCATACTCAGGGAGAACACTTCTTGATAATTAGTGAGAGATCATCTTATAATGCTACCGTCAATCAAAGCAAGATAAGATGCATAAAAGATAAACATCACATGCAATCAATATAAGTGATATGATATGGCCATCATCATCTTGTGCTTGTGATCTCCATCTCCGCAGCACTGTCATGATCACCATCGTCACCGGCGCGACACCTTGATCTCCATCGTAGCATCGTTGTCGTCTCGCCAATCTTATGCTTCTACGACTATCGCTACCGCTTAGTGATAAAGTAAAGCATTACAGGGCGATTGCATTGCATACAATAAAGTGACAACCATACGGCGCCTGCCGGTTGCCGATAACTCGGTTACAAAACATGATCATCTCATACAATAAAATTTAGCATCATGTCTTGACCATATCACATCACAACATGCCCTGCAAAAACAAGTTAGACGTCCTCTACTTTGTTTGTTGCAAATTTTACGTGGCTGCTACGGGCTGAAGCAAGAACCAATCTCACCTACGCATCAAAACCACAACGATACTTCGTCAAATAGACTCCGTTTTAACCTTCTCAAGGACCGGGCGTAGCCATACTCGGTTCAACTAAAGTTGGTGAGACAGTCTCCCGCAAGCCATCTGTGTGCAAAGCACGTCGAGGGAACCAGTCTCGCGTAAGCGTAAGCGTAAGGTTGGTCCGGATCGTCTCATCCAACAATACCGCTGACCCAAAGTATGACATGCTGGTAGGCAGTATGACTTGTATCGTCCACAACTCACTTGTGTTCTACTCGTGCAAATAACATCAAACCATAAAAACCTAGGCTCTGATACCACTGTTGGGGAACGTAGTAATTTCAAAAAAATTCCTACGCACACGCAAGATCATGGTGATGCATAGCAACGAGAGGGGAGAGTGTTGTCTACGTACCCTCGTAGACCGAAGCGGAAGCGTTGACGCAACGTAGAGGAAGTAGTCGTACGTCTTCCCGATCCGACCGATCCAAGCACCGTTACTCCGGCACCTCCGAGTTCTTGGCACATGTTCAGCTCGATGACGCACCCTTAGCTCCGATCCAGCAAAGCTTCGGGGAGGAGTTCCGTCAGCACGAAGGCGTGGTGACAATCTTGATGTTCTACCAGCGCAAGGCTTCGCCTAAGCACTGCAACGATATATTCGAGGTGGAATATGGTGGAGGGGGGCACCAAACACGGCTAAGGAACGATCACGAAGATCAACTTGTGTGTCCATGGGGTGCCCCCTGCCCCCGTATATAAAGGAGCAAGGCAGGGAGGAGGCCGGCCCTAGGTTTGGGCGCGCCAGGGGAGTCCTACTCCCATCGGGAGTAGGATTCCACCTTTCCTAGTCCAACTAGGTCAAGGGGGGAAAGAGGGGAAGAGGGGAAGGAAGGGAGAGAGGGGCCGCGCCCCAAACCCCTTGTCCAATTCGGACTGGGCTTGGGAGGGGCGCGCGCCACCTCCTGGTCCTTCCCACTAAGGCCCATCAAGGCCCATTGCTTCTTCCTCGTATTCCCGTAACTCCCCGGTACCTCCGAAAATACCCGAACCACTCAGAACCCTTCCGATGTCCGAATATAGTCGTCCAATATATCGATCTTTACGTCTCGACCATTTCGAGACTCCTCGTCATGTCCCCGATCTCATCCGGGACTCCGAACTCCTTCGGTACATCAAAACTCATAAACTCATTATATAACTGTCATCGAAACCTTAAGCGTGCGGACCCTACGGTTCGAGAACAATGTAGACATGACCGAGACACGTCTCCGGTCAATAACCAATAGCGGGACCTGGATGCCCATATTGGCTCCTACATATTCTACGAAGATCTTTATCGGTCAGACCGCATAACAACATACGTTGTTCCCTTTGTCCATCGGTATGTTACTTGCCCGAGATTCGATCGTCGGTATCAAATACCTAGTTCAATCTCGTTACCGGCAAGTCTCTTTACTCGTTCCGTAATACATCATCCCGTAACTAACTCATTAGTTGCAATGCTTGCAAGGCTTAAGTGATGTGCATTACCGAGAGGGCCGAGAGATACCTCTCCGACGATCGGAGTGACAAATCCTAATCTCGAAATACGCCAACCCAACATCTACCTTTGGTGACACCTGTAGTACTCCTTTATAATCACCCAGTTACGTTGTGACATTTGGTAGCACCCAAAGTGTTCCTCCGGCAAACGGGAGTTGCATAATCTCATAGTCAAAGGAACATGTATAAGTCATGAAGAAAGCAATAGCAACATACTAAACGATCGGGTGCTAAGCTAATGGAATGGGTCATGTCAATCAGATCATTCAACTAATGATGTGACCTCATTAATCAAATAACAACTCTTTGTTCATGGTTAGGAAACATAACCATCTTTGATTAACGGGCTAGTCAAGTAGAGGCATACTAGTGACACTCTGTTTGTCTATGTATTCACACATGTATTATGTTTCCGGTTAATACAATTCTAGCATGAATAATAAACATTTATCATGAAATAAGGAAATAAATAATAACTTTATTATTGCCTCTAGGGCATATTTCCTTCACGTAAACCTTTTTTACTGTCTCTTGTTGATACACATCCCCTGGTCTTTTGGTATAACCAAGGAGGAGGCTGGCGTCTTGGCATGTGGCCATGTCAGAATTTTGCGCGTACCTGGACACTAGGGGCTTATAATTAAGGGCGTTGTCCCGCCCGCCTTCATAAAGACAGAATACCTTAGGGAGTGTTCGGCGTCGCGAGTTTGGCCTTATATGCATCAGCTCCGAATCATGTCTTTGGTCCAATGTTGGGTTGCCCGGCTCCTGTGTTTTGCTGCCTTACGTTCCGCTCTATCGGCTAAGCGGCACCAGGAGAACTACTACGATTGTGCCCCGATTCAGCTAGGCGAGCACCTCAGTAGAGAAAACCGAAAACTAACTGTCATGATATAGCGAGAGATTGGTCAACCACTTGATGACTCACCGGAATCTTTAGGATTCCTTCGCATTAATGAAGGGCCGTTTCCCGGCCAGGCACATACGCGCCCGAGTTCGGGCGAGCGCAGGCGCCACCAGGGGCTATATAAGTAGCCTCACTGTCAAACTCCTATGGCTAAGTGAAAGTGTTAAAGCATTATAGTCCGATTGCCTAGTTCGATGCGCTATCACCTCCTTTGTAGGACCAAGACGTTGGATCAAGTGTGAAAACGCGCCTTCTGCGAACACCCCCGCAATATTCGCGTGGGGGCTGAAGCCGACGACTGCCATCTTTCAGATTACATATACATATATCCTAAACGGCCGCACAGGAGGTGTTACAATACTTGAAGGCGCAAGTATAAAAAGCTTCTACTATTTATCAAAAATTATTTTACAATAACATATGCTATTTAAACATAACATCCTTCGAGCACTGCGTCTCTATCACACGAGCGCCTTGAAGAACTTCCTGAAAATAGTGCTCGGCTGGTACTCGGCTTTCGTCCGAATCTCGGGATGCAACAACGGTGGTCTCCATCTCCGCCCAGTATGTTTTGACACAGGCAAGAGCCATCCGTGCACCCTCTTTGCATGTTGACCTCTTCATCGCATTAATATGGGGCACCGCAGCAAGGAACTGATGCACCAAGTTGAAATAACTTTTCGGCTCCAGCCTCTCCGGCCACAGGTGGCTCATGACACACTTCATGGCGAGTCCGTACAACCTATTCAGCTCAGCCCATTTGGCCAGACGATCGGCTACAGGCAGCGGACGCTCTGGATTATGGAACTGCGACCAGAAGAGCTTCTCCACTTCGTGATCTTCTTGATCTCGAAAGTGTTCGGTCGCATTCGCAGCACTCACTGCCAAATCCAGATAGGTGTCCGCCGTACTCCACATTTGGTCTAGCGGAGCATGTTTAGGATCACAGAACTTCCTCCGCAGCATAAAGGGCTTCCCAGCCACGATCTCTCCGGCCTGATGCAGCTCCTCCTTCATAGCTCTCATCGCAGAGCAAGCATCCTTGGCATCGGCAACGACCTTCTCCAGGTCCGGCTGTTCCGCGCGGTCTTCTTTTTCAAGAAGCTTGCAACGGTCAGCAGCGCTCTTCAGCTTCACGGCCATGTCCTTCTTGCTTCGGCAGTGAGCAGCCTGTTCGGCTTTCAGCTCTTCAATTGCCTTTCCGGCAGCTGCATCACTTTTTCTGGCTTGCTCCTTGGCTCGGGCAAGTTCCGCCCGAAGATTCTCCATGGCAGCAGCACCATCTGCATTACGCACACACATTGTAAGATACTGGCATAAAGCTCCTCTTACTAGGTGCCACCGAAGGAACTACATACCTTGTGCCTCGTCAAGCCGCCTGTTAACAAGCGTGATGTCGGCATCTGCCACGTCAAGTTGCCGCTTTAGCTCTGCAAATTCAACAGTCCGGCTGGCCCTCGGACACTTAACCACCTACACATGAAGGCGGCATTTTATACCTGGGGTTACGATCCTCTGCGCGCCGTCACTTTTGACAACGCACAGAGTCTCAGGGGCTACTATCTACACAGGGCGCATCTTGTTCATGCGCAACTGTATACCTCAAAACCTGTCAGTAAACTCCTGACGGCCTCATGCAATCCGCTCTCCGCGGACGAAATCCTCTCAACCACCGTGCCCATCAAGGCACAGTGCTGCTCTGAGATAGACGCTCGCCCTAGCAGATCTTTCAGCTCCTCCGACCGCGCACCGGACGGTGCCGGACTTGTCCGATGGCCCTTTTCGAAGGCCGGATGCGGAGGGCTTTGGGGGCCCAAATGACTACCGTCCGGCCCTGCCGGATTCGGAGAAACCCTCCGCGACGATACCTCAGGGTCGCCCGCCTCACTAGGCGGTACGGCAGGGGAAGGCGTTCCGCTCTCAATCACCTCCGGAAGAAGGTCCCCCGAAGACGAGCCCTGCTGAGAAGGGCTGAGTTCCGAGCTACAAGGTAAAATTCCGGTTACTTTTCTCAGATATAAAGCAAGGATTTCTCTTATCTCTTAAAAAGAAAACATCTCTCTACATACGGCTCGGTGAAGGGCTGGTCCCCTTGAGGGCATAATTCGGCCGAGGTATCCCCCGGCGCAGGACCCTCTGACGAGGATTTCTTCCCCCACTTTGAGGCCATGGTCTCCAGGTCTTCACAGGCGGTCCTCTTCTTCCCCTGAGGAGAGGAATTTTCGATTCCTCCCTTCCGAACAGCCTCCTTCGAGGAGGCTGTAGTTTCCTTGCCCCCTCCCTTGCTTTCCTCCAAAGGCATAATCTTCAACATCCTGACCAGCATGGGATCCGGCGTGGTCTCGGGGAGGGGAGCCGGACACCTGATAAGCTTTGCTTTCGCTATCCACTCCTGTTTAAAGAACAGCTCTTTTAGGGGCAAGTTTATGACAAATATACTGATAGCGAGTCCGGGCACAAGGCTACTTACTTGAGTATCCGGGCGATTGCAGCTCAGACCTGCGTCCTCGGTCAAGTCCGGACACGTTGCTTGTGATCCAAAGAACAATTCATACATCTCCGCGGGCGTTGCGCCCATGAAATGTTGGGGAGCTCGCGGTCCCTCCGGATTAAACTCCCACAGGTGAAGGGGGCGACGTATGCCGGGCAGGGTTCGGTGGATCAGCATGACCTGTGTCACTTTGACCAGGCCGAGGTCTCTTTCTAAGAGATCCCTGATGCGGCCCTGCAACAAGGGCATGTCCTTGGATGGCCCCTAGTATAGTCCTTTATTGACCCATGACGCTAGCTGTGGTGGGGGGCCCGAGCGAAAGGCAGGTGGCGCCACCCACTTGGTGCCCCTGGGAGCGGTGATATAGAACCACTCTCGTTGCCATAAGCCGAGCTCCTCTTGAAAAGAGCCCTTGGGCCATGGAGCATCAGCATTCTTGCTTATAACAGCACCTCCGCACTCTGCGTGTCGTCCCTCGATCATCTTCGGCTCAACTTTTAAGGTCTTGAGCCATAGTACGAAGTGAGGAGTAACACGGAGGAAGGCTTCACACACGACGATGAATGAGGAAATGTGAAGGATGGACTCCGGAGCTAAGTCGTGAAATTCCAACCCATAATAAAACATGAGCCCCCTCACGAAGGGATCCGTCTGGAAGCCTAGCCCCCGATGGAAGTGAGACATGAACACCACGCTCTCACCAGGCTTGGGAGTGGGAATGGCCTGCCCTTGAGCAGGCAACCTATGTGAGATTTCGCCAGTCAAAAACCTGGCCTCTCTCAGCTTTAGCACGTCCTCCTCCGTAACGGAGGAGGGCATCCATCGGCCTCGAAGGTCGGAACCGGACATTGTCGAAGATCCGAAGCGCCTGAAATCTGGAGCCTTGGGTGTTGGAACTCGAGGCGAAGGGCGAACTCGTTTGAGATTGAAAAGAAGGAGTAAGGCCTTGGTCTCTTTATAAGAGGTTGAATACCAAGGGCCCTCCCCGTAACCGTTTGGGACTTGCCTTTAATCAAGAAAACATGCCAACGGGCACGATTGGGTTACCCACGTCCGTATTGATGAGAATCCCATAAATAAAGGGGACACGATCTCTGCTTTGACAAGACGTGCCAAGGAAACCGCCTCGCGAAATGCGCTGAGATAGGGGAGTAAAAACGATTCGAATAAAGGCTTGGCCGTAGTGTGATGTCACGCTACGGAATACGTCAGCAGATTAGATTTGTGTAAATATTATTCTCTCTATGGCAATATGTGGAAATTTATTTTGCAGAGCCGGACACTATCCTTTGTGTTCAAAATCTTCTATGAAGTACTTGGAGGAGGAACCCGCCTTGCAATGCCGAAGACAATCTGCGCGCCGGACTCGTCGTCATTGAAGCCTGGTTCAGGGGCTACTGAGGGAGTCCTGGATTAGGGGGTGTCCGGATAGCTGGACTATACCTTCAGCCGGACTCCTGGATTATGAAGATACAAGATTGAAGACTTCATCCCGTGTCCGGAAGGGACTTTCCTTGGCGTGGAAGGCAAGCTTGGCGATGCGGATATGTAGATCTCCTACCATTGTAACCGACTCTGTGTAACCCTAACCCTCTCCGGTATCTATATAAACCGGAGGGTTTTAGTCCGTACGGGGAGAACAACAATCATACCATAGGCTAGCTTCTAGGGTTTAGCCTCCTTGATCTCGTGGTAGATCTACTCTTGTACTACCCATATCATCAATATTAATCAAGCAGGAGTAGGGTTTTACCTCCATCGAGAGGGCCCGAACCTGGGTAAAAACATCGTGTCCCTTGTCTCATGTTACCATCCGCCTAGACGCACAGTTCGGGACCCCCTACCCGAGATTCGCCGGTTTTGACACCGACACCTCCCAATTTCCCCGCACCTTGCGCCACGAGACCACTTGGGGCCGACGGCATCTAGGACCTCACGGTTACCGACAGGGGAGTTGATCTTCACCCGACTACAATAGAGGCTTGCCGCCTTCATGTCATAGGCTCTTGCCCTCTGCTTCACCGACTAGAAGGAGCCAATCCAGTACCGCGCGGTCGGTGTCCCGGTCCTTTATTTGGAAAGCCCATGCCTCGTTGGGCCTCTTCCGCACATCGTGATACCTCCTCTTCGACGACAGTAGCAATAGGTCGGTGAAGGAGAAGGAGGAGGGGTGCCGCAGCGTAGATCCGCACTTTGAATGGCCAGCGGCGACCTCTGACGGCTAGATCTCACCATTTTGTGGGGGTTGGGGCGGCGCCGATCAATTGAAGCACCGACGGGGGTCCACGGTGGCTGCGATGCAGGGTGGGGTGAATTTGAGCAGCGGTGCAGTGCGAGCGAGGGTTGAGAGGCGGCACGGGGAGGGGAAAGTTCATCTTGAGAATGAGCCGCGGGTGAGTAAATATAAGCGGCGGTCGACGCGAGGAGTAAAATTTTCAAGGAATTAAACTAAATAAGGGTTCGGCTAGGACCGGTTTAACTTCTTAAAACGATTTTTTACTACCTTAACCGGTTTTGACGGATCGGCTGGAGATGCTTTTACAGGGAATAGTTCCATACTTTCATGCAACATTCTCCAACAGAAGATTATAACTTTCGGAGTGTAGCGATTTGGTGCCCAGGCTCATCTGCACCCGGCCATAAAAAAATCACAAAAAATACTAGAAAATTTTAAAAAATTCCAAATTTTCCCATGGTAGACAATTTATTGTGTGAGGTTCGCTCCAAATTTTAGTTCATTTGAACATCCAAGTAGCTCTCGGCAAAAAAGACAAATCGGGTCAGAACAGTACATGAACAGTAAACTGTTTTACAAACCCTGAATTTGTCTTTTTTGCCGAGAGTTGTTCAATTGTCCAGTTGATTTAAAAATTGGGTCAAACCTCACGTATCAAATTGTCTACCATGAGAAAAACATTTGGAATTTTTTGAATTTTTCAAGTATTTATTTCAACTTTTTTATTCAACACGGGTGCAGATGAGCCGAGGCTCAGAAAAGGATTTGCCACAACTTTCGGCTCTACTTTCAATTTCTATACGGGCGCCCATACGGGGTTCAGTTCGAAAGAACTCGGGCCGTTGGTTCCTGCTAGTTTTCGCCCATGCTAGTGCTCCCACTCAGTAGTATGCCGACTTAACCGTGAACAAGCCTTGATTCGGTGTAATTCCAAGAGATAAATCATCCATTATTAACCTCAAACTTCATCAATCTTTTTTAGGCGGAAGAGACATTATCTAGGGTGGCACATCGGTCACCACATCCTATGCCGTGCTTGATTTGGAATAATTTTCATTGCTGCATGCTTCCGGCTATATATCCTCATATAATCAATCAAACAGCCAACCACTCACCGGAACCAGTACCATGTCCATGCACGTCTCGCGCGCACAAGCCGGTCGAGCTGCGCCAGGAGAAGCCAAAGCAGCAGCACGTACGTACAAATGCAATGCAATCAATCATGCATGTACAGTACTTAGTAGACAAAGGAGAGACGCATGAGTGGCGAGCAACGACTGATCCCTTTCCGGCGAGCCCGACGGCTCTGTATATATGCATTTATCCAGCCAGCGACCAGGTTGTGTTCCCCGGGGCGCACGTACGTCCAGGGGATTATGGGTGGCAAAACCCAAGGATTTTTCCCTTTGGTGGCTTGCGAGCGAACGAGTCCAAATTTCGCTGGCCACGTACGTGAACGTCTCCACTTGTTGCTCGTCTGCCGCACGTCGATTGGGCGGTCTAGTTTAATGCGGGCAGAGTGTGTGTTTTGGCCGTTGGGGGTTTGTATGGATGTGTGCGTTAGGGTTGCGTAGGCGACGGTGGTTGTGGATCTTTTTGCGGCGGAGGTTGTACGTATGTGTCTAGTCACATGTAGAAGTAGTCATGGCTAGATAGGGTTTGATGGAGAGACCTCTTCCATGGAGACATATATCCCCTCCTGCCTCTTCCTTCTTTAACATCCATCTAAATATGGTTCCTCGCCATTTTCTGCCTAACTTTCTTTTAAAGCATCTGCAATACATGATGTAGATGTATAAATAACCGCTTTTTACATCATGAAGGTATCAAAATGATACTTCAATAGATGATGTACATGTAATTTTTTACTCAACTTTTGCCATAGATGTAAAATACATCACTTGGTGAGGTACATTTGCATCACCAACCGCATGCGAGTAAAATCGGGCTGCGCCGCCCAAACGCCCAACTGCCAGAAACTGAGGATCTCTAGATTGAAAAATAAATGTTTGTATAAACATGGTAGACCCAAAACGAAAATAAAAATTCGACAAACCCCTATGTTTCCTCATTCATTAGGATTTGCTAGAAGAAATACTTCTTATAGATCACTCCTTTCTCTCTAAAATACAAACTTGGTGAATATATTTTGAGGAATCCACTACGTGTTACGAAGGTACGTTATTTTTCCTTATTTTTGATGTGTGCGTGTGTGGAATGAGGGAGGACGTACTAAGAGCATCTACAACCGGACTTGGCAAATCAGACCCTTCAAACACCCGCAGACACGACCGGGCGCGTCTATGGAACGTAAACCAATCTTTAAGCGGAGCTCGTCTGGCTCCGGCGTGCCCATGTTTGGCGCCAGCTGCACTCCCCAGAGTGTTGGTCTGGTCGGCGCAAGGTAGACTAGGGCATGGGACAGGAACCGGTTCATGGGACTAAGGCGCCACCGTCTCCCATGCCCTACTCTTCCTCGTCGGAGCCCGGAACCTGAATGGTGCCGGTGGACGTCACATCGATGATGGATCGGTCCTGGGACGAACCGGCGACATCCACCACGACGCGGTTGCGGCACCGGACTGGTGCCCCATACAGGGCACCGGACAATGCGACTCCGCCTCGCCGACGTCCACCGGCGCCTCCCGCTCCCGCTACCTCGTACGACTGGCATGCCACGCCATGTTTCCGTTGGACGACGCCCATGCATGGTGCGTCCATGGCCTCGGCGTGCCAACGAAGGGGTTGCGCGTCTGCCACCGTGTTCGGACGCCAGCCAGACCGCACCACCTCGGGTGAGGCAGCACGTCACACCTAGCGCTGAATTCATGCGCCATTTGGGCGGACGTAATGGATTCCTGATGGAAGGAGTCCGAGCACTGCCTCGCACCGGCCTCCTCCCAAGAGCGGCGGAGCGCAAGCCGGACGACCATCTCCTCCGCGGGGTCGCGTGGGATGAGCTCGGGGGTCGATGGATCTGGACGTGAAGGACTCGGATCTGCTGCCCACCATGCAAGAGATTGCCGGATGAGAGCTTGGGTGGCAGAGGGGAGTGGAGTGAAATGGCTAGGGTTTGGTCTAACGAGCGGATGGGGAGAAATATGTGTGGGGTTGGGTGGGCCAGCATAGGCCGGGTCCGACGTGACGGACACACCCCGTATCTGCCCCATATTTGGCTTGGATATGAGGGGTGCCGGTTAGCCAGGATGTTTAAGGCTCGTTTGAGATGTACATCTGGATCGATTTTTTGTGACCTGTCAGTGACGGGATCGTCCGCCCAAACGTTTAAGGCCCGGATGTTTGAGCCGGGTTTGGGGCGTCCGCGGACGTACTACCACCAAACCTATCGCTGTGACTTCAAACTCCCATTTAATATTAATGGTAAAGATCTTCAAAACTTCATCATAGTTGTTTGATTATAGACAGTGCCGAAATGAAGACACATAAACGATTTAGCGTATACATGTTCTGACCTATGCAAGAGGGCATATATATTAAAAAATGTGGATTATCCTTTTTCCAAAGAAACTTGTCACCTTTGTCATTGAGGTTTTCCCCTCAGTTTAAGCGCCATGTGACCTAGGTGAGAGGGCATATATGGCAATACGTGGATTACATTTAGCAGCAAATACTACGAGGTGGACTGCATCATGACTCGTGACTACTCATGGGATAACCGTGCGCCTGAACAATGAATTACTGCATGAGACTTGGACTTGGAAAACGTGACTCCGCCATCTGACCGGGGATTAATGACTAGACGATTTCAACTCTATAAATCAAATTGACCCTGCCTATCCAGTCTTCATTCTCGTATTCTCAATTTCCCTGAGAAAACCTGTGTGTTCAACTCGCTTTTTAATGGAAAAGAATGGTCGTCAATTAGCTGGGTGAAAACTAAACACACTGATGTCGTAGTTTAAGAGATATTTCTCTATCCAAAAACCATTAGATTCAAATCCCTTTTTTCCTTTCCGTTTTCTTCTTGCAGGATGCTTTAGAGTGCATCGTGCTCTCATGGAAACAAGCTGACGTTCGCTCGTTTTTATTTCCGTTATGTCATCTCTCTAAGGCCCTAGGAGCCTTTTCATTGTATGATCCCACTGATCGCCAGTTCGTCACAAGGAATTGTTGAAGCCTTTTCTAATTGTCACTAGGTGAAGACTAAACCTCCCCGCAAAAAAGAAGAAGACTAAACCTAGTAATTCCACAGTTTAAGAGCTACTCCCTCCGTCCCAAAATGTAAGACGTTTTCTCACACTAGTGTAGTGTTAAAAAATGTTTTACATTATGGGACAGAGGGAGTAGTTTTCTATACGCAAATCATTGGATTCGAAACCCCTTTTCTCCTTTCCGTTTTTCTTTGCCGGATGCTTTCCGTTATCTTTCCGAGGGCCCAGAAACCTTTTCATTCTAGGATCTCACTGATCGCCAGTTCGTCACACCAAATTATTGAAGCCTTTTCTAATATGGCACTATGTGATTGGCCGAACGTGACCACCACACATAATTATTGAAGCATGTCTAGTATATTAAGCTTATAATATTTGGAGAGTAATGGTTACTAGAACTTTTTTGTTGTTGATAGCTTACCAAGCTGACCACTTGGTCATGGTTACTAGAACTGCCATGTTGTATATCCGTGGAGAATCCCTTGGAATCTGGCAGCTAAACCACGAATCTCTACCGGCTCCTTTATTAATCTCACGTCAACCTCACAGGGAGCCGATTGCCGATATACTGTATATCATGCTTGCGGTACGCATGCATGCTTGAAGCCGTTTTTCTTATCCCAAATTGCTTTTATAAGGAACTGGCCACATGAGACATTTCCTTAGATAATGACATGATACATTTTTAAACATTGTTGTATTGCCTTCCACATGATCTGCCTTTTGGCCGCCTGCGTTCGTTGACGTGAGGACCAAACTAACCTGGCCATGTCTTATAGGCAATTGTAAGTGTTTATTTTCTCATGGTTTGTGTCCTAAAGGAAATTGTAAATATTGGTTCATGAATACATTATTTGCTTGTGAGCGCAATTTGCATGAATGAAGATATTAACACTAGTGCAGAACCGGGCTAAGACGGTACACCTATTACACCCCCTTTGACCAAACTGTGTTGTATGTAACATCACACAAGTTTGAAAAAAATGTGTGTGTGATGTCGTAATATCGTACACAGTTCGAAAATGCAATTTGTGTGTGATGTCGTGCAAACAGTTTTTGTAAAGATGTGTGTGCGATGTAGCCTATCACTGTACAAGGTTTTAAAAACCGCAAACATGGGTGATGCTTTCACACGATTGTTGCAGAAGTTATGCGTGCAATGCATTGCATTTGCACATAGTTTTTGAAACGCAACCGTGTGTCATGTCCTGCGCATAGTTTTTTTAAGTGTGTGTATTGTACCATATCGTTGCACACGATATAAAAAGTGCAATTGTGTGTGGTGTCTTGCACATGTTTTTAATATAAAAAAACATGTGTGTGATGTAGCCTGCCATGACAGGCTACATCACATGCAGTTTTAAAAACGCAACCGTGCATGATGTCTTGCATAAGTTTTTCTGAAAGAAAAATAGTTTTTGCGACATGTTTGAAGGTGAATTGACATTTGTTTCATCGTTTGACCTTGAATTATTTTTTGCACCCACCATAAACCATAGCAACCTCAATGTTAAAATTTGGCACTTTTCCGAGTTAGTTTGTTATATTTAAGGCATTAAGTGCATTTATTTGCAATTAATTAATATAATTCAATTTGATCTACAAGTACATGAAATAGTGCACAAAAATAATTTTAAAACTAATATTTATTGTGTTGTGTATATTTGCATGACTTATGCAATAATTGAAAAGGAATTTCAAAGATCTCTGTGGCAAGAGTCGCTCACAAACATTGAGTTTATTGGTTTTTTAATTCAAAAACATGAAACATGTCATGGTGTCATTATATGACCTCGGTATACTGTGGTAAGAATATGAGAAGGTTTCACAAAAGTTTAGATAAACAATCTTTGGAAATCGAAACATCTCCAAAGAAGAATCGTGATTTTGAGAGGAAAGGTGAGAGCTTTGAAGTGGAATTGACATTTCCTTCGCCGTTTTACCTAGAATTGTTTTCTACACTAATTGATAATTATACACCACCATTGTGTTCAAATTTAGCACTTTGCTGTGGTCATTTGCTACATTTAATTCATTAAGTGCATTTCTAGACATAATGGATATAATTCAAATTTGAACTATGAGTACATGAAACAGTGCACAAAAACGGTTTAAAAATTTATATCTTGAGTATATTTGCATATTGTATACAAGAAATGAAAATAAATTTCAAAGATCTGTGTGGCAAGAATAAACCACAAACATGTAGTTTATGCACCAAATTTGAAGGCAAATTGACATTTCCTTCATCGTCTGACCATGATTTTTTTCTACACCCAACATATACACCATATAATTTCTTGTGTTAAAATTTGGCACTTTTCCAGGGTAATTTGCTATATTTAAGTCATTTAGTGCATTTCTAGGCATTCAATAGATATAATTCAAATTTGAACTATGAGTACATGAAACAATATACAAAAATAGTTTCAACATTTAGGATCTTGAGTATATTTGTATGTATTATACAATAAATGAAAATAAATTTTGTAGGTCTATGTGGCAAGAGTCAACCACAAACATGGAGTTTCGTGGTGTTTTATTCTTGAGGAAATCATTAACTGGTAGCTGCTCGGTTGGCCAGCGAGTAGGGGACTAACAGGCTAATAGGCAAGTTAATCCATTAATCAGATAATTTATCAGTTTATCGGCTACTCGGGGACCCTATGAGTAGGGATTAATCAGCAAGTTAACTGGTTACTCAGATGAATTCTTGAACAAAGGTTTTAATTTTAGAAAATGTAAATGAAGTCTGAAAACATGAAAATTGGCATGCGGTCATGATTTAGCACCAGTATGTTGTGGTAAAATATTGAGAAGGTCTAATGAAAGTTATGGTGTACATTTTTTAGAAACTGAACCATCTCCAAGGACGAAACAGGGTTTCGGGTGTGAATGCACCAAGTTTGAAGGCAAATTGACATTTGCTTCAATGTTTGACCTTGATATTTTTCATACACCTAATATACACCATAGAATCCACCGTGTTCAAATTTGGCACTTTTTTTGGGGTCATTTGCTATATTTAAGTCATTATGTGCACTTCTAGGCATTTAATAGATATAATTCAAATTTGAACTATGAGTACATTGAACAATGCACAAAAATGGTTCAAAAAATCATATTTAGGATCTTGAGTATATTTGTATGTCTTATACAAGAAATGAAAAGAAAAATTTTAAAATCTATGAGGAAAGAGCTAATCACAAAACATGTAAATGAAGTCTGAAAAACATGACAGTTGGCTTGGTGTCATCATATGACCTCGGTATGTCATGGTAAAAAATATAGAATGCAAAAAAGTTTTGATATACACTCTGTAGAAATCGAACCATCTCCGAGGAAGAATCGTGGTTTTGAGAGGGAATGCGCTAACTTTGAAGGGAAGCTAACATTTGCTTCAATGTTTGGCCACAATTCTCTTCTACACTCAACATAGACCATATCATCATCCATGTTCAAATTTGGCACTTTTTTCGGTTTCATTTGCTATATTTAAGGCATTGACCTCATTTATAGGCATTTAGTGAATACATTTCAAATTTGAACTATGAGTACATTAAATAGTGCACAAATATGGTTTGAAAAATTATATTTAGGTGTTGAGTATATTTTTGCCTTATACATGAAATGAAAATAAATCTCAAACATCTCCTTGGTAAGAGTCAAGCACAATAATGGAGTTTATTGTTTTCAAAATTCTATATAGTGTAAATGAAGTCTAAACAACATGGAACTTGGCATTTCAAAGTATAACTTTGAAACAAAAGCTATAAATTAGTTTGTTACACACATAGAAGTTGTGACCACTTTAGACAATATTAGTTTGGAGGACACTACACTACTGTTCTTCTCATGTTTCTAAAAGATTCATATTGAAAAAAACAATAATAGTGTAAAATTTATGTTTTTGCAAAATTTACATGTATTTTAAAAAAATCAACACATATCCAAAAGTTCTTGTTAGAAAAGATGTTTAAAAATTAGATGTATTGTAAAGAAAAATCAAAATGGGTCAGGCCCAATAACCTACTCGAACGATATACGATTAAAAGGCAGAGCTCCTCATGTTCCTCAAAAACTATTGCCATTGCATTAGTAAGTCATCTTGAAAAGAGATCATTGCTGCAACATATATATTTTTACCCCGCCGTCTTAGATCCGCTAATTGGTTCCATATATGCTCATGTGATTTACACTCCTAAATTCACTACATCTACATTCGAGTACTAATGTTGTATATTTGAAAATGATAGTGTTTTCAAGAATATTATCGACGTAGGTCTCAGCTTGGGTTTCTAGAATGTTAATGCCTATATCTAGTATGGGTTGGTGTTTCAAGAATATTAGTGTCGTATATCTTATTGGGATGGTGCTCAAGAATATCGGTGTTGTATATCTAGTCTAGGCCGGCGTTTCGACAATGTTAGTGACGTATATCTAGTCTTGACTGGCGTTTTCAGAATATTAAGGTCGTATATGGTATATCTAGTCTCGACTAGCATTTCAAGGATGTCATGGATGCATATCTGATCTAGATTGGCATTCAAATAATACATAATAACTCGTCATGCGGGGAAGACGGCACCCACAACACATGGCCGCTGAATAGAATATTAGTGTCGCATATCTGGTGTGCTAGCATTTCCAAAATTTAATGATGTATATCTATTTTGCGTTGTCATTTTTGGTATATCAATGTTGCATATCTAGTCTTGACATGTATTTCAAGAATAGTATGGAAAAACAATACATTTATGCAAAAATAATAATATAGGATGCGGCGCATGGCCGCCCAAGTTCATGTTGGGATCGGCCACCGCCCATGCTAGTGAGGTTTTCTGTATGCGAGAGCTAGGCTTTGAACCAGGTCGGCCGCCCCACTATTTAAGGCGATATCAACGCATTCGCTAAATCAAGAATATTAATGTCGTTTCACCTGCAAAATTAAGAGGCAAGAAAAAATGCTTACATCCATGCATTCTTAGCATTGCTGGTCTACATCTATATATTCTATGGTTGCCCGACTTTAGTTTGTGTTCTGATTCCTAACCAAACACACCTCCACTTGTATCACCCTTGAGGGCCTCTTGATTCGCATGATCTTGAAAAGTAGGAATAAAATACACACATGTGACGACTTAATCAATGTCAAAATGTTGTGTCGGATCAGTATTTCAAAGGTAATCTGAAGTAGGGTGGACAAGGATTTGCGGCACGCAAGTGTGGGGGCACTCAGGTCCCTGGTGCCAGGTTTTTTTCTATTTTGGCTTCCGATTTTCAAAGTCTTATATTTTTTAAACGAGAATTCCAATTAAGTTTTGTTTTCTTAATCATGTTTCTCGTGACCAGAGCTTTGAAATAAGATCCATTTTAAATATATTTTGATGACCTTTAAAGAAATATGTTAAGTTTCAAAGTTGAAATTTAGTACGAGTAACCGATAAAATCAATTATTTTGTGTCTATGACGAGTACCGACATTTTTTTTTGCTTAAAACTATATCTCTGAAAGTTGTTGAAATTTAGTAAGTTTCATCGTCAAAACTTAAAGCTTTTTGAAGGATTTTCTTTTTTACTATGCTCTCGTGCCGGATTCAACTACTTCACGAATCGTGAGGTAAATTGAGCCGACACAGTTGAATGCCCCCGCACTTATGTGCTCCTGCAAATTTTCGAGAGCAGGGGATGCATTCATAGGGATGAGTCCGTGTATGTGAACATCTACGACCCGCAAAAAAAAACATCTGTGCTTGTACCGTGTTAAGAAAACTTGCACTTTTTTCTACTATTTGCGATGTCCCCAACTTGCACCTAATCAATGTGTTCCAAGCTTAGCATCCAGCGAGACAATATATACTCCTGAACCACCCATTCCTTTGTTGGTGTATTCAAATGCAAAAATACTCTTCAAATCAAAGCGAACCTCGAGCACCGCTGCAGAGTAATCATCGGTCAGCATCGGAAGGGGAGCACCGAATTCCAATCTCCAAATCCCGCATGATGCCGTCTCGTGTCCCGACGTGCCAAACCGTGGCCAAAACAGCAAAAGAATTCCGAAAATTCATCGGGGCAAACCGTAGTACTCCTGCTAGCTACAGACGGCTACTCCACTTGACCACTTGACGCCCCAACGAAAGCGGTTCGCTCTCCGCCGCAGGCGGCCCGGGCCTTCGCTCCGCGGTCGACACGCGGCCGCCGGACGGCAGATCCAACGGCCGGGAATCCCGCCGTCGCCGTCGTCCCGGATCCCGCACCGGGCCCCGTGCTCGCCCGCCGACGTGGCGCGCCGGCTGTGGTCTCGGGGCATGCATGGGCGGCACTGGCTGGGGAAGGAATCCCGTGGAGACCGCTGCGCTATATTTGGTGGGCCTGCGAGGAGCCGGGGCCCGCCGAATCTGACCGTGGGGCCGCGCCGGGCGTGCTTTGTCGTGGGTGGGGATGCGGCGTCGCTTTCCGCCCTGGGCCGTGCGGCCGAGAGCGCTCGGTCGTTGGGCCCTGGAGCCGGATGCAATTCCAATCGTTTGCCAGGAGGAAAAGGGCAAACAACTGAAGCACTTGTACAACGACCTGCTCTCTCTCTCTCTGTCCAAACAAACTACTAGTGTAGTACAGACGACCGTCTCCAACCCAAAATGATTTTTTAAACACAGTACAGAACCAAAAGCGCTCATATATACGCGCATACACTTAACCTTATAAACGCACACCCTATCCTTATGAGCAACTTCGAGAGAGTGAGCCAACATATCATCGAGATTTTACGAAGTCATCGTAGGCGTCCCGTAGTCGACTAGAATGTCTCCACCCACTGAACGCGCTTCCTCAAAAATTCTGAAATAAATTCAGAATAAATGCGAGCACCAAGACTTGACTCTAGTGGGCTGGGATACCATCTTCCTCCTACCCATCCAACCACAGGTTGGTTCGCACCCAAAATTATTTTTATTGGGTCCAGTAGGCGGCAGTAGTAGACTAGCAGCACACTTTCCTCGATACAAAAAAAAACTAGTAGCACACCGTTGGCAACGACGGAGTGCGCTGTATATAACAGCTAGACAAGCCACGTGTCTTCTTCTTCTTCTTCCGAAAGGCTAAACAGGCCACATGCTACGTGCAATGCTGGCAGAATCGGTTGCCTATGCAGACACTCACCGTCTTAGGTAAAACAGACAAGGTTGGATACCCCGTCCAGAGTCTTATCTTTCCTCCTCTGTGATGGAATGGAACGGTGGTGGTAGTGGTTGGGGAAGCACCCACCATCTTTTCGTTTGATCGATCGGTGGCCGAATCGGGGGCACGGCTAAAAAATCAGAGCTACCACCTGCCCATAAAAGCGCAAGAGAAACGCGCCATTCCGTGCAGACAGGCAGACGCACATGCACTCCGCGTCCGGCCGCGCGGAGCTCGCCGTGCCGGTGCCCGAGATTCACACGAAAGCTCCTACACGGCTTCCGCCCAAGTACCACCGTACCGAACCGCCCATCACCGTCCTCCGACCCGTGTTTGCACCGCCAGGTGGTAGTGCCCGGGACGCGCTGCGCTCTGGACCGGACTGACCAGACGTTCCGCTTGCGGGCTACAGTAGCAGTGCGTGGGCACGCACCGGCGCCGGCGTGCCATAGCACGACAGGTCTAGCTAGCCTGCGGAGCGAGCGAGTGATCGTACCGGCATCTCGCTTCCTCCTACGGCTCGGCTGTGCGGTCCTTGTCCGAGTCCGGCGCCACGCCACGACACGGCACCTTGAATGAACCTTTTCAGTCGCAAATCACCTTGGACTTGGGTGTGCTCTGGTAGTACGTACTAGCAGCAACAGTACTACTGGTACCTGTACAGTACTGCAAGAGGAGTGGTGCCTTTCTGTACGCACTTGGTTGCCTCTTGTTTCATACTCCTACTCCTTACTTTCATCACGCATCATCGGTCGCTGCCTGCCTGCCTTTGTACACCAACTTTGGTTCTTAAACTATAAAACCTTCCTCGAAAGAACACCGCACGTAGGCGCGGTGCCATTGGCCGGTTAATCTCCCCGACTAGTAAAACTACACGGATAGTGACAGTCGATGAGCGGAGAGAACCGCATGATCCACTCGCCATTCCCAAGCTCACCACACCACATTTCACAAACAGCACGGTACTGTGGCGTTGTTTCGGCCCGGCACTCAACAATCAACGTCTCTATGCTCAAAAAAAAAAAAACAATCAACGTCTCCGCTCGCCTACAGCGACACATAGCCCTCGACGGTACACCAGCACCCCTACTTTTCCCCTGCGTGCGTGCCGATAAAACGAAACGGTTGGTGATTATCTGGTGCGTGGTGGCACGATATTCGGGCCTAGCGCTAATAAACAAGTCCCTTTTCCGGTCCATGGCCCTTTTGCGATTTGGCCGCCACCTTCGGCGACGACGCGACGTGATGCAAAGTCGAATATTTTTCCAGCCGGAAATTCGCCGTCGGTTTCCATGCGCATATTCGCCAAGAAGCGGCAGCCGCTTTCCGGCGACACGCTGATGCAGAGCCACGTCTAGCCAGCGCCTGCCAAGATGCCGGCGAGCGAGCGAGCGAGTGGCCGTCGCCGTCGCTGTCGGCGGCGCCGGGTTCGCGTCGCCCGTCGCCGTGCTAGCCGCTTTTGAACACGCCTGCCTCCGCTTAATTAATCAGCTAGCCAGGGGTAGACTAGACCTGCAGGCAGGCTGCAGCGGGACGTCGACGTGCGCTTGGCTTTCTTTTTTCTTTTAGATTATTTTTGTATTAGAATGTGGTGCTCTGTTCTGCTTGCGTCGTGGACATGGACGTCTTCGCATCCAGGTGGTTTATTACATGGGGCTGCTGCATGGCGTGGTCGCAGCTTAATCAGAGCAATCAACACTTGTCCTCGTCGTCCTTCTCTGCTGCTCAGTTTGATGTGGATCCATCCAAGGTGACCGGACTGCATCCAAGCTTTGAATTGAATTAGCTCACGACGCCGACGGCTACGTACATACTCTACCAATAATTCATCACAAGGAGCCAAAAGTACTGCGACGAACTTGTCATCGGCTGAGAGAAGCTCAAAACATTTTGGAGTCTTTTGGTGGTGGAGTGCAGACGGCGGAGACTCTGCGGGTTTCATATAAGCAACGTAACTTATCCTCAGTCAGACGAAAAATGCTACTACATCGAAGGCCTGTTGATGTAGCATTATCCCAGTCAGACCCCCTTCCAATCACGGCGCTGCTGCTTACCATTTCTTTTTCCCCTTCCTGGGCTCAAATTAATTTTCGTATTTGGGTGACTGGGCCAGAAAACATCTACTCATTTGTTGCTGTCTTAGCCAAAAGAAAAAGTTTTCTAAAAAAAAAAGAAGAGGAAGAGAAGTTTTTTTAACACAGTAAAGACGCAAACGCTCATACATATGCGCATACACTCACCCCTATGAACATAGACACCCTACCTCTATGAGCACATATAACAGACTGAGCCGGCATATTATCTTGAGATTTACGAAGTCATCATGGATGCCTCGTTGTCGACAGAAACGTCTTCTCCCGCTGAAGAGAAGTTGCAGTGAATAAGGGAACACTTGTGTACACGCCTTGCCCGTACTGCACGCCTCACCACATTTACATGCCGATGATGCCCCGGCTCCCTTCACGCACGGTGCAAAACACATGTTCCTCAAAAAATGCACCTACTACAGTTAAAAAAAACACCTACTACAGTACAGGCCACAGCGGCCGGTCAATCAACCGTGCTCGCCTCCGACACTTTGGGGCCTAGTGAGAAACAAAGAAGGCTACGACAGAGACGGAGAAAGAAAATTCAGGAGAGCTGCCGACTCCTCACTTGGACGATTGCTTATGGGCTCTGAGCGCTTCCAGGATGCTTTCAACCCACCTGCCAAAGCAACATGGAAAACGATATAGTCAGTCAAGGGCTACGTAAATCCTAGTGCATTTTTTCTGAATGTATGGCTCTGAATGTCCAACGAACAGCGACTTATCTATGACAATGGGGATAGCGTTGTTCAGAAAAAGGGATTATGATGTGCGAGTGTGTGCGCGCCCGTACCCTTCGAGTCCAGGGGTTGCAGGATAGTATACGCTCTCCAGGCCGAGTTTCTTGGCCGCTGACGCCGTCGTCTCGCCTATGCAGGCGACCGAGCTGCTCCAGTTGTCGACCCGTGACATGAGGTTAAGCCACGCCCTGCAACAACAACATAGAATGAAACAAATGAAGAGAGCAAAGCATAGCTTTATGAAAATTGAAATTAATTACAGTGATCAGCAAAGCGTATCATGTTCCAGGTTCTGCCTGATATGGACAATAACAGTGATGTGCCCACGGATCGGTAAGCTTCCTTTGTATGCATAATAACCTCCCCCCCGAACAGGGGATTCATGTTTAAATGCTGGTATCTCATGATTTGTTGCACATGTGCTTTAGCTCACCATCTTACAATGTTGTATTACTGTATAATTATTTAAACAAAAATTATGCAGAGAATAGCCAGATACAGTTAACATAGTTACCGGAGTGCAGATGGAGAAGCTACTGCAACAACTGGTGCTGAAAGAGCAAGCTTTAAAATCTCTTGATCTACATCTTGTACAGGTACCTGCTTGTAAACACAGCCACTTCATTAATTACCAGCAGTCCAGGTCTATGCGCACATAAAGCATGGAATATAAAGTAAAATTCATGATATGCCACAGTTAACCTTACAAAAACAAATATCATGAGGCAAGTCAAAGGTTAATGTTGTGTGTTCAACTGCATTGAGTGCAAGAGTTCACTAGAACCAACCTACAAATACAAGGAGTATTCGCAGAGAGCCGCTTCGTATGAAGCTTAATATCTTCTCTCTTTTTTTGGCGGGAAATATGAAGCTTAATATCAAATAAAATTAGTACTCATAGATTTAGGAAAGGTCAAGTTAACAAGATAGGTACCATAGATATGGAAAATATCTCAAAAATGCAGAATGCATGTTCTACATACAAATTCAGAAACAGAACAGGACTTAAATACCAATATAAGTGAAAATCTTACGGTTGAATATGTGTTCAGTCTTGTCACCTGAAACCCTCGAGCTGACAACCCATTCTCTGCATCGCAGGGCACAACTAAGTAACAGAATAACTGAATATTTCATGCAGTTGTTGTGGAAGACAGAGACCGCAAGTTAAGGAATTAAAAGAGTCAAAATTGATACAACTACTTACAAAACTTAAACGATAATAAAATTAGCTGCAAGACTGAAAATATAAAGAAATGATTGATTAATAATATGCATCAATTTGCAAAGCCCTACCT
Organism: Aegilops umbellulata; assembly: GCA_032464435.1. Lineage (NCBI taxonomy): Eukaryota > Viridiplantae > Streptophyta > Magnoliopsida > Poales > Poaceae > Aegilops > Aegilops umbellulata. The sequence continues at coordinate 621,008,857 of CP136057.1, forward strand.
AATTCATAACTCTCTCTGGAAAACAGAAAGGCATAAATCATGTGGCTTATATCAAGGGGATGAAATAAATAGCACATATATAATGCTAACTGCACGAACACAAAAATGACTTACGAATTTCATGGCCAGCCTTTGCAGATGCAGGATACAACACTTTACAGGAAGTCTCACTAGCCCTTGGAAGCTCTGAGGCCAAAACTTTGCCCAAAGCTGATGAAGAAAAAATATATAATAAGTACCTTTTAGAATGAAATAAATAATTCGAGTCTTCAAGATGCATGGGCAGTACATCATAGTAGTGTAAATTATGGGCAAGATACCTTTGGAAGGAGAAAATGCAACCTCAAGGGATCCATCATTACATTGCAATACGTCATCAAAAGTTCTTGCAGTACCTGCTCCAACAACTGCTATTCGCACCTTAGGACTTCCAGCAGCCCTGGTATTGAGTTACTGCGTAATGTCAAATATGGTAGTCTAGTCGTAGATTACGTTTGATTTGTTCTGGTGTCATGTAGCAATGATTTGATTGCAGAAATGAAGTTCAGAAAGGAAAAGAGCTTTGGACATGTAAAAGGCATAATCTACATTTTTTCACAGAAAGCGCACGGACCTGCGCTGCCACAAGCCCACAACTTACGTGGAATGAATCCCGAAATGACATACGTTCTATTTGTGTGGCAACACTGCACACAATAACTGCAATAGGTTTGAATCTTACTTCCATCCCTCAAGGAACACTGCAGCTGCCTCAGGAGAAGTTACAGTAATCCAGTCAAAATTTTCATCTGCAAATATACACATAATAGCAAAGTGACTAAACCCTGCGGCTGCAAGTTTCGCAAAGCAGTGTATAGAAGATAGACTGAACCACATACCCCTCAAGACAGCTGAAAGCCTATCTGCATCAGGCCCTTCGACGTGCTGAATAAGAGGAAGCTCCAGAGAGTGCACATTATGCTTCTCCTGCACAACCAAATTACAAAACTGATGCGATTAACTCCCCAAGGTCTGATCGAATTTCATTAACCCCCGGTCCAGAGATGTAAAATCAGCTCGGAAAATCGCCTCTCCACAGCCGAGCATATAAAACCATCCCCTCTAAAATTCACCAACATCGGCTCAGGGTATCACAAAGTAGACGAGGAGGGGCATCCCCAACGCTCCCTGACCCTTAAAGCCCACCGCGCTCGATCCAGGAGAACAATGGGAGGGAACTTACTAGAGCGGCGACGAGCTTGGCGTTCTTGCCTTGCTCGCGCGTGACCACGACGTCGGGCGAGGGGGACGAGTGGGCGGCGAGACTCCTCCCGGGCGCGCCGGCTCGGGGAGCTCCGGCGGGGCGGTGGGCTCGGTGGAAGGCTCCGGGGCCGGGAGGTGGGGCCAAGGGGATGGGAGCGGCCGAGGAATGGAAGGCCATGGGGAGGCGAAGGCCGATCCCGCGGCTTGCGTTGCGGAGAGGAGCCGACACGCTCTGGACTCTGGTGGTCGTGGGCGGGCCCCTGCGTTCGCCTGGATCTGGGCTGAGTGACTGCCGAACGGACGGCCTTTGTCGCGTCGTGGGCTATTTATGGGCCTAAGTGGTGACATGATCCTGGCCGAAATTATTCACTGATGAACCAGGGAGCAACTAATCAAATCAAAGGATTCTAAAAAAAAAAAACTAATCAAATCAAAGAGCCCTCCTTCGGGAGCCTCTTCAAAGGTTAATTGACGTGGGTTTTTGTTTTGAATCAACCATATATTTCATTAGACAATTTGTTCACAGAGATTACACATATGGTCATCATACGAGACACAAATGCTTGTCAAGCAACTTTGCACAAATAATTCCACAGGAGGTAAAACTATGATTCCACCCTTGCAAAAACTCGCGCCTCACCGAAACATAGTCCACAAACGTCCTCCGCCGCCACCATGGCAACGCCCAACTAATCAAATCAAAGAGCGCTCCTTCGGGAGCCTCTTCAAAGGTTACTTGACGTGGGTTGAGAGCGCACTCAGTACGCTTCCTTCGATTGTTGTTTTTATTCCGCACACATTTTCAGTTTTTTAGTGGGTTTTTTTCAGCATTTCGTTTTTTCACCGGTCTTTTCTAGCTTTTGGAGAAAAAAAATGTGTTTTTTCCACAAGTGCCACGAATTTGCTTCCGCGAGAGGCACATCTGTGCCTCTCGAAAAAGGAAAAAAATTGTTTTTTTCTTTCATGAGAGGCACGGTCGTGCCTCTCGGAAACGAAAAAAACATGTTTCTTTTTTCTCCCATGAGAGGCACGGGTTTACTACTCGTGCAGGCACGAATTTGCTTCCGCGAGAGGCACAATGCCTCTTTCAGAGAAAAAAAGTGCTCCCGGTTTGGTTTTCTCATCCGGTTTTTTTTAAGTTTGTGAAGACCTACAATATGGGATCTAGTTTTGAAGATCTCAACGCAAAGAATCCAACAATGAAAACGGTTCAAGATTCAGACGAAAAGCTTAAGAGATAAAACGTTTTGAATAAGCGAATATAGGAAAAAAAAGAAAAATTCTCAGCTTGCAACAAGTGGTCCGCATGCAGTGCGCACACTTATCGCAACCTGGGAGGTGGGAGTGACTTTTGTAAAGAGAGCTCCTCAATTAGTGATTTCAGATGAGCTAACCAGTGAGTTGTGGGCGGCCTTTTTCGCGTGGTAGCCTACTTATGGGCCTAGTTGTGATAAGATTCCGACCATGTAGAGTACTGGGCCCGCTTGTTCGATGATAACAACATACATTGCGTTCTTATTTGCTCAAAGAAGATTTTTTTATTTTTTTTATTTCCTCATGGGTTTCTTTGGGTTTTTTAGTTTTTCTTTTTTATCTTTTTTCTTTGAATTATTACCAGGTTTACCACTTTTTCTTTTAATTTATTTCTATAGTTTTTTGTTTCTTTCTCTGTTATCTTTGGGTTTTTCTTGTTTTATGTTTCCTTTTCTTCAATTGCAGTGGTTTTCTTCTTTTCTTTTTCTTTTTATCTTCGGCTTTATTTTTGTGCTTCACTGTTTTTCTTTCTTTCTTCATTATGCTTTGGTATTTTTTTCCTTGATTTTCTTCACTTTCTCGATTTTATCATTTTTTCTTCAACAGGTGTCTAATTTTCTTTTAGTTATCATGCCAGTTTTTCAAATATGTCAATAAAAGTTTTCTAATACATATTTAACATTTTCAAAATACAAGTTTAACATTTTTTAAGACACGGTCAACATTTTTCTATACATAGATTTACATTTTTCAAATACAAGATTAACATTTTTAATACATCATCAACATTTTCTATATACACATTTTAAACATTTTCAGATTCTTGATTGAAAAGTTTCCAAGACAACATTAACATTTTTTTAATACAAGGTTAGAATTTTTAATATAGACATTTCACATATTACAAATGCTCAATTAACATTTTTCAAATGCAAGATTAACATTCATTTAATATATGGTCCACATTTTTCTATATACATTTAACATTTTTCAAATACAAGTATACTATTTTTTTTACTACAATAAAAGCTTAATATGTTTTTAATACACGATGAATACTTTTTCTATATACATTTACCATTTTTTAAATGCTTTATTAATTTGTTTCAAATACAAGTTTTTATATTTTTAAATACAATACAAGATTAATATTTTTTGAATAGATGGTCAATTATTTTTCTATATACATTTGACATTTTTCAAATGCTTGATGAATATTTTCCAATACTTTTTTAACATTTAGAAATGCTTTATTAACATTTTCTAAATACATGAGTAAATTGTTTTCACACACAGTGCATATTTTTTATATACATGAGAAACATTTTCCTCTATACACATTTGACATTTTCAAATGCTTGGTTAACATGTTTTTTCAAATGTAAAGTTTTTTTTGTAATATATTTGTTTATAATATTTGGTAGTATAAACAAAAGTAAAAAAAAGAAAGAATAAGAATAAAATCAAAAAAAGAAACAAGGCCGTGGCCTCCTGCGCGCTTGGGCCGGCCCATCTAGTTCCCCTACCAATAAACCAACTTGTGAGTTGCTAAATCACTAGTTAAGGATGGCCTTTGTCAGGTGGTGGGCCATTTATGGGTCTAGTTGTGATATCATCCTGACCCTGGGGTGCGTAGGCAACCCAATGAACCAAATTGTGAGTTGTGAAATCACTAGTTGTTACCGTGTGAAGGTCATTTTCACCATCTCAAGCACTGACAAGTGGCACATTGCATATGCGCCACTTGTCGCAACTATGTAGTTTTCCTTTTTTTCGTAGATTCATCTATTCAAAATGTTTAATCTTTTAAATCATGCGTGCAAATTCCAAACTGTTTTCTTCATTGGGTTTCTCGCGTTGAGATCTTCGAAACTAGATACCATATTAATAGGTTTGAATGAACCTATTTTTTATGAAAAACCCAAAAGGAAAAACCGGAGCCAGAAGCACTTTTTATTTACCTTTTTCCTTTTCGATAAGCACTCGCAAAAGCAAATCAGTGCCTCCATGGGAAGCAAATTTGTCCAAACATGTAAGCACAAATCCCCCCCCCCCCCTTCCAAGCTCTTGTGGAAGCAAGTCTTTTCCTCCACGAGAAGCAACTTCGCGCTTCTCGTGGAAGCACAATTTTTCTCTTAGTTGTGCTTCTCATGGAAGCAAATATGTGCCTTCATGAGAAGCAAATATGTGCTTCTTGTGCAAGCATAATTTTTATACAAGGCACAGTTGTGCTTCTCATGGAAGCAAATATTTGTTTTCACGAGAAGCAAATATGTGCTTCTTATTGAAGCGTAGGCTTTTTTTCTTTTCTGAGTTGTGCTTCTCACGAAAGCAAATGTGTGCCTCCACGAGAAGCAAATATGTGCTTCTTATAGAAGCATAAAATTTTTCCCACGCAAAAAGAAAATCCACGACTTTTTCCTCCAAAACCTAGGGAAAACCGGGTGAAAACCGAAAAGTCAGAAAACCTGAAAAGTACCATCTAATACCCAAAAACGCGTACAGAAAAACAAAACAAATGAAATCCAGAGGGGCGCCCAGCATGCAACATGTGACGGTGGTAGACGCGACACTTTGTGTGCTCCCAACGCACCCGAAGTGACCCCTTGTGTAGGCCTACCCTTGAGGTCCCCCGCAAGGGGTAACCTCCAGTTAGTTGCTCTCCGTGAGTTGCTGCGAAAATTGGTTACAATATATTTTGATTGGATTTTTGTTATCAGGAATTTAGATATGAGGATTAAAACTGAAAATTACTCTAAACTTCAAAAACTAAAAAGACATATGATTTGTTTTAGTTGATTATTATATAGTTACAAAACATTTATAAAATGAATGTAGCATTTTGCATGCATGCTGGGAGAAGTAGAAGTAGAAGGATTGACGAGGTGGCAAAGATGGTGAGTTGTAATATATGCATGTTGAGAAATAATATAACTACTCCTTCTGTAAGCTAATATAAGATGATTGTACTGATATAAAATGTCTTATATTAGATGGAGTACCATTTTCCATGGATTTTGAGAGAAATATATTATGTGGGATGTGTCCATGTTGAAAGAAAAAATTAAAAAAATAGTGGGATTTGGGTAAACAGGATTTGTGTCCGAGGCTTCGTGCTTTGGTTATTATTTTTGCTAATTATTTTTAATAGAGAATGCTAATTTTGAGGACATGCAAATAGTTTTATACCGAGCTTTCTATCAAAAGTGCCACCTAAATTTTGGCGGGGCGGAAGAAGAGACGGAAAGAAAATGTTTGTAACTGTACTGACAAAATGTAGGATTTTTGCGATCAACTCTTAGACAGTGGTCTGTTGTTGCATGCATGGTGTAACATATAATCACAACCCGCATGCCTAAAAATGTATTAACAAACATACCTGTGTATGGGCTATTGTATTATTGATATGGAGAGCTATTTCATGTTGTACTATTATACATTCCTTTAGGTCAAAATCACTTCTTTGGGGAGGTTGCACTGCTATCATTCTCCGTAGATGGGTGGAGGGACCAAGCGGTCGTTTTTGCCAGGGATGAACTAAACGAGCGATCGGTGGCAGTTGTTCGGGCATACATGGTCTATGTATTGTTCTTGATTAATGAAAATAAAATAAAAGTATTCCAAATTTGATTATCCAAACTACAAATTCTTACCTTCAAAACTAGATATCCTCTAACATGTCGTTGTAGAACTTCTTTGATGTCATTTTTCTACTAAATATGCTTTTTGTGACGACGATAGCACACACAACGCCGAAAACTTGCCTTGACTAATTGTCCCTTTCAATTAAGATCTAAAGTAATTTGTGTTTGTTAATTTTCCTTTTTTACATAATACTCCCCCAAAAATATGCATACAAATAAGTGAAAAACAAAAGAACTGAAAGAAAACAAACTCCACTCAAAAGATTAGGAAAACCAAACTTTGTGGAGAGTACTCAGGTGGTCAAATCAGAACGGAAATAGTAAAAGAAACAAACATTTTATTGTAAAAAGAAATCGTGTGAATAAACACAGCAATAACAAATCATTGAAACAAGCTAATACTGTGTTATGATTTTTAATCATTGTAGCCAGCAGCATTTATCAGATTTGCCACACAGGCAAGTCAACCAATGTCTTCATGTCATGGGGAGCTCGGAGCTGCTGTACCTGTCAAATGAAGAACATACTTGGACCAACATAACAACCTGAAAACAATTCTTTCCAATTGAAATCGACTACACGGTGGGAGAGAATACTAATAATCAAATGAGCACCACACATAATTATGTCTTATGATGCAACTAAACAACTCTACAGCCATCAAAATCAGATTAACAGTCAAGCCCACGATTTCATTTACTCCTCTTTGAAAAGGCATTGCAAAACAGAAACTCCTGCAATAATAGCGCCACCTGGCCGCTATACTACAGCTACTACAAGACCATAAATCTCGATCAATCCAATGAGTAGCAGATTTGCTCGCCGCGACGTGCTCCTCCGCGACGGCCATGAATAGGTCGACGCCGCCGTTCGCCTTGCACGACGGCACAAAGACCATGAGCCCCTCGATAGGCAAGTCCGGCGGTATGAAGGCGGACGGTGCCCCGGTGCCAAAGTCGAGTTGATGGAACCTGAACCCCAGCCAGCTATCCACCTCTGCGTCCGGGCAGAACATCGTGCCGGCTGTGGCCGCCGTCGCGAGGAGCTCCTCCCCGTTCGCGTCCGCCACTCCGCCGAAGTCCACGAAGGACTGCACGTACTTGTCGTCGATGCTCGCCACGGCGTCGCGGATGACGCCGACCACGCTGCCGTAGCTCGAGTTGAGGACGTCCCGGACCTGAAGCCTTGGGAAAGCCCAGAGCACCATGTTCCCGAAGAAGTCCATCGGCACGGGAGGGTCGGCCCTGCCCCTGCAGTTCACGGCCACCCTCACCTTGGTGAACTCCTCCGGCTTCAGGTCCCGCGCCGCCGTGATTTTCTTCCAGACGTGGGCGAGCAGGCACTGGAACCTGCTGCAGCGGGCGCCGACACGGGCTTTGAGGTCGGCGACGAACTCGGCCGTGAAGTGCACCGTGAGGTTTTTGATCTTGTCCATGGGGACGACGGTGTAGGCGTCTCCATCTCCACACGTGAACTCCAGTGACCGGTGGTCGAACACCGGCGTCGGCGTGCTTCGGGGCACGGACGTTCTCGCACGGTCGAGGAATGGGGCCGGCGTGGTCAAGTCCTTTCCCTCGCGTACAGCGGTCGCCCACGCGGTGAAAAACATGCTCATGGAGTGGCCGTCGGCGGCTTGATGGTGGGAGCATATGCCGACCACGAGACCACCGCACCTGTACCTGTTGAGCTGGATCTGCAGCAGCGCCGGCCCAATGTTCACCTGCATAGGCAAAAAAAGAAGTATAAGCGGTTGCAGCGGCCATGCATGCATGTGACGTGAGTTGTGACTCGTGACAGAAGCAAAACCAGGCAACAAATACCTCCGGTATCGCCGGGTAGATGTCCTCGGCGCCTGCGGCCATGCGGCCGTCGACGAGCACATCCGCCAGGTCGACCGGGACGGTGGCCTCGATCAGGAGCACGCCCTCGTTGTTGACGTGGAGGAACCGCCGGCCTTGATCGTCGAGGGCGAGGCGGCCCGCCAGGTGAGGGTACGGCGCGACGGCCTTGAGGAGCCCCTCCCTGAGCGCCTCGTTGGACGGCGCCGGCGCGCGGTAGGCGAGCACGGTGAGGACGAAGATGTCCAGGGCGGCGCGGTCGAAGACGGTCAGCGGGACCTTCTCGCCGACGAGCGGGTGCGGCACGGCGTACGCCGGCTTCACCATCGTGCTGCTCGTAATCTCCATCGATCGAATCCTAGTGTTCTCTGTACCTACGCGCGTACGTTAATTCGTACAGTACTCTCTAACCGTCTGTGATCTCGAGTAGTGCGTGCGCGCGCTTAATTTGGTGAGTGGATTAGAGGGGCACGAGCCATTTTTAGAAGGATTTACTTGCTGGGGCTGCATGCACGTTGGGCCGGCATGATCACCCGGAGAAGTAGAGAAAACGACGTGGACACTGCACCTAACCATCCGTGTACGTACAGTAGGTTTCGTTCGACGGATGTGGGTACGTATTTGACATTGAGCTCTTTTATGGTACCCAGTAGTGAATATAAACCATCCATCCACGAAATCCAACGGCCATGACTGTTCTATACCGCTGCAATCAGGCCAACCGGATGGCGAGCAGTATAGGTAGCACCGGTTGTTGTTCTCAACCACCAGTATACTGTATACATGTTCTACAGTTCAGCCCGTCCCCGACCCACACCGGCTGTTGTTCTTGTCCACCGACGCTGGTAGACTTCCGGTGGCCACCGCTGTGCCTTCTCTTCTTCCCCAGCCCGTCTTCGCTCCCTTGCAAGCCTGAATCCTTTTCCTTCCCCGTGCATGGATCCGGCGCTCGACAGCATGGCGTAGGCTTTAGCCTGGACGGCTGGACCGTGCTTTTCTTCTCCAATAGGTCCGACGGCCATGAGGCATTGGCCTGCCCATGGTGAACATACCTCACACTGCTCTCGTTTTTGTCCTGGTTCACACCGGTGGTGATGAAACAACCTGGCGCCGTTGTCCGTCGGCACTGAGACTTGCCGTGTATCGAAGTTCGCCGTCCCGGCCATGGCACCCGGGCAGGACCGAGGAGCGCGCTGACCGAGCTGTGGCCACCATGTCTTGTTCCATGCATGTCTGTGATCGGGTTGGGCGACGCAGATGGAGAAATGGGGACACGACGCCAAGGTAGACGAGCAAGTCGGGTCGTAATATGCGGCACGCGGCAGCAAGGTCAGCTAGCTAGCTCATGGCGGCCATGGGAGCAAGCGAAATAGGCTGGCATCTTGGTTAATACATAATCCCATTTAGGCCTTTACGTACTGAAGAATGAAATTAACGGTAGGATTTAGTTATACTGGTCCCCTCACCCCAAGCAGTATAGGGTACTGTAAAAAAGCTCTTGACATTTCGTCCTGTCGGTCAGGGACCTCACGGTAAGGGTCAGCTGCCCTGCCCATCGATGAGAGCGAGAGGGAAAGCATGCACGCACGAACGTGTGCTGAACTTGGGAGGCTATTTCTGGCGTTTTCGTGTCATTTGGTGTCCCATTAGACCTAGCTTAGCTAGATAGAGTGTGTCCCTGGGTCATGGTTGTTAAGAAATAAAACATATGATCCATTGTATGGGAGGAATTCTTCCTAGAAGGTGTCTGTTGAAGAAGAGGTATCTCCCCAACACATTCCTTCACATGTATATAAGTGGGTCTCCCACATTGCAATAGAACAAGAGAATCATTTGTGTCTTTTCTTTGTCTCCTTTACTTTGATACTACAATAATTATTTCGGTCGTGTATGTGATAAGCTATATCAAACAGGAAAAAGATAAGACAATTATAATAAAAAGGATAAATTTATCTTAAAAAGGGTAATTTGGCTCAAAAAATAAAAATAAATAAAAGGGTAAAACTATAAAATGGTTATAACTAAATGTAAAAGGTGGCAAGATGTATTAAATGGAGGACAAAAACCGGATCATACTCAACAAAATGAACCCCAACTCGCCTCTGGTTATCTTATAGTATATGGATAATGGCAACTTTTAATAGTCGAAGGACCAAAGCCGATTCATTAAGGTAGAAACAAGAAGTACATAATCTAAAAACAAAACAAAAGGAGTACCGGAGATTACAGCAAACAGAGGAGAGTTAAGGGTTTGCAAACAGAGGAGATTACAGCAAACAGAGGAGATTACACCTGGCTCACATGTTTATTTATTTCATCATCAAACTTTACACATATGTAATATACATCTATATGATCGCGTAGAATTCTATTTGAAACCCAGGTGTATTGGAGGACCTTATTTTAAATACTTTAAAAATCATGTCAAAACATGATTTTAAAAGTATTTAAAATAGGAGAGTTCGGCGAAGAGCGCTCGGACTCCGCTTGCTCCCGTCGGAGGAATATCCGATTGGCCTCCAGATAGGTCTCATCTTGGATGGACTCCAGAATGGTCTGCTGGTAGCCCACAAGTATAGGGAATCAATTGTAGCCTCTTTCGATAAGTAAGAGTGTCGAACCAACGAGGAGCTAAAGGTAGAACAAATATTTCCTCAAGTTCTATCGACCACCGATACAACTCTATGCACGCTTAACGTTCGCTTTACCTAGAACAAATACGAAACTAGAAGTACTTTGTAGGTGTTTTTGGATAGGTTTGCAATAAACTAAGAGCGCGTAAATAAAAAATAGGGGCTGTTTAGATAAAGAAGCAATAAAGTTAGTATAGCGAGTATGGAAAGGTGGTGGTAGGAGTTGTGAAATTGTCCCTAAGCAATTGACTACTTTACTAGACCGATAACAAGTTTTATATGGGAGAGGCCACTGCTAGCATGTCATCCCTGATTTGAAATTCTATGCACTTATGATTGGAACTATTAGCAAGCGTCTGCAACTACTAACGTTCATTAAGGTAAAACCCAACCATAACATTAAGATATATTGGTCCCCCTTCAATCCCGTATGCATCAATTTCTATGCTAGGTTGAAGCTTCTATCACTCTTGTCCTCCAATACATAGTTCCATCAACATACAACTAACCCTATGGTGTGATCCACGCGCGCGCTCATATGATGGGCATAAAAGGACAGCAACATAACCACAAGCAAATTAAATCAATCATAGCAATTCATCAACCACCGATAGGACAACGAAAATCTACTCAGACATCATAGGATGACAACACATCATTGGATAATAATATGAAGCATAAAGTACCATGTTCAAGTAGAGGGTACAGCGGGTTGCGGGAGAGTGGACCGCTGTGGATAGAGGGGGGAAGGTGATGGAGATGTTGGTGAAGATGGTGGAGGTGTTGGTGAAGATTGCGGTGATGATGATGATGGCCTTGGCGGCGTTCCGGCGTCACCGGAAGAGAGGGGGAGAGGGCCCCCTTCTTCTTCCTCTTCCTTGACCTCCTCCCTAGATGGGAGAAGGGTTTCCCCTCTGGTCCTTGGTCTCCATGGCATGGGAGGGGCGAGAGCCCCTCCGAGATTGGATCTGTCTCTCTGTCTCTCTCTGTTTCTGCGCTCTGGGATTCTGCCCTTTCACCGTTTCTTATATAACCAAAGATCCGTAACTCCGATTGGACTGAAACCTTCGCCGAGATTTTTTTCTCCGAAAATTAGCTTTCTTGCCGCAAAAGAATAGCAGCAACCGCCTTACAAGGGGCCCACGAGGGTCAGGGGTGCGCCCCCTGCCTCGTGGCCACCTCGGGCACCGTCTCGCGTTGATTCTTCCTCCCACATTTCTCAAGTATTCCAAAAACATTCTCCGTCCGTTTTTATCCCGTTTGGACTCCGTTTGATATGGGATTTCTGCGAAACATAAACATGCAACAACCAGGAACTGGCACTGGGCACTGGATCAATATGTTAGTCCCAAAAATAGTATAAAAAGTTGCCAAAAGTATATGAAAGTTGCATAATATTGGCATGGAACAATAAAAAATTATAGATAAGACGGAGACGTATCAGCATCCCCAAGCTTAATTCCTGCTCGTCCTCGAGTAGGTAAATGATAAAAAAGATATTTTTTTATGTGGAATGCTACCTAGTATAATCTTGATCACACAATCTAATCATGGCATGAATATTAAGACACGAGTGATTCAAGGCAATAGTCTATCATTTGACATAAAAATAATAATACTTCAAGCCTACTAATAAAGCAATCATGTCTTTTCAAAATAACATGGCCAAAGAAAGTTATCCCTACAAAATCATATAGTCTGGCTATGCTCCATCTTCACCACACAAAGTATTCGAATCATGTACAACCCCGACGACAAGCCGAGCAATTGGTTCATACTTTTTAACGCACTTCAGCCTTTTCAACCCTCACGCAATACATGAGCGCAAGCCATGTACATACACTACGGGAAACAGGAGATTTGCCGTCAGTACTATTCTTTGCCATAAGCTTTTCATCGGGACAGACGACAAAGACCAATTTTGCTGACAGTTGCTGACGGCAAAGAACGGCTGACGACAAAACACACTTTGTCGTTTGTAATTAAAAAGACTGACGGCAAAGAAAATGATAGACGACAAAGTGCTCACTTTGTCGTCTGTGAATAAAAAGACAGTCGACAAAGACTACTTTGCCATCTGTAAATAAAAAGACAGACGGCAAAGAAAAAACACAGCACACGGATCGATCTCCTGGATCGATGACATGCCACGATCTGGGCCACCCGCACCCGCCTATCTCTCTCTCACCGTGCGTGCGCCAACCCACCGCCCCCACCCTCTGGCCCACCACCGCCCATGCACACCCCAACGCACTGGTGACTGGCCCACCACCACCCGCTGGCCCGGCGTTATCCTCTCCCCTCGTTCGTCTCTCTCTTCTCTGCCCGCATCTATCTCTCTCTCGCCCGATGGCAGCCATCGCTCGCCTCATCTCTCACCCGCTACCTGTGCCCGCCACCACGCGCCATCGCCGCTGAGCGTCGCCCATCTCCACGCGCCGCCGAGCGCCGCCCGCCACTGCACGCCTCTGCGTGCCGCCGTCTGCCTGCCTCCGCCCGCGCCACCAGCGACCGCTGCCTGTGCCCTCGTCGGCGCGTCGGCGCACCACCAAGCACCGCCCGCGTCCGCGCACATCGCACCACCAGTCGCACCATCGAGGCCCTGCAGGCGGCTCCCTCTCTCTTCCGACATCCTCAACGTCGACCACAGGGGCGACCTCGACGATTACGCCGCGCGGACGACATCACAGATGACCACGGGGGCGACCTTGATGATGACGACGCGTAGACGACCTCACCGACGACCATGGGGGCAGGGCCATGGCGGCGCGCGTGGGCGCAGCCGACGCCAGCGCCGGCGGGGGCGGAGTAGGGCGGGCATGAGCGCTATAAGAGGCGGCACGACCGGAACGCTAGCAGGGCGGCAGGCGCGGCCTGGCACGGCGGCAGGCGCAACATGGCAGGGTGGCGGGCGCGCGCGTGGCCTGGAAAGGACGGGCGAGGCCGGGCAGGGCAGCAGCCTTGGGCATGAGTACAGTTTTTTTTAATAAAAAGGATTTGCCGTCTGTAACTTGGTTGGGCTGACGGCAAAACGCAAATTCGGCTAACGACAACAATGTAAACTATGCTGTCTGGCCGATAAAACGTAGACGGCAAAGCGCTAGTTTAGCTGACGGTAAAGATTTTGCCGTCTGTCTTATAAAATGCTGACAGCTAAGTTCTCTTTGCCGACTTATCTTTGCCGTCTGAGTTTCCCGTCTGCTTTCTGACGGCAAAATCTTTGCCGTCTGTGATCCACAGACGACAAAATACTTGATTCCTGTAGTGATAGCACTATGGGTGGAATATGATGGAGGTTATGCGGAGAAGACAAAAAACAAGAAAGTCTCACATCGACGCGGCTATCAACGGGCTATGGAGATGCACATCAATTGATGTCAATGCAAGGAGTAGGGATTGCCATGCAACGGATGCACTAGAGATATAAGTGTATGAAAGCTCAAATTGAAACTAAGTGGGTGTGCATCCAACTTGCTTGCTCATGAAGACCTCGGGCATTTGAGGAAGCCCAGCATCGGAATATACAAGCCAAGTTCTATAATGAAAATTCCCACTAGTATATGAAAGTGATAACTCAAGAGACTCTCTATATGAAGATGAAAGTGCAACTATCCCTAGGTGGTTTTGGTAATTCATAACAACATATAGCTCATTGAGCTAATGCTATTCCAAGATAATTATTTAAGGAAAGCTCAATGATTGGCATGGCATGGATGATGAAAGTGGATCCCTCAAAATGCTAAGGACAAAGGATTGGCTCAAGCTCAAAAGCTCAAGACTCTTCATTTTATATTTTAGTGATCCAAGATCACATTGAGTCTTTAGGAAAAGCCAATACTATCAAGGAGGGATGAGATGTTGCTTAATGAGCCTCTTGCTTCATGTGCTTAGTGATATGCTCCAAAACCCTCAGCTACTTTCCCATATCCACACTTGACCTAAACCCAAAGCCAAACTCGGTCCTACCGATTCTTTCAACCCGGCGCCACCGAGTTTCACATGTCATAGCCACTGCCAAACCCTAAGAAAATCGGTTCTACCGATAGGGATCTCGGTCTCACCGAGATGGGATTGCAATTTCTCTGTTTCCTTTTCGTAACTTTTCGGTCTCACCAAAAGAGCGGATCGGTCCCACCGAGATTGCAATGTAAACTCTCTGTTTCCTTTTTGTAACTTTTCGGTCTCACCGAAAGAGCAGATCGGTCCCACCGAGTTTACCTGACCAACCCTCTGGTTAGCTTATTATCAAATCGGTCTCACCAAGTTTGTGTAATCGGTCTCATCGAGATTATGTTATGCCCTAACCCTAACCATATCGGTCCTACCGAGTTGCATGTCAGTCCCACCGAAAATCACTAACGGTCACTAGGTTTACTAAATCGGTCCGACCGAGTTTGTTGATTCGGTCCCACCGAGATTGGTAAATTGTGTGTAACGGTTAGATTTTGTGTGGAGGCTATATATACCCCTCCACCTCCTCTTCATTCGTGGAGAGAGCCATCAGAACACAACTACACTTCCAACTCATATGTTCTGAGAGAGAACCACCTACCCTTGTGTTGAGCTCAAGATATTCCATTCCTACCATATGAATCTTGATCTCTAGCCTTCCCCAAGTTGCTTTCCACTCAAATCTTCTTTCCACCAGATCCAAATCCTATGAGAGAGAGAGTTGAGTGTTGGGGATACTATCATTTGAAGCACAAGAGCAAGAAGTTCATCATCAACACACCATTTGTTACTTCCTGGAGAGTGGTGTCTCCTACATTGGCTAGGTGTCACTTGGGAGCCTCCGACAAGATTGTGGAGTTGAACCAAGGAGTTTGTAAGGGCAAGGAGATCGCCTACTTCATGAAGATCTACCGCTAGTGAGGCAAGTCCTTCGTGGGAGATGGCCATGGTGGGATAGACAAGGTTGCTTCTTCGTGGACCCTTCGTGGGTGGAGCCCTCCGTGGACTCGCGCAACCGTTACCCTTCGTGGGTTGAAGTCTCCATCAACGTGGATGTAGGATAGCACCACCTATCGGAACCACGCCAAAAACATCCGTGTCTCCAATTGCGTTTGAATTCTCCAAACCCTTCCTTTTACATTCTTGCAAGTTGCATGCTTTACTTTCCGCTGCCTATATACTCTTTGCATGCTTGCTTGAATTGTGTGATGATTGCTTGACTTGTCCTAAAGTAGCTAAAATCTGCCAAACTCTAAAATTTGGGAAAAGGTTAAGTTTTTATTGGTCAAGTAGTCTAATCACCCCCCTCTAGACATACTTCAAGGTCCTACAAGTGCTATCAGAGCTTTGGTCTCCATTTGCTTTGATTTCCATAGCTTTTGGTGGTCATAGCCTTGGTTTCACAACCTAGGAGAGTATGGCGTCTAGCAAGGGAAATTATCACCGTAGAGGTCCTTACTTTGATGGTACTAATTTTGCTAGTTGGAAGCATAAGATGAAAATGCATATTCTTGGACATAACCCCGCCGTTTGGGCTATTGTGTGTGTTGGTTTGCAAGGTGACTTCTTCGATGGGAAAGAACCAAACCGTGAAGCTACCGCGGAAGAGTTGAAGATGCTGCAATACAACGCTCAAGCTTGTGATATTCTCTTCAACGGATTGTGCCCCGAAGAATTCAACAAAATCAGCCGTCTTGAGAATGCAAAGGAAATTTGGGATACTTTGATTGATATGCACGAATGTACCGACTCCGTCAAGGAATCCAAATTGGATGTGCTTTAAAGTCAACTTGACAAGTTCAAAATGAAGGATGGTGAAGGTGTCGCTGAAATGTACTCTAGGCTTGCTCTCATCACAAATGAGATCGCCGGCTTAGGGAGTGAAGAGATGACCGATAGATTCATCATCAACAAGATCCTAAGAGCCTTGGATGGAAAATATGATACCGTGTGCACATTGATCCAAATGATGCCCAATTACAAAGATCTCAAGCCAACAGAGGTCATTGGAAGAATTGTTGCTCATGAGATGTCACTCAAGGATAAAGAGGAACTTCACAACAAATCAAGTGGAGCTTACAAAGCCTCATGTGAAGCCCCCACATCATCAAGTGAGAAACAAACCTTCAACGAAGAATTGAGCTTAATGGTGAATAACTTCAACAAGTTCTACAAGAGTAGAAGAAAAGATAGAAGCTCCAAGTCAAGGTCCTACAATGACAAAAGATCTTCTAGTCGAGAGCGAAACTGCTAGAATTGTGGAAGACCCGGACACTATTCCAATGAGTGTACGGCACCCTAAAAAAGAAGAGAAGATTCTCCAAAAAGAAGAAGCAAAAGAGAAGAATCACCATCTAGAGAGAGAAGGAGTAGAGATGATCGTGATGAATGAAGATACTCACGGAGAAGCAAGGATTCGGAAAGAAAGGAAAAGTCATCAAGGAGCTACACAAAACGAAGACATCAAGCTCATGTTGGTGAATGGGTATCCGGCTCCGACTCCGACAACCACTCCGAGAGAAGTTATCACTCCGATTCCGAATATACTCAAGATGAAGGTGTTGCCGGTCTAGCACTTGTGTCAACCGACTCCTACGACATATTTGACTCACCAAATGAAGGAGTTGGAAGATGCTTCATGGCCAAAGGTCCTAAGGTAACACACCCCGAGTATGTTGATTTCAATAGTGATGAAGATGACTTGTTAGGTAATGATGATTTACTTGTTGACAACTCTAGTGATGAATACTATGATGAAACGTCAATTAATCATGCTAATCAAGATAAAACGAATGACAATGATAAGGAGAAGATTGAGGCTCTAACTAAAGAACTAAACACTCTTAAGTTAGCTCATGAAACTATCTTCGAAGATCATCGAGAACTTTTAAGAGCTCATGAGAAGTTACGCTTTGAAAAGCTCAATCTTGAGCAAGAGCATGAGTTTTTAAAGGCAATCAATGATGATCTCCGCAAGAAAAGTTTTTCTTACATTACAAGCGTTTACTCTTATCCACTTACATGCCTCAAGTCAAATCTAGTAACACTAACAAGAAGGATTCTTCCTCTAGTAGTAACAATGATCATGCTAAATCCAATGTTGTTGCATCTAGTAGTTCTCTTGATTCCACTAATGATTCTCTTAGCCAAGTTACACTTGAGCATGAAAATAGCTTATTGAAGGGAATTATAGAGAAAGGAGTCTACAAGAGCCTTGCCGGAAGTAAGCAATTCGAGGAAATTGTACGCAAGCAAGGAAGGCACCGGAAGAATCAAGGTGTTGGTTTTGAACGAAAGTTCAACGCCAATGGAGTTGAGTGGGAAGAAGATCAATACCCCAAGACGAAGTTTGTTCCTCAACAAGTGAAGTATGATCCTACTTCCTTCAAGGGGACACAAGCTCAAGATGATCTTCCACTAAAGACTACAAGCAAATAGGCAAGGACAAGCTTCAAGAGGAAATTGATGCATTTGAAGAAGCTCCTAAGACCTTAGTGAAGTGGATTCCCAAGACTACTTCAAGTTCCACTTCATCAAGTACGACTACAACTCCAAGGATTCCCATCAAGATGGTGTGGATCCAAAAGAAGAAGAACTAGAAAGCTCTTGAGGGTGACTCCTCCAACATACTTCACTCTTATCATTTCGGCAAGAACAAGTGCAATCAACTTCCACATCTTGCACTAGTTCAAGGAGTCACAAACCCTCTTGTTGGTAAGTCAAGGGACAAGGTAACCTAAAAGCTTTCATGGACATCATCTTGTGTGTGAATCACTCTATGTCTATGGATATCCTTGTTTGTTCCTTGTGGGACTAACCCATGTAGGTATTGAAAGTGCAACTCACTCCAATGGATAGCTCAATTGTTCTACATCAACATTGAGCATCCACATCTTCAACATCTACATGAAGTCATCATTGACAAAACCCAAGGTTACTTCATCCCTCTTAGGGGGATATCACATCTAGGGGGAGCTTTACTCTATGACTTGAGCTAAAGCAACTCTAATGATGTGAACACAACAATGCTTTATGTAAAAGTGGTAACCCCACTTGTGCTTAAACGATGAGTATGACCTATGATCAAATGTTCTCATTTGACTCCTAAGTCAATATACTCATATATAGATGACCTAGTCATCGCCAATTGCTTGATAGATGCTAGAATTGGTTGTGCATGCTTTGCCACATATTTCAATTGCCATTTTGTTGTGTGAGCATGTTGGTTGCATATTTTACTCATTCGAGGACATCCACTTGTTGTTTTGATTGATTGTTTTTCTTTTCTCTTGCCAAGTGGATGTACAAGAATGCCTAAGAACCTTCTCTAGCTATCTATGCTTTTCTCGTCTCAAACTCTATTCATGCTACATCACAAAATTTGATCAAGTCAGATTCGAACCACTCTGTGTGAGGAGCACTCGGAGTCCCCGATTCGTCATAGACTTAAACTTCCAAAACTTCTTTGTGATTCTCGGTCTGACCGATACCTTATTTTCGGTCCTACCGAGATCATCAAGTCGATCTATGTTTTTGATCTCGGTGCAACCGATTTGAACCATTCGGTCACACCGAGTTGCAATAACTGTATACAGTTTTGCATCTCGGTGCCACCGAGTTGTTCCACTCGGTCACACCGACAGGGTCGGGCTATATATAGACACGGGCAAAAATTTGGAAATTTCTCCGAACCCCTTCGCCCGTGCGATAGCTCGCTCTGCCTACATGGTCTCCGGATCGTCTTCTCGCCGCCAGCCGCCTCCTGTCGCTGGTCTCCATCGCCGTCAACGGAATTAAACCCCACCGTTGCCGCCGTAGCGAGTCTCCGCCGAACTAGGGTATGGACTCGATCTTTGTGCTATTCCCCATCTGATTCCTAGCACATTGTGATCTTATTGATTCTAGCCACGATTGAAACACTCCTATCCAGTCAATGCAATTCGTAGAATAGGTTTGATTCGAAAATTTTAGGGTTAGGTTTCTGCCAAAACCATCTCGGACCCACCGAGTTGAAAAACTTGGCCCCACCGATTTGGCTCATGCCATTGCACAAGTGAGACTCGGTCTAACCGAGAATTACTAATCGGTGTGACCGATTTTGGAACTTTGTGAAACCCTAGCAGTCTCGGTGCCACCGAACTGTGACTCGGTCTGACCGAGTTCACTAGTTTAGGTTCCAAAACTGCTTTGGTATCACCGAGTTTAAAAATCGGTAGATCCAAAATGATTTCTGTGGGAAACTAAAACTAAGATTTTGAATCATTCTTTTGCAAAAATCTCTGCATTTTGTGATGCTCATCCACTCTACCTCATCTATAAACTCTTCATAGGGTCAGCAGTCAGCTTTTACATCATGTCTGATCAGAGTGACAGCCAGAACATGTCAGAAGAGCAAGTGCACATGAGTGAGGGCACTAGTCCCTCCAGTTCTTCAGATGAAGGCAGCAGGAGCACTCCTAGCAATTTGCCAAAAGCTGCCACCAGACAAAAGAAGAAGAGAACCTCAGACTCAGAGGATGAGGATTATGTGGCAGAGGAAGAGGAAGCTACTTCCAAGAGAGTAGTGCTCAAGAAGGAGTATGGCTCAGCCCAAAGCACAAAGCCAGGATTGAAAATCAAAAGGACAGCAGGTAGGCAGCCTATGCCAAAGGCCAGAGCTTCAACTAAAATTCCTGAAAAGCCTGCACCCAAAGGGCTAGTTGCTGCTGAAGGAAAGAAGGAAAGGAAAAGGGGCAGGTGGTGCAAGAAAGTTGATCCAATGGCTGAGTTTGAAAAGCATTCTTCTGAAGAAGAAGAAGAAGAAAAAGAAGAAGAGGTTGCTGCACCAGCACCTAAGGCACCAAAGCTTATGGGTGATGCTATAAAATCAGGGGCTACTGCATCCAAGCCCAAAGAAGCACCCAAAGCTGCCTCCAAGGCCAAGCCAGCTCCAAAGCCAAAACCAAAGAGAAATACAAGGAGCATACCATCTGTTGAGAAGAACAAGTCCCCAGTGCCTAAAGCTGTTGGAGAAGATGAAGAAGGACAAGTTCTGAGAAAACTCAAGCCCAAGATTCCAGACCACAATGATGCTCATCCTGTGGCTGAGAACATGAAAATCAGAAGAGACTCAGAGTTGAGGAAGTGGAGAGATGAAGACCCATATGCTTCAAGGAGAAGAACTGCTGTTGACTACAGGTTCCACACTAAGGAACAACAGGACTTCTATGAGACAATTTTGTTGGATAAGAAGCCTATCATTTGTGACATGAGGTGGGTCGACTGGACCTACATCAAGGAAAATGAAGAGCACTATCCTGGAGTGCAAGACAGTTTCAGTGCTTGTGGAGTTGCTGACTTTGTTGGGCAGAAGCTCACAAAGTGGAACGAGGAGCTCATTATGCAATTGTACTCCGTAGCACACTTCTACCCAGATGGAAGGATAACATGGATTTCTGAAGGTACAAGGTACCAATACACTGTTGAGGAATGGGCAAAGTTGATCAATGCCCCAGAGGAAAATGAAGATGACTTGGATGTCTATGCCAAGAAAAAGATGGATCATAACACAATGGCAAATATGTACAAGGAGATTCCAGTAGATGATCTTGACACTCACCAGCTTGGGTCCGTAAAACACTTGTTGTCAGGACTGCATACGATCAACTGGATCCTTAGGCACACACTCTTGCCCAAGTCTGGAGATCACAGAATGATCAGAGGTCATGCCATTAACTTGCTACACATATTTGATGTGCCTCAGAAATTCAAGGTCATGAGCCTCATAGTAGAGACTATCAAGAGGACTGCAGCAGATCAGAAGAGGAGCTGTGGTCATGCCCCTCAGATCCAATAGTTGATTAACTCAAAGATGGGCACATGAACTTACTTGTTGGACAAAGAACACTTGCCTATTCATCCAGATTTCGAGAATAGTCAAGTTGTGATGAATGAGAATGAACCATCATCAGCCCAAGATCAAGCAAAGAAGGAGAAGGCAAGGAAGGAGAAAGCTGCCAGGATGCCAACTTAAGAGGAGGCATCTGAGTATTTCTTGAAAACCAAGCAGGAGCAGCTTAGTTACTTGATTGCATCTACACTGAGGATTGAGAAAGGTCTGGCCACCCTCACTCAGAATCAGGAGAGCTTAGAGAGAATCGTGGAACAAAAGTTCTATGACTTGGATGTAAAAGTAACAGAGATTTAGTCTGCAGTGGAGCAACTTCAAGATGACATGCAGGAGAGGAAAGGGAAGACTACAACTGATGCATTTGCCAGAGTGCCAAGAGCTCAGAGGTCAACTGCAGTGCCAGTTCCTGACACCAGAGCCACCTCAGCAGCTCTAGCTATAGCACCAGCCCAACCAGCTCCAGCATCCACCTCAGCTCCAGCTCCAACCACTTCTACAGAAGCCTTCGTCCTTGGAGTGATTCGGACTCCACCACCACCAGAAGATCAAGCCTGAGAATCGATCTAGAACTATGCATTTTCTAGGAACTTTTTGGTAACTTGTTGCCAAAGAGGGAGAAAAATGTATAGATCATAGGCTTCGAGAGAGAGAGAGAGAGTGTTGCATTTATTCTCTCTTGCTTTATTTGGTGGTTTTTCAAACTTTGTTTGCTTTTGGTTGAGATACTATGATATGCTTGTTAGACATTGATGATCATGTGTTTGATCATAAGCTACACTTATGCATGCTTGATATTATCCTATCTATCTTATGTGATCTTTCACTTTTCTTGGTGATGAGTGCATGTATTCAATTCTTATCACTCTGAGCGCTCCACCAAGATGTATGTGACATGGAAGAGTAACCTATGAATCTAACTCTTTGTGCATTTGCAGTCCAAAGCAAATTTTAAAATATGCACAAATTTAGGGGGAGCTCTTGCTTTTCACATACTTCTCAAAGCGACGGTGTTCTAAATCTTGTTATCATTTATCGAAGCATTGTTCTATAAGTTGTCATCAGTTACCCAAAAGGGGGAGATTGAAAGTGCAACTATCCCTAGGTGGTTTTGGTAATTCATAACAACATATAGCTCATTGAGCTAATGCTATTCCAAGATAATTATTTCAGGAAAGCTCAATGATTGGCATGGCATGGATGATGAAAGTGGATCCCTCAAAATGCTAAGGACAAAGGATTGGCTCAAGCTCAAAAGCTCAAGACTCTTCATTTTATATTTTGGTGATCCAAGATCACATTGAGTCTTTAGGAAAAGCCACTACTATCAAGGAGGGATGAGGTGTTGCTTAATGACCCTCTTGCTTCATGTGCTTAGTGATATGCTCCAAAACCCTCAGCTACTTTCTCATATCCACACTTGACCTAAACCCAAAGCCAAACTCGGTCCTACCGATTCTTTCAACCCGGCGCCACCGAGTTTCACATGTCATAGCCACTGCCAAACCCTAAGCAAATCGGTTCTACCGATAGGGATCTCGGTCTCACCAAGATGGGATTGCAATTTCTCTGTTTCCTTTTCGTAACTTTTCGGTCTCACCGAAAGAGCGGATCGGTCCCACCGAGATTGCAATGTAAACTCTCTGTTTCCTTTTTGTAACTTTTCGGTCTCACCGAAAGAGCAAATCGGTCCCACCGAGTTTACCTGACCAACCCTCTGGTTAGCTTATTACCAAATCGGTCTCACCGAGTTTCTGTAATCGGTCTCACCGAGATTACGTTATGCCCTAACCCAAACCATATCGGTCCTACCGAGTTGCATGTCAGTCCCACCGAAAATCACTAACGGTCACTAGGTTTACTAAATCGGTCCGACCGAGTTTGTTGATTCGGTCCCACCGAGATTGGTAAATTGTGTGTAACGGTTAGATTTTGTGTGGAGGCTATATATACCCCTCCACCTCCTCTTCATTCGTGGAGAGAGCCATCAGAACACAACTACACTTCCAACTCATATGTTCTGAGAGAGAACCACCTACCCTTGTGTTGAGCTCAAGATATTCCATTCCTACCATATGAATCTTGATCTCTAGCCTTCCCCAAGTTGCTTTCCACTCAAATCTTCTTTCCACCAGATCCAAATCCTATGAGAGAGAGTTGAGTGTTGGGGAGACTATCATTTGAAGCAAAAGAGCAAGGAGTTCATCATCAACACACCATTTGTTACTTCTTGGAGAGTGGTGTCTCCTAGATTGGCTAGGTGTCACTTGGGAGCCTCCGACAAGATTGTGGAGTTGAACCAAGGAGTTTGTAAGGGCAAGGAGATCGCCTACTTCATGAAGATCTACCGCTAGTGAGGCAAGTCCTTTGTGGGTGTCGGTGTCAAAACCGGCGGATCTCGGGTCGGGGGTCCCAAACTGTGCGTCTAGGCCGGATGGTAACAGGAGACAAGGGACACGAAGTTTACCCAGGTTCGGGCCCTCTCGATGGAGGTAAAACCCTACTCCTTCTGATTAATATTGATGATATAGGTAGTACAAGAGTAGATCTAGCACGAGATCAAGGAGGCTAAACCCTAGAAGCTAGCCTATGGTATGATTGTTGTATGATGAAGTTGTCCTACGGACTAGAACCCTCCGGTTTATATAGACACCGGATAGGGTTAGGGTTACACAAAGTCGGTTACAATGGTAGGAGATCTTGAATATCCGCATCGCCAAGCTTGCCTTCCACGCCAAGGAAAGTCTCATCCGGACACGGGACGAAGTCTTCAGTCTTGTATCTTCATAGTCCAGGAGTCCGGCTGAAGGTATTGTCCGGCTATCCGAACACCCCCTAATCCAGGACTCCCTCAGTAGCCCCTTAACCAGGCTTCAATGACGACGAGTCCGGCGCGCTGATTGTCTTCGGCACTGCAAGGCGGGTTCCTCCTCCAAGTTCTTCATAAAAGATTTGTAAACACCAAGAGTAGTGTCCGGCTCTGCAAAACAAGTTTCCACATATCGCCATAGAGAGAATAATATTAACACAAATCAAATCTGCTGACGTATTCCGCAGTGTGTCATCACACTACAGCCAAGCCTTTTACTCGAATCATTTTCGCTTCTCCACCTCCGCACGTTCTGCGAGGCGGTTTCCTTGGCACGTCTTGTCAAAGCAGAGATCGTGTCCCCCATTTACGGGATTCTCATCAATACGGACGTGGGTAACCCAACCGCGCCATTTATCACGACGCTTGGGAGGCAAGCGAGTTTTACTAGGCTGGTGGGGACGCATAACCGCATCCGCCCATATAAGGGGATAAGGATCCACCTTTTCTACCTACGCCTTCTTCCTCCTTTGCCTATCCATCTTCTGCGCACCCGAGCTCCAGCGCCCAAGCCCGCACTTCCCACCTCAACCTTCTCCGGCAATGTCCGGAGCGGGAGGCAAGTGGATGGTCTCCTCCGTCACGGAGGGCCATGTCAAAAAGCTGAGGAAGGCCGGATACTTGTCCAAAGACATCGCACACCGGCTTCCCGAGGAGGGGCAACTTCTCCCCACCCCAAGGCCCCACGAGAGGGTAGTTTTCCTTCCCCACTTCCTCCGCGGACTGGGTTTTCCACTCCACCCATTTGTCCGGGGGATCATGTTCTACTACGACCTGGATTTCCACGATCTGGCCCCGAACTTCGTCCTCAACATCTCGGTGTTTATCGTCGTGTGCGAGGCTTTCCTCCGCATCTGCCCCCATTTCGGCCTCTGGCTCAAGATCTTCAACGTCAAGCCCAAGGTGGTGCGCGGCAGCCAGGCGGAGTGTGGCGGCGCCATGGCGGGCAAGATGGCCAACGTCCTATGGCTCGAGGGCTCCTTCGTGGGGACCCTAAAGGGGTGGCAATCCGGGTGATTTTACATCACCGAGCCACGCGATCCGAAATGGATCACAGCCCCTGAGTTCCGATCCGGACCCCCCACGCGGCTTATGTCCTGGAAAGAGACGAGCCTGTCGTGGGGCGACGAAAAAGAGGTGACCGGACTGCAAACATGCATCCAGTCCCTGGTGAACAAGCCGATCAAGCTTGTTAATGTAGTCCAGGTTATGCTCGTCCGCCGGATCCTCCCGTGTCAACAACGGGACTTTAATCTGTGGGAGTTCGACCCGGTGCAGCACCGAACCCTCAACAGGCTCTTCGACATGACGTACGAAGACATCTGGAAGGTGCTAACCAAGGCCGCCGAGGCTCCCGCATCCGCTTCCGAGGACCGCGGATACAGCTCGCAGCGTCATGCTAGCGAGGTAAGCCATTCTCACCTTTTACATGATGTTAAGTTTTTTCATAGTTTGACTCTATGCGGGATCTAAACTCCCTCACCTTTGACAGGCATGGCAGGCGAAGTTCGGACCGATTAACTGTGCGGCTCCCTTGCCCAAAGACCCAGCCCCTGCTCTCCTAGCGAAGTTGCTGGCTCCGGCGCCTTATGTGGTGCCGGAGAAGAAGGCCAAGAAGAAGAAGGCACGGGGACTCGAAAGAGTGCCCGTAACGTGGTGGTGTCGGACTCGTCATCCGACGAGTCCGAGACGCTCTCCTCCCGAACGAGGAGGAGGAAGAAGAAACCTCTCCCCCTCCAGCGGGGGGAGGAAATAAAAGGAAGGCCGCCCCAACGGGGGAGGCCGAAGGGTCCAAGAGGAGGAAGACCCCTCCGCCGGACTACTCCCCCAACGCCGACGAGGACGACGAGGAGTGGCCGGACAGGGCCAAGCGTCCGGCGAAATCGTAAGTATTCGGATACTAGTGTAACTCATGATATTCCTTTGTTGCACAGCTTTCCCTAATGTCGAACATAATTATGCAGCCCGCCCCGGGCCGGACTCGACGAGTCGTCGAGCGGCTCCCTGGATTCGTCGGACGTGAACTCAGTTCCGCCCGCTGTCTCCCCCCGCACTGCGGACGACGCCGAAGTGGCGTCGCGACAAGTTCCGGGGCAGGAGGAGGTGGTCCTGTAGGAGCCGCAAGGCGACCTCCCGGACTCCGGGAGTAAGGGGGACAAAACCCCCCAGGGCTCCAAGTCCGGCTTTGAACCGGACAGCGCGCTGGAATCTTCAACGGTTCCGGACCGCGGCAGGCGAACTCCTGTCAAGAGGAGCAAGCCTAATGAGCTGGCGTCCTCCATCCAACCGGAGGCGCCGGGGAATGTACTGGAGGTGCTTAAGGGCGCCTCCATCGACGAGGAGTACCGTACTATCATGAGTACGGTGATCCAGAAGGTTCAGTCCGCCAAGAGCGGATTGACCGAAGCTTGTGCTAGCCTTCTAACAGGCTTCGAGGTAAGTAAAAATATGTAAAAATATTACCACATAGACAGTAGCCCCTGATGCTCTGTTTGGCGTTTGGAAAGAAAAGCCAAATAGAGGATCTATTAAATTCGCAGGAGTCTAACAAAAAAGAGTCAATATGCGTATGCAGGCTTCGCTGCTAGCCACCGCCGCACTGACTGCGGAGGTGGGTGCCCTGAAACAGGGCCTCGAGCGGACCGAGCAAGAGCTCGTCCTTGCCAAGCGGCAGCTCGAGGAGAAAGAAGGTAAGAGATACCTTACAGAGAAAGTGCCTATAAAAAGACGCGATTGCAAAAAATAACAGGATTGTACTGCTTATTGTAGGGGCCACGACTGAGGTGGCGACCCTGAAGCAAGCGCTGTCCGAGGCCGAGAAGAGAGCGGCCACGGAGCACCGAGGGAGAGAAATATGAGGCGCAGGTCGGCGAGGCGCAGCAAGAGCTTCAGGTTCTCATGAAAAAACATGAGAGTTTGGAGCTTGACTCTAAAACGCGAGCGTCCGAGCTCGCCGCGGCCGTCAAGACTGCTGAGTCTGCCAAGGCCGAAGCCCAGAAGGCCCTCCAAGAGTTGGAGGAGATGAAAAAGATAGCGGCGGGTAAGGCATTCTTTATGCAAAGCAGAAATATAAAAGTAAACTACTTGTTACTTACCCGAATCCGGAGCTCTCCAGGGGCATTCGCAGATCTTCCCCGCAGTGTATCTGATGCCGCCGCATTCTACCGATCCGAAGAGGGCGGCTCGACGGAGAAGGTGTTCTGGTCTCAATATGTTGAGGCCGGACACCCTGTGCCCTTGAGCGACCAGCTGAAGCAGCTGGTCGAGCTCCACAAGGCGGCCGAACAGGCCATGAAGGGCTCCATAGTTTGGCTGTGGCCTGGAGAGGCCCTGCCTGGGAGCTACTTCGGGCTGGTGCGGCGGCTGGTGGAGGCCTGTCCAAGGCTCGAGGTCATCAAGCACTCTGCCTGCATCGAAGGTGCCCGTAGGGCCCTTGCCCGTGCAAAGGTGCACTGGGGTAAGCTGGACGGTGAGAAGCTTGTGAGGGACGGGCCACCGCCGGGGAAGGAGCATCGCAAGCCCGAGAACTATTACAAGGATGTTCTTGCGGGTGCCCGCCTTGTGGCGGACGAATGTACCAAGGATGTAATTTTTGAATGAAATCGCTCGTGTTTATCCTGTGCGCTGAAAACTTGTTCATATGTGCTAAGCAATGCTTGTTGAATTTAAAATATTATTTTCTGTGCGGCCGTTTATCAAAAAATTGAGAGATGGCCAGTCGTCGGCTTCCGCCCCCATGCCACTAGTGCTGGGGTGTTCGGGATAAACCTGAGCGCTGTTTTTCCCATGTTTGGGTCCTTCGAGGGAGGCGCTCAGCACAATGAACCAGGCAATCAGACTATAATGCTTGAACACTCTCACTTAGCCATAGAACTTTATAATTTTAAATTTCGGCGAAGCCCCTAGTTCGGAAGACCGAGTTCGGGGCGCTATCCACGCCTTGGCCGGACAAAGCCGGCTCCTCACTCGAAGCGACATAAGTCTTTAGGGACTCGAAAAACCTCTCGAACAGCGACCGGTCTCTCGCCTCATCATGACAGTCAGTTTTAGCTTTCTCCACTGAGGTGCTCAGCCCAGCTCAACTGGGGCACAATCGCAGTGGTTCTCCTAGTGCTACCTTAGCCGATATAGCGGAACGTAAGGCACCAAAACATAGGAGCCGGGCAAACCCAACTATTGACCCAAATCATGATTCGGAGCCGATGCATATAGTGCTATAAGTTCGGGGTGCCGCACTTATGAAGTGTTCAGACTTCTTACACCACATTAAGGGGTACTGAAGCCCCTGGTGTATTTGCCGTACCACGGTGTACGGGTGCCACATGTCATTAATGAACATATATATATAAAAAGGAGGTAATGCGAAAAATAGACAAAAAGCTATGCATTGTTTATAAAGAGGCTGCTACCAAAGCAGAACGATATAAATAGTGCGATAAGCAAAAGATATTGGACTATTTAACATGTCCTGGCCAGGGGCAGGCCGCGGAATTGTATTCAAAACAGGTATATTGCTCGTAACAGAGACCACCTGGGAGTTCCATAGTGCGGCATGGCTTGTCTCCTTCCCTGGATCTTGCACCGTTCGTGCGGCAGTTGAATTGCTGAACAGGTCGTCCTAAGTATGGAGTCCTGAAAGTAAGAAAAAAAAGAATTCGGCAGCCCCTAGTACGTTTTAGGCCGTATTTTGGGCTTGCCATTATTGTGCCCCTTCCCCTGCGCCCATGGTATTTCAAGAGCGTAGTTATGTACGCGAAGCACTGGTTCCGCTATGTCGCGAGGGATGGGGTTGGGGCCGCATTGCTACGCCTGCTCAGAACGTGCCAGGCGGTCTTGTTGTAGGTTACTCCGGGCGCGCTTGGCGGTGTCTGGCTTTTTAACGGCCGGACTAGAGAATTGCCTAAAAAGGCTGCTTTGTACTTCTGCTGCGAGGGCCGCCGTGTGTTCCTCCGTTCGGAGGGAGCGCTCTGTGTTTCCGTTGACCGTAATTACTCCTCGAGGGCCTGGCATCTTGAGCTTGAGATATGCGTAGTGCGGCACCGCATTGAACTTTGCAAATGCGGTTCGCCCGAGCAGGGCGTGATAGCCACTGCGAAACGGGACTATATCAAAGATTAACTCTTCGCTTCGGAAATTATCCGGAGATCCGAAGACCACTTCAAGTGTTACTGAGCCTGTGCAGCTGGCCTCTACACCTGGTATAACGCCTTTAAAGGTCGTTTTTGTGGGCTTGATCCTTGAGGGATCGATGCCCATTTTCCGCACTGTATCCTGGTAAAGCAGGTTCAGGCTGCTGCCGCCGTCCATGAGGACTCTTGTGAGATGAAATCTGTCGATAATTGGGTCAAGAACCAATGCAGCAAACCCGCCATGACGGATGCTAGTGGGATGGTCCCTTCGATCAAAGGTGATCGGGCAGGAGGACCATGGGTTGAACTTTGGAGCGACTGGCTCCAGCGCGTATATGTCTCGTAGCGCACGCTTCTGCTCCCTATTGGGAATGTGGGTTGCGTATATCATGTTCACCGTCCGCACTTGTGGGGGAAAACCCTTCTGTCCACTGCTGTTCGGCGGCCTGGGCTCCTCCTCGTCATCGCTGTGTAGCCCCTTGTCTCTGTTTTCGGCTCTTAACTTGCCTGCCTTCTTGAACACCCAACAATCCCTGTTGGTGTGATTTGCTGGCCTTTCGGGGGTGCCATGTATCTGGCACAAGCGGTCGAGTATTCGGTCCAAACTGGACGGGCCCTGAGTATTCTTTTTGAATGGCTTTTTCCGCTGACCGGATTTATAGCCTCTGAATCTGGTATTTACTGCCGTATCCTCGTTGCTGTCGCTGTTAACGCGGCGCTTTTGCTTGTTCCGACGTGTCCTGCCACTTTTGTCCTTGGTATCCGAATTACCAGGGTTCTTCGTTAAGTTGTTGCTGCGGGCAAGCCAGCTATCTTCTCCCGCGCAAAAGCGGGTCATGAGTGTCGTGAGGGCTGCCATAGATTTCGGCTTTTCCTGTCCCAGGTGCCGGGCAAGCCACTCGTCGCGGATATTATGCTTGAAGGCTGCTAGGGCCTCAGCGTCCGGACAGTCGACTATATGGTTTTTCTTTGTTAGGAACCGTGTCCAGAATTGCCTGGCAAATTCC
Source organism: Aegilops umbellulata (assembly GCA_032464435.1). NCBI lineage: Eukaryota > Viridiplantae > Streptophyta > Magnoliopsida > Poales > Poaceae > Aegilops > Aegilops umbellulata. The sequence goes on from CP136057.1 coordinate 621,039,310, forward strand.
TCTGGCTGCTGAATTATGTGGCTTAAGGCATCGGCATCCGGTGGTCGCACATAAGTGCCCTGGAAGTTGTCGAGGAATGCGGCTTCTAGGTCCTCCCAAGAACCGATTGAGTCTGCTGGCAAGCTGTTGAGCCAATGCCGGGCCGGTCCCTTGAGTTTGAGTGGGAGGTATTTGATGGCATGTAGATTATCACCACGGGCCATGTGGATATGAAGGAGATAATCCTCGATCCAAACCGCGGGATCTGTTGTGCCATCGTATGATTCAATGTTTACGGGTTTGAAGCCCTCAGGGATTTTATGATCCATTACTTCATCTGTGAAGCATAGTGGGTGTCCGGCGCCTCTATACTGGGCTATACCACGACGCAGCTCGGAGGAGCTTTGTCCATTGTGTCCGGCCCGACCGGATTTATCGTATCCAGAGTGACGATCACCGTCATGTGTCGTGGGGCGCCCGCGCGATCCGTAGATCGACCTTGTTTGCCTTGCCTTGTCCTCCAGTATATCTCGCAGGTTCGGCGCGTTTTCCCGTGCCTTAGCATGTTTTGAGCGGCGTCGGGGCATGGCTTGAGTGGAGGGCTTAGAGGCCTCTCTGTCGCGGCCACGAGGTGGCCGGTCGGCCATGTCATGCGCTAGTGATGTAGGTGCTTCCTCCACTAATCGGGGTAGCAGCCTGCGCTTTGGGTAACGCTTGGAGGGGCATTCGAGTTCATACTCTTCGGCCGCAAGGACTTCAGTCCATCTGTCAGCTAGCAAATCTTGATCAGCTCTAAGTTGTTGTTGCTTTTTCTTGAGGCTGCTTGCCGTGGCTAAAAGCTTGCGTTTGAAACGCTCTTGTTCGGCGGGGTCTGATGGTACGACGAATTCGTCGTCGTCGAGGCTTGCCTCATCTTCGGAGGGAGGCATGTAGTTACCGTCCTCAACCTCTCGGTCTGCCGCCCTCTCATGAGGGCTGGCTTCTCCATCTTCCTGTGCCGAATCTTGCTGGAGGGGGTGTTCTTCAGCGCTATCCGGAGTAGTATTATCTCCGGTGCCGGAATCACCATTTTTGCTTTGGCGGGATTTAGAGCGGCGCCGCTGACGTCGGCGTTTGGGATGTTTCTTAGAAGTATCATCTCCCGCTTTTTCATCGCCATCTCCATCTTTTGGAGCGTCCACCATATATATGTCATAAGACGAGGTGGCCTTCCAGTGCCCTACAGGTGCTGGTTCCTGTTCGTCTCCTGCGTCGTCGTCCATGCCATCGATGTCTTCGGAGTCAAAGTCGAGCATGTCGGTTAATTCGTCGACAGTGGCTACAAAGTGGGTGGTGGGTGGGCTTTGAATTTCTTCGTCGTCCGTATCCCATCCTTGCTGACCATAGTCCGGCCAGGGCTCTCCCGATAAAGAGAGAGACTTTAGTGAGTTCAGGATGTCGCTGAAGGGCGAGTGCTGAAAGATGTTCGCGGCGGTGAACTCCATGATCGGCGCCCAATCAGATTCGATTGGCAGGGGCGCGGGGGGTTCGGAGTCCGGAGGGGAATCCGGATCCTCAGAGTCACGGGTCATGCAGAGTGCGGGGCTGGTATCTGGCTTGATCGCTTTTGAGATCGCAGCCCCTGAGGTGGCGTCCAACCGCTCACCCTCGATCGGCGCCGCATGTTCCAAATTAAGGGTCGGAACCGACGCGCGTGCGGGCTCCAGGGCACTGTTCGGCGGCAAAGCTAGATCATGCCCATCGAGACAGTGCGGCGCACTTGGCTGTGGATCGAATCCATCGAAGATCAAGTCCCCGCGGATGTCAGCCGTGTAGTTTAAACTTCCAAACCTGACCTAATGGCCAGGGGCGTAGCTTTTGATCTGCTCCAGGCGGCCAAACGAATTGGCCCGCAGTGCGAAGCCGCCGAAGACGAAGATCTGTCCGGGGAGAAAAGTCTCACCCTGGACCGCATCGTCGTTGATGATCAAAGAGCCATCGGGCCTAAAAGTGACGACACAGAGGAACTCTCAATGAAAGCACCAATGTCGGTGTCAAAACCGGCGGATCTCGGGTAGGGGGTCCCGAACTGTGCGTCTAGGCCGGATGGTAACAGGAGACAAGGGACACGAAGTTTACCCAGGTTTGGGCCCTCTCGATGGAGGTAAAACCCTACTCATGCTTGATTAATATTGATGATATAGGTAGTACAAGAGTAGATCTAGCACGAGATCAAGGAGGCTAAACCCTAGAAGCTAGCCTATGGTATGATTGTTGTATGATGAAGTTGTCCTACGGACTAGAACCCTCCGGTTTATATAGACACCGGATAGGGTTAGGGTTACACAAAGTCGGTTACAATGGTAGGAGATCTTGAATATCTGCATCGCCAAGCTTGCCTTCCACGCCAAGGAAAGTCTCATCCGGACAAGGGACGAAGTCTTCAATCTTGTATCTTCATAGTCCAGGAGTCCGGCTGAAGGTATTGTCCGGCTATCCGAACACCCCCTAATCCAGGACTCCCTCAATGGGCGATGGCCATGGTGGGATAGACAAGGTTGCTTCTTCGTGGACCCTTCGTGGGTGGAGCCCTCTGTGGACTCGCGCAACCGTTACCCTTCGTGGGTTGAAGTCTCCATCAACGTGGATGTAGGATAGCACCACCTATCGGAACCACGCCAAAAACATCCGTGTCTCCAATTGCGTTTGAATTCTCCAAACCCTTCCCTTTACATTCTTGCAAGTTGCATGCTTTACTTTCCGCTGCCTATATACTCTTTGCATGCTTGCTTGAATTGTGTGATGATTGCTTGACTTGTCCTAAAGTAGCTAAAATCTGCTAAACTCTAAAATTTGGGAAAAGGTTAAGTTTTTATTGGTCAAGTAGTCTAATCACCCCCCCTCTAGACATACTTCAAGGTCCTACAGAAGAACATAGTGCTACTTTGAAGCAGAAGTGTGGTAAAAGGATAGTAATATTGCCCATTTTTCTCTTTTTTTGATGGGCTTATTTGGCCTCTTTTTTTATTTAGGCTTCTTTGGCCTCTCTCTTTTTTTGGGGCAATGCTCTAATAATGTTGATCATCACACTTTTATTTACTTACAACTCAATATTACAACTCGATACTAGAACAAAAATATGACTCTATATGAATGCCTCCGGCGGTGTACCAGGATGTGCAATGATCTAGCGTAGCAATGACATCAAAAAATGGACAAGCCATGAAAACATCATGCTAGCTATCTTACGATCATGCAAAGCAATATGACAATAAATGCTCAAGTCATGTATATGATGATGATGGAAGTTGCATGGCAATATATCTCGGAATGGCTATGAAAATGCCATGATAGGTTGGTATGGTGGTTGTTTTGAGGAAGATATAAGGAGGTTTATGTGTGATAGAGTGTATCATATCACGGGGTTTGGATGCACCGGCAAAATTTGCACCGACTCTCGAGGTGAGTAAGGGCAATGCACGGTACCAAAGAGTCTAGCAATGATGGAAGGGTGAGAGTGCGTATAATCCATGGACTCAACATTAGTCATAAAGAACTCACATACTTATTGCAAAAATCTATTAGTCATCGAAACAAAGTACTACGCGCATGATCCTAGGGGGATAGATTGGTAGGAAAAAAGACCATCGCTCGTCCCCGACCGTCACTCATAAGGAAGACAATCAATAAATAAATCATGCTCCGACTTCGTTCCATAACGGTTCACCATACGTGCATGCTACGGGAATCACAAACTTCAACACAAGTATTTCTACGATCCACAACTGCCCACTAGCATGACTCTAATATCACCATCTTTATATCGCAAAACTATTGCAAGGAATCAAACATATCATATTCAGTGATCTACAAGTTTTATGTAGGATTTTATGACTAACCATGTGAATGACCAATTCCTGTCAACTCTCTAAATTGATATAAGTGAAGCAAGAGAGTTTAATTCTTTCTACAAAAGATATGCCCACGCTCTAACAAATATAAGTTAAGCAAAAGAGCATTCTACAAATGGCGGTTTTCTATGTGAAGAGAAACAGGCAATCCAAACCTCAAATGATATAAGTGAAGCACATGAAGCATTCTATAAAGCCATACTCAAAAGATATAAGTGAAGTGCAAAGAGCATTCTACAAATCAACCATGGACTATATCATACCAGCATGGTGCATCAAAGAAAAGTGAAAACTAAATGCAAAAGACGCTCCAAGATTTGCACATATCGCATGAACGAAACGAATCCGAAAACATGCCGATACTTGTTGAAGAAAGATGCTATGCCTTCCGGGGCATCCCCAAGCTTAGACGCTTGAGTATCCTTGAATATTTACTTGTGGTGCCTTGGGCATCCCCAAACTTGAGCTCTTGCCTCTCCTCCTTTTCCTCATATCGAGACCTCCTCGATCTTCGAACACTTCATCCACACAAAACTTCAACAGAAAACTCGGTAAGATCCGTTAGTATAATAAAGCAAATCACCACTCTAAGTACTGTTGCAAACCAATTCATATTTTGTTTTTGCATTGTAGCTACTGTAATATAACTTCTCCATGGCTTAATCCACTGATAGGAAATGATAGTTTCATCAAAACAAGCAAACTATGCATCAAAAACAAAATCTGTCTAAAACAGAACAGTCTGTAATAATCTGAACATTCACCATACCTCTGGTACTCGAAAAATTATACGAAAATTGGGAAAAGTAAAAAATTTGTCTAGAAAGACAGTGCAAAAAGTTTCAGAACTATTTGACGTTCCAGTAGAAAATGTAAAATCGCGCACTACGGCCAAAGTTTCTGTCCTGCACCGCACAAACCAACAAGCATTGTAAACATCCCAAAGGCAAACCTTGGCACATTATTTTTATAATACAATGGAATTGTACAAGGGGATTATTATTTTTGTTGAAAAGTTTCTGTAATCAAGGTTCACAAAGTTTCCGTGAGCATGAACAAAGTTCAAGGAGCTCCCCTACTTCAACAATGCTTGTCTCTCTCACTTTCACTTTCCTTTTTGAAAAAGTTTTCTCTAATTTTTTGTTTTTAAACTTTATAAAAGCACTCAACAGAAATAAATGACTGTCTAAATATTCTGGGTTGTCTCCCTGGCAGCACTTTCTTTAAAGCCATTAAGCTAGGCATATAGTGCTCAAGTAATGGATCCACCCGGATCCCAAGGTATATGTAACGCCCTCGATGCGGCTATATCTCCCACGTGTCGAAGCACGACTTAGAGGCATAACCGCATTGAAAGCAATGTCGCAAGTGAGGTAATCTTCACACAACCCATGTAATACATAAGGGAAAGAGATACATAGTTGGCTTACAATCGCCACTTCACACATTACATGAGTAAAGCATTACATCATACAGATACAATCAAGGTCCGACTACGGAACCAAAATAAAAGAAGACTACCCCAAATGCTACACAGATCCCCGATCGTCCCGACTGGGCTCCACTAATGATCAACTGAAATGAAACAACACAATGAACAAGATCTTCATCGAGCTCCTCCTTGAGCTCGGGTACATCACCTGCATGGTTTCATCGGCACCTGCGAACTGGTTTTGGAAGTATCTGTGAGTCACGGGGACTCATCAATCTCACACCCGCGAGATCAAAACTATTTAAGCTTATAGGTAGGGCAAAAGATATGAGGTGGAGCTGCAGCAAGCGACTAGCATATATGGTGGCTAACATACGCAAATGAGAGCGAGAAGAGAAGGCAAAGCATGGTCGATGAACTATGATCAAGAAGTGATCCTAGAACGACCTACGTCAAGCATAACTCCAACACCGTGTTCACTTCCCGGACTCCGCCGAGAAGAGACCATCACGGTTACACACGCGGTTGGTGTATTTTAATTAAGATCAACTTTGGGTTTTCTACAACCGGACATTAATAAATTCCCATCTGCCACATAACCGCAGGCACGGCTTTCGAAAGATCAAACCCTGCAGGGGTGTCCCAACTTAGCCCATGATAAGCTCTCGCGATCAACGAAGGATATTCCTTCTCCCCAGGAAGACCCGATCAGTCTCGGAATCCCGGCTACAAGACATTTCGACAGTAATAAAACAAGTCCAGCAAAGCCGCCCGATGCGCCGACATCCTGATAGGAGCTGCACATATCTCGTTCTCAGGGCAACACCGGATGAGCTGTCCGTACAACTAAAACCAGACCTCAAGTTTCCTTGAGGTGTCGCTGCAAAGCGCTCTAGTTCGGGCCAACACTTAGACAAGCATTGGCCCGGGGGGGGGGGGCTGAATAAAGATGACCCTCGGGCTGGCCGACCCAAGGGAAAGGGGTAGGTGGTAGGCAAATGGTAAAACCAATGTTGGGCCTTGCTGGAAAAGTCTTATTCAAAGCGAACTGTCAAGGGGGTCCCATAAATCACCCGACCGCGTTAGGGACGCAAAATCCGGGAACATAACACCGATATGACGGAAACTAGGGCGGCAAGAGTGGAACAAAACACCAGGCATAAGGCCGAGCCTTCCACCCTTTACCAAGTATATAGATGCATTAATTAAATAACATATATTGTGATATCCCAACAAGTAAACATGTTCCAACAAGGAACAATATCTCCATGTTCCAACAAGGAACAAACTTCATCTTCACCTGCAACTAAGAACGCTATAAGAGGGGCTGAGCAAAGCGGTAACATAGCCAAACAACGGTTTGCTAGGACAAGGTGGGTTAGAGGCTTGGTTTTACAATATGGGAGGCATGATAAGCAAGTGGTAGGTATCGCAGCATAGGCATAGCAAAAGAGCGAGCAACTAGCAAGCAAAGATAGAAGTGATTTCGAGGGTATGGTCATCTTGCCTGAGATCCCGCAAGGAAGAAGAACGAGTCCATGAAGAAGACAAACGGACGTAGTCGAACGAATCCTCACAACTCCGGAACGAAACCGAAGCTAACGAGAGAAGCAACCCGGAAACAAACAAACAACATAGTAAACAACCATCACATAAACATGGCATGATGCACAATCAAGTATGATGCATGTCCGGTTTAAAGAGGCATGGCATGGCAAAATGCAACAAGCAATACTACAAGTTAAGTGGAGCTCAATATGCAACGGGTTGCATATTGGAGAAACACCACATCAATTATTTAGTTCTCTCTCGGTTATGTACCCAACAATATTAAATGTTGTTAAGCATGTCAAGAGGTGAAACATAAAGGGATTATCTATCTAAACAATTTAAATGGGGCCGGATATAGCAAACCACAAATCCGGTAAATCCCCATATGCATTAGTAAAATAACGCAAACAACAATTTGAACCATCTTAATGTTGTTAACATGATGCGGATGACATGATCAAGTTTTAAGCCATATTCATGGGAATTTCGATAAAAGCTTATTAAGGAGCATTTTTGTCATCGTGGCAGAAACAAAAGGGGTGCCACGACGATGATAAAGAAACGGTGCCACGGCAACGTTCCGGTTCTGGTAACTCGATTGAGATATCGATGCAAAGGAGAAGTGTGCGGTTGCGTGCAGAAGATGGTGGGGCGCTCCCGGATACCGGGTGTCCCACGAGTTGGCGACAAGGAAACGAGTGACAAATTGGACATGGTGCAAACACGAGCAGCTCAAACATCGCAAGCATTCGTTCACGGACGTCGTCTCAGGGTTATACCTTCGGAGCGTGCAAAGGAGACGGTTCTCGTTCGTAGAGGGAAGTAGAGGAAGTAGTCGTTCTCGGGCGTCAAGGGAAGTAGTGGTTCACGCGACGGTAGTCGAAGTAGTCGTTCTCACACGCTCTAGGGTCGACGGTAGAGGTACTCGTGATCTTGGCGGCGGTAGACGTTCACGTTCGTTTCAGAGAGGTACTTGATGACTCCAACGTCTTCGGGGCGACGGTAGTAGTACACGGTCCGTAGTCTAACTGGAAGGGTCGTCGATGTCGTGGTACTCGGTGACATGCATGGGATGGTAGTTGTACACGTTCATATACTTCCAGTGTCTTTCGTAGAGGTACTTGGCGTCCGGTGCGGTACTTGGCGAATCCCAGACGTAGAGGTACACTTGTTGAAGCGGAACTTGACGAAATCCCTCTGGAGGTAGCCGTCCATGGTCGTACTCAGGTTGACGTGCAACACAATGGTCTTCATGGATCGTAGTTGAACTTGGCGGTCCGTATGGTTCACCGTAGACGAACTTGGCGACAAAGATTCTTGTGCTCACGAAACGGCAAAGAGACACAGCAGCAGCGCTGCTGCTCGGGGACGTCGCGCTCGGTCAATGCAGAGGCCGGAGATGGCAGAACGGCAGCAGGCAGAGAGGGCCGACGAGAGGATGCAGGCGAGGTGGTTGTCCATGGCAGCGGAAGGGAAGCAGTAGGCTGGACCGTGCAGCAGCGGACGAGGGACTCCGGGACGGCATGGAGGTCGAGGATGATGAGCTCGAGGCGGCACTGGAGCATGGAGGCGCGGCGGCCGGACGAAGCAGGGAGGCGCGATGGAGGTCGCCGGCGCAGAGAAGTCGCAGGCGAGGTGCGAGCGTAGCAAAGGAGAGGAGGCGGCGCTGGAGGAGGGAAGACTGCAGGGGCAGCGATGGTCGACGACGAGGGCGACGGGGAGGTCCGGTGGCACGGCACCAAGGGAAGCAAGGAGAAGGTCGAGCGCGGGGTCTCGCGGTGGAGGCGGCGAGGGGATCGAGTGCAGGGAGCTCCTCTCCCTGGCTCGATGCGTGCGTGCGTGTGTGTGTGTGTGTGTGTGTGGCGGCGGGCAGAGGGAACGAGAGGGAGAGATGGGGATCGGGAGAGAGCGTGGCTAGGGTTAAGGGCAGGGGGTCGGCTGGGCCTTGGCCTTGGTGGGTCGGCCTGGCTGCTAGGCTTGTCTCTCTCTCTCTCTCAAGAAAAATAAAAACAAAACAGAGAATTAGGAGAAAGGAAAAGAGAGAAGAGAAGGTTAGGGGAAGAATTTGGGCATGGGGTTAATTTTATTGGACTCACAAAAATCTGCTTGGTCCGAGAAAATAGAAGTGAGCATGTGAGAGAAGACTGGATTCGAACTCGTATGAATTAAATTCAAATGAGTTTGAATAAGAAGTGGGCATGATTGCAAGATTAAATTAGGAGTGCCCCAAAATATTGAGACTTTAGGAGGAGCCTCAATAAAAGAGATAAAAAATTGTTGGCAAAGTTTGAGGCAAGGAATTGAGATAGAAAATGCATGGAACTTAAACTGCAGGTGTGTTATGGTGATTCCAAAGATAATGGATATTTTTTAATATAGCTCCCTAATACTATTGGGAGGATATATGTTATAAAGAGAAATCACCATGTGCATTTCCCTCGACTTAAATGAATCGAAGATCCATATAATTTATTTAGAAGAGGTCTTTAAAAATTAAATGACATGCTGGCATGATGACATGATGCAATGCACATGATGCAAGGAACCAAAACGAAATCACCCGACAACACTCAGAAACATGGAAGGCATCTGAAGCTCTGGTCTTGGGGCGTTACAACACTCCACCACTACGAGAGGATCTCGTACCAAGATCTAGGATGGCACCGGAGAGAAACGGAGGAGGAAAAGAAGAGGTAACACTAGGTTGCTTCTTTGACAAACGAGTGAAACCAAAGAACCTTGATAGGTAGAGCAATTTAAAAGAAAGAGTACAACAGAGATGAACGAGATTGCAAACAATCCGGTAGAAAAGAGGAACAAGGAGTATTACGAGAACTTGAAGGTTGAAAAGAGAAAAAAAAACTTGATGAGATGAAAGATATTGAAGAGATGATACACACTAAGGTTAATGGATAAGCAAGAAAAGAACACGATCCCCAGAAAACGAGGTGATGGGTGAAGAGCACAACATCACAATGTCTCCGTAACGAAAGAATAGAAGTTAGATCGTTGGGATAAAGGGACGGAGAAGAAAATGACAACTTTTGCCACAAGTGAGCTTGGAAAGTACCCTTCCAAGAAGGTTAGAACGGAGTTGTTGGAAAACCAACAACGAAACGAATAAGCTTGTAGTGGGCTTAAGGAAACAACTCAAAACTTAGAGGTGAATAGAAGCCACTATGGAAAAACAATTGATTGCTTGAGAGCATCACAGAGATGAAAAACTCTTTCACCGAGAAGAGAAGAAGAAACTTGGATCATTAATAAGCACCATAATTAGCAACATACCTTAGGGAAGGCTTTAGGTGAAATCTTTACCAAGATAACTCCAATGGAGGGATTGATGGATTTAAATATCTCATTCTTGACAACAAATGAATCATGAAACATGAATGAAACTGTCAAAATGACATAACACCACCTCAAAAGATAAGGTCAAAAGAATTGCACTTCGGAATGCAAGATGAAGAATGCTTGAACTCGTCAAAACAAGACATGTGTTGACACACCATGTTTATTTGAGAGTATAGCTTGGCGGATCTTGACTCCGAGAGAAATCTTGATGAACAATTGAAGAATGGAAAGAATCCTTAACGAACCACCATGTAGAGCCTCCATGAAGAAACTCCGGTAATGAAAGGATGATAGAAAGAAAGAGAAGTTGAAAATACAAGGTGAAGCCTTGCAATGATTTAGATGGAGCTTTGAGATGATATAACCGAGAAAACTTGGAACTCCGGAAAGAAAGATGAACACATGAAACCGAGAGAAATGACATGACGAACCACTCTGGAAAGAAGAAACTCGATCGCTTGGATGAAACAAGAATAAGAATTATGTTATGCACCTCCTTCACCAATTTAAATTGATGACAAGCAACGGATTTGGCATACTACTTATTCTCGTAGAAAGAATTAAGAGATATATAGCGCAACCTTGGGAAGGTCTTCAATGAACCACCGGTAGGATTGAAACAACGAATAAATCTATATGATAACGAAGGAAGAGAACTCTTGAACGAACCACCGTAAGAATTGAAAATGAACGAAGAAAAGATAAAGAAACACCGGGAAGAATTAGAAAATGAACGAAGATACTTGAGAGAATTTAGATACAAGTGAACGCAGAGATCCTGAGCTGATTAGATAATACTTGAATGATGCACCGGTATGATTTGGAGAACGAGAGCTCAAAGCTTGAATGAATAATTCTGAGATGATGGGCTTCGGAGAATCAAACTGAAAAGACTTCTGAAATGCTCCGGATGGGTGAAAAGAATTCTCGCAATCAAAAATAATTATGAGAGGATGGCATCAAAGCTAGAACCATGAATCTTGAAGAGAATGGATCAAGATTTAAGAGAAACTCTTCTTCGGTCTTCAAATGTTGAGAATGATGATGAGAACCACCACCATGAATTGTTGAGGCACTCCGGAATGAAAATTTGGGAAGGTTGAACCAATGATGAAAAGAATTTGGAAGATCTAGGAGAAAGACATGACTGGTGAAAATTCATTCTTACGTCAAGCTTCGAAAAGAATTCGAGAATAACTCCGGGATAATTAGAAGAGTCAGGTAAGATCCTGGGAAAAGACCTATGGGTTAGGGCCCACTCAAAGAAAAAACACCATTGAACGATTACTTGAAAGGGAGATTGCACCGGTTGATTTAAATGGCTTGAATGAGGTAACATCCTCAAAAGAACTTGAGTGAATTGAGAATGGAAACTTGAAACTTCTGAGATATCTTCATCACTCCGGAACAAATGAATAGTGAGAGGTGAATGATTAAGAGGTGCACCGGTACGAGAAAACATTTGAAACGAGGAAAAAAAGGTATGATCGACACCGAAAGCTTGAATTGAAACCACCGGAGAAGAAAAGAATGACGAATGATGAACTTGAAGCTCCGTTAGTATCTTCATGGAAATCACCGGATAAGAACATTGACGGAAAAGAATGGAGAGACTTATCATTTATAAGATGGATACTTGATTAAGAAATCTGAGTCCTTGAAGAAAAAGGGTGGGAGGGCGGGAAAATCAAAGACAATTTGGGACGGATGGAACAAGCAACGTTGGGAAAAACTGAGAGGTGATCTTGTGAATGTTGAAATGATCGGATCCACTTGAAGAGAAGCACACCGGTTGGAAAAGATTGAAAAGACAACCTTGATGAACAAGAAGGATTAGTATCCACATAGGAATATGAGAACACCGCTTAGAATAAGGTATGGATTCAACATTTGACTTCGAAGCAACTCGAATACCACAAAACAAAACAAAAAAACAAAGGATTGGCTTGCAGAATAAGCCGGAACAAATACATATGATAGAGATTTACCCAATGCCATATCATGCATCTGTCGGAAAGATATTCTAGGAGCTACTTGAATTCCCACTTATAAACTCCCGAAACTTTCTGGTTATGCAATCAGGTGTTGGGGATACAGGGGACACAAAATATATCACCCAAACTAACAATACCTAGATCCAGCTGTATCCATCCTTCAACACATAACCAAGAAACCTTCAGAAATCGTCTACCTCAACCTTCGAAAAGCATCCGTTATACGAGTTATGGCAATACTCCCGCACTCGCCTCAGTACCGGGCTATCAGGGTTATCTCACCAACAACTGTACAAAAGAGATTTTCGATGTCGGCGTACTAAACTCAGGTATTCCAGAACTGCAACGATAAAATTATGACGACAACACCTCGGAGCTCAACTCCCCGGGACACTTCCACTAAACCCCTGCTGACAGGAGGCACCAAGACAATGTTGTCATCACAAAACCATCGGAACGATTCTAAGATACCCGCGTGATCCTAATTTTTTTTAGTGAAATTTGAGAAGAGAGAAGTCAAAACTCTACGTCAGGATGCCTTACCAGAGCGATGAGGAGACTGGGAAGTAAAAATAATTCCTAAACTCTCCGATACATAATTCCTAAATGACTCAAAACATTTTTCTAGACACAACTCGGCCGCTAAAAATGATCAATCAGTGGGGCCTCCTAAGGTCGGGGAAGGCTCTGATACCAACTTGTAACGCCCTCGATGCGGCTATATCTCCCACGTGTCGAAGCACGACTTAGAGGCATAACCGCATTGAAAGCAATGTCGCAAGTGAGGTAATCTTCACACAACCCATGTAATACTTAAGGGAAAGAGATACATAGTTGGCTTACAATCGCCACTTCACACAATACATGAGTAAAGCATTACATCATACAGATACAATCAAGGTCCGACTACGGAACCAAAATAAAAGAAGACTACCCCAAATGCTACACAGATCCCCGATCGTCCCGACTGGGCTCCACTAATGATCAACTGAAATGAAACAACACAATGAACAAGATCTTCATCGAGCTCCTCCTTGAGCTCGGGTACGTCACCTGCATGGTTTCATCGGCACCTGCAAACTGGTTTTGGAAGTATCTGTGAGTCACGGGGACTCAGCAATCTCACACCCGCGAGATCAAAACTATTTAAGCTTATAGGTAGGGCAAAAGATATGAGGTGGAGCTGCAGCAAGCGACTAGCATATATGGTGGCTAACATACGCAAATGAGAGCGAGAAGAGAAGGCAAAGCACGGTTGATGAACTATGATCAAGAAGTGATCCTAGAACAACCTACGTCAAGCATAACTCCAACACCGTGTTCACTTCCCGGACTCCGCCGAGAAGAGACCATCACGGTTACACACGCGGTTGGTGTATTTTAATTAAGATCAACTTCGGGTTTTCTACAACCGGACATTAACAAATTCCCATCTGCCACATAACCACGGGCACGGCTTTCGAAAGATCAAACCCTGCAGGGGTGTCCCAACTTAGCCCATGATAAGCTCTCGCGATCAACGAAGGATATTCCTTCTCCCCGGGAAGACCCGATCAGTCTCGGAATCCCGGCTACAAGACATTTCGACAGTAATAAAACAAGTCCAGCAAAGCCGCCCGATGCGCCGACATCCTGATAGGAGCTGCACATATCTCGTTCTCAGGGCAACACCGGATGAGCTGTCCGTACAACTATAACCAGACCTCAAGTTTCCTTGAGGTGGCGCTGCAAAGCGCTCTAGTTCGGGCCAACACTTAGACAAGCATTGGCCCGGGGGGGGGGGCTGAATAAAGATGACCCTCGGGCTGGCCGACCCAAGGGAAAGGGGTAGGTGGTAGGCAAATGGTAAAACCAATGTTGGGCCTTGCTGGAAAAGTCTTATTCAAAGCGAACTGTCAAGGGGGTCCCATAAATCACTCGACCGCGTTAGGGACGCAAAATCCGGGAACATAACACCGATATGACGGAAACTAGGGCGGCAAGAGTGGAACAAAACACCAGGCATAAGGCCAAGCCTTCCACCCTTTACCAAGTATATAGATGCATTAATTAAATAAGATATATTGTGATATCCCAACAAGTAAACATGTTCCAACAAGGAACAATATCTCCAAGTAGATAGAAGTGATTTTGAGGGTATGGTCATCTTGCCTGAGATCCCGCAAGGAAGAAGAACGAGTCCATGAAGAAGACAAACAGACGTAGTCGAACGAATCCTCACAACTCCGGAACGAAACCGAAGCTACCGAGAGAAGCAACCCGGAAACAAACAAACAACATAGTAAACAACCATCACATAAACATGGCATGATGCACAATCAAGTATGATGCATGTCCAGTTTAAAGAGGCATGGCATGGCAAAATGCAACAAGCAATACTACAAGTTAAGTGGAGCTCAATATGCAACGGGTTGCATATTGGAGAAACACGACATCAATTATTTAGTTCTCTCTCGGTTATGTACCCAACAATATTAAATGTTGTTAAGCATGTCAAGAGGTGAAACATAATGGGATTATCTATCTAAACAATTTAAATGGGGCCGGATATAGCAAACCACAAATCCGGTAAATCCCCATATGCATTAGTAAAATAATGCAAACAACAATTTAAACCATCTTAATGTTGTTAACATGATGCGGATGACATGATCAAGTTTTAAGCCATATTCATGAGAATGTCGATAAAAGCTTATTAAGGAGCATTTTTGTCATCGTGGCGGAAACAAAAGGGGTGCCACGGCGACGATAAAGAAACGGTGCCACGGTAACGTTCCGGTTCCGGTAACTCGATCGAGATACCGATGCAAAGGAGAAGTGTGCGGTTGCGTGCAGAAGATGGTGGAGCGCTCCCGGATACCGGGTGTCCCACGAGTTGGCGACAAGGAAACGAGTGACAAATTGGACATGGTGCAAACACGAGCAGCTCAAACATCGCAAGCATTCGTTCACGGACGTCGTCTCAGGGTTATACCTTCGGAGCGTGCAAAGGAGACGGTTCTCATTTGTAGAGGGAAGTAGAGGAAGTAGTCGTTCTCGGACGTCGATGGAAGTAGTGGTTCACGCGACGGTAGTCGAAGTAGTCGTTCTCACACGCTCTAGGGTCGACGGTAGAGGTACTCGTGATCTTGGCGGCGGTAGACGTTCACGTTCGTTTCAGAGAGGTACTTGATGACTCCAACGTCTTCGGGGCGACGGTAGTAGTACACGGTCCGTAGTCTAACTGGAAGGGTCGTCGATGTCATGGTACTCGGTGACATGCACGGGATGGTAGTTGTACACGTTCATATACTTCCAGTGTCGTTCGTAGAGGTACTTGGCGTCCGGTGCGGTACTTGGCGAATCCCAGACGTAGAGGTACACTTGTTGAAGCGGAACTTGACGAAATCCCTCTGGAGGTAGCCGTCCATGGTCGTACTCATGTTGACGTGCAGCACAATGGTCTTGATGGATCGTAGTTGAACTTGGCGGTCCGTATGGTATACCATAGACGAACTTGGCGACAGAGATTCTTGTGCTCACAAAACGGCAAAGAGACACAGCAGCAGCGCTGCTGCTCGGGGACGTCGCGCTCGGTCAACGCAGAGGCCGGAGATGGCAGAACGACAGCAGGGAGAGAGGGCCGACGAGAGGATGCAGGCGAGGTGGTTGTCCATGGCAGCGGAAGGGAAGCAGTAGGCTGGACCGTGCAGCAGCGGACGAGGGACTCCGGGACGGCATGGAGGTCGAGGATGATGAGCTCGAGGCGGCACTGGAGCATGGAGGCGTGGCGGCCGGACGAAGCAGGGAGGCGCGATGGAGGTCGCCGGCGCGGAGAAGTCGCAGGCGAGGTGCGAGCGTAGCAGAGAAGAGGAGGCGGCGCTGGAGGAGGGAAGACTGCAGGGGAAGCGATGGTCGACGGCGAGGGCGACGAGGAGGTCCGATGGCACGGCACCAAGGGCAGCAAGGAGAAGGTCGGGCGCGGGGTCTCGCGATGGAGGCGGCGAGGGGATCGAGTGCAGGGAGCTCCTCTCCCTGGCTCGATGCGTGCGTGTGTGTGTGTGTGGCGGTGGGCAGAGGGAACGAGAGGGAGAGATGGGGATCGGGAGAGAGCGTGGCTAGGGTTAAGGGCAGGGGGTCGGCTGGGCCTTGGCCTTGGTGGGTCGGCCTGGCTGCTAGGCTAGGCTCTCTCTCTCTCAAGAAAAATAAAAACAAAACAGAGAATTAAGAGAAAGGAAAAGAGAGAAGAGAAGGTTAGGGGAAGAATTTGGGCATGGGGTTAATTTTCTTGGACTCACAAAAATCTGCTTGGTCCGAGAAAATATAAGTGAGCATGTGAGAGAAGAATGGATTCGAACTCGTATGAATTAAATTCAAATGAGTTTGAATAAGAAGTGGGCATGATTGCAAGATTAAATTAGGAGTGCCCCAAAATATTGAGACTTTAGGAGGAGCCTCAATAAAAGAGATAAAAAATTGTTGGCAAAGTTTGAGGCAAGGAATTGAGATAGAAAATGCATGGAACTTAAACTGCAGGTGTGTTATGGTGATTCCAAAGATAATGGATATTTTTTAATATAGCTCCCTAATACTATTGGGAGGATATATGTTATAAAGAGAAATCACCATGTGCATTTCCCTCGACTTAAATGAATCGAAGATCCATATAATTTATTTAGAAGAGGTCTTTAAAAATTAAATGACATGCTGGCATGATGACATGATGCAATGCACATGATGCAAGGAACCAAAACGAAATCACCCGACAACACTCAGAAACATGGAAGGCATCTGAAGCTCTGGTCTTGGGGCGTTATAGTATATCAAAGCCAATTTGAATCAACAATGATTTAGAATTTAGTAGTGAGCACAAAATAACATATATCATGTAATGACGAAGTCTAACTCTCTTCCTATGCATCGGCATGTCATAAAAGAACAATTCATGCACACAAAGTAAAGGCCAATGCATAGTATAAACAGTTTCTTGCAATTTAATCATGTTGGAAACATAGAGAGGTGGAGATATAGTTCCTCTCTCATAATAATTGCAAGTAGGAGCATCAAGCACATGCATATTATACTCATCAAAATCATCATATGCAACGGTAAAAGGCAACCCATCAATATAATCCTTAATAAGGGTAAACTTCTCCGATATAGTGTAGTTGGGAGAATTCAAAAAGATAATAGGACTATCATGCGTGGGTGCAATAGCAACAATTTCATGTTTAACATAAGGAACTATATCAAGTTCATCTCCATAAGCATAATTCATATTGGCATCTTGGCCACAAGCATAGCAAGCATCATCAAAAAGGGATAATTCAAGAGAATCAACGGGATCATAACAATCATCATAGCAATCATCCTTTGGTAAGTACGAAGGGAATTCAAATAATGTACGGGTGATCAATCCGCTCTTCCTCCTTTTGTTCTTTTCCCTCCTCCTCATCTTTTTCATCCAATGAGCTCACAATGTCATTAATTTCTTCTTCCATAGACTCCTGCAAAATATTAGTCTCTTCTTGGACAGCAGGGGAGTCCTGAATATAAGGTTTAACATAGGCATTAGAAGCATAATTATCATAACAATATTGAAGTATGGCAAAATTTTCAGATTTGTAAAGAGTAGCATCATACTTTTCAATCAAAGAAGCAATTTCATAGGCACACTTAAAAGCAACAAATTCTTCAATTTCTTGAACATCATAGTAATTATAAACACCCTTAGCATACGAAGATACGATTCCATTATCACTAAACTAACATTGGTAGGGAAGGTGTTTCTTAGGGTTTTCAGAACAGCAAGTAACATCATATATTTCACATAAATTCGAAGCATAACATTGCAAACGATGAATTTGATCCAGTAAAAGTTCCCTCTTTTGAGATAAGCGGTGTCGCACATAACAAGCATGCTCATCTAAAGATTTGCCCTCAACTAAGCTAGTTGGGGTTTCAGAACGAGCACAAAGGGATCGAAGATGATCCAAGTAAAAAGCTTCAGGAGTGTGATAGATTTTGAGTGGTTCTTCAACCATTGGTGCAGTAGGTACAACTATTTTTTTGGTATTTTGTGTTTCCTACCCATAACTAAAGATAGAAAACAACTTAGAACAGAAAATAAAAACTACTTAGTGATAAAGCAAACAAGCACACACAAGAATATTCACCCCACGCTATGACTCCCCGGCAACGGCGCCAAAAAAAGGTCTTGATAACCCACAAGTATATGGGATCAATTGTAGCCTCTTTCGATAAGTAAGAGTGTCGAACCCAACGAGGAGCTAAAGGTAGAACAAATATTTCCTCAAGTTCCATCGACCACCGATACAACTCTACGCACGCTTAATGTTCGCTTTACCTAGAACAAGTATGAAACTAGAAGTACTTTGTAGGTGTTTTTGGATAGGTTTGCAAGATAATAAAGAGGGCGTAAATAAAAAGTAGGGGATGTTTAGATAAAGAAGCAATAAAGTTATTATAGCGAGTGTCGAAAGGTGGTGGTAGGAGTTGTGAAATTGTCCCTAAGCAATTGACTACTTTACTAGACCGATAGCAAGTTTTATATGGGAGAGGCCACTGCTAGAATGTCATCCCTAACTTGAAATTCTATGCACTTATGATTGGAACTATTAGCAAGCGTCTGCGACTACTAACGTTCAATAAGGTAAAACCCAACCATAGCATTAAGATATATTGGTCCCCTTTCAATCCCGTATGCATCAATTTCTATGCTAGGTTGAAGCTTGTCACTCTTGCCCTCCAATACATAGTCCTATCAACATACAACTAACCCTATGGTGTGATCCACACGCGCGCTCATATGATAGGCACCAAAGGACAGCAACATAACCACAAGCAAATTAAATCAATCATAGCAATTCATCAACCATCGATAGGACAACAAAAATCTAGTCAGACATTGATATGTCTCCGTCGTATCTACTTTTCCAAACACTTTTGCGCTTGTTTTGGACTCTAACTTGTATGCTTTGAATGGAACTAACCCGGACTGACGCTGTTTTCAACAGAATTGCCATGATGTTGTTTTATGTGCAGAAAACAAAAGTTCTCGGAATGACCTGAAACTCCACGGGATGTCTTATAAATAATAATAAAAAATCCTCGCCAAAGATGAAGACCAGGGGGCCCACACCCTGTCCACGAGGGTGGGGGGCGCGCCCCCCTCCTAGGGCGCGCCCCCTTACATCGTGGGCCCCCTGGAGACCCTCCGACGCCAACTGCAACTCTATATATTGGCTTTCGGGGAGAAAAAAAATCAGAGAGAAGAAATCATCGCGTTTTACGATACGGAGCCGCCGCCAAGCCCTAAAACCTCTCGGGAGGGCTGATCTGTAGTCCGTTCGGGGCTCCGGAGAGGGGGATTCATCGCCGTCGTCATCATCAACCATCCTCCATCTCCAATTTCATGATGCTCACCGTCATGCGTGAGTAATTCCATCACAGGCTTGCTGGACGGTGATGGGTTGGATGAGATTTACCATGTAATCGAGTTAGTTTTGTTAGGGTTTGATCCCTAGTATCCATTATGTTCTGAGATTGATGTTGCTATGACTTTGCTATGCTTAATTCTTGTCACTAGGGCCCGAGTGCCATGATTTCAGATCTGAACCTATTATGTTTTCATGAATATATGTGAGTTCTTGATCCTATCTTGCAAGTCTATAGTCACCTATTATGTGTTATGATCTGACAACCCTGAAGTGACAATAATCGGGATACTTCTCGGTGATGACCATAGTTTGAGGAGTTCATGTATTCACTATGTGCTAATGCTTTGTTCCGGTTCTCTATTAAAAGGAGGCCTTAATATCCTTTAATTAGCAATAGGACCCCGCTGCCACAGGAGGGTAGGACAAAAGATGTCATGCAAGTTCTTTTCCATAAGCACGTATGACTATATTCGGAATACATGCTTACATTACATTGATGAATTGGAGCTAGTTCTGTGTCACCCTATGTTATGACTGTTACATGATGAACCACATCCGGCATAATTATCCATTACTGATCCGGTGCCTATGAGCTTTCCATATACTGGTTTACGCTTATTTACTTTCTCATTGCTACTGTTACAATCACTACAAAACACCAAAAACATTACCTTGCTTTCTTTACTCTTTTGTTACCGTTGCCACCACTATCATATTACTTTGCTACTAAACACCTTGCTGCAGATACTAAGTTTCCAGGTGTGGTTGAATTGACAACTCAGCTGCTAATACTTGAGAATATTCTTTGGCTCCCCTTGTGTCGAATCAATAAATTTGGGTTGAATACTCTACCCTCGAAAGCTGTTGTGATCCCCTATACTTGTGGGTTATCAGACATCATAGGATGGCAACACATCATTGGATAATAATAAGAAGCATAAAGCACCATGTTCAAGTAGAGGGTACAGTGGGTTGTGGGAGAGTGGACCGCTGTGGATAGAGGGGGGAAGGTGATGGAGATGTTGGTGAAGATGGTGGAGGTGTTGGTGAAGATTGTTGTGATGATGATGATGGCCCTGGCGGCGTTCCGGCGCCACCGAAGAGAGGGGGAGAGGCTCCCCCTTCTTCTTCCTCTTCCTTGACCTCCTCCCTAGATGGGAGAAGGGTTTCCCCTCTGGTCCTTGGTCTCCATGGCATGGGAGGGGCGAGAGCCCCTCCGAGATTGGATCTTTCTCTCTATCTCTCTCTGTTTCTGCGCTCTGGGATTCTGCCCTTTCACCATTTCTTATATATCCGGAGATTCGTAACTCCGATTGGACTGAAACCTTCGCCGAGATTTTTTTTCTCTGAAAATTAGCTTTCTTGCGGCAAAAGAATAGCAGCAACCGCCTTACGAGGGGCCCACGAGGGTCAGGGGCGCGCCCAGGGGGTAGGCGCGCCCCCTGCCTCGTGGCCACCTCGGGCACCGTCTCGCGTTGATTCTTCCTCCCATATTTACCAAATGTTCCAAAAAAATTCTCCGTCCGATTGTATCCCGTTTGGACTCCGTTTGATATGGGGTTTCTACGAAACATAAAACATACAACAAACAGGAACTGGCACCGGGCACTAGATCAATATGTTATACGACGGAGACGTATCACCTGCTATTCCGCCATCTCGTCGGACTGGGCGACGACGAACACCGCCTCCGCCTGCTCCATGTTGAAGCCCGACAGTTGCTGCTCTGGCTCCTCCGCCTCTTCCACCTCCATCGGCGCCAGCTCCTCCTCCTCATCTTCCCCCGACTGCTCCTCCTCCTTTGGCACCGGCGAGTCTGGAGGCAGCCCGACAGCGATGTGGGTTGCGTGCGCGGCTTGTCTCGGCCGGATCTCCTGCTGGATCTCCGCGCGGCGCTCCGACATGAGCATTGCGTAGTAGGTGATCTTACTGCCGATCATGGCGGAGCACTGGAGCGTGGGCAGAGCGCCAGAGCGGGAGAGGGAGGAGGTGGATGGGCTCAGACCAGCGGCGCAGAGAGGGGGGAGGTGGATGGACTAGGGTTGCAGGACTCCAGCCGGGTTAAATAGGTTGCTTTGCTCTCAGGCGGCGAGCTGGAGCGGCGCCACACAGCGTTCGCACCGCGGCGACGGAGGAGGCGTCCGTCGGACCGCCGAGTTTCCGGGTGAGTCCACGCGGGACCCCTTCGTCAGTCCTATGTGTCATGCGTGCCCGGGCGCCCCCATATCTGCCCCATACTTGGGCTGGATATGAGGGGTGTCGGTCAGCCCAGGCGCTTGAGGCCCGTTTGAGGGGGCCATCTGGGTAACAAAAACGTGACCGGTCAGTGACTGACGGCTCACCCAGGCGTATGAGGCGGGTTTAGGGCGCCTGGCTGTAGAGATGCTCTAAGAGCAATCCCAGAACAGATGCATTAATGTTTCTTCAAATTTCTCATTGCAAAACACATACTCATAACAATCAAGATGCATAGATATCCTCCTCAAGAGATTTTTTATGTTGACTCTGTCATGAAGGAGGAGCCAAAAAAATATTGTATGCTCGAGTCTGCTAGCATTTTTGCAGAGCCAATTGAACAGTACACGGGCATCAATATCAGCTTTTAAACAGTTATACATCTTGATGGATGAATATCCATTGGTTTTTCCTTGCCAGAGTCATTTATCTTGAGCTTGAGCTTGTGGATCAAAATATTGTAATGTCAGCCCCAGCAAATGCTTGAGCTGAAAGTGGCCTATGAAAACAGACAGACAGATCTTCAGAGTTCACAAAGGAGGCAAATGATTAGCTCCTACTATTTTGATTAATGAAACCAGTGCAAAAGCAAAAAGACCGCCAGAGGATTAAACATTTCAAGCGTTCATCCCAGCTAGACAAAACTACTACTATCTCCTAGGGATCACAACATAGCCTAGCCTAGAATAGGAGAAACTTCATCAGTGATATTACAGCTTGGTTCATCAACATGATCAAAGAAAAACCTCCACTTCCTGCTTCTTCCTAGAGAATTTTCATCTAGCTTCTAGCAATCTTCTAGCAGGCTGCCACCCATGCGCGTAGCGAAAGATTTCATTTTCTACCTGCTTGGACAATTTTACTCCCCAGTTCAGTGCCTCTTTGTTTCTCTATTTTCTGCAAAATCGACCAAGAATTAAGCTAGTACCCCACCAAGTTGAACATAAGGAATGTTAATCGTATTATTATTAAAGCAAGCACCGTTTCTACTTTTCCAAATGGTCCAACAAACAAACACAATGCTAAGCATGATAAGTTGCTTATCATGCTTTGCGAATCCGGTAATCTAAGAACTAAACATATCTTGCACAGTCGGTCACACCTTGTAAGACTATCCACAGTAGGAGTAACATAGGTGGTAACATCACACTAGGCAAACAGATGATGTGACGGGTAATTAATGTGGAAAGACAGGAATGTGGTAACATAGCTAGTTACCGTAACATCACACATATCAATACAAAATGAGTCTATAATCTAATAAATGAAGTGTTGCATGACACCATACATATGTTACTCCCCACTATAAAGGTAGTAACATAGAATAGTAACATATGCATGTTACTAGTCTAAGTTACTACCCATTGTGACTAGTAAGCACACTTCATGACATTCCCCACTAACTTTGCAAGAGAACAACGAATAGAGAGGTGATCGGCCGTTTCATTTTGTCCATAGAACTTGTTGAGTATATTGTGTACATGTATATTGTGTATTGAGCCCACCTCATGTTTCCTTTGTATAGTCGAGGTTGTGGCCCCCCTCTGTACTCATATATACATGTCTGGTGCACCGATCAACGTATTGTGTTTGCACAGCCTATACTTCATATTCTACATGGTATCTATCGCAGGTCGGTCGAACTAACCCTAGCTGCCGCCGCCCCTGCGCGTCCTCCGCGCTGCCGCCGCCACCCGCCGCCGCGCACCCTCCGCGCCGCCGCCACCGCCACCGCCACCGGTCGCCGCTGCCCCGCCCACCTCATGCCGCCGCCGCTCCTCTTATCGTCGCCACCCCGGCCGCCGCCGCGCCCCCTCCAGCCGCCGTCGCGCCTCCTTCCCCAGCCACCGCCGTCGCCGCTGCAATATCTTCTGCCTCGTCGTCTCCCTTCGGCCCCATATACGCGGGCGTGCCGTCTTCCTTCACCCACATGCAGCCGGCGCCGCCAATGGCCGACGGCCACGCTCCGCCCACCCTGGTTCAGCCCCTCGGCGGCTACATCACACCGCCAGCTTTCCCGGTGGGCCATCCGGCCAACTTCAACATGCTGCAGCAGCCGACCAGTGCCGGCTCCGCGGCTCTGCCCGCCCCGCCGATGGCCGGCGGCCATGCTCTGCCCGCCCCGGTTCAGCCCTACGCCGGCGTCGCCTCGCTGCTGGTCTCCCCGCCATGAGGCCCTACTCATTTGGCTGCCCTGCACTCGGCCCCATCACCGAACCCCTTCGGCACCGGCGGCGCTTGGTACATGGACTCGGGCGCCACTGCCCACATGACATCTCATCCCGGTACCTTAACCTCCTTCACTCCGGTTCGTACTCCTACTCGCATCACCGTTGGTAACTGTTCATCTCTACCTATCACACATGTTGGTCATACTTCATTTCCTTCCACATCTACGCCTGTCACCATGTCTAATGTTCTTGTTTCTCTTGATTTAGTTATGAACCTTGTCTCTGTTCGTCGTGTTGCTCGTGAGAATCCCATTACCGTTGAATTTGATGATGCCGGTTTTTCTATGAAGGACGCCCGTACTCGGATGGTCCTTCACTGTTGTGATAGTCCTAACGAGCTCTATACGGTGCACTCCTCCGCCACTGCCTCCACCACCCCAGTCGCCCTCACCGCAGGTGTCAACCTTTGGCATGCTCGTTTGGGACACCCGAACCCCACCACCTTGCGTTAAACTCTTCAGAGTTTTTCATTCTCATGCAATAAGATCGACGACCATACTTGTGAGGCTTGTCGTCTTAGCAAGCACGTTCGTCTTCCCTTTGGCGCCTCTACCACTATTTCCACTTTTCCGTTTCAGTTATTGCATAGTGATGTTTGGACATCCTCGGTTGCGAGCAACACGGGCTACCTATACTATTTGGTGATCTTAGATGATTTCTCTCATTATGTGTGGACATTTCCTCTTCGTCGCAAGTCTGACGCCCTTGCCACACTCACCGCCTTTTACTCCTATGTCACCACACAGTTCGGTCGTCCTATCCTTGCATTACAAACTGACAACGGAAAAGAGTTTGACAACATCATTGTTCGTAACCTTCTAGCCTCTCACGGCACTATCTTCCGCCTCACTTGTCCCTACATGTCCCAACAAAATGGCCGTGCCGAGCGCATCCTTCGCACTCTTAACGACTGCGTCCACAAGTTGCTCTTTCACTCTAACGTGCCTCCCCGATTTTGGCCGGACGCTCTCGCCACTGCCACCCTCCTCATTAACATCCGTCTATGTCGCCCATGCTAGAACTATGCCCCTCACCATCTCCTGTTTGGTGCGCCTGCATCTTATGATGGCCTTCACATCTCTGGTTGTCTCTGCTATCCTAGCATTGCCGCCACTGCGCCTCATAAGCTTGCACCTCGCTCCGTCGCTTGCATCTTCCTCGGCTACCCACCTAACACCAAAGGATACCGTTGCTACCATCCCGTCTCACATTGTGTATTCACCTCCCGGCACATTTACTTTGATGAGAATGTGTTTCCATTTCAGCAGCTACCTCCCGTCGCCCCTTCGCCGCCGGCCACCGGCGGCCCTCCAGCGACCCCGTCAGGTGGACGGCCCCGCTCGGTTCTTGGACCGCCTCCGGGCTTCGACGGTCCTCGCGCCGTGGGACGAGCTACGCCTCGCGCCCCCACGTCGCCCTCGCCGACTCCGTCAGGGGTCTCGGCATCGCCCGCCTTGCCGACCGCCGCTTCGCCGACATCTTCACCGGCTGCTGCGTCGCCGACCTCTTCGCCGGCATCTTCGCCGGCCGCCGCGTCACTGGTATATTCACCGGCCACCTCGGGGGCCACCCCGTCACCGGATGTCACGCCGGGTGCCTCGTCGGCCCTCTCGCCGGCTGCTTCCCCGGCCGCGTCGCCAGCCGCCTCGCCGGACGTCCCGGCGCTACTGTCTTGCCACGTCACACGGGCCCGAGCAGGCGTTCACCGTCCGAGTCTGCGGTACTTGAGCGACGAGTACCTCCTTGCCGCCTCCACCGTGGAGTCGTCCCCTATTCCTGCGTCCGCTCGCGCAGCCCTTCGTGATCCTCACTGGCTTGCCGCGATGCAGGAATAGTCCGACGCTCTCCAGCGGAACCGCACCTAGACACTAGTTCCCCGGCCTCCTCGCGCCAATGTCATCAGCGGCCAGTGGGTCTTTCGCCAGAAGACCCACTCGGATGGTACACTTGAGCGCTACAAGGCTCGCTGGGTGGTTTGTGGTTTTCGACAGCGCGCTGGAGTTGACTTCACTGAGACGTTTGCACCGGCTGTCAAACCGGGCACGATCCGCACCGTCCTCCAGCTTGCGGTGTCCCGAAGCTGGCCAGTTCATCAGATGGATGTCTCCAACGCCTTCCTCCACGGCCATCTTGAGGAGCAGGTTTTTTGTGAGCAGCCCACCGGTTTCGTCCATGCATCTCTTCCTGGCCATGTGTGTTTGTTGTCCCGGTCTCTATACGGGCTCAAGCAAGCACCTCGCGCTTGGTACCAGCGGATCGTCAGGTTTCTTCAGACACTGGGCTTCAGCGTCACTCGCTCGGGTGCCTCACTGTTTGTCTATCGCCATGGTGACACGACTGCATATTTGCTCCTCTACGTCGACGACATCATCCTGACGGCCTCCTCCGCAACTCTTCTTCAGCAGATTACTCTCCGACTACGTGACGAGTTCGCCATCAAGGACTTGGGTGCTCTACATTCTTTTCTGGGCATTGAGGTCGTTCGGCGACCGGATGGCTTCTTTCTTCATCAGCAGAAGTATGCGCACGAGCTCCTTGAGCGTGCTGGCATGCTCAACTGTCACCCTGTTGACACGAAGGCCAAGATTTATGCTCTTGAGGGCTCACTAGTGTCGGATGCTCCCTTCTACCGGTCCATTGTCGGTGCTTTTCATTATCTGACTCTCACCCGACCGGATCTACAGTATGCAGCTCAGCATGTGTGTCTCCACATGCACGTCCCTCGTGACTCCCATTGGACTCTCGTGAAGCGGATCCTCCGTTACATCCGCGACACGATGACTCTTGGGCTCACCCTCACGGCGTCCGCTTCTCTGGAGATGGTGACCTACTCCGACGCAGACTGGGCTGGCTACCCCGACACCCGTCGGTCCACCTCCAGCTACTGCATTTACCTCGGTCCTTCACTCGTGTCGTGGTCGTCCAAGCGACAACCCACAGTATCGCGCTCCAGCGCGGAGGCTGAGTACCGAGCTGTGGCTAACGCTGTTGCCGAGTGCACCTGGCTACGACAGTTACTTCAGGAGCTGCATCACGATGTCTCCCTTGCTACGGTTGTCTACTGCGACAACGTCTCTGCGGTGTACCTCTCCGCCAACCCCGTTCATCATCGCCGGACTAAACACATTGAGCTGGGCATTCGCTTTGTGCGCGAGCAAGTGGCCCTCGGATGTATTCGGGTCCTTCATGTTCCGACTGCACAACAGTTCGCCGACGTGATGACGAAGGGACTGCCGACTTCCACCTTCGAGGAGTTACTTTCCAGTCTCTGCGTCACTGGCGCCGCTTTGACTGTGGGGGGTGGGGGTGGGGGATTATTGAGTATATTTTGTACGTGTATATTGTGTATTGAGTCCACCTCCTGTTTCTTTTGTATAGTCGAGGTTGTGGCCCCCCTCTATACTCATATATACGTGCCTGGTGCACCGATCAACGTATTGTGTTTGCACAGCTTATACTTCATATTCTACAGAACTGACAGCCAACATCTCCATGCCAACCCCTTCTCAGAAGATTGTCTTTTGTTAAACGGTTGACGTTTCCTATCACCCGATCGATTCCCACGCTCACATGATGCATGTCATGCGTGGGGCCTGCCAACCGCGAGCGATTTCCTTTTCCTCCTCAATCTTCTCTCGAGACGAATGAATAAGACTGCAGGGGTCTGGGGATGAGGTTGCAAACCTGGTCAGGGCGCCGGCGCCGCTGTCCCCGGTGCCTCGTTGCCGACGCCGGCGACGTTGACTCTGGGGCTCTGTGACTCCTCCTTGGTTCGGCCCCAAGCTCCAGCCCCATCCATCGCCGCCGGTCCCTTCAACCACCAGCAACCACCACCAGTTCGTCCCCGACCAACTTTGTTCATTGCAAAAAAAAAAAGAACTAAATAAATTTGCAACATTATCCATGTTGCAAAACTTTCTTCTGCACATCACCTATGTTGCAAAAAGGTGAAGAGAAAAAAAATCTATAACATCACCTTGTTGCAAAGATTAACATTACCTTTGTTGCAAAAGTTTCTGCAACATGACCAAGATTAACATTACCTCTATTGCAAAAGTTTCTGCAACATGACCTTTGTTGCAAACAGCCGACTGCAACATGACCTTTGTTAAACCTTATCAGCTGAATCTTGGTGTTGAATCCAACGGCTCGCGACCTGGCCGATTTTTTAAAAAGATCAGCTGACTGACGCGTAGCACGGCCCTTTGTTAAAACACTATTTTTAAGCATTTGCCACAAAAAACACCTTAATTTTAATTTTGTCTTCCATGGTATGGAGGGTAGTTCCTTTTTGTTTCAGTCTCTATAGTTCTACGATCCTACACCTACAGTAAACTAGTGCCGTTTCATATTGCATAGTATCTGCAAACTGTGGCGTGCACTATAAAACTATTTCTTGGAGCCTACCTGTTTCATTCAATTAGATGTACCAGTATCTGCAAATTTATGGCATGCACTAATAAACTACACCACCCGTATGAAACGAAAATTCCGAGCTAATTATCGTGACAGTAGCATTTAGCAATAGAAATGCAAAGCTCAGGTTCAGAGACAAGCATCAGTCACATTTTTCCTCAGCTAATCGTCAAGCTTAGAAAAGAGATTCACTACTTTCGGAAGTACTTTTAGCCTGAAGATCACGACCCAAGATAGATTCAGAAGTCAGAACAACAGTTAGCTGCTCTGAACTGAAGTATCCACACGCCAACTTAGCTCCCCTGCCCCTGGAGGTCACCAACCGAGAGAGATTCAGAAGAACGGTTGTGCGCATTTCTAGTTCTGCAAGTGCAGCAACCCTTTTCTTTTATCACTGGTTAATTCCTTCCATACATTTATAGCATTGCACACTACGGGCATTAATCAAGGATGATGGATACCAACTGAACTCCTCCTCGGTTCTGTCGGCGAACTGATTTGTTCCTAGAATGCATAAAGTGCCCGGCGTTGAGTTATTCTCATCCACGTTCTGGGCAGTGAGCTTGAATAGCTCGTACCGCATCGCCTTCTCCTCCTTGTCCTCGTACGTGCGGCCGTACTTGATCATCCAGTCCTCAAACCTCTTCTACATGGCTTTCTCCTCAATGGTTTCCTCCTCGTGATCAATCTGCTTCAGGGCTGCGATTACGAGTGAGACAAGTTTCATGGTCAGGTGACAAAGTATCAAGGCAGGCCATATCCATATTACAGTACTTTCGTTTCATATATATACCTGCTGGCTTCTCTGCATCCTCCTTGAAATACCACATTCCTCCCACCAAGACAGATAAGCAGGTACCCGCTGTTAACCGATGGGTAACCTGCATATTAAGGTTCACGACTCGAACTGGAAACCAACATCACAAGAAATACTACAGGTCTTAATGAATTGTCACATTGGCTGGCAGTTGTTAGTAAAAAGTGCAAAACACAACCCTTGGACTTGGTCTCTTCCAAGCCTCTAAAGTTGAATAATAAAACAACTTAATCATGACAAGAATTAAATGAGATTGATCAGAACAAACTGCCCATGTCCTAAATCATATTATTCCATGATTCGATCTGTAAAATCCAATAATCTAACATTGATGCTGATTTGAACAATCCAATCAAACTTGCAAATCAAATGCAACCATGCTGTGACAGAATAGCAGTTCTGTTAACAGACGTAGTTATGAAAGTAACATTAATATTTATATAATTCTAGATTAACAGCCAAATTAACAAGTTTTGCAAGACCCAGCAGTCAACTTTACTCCCTCCATTTCCAAAAACAAGCGTGCATGTTATCTCACGAATGCATGTGAGCGTTCACACACCCAGCTTTGTATTTTGAAAAACGCGTAAACAGATCATGTACAGGTAACAGCCAAGCACAAATCAGTAAACAACCCACAATTAGTAGCAGGACTGTCGTAGCTTACGGAGCTTCGCCGCTTACTCGTGCTTAATTACGAGGCTGCCCTTCTCTCTAGAGTTGTGATGTCTGTTGCAGCTACATCTGGGTTGCATCGCTTGCTCATCGTTCAAATAAACCATAAGGATCAATGACATCGAATACGAGCACAGGATTCAATAAATTCCAGGGTCGCGGAAATTGGAATGAAATGGTAAGAGCATTATTAGTAGAACCCTCAAACCCTCAAATCTAAAAAGCAGTTTTAAGGGTTGAGTTGTGCCACTTTTTAACACTTTTAAGGGTTGAAAAACAGAGGTAAATACTAGAACCCTCAAACCCAACCCGTAAACTGCTTTAAGGATTGGATTTGAGGGTTCTATTCTTTGCCTCGACCCCAACCTTTAAATCTATCATTTGACATCTCACAATTCATGACAACAAGAACACAATCAACTTCCAAACAAACTACCAAATGACAATCATTGATGCATGGTTTAATAGTTTACATCACAAAATCATCATCTTCCTCCTCTCATCGGCACCATCACCCAAAAGTTGCACCTCGGCGCCATCTCATAGACCACAAGCGAGCTCCATCAAGCATCTCCATGGGCATCGGTGGAGTCGTACACACCGCCATCACCACAACTACTCACGGAGTGTCACCTCGAAAAGTAGAGGACGCAACACGGAACATCCGCTTCCTCTCCGCGATGTCTTCCTTGTAGTCCTTCCACCATTGCAATTGGTCTTCATCCATGTCCTTCTTGGACATCATCATGTGCTCTTTCTCCTCCACCATGAGTTCTTTCCATACCTTTGCCTCTTTGAACTTGATCATCCTCTCCTCCAACTCGGCCTTGCGCTTTGCTTCTTCACGCTTTGCTTCAACTTGTGCAAGCTTGACCTCTTTCTTCTTCTCGGTGATAAGAAGCTTCGTCTCCAATGTCTTCGTTGTCAATTCTTCTCTTGCCTTCATCATGTGGTCCATCTTCTTCCTTAGGCTTGACGCCTCTTCTTCCATCTTCACCCTTAGCTTGCCCTTCTTGGTTCCCTCGGGCTTGCCCAAGTTCCTCTCCTCCTCATCTTCACTATCATCCATCCTTAGCATGGCCGACTTCTTGGGTGCGGTCTCTTGATCCCTCAACTTCCACTTGTCAAAGGTTTGAAGAATTGACCAAACATGTTTAAATGGGAATGCCTTGCCCTTGGAAGCGGCCATCTCCTTGTACCTCATGCCGGCAATTGTCTCCTATCAACCACACATAAATCACATAAGAACCCACCAATAGCATAGTGCACACACATAATCAAAAGAGTGAAGAAATATGTACTCACATAGTCACTCTCCACGGTTCCACTAGGTGGTTCATCTATCACTTGGTCCATGGCCGCACTCCAACAAAAACAAGCAGGCTTGATCAACTCCCACCGGCCTTGAAGCGACCGGAAAGAGCGATGGATGAACCCACTATTCTTCGGCTTGATCTTACAATAGACGTCCTCGATCCTTTGCCAATACCGTTTACCGGTTTGATCGGTGCCGGTGGTTGCATCCATTCCCACAGCTGCCCAAGCACGAACCAAGAGGACATCTTCCGCCTCGGTGTAGTTTGTCGACCGCGCGTGTGGGCGGGAAGCGGCGGTGAATGCCTCCTCCCCTATCTCAGCCACCTCCTCCTCGTCATCCCCCACCTCTTCCTCATCTTCCTGCTTCTCCTCCAAGTCGTCTCCAACCCTAAAGGGGGCGAGAGGCGGAGCTTCGAGGTCCACCTCCGCGTTTTGGAGGAGGTCCATGAACGAGGATGGGTTTGCCATTTCCTCGAACACCTCGTGCGCGACGGGAGGAGGTTGGGCGACGGCGACCGCCTCGGGCTTCTTCCGCGCCGCGGGCTTCTTCCGCGGCTTCGAGGCTGCCCCTCGCGGCCCAAGGGAGGCCGCCTTCTTCCTCATCTTCTTCACAGCCGGGGCGGCACGCGGCGGTGAGGCGGCGAGGGCGGGTGCCGGAACGGGCGGGGCGGGCAGGGCGGTGACGGGGGCGGGAGGGGCGGCGGTGGCAGGAGGTAGTGCGAGGCTCGCCCGCCGCCGCTTGGCCCCGACGTGGGTCGCCGCGACCACGTCGGCGACGGCCGGTTGGGCGGGGGCGGGGGCGGGGGCGGGTGCGGGCGCCGGGGCGGGCGACGCGGCGGGGGAAGCGGGCAGGACGGGCGGGGCGGGAGCGGCGGCCGCGGCGGGCGGCGGCGCGGCGGCGGAGACGCCTTCCATGGCCGGCGCCGAGGAGGAGGGCAGCGGGACGCGGGCGGAAGGGAGCAGTTGGCTCCCGCGCCAAAGAGGAGGCAGCGACGAAGAAGAGTGCGGGTTGGGGGGAGATTTTCCCCTCAACCCCTACTTCTACAGATTGAAATTTGGTTTGAGGGTTGGACCTCTAAATTTTTTTACGGGTTTGAGGGTTTAGAGGTTCTAGTCTACGGTATTTTTCCGGCGAAAACTGTAAAAAAAACGGTTATTTTTAGGGGTTTGAGGGTTTGAGGGCACTACTAGTAATGCTCTAACAAATTCAGACCTTTGCAGAAGAGCAGGAGCAACCAGCTGGAGTTCAAGTCATGCTTGTACTGATACTGACAATTCTCTTATTTTCGTTCGTGTCTTAAGAATTCATTCATGTAAGAACCCGTTTAGTTCCTAATTATATGTTTCCATGCTTTGGTAGTTTCAGCACAGATCTAGAAACTCTTTGATGCTTGTGAAAAACTAGTAAGCATGCACGTGCAACGCACGTCTCAAACGTAAATCAGATGAGATTCACATAATATAAAACAATAAATGTTTTTAAAAATATAAATCAAATGGATACACAATGTTTGATGTTGCTCAAATTGTATTTTCAAAAGTGAGACACAATAGTGGTTATGTTGCTGCATAGAGTAATCACAGGAAAATATTCTCATTTAAATAAAATCAGCAATTATTTATTAATGCAGTAATATAGGCTTGTAGTGTAGTCTTCTCTTCGAGTGTAGCCAGGAAAAAAAGTATAAACTGCCTTAAGGTGCAATTATATTGTTCAAGATGCTTAATTCTCGAATCTTATTTTATTCTACTAATCTGCATAGCAAAATATATACTTGTACTAATTTGGATCAAATTATATATATTTTTTGGTTGTGTGGATTGCCAAAATTATATAGCTATCTACTATGGATAATAGGAAATAGAAGATGATATGTGACTACAACGACTTCTATATAAAATAAAGATGATTTACAAGAACTAATTGAAATGTAAAAGGGCTAAAAGAAATCCAATAATTATCATGATAGAAAGTATTTATCCGGTTTTGTATGTGTTTATGCGTTGGCAACCATACTAACTTACAATGCTGTAAGACGCTCTGCACGTACAGAAACTGAAATAAGTTATGAAGAAAAATAAAAATGGAAGGAACAGTATTCCAGAGTATTTGTCAAGCTTAACCATATCAAGCTTTCAGGTCAGCTTCTAAATTACAAAAAAGATGATGAATCCTCAAATAAGAAAGAGCCAACAATTTGGAACATGCTACAAAACTGGTGAAGATAGAAAGCATTCATCCTCTTTTTCCTCTTTTTCATGCTCCAGGTCACATTTATTTCCCAAAGGAATTATCAAATGATTAATTAAACTCTGAAATAGCAATTTCTTCATGTCCCAATTTTTTTATTTCTAGAATGCATCAGAGGAAGATTGGTTGATAGATGAAATTGCAGATAAAAAATTTCTGACCCACCTCCAACTGCCAAAAGTGCAGTATTAGTCGTGCAAATTGCAGAATACCCCACATCGAATTAAAGGTTCACCTGATTGATTTGTCATAGACCTTCGGTGCCCTCGACTGTGCGCGTAGGAAGAACTACAGGAGGTCCTCGACGGCCCAGTAGTACGACGACAGGAACGGCAATGACGGCACCTCCTGCGCCACGACCGAGACCGGTGCCACCCTAGGGACGACGGCAGTCGGTGGCTTGGACTCGGAGGACGTCAGTGGTGGGTGGTTGTCGGCGTGGGTGTTGCGAACGGAGCTGAAGTCGACACGGATGCCGATGGTTGCCGTAGAGCATGCCCTGGACGTGGATGGACTCGTCGCAGTAGCGGCAGAAGAGCGCCTGGCCTCCAGGCAGAAGACGATGGCGGCGACGGCACGTGTGTTCCCGGAGGAAGACAAAGCTCCTCGCGCTTCCCCTATCATGGCTAGCGTGCATGATGGCGGCAGGCGGCTCGCGATTAACTTCCTAATAGGATGGATGCGTCCGAGATAAGTTTTTTAATAGGATGGATTTGTCTGAGATTAGTTTCCTAATAGGATGGATGCACTCTGATTTAGTTTCCTAAAATAGGATGCACCTGTGATTATTAGTTTCCTAATTGCTCAAGCATGGAGTTTCATATTTCCTTCACGGTGGAGTATGGTCAGTCAATGTAAATTGCTAAGTGCACACAGAAAATGGTTTGGGTTAAGGCTAACCGTTAGATTGATTTTAGTGGGCCTAATCGTGCGGTTGTATTGAATCTGTGTACGCTTTGTGGGGTGTGCTTAAAGAAGTTCTTGTTTGATTGTTTAATAGTAGTATAGATTATTTCCCAAAGGAATTATCAAATGATTAATTCAACTCTGGAATAGCAATTTCTTCATGTCCCAATTTTTTTATTTCTAGAATGCATCAGAGGAAGATTGGTTGATAGATGAAATTGCAGATAAAAAATTTCTGACCCACCTTCAACTGCCAAAAGTGCAGTATTAGTCGTGCAAATTGCAGAATACCCCACATCGAATTAAAGGTTCACCTGATTGATTTGTCATAGACCTTCGGTGCCCTCGACTGTGCACGTAGGAAGAACTGCAAGAGGTCCTCGACGGCCCAGTAGGACGACGACAGGAACGGCAATGACGGCACCTCCTGCGCCACGACCGAGACCGGTGCCACCCTAGGGACGACGGCAGTCGGTGGCTTGGACTCGGAGGACGTCAGTGGTGGGTGGTTGTCGGCGTGGGTGTTGCGAACGGAGCTGAAGTCGACACGGATGCCGATGGTTGCCGTAGAGCATGCCCTGGACGTGGATGGACTCGTCGCAGTAGCGGCAGAAGAGCGCCTGGCCTCCAGGCAGAAGACAATGGCGGCGACGGCACGTGTGTTCCCGGAGGAAGACAAAGCTCCTCGCGCTTCCCCTATCATGGCTAGCGTGCATGATGGCGGCAGGCGGCTCGCGATTAACTTCCTAATAGGATGGATGCGTCCGAGATAAGTTTTTTAATAGGATGGATTTGTCTGAGATTAGTTTCCTAATAGGATGGATGCACTCTGATTTAGTTTCCTAAAATAGGATGCACCTGTGATTATTTGTTTCCTAATTGCTCAAGCATGGAGTTTCATATTTCCTTCACGGTGGAGTATGGTCAGTCAATGTAAATTGCTAAGTGCACACAGAAAATGGTTTGGGTTAAGGCTAACCGTTAGATTGATTTTAGTGGGCCTAATCGTGCGGTTGTATTGAATCTGTGTACGCTTTGTGGGGTGTGCTTAAAGAAGTTCTTGTTTGATTGTTTAATAGTAGTATAGATTATTTCCCAAAGGAATTATCAAATGATTAATTCAACTCTGGAATAGCAATTTCTTCATGTCCCAATTTTTTTATTTCTAGAATGCATCAGAGGAAGATTGGTTGATAGATGAAATTGCAGATAAAAAATTTCTGACCCACCTCCAACTGCCAAAAGTGCAGTATTAGTCGTGCAAATTGCAGAATACCCCACATCGAATTAAAGGTTCACCTGATTGATTTGTCATAGACCTTCGGTGCCCTCGACTGTGCACGTAGGAAGAACTGCAGGAGGTCCTCGACGGCCCAGTAGGACGACGACAGGAACGGCAATGACGGCACCTCTTGCGCCACGACCGAGACCGGTGCCACCCTAGGGACGACGGCAGTCGGTGGCTTGGACTCGGAGGATGTCAGTGGTGGGTGGTTGTTGGCGTGGGTGTTGCGAACGGAGCTGAAGTCGACACGGATGCCGATGGTTGCCGTAGAGCATGCCCTGGACGTGGATGGACTCGTCGCAGTAGCGGCAGAAGAGCGCCTGGCCTCCAGGCAGAAGACGATGGCGGCGAAGGCACGTGTGTTCCCGGAGGAAGACAAAGCTCCTCGCGCTTCCCCCATCGTGGCTAGCGTGCATGATGGTGGCAGGCGGCTCGCGATTAACTTCCTAATAGGATGGATGCGTCCGAGATAAGTTTTTTAATAGGATGGATTTGTCTGAGATTAGTTTCCTAATAGGATGGATGCACTCTGATTTAGTTTCCTAAAATAGGATGCACCCGTGATTATTAGTTTCCTAATTGTTCAAGCATGGAGTTTCATATTTCCTTCACGGTGGAGTACGGTCAGTCAATGTAAATTGCTAAGTGCACACAGAAAATGGTTTGGGTTAAGGCTAACCGTTAGATTGATTTTAGTGGGCCTAATCGTGCGGTTGTATTGAATCTGTGTACGCTTTGTGGGGTGTGCTTAAAGAAGTTCTTGTTTGATTGTTTAATAGTAGTATAGAAAAAGGAGGGGTTATACTCTGTAGAAAGGAACTCGACTTTTGCATTCTATAGAGTTCTGAACGATGGGGCATTTCAATTATTTGATTATCCATTTCTAAGAGGAATTCACCTTCCGCGTTAACGATGTGGCATGCACGACAACGTAGATTAACATTAGAAAGAACATGTATATTCCGATCGAATTTTACTGGCAGCGGCATTGCAAGGATGGCATTCCGATTGGACTTGAGCAGTCTAATTTGGTGCTGGAGTTGAGCACCATAGGATTTGGGGATAGATCGATCGAGCACCAAAATCAAATTGCCATTCTTCACCTTATAAGCCGAAGGTGGGTTGCCTGCCAGGGAAGCCAGATCCACCTACACCGTCAGCAAGGTTCCTCTGCACCACCGGAGAAGAGAAATTAGTAGGAGAGAGGGAGAGAGGAAGAGAGTGTGTTGAAAAATACATGTAATGCGTGCTAAAACTTGGCACTTTGGTTCAAATACGGTGCCAAACACGTTTGTCTACGGTTGCGCTGCTGATTCGGCTTGACAACGTGGCGTGGGACCCCTGTCAGCCACTCGAGAGGCTATGCCCGTGCCGCCGCTGGCCTTTTTCCACAAAACCCCTTGGATTATTTTTTCTCTCAGAAAAATCCCTGGCTCGGCGGGACAGGGCACATAATGATTCGCTCCCAAATCCCAGTCGACCAAATCCCTAAGACTACCCACAATGGGAGTAACATAGGTAGTAACATCACACATATCTAGATAAAGTAGATGATGTGGCAAGCAATAAATGAAGAAAAAGAGGAAAGTAGTAACATAGCTAGTTACTAGTAGTATGAGTAACATCACACATATCAAGGCAAGATGTGTCCACAGCCTAATAAATGAAGTATGGCATGTTACCACACATATGTTACTCCCCACTATAGAGGTAGTAACATAGACTAGTAACATGGCCCATGTTACTAGTCTATGTTACTACCCATTGTGGTTAGTCTAACCCTCGTTCCCCATTCACTGCAGCGGCAGGGCGAGGCAATATCGCTCACGGTCGGCGGCGAGGCCGTATCCTTGCACCACGGCGGCAAGCCTCTGGAGCTCAGGTGAGCTGACGCCGCATCCTCTTCTTTCCCCCTATCCAATCCCTATATTACACACTCTCCCACCCTTGCCTCACTTTTTAGATGGGAGGATCTGGCATTCTGCGGATGGTCGACGGCGGGGTGAAGATGGAGGACGACGGGGAGCCATGGGCAAAGATTACGTCTGTCGTCTATTGGCGCAAAAAGTCAGGTACTGAATCTATCTCCCCTCTCTGGTTCTGTAGTTCATCAAAGATTGGTATTTAGATGATTTGCACTATTCAAACACAGGACCATGAGATGCCAGATGTGGTGGGTGCATGCCGCGGCACGAGGTAGATCACACCTTGCTTACAAGAAAGAGGTCCTGGAGCAGAGTCTAAAGGAGAAAGAGGTCCTGGAGCATAGTCTTTGGTTTAGTTGCAATCATGTTTGCAATGGCTAGGAGGTCCTGATGCATGAATGAGCAATGTTGAAGCTCTTCTTTTGGTGAACTCAGTGTGCTGTAGTAGCTACTTTGTATGTGTACTGAATGAAAATGGCAATACAATGAAGCTTCTAAATTTTACATGTTTTATCTGACATTTCCTGTATTGCAATGACTGAAAGTGAGCCTGCATTATGATGAATTTGGTACAGTAGATGCACTTTCAGAAATGTACTAGCTTTTGTGAATTGGACTAGTACAAAATCTTATAGGACTGCATTAACACAAGCTAACCAAACGGACAGGGGCACTACTCATCATCGGAAGAAATATTGATCGTCTCCAGGTCGGCCA
Organism: Aegilops umbellulata; assembly: GCA_032464435.1. Taxonomy (NCBI): domain Eukaryota; kingdom Viridiplantae; phylum Streptophyta; class Magnoliopsida; order Poales; family Poaceae; genus Aegilops; species Aegilops umbellulata. The sequence goes on from CP136057.1 coordinate 621,077,724, forward strand.
ATGCCTGCTGCTTGCGGCCCTCCGAACGGCTCTAGCAGCGGCCTCCTGCTGAGCTGCGTGGCGTACCTCTTCGGCCTGAGCAGCCATGATGCTTGCATCGTACCCTGGCATCACTTACTGTTGATAGACTGAACTTTGACAACATCAGAAACTTTATAGTCAATTTGACAACAAAATTGCAATTCGACGGCAGATTTAGATAACAGTTGAATAATTAATTTTACAGCAGATTCACATAACTCTTGAATAATAAATTTTGAAAGCAGATTTAGAAAACACTTGAACAATGAAAGATACTGCCAATGTGCTTCATGTCAACATACTTAAGTGCATTACATGTTTACATGAAAAGAGGCCTCTAAACAGACAAATGAAGTTCATTGGTGAACTTAGTTGCATTCCATAAAGTTCAGTCATGAACTTCTGCATTAGTTTGCATATCTACATGTGGACGAAGTCGTCATCCCACTCATCCCCTTGTGGTGCATTTTGTGTGATTGGCTCTTCCTCTGCTGTGACATGTGACATATCTGAATCAGGTCCAAACATCAAGTTCCAATATCCAGCCCCTGGTCCAGTCCTTCCTCCATTGTCATATAGAGTTCCTCTTCCACCATTTCCTCTTCCAGTTCCTCCTCTTGCACCTTCTCCTCTTGTCCTTCCACTTCCTGCAAGCGTGCCAATTTGGAGAATGAAAATTGATAACAAATGACAATAATTTCATGCACGCTCACATGTAGATTTCAAAAAAAAAATCACACCTCTTGTAGCATTTCCCCTACCACCTCGTGAACTGTTTCCCGTACCACTTCCTGTAGCATTTCCTCTACCACCTCCTTTAGCTTGCCTCTTCCTGCCTCTTGCATTATCACTTGTTTGGTGGCTAAATTGAGGCACATCCTCTGGAATATCTTCAGTAACACCCCTCCTCCTAACTCTTCCAGTAGCCATAGCAGTTGTCACTCTTGGTGGAGGAATGCTAGCTCTAGCTTGTGCGACAAATGAAGATTTGGGAAGAGGACCATGGTCCATGACTGGTTGATATGACATCCTCTCCTGTATATTGCAAACAATGTTTGAGAGTAGAGTTAAATATAAAGAGGCCTCAAATATAAAAATAACAGGTTCTAAAGTTTACCATTTGCTGCATGAGGTAAACCATTGATCCTGGTGTTTGAGTTGGATCCATAGATGGATGAATTGTGTGTGGCATGATGTTCTACAAATATAACAAATCGCAGTTGCATAATTGATAAACTTCTATCACAATATGAAGCAGGACATATTTAACTTACTGAAATTATGGATGGATCATCAAACTCCTCTTCTGAATCATCATCTGTAGCTACTGGTGCCTCTCTATTTGTTTCTGCCCACTTCTGATGACCTTTCTTGTTGTGATTTGCTGCTCCACAAATAGAACAGTGCATGCTTACACCATGTTTAGTCAGTTTCTTGCCCCCTTCCTTGTCAAGCTTCTCTTCTGGATCTTTCTTTCTATTTCTCCTTGGTCTAGCCATCACCTTGGTGTACACAGGTGAGTACACATGCACTCCTTCCATCTTTGTCCAATGCTCTTGGTCCCTCATCGGCTTGATATTGAAACTATAAGCTTTTTTGTAAGTAGCTACAGAGTAGCATTCATGCACCAGGCTCTCAGGATCTATCCTCTCCTCTCTAGAACAAGCTATGGCATCATGACATGGAATCCCAGACAGCTCCCATCTTTTGCAGTCACAACTCTCACAGTTCAAATCAACAATATATGAATGGTTCATTGACAACACCTTGAAAACCTTCTAACCAGCCCCTTGAACCATGCAAAAAGCAGCCCATTCAGCAAATTTGTCAAGCTTCTTCTGTATTTTTGGGCACAATCTTTTACCCCATTTTCTATCAGTGGCCACCTCCTTCTGCTTGTTGTACATCCTAGTTGTGATCTTGTCAGTGATGCTGTCCAACATGGACTTAATTGGTAGTTCTCTAGATTCCAATATCCAACTATGAAATTGAAGAGATAAAAATGTTAGCACACACAGGAGAATGTTAACACAAATGACAATGTATACACAAATGAGAATTAACCTATTTTCACAAGTTACCTATTGAAAACTTCAGACATGTTATTTAGTAGAATGTCACACTTTGGAAATGGGTTGAAAAATGCTTTAATCCAGGTTCTTGGTGGCCATTTCTCACACCATTTGTATGCATCAATGCTGTCTTGTTCCATCTTTTGCATTGCTCTAGTGTATGTAGGGTTGTTTGTAGCCCTGACAATTGCCCACAAATTTTTCTTCAGTTTCTCACCTTTGTGAAGCTTGTGGAAATTCTGATACATATGCCTGACACAAAATCTGTGTTCGGCATCAGGCCATATCTTTGCCATAGCTTTTATGAGACCCTGCAATTTCACATAAGAAATTAAGCAACCCAATGTCACATACATATATGATAAAGCAATAAATTTTCACTTACAAACATATATTTCATGCAACACAATGTCATAAGTACATTTCATAATGAAAGTCAATTTCACATACAACAAGTCATGGTGAAACTACAAATTTACTTTGATGATGAAATACCTTTTGCTTGTCACTCATAATTGTGTACGGAGAGGTGTTACATATGTTGAGGTCATCCTTTAGGCTTGCCAGAAACCACTCCCAACTGCTAGTTGACTCCACTTCGACAAGGCCAAATGCTATGGGGAAGATACAATCATTTGGGTCAATACCTACAGCCGTGAGTAAATTTCCTTTGTATCTGGTCTTTATGTGACATCCGTCAATAAAAAGTATTGGCCGACAACCATTAAGCCATCCTCTTTTGCATGCATCCAGTGACCAATACAATGTGGAGAAGTGCTCTTTTATCTCTTTTGTCTTCTCATCTTCTATCTCCTTTGTACATAGGAAAAACTTGCTACCGGGATTGCTTTTCCTTAACTCCTCTCCATAATCCCACAACTGCATGTACTGGTTATCATCCTCCCCCCCCCCCTTATCTCCTTCGCTGATGCTCTTCTAGCTCTTCCCAATTTGCTCCTGGTTGGTATGAGGTTGTACTCTGTTTGCACCTTCTCTGAAAATTTCTTCAAGGGCATCTTCTCATTGTCCCTGAACTCATCTCTGAATTTTCTGGTGAGAAAAGGAGCTGTCACTCCCTTGAGATTCTAGGATTTACTACAAGTGTGCTCATCACAGTACTTTTTAATAACAAAACTAGATGTTCTGTTGTCCTTGCTTGCCATGAGAAACCATGGGCAATCACCACTGCACATAGCTACAATTGTTCTGGGTGTGTTCCTTGTCTTCTTCACTTGAACTCTGTTTCTAATGCTATAAGATGTAATAGCATGTCTCAGCTCCTGCACATTACCGAAAACCTGTCCAAGTTTGAAAATAGGGTTATTCAAATCAATTTCTGGATTAAATCCCTTGAAGTGGTACTTCAACTTCTCCCTCCGTTCATTGGACAAGTGCAAGTGTGAATCATCAAGAGCATCCTCTGCTAACTCTGCTTCATAGTCACAAGTTGTGTCCTTCTCTCTATGATCATCGACTTCTTTGTCAACATTTTTTACAAAGAGATCATCATCCCCATCTTCTATGCCATAGTCACTGTCATAGAAATCCTCATCCGTCTCTGAATCAGCTAAATTTACTCCATCTTCTTCCTCCAATTCTTCATCAGCACAACCTGAGGATGAACCTTCCCCAAATAACCTCCTAGGCCTCCTCTTATTCGGCACACTTCTCTCCTCAGGACAGCTATATCCATCTTTTTCATTGCTTTCTTTTCTTGGAGTAATGACCTTTGGAAGTTCAGGAACCCCATTAAGGAAAATATCATCTCTAAGACCACTCTCAAGTGTCTCTCCATGGTCTACAATCAGTAACAAGTTCTTGTGCTCTGTCGTTGCTGCTATCATTGCAAGGATATCTGCATCACATGTCAAATGTTTTAGCCCGTCAACAAATGTCTTTCCAGGCTGACACCAGAAAACATCAAGCTTCACACTATCTCTGTCATAGCCTAGGTGCTGCAAAAAGTCATCAATCCATAACAAGGACCATGTATCACTGTCACAGTTGTCAAACCATGCAACTTCATAATCCATGTAAGTGTTGTTGCTGTCAGTTCCACAAAAAAAACCTTTGTGATGTATCTCAACTGAGAAAAGTCCATCAAAAGCATCTACAATTAACATTCAGTTGAGGAGCAGTTAGAACATTTAAGTTAACAACAATACATTCTGTTATGTCTCAATGTGACTAGGAAAATTGATTAAATTCACTACACAACAGTACAAATAGCTCACTCTAACTAAATTCAGTTTGAGTGGAGTTCCAAAATAATTTCATTCGTGAACTTGTATGTGTTCTCCTACTACATTCATTCAATTTAGTTTAGCAGTACAACCTTGACTAAAAAATTTCAGTTTTAGTGGAGTTCAAAATAAATTGACTAAATTCAGTACACAACAGTACAAACTTGTACGTGTTCTCCTACTTCATTCGTTAAATTTAGTTCAGCTGTAAATGGCAATTTCAATAATTTCATTTCAAAAACTATCCAACACTGCTGACCTGCATCTGTTCTAAAATTCAGTTCAAGTACTGTCCACATGTTCAGTTAACGTACTATCGAAAGATTCAGATAGAGTTGCTGTCCAAATATTCAGAGAACCCACTGTCCAAATTTCAGTAAACGTACTATCTTTTTTAGAAAACCTAATGCTTCTAACACAAACTAGTCTTAAGTAATGTTCGTATGCCCTCACTTCAGAATTTTTCCTCACCAAAATTAGCCAAAAAAACAAGCCTTTCAAATCCGACCAAACCCTCTAGTTTGAAGCAAGAAACAGGGGACAACTGTGGGTCATTGGGCATAGGTTTTTAACTCATAATCATCTACCAAACATCAGCGCACACCAGAAACTTACAAATCACAGGCTTTTAACAAAACGCGAAATCAACCTTAACCCTACCGCAATCAGGGGAAAGCTGGGTCAAGAAAGACGAGGTGGCAATCACCGTAACTAGGGGCGGCATCGCCTGGAGCACGCTGGCGGGGCTCCGCCATACTCGCGGCGGACGATCAATGCGGCCGCCATGATCCACGGGGGCGGCGCCTTCCCACGACCAATGCCACCAGAGACAGAGGAGGAGGATGAGCGCTCGAGGTCGACCGGGATTTGGGAGCGAATCATTATGTGCCCTGTCCCACCGAGCTAGGGATTTTTCTGAGAGAAAAAAATCCAAGGGGTTTTGTGGAAAAAGGCCAGCGACGACGTGAGCACAGCCTTTCGAGTGGCTGACACGGGGTCCCACGCCACACTGTCAAGCCGAATCAGCAGAGCAGTCGTAGACAAACGTGTTTGGCACTGTATTTGAACCAAAGTGCCAAGTTTTAGCACGCATTACATGTATTTTACAAGTTGAGGCACCAAACTGAACATCCGTGGCAAGTTTCGACACCACCAGTGATATTACCTCATTTAGACAAGATGATACTCATATATCAAGCATTAGTACTACTGTTCCAATAGAAATAAATTTGGGATGATCTTCCTCTTGATCCAGGTGATCGAAAATGAATATCAAAGTACACTAAGAATCCTAAGAAGTAACACGAGATCAGACGGAGATATTTAACTAGAGGACCTTATAGGCTACAAGAACCAATGTAAACCACAAAAAGACCCAATATAACAAACATCCATCATTACCAAATAGTGTGTCTTAATTCTGTTATTGATCGGCAACTTCGGGAGTTCAATGAAAGATTCCATGAAGTAAATTATTCATTGCTTGTTCACATGGCTTCTTTCAATCCAAAAAACTCATTGATGATCTTCGGGAGTTCAATGATAGATTCCATGAACTTTGGAGTTGCATTAACAATGTCTGAGCGGACCAAAGATTTGCCAATTTGGATGGCATTGATGATCTTGCTAAAGTGTTGGTGGGCACTAGGAAGCATCTTGTCTTTCCTTTGGTGTATCAACTTCTAATGTTGGTGCAAATTTTGACGGTTGCCACAACATCAGTGGAGAGATGCTTTTCAGCAATGAATACTGCCAAAAGTGTTTTGTGCAACAAAATGAGTGACGAGTTCATGAATGAGTGCTTGATTTGCTATGTGGGGAAAGATATATTTTCTACAGTTACAAACGATGATGTAATTAATGTATTTAAGAAGATGGAAGATTGAGAAAGGAAGTTATAAAATGTGAGCCTCATGTCACTTTATATTTTTGCTTAATGATATTTTATTTTTGTCTTTTTTTCGTAACATTGTTGTGAATATAATATGTTCTTTTGTTTATCCTTTTCAGAAAGTAACATTTGAAGTGCTCTAAGTTAACCTTTGGCTTTATGACTTCGCTCGGCCTGTACTCGGTATGACTTTTTTAATGTAATAATAATATTATGGAATCATTGTATATTTTATCTCTATATGCCGCACACCAACATTATGTATGTTGCGCTGCTATAGTTTGCGTTAAAGTGGACAAAACATGACACCAGTGCCAATTTTTTCTAGCTTCGTCCCTGCCGGATATCCATTCTAAGAGGAATTCACCTTCCGCGTTAACGATGTGGCATGCACGACAACATATATTAACATTAGAAAAAACATGTATATTCCGATCGAATTTTACTGGCAGCAGCATTGCAAGGATGACATTCCGGTTGGACTTGAGAAGTCTAATTTGGTGCTGGAGTTGAGCACCATAGGATTTGGGGATAGATCGATCGAGCACCAAAATCAAATTGCCATTCTTCACCTTATAAGTCGAAGGTGGGTTGCCTGCCAGGGAAGCCAGATCCACCTACACCGTCAGCAAGGTTCCTCTGCACCACCGGAGAAGAGAAATTAGTCGGAGAGAGGGAGAGAGGAAGAGAGTGTGTTGAAAAATGTTCGCCGTCTATGTTGCAAAATGTTCATCGTGTGTTGAAGAATGTTTTAATACTTTGAAAATATTCACCCTAAAAAATCATGTATAATTTCTTATGTTTAGAAATGAAAAGGGAAAAATAATTGAAAACAAAAATAACCCGAAAGGAAAGAAAAAAGTATATTTGAAAACGTTCATGTATAAAAAAGATCGTGTTTATAAATCAAAAGGGAAAAAGAAAAAAACAAGAAGAAAAACGAAAATGTAGAAAAGACAAAAAAAGGAAAATTGGCTGCAAATGGATCAGCCCATCCCGCACACCCCTCTTCCCCAAGCCATCTGTTTGACCCATGTGGCCATCAAATAGGATTTGCGTGGTAGATATCATCAATTGATGGGCACTAGGGTGCTCCTAGTTGGCGCTTCAGGCGCCAGCTAAGAGAGCTCGCGCTCACATCCGTCGAATTGTGGGCCGGCCCATGTGGCGAGCCACGCCCGGTCGCTCGCTCAACTTGCCCCGCCTGCCTCGCTCCCTCAAGCCTCCAGGGCTGTTTGTACGGTCGCGGTTGACAAGTTGACTGGTCAACAAGTTGACTAGTCAATTGTTGACTTTAAAAAAGAGAGGAAAAATTCAAACGAAAAAAACAAAAAATAAATAAAATTTCAAAAAAAATCACAGATTTTGAAAAAATCCATTCAATTTAAAAAAAATCTTCGAACTTGGCAAAAATTTCATCCGTTTGAAAAAAAGTTCATCAAATTAAAAAGAAGTTCACCATTTTTTAATTTTTTTTATCAAATTTGAAAACAAGTTTAACGAAAATGAAAAAGTTCATCGATTTGAAGGAAAAAATTCATCAATTTTATAAAAGTTCATCTAATTTGGGAAAATGTTCATCGAATTTCAAAAAAGTCCATCAAATTTGAAAAAAGTTCATAGATTTTAAAAAACTTCATCGAATTTGGAAAAAAATTCATCGTATTGTAAAATATGTCATCGAAAGTTCATGAGAGTGTAAAAAAGTTCATCAAAATAGAAAAAAGTTCATGGATTAAAAAAAAGGTCATCGATTTTTTTTAAAATTCATCCATTTGAAAAGAAGTTTAGCGAATTTCCAAAAAAGTTCATCGATTTGAAGGAAAGGTTCATGTTTTTACAAAAGCAATTCATCAAACCAGGAAGAAGAAGAAAACAGAAAAGGAAAAAGGAAAACTGAAAAGGGAAAAAGGGAAAATGTGAAAAAACAAAAAAGAGAAAAAAAGGAAAACAATTTTTAGTTAGCAGAACCCGCTTTGTGTCGTGGTGGTTAGACGAGTCATAGGCGTTGTATTTATATTTTTGGGCACCAAATTAATATTTTGATGGGCCACCTATGTCGAGAGTATTTCTGAGCGCCTTCCAGCAATACAGTAATCGTACGTGATTTATACCTCCTGATTGCGGCCACTTTAGGGATAACGATTAGGAGCGCCACTTCAGGGGGGTTCTGTGGATGCGGAAGATTTGTCCCTATAACTACAAAATCAGGTTGTCATGTCGTATCATTTTTGTGGGAGAGATCATGAGCAGGACCAGTGGGATTTTGTTCGACAATCAGCTCTTACTTGCTCATGTGTGAAGGTATACATGCTACTCCTCTTTTTGGAAAACTTTGGAAAAGAAGGCGCCTCCCAAAGTAAAGAGTTTTTATGTGGCTTCTTCTCGTAAATCGTTTAAAAGAGTTATGATTAACATGAGACGTTGGAAGATGGACTTCCACCTAAATCGTGCACTTTGCTTTAGGTATGTTAGAGAAATAAAGAGAGCATATGTTCTGTAACTATAACTTTGCTCGAAGAGTTTGGATCCTTTTTTTGACTGAATACTGTGAGGCAAAAGCTCGACACTCCTTTATTCATAACTCCACCAAAAAGAAAGGTCCAGTACAAATACAAACAGAATAAGTAGAGGAAATAAAAGGCTAGGCTAAGTCTAACTATAACTTACCTATTTACATACAACATGCAGCTATATACAACCAGAAATAATACATCCAGCGAAGAATTATCATAACTACCAAGAAAAGTCAAGGTAGTGCATTGATCCATTGCAACAGAAGTGGCTTCATAGCAACCTTCATTCTGTGAGAGTGAAGAGTTATCTCATGAACGAACTTCGCCTTCCATGCTCCAAAGGTAGGCCTCATGTGTCGAAAGATTCTATCATTCTGGTTGTCCAAATGCACCATGCAGCCAGGAACACTACCTCAAAAAAAAGGATGATGAAAACCTCTTTGAGCTAACAGTATGCATTCCCTGTTGGACAAACCAGCTTGCCAATATATTTGCAGATAGTTCCAAACTCTGGTACTGAAATTGCACTTAAAGAAGAGATGATCTCTATCTTCATGCAACTATGCAACACACAAAGGGCAGAGATTATCATCATCCTTAGATCTCCAATGCCTTCTAAGAAGCATATCTCTAGTGTTTAATCTGTCATTTAACATGAGCCAGGCAAAAACCTTGATTTTCATTGTGCATTTGCTTTTCCAGATCCATTTGCCAGGATCATCATCACGCAAAGAGGAATGCATGAGCACATAGTAACTCTTGGCAGAAAAAACTCCTTTCCCAGGGGTCCAGGACCAGGCATCAGGTGCATTAGGATCTCTGTCCAATCCCTGGATGTCTAGCTGCAAGATTTGCAATTCATCCATTGCCTCAGGAGATAGTGGGAGTTGAAATTGAGCTTCAAGGTCCAAGTCTTGAATGAAATGTCTGACTGAGATCTTGTCATCCAGAGTAAAGGAGAATAGGCGTGGAAATCTCTCTTTAACTGGGTTGGAGCAAGCATTGAGGGTCCATGAATCATGCCAGAAGAGCGCAGTGTCACCTGAATTAATTACAATAGTTGAATTTGCTCTATAAACATCATTAATTTTCATGATGTCTCTCCACCAAAAGGATCCACATTGAACTGTTGCATGTGGAACTAGACCATTATAGTATGTGTCCCAAATTAGGGAGACCCATGAAATATCTGCCGTGTTGTAGAATTTGTGGAGATGCTTAGAGAGCAAAGCCCTGTTCTGAATAGCCAGGTTAATGATACCCATGCCCCCCTTAGGTTTGCAAACCATAGGCCAAGTTGCTAGGGACTGCTTTGGGGTGTCAGAGTTTCCTCTCCACAAACACTGCCTCATAATTCTCTCAAGTTGTTTGATAATTGCAGCAGGCAGACTAAGACTGCACAAAAAATAAATTGGCATGGATGATAGAACTGATTGCAGCAATTGTAACCTTGCTCCTTGTGATAGGAGGGAGGAAGCACAAACAATCTCCTTTCCACCCTGTCAACAACAGGGACAAGATCTACAATCCTAGGCTAAGTAGTTTCAACAGGAAGCCCAAGATATGTGAAGGGCAGTGTTCCCACTTGACACCCAAAAACTGCTGCAAGTCTGGCTGTTTCTTCAGGTGAGACATTAATGGGCAGAATACATGACTTGTGGAAATTTACTTTCAAGCCAGTGGATTTATGGAAAGCAACCAACATATCCCTGAGAGCCAGCATTTGAGTCTCATCAGCTTACACAATGAGCAAAGTATCATCAGCATATTGGACAATTGGGAAATCAGTGTCATTGGATGGAATGGGTAATACTAGCAGGCCATCAGAGAGCATTTTGTTTACCACGGTTTCTAATAAATCAGCAGCAATGACAAACAGCAAATGAGAGTGGATCTCCCTGCCTAACTCCTCTCTTGCAGTTAAACTATTTCCCTGGCACTCCATTTAGCATGATAGAAGATGATCCAAATGACAGAAGCTCCTTAACCCAAGATATCCATTTATCATCAAAACCTTTGTGCTTTAACATCAATAAAATCAGGTCATGTTCCATAGTGTCAAAAGCCTTTGCAAAATCCAATTTGAGTATAAGAATTGGTCTCTTGGATTGGTGGCATTGATGGATGTATTCAGGCTCCAGGCAATACAGTCCTGGATGGATCTAGATTTGAGAAAGCCATACTGGTTTTTATAGATACATGTGAGTATAACCTTTTGCAGCCTGTTAGTTAGAAGTTTAGTTAAAAACTTTAGACAGGTATTTGTTAGAGAAATTGGCCTGAAATCATTTGGCCCCTCAGGTGATAGGACTTTTGGGATTAGAGTAACTAGAGAACCATTAATACTCTGCAGAGAGATCTTGCCATGAAAAAAGTCAGAGAAGAGCCTGCAAAAATCATGTTTTATAATGTGCCAGCACCTCTTGACAAACATTCCAGTAAATCCATCAGGGCCAGGAGCTCTGTCCAAAGGGAGTCCCTTCAGAACTTCATTAATTTCCTCATGAGTGAAAGGCCCAGATAGGTCTTGTAGACCTGGGACATGCTGAATAAGTTCTCCCAAATCAAACTGCATATCAATTCCCTGTGCAATTCCCATTCTATACCTGTAAGAGGCCCACAGTAATCCAGCCATTTCACTATGTGTGGACACAGTCAGACCATCCTCAGTTAGAAGGCTGGAAATCGAATTTCTTAGAAATCTTTATGTTGCCATAGCCTGAATTTTTTGGAGTTTTCCTCTCCCACTTTAATCCACATGATTATACATCTTTGCTTCCAATAAACATACTGCAAATGAAGCAGATCCTCAAGATGGAGCTTAACTAATTTTCTGAAGTTAAACTCAGGCCTGGTCAGGGGTCTCTGATCTTCCAAGATGTCAAAGGCCAGAATAACAACATTGCAAGCTTGCATTAATAATTTTAACCTGGAGAGTCCAGTGTGCCATCGTTTAAGATCATATCTCAAACTTTTGAATTTGTCTATCAAAACCGCAGCTGCATTCGTCTTGTTGGTAGGAGCAGACCATGACTGTTGAACGCAGTCAAAAAAACCTGGCATATCAACCCAATAATTCTCAAAGTGAAACACTTTAGCTTGGGGGATGGATGTTGAAATAGAAACAACACAGGGCACATGATCAAAGCTAGTCTCTGCCAAGGGATAAACCAAAGTGTTAGGGAACTCCGTGGTCCAATTAACTGTGGTAAAAAACCAATCAAGTTGCTCAAGCAGTGGGTTCTCTTGCATGTTTGACCAGGTATACTGGCGCCCTTTCAGCGGTAGTTCAATCAAACACAAGTGAGCAATTATCTCATTGAAAATGAACATGTCATTGACATCTCCTCCGGGTTGGTTTCTGTTTTCAATAGATCGTATGAAGTTGAAATCACCAAGAAATAACCATAATTCATCTTGGGGTATGTTTATGTGATATAACCAATGGACAAAATTGTCACACCCTGATTTTCATGGCACAACACTTAATATGATAAATCATGTTAAAATGTGGTTTGACAAAAACTTTTGAGTGTTTTGGACCTTGCCTTGATTGGATTTTGTGTGTTGTTTGTAAGTGCTCTAAAAATCAAATAAATCCTCCAACTCCTATACTTCATCTCCTTGCTCCAAACTCTTGAACCAGTGATCATGCCATGTGTATAGGACATAAAAATAATTTCTTACAAAAATAATTTGGCCAAATAGTATTTTGAAAAATTAGTTTTTCAAAAACCCCTGAATTGAGGTTTGCACTACAAGTACTTAATTAAGGGCAGTAAAAATCTTTCCAAAAATGTATTTGACTACTATTAGATATAGGATACCCAGAAAACACAAAAATATAATTTTAAAAGTTATTTTCCTACTTTATTTAAAGGCTTTTTCTTAAGTCCAGAAATGGTCTTAAATAGGTTAAAATTATTTCAAAGCTTTAAAAATATTTGAGAAAAATCAGGGAAACTCAGTGGACATATATTTTCCACATATATGAGTTTAAACACATGGTCATGATCAAAATATTGGACAAAACTTCCCAGAACCATTTCTGCCCATTTCAAGGATTTGAAATATTTCTACAGGAAATATTTTCATAAAAATCCAAGAAAATTCTAGCATGTCACATATGGAATTTTTGATGATCTTGCCAAGTCTCATGTCATGGAGAATAGTATAACCCCATGAAACCCTCTCAAAACCACTTCTGTCCTTTTTCAAGTTTGAACAGCTTTGCACTGTCAAACATGTCCATATGCTCTCAAACTTGGTGCACATTCTCAAATGGTGTAATAATGCATCTAGACCAAATGGCACAAGTTGGAGAGAATTTTATCTTGATCAAAGTACCCCAAAACCCTCTCTGACCAGAATCAAATTTGAACAAGTTTGTACTGCCAACTATTTCTCCTTGACTCCAACTTTTGTGGACATGTTAAAATCCTCAAATGATGAAACTACACCAAGTGGTGCATCAAGGAGAATAGATTTGCATGACTAAATCTTGGTAAAGCCATTTCTGCTGATTTCTAGGGTTTACCAAAGTTACATTGGCAACTTTCTTAAAATGGACTCAAACTTGGTGGTCAGCCTCAATTATGTGTGACACTTGATCGTGTTAATTATCATGTCAAGTGGAGTTAATTTGCTTGCCCAAATTTGCATCAAACACCTGCTGTCCCTTTTCAAAAATCACCATTTTGGCCACTTACACTATTCTCCTTGAGCTCAACTTTTTACCACAACCCCTCCTAGTCCTCCTCTACCTCCAGTAACAATGGTTGCATCTCAGATCAATGATTGAGGGGTGAAACCACCTCATTTACCCCTCTGGACAGCCCCTGCACCCTTCTTCCTCACCTCCCTCCTCATTCCAGTGGCCCTCCATGGCATCCAACGCTTCCTCCCCTTTCTTTACTACTCCCTAGCACTACTGGACACAAGTGGCCGCGCCCACTTCCCCTTTTTATGCCATGGCATGCCATATGCATGCTCTGGAGCGCGCTACAGTGCGCCCTAGCACTGTAGCCGCACTCTGCCCGAGCCATCGGACCACCTAGGGCCTCCCCCTCGTGTCCCCCGAGGTCGTCTCGACGTCCAGTACACGGCACGCTGCCGGCCCCCTCCAGAACCTCTCTCCTCTCCCCTCTGTAAGCTCGCCCGAGCATGTCCGTGGACGCCACTCACGGTGCACCGCGGCCATGCCCATTTATACCACCCTGACTCTCTCTCTCGAGTCGATCCAAACGTCCTCTCTCCTGTGAACCTCTCTGACACCCCCTCTCTCCCCCTCGTGCCCTCTTTCCCTCTCCATGGCCGTCGTGGTCGTCGTCGGCCACCACCCGGCTCCGGCAAACCAGGGCCTCCCCTTCCATCCTTTGGCCACCAGGAGGACCGCAGCAGGCCTTCGGAGCTTCCCCGCTCATCTTCTCCTGCTCTGGTGCCCCGTGCCACCGCCACCATCTTCTCCTGAAGCCTCGTCCGCCGGCGTCAGGGTCGCCGTCGCCTTGGACCTCCCCAGCCTGCGTGGCGCCCATGGATGGGCGCGGCTCTGCCTCCCGAGTCCGCCGGTACGCCGGACGCCGTCGGGGATGGCCGGAACCGCCGGGGAGCATGCCGGCGCCCCGCTCGATCGACTTCCTCTGCTTCTGGCGCGAGGAAGGAGACAACCTATGGGCGGGGCCCGCTCCTCAGTGGCCCAGCCTCCAGGCCACGCTGGCAAGTGGACACGGGTCCATCTCGGGGTTGCCTCCCGTGCGGGAAGGCGTATTACCCAGGTACGCCTCCGACGTGGCCCCTGCGCGCGTGCAGCCGAGCCGCTGGGCCGGCCCGCTGCCTATCTCTCACCTTGCGCGCATGATAAGGGTAAAGCCCCCTTTCCCTTTTTCTTTTTCCCAGTAGACTTCAAAAGCACTTAAATAAATCAAATCAACTCCAAATTTGATGATTCAAATTTCTAGGGGATCCACAAATCATGATCTATCACATGGTGATATTTGCACATTTTTCCAGAATCTTCCTCTTCAGAAATATTTATTAAAACCCCATTTTCCATTTCTGTGATGAACTTTAGAAAATCATAGAGAGCTCAAATTTTGATCCAAATGCCGTGATTCAAATTCCTAGGTGTTTCTAAGTTCATAACTTAGTTTATGAACATTTTTACTAATACTTTTTGTATCACCTCAAATAATGAGCCATTTCTTCATATTAGCCAACTTTGCAAATTCATAGGAAATCCATTTGAACCCCAAATCCAGTGAAACCAATTCCTAGATGCTTCTAAAATCATCCTTTGTTAAATGGGTGCCTTTGCTCATTTTTCAAAATAATTCTTCTGTACACTTCTTGCAATTCCATATACCCCTTGATTCCATCATATCGAAATGTTTAGAAATGTCCATAGATCCACTTCCAATGAAATCACTTTGGTCATTCCTCATATGACCAGAGGTATCCAAGAAAAGTCAGCTTCATATTTTTAGAGCACATTTATTTTTGCCTTGTCGTGTTGCTTATTATGGTTGTTTTCGACGATAGTTAACGAAGTAAACGAAATGCTCGGAGTTGGACCAGAGATGTTTGAAGACCTCGAAGACTTTGTTAAAACAGGCAAGCAGCCCTTTGACCATGTCTATGAGACCCTTTTTATGCATCTCATATAGCACTTTATTATTGTTGCATCGGAATCATGATGAGATGGTAGCCACTTTGGTGGGTTGCCTTCATTTCCTCCTAGTTGATACTTGCATTGTGCATGGCCCTACCTTCTTATGAGGGTTATGACGGTGGGAGTAGATAGGATGCTAAAGTAGTGCTACGCAAAAAGGGACGGGAATATGCATGGTGATGGAGACAAAGTATTTTCAAAGGACCTTTCGAAAACCCCGTCGGGTGCCACTTATGCCCGAGGGAGGTGATAAGTTGGGTAGCCACTTGATGACGAAGTGGTGTACCGAGGCAAGTGTGTGTGTTGTTTTCAAAAACGGATTGGTTAAAGTTGCGACCGTTATTCCAACCTTACATGCGCAACCACTCTACCCTTATATGGGAAAGGGCATTACTGATTACCTAGGCCGATACTAGCTTGGAGGCCGCATTACTAGTGACGGGAGAGTTGTTGGTGCGCTCTCTCGGGACGGGGTCGTGCCAGGTAGGGCGGCCATGACTGTTTTTACAGGGCACCGGATACACCATTGTGTCCCCTCTCGAATGTTACGATATCGAGTGAGTCTCGTATGATGTACATCGTGAGGATACGGAACAACGAGTGGACTCTTTGTTAGTATCGTCTAGGGAAATATAGTGATCGGGTGCTTACCCCGGGTACTTGAGGTACCGCGGGTCGTGGATGACACGGAAGTTCCCCGGATCTTGTGGGTAAAGTGTGCAACCTCTGCAGAGTGTAAAACTATTCGAATAGCCGTGTCCACGGTCAAGGACAGTTGGGTAACCGCTCTTGGGCTACGTCCACATGTTTACAAACAGTGTGTGTGTTTGGATAAGTGGGAAGAACTACTTGGGTCAAGTCAAAGGACTTGACATAAATGAGTTGGGTTGGAGCCCACTCCCTTTATGTTGATATCTGTTACCTGTCCTCTTGGTTACTTGAATTCTCCTGATGCATGCCTTACAAGTTGTTGAACATGTCATTGCACTCAAAACTAGCTTTCCGCAAAAATTTACCTATATCATGCATTGTTGTATATTGAACCAAAACATGGGTTGCTTGCGAGTACATTCAAAGTACTCATTGGCTTGCCACTGGTTATTTTATTGGCCAGGCATAAAAGAACAGGATATGATGAAGAATACTTCGGTGACGAACATGCGAGCTAGACGCTTCCCAGTCAGAATGCCTGTAGGGTTAAGGCAGATGGCATGGGTCCAAGTTATCAACGAAGATTTCCGATGCAATGTTATACTCAAGACTTGACCATAATGGTCCTACTCGTGTAATACGGTATGTATGGATGTAAGACTCTTGTTATTCAGCTTCTGTGTGTTCAGTGAGCATTGATCTCTGGGATCACTGTACACGTGCATTCGGTGATCACGACTTATGAGTCGGGGTCCCCACAGAGCTGGTATCAGAGCCATCCTGACTGTAGGAAGCCTTAGTTAGCATGGTCGTTAATTAGGGTAAAACTATTTCCAAAACTACTACTAGTTTTCAAAACTATCTATACTTATCTTCCCTTCTCAGTTTTTCGAAAACTAAGGTATACTTTCCTTATTTGATCTCTTCCCTTTCAAAACCTTTGGTCGCTAGAACCCTTATGCCCCTGACCACGGGATTCCTTGTAATCCTCGTGGATAGCCTAGAAGGAGTACACCTTCCCAAATACTCACCCACCTCTTCTGAACCCAAGATTCGCGACACCACAATAAGACGATGCCAACAGAAGATACGCCTTTAAAGAATGAGGACATGGAGACCCAGAGGACGGTGACACCTTTGAATTTGCCAAGGATGATGCAACCTTAGACTACGATGATGGCATAGGATATGCAAGATCATGATATACATCGCTAATAGAGCAACTATGTCCTTACCGTTGTTGTATCAACAACCACCGGTGGATGAGAACCTCGCCATTTGGTCCGCCTCACTATAGTTAGCAGGAAAACAGTTCTCTTTATCCCCCCGCTCTTGGTGTCGATGTTGTCATCAACATAACCGACATGTTGGACCTCTACTATGCCTTGTTAATGTCACTACATAAAGGATTACCTACCTGGTACCATCGACGCCTTAGAAGACAAAACGGGATCGTCAGGATTAAGAAGACAACAGAAGACCGAGTCAATACCAGCTACGAGGAGCCACCTTCACCCCATCACTTCAACAGACAAGAAGTTGTTGAAGAATCTTCAGGCTCAACCTGAATCGTTTCATCGAACAACTACAAGAGACGTAGCAACACCTGAGGAAAACTCAGAAGACTGCACGAGGCTCAAGGCACGATTACTGGATCCGAGAACCCCTAGGGTAGGATAAGTCGTGTACCCCTTATGCGCAGTCGAGTCCATATGATGGTTCGAATAGAGCCATGATTGTGTGTTGCTTGTTTTTATTTGTTTGTGTTTTGATAGAAGTCACACTTTTGCCCTAGGCAACAAGTACGCGACTATATCACCTTCCTTGTTTTCCTTTCTTTGGCCCTTTTTGGCACTTGTTTGTTTGCACCTTCACTATAGAACCCCCTTTAGGCATTCCCCTCCTCTATGCTACCTTCCCCCTCTCTTCTCTCTCATCAACTGAAGATCAGCAAGACAAGATGCACCAAGGATTCTGCCTCGGCAACCAACTAGCAATGAAGACTTCTGCTACAATCTCCACGACCAAGTGCAACCCCGTAGAAGTATGTTTAACCCTCCATACTATAAAACCATTCCTAGACCCTTCAAGACTTCATAAGATACCCCATAACAAATCCTTAACCATGTGCTTAACCCACAGAATTGCAAGAGAACCAGTTAAGCCTCTGTAAACCTCACACAACACGGGGTTCATTATGGAACTAGTGGACATAGTGAACAAGCACATTATCATCCTAATATAGCACTAGGACTGACGATGCCATAGGGAAGACCAATTTGAGGGTATAGGAATAGAGTACAAATGACTTGATGAGTTTATATCAATGACTTAAGGAATTATATGAGACTATTTGGTGGATTATGAGGCTTTCATGTTGGTAGATGAAATTGGTGGGGTCATTAATATAGAGTAGCATAGCTTTCATTACCCCTGGATAAATTGGAATTAGTGGGACAATTAAGATCGCAAGCTGAATTCTTGGAAGTATGAGGATTTGACTTAGCCAGGGGATATTGATAGGAGATAGTTGACATTATGATAATGACTTGGGGGAAGCATGTAGGAATTCTCGTTGGACATGATATTTGGATTTAAATAGGTGATCCTAGTTGAGTATAGGTGGTGAGTAAGTCTACATGGTTCAGAGTAAATTGGATTTAGACTGATGATCTCGATCATGATACCATGTTTCTTGGAGGACAATAAACTAGGACATTGGATTAATTGTCGGAGTTGATATAAGCTTGACCTTGGAGTTTACTCACCATGATAATGGAAATTGGTGGACTTACTAGAGACATCCCTTTCAAGCATTTGGGGATTATATGGACTTTAGGAGATCATGTGGAACATCATAAACATTGGATTTGTAGAATTAAATGGATTATGTAGTGATTGATGGAAGCTAATGGGCTGTTGGTTGATTCATAGGAAGGAAACAAGATCGTGGAGTGGCTTACGACGTGTTTCCTTAGGATAGAGATGCTTTATCATGAACCTTGGATCAATAGACTGAGCACTTGGATTGTGGTGATTAAATTCAAGCTTAGCAGCTTATATGCTCTACCCATCGATTTTTAGGGGTAGCCATACATACGAGTTTGGGGATTGTAGACATATATGATTTTGTTAGACCTCCTTTAGAGAGTCATGAGGATATGAATAACATGAGTACTGATTGGAGTTGACCTATATGGGATGATTCTTTCGGTAACATGATGTGATTTGTTTAAAGGACTAGATAGAATGATTGGCATCTCAGAAACTGTGCTCAAGGATAAGATGATAAACATTCACTCGCACATTAGAATCCTTAAAACCCTTAAGCCCTACCAAGCCACAACATAGTCGGATCATGACCATGGGTCTTGGCTCTAGGTCGAGAACACCTTGGACCATACTCAACCGTGACCACCACCAATACCCCATCCTACTTTATGTACCCCATGAACAAGGTCTTCACGGAGTACTCGAACAAGCTGGTTGTCATCGCTGTGATATACTTGCCTACCCGAAGACGGAAGAAGAACCGTTCAGCTGGTTAGGGAACATCTGAAGACCGCCACGTCAAGGAGGAAGAACTATACCAACCATCATTGTCAAGAAGTGAACTTCCTTGTTAAAGACTGTGCATATCTACAAACCACTCCTCTCAAGGGAACCAAGCATTTTCATGACAAGGAAACCCACACCAAGATTCATCGACCCTCTTCGAGATCACTCCAAGATTCAACAACCCCCTTTTAACATCACTTCGAGACGAAGAGTAGACGGCTACCAGCTGGAGTTACCACCTGAGTTACCCACTGTGCACAGCGTTTTCCACGCGACACACCCCCGAAAGTGTTTCCAACTTCCTAACTAGCCCGACCTCTACAAGGACATCGACCACAAGCCATCGACCTCCAGCCCAATATGACCTATGCGAGAGACCCCAATTGCAATCTGGATCAAGCAGGACGACAAACACGAAGCCACGCCATCGAGTACTTCAAGGTTCAATGGGGCACCACTCGGAAGCAGAAGTAGTATGAGGACGTGAAGACTACCCCAGATCCAAGTTTCCGTATTCCTTTCCGCGCTTAGTCTGGGAATCTCGGGGACGAGATTCTTGTAAGGGGGGTAGGTCTGTCACACCCTGATTTTCATGGCACAACACTTAATATGATAAATCATGATAAAATGTGGTTTGACAAAAACTTTTGAGTGTTTTGGACCTTGCCTTGATTGGTTTTTGTGTGTTGTTTGTAAGTGCTCTAAAAATCAAATAAATCCTCCAACTCCTATACTTCATCTCCTTGCTCCAAACTCTTGAACCAATGATCATGCCATGTGTATAGGACATAAAAATAATTTGGCCAAATAGTATTTTCAAAAATTAGTTTTTCAAAAACCCCTGAATTGAGGTTTGCACTGGAAGTACTTAATTAAGGGCAGTAAAAATCTTTCCAAAAATGTATTTGACTCCTATTAGATATAGGATACCCAGAAAACACAAAAAAATAATTTTAAAAGTTATTTTCCTATTTTATTTAAAGGATTTTTCTTAAGGCCAGAAATGGTCTTAAATAGGTTAAAATTATTTTAAAGCTTTAAAAATATTTGAGAAAAATCAAGGAAACTCAGTGGACATATATTTTCCATATATATGAGTTTAAACACATGGTCATGATCAAAATATTGGACAAAACTTCCCAGAACCATTTCTTCCCATTTCAAGGATTTGAAATATTTCTACAAGAAATATTTCCATAAAAATCCAAGAAAATTCTAGCATGTCACATATGACATTTTTTATGATCTTGCCAAGTCTCATGTCATGGAGAACAGTATATCCCCATGAAACCCTCTCAAAACCACTTCTGTCCTTTTTCAAGTTTGAACAGCTTTGCACTGTTAAACATGTCCAAATGCTCTCAAACTTGGTGCACATTCTCAAATGGTGTAATAATGCATCTAGACCAAATGGCACAAGTTGGAGAGAATTTTATCATGATCAAAGTACCCCAAAACCCTCTCTGACCAGAATCAAATTTGAACAAGTTTGTACTGCCAACTTTTTCTCCTTGACCCCAACTTCTGTGGACATGTTCAAATCCTCAAATGATGACAATACACCAAGTAGTGCATCAAGGAGATTATATTTGCATGACTAAATCTTGGTAAAGCCATTTCTGCTGATTTCTAGGGTTTACCAAAGTTACATTGGCAACTTTCTTCGAATGGACTCAAACTTGGTGGTCAACCTCAATTATGTGTGACACTTGATCCTGTTAATTCTCATGTCAAGTGGAGTTAATTTGCTTGCCCAAATTTGCATCAAACACCTGCTGTCACTTTTCAAAAATCACCATTTTGGCCACTTACACTATTCTCCTTGAGCTCAACTTTTTACCACAGCCCCTCCTAGTCCTCCTCTACCTCCAGTAACAATGGTTGCATCTCAGCTCAATGATTGAGGGATGAAACCACCTCATTTACCCCTCTGGACAGCCCCTGCTGTCGGCGTTCTGGGAACGGGGGTCCCCAGACTTGCCTGCCTGCGGCCTGCGGCGTGTCTCAAATGGGGGCCCGGCGTGGCCCATCTTCATCAGCACAAGGTTCAAGACCCTCGCGAGGGGCCAAGCCTCGCGAGGCAGACGACATGGCGCTTTCTCAAGCACGGCCTCCTTAGGCTGGCTCGCGAGGAGGCGGAGAGATCAAGGCGGGTACCTCACGAGGTGCCCATGACCGCACAGCGTCTCCCTTTCCTCTTTGGTGCAAAGGGGGCAAGCGCAGGTGAGAGGATCAAGCAAAGGCACCCATTTCGGTGCAACGAGACCAAGACCAGTCCAACGGTGGGAAGCAGGTCACCATGGAGCCCAGGACGGCGTCACCACAGGGCCTTTGGCAGGCGAAGACCAACTTTAGTCAGGATAAGTGTACCAGATGTTCCCCTTCAAATTGGCCAATTGTTGGCGCCCTTCCCGCTCAATATTTGGGAAGAGGCCCAGGGCCTTTGCCTATAAATAGGACTAGCAACCCCCAAGGTAGAGGCATCGGA
Source organism: Aegilops umbellulata (assembly GCA_032464435.1). Taxonomy (NCBI): domain Eukaryota; kingdom Viridiplantae; phylum Streptophyta; class Magnoliopsida; order Poales; family Poaceae; genus Aegilops; species Aegilops umbellulata. Next base: position 621,099,831 of record CP136057.1, read on the forward strand.
TTGAGTACCAAGAAACCAGTAGAGGCAGATTGGAATGAGCTAGGATCGAATCCAGCATCTAGAGAGAGAGAGAGAGAAGGGCGATCGAACTCCCCCTAGCAGTTCATCCCCTAGCCAAGAACAGACCCTCGCGAGGCTGTTCTTCCTTGTATTGTTCTTCCTCACCAGCCCAAGAGGCAATCCACCCACCACACTGGAGTAGGGTATTACACCACAATGGTGGCCCGAACCAGTATAAACCTTGTCTCTCTTGTGTTGTTCTTGCAGTAGTTTAGATCCTTGCGAGACGGAGGGGTAGAGGGCACGATCTCCGCGCGCACCCCAGAGTTCAAACCTTAAGGGTCTGCCGGAACCCGTGATCCGATATTTGGCGCGCCAGGTAGGGGTGCACCGGAGTCCGTCTTCCACCGCTCTGCTCTCCTCCGACCGTCGCATCCATGTCTGACGCTCGTCGGGCCCGCGTCGAGCGCCGGGCCGCCATCGCTCCCCGCGCCGTCCAGATGGCCCCCGTCGGTGGGCGTCCTCGTCGTTCCTCGTCGCCCGCCGTCAACGCCGCCACCGACCCGGCGGGGAACGAGCAGCAAGCATCCTCTCAGCACCCGTCCGTACGGCGGGATGGCCGCACCGCCACTCCGTCGCTCACCCCGGCCGGTTCTTCGTCGCACTTGCTTCGCGCGCCTTTAGAGGCTCGGGCTGCGCTCATCGCGGCGAACGAGCTCCTGCGCTACCGCCCCGTCGACGACGTCTACGAGGAGTGGCTCGACCGCATCGCCGAGCTCGTCCGCGCCGCAGGGGGCTCTCCCGCGCCTTCCGCACCACTGCGCCGCACTCCGCCCCGCATGGGCAATGAAGCCCCGGGAGCATTCCAGCCGCCTCCTTTCCAAGAAGCTGCCATGGCCCCAAGGCGCGCGGCTCCTAGGCAGAACCCGCTCCGTCATGCGCCGGCCCAGCAGGAACGGAGCTGCCAAGAAGTCCCGCGACCACAAGAGGCCGCCCGGGCGCTCCCAGCTCCGGTACGTCAAGACCCCGCGCTGCTCCCAGCTGTAGCGCAAGGGGACCCACAAGGCCGAGCTCTCCCTCAACCAAAACCTCCCGCGGCCACCGCAGGCTGCTGCGCCTACACCCCCGAGCTTCGTAGCGTCGCGTGGCCCGGCAAGTTCAAGCCGGACCTGCCTCCTCGCTACGACGGCACAACTGATCCCACGGAGTTCCTCCAGCTCTACGAGCTGGGAATCGAAGCTGCCAGCGGGGACGAGAAGGTCATGGCGAACTGGTTCCCCATGGCGCAGAAGGAAGGTGCTCGCACTTGGCTCCTGAACCTGGCCCCAGGCACGATCTCCTCCTGGGACCAGATGCGTACTCGCTTCATCGCCAACTTCCAAGGTACCCGCGACCGGCCTCCCGCCGTGAGCGACATGCGCCGTATCAAGCAGCAACCTGGGGAGACCCTGCAAAAGTACATTCAGCGCTTCAACAATGCGCGCCTCAAGATCCCCAGGGTGTCTGAAGAAGCCATCATTTCGGCCTTCTCCGACGGCGTGCGCGACGTCAAGATGAAGGAGGAGTTGGCGATGCATGAAGACCTCTGCACCTCCCTGGAGCTGTTCAACCTGGCGACCAAGTGCGCCGGAGCTGAGGAGGGACGCCTCTTCCTCCTCGAGCTGCCTGCCGCAGACCCAGAAGAGAAGAAGCCCAAGGCCAAGGACGTGAAGCGCAAGGGGGCTGCCGTGCTCGCGGCAGAGCCGGACACCAAGCGGGGCAAGGATCTGCCCGAATCCTCCAGGGGCAGCCGGTACTGTGTATACCATGATCTCCACACCCACAACACCAATGAATGCCAAGAACTCCGCGCCGTGCGAGAAGGAAGAGTCGGCCGACGCCCTGACCGTGCTGACCGGGGCTACGGCCGAGGAGGAGGAAGGAACCCGGGACGCTGGGAAGATCGTGGCCCACGTCAAGGCTGGCGTGACCAACCTCGCGAGGACCGCTGGCGCGACCCGCCTCGCGAGGGGGACTGGAGGGACCAGCCTCGTGAGGATCGCCCTCATGGCAACCCAGGCCTGCCGCCGTTGCCGCCTCAGCCAAGAAGGAACGAAGACCGCCACCAAGACGAGGGGGCTGGGGGCTTCCAGGAGCCTCGCGCCATCGCCTGCATCCTGGGCGGAGCTCAAGCCCCAGCCTCTCAACGTATCTTCAAGAAGTTTGCTCACGAAGTGAATGCAGTTCTCCCCAAGCTCGAAGCAACGCGTCCCCTTAGGTTGTCGGCCTGCACCATCACGTTCAGCTCAGCAGACCATCTCAAGTGCGCGGCCACAGCCGGAGTCCTCCTAATGCTTTGTTCCCCAGTCATCAGCAACGTTCTGGTCACCAGGACCCTCATTGACGGAGGGGCAGGGCTCAATGTCCTGTCCGTGGAAACATTCAACAGCCTCCAAGTGCCCTATGACCAGCTTCAGCCAACCAAGCCCTTCTCCGGAGTCACCGACGGTTCCACGGTCCCGATCGCGCAGGTCCGCCTCCCAGTCACCTTCGGCACCTACGACAACTACCGCACCGAGCTCATCGACTTTGACGTCGCCCACATCCGCCTGCCGTACAACGCCATCCTCGGGTACCTGGTGCTGGCTAAGTTCATGGCCGTGACTCACCATGGCTACAACGTCCTCAAGATGCCAGGAAGCGGCAGCGTCATCACGGTGCCATATCAAGAGAAGGATGCAGTGTGTGCCCTGGAGCGAGCCTTTCAGGCCGCGTTACTAGAAGACTCAGATCGCGGAAGCAGAAGGCTTCCTGAGACCACCCCCAAGAAGAAGAAAACAATGTCAGGCTCAGACCCTCAGGAGGCAGGCCCTTCAAGGCCCGCGTTTGTCCAGGGGGACCCTCCTTCAATCGCATAGGAAAGCGCGCCCGGCGCCCTCCTCAGGCAGGGCTCGGGGGCTCTCACCTAGAGGGCCACCGACCTCGCCAAGGTCACGAGGGAGGCGCTGGGGCACCATGTGGAGGAGTGCTTCGAGACACGCTTCCCTTGAAAGGAAGCCAGGGAAGGAAGGTCAGACCAGCAGGAGTTTGTTAGCAAGGCCATTCAAGAACTACAGGAGTCAAGGATCATGAGAGGTTGCCGTCGCCCCACCAGCTGTGGCTCTGCATCCAGGCGAGGATGGTGGGTTGCGCGTCTGCGTCGACGTACCAGGGCTCAATCAGATCACCACGGCGGAGCGCCTCTGGCCCTCACAAGTGGGGCGCTGCGGAGGACCGCCCCACAGCTATGTTCGCATGCCTTATGGCCTGCCGAGCGTGGCTACGGCGTACCAGCGCATCATGAGGAGCATCTTGGAGGCGCAAGAAGACAGGCGTTCCGCAGCCCTGGCGGAGATGGAGGCTGCTCACGAGGAGCCACCAGTGCCTCCGGAGCCTCCCGAGGCCCCTGGGCCTGGGGGCTCATGAGGATCGGCTTCTGCAGCCCCCCGAGTCTGCTGCACCAACGCCACTGCCCCGACGGCATCTTCAGGTGACATCTTTCAAGTTTCATTCCCAGCTGGGAGCGCCCTCCCAGGGTTGTGTCATTCCCAGGCCGTGTGGGTCCGTCCCTATGGCATGTGTCCCTTTTATCTTTTCAGTCGCTAGCTTGCTTTGCTGGGGGCGCCCCTCGGGCTGCATCATCCCCAGGCCACTCGGGCTAGGCCCAGCGGCATGTATCCCTTCCGCGTTTATTTCCAACTATGCATCATTACTCGATGCCGTCCGCGGCGCCTTTTCTTCTTCATGTCGACCACTTGCATGTTAAAGGGGGGGCGCCTGAGCATCGCGACTCAGGGCTCTTACTGGCTCTCCAGCCCTCACCCTCTGGCCTTGTCCATGGCATCGCGACCTGGCATACCAGTGACGGCTGAGACAAGCTCGAGGGCCGGGACCCGAGGACGTAGAGTGCCGGCATCTAACCAGATTTTGCAGGAACACATCTCAAGACATGGCCCAGTGCCAGGCGCAACCCGCCTAGAGGTAGGGCCTCGTGAGTCCCGCACTGGCTCACGGGTGCCCAGACACACCTCGCCCGCTCCAACCAGCGAGCTCCTGAGCGACTAACAGTCAACTAATCGCTGCTATAGCAACCCCGTCTTCTCTTTTGTGATGAATTTGCAGGGCCCATAGAGGGAACCGCGCTAGCCAAGGCCCTCACGGCGTTCCCTTCGCCCTTGCCCGCGCGACCTGCTTGCACGTTAAAGGGGGGTGCCTGAGCATCGCGACTCAGGGCTCCTACTGGCTCTTCAGCCCTCACCCTCTGGCCTTGTCCACGGCATCACGACCTGGCATACCAGCGACGGCTGAGACCAGCTCGAGGGATGGGACCCGAGGACGTAGAGCAGAAAGGGGAGCAGAGGCGGGGGAGAAGGGGCACGCGAGGACCTCGGCCAGTGACTCCGCTCAAGCTACCCCCCAGATCCGACGGCGCGCTGGGGATGATCCACGACCCCTAAAGATAAGTCACCATCCAAAGCGTTGGCTATCGTGGCACTACCCCCACACCTAAAGCGACTCCGTACTAGCGACGTTGCTTCCCTTTCTCACCCAGCGACGGCTGCTTGGGCGCCAAAGGGGACCTCCTGAGCATCGCGACTCAAGGGCTCTTACCGGACCCCGGGTCGCTCACCTCCTGGCCTTGACCACGGCATCGCAACCTGGCATACCAGCGACGGCTGACGCCGCCTTGGGACTGGGATCTGTCGACGCAGAGCACAAAGCCCTCGCGAGGTGCGAAAGGGAGAACCAAACTATGACGGAATTCGCGATTCGCACAAATCCATAGCAAGGGTTACATATTAACAACAAGGATCACAGCCGCCTTACAAGCCCCTATGGGGCACAATGTGATTCCTCGCAAGGAACGGATCCTAAAAGGTGCTAACTACATGCGCCCCTACAAAAGATGCCATCATCAATAGTGGGCCGTCAGGTACCGACGCCAACCCCATCCAGATCAGGATCGGCGGCGACCAAGCGAGCCTGCCCTGCTTCGGGAGCGGCGTCGGCTCGCGGGCTCGTAGCCGTCGTCGCTCGTCTCCGGCGTCGCGAAGACCTCACTGGGATCACTGGATCCTCCGGCGCTCCCGTCGCTTGTGGAGCTGTCCAGGGGGCGATTGGTGGGCCCAGCCGTCGCCATGGCGAGGTCCTGGCCGCCTCCCCCGGGGCAGCACTCCAGCCGGCGACCGTTCGCGTCGAAGACCTTGAAGAACATCACCGAAGCGCCGTCGTACTCCAGGTGGATCGTGAGGGCGCCCTTCGTTCTGCAGCACCGAGCGATTTCGCCCCAGCCGCGAGTCATGAAGACCTCGCCCGGGGAAGTGATCGCAACCTCTGCCCCGGTCGCAGGAGTGCTGCAGTCGGCGTGCTGCAGCCACAGCTCCAGGAGTCTCCCCTGCTGGAAGACGGAGGCGAAGAAGGGAGGAAAGCGAATCCAAATCCGCGGAGGCATGGCGGCGTGGAGCACGAGCTCGCGGGAGGAACCCTCGGCGTGGACTCCAGGAGGAACGACCAACACCTTCGTGACCCTCCGGCGCCGGCGACGGTGCTGGCCGAGGGGATCGGCATCTCCTCTTCCAGGGCCCTCGGCGTGGGCATACAAGGGAAGCGGGAATCCCGGCGGAGGCCGCTCGTACCAAGGCCTCAGCACCTCCACGTGATTCTCCTCGTCTCGGCCGCGCAAGGCAGGCCGCTTCTTCGGCGGGAGCGGGTCAGGTACCTCTTGAGGAGCCTTTCCCTTCTCCGCTGCAGAGAGCCGGCGAATCGGAGCCATCACGGCAAGGCGGAGCAAGAACCAAGGCGAAGGATAAAGCAAGGGGAGATGGACTAGAAGGGCACGCGTGGTGCCGTACTTATAGCCGGCGGAGGCCAACCGTCGGCCTCCACGATCACAGGTAATCATGACACGATTTGCATGCAGGGACTTGTCCAATCCGCGCAATCGTCGAGGCGTCATGGGGAAGCGGAGACGCCCACGTCCAATCAACCGCCACGCGGCGCCCAAGGCCGCAGGCTGTTAGGGCCCGCGGCGCTTCGCCCTTGCCCTTTCGCCTCTCGGCACGGCCAAGTCCGTGCGCGCCTTGGGCCCGGGGGCTACTGTCGCCGTTCTGGGAACGGGGGTCCCCAGACTTGCCTGCCTGCGGCCTGCGGCGTGGCTCAAATGGGGGCCCGGCATGGCCCATCTTCATCAGCACAAGGTTCAAGACCCTCGCGAGGGGCCAAGCCTCGCGAGGCGGACGACATGGCGCTTTCTCAAGCACGGCCTCCTTAGGCTGGCTCGCGAGGAGGCGGAGAGATCAAGGCGGGTACCTCACGAGGTGCCCATGACGCAAGCCATGACGACCAAGGGTGCCAGGCGGGCGCCAGCCCGCGTAGCGTCTCCCTTTCCTCTTTGGTGCAAAGGGGGCAAGCGCAGGCGAGAGGATCAAGCAAAGGCACCCATTTCGGTGCAACGAGACCAAGACCAGTCTAACGGTGGGAAGGAGGTCACCATGGAGCCCAGGACGGCGTCACCACAGGGCCTTTGGCAGGCGAAGACCAACTTTAGTCAGGATAAGTGTACCAGATGTTCCCCTTCAAATTGGCCAATTGTTGGCGCCCTTCCCGCTCAATATTTGGGAAGAGGCCCAGGGCCTTTGCCTATAAATAGGACTAGCCACCCCCAGGGTAGAGGCATCGAATCGAGTACCAAGAAACCAGTAGAGGCAGATTGGAATGAGCTAGGATCGAATCCAACATCTAGAGAGAGAGAGAGAGAAGGGCGATCGAACTCCCCCTAGTAGTTCATCCCCTAGCCAAGAACAGACCCTCGCGAGGCTGTTCTTCCTTGTATTGTTTTTCCTCACCAGCCCAAGAGGCAATCCACCCACCACACTGGAGTAGGGTATTACACCACAATGGTGGCCCGAACCAGTATAAACCTTGTGTCTCTTGTGTTGTTCTTGCAGTAGTTTAGATCCTTGCGAGACGGAGGGGTAGAGGGCACGATCTCCGCGCGCACCCCAGAGTTCGAACCTTAAGGGTCTACCAGAACCCGTGATCCGACACCTGCACCCCTCTTCCTCACCTCCCTCCTCATTCCAGTGGCCCTCCATGGCATCCAATGCTTCCTCCCCTTTCTTTACTACTCCCTAGCACTACTGGGCACAAGTGGCCGCGCCCACTTCCCCTTTTTATGCCATGGCATGCCATATGCGTGCTTTGGAGCGTGCTACAGTGCACCCTAGCACTGTAGCCGCACTCTGCCCGAGCCATCGGACCACCTAGGGCCTCCCCCTCGTGTCCCCCGAGGTCGTCTCGACGTCCAGTACACGGCACGCTGCCGGCCCCCTCCAGAACCTCTCTCCTCTCCCCTCTGTAAGCTCGCACGAGCGCGTCCGTGGACGCCACCCATGGTGCACCGCGGCCACGCCCATTTAAACCACCCCCACTCTCTCTCTCGAGTCGATCCAAACCTCCTCTCTCTTGTGAACCTCTCTGACACCCCCTCTCTCCCCCTCGTGCCCTCTTTCCCTCTCCATGGCCACCGTGGTCGCCATCGGCCACCACCCGGCTCCGGCAAACCAGGGCCTCCCCTTCCATCCTTTGGCCACCAGGAGGACCGCAGCAGGCCTTCGGAGCTTCCCCTCTCCTTCTCCTGCTCTGGTGCCCCGTGCCACCGCCACCATCTTCTCCTGAAGCCTCGTCCGCCGGCGTCAGGGTCGCCGTCGCCCTGGACCTCCCCAGCCTGCGTGGCGCCCATGGATGGGCGTGGCTCTGCCTCCCGAGTCCGCTGGTACGCCGGACGCGGTCGGGGACGGCCGGAACCGCTGGGAAGCACGCCGGCGCCCCGCTCGATCGACCTCCTCTGCTTCTGGCGCGAGGAAGGAGACAACCTGCGGGCGGGGCCCGCTCGTCAGTGGCCCAGCCTCCAAGCCACGCTGGCAAGTGGACACGGGTCCAGCTCGGGGTTGCCTCCCGTGCGGGAAGGCGTATTACCCAGGTACGCCTCCGACATGGCCCCTGCGCGCGTGCAGCCGAGCCGTTGGGCCGGCCCGCTGCCTATCTCTCACCTTGCGTGACTGATAATGGTAAAGCCCCCTTTCCCTTTTTCTTTTTCCCAGTAGACTTCAAAAGCACTTAAATAAATCAAATCAACTCCAAATTTGATGATTCAAATTTCTAGGGGATCCACAAATCATGATCTATCACCTGGTGATATTTGCACATTTTTCTAGAATATTTCTCTTCAGAAATATTTATTAAAACCCCATTTTCCATTTCTGTGATGAACTTTAGAAAATCATAGAGAGCTCAAATTTGATCCAAATGCCATGATTCAAATTCCTAGGTGTTTCTAAGTTCATAACTTAGTTTATGAACATTTTTACTAATACTTTGTGTATCACCTCAAATAATGAGCCATTTCTTCATATTAGCCAACTTTGCAAATTCATAGGAAATCCATTTGAACCCCAAATCCAGTGAAACCAATTCCTGGATGCTTCTAAAATCATCCTTTGTTAAATGGGTGCCTTTGCTCATTTTTCAAAACAATTCTTCTGTACACTTCTTGCAATTCCATATACCCCTTGATTCCATCATATCGAAATGTTTAGAAATGTCCATAGATCCACTTCCAATGAAATCACTTTGGTCATTCCTCATATGACCAGAGGTATCCAAGAAAAGTCAACTTCATATTTTTAGAGCACATTTATTATTGCCTTGTCGTGTTGCTTATTATGGTTGTTTTCGACGATAGTTGATGAAGTAAACGAAACGCTCGGAGTTGGACCAGAGATATTTGAAGACCTCGAAGACTTTGTTAAAACAGGCAAGCAGCCCTTTGACCATGTCTATGAGACCCTTTTTATGCATCTCATATAGCACTTTATTATTGTTGCATCGGAATCATGATGAGATGGTAGCCACTTTGGTGGGTTGCCTTCATTTCCTCCTTGTTGATACTTGCATTGTGCATGGCCCTACCTTCTTATGAGGGTTATGCCAGTGGGAGTAGATAGGATGCTAAAGTAGTGCTAGGCAAAAAGGGACTGGAATATGCATGGTGATGGAGACAAAGTATTTTCAAAGGACCTTTCGAAAACCCCGTCGGGTGCCACTTATGCCCGAGGGAGATGATGAGTTGGGTAGCCACTTGATGACGAAGTGGTGTACCGAGGCAAGTGTGTGTGTTGTTTTAAAAAACGGATTGGTTTAAGTTGCGACCGTTATTCCAACCTTACATGCGCAACCACTCTACCCTTATATGGGAAAGGGCATTACTGATTACCTAGGCCGATACTAGCTTGGATCCCGCATTACTAGTGACGGGAGAGTTGTTGGTGCGCTCTCTCAGGACGGGGTCGTGCCAGGTAGGGCGGCCATGACTGTTTTTACAGGGCACCGGATACACCGTTGTGTCCCCTCTTGGATGTTACGATATCGAGTGAGTCTCGTATGATGTACATCGTGAGGATACGGAACAACGAGTGGACTCTTTGTTAGTATCGTCTAGGGAAAGATAGTGATCGGGTGCTTACCCTGGGTACTTGAGGTACCGCGGGTCGTGGATGACACGGAAGTTCCCCGGATCTTGTGGGTAAAGTGTGCAACCTCTGCAGAGTGTAAAACTATTCAAATAGCCGTGTCCACGGTCAAGGACAGTTGGGTAACCGCTCTTGGGCTACGTCCACATGTTTACAAACCAGTGTGTGTGTTTGGATAAGTGGGAAGAACTACTTGGGTCAAGTCAAAGGACTTGACATAGATGAGTTGGGTTGGAGCCCACTCCCTTTATGTTGATATCTGTTACCTGTCCTCTTGGTTACTTGAATTCTCCTGATGCATGCCTTACAAGTTGTTGAACATGTCATTGCACTCAAAACTAGCTTTCCGCAAAAATTTACCTATATCATGCATTGTTGTATATTGAACCAAAACATGGGTTGCTTGCGAGTACATTCAAAGTACTCATTGGCTTGCCACTGGTTATTTTATTGGCCAGGCATAAAAGAACAGGATATGATGAAGAATACTTCGGTGACGAACATGCGAGCTAGGACGCTTCCCAGTCAGAATGCCTGTAGGGTTAAGGCAGATGGCAGTCCAAGTTATCAACGAAGATTTCCGTTGCAATGTTATACTCAAGACTTAACCATAATGGTCCTACTTGTGTAATACGGTATTTATGGATGTAAGACTCTTGTTATTCAGCTTCTGTGTGTTCAGTGAGCATTGATCTCTGGGATCACTGTACACGTGCATTCGGTGATCACGACTTATGAGTCGGGGTCCCCACAAAAATCATCTCTTGGTTGTCCTTGGCAAGGTCCATAAACATTAACCAAAGTCCACTTTTGATTGTTGTGCACGGAAGAAAAATTAACTATGATACCATAGCTCTGAACCTCAACCAGAGAACCCATAAGTGCAGATGAGCACCACATAACTAAAATCCCTCCAGAAGCTCCCACAAAAGGGGAGTAAGCAAAGTTATCAAAACACTTAGGGCAAAATTTTCTAATGGAGCGCTGATCAAAATAGTCACATTTCGTTTCTTGCAAACAGATAACAGAACACTGACTTTCTTCAATTTTGGCTCTAACAGCCCTCTGACGAATGTCTGAATTTAAGCCTCTAACATTCTAGCACAGAACCTTCCAATCCTTATTATGATGTGTACTCATTTGTAAAACTTAAAATCATGGAGGCGCACACACACAATACTACATAATAGCATTGCAAAAGATAATAACCAGCAACCATAGAATAGAGCATCAGACCAAAAGTAACATTCAATGCCAGGAAAGAAGTCTGAATAAAAACATGCAAAAGCATAGTCTTGGCAGTACAAGGGACCTACCTCCCTATAATGGAGTAAAAGTTATCACTCAACATCAGGGACTTGTGGCGTTGAAGAGGATTTGGGAGCAGCCATAAGCTGCTCCATCGATAGCTTCTCCTTTGAAATGCCTAGCGAAGCGCCACGTGTTTGCATGACAGATATTGGGGTAGGTGGGGGAACTCCAGATGCTGCATCTTGGGGCGCTTCAATGGCAGGGCTGACTCTGGGCTTCTTAGCTCTTGGCTGACATAGAGATTTGGACTTCATGGGAATGGCCGAAGATGGTTTGAAACCCTGGAGCTTGGCAGCACTCCTGGTCATCCCGCGATCCGAGAAATCTGGTCTTGGAGATGCAATTTTCCTTTGCTTCTTCTTGCGTTGTGCAGGAGAAGAAAAACTCATGCTGGCAGGTGCTCAAGGTTGGAGAGGTGCACAGTTATCAGAAACGACATCCTCAAAAGATAACTGTCGAGCAACAGGTTTAGGAGGAGGTGGTAAGGCCAATTGAGGTTGTGTGCGCTGCATCATAGGCCACTGGAAGAGTCCCAAACTCTTGAAAGCCTGAGACCAAGATCTCTTGAGAGGAGATTGAATGTCCTAAAAACCAAAGTGCAACTGCCGTGGTATGGCTGCTGTCAGAAAGGTGGGCATAAGGGATACAAAAGATCTCTGCCAGATCATATCCGGCGGCAAAACAGGTCCAAACATCACTCTGGCAGCTCCAACAAAGAGTGGAGGCTGGAGAGGAGGCTGATATGGAACAATTGTTAACTGGTTTTCCTCCTAAGGTTCCACAATATGGTGATCATCCACAAACTGCAGTGGCAAATCTTCCTGAATCTCATTTTCTGCCTGAATGCCATTTCCATTGATGGGCCGCACCTGCTCTTCCTGAACAAAACCCTGTGGCTACACATCCACCAACTGAGGCTGCAACAACTATGGCTGCTCGAGTGGCTGAATAGGCCCAAGAACAGGCTGGGCAGGAGGTTCATTGATGTCATCCTGACATGCAGCAGTTTGGATCATGTTGGGGTTACTTGGGTCCCAAGTATTATCATTGATCATAAATCCAATCAGCAAACTCCAAGGTCCCTGCTTCTTTAAGGTGCTTGCATATGCCTTGTGGAATTAATATATGGAAGCAGAGAAATGCCCTGGTCTTTGAAGGAGTGATGCCACCTTTGGCATCCCGGGGCATTCCCTTTAGGAATGACATTAACACAGTGACACATTGTGCCCAGTATTGTAGACAAAACCCTCCTTTTGCTTGGTTAAACTCTTTAGCTTGACTACATCCTTTTTCTATATAGAATACACATAGCATGAGTATCATGTATTAAAGAAGGAAAAGGGTACAAAAAAATCATCTACTTTTTCCCTACCATGGCAAGGCAAACAATCCACCCAACATGACTCACACACTACTCGCTAGCCATCCACCTAGACATCGCCAAGAAGTAGGCAGCCATAGTCCCTTTGAATAATCCCACTTGCTTCCAAGAATCTTCTTCTGGTCAATTATTGCCGCATAGGGCGTTGCATTGTTGAAGATAACATCCTTACGGTGTTTCCAATGTTCCCAAAATGTTAGGATCAACTCCGTGCCAGATCGCTTCCGAAGTGCTGCGAACCACCGCATCATTGAGTTGTGTGATGAAGATAGCCGACCAGCGCTGCAAAGTTTCCTGTGCAGGCAGTCTCCTTGCGGGCCGAATTCCCGCGTAGTACCTTGAAAGTTAAACATGCCTGGTCCTTTTTAGACCAGACCGGTCTAATAAACTAGTCCAACCGGACCACGTGTCAGGAGTGACCAGACAGTGAACATGACATGCGGGAGCCGGCTGAGGGCCTACCTATTCCATGTTTGTTCCACTGAGGCGAAGGCCTAGAGGCGGCATCGAGGTATGCTCACGGTGCGTCGCGTGGATGCAGGAGGAAGAAGACTTTGACATACCTAAGATTTTGAATGTATGTCTATTCTCTGTAAGTGTGAAGGACTTGTGATACTTACTATATGGTTTAGGCCTTTTCAAAAGAAAAAAATCACCGAGCTGAGCGGCTCAGATGGTTAGGTTCCTTGTGGTGAAACTAGCCCATCAGAATTAAAGTCGTAGGCATTGGTGCTCGCATGAGCGTCTTCGATTGTTCAAACACCAATGTAGGAGAAATCTGAGAAGAGTAATGCCCAATTCAACGGTTGCGAATAGGACCGAGACCGAAGCGCTCCTTTGGACTCCCCGGTCGGTACCGATGGTAAGAGCATCTACAATGGATCCCCTCAAATCTTTCTCAAATGTCCACAGTCGAGCCCCGCCAGTGACTGATACGTCTCCGTCGTATCTATAATTTCTAATTGTTTCATGTCAATATTCTACAACTTTCACATACTTTTGGCAACAATTTATATGATTTTTTTGGACTAACGTATTGATCCAGTGCCCAGTGCTAGTTCCAATTTGTTGCATGTTTTTTGTTTCGCAGAATGTCCATACCAAACGAATTCCAAATGCGATAAAAAATTACGGAGATTTATTTTAGAATATATGTGATTTTTGAGAAAAAGAATCAACGCGAGACGATACCCGAGGGGCCCACAAGCCCAGACGGCATGCCCCTACCTAGGGCGCGCCTCACAGGCTTGTGGTCCCCCGTAAGGTGGTTGGTTCCCTTCTTTCACCGAAAGAAAGACAATTTATGGATAAAAATCCCCTCAAAATTTCAGACCAATTGGAGTTACGAATCTCCGAAAATTTAAGAAACGATTTTCAGCCAGAAAAAGGGAACGCGAAACAGAAGAGAACAGAGAGAGAGGTCCAATCTCGGAGGGCCTCCTGCCCTCCGGGAGCCATGGAGACCATGGACCAGAGAGGAAACTCTCCTCCCATCTAGTGGGGAGTCCAAGGAAAATGAAGAAGGAGGGGGGCTCTCTCCCCTCTCTCCTGGTGGCGCCGGAGTGCCGCCGGGGCAATCATCATGATGACGATCTACACCAACTACTTCGCCGCAATCATCACCAACTCTCTCACCCTCTATGCAACGGTGTAATACCTCTTCTACCCGTTGTAATCTCTATTTAGACATGGTGCTTTATGCCACATATTGTTATCCAATGATGTGCTGCCATCCTATGATGGTTGAGTAGATTCATTTCGTCCTATGGGTTGATTGATGATCGTGATTGGTTTGAGTTGTATGTTTTATTTTGGTGTTTACTTATGATGCCCTCCTTGTCGCGCAGGCGTGTGGGATTACCGTTGTAGGGTGTTGCAATACGTCCATAATTCGCTTATAGTGGGTTGCGTGAGTGACGGAAACACAACCCGAGTAAGAGGGTTGTTGCGTGGGAGTAAAGAGAACTTGTTACTTGTTGCTATGGTTGGGTTTTACCTTAATGATCTTTGGTAGTTGTAGATGCTTGCTTGAGTTTCAATCATAGTTCATATGATTCAAGTACGAAAAGTATGTTAGCTCCTGCTTCTCCCTCATATAAAATTGCAATAATGATTACCGGTCTAGTTATCAATTGCCTAGGGACAAATCCTTCTCTTGTTTTACAAAAAGTTGTCTACTAAATAACTAACGTTTATTTTCTCGCAAAGTACTCCTAGTTTTATTTCTGCAAAGTAGTTCTAGAATTACACCTACAAAGTACTTCTAGTTTCATATTTGTTCTAGCTAGAGCAAATGTTAAGCGGGCGTGGAGTTGTATCAGTGGTCAATATAACTTGAAGGGAATATAAATTCTACCTTTAGCTCCTCGTTAGGTTCGATACTCTTACTTATCGAAAGAGGCTATAATTGATCCCTCATTCTTGTGGGTTATGAGTGACTGGAAAGGAGAGTGAAGAAAAAAAATGTGAATCAACCGAACCACTCATATGATCCCTATACTTCCGGTTTATTCGCGAACCTTCATATTGAGACCAAATCCGAGGAGGATATGAGGGCTCCCGGACACGCCCGGTCAGTCTGCCACGTAGGACGCATCCCATCCCATACCTCCTTTTCCCTTTCTTTCTTTTCTTTCTCTCTCTTCATCTTCATTAATCACATGCAAGTGACCGGACATATAAGGGCGAAATTGAGAAGCATAGATGCATGCACGAACAAATAGGGGCTTAAAATATCGAGCGCATCCACGAACATTTAGGAGGGAGCGAGAGATTTGCTAAGTCAAGCTGTAGATGCTCTAAAGTAAGATGACACACCTTCGTTTCTCAAGTTGTATGTTACGCGTAGCGATAGCACGTTGAAAACTAGTGAAAAAACCTAAGCGCCTGTGACGCCCTCGATTCAACCGTACACTAATCGTACACGCAAATGTGTACGATCAAGATCAGGGACTCACGGGAAGATATCACAACACAAATCTAAAAGTAAATAAGTCATACAAGCATCATAATACAAGCCAGGGCCCTCGAGGGCTCAAATACAAGTGCTCAATCATAGACGAGTCAGCGGAAGCAACAAAATCTGAGTACATACATAAGTTAAACAAGTTTGCCTTAAGAAGGCTAGCACAAACTGGGATACAGATCGAAAGAGGAGCAGGCCTCCTGCCTGGGATCCTCCTAAACTACTCCTGGTCGTCGTCAGCGGCCTGCCGGTAGCAGTAGGCACCTCCAGTGTAGTAGGACTGTAGGAGTCGTCATCGACGGTGGCGTCAGGCTCCTGGACTCCAGCATCTGGTTGCGACAACCAGGTAGAATGGAAAGGGGGAAAGAGGGAGAAAAGCAACCGTGAGTACTCATCCAAAGTACTCGCAAGCAAGGATCTACACTGCATATGCACGGGTATCTGTGTAAAGGGGCAATATCGGTGGACTGAACTGCAGAATGCCAGAATAAGAGGGGGATAGCTAGTCCTATCGAAGACTACGCTTCTGGCAGCCTCCATCTTGCAGCATGTAGAAGAGAGTAGATGATAAGTTCACCAAGTATCATCACATAGCATAAACCTACCCGGCAATCCCCTCCTCGTCGCCCTCTTAGAGAGCGATCACCGGGTTGTATCTGGCACTTGAAGGGTGTGTTTTATTAAGTATCCGGTTTTAGTTGTCATAAGGTCAAGGTACAACTCCAAGTCGTCCTGTTACCAAAGATCATGTCTATTCGAATAGATAAACTTCCCTGCAGGGGTGCACCACATTTCCCAACACGCTCGATCCCCTTTGGCCGGACACACTTTCCTGGGTCATGCCCGGCCTCGGAAGATCAACACGTCGCAGCCCCACCTAGGCACAACAGAGAGGTCAGCACACCGGTCTAAATCCTATGGCGCAGGGGTCTGGGCCCATCGCCCATTGCACACCTGCATGTTGCGAGGGCGGCCGGAAGCAGACCTAGCCTAGCAAGCGTCCCAGTCCAATCCGGCGCGCGCCGGTCAGTCGCTGACAACACGAAGGCTTCGGCTGATACCACGACGTCGAGTGCCCATAACTGTTCCCGCGTAGTTGGTTAGTGCGTATAGGCCAGTGGCCAGACTCAGATCAAATACCAAGATCTCGTTAAGCGTGTTAAGTATCCGCGAATGCCGACCAGGGCCAGGCCCACCTCTCTCCTAGGTGGTCTCAACTTGCCCTGTCGCTCTACCACAAAGTAACAGTCGGGGGCCGTCGGGAACCTAGGCCCACCTCTACCGGGATGGAGCCACCTGCCCCTTCAGCCCCCATCTCCGAACAGTACCATAAGTAATGTAACAGTATAAAGTATATAGCATATGCCCGAGATCACCTCCCGAAGTGATCACGACCCAGTAGTATAGCATGGCAGACGGACAAGAGTGTAGGGCCACTGATGGAACACTAACATCCTATACTAAGCAGTAGGATAGCAGGTAAGGGTAACAACTGTAGCAACAATGACACGCTATGCAGCAGAATAGGATTAACCGAAAGCAGTAACATGCTACACTACTCTAATGCAAGCAGTATAGAGAAGAATAGGCTATATCTGGTGATCAAGGGGGAGGGGCCTTGCTTGGAAGCTTAGCCAAGAAGGAGGGGTCGTTAACACCGTAGTGTACTTTGTAGCAGCGGCGTCGGTCCCGGTGTCTAACGAGAGAAGAAGGGGAAGAAACAATAAATATAATGCAAACATAAGCATGACGGTGCATCACAAGACAATGCGCGGTGTTAAGTGTGCCCTAACGCAGTGCTCGATGATATAGACGAAGAGGGATAACATCCGGGAAAGTATCCCCGGTGTTTCGCGTTTTCGGGCAGATGATACAGAAGGGGAAAGTTGCGTGTTCGATATGGTAGGGGTGTCTGGCGGACGAACGGGCTACGTATTCGGATTCGTCTCGTCGTTCTGAGCAACTTCCATGTACAAAGTATTTTCATCCGATCTACGGATTATTTTATATGAATTTTTAAAGATTTTAAAACATTTTTGGAATTAACAGATTTAATTAAATGGAAAACAGGGTTATGACATCATCATGACATCAGCAGTCAACAGGGTTGTTGACTGGGTCAAACTAACAGGTGGGTCCCGCTGTCATTGACACAACTTAGTTAATAGTTTTAATTAACAGATTAACTATTTATAAAAACATTTTTGTTAGAGTGGGGCCACATGTCATAGTTAGTAATTTTAACTAGTGGTTTATTTCAACAAGGGGTTGATTAAGTGGTGGGGGACCCACTTGCCATAGACTAGTTAGTAATTTTAACTAGTGGTTTATTTCAACAAGGGGTTGATTAAGTGGTGGGGGACCCACTTGCCATAGACTAGCAACTAACCTAACAAAGAATACCTAAGTAATCTAAATTAGCCTAAACTAATTACGCCTACTAATTAAGCCGGCCACACACAACAGATACGCACACACGGCTACAGCCATAGAGTAGCAACAATGATAGCTAGCAAGGCAGTGTAGCACTAGAGTATGAGAAGCAGTAGCAAGCATCGCAGCGCCACAACAAGCAAAGCAGTGCAGTAGCAGGCACGTAGAGCAGCAAACGAAGTAGCAAGCAGCGGTCAAGCAGCGGCAAGCATCGAGCAGCAGCAATAGCTAGTAGCAGGAAACACCAGCGCATTAGGTCGCCACGGAAGCAGAAGGAGCAAGCAGAGGAGCAGCGACAGGCGGCGGCGACGACACGCGGGGCTGCGCGCGCATGGACGGCATGGGAGGTCGACAACGGGCAGCACCGCCAAGCGCGCAGGGGAGAGCAGTGGGCGAAGCGCGGGGCATGGCCAGGGGCGCATGCGGATGGGGCCTTACGCAGGCGAGCACGCACGGATGCCAAACTTCGGCCATGGCGGCTGGGCTCGCAGGGAGAACAAAACGGCGATGGATCGACACAAATGAGATGGGGGTTCGGGATAAGAGCTCACCGCGAGCACGTAGGCGAGGTCGGGGAGGCCGGAGGTTGCCGGGATGGCGCGGACCGAACGGCGTCGCCCGACGGCCGTGGCGGAGGAAGAAGACGCGTGCATCGTCGATGATGCTCCCAAGTCTCGATCTGGTGGTGCAGACGATGAAGTCGACGACGGAGAACATCATGGACATGGCAAGGTAGCGATGGGGAGTCGGTGGCCGCGGGATCGACGAAGGCGCGGTGACGAACAAGCTAGGGATCGAGGGGGTCAAGCGTGGGGAAGGGGAGGATTGAGCTAGGGTTGTCTAGGGCGTGGGGGGTGTCGCCCTTATACTCGAAGGAGACCGGGGGATGGCCGGGACGCGCCATGGCGCGGCCATGGCCGGTTGGATGCCCTCCACAATTCCCTGTCTCCTGTAGAGAGCTGGAAGGAGAGATGGAGGTGGGCTGGGCTGGACATTTGGCTAGATGGGCCAAGGTGCCTAGTAGATTAGGTCCTCTTACCTTTTCTTTTTATTTACCTTTCCTTTAGTGTTTTCTTTTAGTTACTTTTTATTTTTGTTTTCGAAAAATACCAAAATGGCACCTAACTTGATGTTACTAAATATGTCACTGCCACATTAACTTGTTACCCAAACTAAAATAGTTTCGTAATTATTTAACATTTAAAAACGTTTAAATAATAGTTTTCACTACTGTTTTATTCTCCTAATAGTATTTAAGTATTTTATAAAGGTGTGGTTTCTCCACTATAATTACCTATGCATTATTTGGTTCACTTTGAACATTTTAGTTTTAATGTTTGAAACTTTTGTTGTTTAACTTGATTTTGAATTTTGAATTCGAACCGGTTTCGAACTAACGCGAGATTAACAACAGTAACAGCGGTCACATGACATCATTATCAGAGGGTTACTATAGCTTAACTATCCGGGCGTCACAGCGCCCTCGTGTCGTTTGCTCGGGGCGACTCGGGTCGTTCCACTGCCGCCACCGCTTCTAGGCCCTCACCTAGTATCCTCTCCCCTCCCCGCCACCGCCCGGCCAAAGCCCGGTCAGTGGTTGGCGGCGGGGAGTCCTTATGCGTGCCCTTCCATCCCGATCAACCCCACATGTATCTCCTCTGTGAGTTGTTCGTGCACTGCCGTCGGCTCGTCCTGCCTTCTCAGCAGCGGGCCTCCTGACCTTAGGCTGATGGCCGCCTCGGCTCGTCCTGCCTTCTCAGTTGCGGGGCTCCTGACCTTGGGCCGATGGTCGCCTCGGCTTCGGCCATTGGGTGTTGTTGCCGGCGGGGTTGCGGTGTCCCGGCTTCGGCCCTGGTTCGTTGTTGTGTCCTTGCTGGTGGCGCCTCTAGGTATGGTCTGCCCAGATTTGGTGCCCTGATAAGGATCTGGTGGTCCGCTGCATTGAGAGGGCTCTCTCCGGCGAGATTCTTCCATCAGTGTTGATTTGTGTGGTGACCACTCCGGGCTACGGTGATGAGTTCACTGTGGATTGCGGTGACTATTGAAAGGACTTTGCAAGAGTTCCTCTCTTCAGATTCGGTGGTTGCCGACACGGAGATGCAATCTATGAACAACGACTCGACGCACAGGTATGGTTGTCCAACTGCATTGGACGCACATCGCATGTAGCTGCTGGAATCAAGGAAAAGTGATGGAGACAACGTATCAGTGACTTCGATGGTGGTGCTACTTGAGCACCTGGTCTCGAGCTCCGGAGTGAAATCTAGTTCTGACCTGAGTTGGTTGTTTTGAGAATGGCAATGTTTTTGTGCCATTAACTTGTTGAAGGCATTGTTCGGATATGCTCAGACTAGTTCTCATGGTGAAACCCTAGAATCCGGCTTATGTGATTGGATCCGATGACGGCTGCTTGAGCTTTGCTCCCTTCATAAAGGAGCTGTTGTTGAAAAATCCTGTCGTCCTTGTGTGTGTCATGAATGTTTGGTGCAAATAAGGTCATTGTTGTATTTTGTCGATCCCGGTTTTGGTTGTTTCTTTTTTTTTCCTTTTTCACGCTTTAGCATAGATTTGGTGTTATATGATTTTTCTCTATTTATCGGAGTGTTTTTTTTTGCGTGTGTTGATGTTGGTTAGGTGTATCCTAACATGCAGAGGCCGATTGTGTGCTTATTATGTTTGTATTCTCTTGATTCATATTGAGTCAACATATAATTCACTCTTTGTCGAAAACAAGCTTGTTGAAAACCAGTGGGTGGGCACAGCCTACCCGAGACAAGTTGTGCGCAGGGCCCCACACACTTTTTGTCTCCCGGACTAGATTATTCGGTCCAAAGTGTTCCGTAACTCCGCCGGCGAGTCCAGTCCGAGGTTGCGGAACGAGGGCGAGCGTCGTAGACGAAGTAGTCGAAGTAGTCGAACAAGCGAAAGTAAATGACACAGAGAGATATGGAGGAGACCAGCTTTATTAATCAATGATCAGGGATTACAATGATAGCTCCTCGTTGCTTTATATAGGGACTAGGGGGTCAAGGGATAAGTACCCACTTAACGTAAAGTGGGGGAAACGGGAGGGGCTACCCCGTGCGATACGCACGAGGCCGCCGCCACCCCCTCGGTGGCCCCGGTTTCCCAACACTCCCCCTTGGGTAATTATCCGTATATCCATGCCTCAAAACTCCGAAAAACCCAGTGGGAAAAAATATGGAGAAAGAGCACATAGTATACGTTGTTATATTGCACGAATTGTCTCGTCAAAAACCTCGTGTGAGAAACATCAGGAAAACTCACTGAAGGGAAAAAGAGTACAATCCACTCAACCATCAAGTTGAGTACTCGATCATCAGGATTGAGATTTTAGCGACGAGTTTGTGAAGTTTCTCCCCCTGAACCTTGCATCTATCTAAGTCTCATCATACCGATTCCACGCACACACCGCTCTAAGGTTGATGCCGGTAATGATTTAGTGAACATATCAGCAAGATTGTCACATGACTTAGTATGCAAAACTCTCACCTCGTTCAACTGTTGCAGCTCATGTGCATAGAAGGACTTGGGACTAATATGCTTTGTGAGGTTACTCTTCACATAACCCATCTGGACTTGTGCAACACAAGCAGCATTATCTTCATAGATAATGGTAGGGGTTTGTACGGTGTTCAACCCACATGTCTGCTGAATGTGGCCGATCATCCGCCGAAGCGATACATACTCTTTTGACGCTTCGAATAGTGCCATGATTTCTGAGTGGTTCGTGGAAGTCGACACAAGTGTTTGCTTGGACGATTTCCAGGAAAACGCAGTTCCACCACAAAGGAAAACATATCCAGTCTGCGATTTGCAATCATGAGGGTCCGATAGGTACCCAGTATCGGCATAGCCTATAATAGATAGGTCTTGATTCCTCTTATAAAACAGGCCAAGATCTTTGGTCCCTTGCAGGTAACGGAAGACGTCCTTGACACCTTTCCAATGCCTCTTGGTAGGTTCAGAACTGTACCTCGCAAGCAAACTGGCGACGAACGCAATGTCTGGCCGTGTATAGTTTGCGAGATACATGAGTGCTCCAACTGCACTCAGGTAAGGAAATTCTGGTCCCAGAGTTTCCTCCCCCTCTTCCTTTGGCCTGAACGGGTCCTTGTCTGGCTGTAAAGATCTTTCGACCATCGGGGTCTTAGAAGGATATGCCTTATCAAATCCAAATCTTTCCAACACCTTCTGGGTGTAGGCCGATTGGTGCACTAGAATCCCATCAGGGGAATGTTCAAGTTGCAGACCTAGACAGA
Source organism: Aegilops umbellulata (assembly GCA_032464435.1). Taxonomy (NCBI): domain Eukaryota; kingdom Viridiplantae; phylum Streptophyta; class Magnoliopsida; order Poales; family Poaceae; genus Aegilops; species Aegilops umbellulata. The sequence continues at coordinate 621,121,752 of CP136057.1, forward strand.
ACTTGGTTTTACCCAAATCCTTCATCTCGAATTCCGACATCAGGTAGGAACTCGCTTCCTCAATATCCTCAGGTGTACCGATTATGTTTAAATCGTCCACGTACACCAAGATTATACAGAATCCATCTTGGGATCGCCGTATAAAAACATATGGGCAATCTATATTGCTCGTGTAGCCCTTCTCATGAAGGAAATCGCTTAAGCGATTGTACCACATTCTACCAGACTGTCTGAGTCCGTACAGTGCCTTTTGAAGTTGAACACTGTATAGACCCCTGTTTGCTCTATCATGGTTCGGAACAGGGATACCTTCTAGAACCTTCATGTATATGTTCGAATCCAAGCATACAGGTAAGCAGTGACAACATCCATTAGTTTCATTTTCAAGCCTATGTTTACTGCCATCGACATCAAGTATCTAAAGGTAACTCCATCCATGACCAGGGAATAAGTCTCCTCAAAATCGACACCTGGTCGTTGGGTGAACCCTTGAGCGACGAGCCTTGCTTTGTACCGTACTACCGTATTATTTTCATCTCTCTTACGAACAAAAACCCACCTATGGCCAACAGGGCGAATGTGGGGAGGAGTTCGACAAACTGGTCCGAACACCTTCCTTTTGTTGAGAGATAATAATTCGGCAGTAATTGCCTGCTGCCAATCTTTCCAATCCGACCTTTTCTTGCAATCAGCGAGCGTGTTAGGCTCAGGGTCAAGATCTATGATTGAGGCCATTTTCGTAGCAAAGTTAATGTCGACAACCACCGTTGCTCTGTTCAGGGACTCCCCCGTATAAATATAATTTATGGCCATTTCGTCATGGAGCGCATCCGGCGCAAACACTTGCTCTACCAAATTTCCCATTATGGGAGCAAGGTCCTTTAGATTTCCCGCGCCGATGTGTGCGCTCACATCTCCGCTGGGTGTTTCCCCTATGGGAAAGTTTAAGTCCGGAATTTCGTGCACTGAATTTTCCATACTTGTGCCAGGTCTCGACTGGCTCCCCGTTTCAATTTGGGGTACTTTGGCGACAGGCTGGGATAAATCTCTCTTATCCTTTTTCGTCAGGCGTCCCCGAGTACTTGGGATTTGAGAAGCTGGATTTCTCGTCCTTTTAGGCCTTTGGACGGGAGCGGGGATACCATCATTTTTCTTCGGTATTTCAACCCTTTCCGGTGCACTGCGCGCGTGCACATGCGATTTTGTCACAGTCTTTAAGTCACTAAAGTGGTCAGGCAGTTGATTTGCTAATGACTACAAATCTATTATCTTTTGGACTTCTCTCTCAGTCTCAGCAGTGCGCGGGTCATGAGCGTGGATTCCCGTGGCTTGCCACGTGATTTCTCGACTTTTAGCATCAAGGGGTTGATTCTCTCCCCCTAAAGTCGGGAAAAGATCCTCGTCAAAAATGCAATCAGCAAAACGAGCCGTGTGACAGTCACCTGTCATGGGGTCCAGATACCTGATTATGGACACAGTCTCATAACCAACGTATATCCCCGACTTACGGAGTGGGCCCATCGCGGATCGCTGAGGTGGTGGTATTGGTACATATACCTGGCAATCGAACCTACGAAGGTGGGAAATTTTCGGGGCCGACCCTTGCGCAAGCTGAACAGGAGAGTGGATGTTGTAGGCAGACGGTCTAAAGTTGATGAGATTGGCCGCGTGTAACACTGCGTGGCCCCAACATGTAGTTGGTAAATTACAACCCTGGGCAATGAATTTAATTCTTTTAATCAATGCCTCGGCAAGTCCATTTTGTGTATGAACATGTGGTACCGAGTGCTCAACTTTGATTCCCATTGCCATGCAATAATCATCGAACGCCTTTGAAGTAAATTCTCCGGCGTTGTCCATTCGAATAGACTTTATATGATAATCCGGGAAATTATTCCTCATTTGTATGATCTGTGAGATCAATTTTGCAAAGGCATGGTTCCGTGTTGACAGCAGGCAAACTTTGGACCATTTAGAGGAAGCATCAATGAGCACCATGAAGTACCGAAACGGCCCCGTGAGAGGCTGAATTGGACCGCATATGTCCCCTTGGATACGTTCCAAGAACGCGGGGATTTCATCCCTCACCTTGAGGGGCGATGGCCTAATGACTAACTTCCCCTTAGCGCATGCGGAGCACACGAAATCATCGGGATTCGGGAAGTTCTTCACGTTAACATTATGGCCATGCGAGTTGTTTATTATATTTCTCATCATCCTAAGTCCGGGGTGGCCTAACCTATCGTGCCAGAGGCAGAAGAGTTCAGAGCTTCTAAAGACGGTCTTGAGGGTAGTGTACACGGGCGGTGCTACTATCTTAGTGTAGTATAGCCCTGTGTCAAATGAAGGAAGCCTTTCGATAACATGTTTACCACCTGCATCCCGCCTTGTGATGAGCAGGCACTCCTTGCCGTTTTCGTCATCGGTCTCAGCATGGAAACCATTAGCGCGGATGTCTCTAAAGCTCAAAAGAGTACGAGTCGACTCCGGTACAACAACGCATCATTAATTATCAAAGTTGTTCCCATAGGGAGTATAATAGTGGCTCGTCCAGAGCCAACTATGTGAGAACCGCAGCCGGCGATTGTCATAATACTTCCCGGAGATTTTTTAATGGACTCAAAGTACTTAGTTTCTCGTAAAATGGTATGAGTGGTGGCGCTATCGGCAAGGCACGTTTCCTCCATTCGGGCGCCACACGCGTTCTAAAATATGACATCTAATTAATGTAATGAGGAAGAAAATACATTAAAAATAAATGCACACATCTCAGAACATAACATGCTATCATGTATAAATAATGGAATAAATGAATGAAATAAATGTCATCCAATCGCCAAAGTAAAGAATAAGTTTATGCTCTCATAGAGCTTACAACCAAATTGAATTTATTCAATTTTATTGTATCAAATCACGGAATCATGATAACCAAAGAGGTATGCTAAGTGGACTCGGTGAAGAAGCCATTCACTTCAGCCGCAATCTCCATACTAGTGAGCTGATCCTCCTTAGAAATCATCTTGGAGGCAGCATCAATGTCTAGTGGCGGCGCCGCCGCCGAGGCGACCATGTGGTCAACCTCCATGGCGACGTGGGCGTCGGTAGAGACCGCCAAAGCTGCCGCGATGGGCACCACGGGGTCGCCTCTATGGGCGCAGTAGGGGGCGTAGAGGTCATCACGGGTGCCGCCATGGGCGCCGGTGGTGCTGCCTCCTGAACCAAGGCGAGGTGCGTCTCACGCGCCTTCCGAGCCTTGTATGCTTCGACGACCTCCGGTGGTGCGCGGCACTGGCGGGAGAAATGCTCCACCGAGCCACAACGGAAGCAGTCCTGAGGCCTCTGCCCCCCTTGCCCGGCTTTTGCTGCTTAGCCGGGGCGGAGGGCTGAGGGCCCTTCTTCTTGCCCTTGCGACCCCTTTTCTTTTGTTGAGGCTTGCGGACTTTGAGAGCATTCACCTCCTGGCGAGAACTCCCCCCAAGTGGTTGCGCGGCAAAGTTCTTTTTCAGAACCTCGTCCTGCGCCTCTGCCACCTGGAGAACGTCAATCAACTCTGAATACCTCGCGTAGTTGCCCTGGCGGTAGTTCCGTGCGGACAGGACCGCGTCAGGGTGGAAAGTGGATAGGGTTTTCTCAATCTTCTGAGTGTCAGTAATCTGAGTACCACACATCTGAAGAGTCGTACAAATCCGGTGTAGAGCCGAATTGTACTCCCCAACCGTCTTGAAGTCCGCAAACCTCAGACGGATCCACTCTGCCTCTGCACGTGGCTTCACAGTGTACTTCAGCCGCTCAAATCGCTGCTTAAGAGCGGTCCAAAGGCCAGAAGCACTGCGCTCAGCCATATACTCATCTTTCAGAGTAGGTGACAGGTGATGATGGAGAAAGTGCAGAGCCTGCGCATTCTCAGTTTCGAACTTGGGATCAGTGGCGGCCAGCTGGGCCCCCTTACCGATCGCCCTCAGGAGGGTTCTGCCCTGGAGAAAAATCTCACAGTCCGAGGCCCATGACAGGTAGTTCATCCCCGTCTGGGCCAACTCAGCAAACTCTTTGTGGACAATTCCGGCCATCTGCAATTTATGCAAAAATCATGAGATTACAGCAGGTAATCTTTTGCACAAATGCGATGTTGATAAACTTATTCAATAAAAATGACGTTCCATTATTTAAAACATGCTATTATATGACTTACTAATGATTAAGAGTGCTAAACAATTAATCTACAGCAGTAAAATCATACAATAATATCATGTTACAAAGGATAGCATGTTAAGCGCATCTAGTATGTGAAAACTAGCTCAAAAATTGAATTCCCGAGGCATTTTAAAGCCCAAATACATTTATTTCAGCGAAAACAGACAGTTCCAGGGGCTTCTACGCGAAATATTACAGCAGGGGCCATCGGGGCGGGGCGGCGCGGCACGGCCAGCGGGGCCATGGCGACAGCGCGTGCAGCAGGCACGCGAGCGCGGCGACAGCAGCCGAGCGCGCGGCGACGGGAACGGCCAGCAGGGCCATGGCGACGCCGGCGGCGGCTTGGCACAGTCATCTGGACGTCGGCCTCGGGATGGCAAAATCGTGCGTCTTCGGGACGTCACGACGCGTGTACGTCGGGTACAACGCGGCAGTGCCGTGCTCATCTGGAGTACGTGTAATCACCGTCTCCCTATGGTGTAGTCAACAAATCTCTCTTAATCCAAGAACGTCGACATTGGTCGGCGACGTATTCGTCCGCTCGGTTCTTGGGAGAGAAATCCACACCATAGGTAGATTTATCCGAAAAATAAACTAATCGCAAAAACGGAATCGCGGTAACGAGAGGAATCCATTTTTGCAAAAGTAGAGATCGGATCTTATACCTCCGCGGGATCGACGAAAGCCTGCGTGATGCAGGCTTGACGGAGAGTTGATGGAGCAAAGCGTGCTGATAACGTGTTCCGCAACTCCGCCGGCGAGTCCGGTCCGAGGTTGCGGAGCGAGGGCGAGCGTCGTAGACGAAGTAGTCGAAGTAGTCGAACAAGCGAAAGTAAATAACACAAAGAGATATGGAGGAGACCAGCTTTATTAATCAATGATCAGGGATTACAATGATAGCTCCATGTTACTTTATATAGGGGCTAGGGGGTCAAGGGATAAGTACCCACTGGGCTACCCCGTGCGATACGCACGAGGCCGCCCCCACCCCCTCGGTGGCCCCGGTTTCCCAACACAAAGATCGCCTAACCCAGCCTCGCTTCCTTTGACTAGTCGCCGTCCTTCAGGTACGACAGAATAGGAGTTCTACGGATCTGCATGTTAAAGCAAGGAACATCCCGATTACCACGAAACACCCACGCCGTAGCGTGCAATGGGTTAGATTCGATTGGGTTGATGGATCTAGCCATAGTCAGTAGTCCTACGGATAAGACCAGTGGCCGTTCAAGTTCAAGTGTTCAACGGCCGTGAGTGTGTCCGTTCGTGGTCATTCCCCCGCCGGTCCGGTCCAAAATGATTGGTGGGTAGGCGTACATGCATGCATGCCAAGAAACGTGCGTGCATGACTCGGCGGTCAACCACGTGCGTCGCCAAGCTCCTCTCCCAGAGAGAGAGAGAGAGAGAGAGAGAGAGAGAGAGAGAGAGAGAGAGAGAGAGAGAGAGAGAGAGAGAGAGAGAGAGAGAGGCTAGCTCTGAATGCATGCAGCACACGGTGGAGGCGCGCGCGCGCCGAGCCGCAAACTGCGAATGTACGTGTGCAACTAGAGCTCTATATAAGCGGACGTACGCGCCCCTACCTGTTCATCGACCCAAGCCACACTCGAGGAGTTCATCGGCCTCTTTGCAGAAAGGTGATAGCTAGAGATCGACCTCGTGCGCGCTTGCATACGCATAACTACGCAGAAATGGAGGTTAACTACCCAGAAGCGGGCCAGGTTGCTGCCACCAGCAGAAGCGCGATGCTGAAGCCGGCGTACGCCGCGCCGCACCCGCTGGCCGGCGGCAAGGTCCAGCTGACCGTCTTCGACCGCGCCGCCATCGACACCTACGTCCCCATCGTGCTCGCCTACCCCGCCCCGGCGCCGTCCAACCAGGCGCTCAAGGAGGGCCTCCTCCGGGCCATTGCGCCCTACCCTCACCTGCTGGGCCGCTTCGTCCTCGACGGCCACGGCCGGCGCGTCCTGCACCTCAACAACGAGGGCGTGCTTGTCATCGAGGCCGACGTCCCGGCCGACTTGGCCGACGTGCTCGCCGCCGGCGGCATGGCCACGGACGTAGCTGGCTTTTACCCCACGGTGCCTGAGGTGCTGCCATGTCACCGTACTATTCATGCATGCAGTGGTTTTTGTTTGCACGAAGTGCTGATGTGTTTTTCAATTACAGGACAGCGTTGGACCGGCGCTGCTGCAGGTCAAGCTCAGCCGCTACAGGTGCGGCGGCCTCCTGCTCGGCGTGATATGCCACCACCACATCGCCGACGGCCACGCAGCCAGCACTTTCTACGGCGCGTGGGCGACCGCGGTGCGCGAGGGCAAGGGCTTCAGCGTGCCGTCCCCCTTCATAGACCGCGCGGCCACCGCCGTGCCACGCAGCATCCCCAAGCCGGTGTTCGACCACCGGTCCATCGAGTTCAAGGGAGGAGAAGGCAGCGGCTCCAGCCAGCCCCATGCCGTTCTCCCCATGGACAAGATCAAGAACATCACGGTGCACTTCCCGGCAGAGTTCATCGCGGAGCTCAGGTCCCGCGTGGGCGCACGCTGCAGCACGTTCCAGTGCCTGCTGGCGCACGTGTGGAAGAAGGTCACGGCGGCGCGGGGTCTGAGCCCGGAGGAGTTCACGCAGGTGAGGGTGGCCGTGAACTGCAGGGGCAGGGCCAACCCACCCGTGCCAATGGACTTCTTCGGCAACATGGTGCTCTGGGCGTTCCCGAGGCTCCAGGTCCGGGACGTGCTGGGCTTGAGCTACGGCAGCGTGGTCGGCGCCATCCGCGACGCCGCTGCGCGCGTCGACGAAGAGTACATCCAGTCGTACGTGGACTTCGGCGGGGTGGCGGACGCGAACGGGGAGGAGCTCGCGGCGACGTCAACTTTCGGGACGATGCTCTGCCCGGACATCGAGGTGGACAGCTGGCTGGGGTTCAGGTTCCACCAGCTCGACTTTGGAACCGGATCGCCCTCCGCGTTCCTGCCGCCGGGGTTGCCGGTCGAGGGGCTGATGGTCTTCGTGCCGTCGCGCACGGTGAAGGGCAGCGTCGACCTCTTCATGGCCCTCGCGGAGGATCACGTTGCGGCGTTCAAGAAGATTTGCTACTCCCTGGATATTCTCCCATCGAGGATGTAATTAAGAAAGCGAAGCATGATGCGGCCGTTCTATGGTCAATTGCTTTTACAAAAAATCAAGAAATACAGATCAATAAAGAGGTTATTGTACACATCAATTTTTTATTTGGCAAACAAACAGACTTAGTTTTTCTTAACACACAAACTGATTTTTCTTTGAACATCATTACAGACACAAGCGCTTATATGTACGCGCATACACTCACCCTACGAACGCACACACTCTCCACATAACTACCCAACCACAGTTTGATTCGCACACACAAACCGATTTACTTGATTATAAACAACGTGTATAAGATCGAAAAAAAATACTAAAACTGTACCATGATTTTGAGCATGACTTTGGTCGCACAAATAAGACCGTCCTAAAGGAATTGACGAGCCGCACGGAGATCTTTCAGTGCGCTATATGGTCACGATGACCTTTGCAAGAGTATATTCAATTCTACTCGTGAGCTCACATGGCCATGGGGGAATAGTACTCCCTCCATCCCTAAATACAGTGTGCATTTTTTAGGTCAAACATTGTAATTTTTTAATCAAATTTATAGAAATTATTAACATCTTGAATACCAACTCAATTGGATTCTTTATGAATATATATTTTCAGACGTATATGTCTATCAATGGTATAGAAAAATATCGTCTGTAAACTTGGTCAAAGTTGGTAAACTTTGGTTTTGACGAAAACCAACAATGCACATTATATTATGAAATGGAGAAAATACAAAATAAAAAATGATATCTTGGAGGTGGCGGCTAAGCCTCTCTCGAGTAAGAAATACAATTATTTAAACAAGCATATGATATCTTTTGTGGGGCGGCTAAGGCCAAAGTAGACAAACAAAGAAAAATAGTTAGGTAAATAAATGATATCTTTTACGGGGTAGCTAAGGAAAACTCTTAGCGTCAACCGGCGGATTTTATTTCGCTCATCGGCCGCCTCCCACGCAATGCATGTCCAAGTGGACCAGCGCACCGCTTTGGGTGCTGCCTTATCTTCTCTTTGGATTACTCCTGGCCACATCTTTTCAGATCAGCAGATGTAGCAGAGCTCCCTTGCTTGGAACGTGTCCTGCTTGACCACGCATGTCTTTCTTCCTCATCTTTTCTTGCAACAACATCGTTGTTGCAGAACGGTGGCAGCGAGCGATGACTACACGAGTGCACGACTCAGCTGTAGATGTGTTGCAATTTTTGCAACATGCGCCTTGTTGCAGAAAACTAGCGCTGAGGGCGAGACGGTAGTTGTGCCTCTTGCAACATCAACCTCGCCGCTGTCCTGAGACAAGTTTCTGCAACAACCGCGTTGTTGCAGAACGGTGGCAACGACGACTGTACAGTGCGGAACGCGCTTGGAGATGTTGTTGCAATTTTTTAAACATGAGTCTTGTTGTGGAAAATTAGCCGCGGCGATAGATGTTATTGCAATTTTTGTAACATGGATGTTGCAGAAAATTAGGGAAGAAAGGGTTTTGCAACATGCGTCTTGTTGCAAGAAATTAGAGAGAGAGAGAAGTTTTTGCAACAGGCGTCTTGTTACAGAAAATTATATAAGTGGAGATTTTGCAACAAGAGTCTTGTTGCAGAAATACAAGGTTCATCGAATCGGATGGCTCACGAGATGGTGGATTTTGCACCGAAGGACTAGTTTCCCCCGCAGACAAGGGAATCTGTTTCCGAAACTGAGGTGTTGTTGCAGGACGCAAGGAGGTGATCACGTGCGCGCGGTTGTTAGATCCGGCGGCTATCAAGGCGCTGATCCAACGGAGCTCCATGCGGCGGATGTTTTATAATACATCCGCCGGCCGGCGCTTGGCGACTCCCTTTACGGGCTCACCTGAAAAGAATATGTTAATTCCCAGTCACTGACATCAACCTAAATCAGCCCTTGATTTGTTGAACCGTTAGATTTCTATCGTGCATACATATGTTATCGGGTTTGCTTGTTGGGGTTGTTAATTACCATACTAATTAAACAACCGTCATTAACAGTTGTGTCCATGCATCGAACAAGTGCATCTCCGTAGGAACGCGTCTCGCATCATTTCCTCTATCTCTCTCCTCTCCCTCTCTCTTCTCCAGAGACGCCTTTTCAGATTGTATATATATCAAAATCATTAGTGTGAATCCTTATAGAGTTTATTCAATCAGTTTTGCATTCAATAGATTCTTTGCGCGGCTCACTTCATAGAACCGTTGTTGGACGTTCAATAGGCTTGCATGTCTTGGCCTCCCGCATCACTCTGCTTGCCCATTGTGCGCTCAACATGGCGGAACGCTCGATCATCTGATGGTTGGTTTCGTCCTCTCGTACACTCTAGACCATGATCTTGCGGGCTTAGAGGCAGCCGGATTGGGTGTACTCCACCCCTTTGTTAGTTGGTGCAGCTCTAAGTCAGTCCAAGGGGGCGGTGGCGTGTGTGGGGCACGTAAGTGATCCTAATATTTTGGAAACTTTAGAAACATTGTAACGATGTTGTCTTCAACAATGCAACACCCAGTCATTCACTGTGTGGCTCGGGAAGGAGATTCTTGGAAGCAAGTGGGATTATTCAAAGGAAATATGGCGGCGTACTTCTTGGAGATGTGTAGGTGGATGGCTAGCGAGTAGTGTTGGGTGGATTATCTGCCAAGGCAGGGAAAATGTAGATCTGTTTTTGTACCTTTTTTTGTTCTTTAATACATGATACTCATGTTATGCGTATTCTATATAAAAAGGGATGGAGCCAAGCTAAATAATCTAGCCAAGCAAGAAGAGGACATTGTTTACAAGACTTGGCACCATTTGCCACTGGGTTAATATCATTCCTAAAGAGAATGCCCCGGGATGCCAAAGGTGACGTCACTCCTTCAAAGACAAGGGCATTTATCTACTCCCAGATATTTCACAAGGCATATGCAAGCACCTTAAAGTAGCAGGGACCTTGGAGTTTGCTACTTCAAACTTATGATCAGTGATAACAGTTGGGACCCAAGTAACCCCAACATGACCCAAGAAATTCGAGCAAAGTTATAGTCAAAGAACATATGCACCCTTAATTTCTCTGACCCACCTAAAGAAAAGTGCACAGTTTAGACCAGAGTTAATCTTTGAATGTCTCATGTTAATCATATCTGCTGTTATTAAACGATCTACAAGAAAAGCCACATAAAAACTCTTTTATTTGGGAGGCACCTACTTTTACAAAGTTATCTAAAAAAGAGGAGTAGCATTTGTACCTTCAAACATGAACGAGTAAGACACCAGTTGTCGAACAAAAGCTCACTGGTGCCCCTCATGGTCTCCGCCACAAAAAGTTTCAAGTTTAGAGTACAAGTCCTGAAGTTCCTTGTAAGTTTGAGAGTATATACAAATTGCAAAATAATTAGCTAGCACCTCATCAGAAGGGACTTCAAGGAGACATCAAGGTCAAGGGCAAAAGAAGATATGTGAGGGGGCTTTCTTTTTTTAGAAAAGGAGGATGACCCCCGGCCTCTGCATCTGAGCGATACATGAGTAAGTCTAAAGCCACCATCTCGGCAACATCTGTCGCTACTCCTATCCACTTGATGAAGGGGTGCCAAAAATCCGAGCCGAGTACCAAACAGACTTCACACCAAAGCCTAAGATCTGAAGCCGAAGGCCCCAACCAAGCTACACTACCGGGTCTGGGCACACACCATTTGGGCGCACTCTCAGAGGCGACCACCGTCTTCTTCCACCTATCCATCTTCAAAACAGGAACTGACGCATCAACCTTGCCAGGCCTGCCATCGAGGCCACCATGATGCCAGATAGCGCCATCCTCCCGCGCGAGTCCATCAGCCCGCATCGGACGCCAAGACTCCACTGTGCCATGCAACCAAGATCCGTCGTCATCGATGCGGAAGATGAAACCCCGCTGAAAGCACAAGTGCTCCCTAGGTGATTTTGATAATTAATGACAACATATCTCTTGTTGGACTAATACTTTTACCTAGTATATTTCAGACAAGTTCAACAAATTAAGTGGAATGGACTAAAGGATGTGGAACCCCATCAAGATGCTAAGGACAAAGGATTGGCTCAAGCTTCAAGATCAAGACTCTACATTTTCTATTTTAGTGATCCAAGATCACAGTGAGTCTATAGGAAAAGCCAATACTATCAAGAGGGGATGAGGTGTTGCTTAATGGCTTGCTTGCTCAAAGTGCTTAGTGATATGCTCCAAAACCCTCAACTACCTTCCCACATCCACATATGACCTAAACCAAAAGTCAAACTCGGCCCCACCGATTCTTTCTACCGAGTTCAGATGTCATAGCCACTGCCACAAACCCTAGGCAAATCGGTTTCACCGATAGGGATCTCGGTCTCACCGAGATGGGATTGTAATCTCTCTATGTATGTCCATTACCAAAATCGGTCTCACCAAGATTGAGCAATCGGTACTACCGAGATTACAATGCAAACTTTCTGGTTAGCTTATTACCAAAATCGGTCCCACCGAGTTTGTGTAATCGGTCTCACCAAGTTTGCCTGACCAACTCTCTGGTTAGCTTATTACCAAAATCGGTCCCACCGAGTTTGTGTAATCGGTCACACCGAGATTACGTTATGCCCTAACCCTAACCATATCGGTCCTACCAAGTTGCATGTTAGTCCCACCGAAAATCCTAACGGTCACTAAGTGTGCTAAATCGGTCCGACCGAGTTTCTCAATTCGGTCTCACCGAGATTGGTAAATTGTGTGTAACAGTTAGTTTTTGTGTGGAGGCTATATATACCCCTCCACCCACTCTTCATTCGTGGAGAGAGCCATCAGAACATACCTACACTTCCAATACACATTTTCTGAGAGAGAACCACCTACTCATGTGTTGAGGCCAAGATATTCCATACCCACCATATGAATCCTGATCTCTAGCCTTCCCCAAGTTGCTTTCCACTCAAATCTTTTTTCCACCAAATCCATATCCTGTGAGAGAGAGTTGAGTGTTGGGGAGACTATCATTTGAAGCACAAGAGCAAGGAGTTCATCATCAAAACACCATTTGTTACTTCTTGGAGAGTGGTGTCTCCTAGATTGGCTAGGTGTCACTTGGGAGCCTCCGACAAGATTGTGGAGTTGAACCAAGGAGTTTGTAAGGGCAAGAAGATCGCCTACTTCGTGAATATCTACCGCTAGTGAGGCAAGTCTTTCGTGGGCGACGGCCATGATGGAATAGACAAGGTTGCTTCTTCGTGGACCCTTCGTGGGTGGAGCCCTCCGTGGACTCGCGCGACCGTTACCCTCCGTGGATTGAAGTCTCCATCAACGTGGATGTACGATAGCACCACCTATCGGAACCATGACAAAAACATCCGTGTCTCCAATTGCGTTTGAATTATCCAAAGCCTTCCCCTTACATTCTTGCAAGTTGCATGCTTTACTTTCCGCTGCTCATATACTCTTTGCATGCTTGCTTGATATGTATTGTGTTTTTTAAACTTGTGCCAAAACTCCACTTCAACTTAAAGAAATTAAAAACTGCAACTTTTGGTACTTAGTGTCTAATCACCCCCTCTAGACACCTCTTCTTGATCCTTTCAATTGGTATCAGAGCATTGATCTCCATTACCTTGGTTTAAACACCTTTGGAGGAAGATGGATGTGTCTACTTTGGAGAGTCTTAGACATAGAGTGCCTATTCTTGATGGAGAACATTCTCATGAGTGGAAAAATGAAATGCTTGAGATTTTCAATGAATATCACTTGGACAAGTACATTGCTAGCCCTTGTGCACCTCATATTGATCCCTAGCATCCCACACCTGAAGAGGATCTTGACATGATTCGCAATCTTAGAACCATCAATCTTATTATAAGAGGATTGCCCAAAAATTTGATTGCTAGTTTGCCTACTCTTGATTGTGCCTATACTATATGGAAATTTCTCGAGGAACGATTTCCATATTATTCCTTGAAAAATTTAGACGAAATTCTCCATAAGTCTATTGCTTTGAGTAAGATGAATTCTAGTGATCCTAGCTTTGGTGATTGTCTATTTGAGCTTACCAATCTCATGCGTGCCATAGGAAATGTTGGGATCATTAGCGATATCATATCCGAAGCTATTAGAATTCATAAAGGTGACCATTGTGATGATCATTTGGCTAATGAATTATCCTCTCTAGGAATTGATCAATCACAAAATGATGTTGAACATGGATATTGTGATGAGGATGATGATAGTGACTATGATCTCGATGATGCGATGAGACACTTTGGTCTTATGGCAAATCTACGCGGCTACATGGCTGGAGGAAAGGAATGGGTCCTTGATAGTGGATGCACTGATCATATGACCGGAGATAAAGACATGTTCCGTGAGCTTGCTGGAAACGACGGCCGTCGAAAGTATGCACTTTTAGTGATAATTCTAAGGGTAAGGTGGTTGGCCTTGGTAAGGTGGCCATCTCACATGATAGCTCCATACAAAATGTCATGCTCGTTGAATCTCTTGGCTACAACCTACTTTCAGTATCTAGACTTGCTGATTTCGGTTTCAATGTCCTATTTACTGAAGTAGTCTGCCAAGTGTTTCGTAGAGATAATCATAAAATGGTATTTTTCGATATACGTAGAGGAGATCTTTACATTGTTGACTTCACTAAAAAGGCTCAACCTAGAACTTGCTTAATTGCTAAATCTTCTAAAGGCTGGTTGTGGCATAGAAGGCTAGGCCATGTGGGCATGCGAAACCTTGACAAACTCATTAAAGGAAATCATATCCTTGGCGTTAACGATGTCATATTTGACAAGGATAGACTTTGTAGTGCTTGTCAAGCAGGGAAACAAGTTGGAGGAAGTCATCGCGCTAAGAACATCATGACCACAAGAAGACCACTCGAGCTACTTCACATGGATCTCTTTGGTCCAAATGCCTACAAGAGTCTCGGTGGTAACTCATTTGGTCTAGTCATAGTTGATGATTTTTCAAGATTTACGTGGGTGTTCTTTCTTGATGACAAATCACAGGTCCAAAAGATCTTCAAAAACTTTGCTAGGAAGGCCCAAAATCAATTTGACGTAAAGATCAAGAAGGTTCGGAGCGACAATGGAACGGAGTTCAAGAACGCAAATGTGGACACCTTTCTTGACGAAGAAGGGATTTCACATGAGTTCTCGGCTACGTACACACCTCAACAAAATGGAGTCGTTGAGAGGAAGAACCGGACTCTTATTGAGATGGCAAGAACGATGCTTGATGAGTACAAGACGCCAAAACACTTTTGGGCGGAAGCGGTTGAGACAGCTTGTCATGCAACAAATCGCTTGTATCTTCACAAGCTACTCGGCAAGACGGCATACGAGCTCCTCACCGTTAACAAACCCCAAGTTGGATACTTTCTAGTATTCGGCTCAAAGTGCTACATTCTTGATAAGCAGCGTCGTTCTAAATTTGCTCCTAAGTCTCATGAAGGTTTCCTACTTGGTTATGGCTCAAATTCTCACACATACCGTGTCTACAACAATTTCACCCGAAAGGTTGAAGAAACGCTAGATGTGAAGTTTGATGAATCTAACGGCTCGCAAGTAGAGCAATTGCCAATTGATGTAGGAGACAAAGATCCCTTGGAAGCAATCCAAGACTTGTCTATTGGCAAGATTCGTCCAACGGAGATGAAGGAGAGTACCTCGTTCATCCAAGTGGAAGCTTCTACCTCACGACAAGGTGAACCAAGAGTTGATACGGAAGCATCCACAAGTGGGACACACCAAGATGAAGAAAACGAGGAAGTGCACCAAGGCGAACGTCAAAAACCTCCTTCTCCACCACGACAAGAGAACGACAATGCTAACAATGAAGAAGGCCAAGAAGAAGAACAAGATGAAAGAGATGTTCAACCAAGACCCAAGCAAAAGCTTTCACGAGTTCGAGCAAGAATTGCTAAAGATCACCCCGTGGAGCAAATCTACAATGATATACAAACCGAGAGAATCACTCGCTGTTGAGGCATATCTCTCTCAATGTGGTTTTGGTGATTGATGACAATGTGTTTGCGGACTAATCATGTTCTTTGAGCTTTGCAAAGATTCATCCTTAGCACGAGACAATTTCTTCCCCTCGGAGTGTCATTCAAGACGGTGTAGCTCGTCATTTCTTTTTCGGTGGACTAGTTGCGTAGAGGGCACCGTTCTATCAAGAGGGGGTCCGCTTTGGTATTGCTTGGGTGGAATCAGCACGTACACATCCGCTTTTCACCCTCCGAGCCCTTCCGCTTCTTCGGAGAGTTTTCTCCCTTCCTGTGGGCTCTTTCTGGCACGCAACGGCAGTACCGCGGTACCAGCGATAGTACCGCTTGAGGGTCATAAGCGGTAGTACCGCTCCGCAGCGGTAGTACCGCCGGTGGCCCCTCAGCAGTACTACCGCTGGCTTACCAGGCTCCTGCCGCGTCGATTCGAGGAGGTTTTTCTCGTGTCGGGTTCTGCGGTACTTGCTGCGGAAGTAGTGGCGGTAGTACCGCCTCCAGCGGTAGTACCTCCCGTCCTCCACGGTAGTACCGGTCAGAGTCTTTGCCCTTGGCTCCTCTCCCTCGCGCGGTAGTACCGCTCTAGTAGAACGGCAGTACCGCTGGCTCAGTGATAGTACCGCCTACCCAAGCGGTAGTACCGCTCTCTACGGGGTTGAGTGGGGGGTAACGGTTGGATTGTTCCCCCCACTATATAAAGGTGTCTCCTTCCCCCTTGTTGACCACCTCTTCCCTGAAGAACTCCATTGTTTCTCCAAGCTCCATTTTTACCCGATCTCTCTCCCTAGCCAATCAAACTTGTTCATTTGCTCGAGATTGGTTGAGAAGCCCCGATCTACACTTCCACCAAGAGAAATTTGATTCCCCCCACTAATCCCTAG
Organism: Aegilops umbellulata; assembly: GCA_032464435.1. Lineage (NCBI taxonomy): Eukaryota > Viridiplantae > Streptophyta > Magnoliopsida > Poales > Poaceae > Aegilops > Aegilops umbellulata. The sequence goes on from CP136057.1 coordinate 621,137,923, forward strand.
CTGATCTTGTTACTCTTGGGTGTTTGAGCACCCTAGACGGTTGAGGTCACCGTGAAGCCATAGTCCATTGTGGTGAAGCTTCGTGGTGTCGTTGGGAGCCTCCAATTAAGTTGTGGAGATTGCCCCAACCTTGTGTGACGCCCCGAGACCGATGTGCCAGTTGTCCTCCAGTTATTCGTTGTGGTTGCTTTGTCATTTGCTTGCGTGTCGCATCTTGCCATGTCGTCATCCGCATTGCATCATCATGTTTTCAAAAACGTGTATCCGTCCCGGTCTCTTTGTTCTCTCCGTTGTCCGTTCTGAGCCCACACACATTTGCACGCGCCCGCGGCATGTCCGAAATATTATTTTATAAGTGGCTGGAAAATGTTCTCGGAATGGGATGAGAGTTGGCATGCGGTGTAGTTTTGTTGTCGGTAGACCGCCTGCCAAGTTTCATCGCATTCGGAGTCCGTTTGATGCCCCAACGGATAAATATAGCGGCATTATAGCCGGTCTAACGTCGGACGTTTTCGGTCTCCGGAAACCGTGCCGGGCTGCATCTCTCCCCTCTCCTCTCAGACCAACCCGCTCTTCACAATCCGCCAGACCCAACCTAACCTCTCTCGTCAGCCCGCGGACCTCCTTGCACGCGCGTCCGAAAGTTGTCCCGGACCCGAACCGGACTGCCGCTACCGTTGTGTCCGGATCATCCCCTAACGTCTACAAAATATCTCTGTTTTATTAAATGGACTCTCTAAGCTACTCTTTTACGACCGCCCGATTATAATCGGACGGGCCGGATTAGGCCCTACCTAGTCTCCTACCTATATAATCAGACCAAATCCCTAATTTGTAGGGATCCTCCTCCCCGCCGCCAGTTTCTGGTTCTCCTCGGGATCCATCCCGAGCCAACCCGCAGCTGCCACTCCTCTCCTGGATCTCCTCTCTCCTTCGCGCAGCCAGCCACAGCTCGATCCCGATTGGATCGAGGCCCTTCCTCCTCCCTCATCTCAACCGAAGCCACTGACCAGGACCCCGTCGTCCTCCGGCAGCAACCAGGAGCTCAAGCTCCCTCTCTCGGTTCATGGCGCCCTCGCCCCGAGCACGCATGACCGCGCCCTTCCTCTCTTCTCTTCCTTCCCTTTCTCTATTTCTTCTCCTTTCCCCGCTCATCTCTCTCTGTTGCCTCCACAGGACACCATGGCCGGCCTCTTCTTTCGATCCGTCGCCGCGCTTTCGTCTCCTTCAAGCAGCAGCAGCGCCCGAGCGCTCCTTCACCGGCGATCCGCGAACCAGGCCGCTCCCGCACCCCACCTCCTTCCTCTCCTTTACCTGTCTTTCTCCCTCACCTCACATCTCTCCCTCTCTGTTTGCTCGAACAGGAGACAGCGACGCTGCCTGGAGCTTCTCCATCGCCGACTCCGCCGACTCCCTCCGTCTCTGGTTCCGCCCGGCTCCGCTGCCTTGCCACGGCGGACCTCGCCAGCAGGTAGACATCGCCACCTTGGATCCGCGCCAAGCTCCGCCGTCCCCGCGCTCCTACCGTCTCGCCAGATCCGGCAGGTCCTCGTCGTCGCGCCGCGCCTGGCCCTGCCTCGAACTGCCGATGTTCCTGGTCGTCAGCAACGAACAGATGCAGCTCCCTCGTCGCCCCGCCTCTCCTGCCCATTGACCGCGCCGCCCGAACTGCGTCGTCGCCTGCCGGAGTCCACGCCGATGGCCTCTGCTCGCTCTGCATCGAGCAGAGAGGCTCCGCTCATCCCGCTCGCCCGCACCGTTGACCCGTCGCCCTGCTGCGTGGGCCAGCGCCTCCCCAAGGCCCATGCCCCGGCCTGCCTCCTCCTCTCCACAGTGCCGGGCCAAGGCCCAATGTGAGCAGCCCAGTCCCAGCAGATCTGACCCGTATCATATTTTTTTTCCGTCTGCGAATTTGTCTAATATCCAGGAGTTTGGCAGTTTTACAGAAAACCCCTTCATATGCATGCGTTAATAATTCACAAACCGTGCATCGGATTAAAATGATTTATATATGTAAAATGCTCAGAAATTTGTGTAGTTTAATAATATCCAACTTTCATGCATGTTTAAAAATGTTTAACTTGCTGTTTGTTTAAATTTGCACAAATGCCATGTTAAAGTGAATCATTTCATAACTAATTAACTGTTACTCGGAATTTAATAATTTATATATGTAAGTGGGGAAGAATTTTGCCTAGTTTAACATGGTGGACTTTATTTTACTGTTTAACAACTCTAAAATCATGTTATAGGCAGAACAGTACCAAATTCATAATATGCATATGAGAAGTTTCCGGACTTGTTGTTTGTTGTTCCGGCCTCATTTAAACTTGCTTAGTTAGGTAGTTTTCATATGCTTCACCCTCTTGCCATGTTTAACAACATTTAATATTGTTGGGTACATAAACGAGATCGAACTAAACAACTTGTCGTGGTGTTTCGTCAATATGCACCGTTGCATATTGAGCTCCACTTAATTTGTAGTGTTGGTTGTTGCACTTTGCCATGCCATGCACATTAAAACAGACATGCATCTTGCTTGGTTGTGCATCATGCCATGTTTATATGTTGTTTGTTTACTATGTTGTTTGTTTGTTTCCGGGTTGTTTCTCTCGTTAGCTTCGGTTTTCGTTCCGGAGTTGTGAGGACCCGTTCGACTACGTCCGTTTGTCTTCTTCATGGACTCGTTCTTCTTCCTTGCGGGATTTCAGGCAAGATGACCATACCCTCGAAATCACTTCTATCTTTGCTTGCTAGATTGCTCGCTCTTTTGCTATGCCTATGCTGCGATACCTACCACTTGCTTATCATGCCTCCCATATTGTCAAACCAAGCCTCTAACCCACCTTGTCCTAGCAAACCGTTGTTTGGCTATGTTACCGCTTTGCTCAGCCCCTCTTATAGCGTTGTTAGTTGCAGGTGAAGATGAAGTTTGTTCCTTGTTGGAACATGGAGATGTTGTTCCTTGTTAGGAACATGTTTACTTGTTGGGATATCATAATATCTCTTATATTATTAACGCATCTATATACTTGGTAAAGGGTGGAAGGCTCGGCCTTATGCCTGGTGTTTTGTTCCACTCTTGCCGCCCTAGTTTCCGTCATATCGGTGTTATGTTCCCGGATTTTTGCGTCCCTAACGCGGTCGGGTGATTTATGGGACCCCCTTGACAGTTCGCTTTGAATAAGACTTTTCCAGCAAGGCCCAACATTGGTTTTACCATTTGCCTCAGCCTATTATTTTTTCCCTTGGGAGTCGCGCATCCCGAGGGTCATCTTTATTTCAGCCCCCCCGGGCCAATGCTTGTCTAAGTGTTGGTCCGAATTAGAGCCCTTTGCAGCGCCCCCTCAAGGAAACTTGAGGCTTGGTTTTAGTTGTACGGAGTGTTCATCCGGTGTTGCCCTGAGAACGAGATATGTGCAGCTCCTATCAGGATGTCGGCGCATCGGGCGGCTTTGCTGGACTTGTTTTATTACTGTTGAAATGTCTTGTAGCCGGGATTCCGAGACTGATCGGGTCTTCCCGGGGAGAAGGAATATCCTTCGTTGATCGCGAGAGCTTATCATGGGCTAAGTTGGGACACCCCTGCAGGGTTTGAACTTTCGAAAGCCGTGCCTGCGGTTATGGGCAGATGGGAATTTGTTAATGTCCGGTTGTAGAAAACCCGAAGTTGATTTAAATTAAAATACACCAACCGCGTGTGTAACCGTGATGGTCTCTTCTCGGCGGGGTCCGGGGAGTGAACACGGTTGTTGGAGTTATGTTTGACGTAAGTAGTTCAGGATCACTTATTGACATAGTTGTTCGACCGTGCTTTGCCTTCTCTTCTCGCTCTCATTTGCGTATGTTAGCCATCATATATGCTAGTCGCTTGCTGCAGCTCCACCTCATACCTTTTACCCTACCTAAGCTTATATAGTCTTGATCTCGCGGGTGTGAGATTGCTGAGTCCCCGTGACTCACCAGATACTTCCAAAACCAGTTTGCAGGTGCCGATGAGACCGTGCAGGTGACGCATCCGAGCTCAAGGAGGAGTTCGATGAAGATCCTGTCCTTTATGTTGTTTCGTTCTAGTCGATCAGTAGTGGGCCCAGTTGGGGTCGATCGTGGACCTTTGTCGCTTTTGGGGTTTCTTCTTTTATTTTGGCTCCGTAGTCGGGCCCTGTTTGTAACTGTATGATGTAATGTTTTATTCATGTATTTGTGTGAAGTGGCGATTGTAAGCCAACTATGTACCTCTTTCCCTTATGTATTACATGGGTTGTGTGAAGATTACCTCACTTGCGACATTGCTTTCAATGCGGTTATGCCTCTAAGTCGTGCTTCGACACGTAGGAGATATAGCCGCATCGAGGGCGTTACACCTTGTTTGTAAAGGTCCGGTTGCGGCCTCCAAGGGCACCAATAGTGGAATCACGGCATCTCGCATTGTGTGAGGGCGTGAGGAGAATACGGTGGCCCTAGTGGCTTCTTGGGGAGCATTGTGCCTCCACACCGCTCTAACGCAGACGTACTTCCCTTTAAAAGGAAGGAACTTCGGTAACACATCCTCGTCTCTACCGGCTCCACTCTTGGTTATCTCTTCCCTTTACTTGTGCAAGTTTTTTGTATTAGATCCGTAGCTTGCTTGTGAGCTTGTTGTTGTTGCATCATATAGGTTGCTCACTTAGTTGCATATCTAGACAACCTACTTTGATGCAAAGTTTAAATTGGTAAAGAAAAGCTAAAAATTGTTAGTTGCCTATTCACCCCCCCTCTAGTCAACCATATCGATCCTTTCAATTGGTATCAGAGCCTCGTCTCTTTTTAAGGACTTTACCGTCCGAAGAGTATGGTTGACGTCGAAAATGATGTGGCGGAGCACTCCGGTGCGAATCCAATATCGTCTACGGGAGATGGGGGTAACTCGATCTCACGCGAGGAGTTCAATGTGGTGTTAGACACATTGAAAACCTCCATGACGACCGAGGTCAAGGACATGTTTAAGGAATTCTTAGAAGGGCTTAAACTTTCCACTACACCCGTGAAAGTGGGTAATCCTGCCAACATGGTGACGGATGCTAACCCCAATAAGGGGGAAGCTACTAGTGAGAAAGCCCCATCATCTAGTGGTAAGAATGGCACCGGCATCTTTGCCCATGTGCAACCTCCACTCGTCTTTGGTGGACCGATTCCTTCCACTCACTTGAATCATGCCGATCCTCCCCCCAAGATTGACAAAAAGGAGGATTTTGATTCTTGGGTCTATCGTTTTAAGCGTCATTTAAATCATGTAAACACTAACCTTTGGAGAATCATTGAAGAAGGTTTTTATCCGCATGACCGAAGCAACTTCACTCCTAGAGAAGAAGTGGATAATCAATTCAATGAGAATGCTCTCTTCATTATGCAAGAAGCAATCCTTCCCGAAGACCTTCCGCATCTCCGACCCTACTCATTGGCCAAAGATGCTTGGCACAAAGTGGTTTCCCTCTATCGGGGAAGCGCAAGCATTCAACGCTCTAATTATGAAGTGGTACAAGATGAAGCCGATGAGTTTGCCATGAAAGAAGATGAAGAACCTCGTGAGCTCTATCGGAAAGTTACCAAGCTCGCGGTCTCTCTTCGGGATCACGGAAGTAAGGACACTGATGACAATTGGATCAAGCACAAATTCCTCAAGGCAATGATGCCCTACCACAAAGCCATGTCCTCCGTCATCCGTCAAAGGCCGGACTTCCACACCTTGTCCTCAAGTGATGTGTTGGATGAGTTTGTGGCTATGAGCATATTGGACAAGACCACCGACAATGCGGTGCTTCGTTCTCAAAGAGCAAAGAAGCCCAACCTTGCATTGAAGGCCAAGGTTTGTGTCGAAGAAGAAGAAGAGTAGGAAGAAGAGGAGAGCCTTGAAGATACGAAGTATGCCTATCATGAACACATGGCCCTTGCTTCAAGGAAATTTTGGAGCAAGAAGAACTCAAGGCCCAACTTCAACAAGAGCAACTCAAGTGGCGCAAAGGGCAAGCAACGAGTGAGAACTTGCTTCAATTGTGGCAATGTGAGTCACTTTGTTGCAGAGTGCCCTTATGAGAAGAGGGAAGACAATGGTGGCAAGCTCATCCGTAAGGACAAGGACAAGTCTTTCCCCAACAAGAGCAACTTCACCAAGAAGACTCCTCACAAGGCATTGGTGGTACAAGAAGAGTACAATGAGGATGATGATGATGAAGAAGATGGTGAGTCGGTTGCCATGGCCTCCGTTCCCATTGCGACGACTCCACGGGTGTCTCTCTTCGACTCACCCAATGAAAGCATCACCGCCAAGTGCCTCATGGCTAAAGCCACCAACAAGGTAACCCCCAACATCAAAACTACCATCATTAATCATCCTTCTCCTACGGGTAGCATTGATGAACATGAGGGAACTAATGCGGAGGAGAATGAGTTTGAGACCTTTATGGGTAAACTCAAGGGTAAATCCAAGAGACACTTTGTTGCTCTCTTGGAACAACTTGGTGAAGCCAATGACATGATCGAGGCTCACGAAGATACCATCTCTAAGATGGAGGGGCATAGTCGTGACTATGCCGATGAGATCTCGGATCTTTCCAATGCTCTTGAGGAAGAGCGTGGCCTTCGTTTGGCTCTTGAGGAGTCATACAACAATGATCATGCTAAATTAAAGAAAGATCTTGATCATACTCTTGTTGTGTCTCGTGTGCTAAGCTCCGAGAAGGCAAAGCTCGGGGTTGATCTTGCTAGACTCAAAGAGGAGTTTGACATTCTCGACAAGGCTCACAAAGTCTTGAAGGGTGTTTATGCTAGCCTCAAAGAGTATCATGATCAACTCCAAGTGAAGCTAACCAAGGAGAAAACCACTTTTCCTCATATGGTGTTGATTGATAATGCAAATGCTACTAATCCTTGTTGTGAGCATGTGCATCTTGTTGAGGAAAATGCTAAGTTGAAGGAGCAACTTGAGAAAGGCCTTGTTACATGCATACAAGGGGAGAAGAACCTCAACAACCTTTTGAGCAATCAAAAGGGAGTTGTGGGCAAGAAGGGGATTGGGTTCGCACCCAATCCCAAGAACAAGAAGGAGAATGACAAGACCAAACGACCTCCTCCTCTCAAGCAAACTTTTGTGAAAGAAGGATAGGGTACTTCCAAGGAAAAGAACAACCATGCGAAGGGTGGAGTTGTCAAGAAGGGCAATCCCACCCCTCCCAACAAAGCCGACGACTTTAATCCTTCTTATGTGTTATGCTGTGCTAGTGATGGGCATGTTTATGCCAAATTTGTTGGTTCTCCTCATGAATACATTGAATGGTCTATTTGGGTTCCTAAGACCCTTGTTACTAACATCAAAGGACACATTACAAAATGGGTACCTAAAACCAAGCATTGATCTATTGTAGGTGTTTGCTTCCGGTGGGGGATCATGGTTGCTCGATAGTGGAGCTACAAATCATATGACCGGAAGCAAGGACTTGGTGGTGGACGTGCACAAGATTCCATCTATGCCCACCAACGTCGAGTGGGGTGATGCCTCATCTTCTAAGGTATTGGGACTCGGCAAGGTTGTCATTTCTCATGATCTCACGATTGAGAAGCTCATGCTTGTAGAGGCCCTTGCATATAATTTACTTTCCGTTGGTCAACTTGCAATCATGGGCTTTGCCACTTTCTTTGATATTGATACCGTGGCCCTCTTGTGGAGCAAGAATCTTAAAGTAGCCTTTGTTGGGCATGTCGAGAACGGTCTCTATGTGATTAACTTCTCGGAGCGACCCACTAAGACCGCGACATGCCTAATGGCTAAAGTTGACGTGGGATGGCTTTGGCATCGCCGCTTAGCCCATGTCAATATGAGATCTTTGCAAAGCCTTCTCAAGGGGGACCATGTCTGTGGACTAATGAATGTTAGTTTTGCTAAAGATCGTGCTTGCAGTGCCTGTATCGAAGGAAAGCTTCATGAGAAGGCTCACCCTCCTACGACTATCATTTACTCGAAGAGGCCTTTGGAGATCCTTCACTTGGATCTCTTTGGGCCTCCATCCTTTGATAGTCTTGGGGGTAGAAAATATTGCTTGGTGATTGTGGATGACTATTCAAGATACACGTGGGTGTATTTTTTCAAGAGGAAGAGCGAGACCCAGCAACCCGTCATTGACTTTGGAAAGGAAGCCCAACGTCAACACAATGCAAAGATCTTGACAATAAGAAGTGACAACGGCACCGAGTTCAAGAACTACACCTTGGATGAGTTTCTTAGTGATGAGGGGATCAAACATCAATATTCTGCACCATACACCCCTCAACAAAACGGTGTTGCGGAGAGGAAGAACCGGACATTGATGGACGCGGCAAGGACCATGATGGCGGAGTTCAAGTCTCCATACAACTTTTGGGCCGAAGCCATCAACACCGCATGTCATGCATCCAATCGGCTCTACCTCTGCAAAGGCTTGAACAAGACTCCATATGAGATACTCGCCGGTAACAAGCCCAACCTCAAGTACTTTCGGGTGTTCGGGTGTAAGTGTTTCATTCTCAAGAAAGGCGTTCGGTTGTCTAAATTTGAGGCTAGAGCTTATGAGGGCATATTTGTTGGTTATGCTACAAACTCTCATGCTTACCGTGTCCTCAATAAATCCACAGGACTTATTAAGGAGACGTGTAACGTGGAGTTTGATGAGAATAACGGCTCCCAAGTGGAGCAAAGTGGAACTTGTGATGTAGGTGATGAAATTCCTCCTCAAGCCATAAGAAGAATGGGTGTTGGTTTTATCCTACCCATTGAGGAACCCCTTGTGGCCGAAGGAGAAGGACAATGCTCCACTCAAGTGGATCCATCACCAACCCAAGTCCCACACGCTTCCGAAGAACAAAGTGAAGGCCCTCAACCTCTTGAACAAGATCAAGGGCAAGATCATGCTCAATAAAGTGTTGACACTCCAAGTGATGCCCAAGGTCAAGTTCTATCCCCCGAGCAAGTTCAAGGTCTAGAACAAGCTCAAGATGGCGCTCAAGATGATCAAGTGACCGCTCCTCAACTCACTACCGAGGAGGAATTAGAGCGTCGTGCCGCCAAGATTGCTTCCAAGCTCTCCACCAAGGGTCATCTCATGAAGAACGTACTTGGAAGCATTCAAAAGGGGGTAAGCACTCGTAGACAATGGGCAAACTATTGTGAACATCACGCGTTTGTCTCTTGTGTTGAACCCCAAAAGGTATATGAAGCACTCGAAGATCCGGATTGGCTTAATGCCATGCATGAAGAACTCAACAACTTCGAGTACAACAAAGTATGGAGGTTGGTGCCAAGGCCAACGGGGAACCACAATGTCATTGGGACCAAGTGGATTTTCAAGAACAAGCAAGACGCTCATGGGACCATCATTCGCAACAAGGCAAGATTGGTGGCACAAGGCTACTCCCAAGTCGAGGGTATCGACTACAGTGAAACCTTTGCTCCCGTTGCCCATCTTGAATCCATTCGTTTGTTGATTGCTTATGCTTCTCATCACAACTTTAAGTTGCAACAAATGGATGTGAAGAGTTCTTTTATTGATGGTCCCATTAGTGAGTTGGTTTACGTCAAAAAAACCCCGGGTTCAAGGATCCCTACTTTCCCGATCATGTGTATCAACTCGATAAGGCACTCTATGGCCTTAAACAAGCCCCACGTGCGTGGTATGACCACCTTACCGAGTTGCTACAAGATCACGGGTTTGAAGTTGGGCTAATCGACCCCACTCTTTTTACTAAGAAGGTCAAAGGGGATTTGTTTATGTGCCAACTATATGTTGATGACATTATCTTTGGTTCCCCTAACAAAGCTTTCAATGATGAATTTGCCGCACTAATGACCTCAAAGTTTAAGATGTCTTCCATGGGAGAGTTGAAGTTCTTTCTAGGTTTCGAAGTGAAGGAAAGAAAATAAGGTACCTTCATCAACCAAGCCAAATACACTCAATACATGCTCAAGAGATTCAAGCTAAGCAATGTCAAGCCGGCTTCCACTCCAATGCCTACCAAGTGCCAACTTGACATTGATCCCAATGGTAAAGCGGTGGATCAAAAGGTATATCGCTCCATGCTTAGATCCTTACTTTACCTTTGTGCATCTAGACCGGATATCATGTTGAATGTGGGAATTGTGCACGATTTCAAGCCGCAACTAAGGAAAGCCACTTTGTGGCGGTCAAGCGAATCTTTCGATATTTGGCTCATACCCCAAACTTTGGCTTATGGTACGCAAGAGGAGCAAACTTCAAACTTGTAGGTTATTCGGATTCCGATTGGGCGGGAGACAAAGTGCATAGGAAGTCCACTTCTGGAGGGTGCCAATTCCTTGGTTGCTCTTTGGTAAGTTGGTCTTCCAAAAAGCAAAGTTGTGTGTCTCTCTCGTCAACCGAAGCGGAGTATGTAGCGGCCGGTAATTGTTGTGCACAACTCTTATGGATGAGGCAAACTTTAAAGTATTACAGTGTCATTTGTGACAAAGTGCCTCTTTGGTGTGATAATGAAAGTGCTATCAAGATTTCCCTCAACCCGGTGCAACACTTCAAGACGAAGCATATTGAGATTCGATATCACTTCATCCGGGATCACATTAGGCGAGGGGAGATTGAGCTCAACTACGTCAACACTCATGATAACCTTGCAGATATCTTCACGAAGCCCTTGGATGAAGCAAGATATCGCGAGTTAAGGCATGAGCTAAATATCATTGATTCGAGCAATGTTGCTTGAACCCGTGCACACCTCACCGTACTCAACTTGTTGTCTTGTTTAGGTGTAAGCATGGACATAGGGGGAGTGTTGTTTTCTCATTAAACTCTCTCTCCCCCATTATGCATAAATTGATCAAGTCTTTCACATTAGCCATTGTTGATGGTACTTGTGCTTCAAAGACGAGTTTTGGTCATGGGCCCAAGGATAATTCTTCGCGGTGCCATACCAATTGACTCTAACATAGGTGGCCTCGGCCACCGCCCTCTCTTAGAGAGGTGTGCGTTTTTCTTGTTCTCCTTGAGTGTATGTTTTGGTCTCATTTCCGTTTTTTCTTTTTCTTTTGAGCTCGGTTGTGTCGTTTAGTTGCCATGGCGTGCTGGGCGGTACTGCCGCTGGTGGTGTGCGGTACTACCGCCTAAGCGGTACTACCACCCCCAGCGCGGTACTACCGCTGTGGGGCGGGACCAGGGGTTATGTCGGGGCAGGGGGGAGGTTTCTTCTCCCCCATACCCATTCGCTTTGCCCCCTCGTTCCTCTTCCTCTCTCCAGCAACGCACCGCCGCGGGAGGGCTCCGACGGATATTCTTCTCTGGGGCATCCCTCTCCATTTCCTTCGGTGGAGTTGATCCCCACCTCGTTCTCTTGCCATGGATGCCGGTATTGCCCCCGTTCCTTCTCTCCTTTTGTCTCTTTTTTAGATCTTGAGTTCTAGGGGCAATAGTAGTTGGATCTCTAGAGTTTTGGCTAAATCTAGGCTTGAGTAGGTTGGAGAAGGCAACTAGACTCTCTAGATTAGAGTTTGGTCGGTATATTTTTGAATTTGACAGGCCGGTAGTGCCGGATATAACCACGGTAGTAGGGAACTGCTGTTCCCCCGCCTCAAGCGGTACTACCGCTGCCTCTCGAGCGGTACTACCGCTCGGGCGGTACTACCGCTGCCTGCCAAGTTCCACCATATCTCTACCATACCTTGATCCTTTTGTTGTGTTTGTTTGGCTTTTGATTGTTCTTTCTGGTTGTTCTGCGTGTTCTTGTGTTTGGTTCCAGGTGATGAACATCCTGAGAGTCCAGCTCGTCGTATCAACCCCAATCGTGGCACGTCGAAGCGCTATCGCACTTATGAGTCAGCAGTTGGTTCCTCTACTGCTCCACCACCGCCTGCGGGTGCTTCCTCAAGTGCGGCTCCTCCGCCTCAACTCCAGAAGAAGCCTGCTAACAGGCCGAGGCCACATGGCAAGACTGTGACTGCGATGACTGCCAAGGAGTTTTGGGCTAAGCGTCGCCGTAACCCCTATGAGGAGGCCCAGGAACCCAATTTGGTCAACCGCCCGTTCTGGAACCGCTTTCAGTATGCCATCTTCTTTCATGTGATCAAGGCCAAGAAGAACCTCTTTGTTAATGTTCGCTCCATCAACACCGACGCCATGGAAAAGGATCCAGAGTACTTTGGTGAAGCGCTTCAGACGTGTACCCAGCCGAACATCCTCAGGATCATGCAGTTCAACAAGGATTTCGATGCTGATTTGGTGGCTCAATTTTATGCCACTATCCATCTTGGGACTGATGCGGAGAGGACTCTGACTTGGATGACTAATGGCAAGCTGCTTTCTGTCAAGTGGAAGGCCTTTATGGAGTTACTTCATGTGGAAGATCAAGTGCTTGAGACTCCAGTTGGTTTCCGTCCTCACCGCAATGCCAACTCGACTCACAAGCAAGCTCTGTGGCCCTACTGCACTTTGTAGGTCAACCCTGTGACTGAGAAGGAAACCTATGAGCTGCCTCCCTATCTCGACATCCTTCATTGTGTCTTCCGAGAGACTCTTTTCCCTCGCATCGGGAATCTGGATATGGTCCACTCCTATCTTGTGGATATGCTACTCTTCTGCCAGCGTGAGAAGGAAGCGAACACTGGCGAGTCCCTTGACATCTCTCATGTTATGTGGTCTGAGCTTCTTTCTGCCATTTCTGAGCGCAAGTGCCCGATCTATGGCCCGTTCATCATGCTACTCATTGAGAAGGCTTGGGCACATGTCTATCCCAAGGTTGGTTTGGAAACTCGAGATTTGGTGTCTCACGAGATCAAGAGTCTGAGGAAGAAGGAAGCTTGGGGCGCCCCCGCTCCCAGAGCTGGGGGTCCATCCAGTGCAGCTGCCACGGAGGCTGAGGCCGAGGCTGAGGTTGATGATGACGATGAGGACTATGAGCCGTCTGGGGCAGAGCCCTCTTGGGCAAAGAAGCTCAAGCTTAAGATGAAGAAGCTCTTCTGCATGGAGTCACGTGGCCAGTACATGACTCATGTGGCGGAGAAGAAGGCCAGGCAGCAACACAAGGAACTCATGCGTCAGTTGGGTGCCACCGTGGCCAGTGGTTCGGAGGATTAGATCACTGAGGAAGAAGAATGGATCCAGCAGCATTGCCCGTGGATAGATTCAGACGCCGAGCAGTTCCCGACTGATGACGGAGGTGCAGATGATACCGCAAGGATGTGATGCTCGTGATCCTCAGCTTGCTCTCACCTGGAGCCGTCGCCTAGCTCTTTCCCCTTTTGGTGTCTCGATGCCGAAGGGGGAGAGAGGTTTAGGGATTTGCGGATTTGTCGCTGCCGTGCTTTGTGTGCCGTGTTCTGTGTGTTTGTGTTCGCAGTCCGCTTTGCTTTGTTTGGTTTTATGCCTGTGAGACCTAAGTCCTAGTCATATGGTGTGAGACATATGATACCTTATTATCTTATCTATGTCTAGCTAGTACTCTGGTATCTTATGAGTTGCTTGTGTACCTTGTTATACATTCCATGATCTCATATGCTTAGTTTGTTGGACTATAACATATAGGGGGAGTGTTGATCATGTGCACACTTTCAGGGGGAGCCGTCTATATGGTGTAGTCCTTAGTATCCTTTCTTTCATATCTTATCCTTTTGCAAATCCCTAGTTGTCATCAATCCACCAAAAAGGGGGAGATTGTTGAGGCATATCTCTCTCGATGTGGTTTTGGTGATTGATGACAACGTGTTTGCGGACTAATCATGTGCTTTGAGCTTTGCAGAGATTCATCCTTGGCATGAGACGATTTCTTCCCCTCGGAGTGTCATTCAAGACGGTGTAGCTCGTCGTTTCTTTTTCGGTGGACTAGTTGCGTAGAGGGCACCGTTCTATCAAGAGGGGGTCCGCTATGGTATTGCTTGGGTGGAATCAGCACGTACACATCCGCTTTTCACCCTCCGAGCCCTTCCGCTTCTTTGGAGAGTTTTCTCCCTTCCTGTGGGCTCTTTCTGGCACGCAGCGGCAGTACTGCTGTACCAGTGGTAGTACCGCTTGAGGGACATAAGCGGTAGTACCGCCGGTGGCCCCTCAGCAGTACTACCGCTGGCTTACCATGCCCCTGCCACGTCAATTCTAGGAGGTTTTTCTCATGTTGGGTTCTGCGGTACTTGCTGCGGAAGTAGTGGCGGTAGTACCGCCTCCAGCGGTAGTACCACCCGTCCTCCACGGTAGTACCGGTCAGAGTCTTTGCCCTTGGCTCCTCTCCCTCGCGCGGTAGTACTGCTCTGGTAGAATGGCAGTACCGCTGGCTCAGCGGTAGTAGCGCTGTGTTGGGACGGCAGTACCGCTGGCTCAGCGGTAGTACCGCTCTCTGCGGGGTTGAGTGGGGGGGTAACGGTTGGATTGTTCCCCCCACTATATAAAGGTGTCTTCTTCCCCCTTGTTGACCACCTCTTCCCCCAAGAACTCCATTGTTGCTCCAAGCTCCATTTTTGCCCGATCTCTCTCCCTAGTCAATCAAACTTGTTGATTTGCTCGGGATTGGTTGAGAAGGCCCCGATCTACACTTCCACCAAGAGAAATTTGATTCCCCCCACTAATCCCTAGCGGATCTTGTTACTCTTGGGTGTTTGAGCACCCTAGACGGTTGAGGTCATCGTGAAGCCATGGTCCATTGTGGTGAAGCTTCGTGGTGTCGTTGGGAGCCTCCAATTAAGTTGTGGAGATTGCCCCAACCTTGTTTGTAAAGGTCTGGTTGCCGCCTCCAAGGGCACCAATAGTGGAATCACGACATCTCGCATTGTGTAAGGGCATGAGGAGAATACGGTGGCCCTAGTGGCTTCTTGGGGAGCATTGTGCCTCCACACCGCTCTAACGGAGACGTACTTCCCTTTAAAAGGAAGGAACTTCGGTAACACATCCTCGTCTCCACCGACTCCACTCTTGGTTATCTCTTCCCTTTACTTGTGCAAGCTTTTTGTGTTAGATCCTTAGATTGCTTGTGAGCTTGTTGTTGTTGCATCATATAGGTTGCTCACTTAGTTGCATATCTAGACAACCTACTTTGATGCAAAGTTTAAATTGGTAAAGAAAAGCTAAAAATTGTTAGTTGCCTATTCACCCCCCCTCTAGTCAACCATATCGATCCTTTCACTCGCTCTAAAACTCGTTTGGCTAACTTTTGTGAAAATTACTCATTCATCTCTAGCATTGAACCTATGAAGGTTGAAGAAGCATTGGAGGATCCGGACTTGATAAACGCTATGCATGAAGAGCTACACAACTTTGAGAGAAATAAAGTGTGGACATTGGTCGAGAAGCCCGACAACAACCACAACATCATCGGTACCAAATGGGTGTTTCACAACAAGCAAGATGAAGATGGACAAGTGCTTCGCAACAAAGCACGTCTCGTCGCCCAAGGCTACACACAAGTCGAAGGTATGGACTATGGTGAGACATATGCTCCCGTTGCTAGACTTGAGTCCATTCGCATCTTACTTGCTTATGGTAATCACCATGATATCACCTTGTACCAAATGGACATTAAAAGTGCTTTTCTAAATGGTGAAATTGAGGAGGAAGTTTATGTTAAGCAACCTCCCGGCTTCTTCAATCCTAAGAAACCTAATCATGTCTAGAAACTTCAAAAAGCCCTTTATGGTCTTAAACAAGCTCCTAGAGCATGGTATAAATGCTTGACCAAGTTCCTTATTGAAAAAGGCTTTGAAATTGGAAATTTTGATTCTACTCTTTTTACTAAAAGGGTTAATGGAGAACTATTTGTATGCCAAATTTATGTCGATGATATTATATTTGGATCAACTAACCCTCATTTTAGTGAAAAGTTTGGGAAGCTAATGTCGGAGAAGTTTGAGATGTCTATGATGAGTGAACTCAAATTCTTTCTTGGTTTGCAAATCAAGCAAACTAAGGAGGGTACTTTTGTCTCTCAAACGAAGTACACCCAGGAATTATTCAAGAAGTTCAATATGCAAGAATGCAAAGGTATGACTACACCCATGCCTACTAGTGGACACCTTGATTTGACCAAAGATGGTGAACCGGTTGATCAAAAGGTTTATCGCTCTATGATTGGTTCATTATTATATCTATGTGCTTCACGTCCCGATATCATGATAAGTGTGTGCATGTGTGCACGATATCAAGCTGCTCCTAAGGAATGTCATCTTAAGGCTGTGAAGAGGATAGTGAGATACTTAATACATACACCAAATTTTGGCATTTGGTATCCAAAGAGGGATTCCTTTGATCTTGTTGGCTACTCCGACTCGGACTATGCCGGTGACAAGGTTGATAGAAAGTCCACTTTGGGTACTTGTCAATTTCCTGGTAGATCTGTTGTATCTTGGTCTTCCAAGAAACAAAACTCGATATCCTTATCCACCGCCGAAGCGGAATACATTACCGCTGGTTCATGTTGTGCTCAATTACTTTGGATGACCCAAACTCTTAAAGATTATGGGATATATGTGAAACATGTTCCATTACTTTGTGACAATGAAAGTGCTATCAATATTTCTCACAATCCCGTGCAACACTCTCGAACTAAGCATATTGAATTTCATCATCATTTCATTCGAGATCACGTTGCTAAGGGTCACATAAACCTTAAGCATGTTCGCACCAATAAACAATTAGCGGATATATTCACTAACCACTTGATGAGAAAGTGTTTTGCAGGTTAAGAGGTGAATTGAACATCATTGATGCTTCAAACTTGGAGTAGGAACTCCATTGGATACATGCAAGACTTGAGCTTACGACTAATCACTTGATATTTCTCCTATGATGATCACCTTATGTCTTGAAAATTTGCATCTTGCATGTTATCTAACCCTTGTAGGTACTTGGATGAATCTAATTCTATGAGATTGCAACTCACTCACATCTTGAGCAATCTCTACATCACCAAGTCTCTACACAATGGTGGTTGATGACAAGGAAGCACGAAACCTTTCAAAACATATCCTTTGACAAATTCTATGTTGAGTTTCATGATTGTCATGTTGGATACACAAGTGCTCTTCCTTGCGAAAACTAACCCATGTAGGTAGAAGAACTCAAAATCCAAAGGGTGCTCCCAACTCTTGATGGGCTACATCAACCTTGAGCAACCCACACAAGTTCAACTATATGATCAAGATCAACACCGCCACCCAAGGTATGTTATTCCATCTTAGAGAAGCTTTACTCCAAGTCATGAGTCAAAGCAACTCGACAATATGTGAATACATCAAGATACTTAAACAAAAAATGGTAACCCCATTCTGAGCTTAAACGATGAGTACGACCTATGATCAAGTGATCTCACTTGACTCCTAAGTCAATGTACTCTAACATAGGTGACTTTGTCACCGCCCAACTCTAGATGAAGCTCTCTTGCGTTCCTTTCTGTGTTCTTGCATTTGACTCATGCATATTTGTTTCCCCCTTCAAAAAAAACTTCATCTAGATCTTTTAGTTTCTTTTCTTTACTTTTTGTTCTGCATTTTCTGCATCCAATTCATTGCAAATATTTGTGAGATCTTATTCGTCTAGCGAGCTGAGGTGATAAATGTTTTTCTCTGTGATGAACTCGGTTCTACCAGTTTCATGTCTCCGGTCTTGCCGAAGATTTTCGGAGCAACCGAAGCATACAACTCAGTGACACCGATTTCACAACAGGAAAAACATTTTGCCATTTATTCCTGCTTTATTCTTGATCCAGCTCCACTCAATGGATCTTGTCCTATGCAAGCATCACATTTACCTTAATTCTTTGTACTATGATTCAAAGACCGAACCCATTCACAACAAAATTCCAGAAGACCCTTCTTGGAAATTGATGTCAAAGGGGGAGAGAGAGATCACATCAAAGCTAAATCATATCTCTAGGGGGAGAGATCTCTAGGGGGAGGGAATACTCCAGGAAAGAGTAATCTTCAAGGATCCCAGATGCTTGATGTTCAAGAGGAGAGACTGCCTGATTGTTTTCTCGGGCTATATGATGAAACTCCAACCCTTCGAATCGAGCTGACATTTTTAGGACGGCGTTGCGGTAAGCTGCCATTTTTGGATCCTTGGCGTCGAAGTCTCCGTTTATTTGGGATATCGCGAGGTTTGAGTCCTCGCGTACCTCTAGGCGTTGAATGACCATGGATACTGCCATCCGGAGACCATGTAGGAGGGCCTCATATTCGGCTGCATTGTTGGAGTCCGTGTACATGATCTGGAGCACATATTGAACTGTGTCTCCTATGGGAGACGTCAAGACGACGCCAGCCCCTAGTCCGGCCAACATTTTGGAGCCGTCGAAATGCATGATCCAGTTTGAATATGTGCCGTACTCTTTAGGGAGCTCGGCCTCCGTCCATTCTGCGACGAAGTCAGCCAAAACTTGCAATTTAATAGCTCGTCGTGGCTTATAGGTTATATCGAACGGGAGGAGCTCGATGGCCCATTTTGCGATCTGGCCCGTTGCATCGCGGTTGTTGATAATATCGTTGAGTGGTACCTCCGAGGCTACTGTTATGGAACACTCTTGAAAGTAGTGACGTAGCTTCCGGGATGCCACGAATACCGCGTATGCAATCTTTTGATAATGCGGGTACTGTGATTTGCATGGAGTGAGGGCAGTGGACACGTAGTAGACCGGCCTTTGAAGGGGGAGTTTGTGTCCGTCCGTTTCCCGCTCGACGACGAGCACTGCGCTGACAACTTGATGAGTTGCTGCAATGTACAATAGCATTGGTTCGCCGGTGTTTGGCGCGGCCAGGACTGGTTTTGTTGCCAATATGGCTTTAATTTATCGAGTCCGGCCATGGCAGCATCCGTCCACTCGAAGTGTTCGGTGCGCTGAAGGAGGCGATAAAGGGGCAGTGCCTTTTCTCCCAAGCGAGAGATAAAGCGGCTTAGAGCCGCCACGCATCCGGTTAATTTTTGTATTTGTTTGAGGTCCTTTGGGATATCTAGTTGCGACAAAGCTCGGATCTTGGCCGGATTTGCTTCAATTCCTCTACCGGATACAATGAAGCCCAAAAGCTTTCCAGCTGGAACGCCAAAAACGCATTTTTCCGGGTTGAGCTTGATGTCGTATTTTCGGAGGTTGTCGAATGTTAGCCTCAAGTCGTCTACTAGAGATTCGACATGTCTTGTTTTGACGACCACATCATCCACGTACGCCTCTACTGTCTTGCCGATCTGGTTTGCCAGACATGTCTGAATCATGCGCTGATAAGTTGCGCCGGCGTTTTTCAGCCCGAAGGGCATTGTGTTGAAGCAGAATGGGCCGTATGGTGTGATGAATGTCGTTGCGGCTTGGTCTGATTCCGCCATCTTTATTTGATGGTAACCGGAGTATGCGTCGAGGAAACACAACGAATCGTGTCCTGCGGTGGCATCGATAATTTGATCGATACGGGGGAGGGGGAAGGGATCCTTGGGGCAAGCCTTGTTAAGGTCCTTAAAATCAACGCACAGGCGCCAGGATTTGTCCTTTTTTGGTACCATCACTAGGTTTGCTAGCCAGTCCGGATGTTTTATGTCTCTAATGAATTCGGCCTCCAATAGCTTGGCTAGCTCCTCTGCCATGGCCTGTCTTTTGCGTTCGGAAAAACGCCGAAGGGCTTGTTTGACAGGTTTGAATCCTTTTAGGATATTTTAGCTGTGTTCGGCCAGCCTGCGTGGGATTCCTGGCATGTCTGAAGGGTGCCAGGCGAAGATGTCCCAATTTTTGCGTAGAAATTCTCGCAGTGCAGCGTCCACATCAGGGTTTAATTGTGCCCCGATGGAAGCTGTTTTATTGGGGTCTGTTGGATGGACCTGGAATTTGACTATTTCATCCGCTGGCTTGAAGGATGTGGATTTGGATCTCTTGTCGAGTATCACATCATCCCTGTTAATCGTGGAGCGCAGCGCCGTCAGTTCCTCAGCCGCTAAGGCTTCGGATAGTGCCTCAAGGGCCAATGCGGCTGTCTTGTTTTCGGCGCGGAGTGCTACGTCCGGATCACTAGCGAGAGTGATAATTCCGTTCGGCCCGGGCATCTTGAGCTTCATGTACCCGTAATGGGGTATTGCTTGGAAGATTGTAAATGCTTGCCGCCCTAGTAGGGCGTGATACCCGCTACTGAACGGGGCCACCTGAAACGTGACCTCTTCGGACCTGTAATTATCCGGCGTGCCGAACACCACATCTAGTGTGATTTTTCCTGTGCAGCGCGCTTCCCGACTAGGGATTATTCCTCTAAAGGTTGTGCTGCTTCGCTCGATGCGGTTCCAGTCTAATTCCATTTTTTGAAGGGTTTCCTCGTAAATGAGGTTCAGTCCACTGCCTCCATCCATGAGTATCTTGGTGAGGCGAAAGCCGTCCACTATTGGACTGAGGACCAACGCGGCTGCTGCTCGGGCTGTTCGGAATTTAGGTTCATCGCTTGCGTTGAAGGTAATAGCTGTGTCGCTCCATGCGTTTATTGTTGCTATCTGATAGACTTCGGCAAGGCTGCGGAGTGTTCTTTTTCGCATATTGTTTGATGCGAAAGTCTCGAAGACTGTGAGAACAGTACTAGTGTCCCCGGGATGGCTTTCTGCGGCCTCCAAAATTAAGAGGTCCTCGCCAATTTTGGCCACCTGCCGGATTATCCAACATGCTCTAAGGCTGTGAGTTGGTGTGGCGTCCTCCGTACTATGGATCTTACAGGGTCCATCAAGCCATCTTTCCAGTACGGTTCCGTGCTCTGTAGAGGATTTTGGTTTTTTGGTGTTTGACCCGGGCGTCTTACGATGATGCACCCTCTTAGTTCGGACGAGATTGCTGCTCAGGGCCGGATTATCCCAAAATCTTATTTCGGTTTTCCAGGCGCTTTCCATCGCACAGTACTTTTGTACTATGGACGCCAAGTCAGCGAAGCGTGTAATATCACAACGACTTATGGCGTTAAGGATTCCCTCGTCCGTGCAATTACTGCAGAAGATTGAGATGGCGTCTCCCTCACGACAGTCCTTTATCCGGTTCATAACTAGGAGGAATCTGGCCCAGTAATGATGTACTGTTTCCTCGGGCTGTTGCCTGATTTGTGAGAGATCGCTTATGTTCGGGTGGGTGGGTGTCGTTGAATCTGAAACCTCACCCGATATAAGATTCAGAGGCCGAAGAGCTTCCGAACTCTAAAGTTCGGATTCTTGGATGTTGTCCAATGAGTCTAGCCCGTTGCCTGATTCTATGCCCAGGTCTTGAGTTACAGCCTCCCCTCCACGGGTATCCGGTTTGGAAGGGTCGGGAATTCGGACGTAGGTAGTCCTTAAAATAGATGAAGGGTCGCCGCATTGCGCCTCTACCACGGCGACGTGGTGGGTGACCTGGGGAGATTTAATTTCTCTTAGATCGGGCTTAAGCCCAACCTGGTCATAATCCGTGGCCACCCCCAGGGCGGCGATGCGATCCAAGAGCTCGTTTACGGAAGAGAGCTCCATCGGATCTAGTTGCTCGACAAGTTCCGAGCTGACGTGAAGGTTGCTTTTGATGACCCGAGAGGTCACCATCGGCGCAACGGCCGAACAGGTGGTCATGAGGAAACCACCTAGCCGGAGAGTTTGGCCGACAGCCAAGGCTCCCTTAGTGACGACGCCGTCTTTGAAGACGGGAGGAGGCATCCTTCCTGATTGCGACGGCACAGTGGAACTCTCAATGAAAGCACCAATGTCGGTGTCAAAACCGGCGGATCTCGGGTAGCGGGTCCCGAACTGTGCGTCTAGGTAGGATGGTAACAGGAGACAGGGGATACGAAGCTTACCCAGGTTCGGGCCCTCTCGATGGAGGTAAAACCCTACTCCTCCTTGATTAATATTGATGATATGGGTAGTACAAGAGTAGATCTACCACGAGATCAAGGAGGCTAAACCCTAGAAGCTAGCCTATGGTATGATTGTTGTATGATGAAGTTGTCCTACGGACTAGAACCCTCCGGTTTATATAGACACCGGATAGGGTTAGGGTTACACAAAGTCGGTTACAATGGTAGGAGATCTTGAATATCCGCATCGCCAAGCTTGCCTTCCACGCCAAGGAAAGTCCCTTCTGTACACGGGATGAAGTCTTAAATCTTGTATCTTCATAGTCCAGGAGTCCGGCTGAAGGTATTGTCCGGCTATCCGAACACCCCCTAATCCAGGACTCCCTCAATGGTCATAACACTTTATAAAAAAACACTGGTGACTACAGTCAGTCAATAACCAGGGCCGGTTTAATCATGACCTGATATGATTATCATAAAAATATTGATACATGTGATGCACCGCCGGTTTAGCATACCAGCAAAATAAGGGTGATAACCCAAAAGATTGAGCGTACAAAAACTTTGTGCAAGTTGACATGTACTGCCGGCCTAATACGCCGGGTGCAGTAAGGGGTAATATCCCAAAAACTTAGAGCATAGCGCTTCCAAGTATATAAGATCATCATATACTGGCGACTTATAGTCCTCAAGCCAGGCCGAGTTAATAAAACACCAGGTAGTTTCATGTATGAATCACAAGGAATCATAACCTTATCGGTTTTTAACCATGTATTAATATGTCACAAGAAAGGAACCTAAAAAAATGTTCAAAGCAAATAACAAAATATCAAGGCTTTCATAGGCGGCCAGGCCTAAAAAATCAAGTGCTTTCAAGGGCTGCACAGCCACTGAGTTAAACCTTCATACAAACCTTATAAGCCGGACCTCACATAACTAATCCTGGTTTTAACTTTGACTAGTTCAGGGTCTGTATAAGATTGACTTGTCAAAAGCACGGCGGGTCATTGAAAGTGCAACTATCCCTGGGTGCTTTTGGTAATTTCTAACAACATATAGCTCATTGAGCTAATGCTATTCCAAGATAAATATTTCAGGAAAGCTCAATGTTTGGCATGGCATGGATTAGAAAGTGGACCCTTAAAAATGCTAAGGACAAAGGATTGGCTCAAGCTCAAAGCACAAGACTCTACATTTTCTATTTTAGTGATCCAAGATCACATTGGGTCTATAGGAAAAGCCAATACTATTAAGAAGGGATGAGGTGTTGCTTAATGAGGACCTTGCTCAAAATGCTTAGTGATATGCTCCAAAACCCTCCACTACTTTCTCATATCTACATATGTCCTAAACCAAAAAGTCCAACTCAGCACCACCGATTCTTTCTATCCGAAGCCACCGAGTTCAGTTGACATAGCCACTGCCAGAAACCCTAATCAATTTGGTCTCACCGATAGGGATCTCGGTCTCACCGAGATGGGATTGCAAACTCTCTGTTTCCCTTCGTAACGTTTTGGTCAAACCGAGATGAGTGATCGGTCCCACCGAGATTGCAATGCAAACTCCCTGTTTCCTGTTTGTAACATTTCCATCCAACCGAGACGAGCGAATCGGTCCCACTGAGTTTGCCTGACCAACTCTCTATTTGGCTATTACCAAAATCGGTCTCACCGAGTTTGTGTAATCGGTCTCACCGAGATTACGTTATGCCCTAACCCTAATTACATCAGTCCCACCGAGTTGACATGTCGGTCCCACCGAGAATCCTAACGTTCACATTTTGAACTAAATCGGTGCGACCGAGTTTAATGATTCAGTCCCACCGAGTTTGGTGATTTGTGTGTAATGGTTAGATTTTGTGTGGAGGCTATATATACCCCTCCACCCACTCTTCATTCATGGAGAGAGCCATCAGAACATGCCTACACTTCCAATAGATATTTTCTGAGAGAGAACCACCTACACTTGTGTTGAGGTCAAGATATTCCATTCCAACCACATAAATCTTGATCTCTAGCCTTCCCAAAGTTGCTTTCCACTCAAATCTTCTTTCTACCAAATCCAATCCAATGAGAGAGAGCTGAGTGTTGGGGATACTATCATTTGAAGCACAAGAGCAAGGAGTTCGTCATCAACACACCATTTGTTACTTCTTGGAGAGTGGTGTCTCCTAGATTGGCTAGGTGTCACTTGGGAGCCTCCGACAGGATTGTGGAGTTGAACCAAGGAGTTTGTAAGGGCAAGGAGATCGCCTACTTTGCGAAGATCTACCCTAGTGAGGCAAGTCCATCGTGGGCGACGGCCATGGTGGGATAGACAAGGTTGCTTCTTCGTGGACCTTTCGTGGGTGGAGCACTCCGTGGACTCGCGCAACCGTTACCCTTCGTGGGTTGAAGTCTCCATCAACGTGGATGTACGATAGCACCACCTATCGAAACCACGGATTAAAAAATCTCTGTGTCAACATTGCGTTTGCTCCCTCAAACTCATCCCTTTACCTTCATATGCAATTGTTTTACATTACGCTGCTATACTCTTAGAATTGCATGTGTAGGTTGTTTGCTTGACTTGTGCTCGGTTGCTAAAATCTGCCAAGAACTAAAATTGGGAAAAGGCTAGATTTTTATTTGGTCAAGTAGTCTAATCACCCCCCCTCTAGACATACTTCCGATCCTACAAGTGGTATCAGAGCTTTGGTCTCCATTTGCTTTGATTTCCATAGCTTTTGGTGGTCATAGCCTTGGTTTCACAACCTAGGAGAGTATGGCGTCTAGCGAGGGAAATTACCACCGTAGAGGTCCTTACTTTGATGGCACTAATTTTGCTATTTGGAAGCATAAGATGAAAATGCATATTATTGGACATAACCCCGCCGTTTGGGCTATTCTGTGTATTGGCTTGCAAGGTGGATTCTTTGATGGGAGAGAACCGAACCGTGAATCTGCTGTGGAAGAGTTGAAGATGCTACAATACAATGCTCAAGCTTGTGATATTCTCTTCAACGGATTGTGCCCCGAAGAATTCAACAAAATCAGCCGTCTTAAGAATGCAAAGGAAATTTAGGATACTTTGATTGATATGCACGAAGGTACCGACTCCGTCAAGGAATCCAAATTGGATGTGCTTCAAAGTCAACTTGACAAGTTCAAAATGAAGGATGGTGAAGGTGTCGCTGAAATGTACTCTAGGCTTGCTCTCATCACAAATGAGATTGCCGGCTTAGGAAGTGAAGAGATGACCGACAAATTCATCATCTAGAATATCCTAAGAGCCTTGGATGGAAAATATGATACCATGTGCACATTGATCCAAATGATGCCCAATTACAAAGATCTCAAGCCAACGGAAGTCATTGGGAGAATTGTTGGTCATGAGATGTCACTCAATGATAAGGAAGAGCTTCACAACAAGTCAAGTGGTGCTTACAAAGCCTCATGTGATACTCCCACATCTTCAAGTGAGAAACAAACCTTCAATGAAGAATTGAGCTTAATGGTGAAGAACTTCAACAAGTTCTACAAAAGTAGAAGCAAAGAAAGAAGTTCCAAGTCAAGGTCCTACAATGACAAAAGATCTTCTAGGCGTGAGCGTAATTGCTACAATTGTGGAAGACCCGGACACTACTCCAATGAGTGTACGGCCCCCTACAAAAGAAGAGAAGATTCTCCCAAAAGGAGTAGAAGAGAAGAATCACCACCAAGAGAAAGGAGGAGTAGAGATGATCGTTATGAACGAAGACCCTCTCGGAGAAGCAAGGATTCGGAAAGAAAGGAAAAGTCATCAAGGAGCTACACAAATAGAAGACATGAAGCTCATGTTGGTGAATGGGTATCCGGCTCCGACTCCAACAATCACTCTGAAAGAAGTTATCACTCCGACTCCAAATATACTCAAGATGAAGGTGTTGCCGGTCTAGCACTTGTGTCAACCAACTCCTATGACATATTTGACTCACCAAATGAAGGAATTGGAAGATGCTTCATGGCCAAAGGTCCAAAGGTAACACATCCCGAGTATGTTGATTTCAATAGTGATGAAGATGATTTGCTAGGTGATGATGATTTACTTATTGACAACTCTAGTGATGAAAACTATGATGAAACATCAATTAATAATGATAATCAAGATACAACGAATGATGATGATAATAAGGAGATTGAGCGTCTAACTCAAGAACTAAACACTCTTAAGTTAGCTCATGAAACTACCTTGGAAAATCATCGAGAACTTTTAAAGACTCATGATAAGCTACACTTTGAAAAGCTCAACCTTGAGCAAGAGCATGAGTTTTTAAAGGCAATCAATGATGATCTTCACAAGAGAAGTTCTTCTGACATTGCCAAGCGTTTACTCTTTTCTACTTACATGCCACAAGTTAAATCTAGCAAAAAGAACAAGAAAGATTCTTCATCTAGTAGTAACAACAATCATGCTAAATCCAATGTGGATGCTTCTAGTAGTTCTCTTGATTCCACTAATTATTCTCTTAGCCAAGTTACACTTGAGCAAGAAAATAGCTTATTGAAGGGAATCATAGATAAAGGTGTTTACAAGTGTCTTGCCGGAAGTAAGCAATTTGAAGAAATTGTGCGCAAGCAAGGAAGACACTGGAAGAATCAAGGTGTTGGTTTTGAACGGAAGTTCGATGCCAATGGAGTTGAGTGGGAAGAAGATCAATACCCCAAGACGAAGTTTGTTCCTCAAGAAGAGAAGTATGATCCTACTTCTTTCAAAGGAACACAAGCTCAAGATGATCTTCCACCACAAGACCACAAGCAAAAAGGCAAGGATAAGCTTCAAAAGGAAATTGATGCATTTGAAGAAGCACCTATGGCCTTGGTCAAGTGAGTTCCCAAGACTACATCAAGTTCCACTTCATCAAGTACATCTACGACTCCAAGGGTTCCCATCAAGATGGTGTGGATCCAGAAGAAGAAGAACTAGAGAGGTCTTGAGGGTGACTCCGCCAACATACTTCACTCCTATCATTTTGGCAAGGACAAGTGCAAACAACTTCCATATCTTGCACTAGTTCAAGGAGTCACAAACCCTCGTGTCGGTAAGACAAGGGACAAGGTAACCTAATGACTTCATGGACATCATCTTGTGTATGCGTCACTCTATGTCTATGGATATCCTTGTTTGTTCCTTGTGGGACTAACCCGTGTAGGTATTGAAAGTGCAACTCACTCCAAAGGATTGCTCCAAATGATCTACATCAACATTGAGCATCTACATCTTCAACACCTACATGAAGTCATCATCGACAAAACCCAAGGTTAGTTCATTCCCTTAGGGGAAATATCACATCTAGGGGGAGCTTTACTCAAATCAATGAGCTAAAGCAACTCAAATGGTGTGAACACAACAATGCTCTATGTAAAAGTGGTAACCCCACTTGTGCTTAAACGATGAGTATGACTTATGATAAAATGTTCTCATTTGACTCCTAAGTCAATATACTCATATATAGATGACCTAGTCATCATCAAATTGCTTGATAGATGCTAGAGTGTTTGTGCATGCTTTGTCACATATTTTATTTGCCATTTTAATTGTGTGAGCATGTTGGGTGCATATTTTACTCATTCGAGGACATCCATTTTGTTGCTATGATTGTTTGGCTCTTTCTCTTTTGCCAAATGGATGGACAAGAATGCCTAAGAACACCTTCTAGCTATCTATGCTTTTCTCGTCTCAAACTCTATTCATGCTACATCACAAAATTTGATCAAGTCAGATTCGAACCACTCTGTGTGAGGAGCACTCGGAGATCCTGATTTGTCATAGACTTAAACCTCCAAAACCTCTTTATGCATGTCGGTCTGAGCGATTCAGCCTTTTCGGTCCTACCGAGTCACCAGGTTGATCTAGGGTTTTCAATCTCGGTGCAACCGATTAGATCTTTTTGGTCACACCGAGTTTGTAACGCCCCGGATTCAATGCGCCATGTGTCCGCCAGTTATTCGCCGTCGTTGCCATGTCATTTGCTTGCGTGTCGCACTTTGCCATGTCCTCATCTGCATTTCATATCATGTCATCATGTGCATCTCTTTTTGCATACGTGTTCGTCTCATGCATCCAAGCATTTTCCCCGTTGTCTGTTTTGCAATCCGACACTCCTATGTCATCCGACGTCCCCATCTTGCCTCGTTTCGTGAGTGGCTTTAAAATGTTCTCAGAATGGGATGAAACTTGGCGTGCGGTCTTATTATAGTGTAGACAAAGCGCATGTCAAGTTTCGTCGCATTCGGAGCTCGTTTGATAGCCCAACCCTCATTCGTAGCGGCACCGTTGCCGGTTTAATGGTGGGGCGTTTTCGGTCTCAGAAAACCATTACCGGGTGCCTTCTCTTCTCTCCTCTCAGCCCAACCCACCTAGTCCTACCCCCCTCCGCTCCGGACAGTCTGATGGCGATCGAACGGCTCCGAAACGGCCTCAAACCCCCTCTCCTAGCCCCTCTTTCTATATATAGACGTCCTCCCTTCCTAATCTGGGGAAAACCCTAGTCTAACCCTACCTCTAGCCTCCCCTAACCCTCAGCCGCCGCCACCTCCCCACCTCTCCCTCGTTTTCCGCGCCGGCCAATCCCTCGGCTGCCAAGTGTCGCTGTCCCGTTCGCTCCTCCGCCGCCTGACCGCGCCCTCCTCGAACCCGCGCGCGCCACGCGTCCCCCTGCCTCTCGCGCCACCGCGGCCCGCCCAGGCCCGGGGCGAGCCTGCGGAGCCCATTGGGGCCACCCCGAGCCCGCGTGCGGCTGCGCCCCCGCTGCCCAGCTCCCGCAAGCCCCGCCGTCGTCCAACATCGTCACTACAAGAATTCTGTTAATACATGACAGTCTTAATCCGTCATGGACATGTGGGAAACTGTCACCGAAGGGTACTCATGACAGACTTTAAATCCGTCATGTATATCGCGTCATAATTTGACCACCATGTACTCCTTGACGGATCATCCAGACCGTCACGGATCCATGACAGATTTTGAACGTCATGGATGGCACTTAAGTAACGTGCTCATAACACCGTTAACTTGTCTGCCACATCATCATCTGACATAGATATTACGTGGCAGCCCATGAACGAAGTGGGCCTCTTCAAATTTCGGCCCACTAAATTTCAGTTCGGTCCAAGACCCACAACCCATGTAATAATCAACCAAAATGGTATTTCAGCCCATTAAATTTTAGTCGGTTGATGGCCCACTGATTTTGGCCGACAACAATTTTGCAAATTTTCAGCCAACACAATTTTGCAAATGATATATATTATGTCATTAAATAGATGGAAATTGCATGAACACACTAGAAAATAACATTTTACACAGAAGTAAAAACACAACAGAACTTAAAATTACAGACATTTCTAAATAATACACATATGGAGGAGCAAAACAAAGACATTCAATCTACAGCAGGTCCTAGAAATTCTTAGGCGAGAACACCATTTTGCAGATCCATCCATCACCGCAGACATCTCATCGGAGACACGCCACATCATCCGCCATATCGCCTCGACCAGGGCATCCCATCTCCACCGACGAGAACAAGATGAACCGCTGTTCCCTGCGCATGGACAACCAAAAACTGCCTTGAAAAATCAGAAGTAAAACACAGGGAACTGGAGCTGGGGTGGGGCAAGCGCCTCACAGCTCCAAGGACGGCGAAAAAATCGGCGGTGAGGACGCCATAGCAGACGGACGCGGGCCCGCGACAATGAAGGGTCGGCAGCGTCCAAACGCGGCGCATCCCCACGGTGGCAGGTCGGCGCAGCCCCCTCGGCCAGGCAGCTTGAGAGTGCTAGCTCAATGCGGCTTAGCATGACAGCATCGGATGAAGAGGGTTTGACTCCACCTGCACATGATGTGGCGGGAGATTAGGGAAAGAAATCGGCTCGGTGGTTCAGTGAGTGCTGAACCCAGATGCCTCTTGTGGCTCAACGATTAACCATCTCACCGGTGCCATATCCTGCCGGCCACCGCGGGAAGTGGAGGTCGTCGCTTCCCTTGCCGTTCGGTGGCAACACCCACCGCGACACAGCTCAGGGACGGGTCGGTGCTGCCCCCCGGCGTCCAAATGCGCACCCCCCGGACGGTGTGGGGGCGGCCTGGACGTCGCGCCGATGGTGCGTGTCTGGTGCCCTGTTGCGGCCCCTGAGCCGAGAGGAGCTGGGAGCCTGGGAGGGGAGGAGAGGGTAGGCGGCGACAGGAGAAGGAGACGAGGAAGGATGGTGCTGGAACCCGGCGGCTCTGGGGGGGGGGGGGGGGGAGAAAGAAGAGGGATAAGGTTTGTGTGCGAACCATTGGATCTCGGAAAATCGAACGGTGGAGAGGCTTGATCCATGTGCGGGTAGGCTTGACCAATCAGAAGGCGTCGTTTGCGTCGCGCAGGATCTCCCCTCGGCTGAGAGCATCTGGGCTTTAGTTGTTTTTACCCCAACATAAGTGAGGCCGCCCAGAATTATTATTTTTCTCTATTTCCAAATAACTAATTAAGCCCACTTTCTTAAGTAAATTTCAAAACTTACTATACATACCACAATAAAAAATTACATGTGATACACTAAATGTATGCTATTTTTAGGTGTTACAAAAAATTACTAAATAATATATATTTTCTATAGTTCAAATGAGTTTTCGCATTTCTATTGAAAATGATTCCCATTAGAACTACATGTATCTCTAAAAAGTTTTAAAAATTTCATAAATATATATATTTAAGTTTATACGTTTAATTTTATCTTGTATGGGAAAAAATAAAATATGTTTTATGAACAATTCAAACTTCAATTAGCAAACAATGGGAGGGAAATGATAATATATACAAATGTGGTCAAGCAAACATGTAAGTTGTCATTAAATCTGTAATATCAAAAATTGATGCTTATCCGTTACTCATTGTTAGCCAAATGGTTAACTTGTTGCATAATGGTGTAATATCCAGATATTTTCCAAATTTCAACTTCAAATGATTCCCAACTTTGGTATTTCAAAAATAGGAATAACTTATTACATATAAAATATGTAAGATGATGTGTAGTGCATAATAGTGCAATATTCGGATAGTTTCAAAATTTCAAGTTCAACTGTTGAATAAATGTTTATGTGGACTTCAATCTTTTTTGAAATGTCTAACTTTTACAAAAGCGACATAATATACTCCCTCCGTCCAAAAACAAGTGTCTTAAGTCTAGTACAACTTTATACTAAAGTTAGTACAAAGTTAAGACACTTATTTTGGGACGGGGGAGTAGTATGTTAGATGCAAAGAACATTTGTAGCCTTTTAGATATGTAATTTTGGAAAGGTTTACGCATGGTATGAAACTTCGGTGTTACAAAAATAAGGGGTACAAATTATTACATAACAAGAGGGAAAATGAGTGTGTGTTAGTGCATAATACTGTTGTAAATTTAAATTTTCTTCATTGCTACCATCTATTCAGCTAAAATAGTTAAACATTTGTTGCTTGTTGTGGTGTATAGCATATATGTGGTTGTGTATAATTGCGAATACAAAAGAAACTTTTTTGCAATACCGTTGTAATACACCTATAAGTGTTTCGAAAAATACATCATTCTTTGAACCAATTTTGCAACGTATGCTTGTTTTCCAATACATCAATAATGTTCATTTTCTAAGCAGCGTATGTCAAAACTTTTACAAAACCTTTTCAATTTTTTTACACCCTTTGAGTCTCATATGAGGGGACCATGCCAAGTTTCATGTTTTTCAAACTTCGTTTGCATTTTTCGGAATTAAGCAATATGTGCATGCAATGTTCGAGGTCGTGTCCTAGCACCCTCTTGTTTGGATTTTTTTATAAGGCCTAAACATAGACTTGCTAACACACAAATGATTTTTAAACCATTTCGGTGAACTTGTTCATGCATCTACAATTCAAAATTGAATTATATTCATTACTTTCACCATCTTACTTTCACCCACCTATTCACAAATGTGAATTTACATAGACACTTGTTATGAAAAAAGGTTTTGAAGCCGATTATATATTTTTTATAACTCATAATGTTGAAAAAAACTTATTTTTACATACCCACCTATTTACAAAGTCTACAATCGTCACTTTGCATTCAAACTCAGCCCATTTCCTATGGAAATCATAATTCTTCCTTGGAGATCTTCCGGTTTCCAAATAGTGTGTGTTGCAAGTTTTGTGAAACGCTCTCAAATTTTACCATGGTGGCTAAGGATGATGTAATGACACCATGTCAGGTTTCATTATTCCATAATTTGTTTACATTTTCTAGAATAAAAAAGTCAATAAGCTCTGTGTTTGGGGTCGATCCATGGCACCCTAATGTTTGTGAATCCTCTTCTTTTCTTGGATAAGACCTGAACATAGACTCGTTGACAAAAATAGGATTTTTTGACCCACTTTTACCATTTTTATGCACTTGTTGTTGAAATTTGAATTATGTTTGTTAAATAATAAGAAATGCACTTAATGACTAAAATATAGTGAACAAGCCCCTAAAATGACAAATTTTGACATGGAACATGCTATGGTGTCTCTTGAATGTACAAAAACATTCAAGGTCCAACGATGAATCATTGCATTCAAACCCGACCCATTTCCTCTCGAAACCATGTTTCCTGGGAGATGTCCCAGTTTCCAAGCAGTGTACGTGACAACTTTTGTAAAACCTTCTCAATTTTTTACCACGGTCTCGAGGGATCATATAATGACACCATGTTAGGTTTCATGTTTTTCAAACTTTGTTTGCATATTCTGGAACATGTGATGGTGTATATCGAACATAGAGAAGTTTCAAGACCATTAAGAGAATGCAGAGAAGAAATGAAAACAAAGAATAGAAATAAATTTTAAAAAAAGTATGCCAAGTGTTTAGTGTCGGGCACTCGACACACATTTTGTGCATATAAAAATAAAGCGAAGTTATAATTATTATTTGTAAGTTCATGTTTGCATTCTTGATATTATTTTTTACATTCAAAACAAGAAATGTAAGGAAAAATTACAATTGCCATAAAACTTAACAGAAGTAATTGTGCATTTGAAAAAAAATGGTCAAAATGCTTTTAGAAAACCGTTTCACGTGTATGAAAAAATTGTAAACGTGTTTTTAATTCACCAGGCATCTTACCCGCGAAAAAGTCAATGTGTATTTAAAAAAAATAGACAACGCCCCTTTTAAAAAGTCAATGTATATTTAAAAAATGTTCAGTGTGTTTTCAGAAAATGATGAACGTTTAATAAAAAATAATATGTACTATTAATCTTAAATTTCTATAGACTACAATCATGTGTAACATTTTTAATACATTTCAAAAAAATATTATTATTACACAATAATTTTAATACAGGTTGAACAATATAGAAAAATTATGTGCTTTTGGTCCAGAATGAAGATACATAATTTACAAATAATTTCTAATGCACGTTGAACTGTTTAAGTCCATGTATATTATAGAGAAGTTCATTTTTACCTCTTCATGGTACAAAGAATGAAAACAGAATAGACATTTGAAATACATAATAGTTGTATGTTAATACTTACTATAACTTTAACCTGCAAAAAATAATAACTGTTGTAATGTTTTATATTGGAAAAACTAAAAAAAGAAAATGTAAATCTAACTTGGACAAAATAAAAAAAAACGAGTAGAAAACTACATGGGTTGGCGTACAGAACCGGCCCAATTATATAATTACTATTTCTAGCATGTAGTTGTTGTTGGGTGGTTTGCCTAAAAAAAGTTGTTGTCGGGTGGCTAGCTCTTTCCATCGATTAAAGCTAGAAAACGAGTAAAAAACTACTAGGCGCTAGAGATTTCTCAAAAAAGAAAAATGCTTGGTTGGTACAGCCAAGCACCACAACGTTATTCTGTATAAACTCTTGCTCATGTTTAACCAAATGGCGTCTTGTGGCTCGATGGCTAGCTTGTTTGGTGTACGTAGTAGCAGGAGGTCTCAGATTCGAACCCCATGAGCGCTCTTCATATTTTTGTTGTTATTTCTCTGGTGTCATACTGACATTGGGACCCGCACTTTTCACCAAAGCTGATGTGGCATTGGTCTCGGCTCATTTCTCACTCTGTCACGTGGGACCCGCTCCTTTCAGCAAAGCTGACATGGCATCCGTCTCGGCTCATTTCTCACTTTGCCACACTTAAATGTGGGTCCCATACTATGGCAAGCTCGCATGACACCATGTGTACCGATGTAGCAAGGACTAACATGTGGGACAAAAGAAGAGAAAATATGCGGCACATCAGCAAGGGCCATCCGTGACGGACTGGATGATGTATAAAGAAAAAAAACTAGGCCCAACTGCTCGTTCCATGACGGTTTCTGTGATGGTTTCTTTGTGTCCGTCATAAGGGGGCTACCGTTTTGGGGGCCTATTTTCATCTTTCTGATCGATTACGTTTTTCGTGATGAACTAGAGAAACCATCATCGATGGCACCCTATCGGTGACGGATTTTGATAACGTCATCGGAAAACTGTCATGGATTAACAGGTTTTTTATAGTGCGTAGGTGGCGCCTCCCTACGCTCTGAACCGGCGCCGCCGCCGCCCGGAGGTCGCCGCCGATGCCTCCCACGTGCCCCGCACCCTCCGCCATCCAGCTCTGCGCCGACCCAGCCGCCTGCCGGAGCCGCACCTCGTCCGCCGTCTTCCGCCGTCGCCGCGCCGGATCTGGCCGGTGCTCGCCGCCCCGACCCCGGTGGTGCACCTCCTCGTCCACCCGACCGTCTTCGGCCACCCTCCGGCCACTCTCCGGTGAACCCCGCCGAGATCTGCCGCCGTCTCGTAGAACGCGCCCGGGTCAACCCCAGATCCGGTGGTATGATTTCCTCTAAGTCCCCAGGGTTTCCTTCTCATGTGCATAATTTGACATGCCATAACTTGTCACATAGTACTCCGTTTTGCGTGTATGATATGTCAAAATGTTCACCATGAGGTGCTCTTCGTTTTGTTACATTGGGTCATGCTTGTTTAAGTCCATCTTGATGCCCTAGTCATTGTTGCAAGGCTGCTATATAATGTGGTCTGTTGTACCTTAACAGATCTTGCTCATTTATTACTTTGCATCTTTTTGTGTGATTTTCTTTTGAGCTTGAAGTCTACATGTGTTATGAGCTACAACATGCCATACTTGCTTTGGTGCAACCCACTCTTCATGATATGCCATGTGTTGATTGTTACAAGCTTGCAAAGTAGCCTCCATGATGTTGCTGATTTTTGTGACTTAGACATTTCTACTAAGTCTAAAACTGATATATTGTGATGCTATATATACATGTTGATACCATGAGTGCCATCATATCTTCTGTGCCTTTTGGGCTCGTGATGAGTAAGGGACTTTTGTTCTATGCAATTAGTAGATTCATGCCATGCCTTTGTTTTCTATGATCTCTTCCTGTAGCATGTTGTTTTATAGCTCTAAACATTGTAACCTGATGTTATTTCTGCCATGTCCAATGTTTTCCACCAAGTCTGTGAACTGTTATTATTTGCAAGCTTGCTATGTCCTTTTGAGCATGTTCTAGTGATTTCTGGAGATAGCTCAGTGTTCATGTTTTGTAATGCTTTACCTGTACATTATGTCCATGCCTTTTGTTTTCAGGTTCGGATGCTGTACCATGTTGTTTTGATGTTTGCTAGATACCTAGTTGCTGTTTTGGACAACTTGTTCTTTAAACTTGTTTCATGTGTATGTGTTGAACCGTTGCTCCGTTTTGAGTGTGCTCTATATGAAACTTGCTTAATTTTGCATGTAGTTTTATGTTACCTTGTTGAATCCATGTTTTGAGTGTGTTTGCTTGATGTTTGAATGCATTTTGCATCAATGCCTTGTTTAACTTGTTTTGCTCATATCTTCTAGGCCGTAGCTCCAAATTAGACGAACTTTATATGTAACTTGACTAGAATTTCGTGTAGATCATTTTGGTGCATATTAATTTGCTGTTTAACAACCTGAACATAAGGTTTATTCAGATCTGGACCAATTTCGAAATTTGCATATGGGGATTTGCCGAATTGTTGTGTGCTCTTTACGGCCTCATTTAAACTTGCTTTGATGTGTTGTTCTTGTATGCTTCATCTCTTGCCATGAGTAGCTTCATGTAGCCTTGTCATGCATCATACTTGGTTGAGCATCTTGCCTTGTTCATGTGTGGTGTGTTTACCATGTTGTGTGCTTCTTCTCGATAGTTCCTGTTTCGTTGCGATCGTGAGGATTCGTTCGTCTACGCTTGGTTCGCCTTCGTGGCTTCATCTTCTTCATGGACTCGTTCTTCTTCCTAGTGGGATTTTAGGCAAGATGACCATCACCTTAGATCTCACTACTATCATTGCTATGCTAGTTTATTCGTTCTATCGCTACACTGCGTTACCTACCACTTGCTTATCAAGCTTCCCAAATTGCCATGAACCTCTAACTTTTGTCACCCTTCCTAGCAAACTGTTGTTTGGCTACGTTACCGCTTTTGCTCAGCTCCTCTTATAGCGTTGCTAGTTACAGGTGAAGATGAAGATTGCTCCACGTTGGATTATGTTTATGTTGGGATATCACAATATCTTTTATATTATTAATGCATCTATATACTTGGTAAAGGGTGGAAGGCTCGGCTTTATGTCTGGTGTTTTGTTCCACTCCTGCCGCCCTAGTTTCCATCATATTGGCATTATGTTCCCGGATTTTGCGTCCCTAACGCGTTTGGGTGATTTATGGGACCCCCTTGACTGTTCGTTTTGAATAAAACTCTTCCAGCAAGGCCCAACATTGGTTTTACATTTGCCTAACAACCTAAGCCTTTTTCCCTCGGGTTTCCGGAGCCCGAGGGTCACCTTATTTTACACCCCCCCGGGCCAGCGCTCATCGTGAGTGTTGGTCCAACCTGTCAACCGCCGGTGGCCACCAGGGGCAACTCTGGGCTCGCCTATCGGAAGTTTGGACAATTCGGTGTGCCCCGAGAACGAGATATGTGCAGCTCCTATCGGGATTTGTCGGCACATTCGGGCGGCTTTGCTGGTCTTGTTTTACCATTGTCGAAATGTCTTGTAACCGGGATTCCGAGACTAATCGGGTCTTCCCGAGAGAAGGAATATCCTTCATTGATCGTGAGAGCTTATCGTGGGCTAAGTTGGGACACCCCCGCAGGGTTTGAACTTTCGAAAGCCGTGCCCGCGGTTATGTGGCAAATGGGAATTTGTTGATATCCGGTTGTAGTAAACTTGAAGTAAACTCTTCTAAAATACACCAACCGTGTGCGTAACCATGATGGTCTCTTTTCGGGGTTGTTCGAGAGGAGAACACGGTTTATGGATTATGTTTGACGTAAGTAGGAGTTCAGGATCACTTCTTGATCATTACTAGTTGACGACCGCTTGCTAAGCTCCTCTTCTCGCTCTTGTTTCGTAAGTTAGCCACCATACATGCTTAGTCGCTGCTGCAACCTCACCACTTTACCCCTTCCTTACCCATTAAGCTTTGCTAGTCTTGATACCCATGGTAATGGGATTGCTGAGTCCCCGTGGCTCCAGATTACTACAACTCCAGTTGCAGGTACAGGTTATGCAATGATCATGACGTGAGAGCGATGTTTTATTTGTGTTGGAGTTCTTCTTCTTCTTCATCGATCTTGGGTTAGGTTCCTGGTCAGCAGCCTGGGCTAGCAGGGTGGATTTCATTTGAGTTTCTGTGTATGTTTCATCCATAGTCGGATGTTGATCTTATGGATGATGTATTGTTGTATTCATGTGATATTGTATGTCTTGGATGTATCCCCTCTATTATGTAATGGTTTGATGTAATGATATCCACCTTTCAAAAGCGTCTTCAAGATGCGCTTCTATCCTTGGTGGGACCTTTGAGTTCCTTTAGGATAGGGTCGCATCTTGGGCGTGACATAGTTGCAGTAACTGCTTGCAGTTTTGCATCTCGGTGCCATCGAGTCGTTCCACTCGGTCACACCGATAGGGTCAGGTTATATATACCGCTGGGTCAAAATTTGGAAATTTCTCCGAACCCCTTCGCTGACACGTAACCTACTCTGCCTCCTCTGGTCTCCGGATTGTCCTCTCATCACCAGCGACCTCCCGCTGCTGGTCTCCGCCGCCGTCAATGGAAATCTTCTCCGCCGTTGCCGCCGTCTCAAGTTCGTCGCCGCACTAGGGTACAGACTTGATCATTGTGCTAATCTTTAACTCCGATTCTTAGCACATTGCTTTGCCATGTTTCTTGCCATAATTGAAATCATCTTGTCCAGCGAAAATGTCCTGTAGATTAGTTTTGATTTGAAAATTTAGGGTTAGGTCTCCGCCGAATTCATCTCGGACCGACCGAGTTGTAGAAATCAGTCTCACCGATTTTGGCTTAGGCCAGAGAACACGCATTTTCGGTCCGACCGAAAATTGCAAATCGGTGTGACCGAGTTCGATTCTCTGTGAAACCCTAGCAGTCTCGGTACCACCAAACTATGACTCGGTCTGACCGAGTTCACTAGTTCCGGTTCCAAAAGCTGCTTCGGTATCACCGAATTTACAAATCGGTAGATCCGAAATGCTTTCTGTAAAGAACTAAAACTAAGTTTTTAAGTCATCTGTTTTGCAAAAACGCTTGTACTTTGTGATGCTCATCCACTCTACCTCATCTATAACCTATTCACAGGGTCTGCTGACACTGTACTTGCAAGATGTCTAGCCAAAGTGACGGCCAGAACAAGTCAGAGGAACAGGTTCAGTTAAGTGAGGGCACTAGTCCCTCTAGCAACTATGATGAAGGCAGCAGGAGCACTCCAAGCAATCTGCCAAAGGCTGCTACCAGAACAAGGAAGAAGAGGACTTCTGACTCTGAAGATGAAGATTATGTGGCTGTTGAAGATGAAGCCACTTCTAAGAAGAAAGTGTTGAAGAAAGAGTATGGCTCAGCTGCTGCAACTAAGCCAGGTCTGAAAACTAAGATGCCAGCAAGAAGACAACCCATGTTTAAGCCAAGGAAAGTTGCCACAGGAGAAACAATGGAGTTCACTCTTCAACCCAAGGAAACTAGAGATGGTAAGAAGAGGAAAGAAAGGACCAAGAAGACCATTGCCAGAGTTTTTTTTTTGACCTTGGACCATTGCCAGAGTTATTGGTAAACCTTCAATGAGGAGAGATTCTGAAGAAGAGGAAGAGGAAGAGGATGCAGCACCAACACCCAAAGCTCAAATGCTTATGGGAGATGCAATTAAGGCAGGGGCTGCTCCATCTAAGCCCAAAACTGCTCCTAAGACTGCTGCTCCAGCTCCAAAGCCAAAACCCAAGAGGAGCACCAGGAACATCCCTGCTGAGGAGAAGAACAAGGCCCAGTGCCTCAAGCTACTGAAGAAGAAGAGGAAGATGATTCTGTTTTCTTGAGGAAGCTGAAGCCCAAGATCCCTGATCACAATGATGCACACCCAATTGCAGAGAATATGAAAATCAGGAAGGATTCAGGATTGAGGCTATGGAGAGAGACTGATCCATATGCCACCATGAGAAGGACTGTTGTGGACTACAAATTCCACACTAAGGAACAGCAAGACCTCTATGAGACTGTTTTACTTGACAAGAAGCCCATAGTGTGTGACATGAGATGGGTTGATTGGAAATTCATTAAGGAAAATGAGGATCACTTCCCTGGTGTATATGACAGCTTCAAGGCATGTGGAGTTTATGAGTTTGTGGCTCAGAAGTTCACCAAGTGGAATGATGAGCTCATTATGCAATTTTACTCCACTGCACACTTCTATCCAGATGGAAGGATTGTGTGGATGTCTGAGGGTACTAGGTACCGGTCTACAGTTGAGGAATGGGAAAAACTCATAAATGCTCCTGAGGAACATGAGGATGACTTGGATGTCTATGCCAAGAAGAAGAAAGACCACAACTCTATGGCAAATATGTACAAAGAGATCCCTGATGCTGCTTTGGACACACATAAGTTTGGATCTGTACACTACTTGTTGTCTGGTCTGCCAACAATCAATTGGATTCTGAGGCACACACTTCTACCCAAGTCAGGTGATCACAAGATGATCAAAGGACATGCTATCAACTTGCTGCACATATTTGATGTCCCACAAAAGTTCAAGGTTATGAGCCTGATTGTGGAAACAACCAAGAGGACTGCAGCTGATCAAAAGAGAAGTTGTGGATATGCCCCACACATCCAGGAGTTCATCAACTCAAAGATGGGAAAAGGCAAGTACATCTTTGACAAGGAGCGTCTACCCATCTATCCTGAATTTGAGGACAACACATTTGTCATGACTGAGAATGAACCATCGTCTGTGCAAGCACAAGAGAAGAAAGCCAAAGCTAAAGCTAGAAGGTTGCAAAGATGCTAACTGTGGAAGAGGCATCTCAGGTCTTCTTGAAGAGCAAGCAAGACCAGCTTGGATATCTGATCCAATCCACTCTGAGGATTGAGCAGGGCCTGGCCACCCTGACCAAGAACCAGGAGAGCTTGGAAAGGATAGTTGAGACAAAATTCTATGACCTTGATGTCAATGTCACAGAGATCCAAACTGCAGTTGTGCAACTTCAGGAGGACGCAAAGGAGAAGAAGGGCAAGTCTACCACAGATGCATTTGCTAGAGTGCCCAGAGGACAGAGGTCTGCTGCAGTGCCAGTGACAGACACAGAGACACTAGAGCTACAACATCAGCACCAGCAGCTACAGCTCCAGTTCCAACTCCAGCAGCTACTCCACCAGCTCCAGCCACTTCATCAGAAGCTTTCGTCCTTGGCGTTCTCTCAACACCACCTCCCGAAGATCAAGCCTGAGAGTCGTTTAGCACTATGCATTTTCAAACTTTTTGGTAACTTGTTGCCAAAGGGGGAGAAAAATGTATAGATCATAGGCTTCGAGAGAGAGAATGTTGGTTTTTATCTCTCTTTGCACTCTTTTTGGTTGGTTAGAAACTTTACTGCGTGCTTGTGTGATAATACTTTGTGTCCTTGTGAGATGCTTATTTGGTCAAGTGTTTGATCATATGCTACCCTTAATGCTTGTTGGATAATGCTATCTTTCATATCCTATTATGATCATTCACTTTGCTTGGTGATGAGTGCATGCTTTTAATCTCTATCATTTTGAGCGCTCCACCAAGATGTATGTGAGTGGAAGAGTAACCCATGATCCTAATCGATTGTGCATTTGCATTCAAAAGCAAATCTTAAATAATGCACAAATTTAGGGGGAGCTCTCGCTTATCACATACTTCCCAAAGCGACGATGTTTTTCAATCTTATTTATCATTTGTCGAAGGTTTGATCTATATGTTGTCATCAATTACCAAAAAGGGGGAGATTGAAAGTGCAACTATCCCTGGGTGGTTTTGGTAATTCCTAACAACATATAGCTCATTAAGCTAATGCTATTCCAAGATAAATAATTCACGAAAGCTCAATGTTTGGCATGGCATGGATTAGAAAGTGGACCCGTCAAAATGCTAAGGACAAAGGATTGGCTCAAGCTCAAAGCACAAGACTCTACATTATCTATTTTAG
The DNA here is from genome assembly GCA_032464435.1 of Aegilops umbellulata. Lineage (NCBI taxonomy): Eukaryota > Viridiplantae > Streptophyta > Magnoliopsida > Poales > Poaceae > Aegilops > Aegilops umbellulata. Next base: position 621,179,218 of record CP136057.1, read on the forward strand.
TGATCCAAGATCACATTGAGTCTATAGGAAAAGCCAATACTATTAAGATGGGATGAGGTATTGCTTAATGAGGACCTTGCTCTAAATGCTTAATGATATGCTCCAAAACCCTCCACTACTTTCTCATATCCACATATGTCCTAAACCAAAGAGTCCAACTCGGCCCCACCGATTCTTTCTATCCAAAGCCATCGAGTTCAGTTGACATAGCCACTGCCAGAAACCCTAATCAATTCGGTCTCACCGATAGGGATCTCGGTCTCACTGAGATGGGATTGCAAACTCTCTGTTTCCCTTCGTAACGTTTCGGTCAAACCGAGATGAGCGATCGGTCCCACTGAGATTGCAATGCAAACTCTCTGTTTCCTTTTCGTAATGTTTTGGTCCAACCAAGATGAGCGAATTGGTCCCACCGAGTTTGCCTGACCAATTCTCTATTTGGCTACTACCAAGATCGGTCTCACCGAGTTTGTATAATCGGTCTCACCGAGATTATGTTATGCCCTAACCTTAATGACATCGGTCCCATCGAGTTGACATGTCGGTCCCACCGAGAATCCTAACGTTCACATTTTGAACTAAATCGGTCCGACCGAGTTTAATGATTCGGTCCCACCGAGTTTGATGATTTGTGTGTAATGGTTAGATTTTGTGTGGAGGCTATATATACCCCTCCACCCACTCTTCATTCATGGAGAGAGCCATCAGAACATGTCTACACTTCCAATACATATTTTCTGAGAGAGAACCACCTACACTTGTGTTGAGGTCAAGATATTCCATTCCAACCACGTAAATCTTGATCTCTAGCCTTCCCCAAGTTGCTTTCCACTCATATATTCTTTCTACCAAATCCAATCCTATGAGAGAGAGAGAGAGTTGAGTGTTGGGGAGACTATCATTTGAAGCACAAGAGCAAGGAGTTCATAATCAACACACCATTTGTTACTTCTTGGAGAGTGGTGTCTCCTAGATTGGCTAGGTGTCACTTGGGAGCCTCCGACAAGATTGTGGAGTTGAACCAAGGAGTGTTTAAGGGCAAGGAGATCGCCTGCTTCGTGAAGATCTACCCTGGTGAGGCAAGTCCTTCGTGGGCGATAGCCATGGTGGGATAGACAAGGTTGCTTCTTCGCGGAACCTTCGTGGGTGGAGCCCTCCGTGGACCCGCGCAACCGTTACCCTTCATGGGTTGAAGTCTCCATCAATGTGGATGTACGATAACACCACCTATCGGAACCATGGATAAGAAAATCTCCGTGTCAACATTGCGTTTGCGCCCTCAAACTCATCCCTTTACCTTCATATGCAGTTGTTTTACATTCCGCCGCTATACTCTTAGAATTGCATGTGTAGGTTGATTGCTTGACTTGTGCTCAGTTGCTAAAATCTGCCAAGAACTAAAATTGGGAAAATGCTAGATTTTTATTTGGTCAAGTAGTCTAATCAACCCCCCTCTAGACATACTTTCGATCCTACAGTGAAAGTGCGTTATATCGACTAGAGGGGGGGTGAATAGACGATTTTTATGAAATTCTTCACTGAGGAATTTGCTGGTGAGGAAATTCCTTAGCGAAGAACTACTAGCAGCGGAATAAGTACTCAGAGGTAAACATAACAGAATACATGCATGGTCATCATGATGAAATGAAGACAAACACAGAGTACAGAAAGCGTAAACACAGGATAGCACAAGATGAAGACAAACAGACTGAAGAAATTGAACTAAGGAAATTGAGAAAGTCTTCAGTCAAAGTCTTCAAACACAGATATGAACAAACACACAACACAGTAATGAGGAAATGGAAGTGTTGAGGAAATAGAACCAGTTGGCTTGGTGAAGACAATGATTTGGTAGACCAGTTCCAACTGCTGTCTCAGTTGTACATCTGGTTGGAGCGCCTGAGTATTTAAACTCGAGGACACCCAGTCCCGGACACACAGTCCTCACAGTATTCTCCTTGAGCTAAGGACACACAGTCCTCGCCCAATCACTCGTGGTAAGTCTTCAGGTGACTTCCGAACCTTCACAAACTTGGTCACTCGGCGATCCACAATTCCTCTTGGATGCTCTAGACCTTGACGCCTAACCGTCTGGAAGAAGCACAGTCTTCAAAGGTAACAAGCGTCGGATCCACGCAGGATCAATCTCTTCAGTGATGCTCAATCACTTTGGGTTTGTAGGTGTTTGGGTTTAGGTTTGGATTTTCCTCACTTGATGATTTTCGCTCAAAGTCCTCAGAGGATGGGTTGATCTCAAATGACAAGTGTCAAGTTCACGCGGAGCATCCAACCAGCTAGTGGTTGTAGGGGGCGGCTATTTATAGCCTAGGGAGCAGCCCGACATGATAAGACATAAATGCCCTTCAATGATATGACCGTTGGATGGATAAGATATTTTGGCACAGCTGGCGCGTAGCACAGTAACGGTCGGAAATTTGAGGTACAAATTCCTCAGGGCTATCATGTTCCTCACCGTGTTGGCAATTCGCACTGGCGAATTCCTAACTCCTCAGTCAGAGCAAAGTCCTCAGTGACCAGAAAAACTGCGTCTCTGTCATTGAACAAATTGACTGAACTGTATGAGATTTCCAATGGCTTCACTCGAAGGGATTGGTAGGTGTAGGATTTGAGTTGAGCATCACATGGAAATTTTCTCCTTAGTATTTCCACGACCCCCTTTAACAGTACGGTGTTTCCTATGACTCAAGAAAGAGAAAATGAAACTACGAAAACAAAAGTCTTCACGCTTCATGTTCCTTGAATGAATACCAAGTCTTCAAGGCCACACCAATTTCTTCACTTTCAAAGTCTTCAGAAAGTCTTCATAATATCAAAGTCTTCAGTTGAAGAACTTCATTTTTAGGGGTCGACTTTCTCTGTAAATATAAAACTCCTCATAGACTTATAGACCTGTGTACACTCATAAACACATTAGATACTTAACCTATAAGTCTTCAATACACCAAAATCACTAAGGGGCACTAGATGCACTTACAATCTCCCCCTTTTTGGTGATTGATGACAATATAGGTTAAGTTTTCAACGGGGATAAACATATGGAGTGTAAATACAAATATTGAGGAATTTGATTGCAAGATATAGAAGAACTCCCCCTGAAGATGTGCATAGTGAGGATTTTGCTTTTGAAGCAATGCACACTTGAAGAGATGAATCATGGAGGTCTCCCCCTATATCTTGTAATTCATACACGCATTTGATATATAATATGAAGAATTTGAAATGCATGATAAAATATGGTGCCTGATGAAATTCAGCATGCGTGCAATGATATTAATAAGGAATAAGCATGCCGAATAGTGCATCAAAAGTATCAGAGCCTACTGCAATAAAAGTATCAGCGCACCATCGGGTTTAAGATTACAGCTCGATCCAATAAAGTTTCAAAAGAACGAGAGTTGTAACTTAACAAAAAAAGATATGTAAGAGCGTTAAAATAGACCCGCTTTAAGACTAACTCAGATTTCTCCCCCTTTGTCATCAAATGACCAAAAGGCTCGAAACTGAGGACTAACGCCCCTGAAGATATTCATGATGATGAAGGAGCGCCAGCGTTGTTGGGGTCGGTTGTTGAAGTAGGGCCTGCCGCAGTGTCGTCCAAGTCTTCATTTTCACTAGTCTCACGCGATGAAGAATATGAACTGGCCACCAGAGAAGGAACCTTGACCTTCTTGTATTTCTTCGGAGGAGGTGCAGACCAGTCAAACTCTTCTTTGAGACCAATTTGCTTCAAATCATCAGCGCTATAAACTTGAGACAGAACAGCCCAGGTGCGGTTGAGGGTTTCATGAAGGTAGTAGTGGTTTTTCTTCACTGCATTATGTGTTGCAGTCATGTTGTGAAGAATTGAACCAAACTGACGCTTGACCCATTTGTGATTGCGATCAACCTTTTGATGAAGACTGAGGAGTAACTCACGATCAGTCATCACCCTGGGTGCTGTGGCTTGAGGATTTGGCTTGGCAGTGTTGGCGGAAGTGTCATGTGTGCCAGAGTCATCATTCATGGAGTAAGAAGCAGCCTTGCAAAATTGACCATCCAATGGACGAATGCCTTCATCTATCACAGCAGTAGCTTTGCCCTTTTCTTCAGCTGAGGAAAATGTCCTTTTGAGGACTTCAATAGGGGGCAAGTAGCTACAGTGGTTCAGAGTTTCAGCTTTGTAATTGAGTGAAGACCTTGTCCTGATGAATCTCATAATCCATGGCGCATAAGGCTTCAGCTCAAATGGTGACATAACAATGTTTGCCAGAGTCCTCATGAAGAAATCATGGAAGTTGACGGGAATGCCATGACAGTTGTTGAAAAGCATATTCTTCATGATGCCAACGACTTCTTCATCAGTTGAGTCGTGGCCTTTGATGGGACTCATAGTCTTCATCAGAATGCGATGGACAGTCCGAGGCACATACAACAATTCCTTGACGAGGAATTTGGTTCGAGGGGCCTGCCCTGGCTTCAAAGGTTTCATCAGCACTTGCATATAGTGATTTGAAAGCTCAGGTTCGTTGTAAACACAATGTGCATCTTCAAGGGGAGGACTTAGAGGAAGGGCACGAAGCAATTCAGATGTTGGTGCCTTGTAATGTGTGTTCTCAGTCATCCAGTCCAGAACCCATGAATTCACATCTTCAGAGTTGCCGATGATGTGCAGTGTTGCATAGAACTGAAGAATGAGTTCTTCATTCCAATCACAGATGTCAGTGCAGAAATTGAGTAGCCCGGCGTCGTGAAGAACACTGAGGACTGGCGTGAAGCACGACATGTCCACATGAGGAATATGTGCATGGTCGAAAACTTTGTCTTTGTTGAATAGCACTGAGGAATAGAAATTTGCTTGACTTGCAGTCCAGAAATGCCTCTTCCTTATGCGAGCAGAGTCATATGGATTATACTCAGTGAAGAACACGTGCTCGCCAAAGAAGTCTTCAGCCTTGAACTTTTGCTTCCTTGAGAACGGATCCTTTGGCTTGGGCAGAGGAGTGTCAGTGAGTTGCATCACTACCTCAGGAATCGCGATCTCAGGTTCTTCAGGCTGAGGAATTTCAGGTTCTTCCTCAGGTGCATTCACATTTTCAGCAGCAACAACTGTTTCTTCAGCACTAGTGGCTGGAATTTCTTCATGCACAGATGTAGTGGGATGAGTTTCTTCAGAGCCCAATTGAACTGTTGGTGCAGGAGAGTGAGGGATTTGCTGCAGTGGGGTGAAGAGTGGAGAATTTGGATGCTGACTTTCCCAAAAGTCGTCATTCATCACTGGAGTTGTGCTTCTAATGTCCACATCTTCATCTTCCAATTCTTCAACACCAGCCTCTTCAGCAGTAAACTGAGGCATTGGTGATGAGACCACTGGGGTTGAAAGGATTGCATCCACTTCAATTTCTTCATCAATCTTCTCTGAAGAAGCAGCAGATTGAGTTTCTTCATCAGATCCACTTGGGATCACATATTCTTCATCAAAAGGAACAAGGTCCTTTGATGGCATGGTTGAGATCGGAACAACATCAATTGGATTCTCAAATGAGCTGGTCATCGGCTTCATCTTCTTTGGAGCTGAAGATTCTGAAGCGCTTGATGCTTTCCTTTTCTTCACCGTAGCTCGCTCTGCAGCCTTGGTCTTCTTCACATCTAATGCAGATGGAAGGATATGAGTTGGTGTAGGCTCAGGTGGAGTTGAGGAATCTGGTTGATTTTCCTCAGGCGCAACTGATGCAGTTGCCCTGACTTCTTCAGTTTCTTCAGGCGCACCACTAGTGGATGCCCTGGCAATTTCTTCAGTGGCTGGAGTGGAGTCATCAGCCCTGGAACTAGCATTTTCTTCAGCAGCCTGAAAATCATCAGCGGTGCTGGCATGTTCTTCAGTTGGCTGAACAGATGCTTCAGCTTGAGGAACTTCTTGTTGCGATGGGGTTGCAACATTTGTAAACTTCTCTGTCAGTCTCACAAACCTGACTTTGGCTCCTTGCCAATCAGCATAGTATGAGTTGAATTTGTCGTTGAGAGCTTTGATTTCAGCCTGCATCTTGATAAGTTCTTCAGTTGTCATTTTGACAACATTTTTCTTCAGCAGTTTCTCTTTTCTATACTGCGATTTCTTGATCTCTCTGGCCCTATCATATTTCCACTTCTCCTCTTGGATGAAGTGAGTCAGCATGTGACTTTGGCCAGGTGTCAGCTTGAAGTCAGGCATAGGTGTGTTGGGATCCTTATGCCAGAGATCGATGTAAACGAGGATCGCCCTTGGATCCAACATCAGTGGCACAGGTGTGCCTTTGGCTCTAGCGGCCCTTTCTTGGCGGTCCCTGATGATTTCTGCAAGTTCTTCTTCATCAGCCTCATCTTCGTCAGATGGTACATTGAAGACTACCTGCTTCTTCTTAGGACTTGGGCGAGTACCTCATCCAACAGTAGCCTTTTTCTTCAGCAGAGAGGGTCCAGCTGAGGAACTTGGTGCAGCTGAGGAACTTGCTGAGACACCAGATGCAATAGAGATGCCTACAGTCCTTTGACACGTGGCAAGATGTGCAGGTGCTGAGGACTTGGGCGGAACAGCTAAGGACTTTGGAGGAGGTGCTGAGGATTTTGGAGGAGCAGGGGCAGCTTGAGGAATTTGCTTTGAAGACTTTGAAGTTTCTGGCCGTGAGGGCGCAGCGGAGGAACTTGGCCGTGAGGGCATTGATGGTGAAGCACTTGGCTTTCGAGCGGGCTTCTTAAGCATTGCTTTCCTCGGCTTGACAGAGGCCTCAGTGGCAGCAGCAGCAGCAGCAGAGTCTTCATTGAATTTCCTCACTACTTCTCTGGCTTGTCTTGCCAATTTGGCTTGGCGCTTGGCCCATTCTTCAAGAAAATCCTCACCACGTTTGACGCTAGTGGGATCAGCCACTTGGCCAGGTGCCAACGGGGCTCTTGGGCATGGAGGATTCAGTGCAAATTTCTTCATATACTTTGGAGTGACGTATCTGTACTCCCTCCATTCGCGTGCCCATCTCTGTTCAATCCTCTGAATGCGCACCTTGCGCTGATTTTTATCTTCTTTGCCAAACTTGGCTTCATCAGGCGTGCAGTAATCTTTATAAATGTCCTCAGGGATTTCAAAAGCAGTCATGACCTCAGGCTTCTTTCCTCCTTTCTGTGGCCTTTTACCGTCAGCCATTTTCTTCAGTTGAGGAATTTGAACAATCGAATTCTCTGAAGAAGTATGAAGTTTTTCTTCGAGGTACGCTGCAAATGAGTTAAGTTGATGAGAACCTAATGATTCAGCAGCGGACATGTGTACCTGTGAACAAAGTATAGTTGCGAGGAATTTGGAGAGGTCATATGCGTTCTCAGAGGGTTTTTCAAAAAGAACAAGTTTGAGGATTTTGACCAGATGCGTCTTGAAGAATTTCACTAAGCGCGCTATATCTTAGGTTCCAGAGTTGTATAGATCGAAGATCCACACAACTGAGGAATCTTGAAGAAAATGATGCTTAGGGAAATGAATCAAGAATAGAATCATGCGAGGTGTTTTGTGTGTGAGGATTTGAAGAATAAAACACCTTTGAAGATTTTGTAGAAAAGTTTCGAATCAAAGAGGGCAGTAAAAGTAACTTTTAATTACCCTGAATGAAGAACACGACGAACAGAGAGGTGAAACAGTGGAGTTCATCAATGCAGATCTTCCATGCCCTAACTTGGCGGAGGAAGACGTCTACGGCAGCGGCGGAGGTGAAGATTTCCGCGGTCGGCGCGAGTACGACGGCGACGAGGTCGAGGCAGTGAAGCTCTTCCTCACCAGCGACGATGGAGTAGCGGTGGCGCTAGGGTTTGAGAAGCTTGAGCGGGAGAGAGATCGAGCGGAGTAAAAGAAGTGAGGAAGGGGAGGGGGTATTTATAGAGGCAGTGAAAAACTGTTCGCCCGAAGATTTAGGACGAACGTGCCCCTGACCATTCTCCTTCTCACGACATGTGTCACCCACGTACTGTGTAGTGGAGATCATGTAAGATCGTGGGTGGATAAAATAATGCATCATGGGATGCGGAACGGTTTGAGCGACAAAACCGAAAATTTGGATAAGATCAGTTTTAACGTCCCGTTCACAATTTCTTCAGCTGTCAAGGACACAGTGAAGAATTTGAACGAGTTTCAAATAGAACGCACATGAAGAATTTGTGAATAGATTGGGTTGAGTATAGCATAGAGGGGAAGGGTCCGATCACATTCACTTAGCAGAAAAACCAATTTGAAGAAATAGCTATAAGTGAATGTTGTAGAGGACATAAACTCATATATAAATATATAGCCAATGAAGAAAAACGACGGCCCAAGTGAAGATTTTGCAAGTTGAAGAATTTGAACAACTGAGGAATTTCAAAAGTTGAGGAAAAACTCAAATTGAAGATTTTCAACTTTTGTGGTGGCGTGACCCACCGAATAAGAATGATGATTTCAGACATCGCGTACAATTGTCGTAGGGTTCTGAGAATCAAATTCTTCGTTATTTTTTTTCACACTTAGAGTGTTATTCTTCATTGATTGAAGAAAAACGTTTCTTCATGTGTTGCACATCTAAGTCATCAATTTTGCATAAGTGTTAGGATGAGTGCCTTTTCATAGTACATTCGAATACTCTAAGATATTTAGCTCACACCGCAACTTGCTAAATCTCTTCTCATCCAAGGGCTTAGTGAAGATATCGGCTAGCTGTTCTTCAGTCTTCACATGCTCAATAGAAATGTCGCCCTTCAACACATGGTCACGAAGAAAATGATGACGAATCTGAATGTGCTTTGTCTTCGAGTGCTGAACTGGGTTGTGAGCAATCTTGATGGCACTCTCATTGTCACAAAGGAGAGGCACATTCTTCATGTTGATGCCATAGTCCTTGAGTGTTTGCTTCATCCATAGCAGTTGAGCACAGCAAGAACCAGCAGCAATGTACTCAGCTTCAGCAGTAGATAGTGATACGCAGTTCTGTTTCTTTGAGGACCAACAGACTAAGGATCGTCCAAGGAAATGACAAGTACCAGATGTTGACTTGCGTTCCACACGATCACCTGCATAGTCAGAGTCAGAATATCCAATGAGATCAAAATCCGAGCCCTTGGGATACCATAATCCTAGTGTTGGTGTGTGAGCTAGATATCGAAGAATATGCTTCACAGCCTTATGGTGTGATTCCTTCGTGCAGCTTGAAATCGGGCACACATGCAGACACTAAGCATTATATCTGGCCTAGATGCACATAAGTACAATAAAGAGCCAATCATGGAGCGGTATACCTTATGATCGAAGTCAATACCATTTTCATCCGTGCATAGATGACCATTTGTGGGCATAGGAATTTTGATGCCTTTGCAATCTTGCATGCCGAATTTCTTCAGGACGTCCTTGAGGGATTTCTCCTGAGATATGAATATGCCGTTGCGCTGTTGACGAATTTGAAGACCTAAGAAGAATTTCAATTCTCCCATCATAGACATTTGATATTCTTCACTCATCATATAGGCAAATTCATCACTATAACGTTGGTCAGTACAGCCAAAGATGATATCATCAACATATATTTGGCACACAAACAGTTCACCACCATAAGATTTAGTAAAGAGAGTGGGATCGAGTGAACCGGGTGTGAAGCCTTTCTTCATGAAGAATTCCTTCAATGTATCATACCACGCCCGTGGGGCCTGCTTGAGGCCATAGAGGGCCTTGTTAAGTCTGAAGACTTTGTCAGGATGTTTTGGATCTTCAAAACCTGCGGGTTGAGCAACGTATACTTCTTCCTCAAGCTTACCATTGAGGAATGCACTTTTCACATCCATTTGATATAAGATGATATCATGATGGTTAGCATAAGCAAGCAATATGCGAATAGCCTCAAGTCTAGCAACAAGTGCAAAAATTTCATCGAAATCAACTCCTTCAACCTGTGTGTAGCCTTGAGCTACTAGTCGTGCCTTATTCCTCACCACAACACCATTTTCATCTTGCTTGTTGCGGTAGATCCACTTTGTGCCAATGATGTTATGCTTGCGAGGATCTGGACGATTGACTAGTTCCCAGACGTTGTTGAGCTTGAACTGATGTAATTCTTCTTGCATGGCCTGAATCCACTCAGGCTCCAGAAATTCTTCATCTACCTTAGTGGGCTCTGTGATAGAGACAAAAGCAAAGTGCCCACAAAAGTTAGATAGATGTGAAGCTTTTGAGCGTGTGAGAGGACCTGGTGCTCTAATTTCATCGATGATCTTCTCCACTTGCACTTCTTTTGCAACGCGAGGATGAGCTGGTTGTCGTTGAGGAATTTGATCAGCATTTTCTTCAGCATCAATTTCCTCAGCATTTTCTTCAGGTTCATCAGCTCGACGTTCTTCACGTTCTAGAATGAATTCTTCAGCAAATTCTTTAGTAGGAATGACATCTTCAGTAGCCTTGTGCTTGATAGAATCCTCAGGTGCTGGTTCATCTAACACAGAAGGTAGGTGCTCTCTTTGCTAGCCATTAGTTTCATCGAACCGCACATCTACAGTTTCAACAATCTTGTGAAGAACATTGTTGAAGACTCTGTAGGTGTGCGAGTCCTTTCCGTAACCAAGCATAAAACCTTCATGTGCTTTCGGTGCAAATTTAGAGTTGTGATGAGGATCTCTAATCCAGCATTTAGCACCGAAGACTTTGAAATAACTCACATTGGGTTTCTTGTCAGTGAGGAGTTCATAGGCAGTCTTCTTGAAGAGTTTGTGAAGATATACTCTGTTGATGATATGGCATGCAGTATCAATTGCATCAACCCATAAACGACGAGGGGTTTTGTACTCATCGAGAATAGTGCGAGCCATCTCAGCAAGAGTCATGTTCTTGCGCTCCATTACTCCATTTTGTTGAGGAGTATAAGGAGCAGATAACTCATGAGTAATACCAAGTTCATCAAGATATTCATTGAGACCCGAATTCTCGAACTCAGTGCCATTGTCACTTCTGATGTGCTTGATCTTCACACCAAAGTTGGTTGAAGCCCTCGAGCAAAATCGTTTAAAGACTTCCTGCACTTCATGTTTGTAAGAGACAAGGTGTACCCATGTGTAACGAGAGTAATCATCAACAATTACAAAGCCATATTGAGATGCTTCATTTGAAACAGAGGAGTAGTGATTAGGACCGAAGAGATCCATGTGAAGCAATTCGAATGGTCGAGTAGTGGTCATGATGGTCTTTGCTGGATGCTTGGCCTTGGTCATTTTTCCAGCTTCACAGGCACCGCATAAGTGATCCTTGAGGAATTTGACATTCTCAATGCCAATAACATGCTTCTTCTTCGCAAGCGTGTGCAAATTCCTCATGCCTGCATGACCAAGTCGTCGATGCCATAGCCATCCTTCTGAAGCTTTTGCAAGTAGGCACACGGCTGGTTGTGAATCTGCAGAGAAATCAACAATATACAAGTCTCCTCTACTAAAGCCTTCGAAGACTTTGGAATTGTCAGCTTCCATAATCACAACACAACGATACTTGCCAAAGACAACAACATTATCAAGATCACAAAGCATTGAGACAGACATAAGGTTGTATCCTAAGGACTCAACAAGCATGACTTTGTCCATGTGTCGATCCTTTGTGATAGCAACTTTACCTAGACCCAATACCTGACTTTTGCTTTTATCAGCGAAGATGATATGCTTCAGATGTGATGACGATAAGGGAGCATCCATCAACAGATTCCTGTCACCAGTCATGTGATTTGTACATCCACTATCAAGTACCCACTCAGTGGCTTTGGGTTGATCATCCTGCAGATGAATTAGTGCAACTTACGACCTCATATACTTCAGCAGTGAAGAATATGATATCATAATTCATCAGATCAATTTCATCAAGCAGTAGGATAGATAAAACAGAGGGAGGACGTGTGAAATGAAAGTTCATTTCATCATGGTTAGCCTGCGTCCTTTCAGGCAATTTGTCAGGTCCCCAGCAAATTCTTCAGACGTTACAGTACGTCTGGAGACCTGACCCTGCATAAGAGATTAGTTCTTTTTCTTCACCACCCACATCTGAAGGGGTGGCAAAAAGTTCATCACTCTGCGAGCTCCATATGAGAATGGTGGCATAGCGGCCAAACCATTACGTTTCACATAAGAGGGGTTAGGGTAAGCATATGAATAAGCAGAGAAATTCTTTGAGGACTTATGAACATAATAATTTGAAGAATAATGCTCATATTCATAGCCCTTGGCTCTCCCCTGCGAAACAGAGTTGTTAGCATGATGATGTTCATATGAGGACTTTGATCCATGTGAGGAATTTGATCCCCTTGAGGAATTTGGTCCGTATGAGGAATTTGATCTGGGGTTCCTTTTCTTCACAGGTGGTGTCATGAGGACATTCACCTGAAGACTTTCAAGATACCTTTTGGGAACCCAGATTTTCTTCATAGGGGAACCGTTCCTGCAGTTAGTGCCAACATATCTAGCAAATACTTCACCATTCTGATTTTTGAACAGTTTATAGTTGGAGTCAAATGACTCATCAGAAGAATGAGAAGATTCACATATATAACCAGATAAGTTAGATGGATCAACTGGAGGTCCCTTTGCAGCAACCCATGAGGTTTTGGGGTACTGCTCAGGCTTCCAATATGTACCATCAACATTGAGTTTCCTCTCAAAGGCAATACCCTCTTTCCTAGGGTTCCTGTTGATGATCTACTTTTTAAGCACATCACAAAGAGTCTGATGCCCTTTGAGGCTTTTGTACATGCCTGTCATGTACAATTCCTTCAGCCCTGCATCGTCAGTGATACTAGCAATGTCCTCAGATGAGGAATTAGTGATAGCAGAGACAGGTGAAGAATTTGTAACACTAGAAGCATTTGAACATTCAGGTGAAGAATTAGCAGATTCTCGTTCAATGCATTTTAAACATGGAGGAATAAATTCTTCCTGAGCAGCGCTGATTTGTTGAGCAAGCAATGAATCGTGCTCCTTCTGAAGATCTTCATAACTCACTCTTAGCTTTTCAAGATCTTGCTTCTTTTGAAGATATTCATAAGAAAGCTTCTCATGATCAGATAAGAGAGTGTTATGATGACCATGAAGGTTATCAAACCTGGTCTGAAGTCTCTGAAGATTTTCAGTTAAGGCTTTAGTGCGATCCATTTCTTCACCCAACATGTCATCACTTTTGTCTAGCATGTTTTGAACCTTTTCAAAAGCCTTTTGTTGTTGCACAACAATCTTGGCAAGTTTAAAGTAGCTAGGCTTAAGATTTTCATCAGATTCATCTTCACTAGATTCAGAAGAGGTATATTTGAGTACCTTGGCACCTTTTGCCATGAAGCAATAGGTGGGAGCGTAGTCATCACTGCCTTCATCAGCCTTGTTGGTGAGATCACTCTCTTCAGAGGTGAAGATGGGCTTGCTGACGAATGCAGTAGCGAGGGCTAGGCTCGCCACACCAGACTCAGAATCATCATATTCCTCTTCTGCTTCATTTTCTTCAGATTCAGCCTCAGAGTCCATTTCCTTGCCAATGAATGCCTGAGCCTTCTTGGAGCTGCTCTTCTTGTGAGACGAAGACTTCGAGGATTTTGATGATGAAGATTTTGAGGACTTCTTCTTTTTCTTCGCATCATCAGAACTGTAATCCTTGTATTTCTTCTTCTTTGATTCCTTTTCCCATTGAGGACAATCTTGAATGTAATGTCCTGGTTTCTTGCTCTTGTGACAAAGCCTCTTCTTATAGTCACTGGATGAGGAATCATTGCTCCTTGAGGGTTTTCCAAATCGACCACGTCTTGAGAACTTCTAGAATTTCTTCACTAGCAGTGCTAGATCATGACTCAGTTCTTCAGGGTCACCAAGGCTGCTACCAGAGTCTTCATCTTCGGACTCAGATACTACCTTGGCCTTCAGTGCACATGATCTGCCATAGCTCGAACCATAGAGATCTCTCTTTTCAGCAAGCTGGAACTCATGAGTGTTTAGCCTCTTGAGGATATCAGCGGGGTCAAGTGACTTGTAATCAGCATGCTCTTGTATCATCAGTGCCAGAGTATCAAATGAGGAATCAAGCGATCTCAGCAATTTCTTCACCACCTCATGGTCGGTGATGTCAGTGGCACCAAGTGCTTGCAGCTCATTTGAGATGTCAGTGAGGCGATCGAAGGTTTGCTGAACATTTTCATTGTCGAGTCTTTTGAAGCGGTTGAAGAGATTGCGAAGAACATCAACTCGAGAGTCACGCTGAGTTGAAACTCCTTCATTGACCTTGGACAGCCTATCCCAGATAAGCTTAGCAGTTTCCAAAGCACTCACTCTACCATACTGTCCTTTACTCAGATGGCCACATATGATATTCTTCGCTTGGGAATCGAGTTGCTTGAATCTCTTCACATCAGTAGCATTCATAGAGGGTGAGACGGAGGGAACACCATTTTCCACAACGTACTAGAGATCATTATCAATTGCCTCAAGATGCATGCGCATCTTGTTCTTCCAGTAGGGGTAGTCCATCCAATCAAAGGTAGGACACCCAGCAGAGACCTTGATCATACCTGCGGTCGACATAACTAAAACTCCAGGCGGTAAAACCAAAATCACACAGAATAAGGGAGTACCTCGCTCTGATACCAATTGAAAGTGCGTTATATCGACTAGAGGGGGGTGAATAGGCGATTTTTATGAAATTCTTCACTGGGGAATTTGCTGGTGAGGAAATTCCTTAGCGAAGAACTACTAGCAGCGGAATAAGTACTCAGAGGTAAACATAACATAATACATGCATGGTCATCATGATTAAATGAAGACAAACACATAGTACAAAAAGCGTAAACACAGGATAGCACAAGATGAAGACAAACAGACTGAAGAAATTGAACTGAGGAAATTGAGAAAGTCTTCAGTCAAAGTCTTCAAACACAGATATGAACAAACACACAACACAGTAATGAGGAAATGAAAGTGTTGAGGAAATAGAACTAGTTGGCTTGGTGAAGACAATGATTTGGTAGACCAGTTCCAACTGCTATCTCAGTTGTACATCTGGTTGGAGCGGCTGAGTATTTAAACTCGAGGACACCCAGTCCCGGACACATAGTCCTCACCGTATTCTCCTTGAGCTAAGGACACACAGTCCTCACCCAATCACTCGTGGTAAGTCTTCAGGTGACTTCCGAACCTTCACAAACTTGGTCACTCGGCAATCCACAATTCCTCTTGGATGCTCTAGACCTTGACGCCTAACCATCTGGAAGAAGCACAGTCTTCAAAGGTAACAAGCATCGGATCCACGCAGGATCAATCTCTTCAGTGATGCTCAATCACTTTGGGTTTGTAGGTGTTTGGTTTGGGTTTGGATTTTCCTCACTTGATGATTTTCGCTCAAAGTCCTCGGAGGATGGGTTGCTCTCAAATGACATGTGTCAAGTTCACGCGGAGCAGCCAACCAGCTAGTGGTTGTAGGGGGCGGCTATTTATAGCCTAGGGAGCAGCCCGACATGATAAGACATAAATGCCCTTCAATGATATGACCGTTGGATGGATAAGATATTTTGGGACAGCTGGCGCGTAGCACAGCAACGGTCGGAAATTTGAGGTACAAATTCCTCAGGGCTATCATATTCCTCACTGTGTAGGCAATTCGCACTGGCGAATTCCTAACTCCTCAGTCAGAGCAAAGTCCTCAGTGACCAAAAAAACTGTGTCTCTGTCACTGAAGAAATTGTCTGAACTGTATGATATTTCCAATGGCTTCACTCGAAGGGATTGGTAGGTGTAGGATTTGAGTTGAGCATCACATGGAAATTTTCTCCTTAGTATTTCCACGACCCCCTTTAACAGTACGGTGTTTCCTATGACTCAAGAAAGAGAAAATGAAACTACGAAAACAAAAGTCTTCATGCTTCATGTTCCTCGAATGAATACCAAGTCTTCAAGGTCACACCAATTTCTTCACTTTGAAAGTCTTCAGAATATCAAAGTCTTCAGTTGAAGAACTTCATTTTTAGGGGTCGACTTTCTCTGTAAATATCAAACTCCTCATAGACTTATAGACCTGTGTACACTCATAAACACATTAGATACTTAACCTATAAGTCTTCAATACACCAAAATCACTAAGGGGCACTAGATGCACTTACATACAGTCATTCTAGGATTACGTGGGCGGAGTGGCAGCCTTAAAAAGGCAGGATAACCCAGGTTTGTAGGTGAATACACCTGGCTTCCAAGCCTGGATTTTAAGCCTATTACAAGGGTCATAAAAACTCTTGTCCTTTGAACAAAGAGCCCCCAAGTAACATTATATTCCAGGCGTATAAGCCGGACCAACAAGGGTAATCATAGCTATGCTCGATGAGCAGGAAGCCTCCAAGTGATATATTTTTGAGCTATGCTCGTCGGGTACCTATGTTTGAGTTGTGCTGTGCAACAAAATCTCTTTGGTCCCTGTACCTCGACATCAAGCCTTTAAGTGATTATATAAAGCAATGATAAAGACTCAGTTTCTGAGAAATGAAATGACAGTGGCCCTGAATTATCAGGGGTGCCGACTTTATTATATTGATTATAATATATACATTGTCAAATGTATACATGAGGAGAGCCGGTGGCTCAGGTATAGTAAGGCTGAAGATGAGCAATATTCCACGGCCGGCGGGTCTCCTCCTCCGACGTGCGTGTGTCCTTATGGTCTCGAACATCGATAAGGTAGTATGACCCATTGTTCAGATTTTTGCTGACCACAAAGGGCCCTTCCCATGGTGGGGATAGCTTGTGCATATCAGATTGATCCTGGATAAGCCGGAGCACCAAGTCACCTTCTTAAAAGGTTATGGTTTTAACCCGATGGCTGTGGTAACAACGCAGATCTTGTTGGTAAATCACCAAACGAGTCGCCGCAAGATCACGCTCCTCATCTAACAGGTCAAGTGCATCCTGACGTGCTTTTTCATTGTCAGCTTCAACATAAGCTACCACACGGGGCGAGTCGTGACGGATGTCACTAGGGAGAACCGCCTCTGCTCCGTAAACCATAAAGAAAGGCGTGTAACCCGTAGATCTGTTGGGGGTAGTATTGATACTCCATAACACTAAGGGTAACTCCTCCACCCAACAACTTGGCGTCCTCTGCAAAGGAACCACGAGCTGGGGCTTGATGCCCCTCAAGATCTCTTGATTGGCTCTCTCAGCATGACCATTAGACTGGGGGTGAGCTACTGATGATACATCAAGCCGGATATGCTCACGTTGACAAAATTCTTTCATAGCCCCCTTGGATAGATTAGTGCCATTATCAGTTATAATACTGTGGGGAAAGCCAAAACGAAAAATCACCTTTTTGATGAATTGAACCGCTGTTGTCACGTCACATTTACTAACTGGCTCTGCTTCAACCCACTTTGTGAACTTGTCAACCGCCACCAAAAGGTGAGTCTTTTTATCTTTCGATCTTTTTAAAGGCCCAATCATATCAAGCCTCCAGTCTGCAAACGGCCAAGTAATTGGAATCATCCTCAACTCTTGAGCCGGCACATGATCTTGTCATGAAAATTTCTGACAACCATCACATTTACTGACTAGATCCTCAACATCAGCGTGAGCCGTCAGCCAATAAAACCCATGACGAAAAGCCTTGGCTATGAGAAATTTAGAACTGGCATGATGACCACAGTCTCCTTGATGAATCTCTCATAGAATCTCATAGCCTTCTGCAGGATAAACACAACGTTGAAATGCCCCTGTGACACTGCGATGATGCAACTCTCCATGGTCAATAGTCATTGAGTTAGACCGCCGGGTTATCTGTCTGGCCAAAGTTTCATCCTCCGGTAACTCGCCCCGGGTCATATAAGCCAAATATGGAACTATCCAATCAGGAATAGCATGAAGAGCCGCCACCAATTGTGCTTCCGGGTCAGGAATAGCAAGATCCTCCTCTGTAGGCAATTTGACAGAAGTGTTATGCAGAATATCCAGGAAAGTGTTAGGTGGCACCGGCTTATGCTGAGACCCTAACCGGCTTAAAGCATCAGGCGCCTCATTTTTCCTGCGATCAACACGTTCAACTTGATAACCCTTGAAGTGACCCGCAATAGCATCAACCTCTCGATGATAAGCCGCCTTGAGTGGATCCTTAGAATCCCAAGTGACAGAAACTTGCTGAGCCACCAGATCTGAGTCACGAAAATACCTCACCCAGCTTATGTTCATCTCCTTAGCCATCGGAAGACCATGGAGCAAGGCCTCATACTCAGCTACATTGTTAGTACAAGGGAACATCAACCGGAGAACATTAGAAAATTTATCACCTCGTGGGGAAGTCAAGACAACTCCAGCCCCCGAGCCTTCCAACTGCCTGGACCCATCAAAATGAATAGTCCAATATGTACTATCCGGCTTCTCCTCAGGCATCTGCAACTCTGTCCAATCATTGATAAAATCCACAAGTGCTTGAGATTTGATGGCTGTACGAGGCACATACTTTAAAGCATGAGGTCCAAGCTCAATAGCCCATTTGGCTACCTGACCTATGGCTTCTCTGTTTTGAACGATATCCCCTAAAGGGGCAGAACTAACCACAGTGATAGGATGACCCAAGAAATACTGCTTAAGCTTCCGGCTAGCCATGAAAACCCCATATACAAGCTTCTGCCAATGTGGATACCTCTATTTGGATTCAATAAGTACCTCACTGATATAGTAAACCGACCGTTGAACCGGATGCTCTTTCCCTGATTCCTTCCTTTCCACCACAATGGCTACACTTAAAGCTCTGCTATTAGCAGCCACTTATAACAATAAAGGCTCCTTATCAATAGGAGCAGCAAGAACCGGCGCCTCAGCCAATTGTTTCTTCAAGGCCTCAAATACCCGATCAGCAGTGAGGGAGTCCTGGATTAGGGGGTATCCGGACAGCCGGACTATAACCTTTGGCCGGACTATGGGACTATGAAGATACAAGATTGAAGACTTCGTCCCGTGTCCGGATGGGACTCTCCTTGGCGTGGAAGGCAAGCTTGGCAATACAGATATGTAGATCTCCTTCCTTGTAACCGACTCTGTGTAACCCTAGCCCCCTCCGGTGTCTATATAAACCGGAGGGTTTAGTCCGTAGGACACAACAACAACAATCATACCATAGGCTAGCTTCTAGGGTTTAGCCTCTTTGATCTCGTGGTAGATCCACTCTTGTACTACCCATATCATCAATATTAATCAAGCAGGAGTAGGGTTTTACCTCCATCGAGACGGCCCGAACCTGGGTAAACATCGTGTCCCTTGCCTCCTGTTACCATCCGCCTAGACGCACAGTTCGGGACCCCCTACCCGAGATCTGCCGGTTTTGACACCGACATCGGTGCTTTCATTGAGAGTTCCTCTGTGTCGTCATCATTAGGCTCGATGGCTCCTTCGATCATCGTTGGCGATGCAGTCCTGGGTGAGACTTTTCTCCCCGGACAGATTTTTGTATTCGGCGGCTATGCACTGCGGGCCAATTCGCTTGACCATCTGGAGCAGATTGAAAGTTACGCCCCTGGCCATCATGTCAGGTTTGGAAGCTTAAACTACACGGCCGACATCCGCGGAGACTTGATCTTCAACGGATTCGAGCCCCGGCCAAGTGTGTCGCACTGTCACGATGGGCATGATTTAGCTCTGCCGCCAAATAGTGATTAGACCGCACCTGCAACCGCTCCGACCTTCAATGCGGAGCCAACTGTGCCATCCGTGGGCGGGTGGTTAGATCCCGCCACAGATGCATCAACGGAGATTGAGCCGAACACCAGCCTTACCCTTTGCAAGGCACATGACTCCACATTGTCGGACTCTCCTCTGGACTCCGAGCCACCTGTGCCCCTGCCAATCGAATCCGATTGGGCGCCGATTATGGAGTTCACCGCCATGGATATCTTTCAGCACTCGCCCTTCGACGACATACTGAATTAACTAAGGTCTCTCTCCTTGTCAGGAGAGTCCTGGCCGGATTATGACCGGCAGGATTGGCATGTGGATGACGAAGAAATTCGACGCCCACCCACCACCCACTACGTAGCCACTATCGATGATTTAACCGACATGCTCGACTTCGACTCCGAAGACATCGACGGTATGGACGACGATGCAGGAGACGAATAGGAACCACCGCCCACAGGGCAATGGACGGCCACCTCATCATATGACATATATATGGTGGACACACCCAAAGAGGGCAATGGCGACGGAACAACGGAGGATGACCCCTCCAAGAAGCAACCTAAGCGCCGGCGTCAGCGGCGCCACTCTAAGTATCGCCAAAGCAAAAACTGTGATACCGGCACACGAGATAATAACACCCCGGATAGTGCCAAAGACAACCCCCTCCAGCAAGATTCAGCGCAGGAGGATGGAGAAGCCAGCCCTCCTGAGAGAGCGGCAGATAGAGAGGTAGAGGATGATAATTACATGCCTCCCTCGAAGACGAGGCAAGCCTCGATGAAGACGAATTTGTCGTGCCTGAGGATCCCGTCGAGCAAGAACATTTCAAGCGCAGGCTTATGGCCACGGCGAATAGCCTTAAGAAAAAGCAGCGGCAGCTTAGAGCTGATCAAGATCTGCTAGCTGACAGATGGACTGAAGTCCTTGCGACCGAGCAATACGAACTCGAAACGCCCCTCCAAGAGCTACCCAAAGCGCATGTTGCTACCCCGATTAGAGGAGGAAGCATTTAAACCTACATCTCCAGCGTATATGCGGCTGATCGGCCACCTCGTGGCCGCGACAGAGAGGCCTCTCGGCCCACAGCTCAAGCCGCACCCCGGCGTCACTCAAAAAATACCAAGGCACGGGGGAATGCGCTAGACCTGCGAGACATATTGGAGGACAAAGCAAAAGCAAGCAAGATCGATCTACGGATCGCGGGGGCGCCCCACCACACGAGACGATAACCGTCACGCCGGATACAGTAAAAGTAAATTCGGCCGGGCCGAACACAGCAGACAAAGCTCATTTGAGCTACGCCGTGATATAGCCCAGTACAGAGGTGCCGCACACCCGCTATGCTTCACAGATGAAGTAATGGATCATCAAATCCTAGAGGGTTTTAAACCCGTGAATATCGAATCATACAATGATACGGAAGACCCCACTGTATGGATTGAGGACTATCTCCTTCATATCCACATGGCCCGCGGCGACGATCTACACGCCATCAAATACCTCCCACTCAAGCTTAAAGGACTAGCTCGACATTGGCTCAATAGCTTACCAGCAGAATCCATTGGTTGTTGGGAAGATCTGGAAGCCGCATTCCTCGACAACTTCCAGGGCACTTATGTGAGACCACCAGATGCCGATGACTTGAGCCACATAATTCAATAGCCAGAGGAATCGGCCACGCAATTCTAGACACGGTTCCTAACCAAGAAAAATCAAATCGTCGACTGTTCGGATGCAGAGGCCCTAGTGGCTTTCAAGCATAACATCGGCGACGAGTGGCTTGCCCGGCACCTCGGCCAGGAAAAGCCGAAATCTATGGCAGCCCTCACGACACTCATGACCCGCTTTTGCACGGGAGAAGACAGCTGGCTGGCTCGCAACAATAACATGTCAAAAAGCCCTGGTACTTCGGATACCAAGGACAGCATTGGCAGGTCACGTCGCAACAAACACAAGCGCCGCATTAACAGCGACAACACTGAGGAAACGGCAGTTAATGTTGGATTCAGAGGCTCTAAGCCCGGTCAGCGGAAAAATCCATTCAAAAGAAGCACTCCGGGCCCGTCCAGTTTGGACCGTATACTCGATCGCTCATGCCAAATACACGGCACTCCCGACAAGCCAGCTAACCACACCAACAGGGATTGTTGGGTGTTCAAGCAGGCCGGCAAGTTAAATGCCGAAAACAAAGACAAGGGGCTACATAGCGATGACGAGGAGGAACCCCGGCCGCCGAACAACAAAGGACAGAAGGGTTTCCCCCCACAAGTGAGGATGGTGAACATGATGTACGCAACCCACATTCCCAAGAGGGAGCGGAAGCGTGCTTTAAGGGGCGTATATGTGTTGGAGCCAGTCGCCCCAAAGTTCAACCCATGGTCTTCCTGCCCGATCACTTTCGATCGCAGGGACCATCCCACTAGCACCCGTCATGGCGGATTTGCCGCATTGGTCTTAGACCCAATCATCGACGGATTCCACCTCACTCGCGTCCTTATGGACGGAGGCAGTAGCCTGAACCTGCTTTATCAGGACATAGTGCGCAAAATGGGTATGCATCCCTCAAGGATTAAACCCACAAAAACGACCTTTAAAGGCGTCATACCAGGTGTAGAGGCCCATTGCACAGGATCAGTCACACTAGAAGTGGTCTTCGGATCCCTGGATAATTTCTGAAGCGAGGAGTTAATCTTCGACATAGTCCCGTTCCACAGTGGCTATCATGCACTGCTCGGGAGAACCGCATTCGCAAAATTCAATGCGGTGCTGCACTACGCGTACCTCAAGCTCAAGGTGCCAGGACCTCGCGGGGTTTTCACAGTCAAAGGAAACACAGAATGCTCCCTCCGAACGGAGGAGCACACTGCAGCCCTCACAGCAGAAGCCCAAAGCAGCCTGTCAAGGCAATTCTCCAGTCCGGCGATCAAACGTCCAGACGCCGTCAAGCACGTTCGGAGTAATCTGCAACAAGACCGCCTGGCACGTTCCGAGCAAGCATAGCAATGCAGCCCCTTCCCTAGCCCCAGCCAAACGGCGAAATACGTGCCACGTGTACACAATTACCCACTAAAAATACCATGGGCACAGGGGGAGGGGCACGAATATGGCACGCCTCACAACGCGGTTCAACCGCACTAGGGGCTCCTTACTTTGACATTTTTTCTCACTTTCAGGACTTTACTCTCTGGAAGACCTGTTCGGCAGTACAATCGCCGAACACACGATACGAGAACCAGGGGGGCCGAAAGCTTCGTCACATCATGGAACTCCTAGGTGGTCTCTATAACGAGCAAAATACCTGCTTTAAATACCATTCCATAGCTCGCCCTCGGAGGGGACATGTTAAATAGTCCCATTTTTTCTTATCGCACTATCCGTATCGTTCTTCTTTAATGCACTTTTCGAATAAACAATACATAGCTTCAGAGTATTATTGCAATCTCTATTCCTTCTCTTTTATGTATATATGTTCATTCATGACATTTAGCACCCATACACTTTGGTACGGCTAATATGCCAGGGGCTTAAGCACCCCATAATACGGCGTGAGAAGTCCGAACACTTTCACAAGTGCGGCAGCCCGAACTTATAGCATTATATGCATCAGCTCCGAATCATGTCTTGGGTCAATAGTTGGGTTTGACCGGATCCCATGTTTTGGTACCATACGCTCCGCTATATCGGCTAAGGTAGCGTTGGGAAACTACTGCGATTGTGCCCCGGTTCAGCTGGGCTAAGCACCTCAGTAGAGAAAGCTAAAACTGACCATCATGATAAGGCGAGAGCTAGTCGCTGTTTGAGAGGTTTTCGAGTCCTTAAAGACTTATGCCGCTTAGGGCGAGGAGTCGGCTTTGTCCGGCTTAGGCGTGTATAGCGCCCCGAACTCGGTCTTCCGAACGCTAGGGGCTTCGCCAAAATTTAAAATTATAGAATTCTATGGCTAAGTGAGAGTGATAAAGCATTATAGCCCGATTGCCTTGTTCATTGCGCTGAGCACCTCCCTCGAAGGACCCAAGAATGGGAAAAAGAGTGCTCAGGTTCACCCCGAACACCCCAGCACTCGTGGCACGGGGGCAGAAGCCGACGACTCGCCATCTCTCAGATTTAATAAATGGCCGCACAAAAGGTAACATTTTAAATTCAAACAAGCGTTGCATAACACATATGAACAAGTTTTCAGCATACAGGATCACACGAGCAAGTTCATTCAAATATTACATCTTTGGAACATTAATCTGCCATAAGGTGGGCACCCTTCAGGACACCCTCATAGTACATTTCAGGGTGGCGATGCTCCTTGCCTGCGGTGGCCCATCCCTCACCAGCTTCTCAGCGTCCATCTTGCCCCAGTGTACTTTAACACGGGCAAGCGCCCTGCGGGCGCCTTCGATGCAGACGGAGCGCTTGATGACCTCAAGCAAAGGACAGGCATCCACAAGCCGCCTCACCAACCCGAAGTAGCTCCCTAGCATGGCCTCTCTGGGCCACAGCTGGACTATAAGACCCTTCATGGCTTGTTCGACCGCCCTGTGGAGCTTGACCAATTGCTTCAGCTAGTCGCTCAAGGGCACCGGCTGTTCGGCCTCAGTATACTGAGACCAGAACACCTTCTCCATCGAGCTCCCCTCCTCGGCTCGATAGTGCTTTGCAGCATCCGACGAACTGCGGGGCAAATCTGTGAATGCTCCTGGAGAGCTCCGGACTCAGGTAAGTAACAAGTAATTTACTTTCACATGCTTGCTCTGCATAATGAATGCCTTACCCGCCGCTATCTTCATCATCTCCTCAATTTCCTGGAGGGCCTTCTGGGCTTTGGCCTTAGCATGCTTGGCGCTCTCATGGGCCGAGGCAAGCTCGGACGCTCGCGTCTTCGAGTCAAGCTCCAAACTCCCATGCTTTTTCACGAGAGCCTGGAGCTCTTGCTGCACCTCGGAAACCCGCGCCTCTTGCTTCCCCCGCTCGGTACACTCCATGGCCGCTTTGTTTTCGGCCTCGGACAGTGTCGTGGTTCTAAGTTTGACAGTAGTGTAGGGGGGTAGGAATGGAGAGGCAAGATCCTAGCTATGGGGTAGTTGTAGACACACAAGGTTTACGAGTTCAGGCCCTTCTCGGAGGAAGTAATAGCCCTACGTCTCGGAGCCCGGAGGCGGTCGACTAGATTATGTGTGTATGAATTACAGGGGTGCGAACCCTTTACACCGAGGAGGGGGTGGCTTATATAGAGTTCGCCAGACCCCTCCGGCCCTCAGTTATGCAGGGTTTAAGGTACATTAAGGTTGGACGTTACTGGTGGCGCCACAAATAAAGTGCTATGATGACCATAAAAGCTACTTAATGACCAACCGTTAGCGTGCAGAGTGACTTTAGATCTCCTGGCTATCGAGTGGTTGGCTCCATGGTCGAATGATAGTCTTCATGGTCGAGTGTCTTCGAGTCCGTCGAGTGGAACACTTCTGAGTCGATTGAAAGGTGATTTCTTCTAGATATGTCCTAGGGGAGGGCAGCTTGGACAGGTCCATGACCCTACCCTAGGTACATAGCTTCATCATTAGCCCCCGAATGGATCGAGGTTTGAGTGGGGAAGGAGTTGAGAACTCTTCCGACCCATTCTTCGTGCTATGAGAATATCTTGTTTCGGATTCATGAACTTAGGTAACGATACCAACTTCCTTTTCAGTTGCCTTGATCCATTCTTAGTTTTCCTCGAGTGAGTTTCTTTACTTGAAAAGCTCCGAGTGATGGTGTGGAGGAGATCCTCCGTCTGACTAGTTGTTCCGCTGCTCACGGATTTCACGGGATTCAAATTTTGGGAAGCGCATGGGGCGGAGGAGGCCACAGTAATCGGATGGGATAGGGCGGAGCCGCCTCGATCTCCACGCCACCTTTTTCACCACGTATCACGCACGCGACTGTTGCGGGATTTGACAGGATCACCTGGGCCTACAGGTCAGTCACTCGGAAGCAACTCCATATAAGCCGTTGGCCCAGGGCATTTGAACAATGCGCCTTCATTTTTCCCCTTTCTCCTCGAATTCCTCCGCCACCTCTGCTCTCGTCTCGGTGTCGCCGATCTGTTCGAGCTTCGTCTGCGGCGATGGTGAAGGAGAAGACGGCGGCCCTAGAGCACGCGAAAAAGCGACGGTGCAGGCGAAGGCGAAGAAGTCCGGTCGGGGCGGATCTTCGTCGAGGTCTGCCTTGCTGCAGGGCTGGATCCAGGGCGATTGGATGCCCTCGGCAATTCGACAGGACGACATTGATGACCTGATCGAGGGGGGATTCATTCCTCACAAATCCGCTCGCCTCCTGGGGAACGAGATCGAGCCACAACCACGCGAGGGTGAGTGTGTCCTTATCGCCACTCACGTCGACCGTGGATTCTCTCTGCCTCCTCATCCTTTTTTCCGGAGTTTCTTGAACTTTTTCGGAGCGCAACTCCATCACTTTACTCTGAATTCCATCGTGTATCTTGCTGTCTTTGTGTCTTTGTGCGAGAATTTCTTGGGTTGCCGTCCTCATTGGGGCCTCTTCAAGCACATTTTCACTTTTCGTTCTCAGTCGGTTAAGAAAGCCAAGTTGAGTGACGATAAGACGCAAGTGATTCAGATGTGCGGGGGTCTTGGGATCCAGATGAGAAGCAAAAGTTCTTTTCCAGCTATGACTCTTCCTGATTCAGTCCGCGGGTGGCAGTCGACCTGGTTCTACTGTAGAGACCAGCCGACTCCAGGACAGGCGACGGGTCTTCCCCCTTTCTCCCTGAACCGAGCAGAAAAACCTTCTTCTCTGAAAGTGACGCCGGAAGAGAGGGCACAAGTCAAAGTGTTGGTTGGTCGAGTGGTTCAGCTTGTCCGCGACGGGGTGACCGGTATCGATTTGCTAGAGGTCTTCCTCCGCAGACGCATCCAACCGCTCCAAGCTCGTGACCATCCGATGTGGATGTATTCGGGTCTCGATGACACCACTCCGATTCACCCGAAGGAGGTCGACGAGGCTACGTTGGAGGGGTGGTTGTCAAGTATCACAGGGAACAAAGACAACCCCCGAGGAGCCAAGAGGATTCCTCCACTCGACCAATCATACAAAGTAGACGAGGTCCGATTCTGCATCTCTGACTGTGACCTTGCTTTCTTCATTCTGTTTGCTTGAAATCAGTTGACTGACTTTTGTCTTGTTTGTTGTCTTCTAGACCATTACTGAGATGTACTCAATGCCCAACTGGGCGCAAGAACAGGCCGAGGAGGGGGAGGCGAGCGGAGGCGAAAGTGCAGAGGAGTGGCAATCTGATGGTGAAGGGGAGGGGGAGGATGACAATGACTCCAGTGGAGAGGAGGAGGAAGAAGTCGATCCTCCCTGCACGGAAAGGCGATCCAAGCTCACCCACGACCCTGCGTGCGAACGTGGCAAGGCAGCTGCGCCTGTTGGGCAGTCGTCAAAACGCCCTCGGATGTCTTCTCCGCGCCGACTGAAAAAGAGCCAAAGCATCCGCGAACGGCGTCATCAAAACCGCCGAAGGCCCTGCCCAAGATGAAGATGACCGTTCCCACCATTTCCGGGTAACAACAGAACTTGCATTTTTTTTGTTGAGCATGGACAGGCTCTTGTTCGACTCATTGACTAAACCGACTGGTTTCTGAAATATGCAGTGTTGCTACCTCCGAGACCTCTGCCAAGAACGAAGACCAGGAAGTGGAAGACGCTGTCACCTCCAACCTTGGTACAATCTCTGATGTTTCACTCTTGGTCGATTGATGATCTTTTCTGGTCGATTGGATTTTCATCTTTAACTTTGGATTTTTCTTATAGCTCCTCCTCATGTCATTGATCTCCTTGATGATGATGACGAAGTGCCGCTGAGGGCGAGGAAGAACAGGAAGGCGTCAGCTGGCAAGACATCACAAGCTGCATCAGCACCTGAGGCAGTAGTTCAGGAGGGTGGTAATACCACTCGGACTTCTGTGTCCTTCGCTGTGCCGCTGACGAGTGTTCGGCCTTCATCATCGACTGCTGATCCGCCCTCCCTTTTTGCCACACACCACGTCCCAGAGGACCAAGTGGGTGCTGCTAAGGAGGCTATACGCCAGGCGGGGATCATGATGGAGCAGGTGAAGGTGGTCCAGGAAGCCAGCCAAGCGGCCTATGACGCTAGTTCAGCTCTTCAAAGTAATGTCCAGGTTAGTTGATCACCGCTTGTTCTGTTAGGATATGCTATCTGAAGACTCTCTTTTCGAAGGTCTTTACATCTGTACACCTACTGGGTGTGTCGATTGAATGTTTTGTACTAGTGGGGGCACGCTGAGTTCACCCACTGGGTGTAGTCCCCGAGACTATGGTGGACTGCTGGCAGTCGACTGTAGTCTTTGTATTTTTTTCTTCTGCACTCGGACTTCTTCACTCGGTCTGGTCAGGCCATGTCGAATGGAATCTTGGAACCAATGGGGCACGCTGAGTGTAGTCCCCGAGACCATGGTCGACTGCTGGCAGTCGACTAAGGTCTTAAGAACCTTGTTTTTTTCGGTAGACCATGATGAGACTGTGGCTGACTGCTGGCAGTTAGTTGTGGTCTAGGATCATAACCTCTTTGTCTCTTTCGGTCGACTGATCGGACCAGGTCGGTAGAACCAGTGGGGGCACGCTGAGTGCACCCACTGGGTGCAGTCCCCGAGACTACCGTTGAATATTTTGATTCGGCTGTAGTCTTAGAAATGTTATGATTTTCTCTTAGTCGCTCGGAAGCAACCTATCTTTGATGTTTGTCGACTGACCCTTTGCAGAAATCCTGCGAGCTTGTGGCTCTCTATACTGAATTGGAAAACAAACAGATCTAGCTCAACCTTGACTTGAAACTTGCTCAGGGGAACTTGCAGAAGGCGAGAGACGAGGCAAAAGGTATGGCTGGTGAGAACTTGACGACTGTCTTTATCTTTCTGCCCATTCTTGATTCTGACCTTATTGTCATTTTGCAGATAAAATGGAGGAGGCTCTGAAGAAGAAGGACCTTGACCTTGCTGAGGCGCAGAAGGTAGCTTCGGACAAAACAAAGCTCGTGGAAGAAAAATTGGCTTCAGTCGGTAAACTTGAAGAGGAGAACGCCAATCTGAAAGCTGCTCTCAACGCGGCCAGCAAGGAGGTCAGCCGTCTGAAGAATGATAAAATAGCTCTGCATGACAAGGCTAGTGAACTGGTGGGGAAGAGGAATGATCTGGAGGCTTATCTGGGAGGGCTCGCCAAGAAGTTATTCGTCATGCTTGAGGGTAATCTCTTCTTCCCGACTGACTTGTTATCATCAACTCGACGGAGAGTTACTGATTTATCCTTGAATCGCGTTTATAGAATTCTGCCAGAACTTCGAGGAAGAGACTGGTCGAGTGGAAACAAGCTTGGACCCCATTAACTCTCCGGTGAAGGATGAAGCTGCCATGAACATGCTCCGACTGGAGTCTCGCGTTGCTGGTTTGGTCGATTACCTTGCTCGTCTGAAGGTTGCGGTGTCGCGGATCGACATAGCACTCTGGCCAGGAGCGATGCATCAAAATGATCTCAAGTCTCTAATGACTCGACTAAACGAAGTTCCAGGTCGAGTGCAGGAATGGAAGAAGTCTTCTGCCAGGTGCGGCACTGATGTCGCTCTGTCTCTGGTCCGTGTTCACTGCAAGGAGGCACGAGAGGAAAAGATGGCGGCCGTCAAAGTTGCCAATACCAAGAAGCGCGACTTCCAGTCTTTCATGGAGACCTTCATTGCTGCTGCCACTCGGATTGCTGATGGGATTGACTTGGACCAGTTTGTCGCGCCCTCCAGTCCTCCACCTAAGGAGTAGAAAAACTTCTATGCTTTGTCTTAAATTTGCCTTGGAATGCTGAGTGGATTTTGTAACCATTAAACTCTTTCGGGCTGAACGCTCGAGCACTTTGATCTGCGGTCTAGGACCTTTAGGGTTTATCTGAACTTGGTTTATCGTCGAATATCTTCGTGAATTCTTTGTTGAGTGAAACTTGTTCCTCACTTGAGACAACTTTTGTATTTGTGGCGTAGCTCCGAAGGAGAAGGTAGCGGTCGAACTGTACCTCGTCGTCCTTGCGGATCGGGATGGATTTCATACTTAGCCGAGTACTTGGACTACAGGTAAGCCCCCGAGTGGGAGACTGGCTCACCACTCGGTAGGATTTTCAAATACTTAGGCGAGTACTGGACTGCAGCTAAGCCCCCGAGTGCGAGACTGGCTCACCACTTGGTAGGATTTTCAAATACTTAGGCGAGTACTGGACTGCAGCTAAGCCCCCGAGTGGGAGACTGGCTCACCACTCGGTAGGATTTTCAAATACTTAGGCAAGTACTGGACTGCAGCTAAGCCCCCGAGTGGGAGACTGGCTCACCACTCGGTAGGATTTTCAAATACTTAGGCGAGTACTGGACTGCAGCTAAGCCCCTGACTGGGAGGATTGCTCTCCACTTGGTAGGATTTTTAAATACTTAGGCGAGTACTTGGACTGCAGCTAAGCCCCCGAGTGGGAGGATTGCTCTCCACTCAGTAGGATTTTTAAATACTTAGGCGAGTACTTGGACTGCAGCTAAGCCCCCGAGTGGGAGACTGGCTCACCACTCGGTAGGATTTTCAAATACTTAGGCGAGTACTGGACTGCAGCTAAGCCCCCGAGTGGGAGACTGGCTCACCACTCGGTAGGATTTTCAAATACTTAGGCGAGTACTGGACTGCAGCTAAGCCCCCGAGTGGGAGGATTGCTCTCCACTCGGTAGGATTTTAAATACTTAGGCGAGTACTGGACTGCAGCTAAGCCTCTGAGTGGGAGGATTGCTCACCACTCGGTAGGAATTTTTTTTACAAACTTAGGCGAAACGGATTCGCAGCTAAGCTACCCACTGGGGATTTCTCACGTAGACAAAAGCAACAACAATCGGTGGGAAAATTATAATACTTTTGTCTTTGATAAACAAACTACAGAGGTATCTCTTATTACATCTCATCCGAGTGAGTACTTAAGTATAAAAGGGGCGGAGCAGCTCCGCATTCCAAGCTCGTGGCTCATCAATCTGGCGATCGACATTGTAAAGATGGTACGCTCCATTGTGGAGGACTTTGGTGACGACGAAGGGACCTTCCCAAGTCGGAGCGAGCTTGTGTGGCTTCTGTTGATCCACCCGGAGGACCAAGTCTCCTTCTTGGAATGCTCGGCTCTTCACGTTTCTGGCATGGAATCGACGCAATTCTTGCTGATAGATAGTCGATCGAATCATGACCATCTCTCTTTCTTCTTCTAGAAGGTCAACTGCGTCCTGCCGGGCTTGTTCTACTTTATCTTCAGAGTAGAGCTCGACTCGAGGTGCATTGTGAAGCAAGTCACTCGGCAAAACTGCTTCAGCTCCATAGACCAGAAAGAATGGAGTTCGTCCAGTCGATCGATTAGGAGTGGTCCTCAATCCCCAAAGAACTGATGGAAGCTCGTCGACCCATGCGCCTGCTGCGTGCTTGAGATCACGCGTCAGTCGGGGTTTCAGTCCTTTGAGTATTAGGCCGTTTGCTCTTTCTGCTTGTCCATTCGACTGGGGGTGAGCGACTGAAGCATAGTCGACTCGTGTGCCTTGAGAGGCGCAAAAATCTCTAAACTTGTCAGAATCGAAGTTTGACCCGTTATCAGTGATGATGCTGTGCAGAACTCCATATCCGAATATCAACTCTCTTATGAAACTGATAGCAGTGTAGGCATCAAGATTCCTGATAGGCTTAGCTTCAAACCATTTGGTAAACTTGTCGACTGCCACTAGTACATGAGTGAAACCGCTCCTGCCCGTTCTCAGAGGTCCAACCATATCCAATCCCCAAACAGCGAAGGGCCAGACGAGTGGAATGGTCTTCAGGGCTGATGCGGGTTTGTGCGACATGTTGGAGTAGAACTGACATCCTTCACATTTGTTGACTATCTCTTTCGCCATTTCATTTGCTCTTGGCCAGTAAAATCCCGCTCGGTGTGCTTTAGCCACAATGGTCCGAGAGTGATGACCAAAACTTCCATGATCAGGTCGACCACTGCTGGAACCTCAACTTCAGTCGGATCCGTGGCACTTTTTGGCTGCGGGGCTTCTTCAGTGAAAGGATCCTCTTGAACTGATGGTGTGTGGATGTGTTCCAAAAACACATTGCTGGGAATGGCCTCTCTCTTGGAACCTATTTTCGCCAAATCATCGGCTGCTTGATTTTTCAATCGGGGTATATGATGAAGTTCTAACCCCTCGAATTTCTTCTCTAGCTTTCTCACTGCATTGCAATAACCAGTCATGGCTGGACTTCTGACGTCCCACTCCTTCATTACTTGATTAACCACCAAATCTGAGTCGCCATAGACCATGAGGCAACGGATGCCGAGTGAAATGGCCATACGCAACCCATACAAAAGTGCTTCATATTCTGCTTCGTTATTGGAGGAATCAAAGTGGATTTGGAGAACATATCCGAGCTTATCTCCTCGGGGGGAAACCAACACTACCCCAGCACCGGAACCATTCAGCATCTTAGAGCCATCAAAGAACATGGTCCAGTGTTTCGAGTGAACTTGAGTCGGCAGTTGCTGTACAATCCACTCGGCGACAAAATCTGCTATTGCTTGGGACTTGATGGCTTTCTTTGCCTCGAACTTGATATCTAGGGGAAGGAGTTCAATCGCCCATTTTGCCACTTGACCAGTTGCATCTCTATTATGCAGAATTTCTGACAATGGAGCGTCGCTGACGACTGTAATTGAATGGTCAGAGAAGTAATGTGCAACCTTCTTCATGGTCATGTAAATCCCATATACAAGCTTCTGATAATGGGGATATCTTTGCTTTGATGGAGTCAAAACTTCAGAAATATAATATACTGGGCGCTGAACTTTAAAGGTCTTTCCTTCTTCTTCCCGCTCGACCGTAAGTACTGTACTGACAACTTGTCCTATGGCTGCAATGTAAAGCAGTAAAGGCTCTTTGCTAATTGGAGCAGCAAGCACCGGCTGGGTGGAGAGCAGGGCTTTTAGCTCTGCAAACGCTGCATCAGCTTCAGGAGTCCACTCGAACTTGTCTGACTTCTTCATCAGTCGGTAAAGAGGCAATGCCTTTTCACCGAGGCGAGAAATGAATCGACTTAAAGCGGCCAAGCAACCAGAAAGCTTCTGGACATCATGCACACACACAGGACATTTCATTCGGAGTATAGTACCAACCTTCTCTGGATTAGCGTCGATTACTCGTTCAGAAACGAGAAAACCAAGTAACTTTCTGCTAGGAACTCCGAATGTGCACTTTGATGGATTGAGCTTGATATCATACCTCCTGAGGTTGGCAAAGGTTTCAACAAGGTCAGCCAGCAGGTCGGAACCCTTCCGTGACTTGACCACAATATCATCCATGTATGCTTCCACATTCCAACTGATTTGAGTGAGCAAACACTTCTGAATCATCCTCATGAACGTGGCTCCGGCATTTTTGAGGCCGAATGGCATGGTAACATAACAGAAGCACCCGAATGGAGTGATGAAAGCTGTCTTGATCTCGTCGGGACCATACAGACGGATCTGATGGTAGCCGGAATAGGCGTCTAAAAAAGACAGGCGCTCACATCCCGCGGTCGAGTAGACTATCTGGTCGATGCGGGGAGAGGAAAATGATCTTTCGGGCAGGCCCGATTGATATGTTTAAAGTCAATGCACATGCGAAGTGACTTGTCCTTCTTGGGGACCATGACAACATTGGCGAGCCACTCGGAGTGGTAAATCTCTCGGATAAACTCCGCTGCTGAGAGCCGAGCCACCTCCTCGCCAATGGCCTTTCTCTTCTGGACGGCGGACCGTTGAAGATGTTCTTTGACAGGTTTCACTTTTGGGTCAACCTGTAGGCGGTGCTCAGCCAGCCCCTTGGGAACACCCGGCATGTCAGAAGGCTCCATGCGAAGATGTCCCAGTTCTCATGGAGGAACTGGATGAGTGCTTCTTCCTATTTGGAGTCGAGTGTTGTTGAGATATGGGTCAGAGCGGCATTAGGATCAGTCGGATGAATGTGAATCGGCTTTGTCTCACCGGACGACTGAAATGCTGAATCCGTTGCAGGCTTCTTAGCTCGCAACAAATCACTCGGGTCTGCAGTTTTCTGGTATTCCTGCAGCTCTACCACTGCCATCTGAGCATCGGTGATCTTTGAGCCTTTCTGAAAGCACTCTTCCGCCTTCTTCCGATTGCCAGTTATAGTGATCACACCTCTGGGACCAGGCATCTTCAATTTGAGGTACACATAACATGGTCGAGCCATGAAACATGCATAAGCTGGTCTGCCCAAGATAGCGTGATAAGCACTCTGGAAATCCACAACTTCAAATGTCAACTTTTCTTTGCGGTAATTCTTGGAATCACCGAAAACCACATCAAGAGCAATTTGGCCGAGTGACTCAGCCTTCTTTCCAGGAATGACTCCATGGAAACTCATGTTGCTGGTGTTGAGTCTGGACATCGGAATGCCCATCCCTTTCAATGTCTCTACATACAGTATATTCAGGCCACTGCCTCCATCCATCAAAACCTTGGTCAGCCGAGTGCCCTCGACAACTGGGTCGACCACCAGCGCTTGCCTCCCATGGGTGGCTATGTGCGTCGGGTGATTGGACTGGTCGAATGTGATGGCAGTCTGAGACCATTTCAAATAACTGGGTGTCGCCGGGGCGACCATATTCACCTCTCTGTTGATTACTTTCAGTCGACTTTTGCTTTCAACATCAGCAAAAATCATTAGGGTGGAATTGACCTGGGGATATCCATCATCACTATCCTCTTTGTCCTCAACTTTGTCTGACTCCTTTTCCTTGTCTTTGGGTTGTTTTCCTTGGAACTGCTGGATCAAGAGCCGACACTGTCGAGTGGTATGTTTCGGGTAAATGAGTTTACCCTCTTCATCTTTCTTTGTGTGAATGTGGCATGGCAAATCCAACACATCATTCCCGTCTTGGTCTTTCACCTTCTTAGGGTTCCAAGGCCCTTTGGGCTTCCCCTTAAACTTTCCTTGAGTCACGGCCAAAGCTTCTCCAGGGGCAGCTGGCTCAGCTTTCCGCTTCTGCTTCCGACTGGAGTTCCCACCTGCGGATTCGTGGGCAACTGACTTGTGCTTGCCACTACGGAGCCGATCCTCTTCTTCACCATTGGCATACTTGGTGGCAATCTCCATCATTCGACTCAGAGACATGTCTCCGGTTCGACCGAATTTCAGGTTCAGCTCACTTTACTTAACACCTTCCTTGAAGGCACAGACAGCTTGGTGATCAGACACATTCTCTACCGTGTGATGCAACGTGATCCATCTCTGGATGTAATCCCTCAAAGTTTCATTCGACTTCTGCACGCAAGATTTGCAGCTCTGTCAATCCTGCTGGTCGCTTGCAAGTTCCTTCAAATGTTCTGACAAACACTCGGGCAAGATCTTTGTCAGGACCCCCATCCTAAGTCACACTGATCTAGCATGTAACACATCATATCACTTTGCGGCCTCACGCACGGTATTCCCACGGGTGCCACCTTACCTGGCCCGGGGCCGTTTGCGCCTTTTGGCTCACGTATATGATAGTGTCGCTAGCATCCATATGACAAAGAACCCGGGCCGACATGGCTAGTCGTGAACCCAAAACGGCACTAACCCATGGGGACATGCATACATGAATCAACTTCGAGCATGTCAGTCAACAGCGTGTGAATCTGGGCTGTAGCACTGGTGACGGTGTCCTGGACTAGGGGGTACTCACCACGTCGTTACCCAATCTATTAGACTGGGTCGAGGACCCCCATGGCCGTATACTCATGGGCCAGTTCGGACAATTGCCGCATACAAGGAAGATTCCACAAGACTTGGCAATCAAGACAAGGACTCCACCCCACCGGCGTATTCGGCTAGGACTCTTGTTATCCTAGGCCTCTGGTGCATTATATAAACCGAGGCCAGGCTAGTCGATAGAAGAGAGACAACCATCATCATACACAATCATACCATAGGCTAGCTTCTAGGGTTTAGCCTCCTTGATCTCGTGGTAGATCCACTCTTGTACTACCCATATCATCAATATTAATCTAGCAGGAGTAGGGTTTTACCTATATCGAGAGGGCCCGAACCTGGGTAAAATAAAGTGTCCCTTGTCTCCTGTTACCATCCGACCTTGACGCACAGATCGGGACCCCCTACCCGAGATCCGCCGGTTTTGACACCGACATTGGTGCTTTCATTGAGAGTTCCGCTGTGTGATCGACAAAAGGATCGATGGCTCGCCTGCAGATCAACTGCGACTTCGGCATCTTCGTCACCAGCTCGACTGGTCACCTTAGTTCGACCAAGAATTGCGCCCCTTGTTCGGATCACCATGTTCGGACGAGGGCCTTCATCAAACATCAACTCCGATCTCTATCAAGATCACGGAGGAATCATCCATGAAGCTCGGGGGCTCAACGTCAACATTGCCCTCAAGCGACCGTGTTGTTTTTCTGGACAGCGAACTCGTATCTTCTGCCGCCACCTCCTCGAGTATCACTTTGACGATCGCTTTGGTGGAATTGTGTGGAATTGAGTCTACAACAACCCTGGAAAATTTCGTCGAGTTCCGATGGAGGAATCTCCGGCAATCCATAATATACTGGAGCCCTGTCAAATCTGGACGGGAATCTGGACGAGTTTAGGGCGTGGTGTGCAGCTTCTAACTCGGACGTCCTTTGGAAGATCCAACCGTTGATCGGCTGCGGAATTCCCATATCTACCACCCCTCCAAATTTCAGCTCGATCCGACCGTCCGAACTCCGGGAACCTTCCGATTAGTGCATCACTTTTCGGATCTGTTTTCTGCGCGAGAACGAATCCGACCCGAATTCATCTTTTTTATGAACGGGATTTCGGACATCCTCTTTGAAGGAATTTTTGTATGGGGTATTGTGTATTGTTCCCGAACACATCCCACTAACTTTAAGATCTTTTGAACATGATCTTCAACATCATTGCTGGTGTCAAACCAGTCCGACAATATTGCTCCACGGCTGCCGACCTGTGCTAGACACGTCGTCACTTTGTTGAGCCGAGCTCAACTTCTTCGGATCATCATCTCGGCAAGCCGAACAAGAGTCCGGCATCGCGAAGGACGAATCATCACCAACATCGCCGCCCCACGGATTACACGGAGCGGGCATACCGGCATCACCGCGCGGTCGCTTCATCAAGCCGGCATCTACCACGTCACGACCCGCATCGGCAGGGCCACACTGTTGCCCCTTCAAGCTGGTGTCCATCATGCCGGACTACTTCGACTCATCGACTGGCCTCGAGGCTTCGACATCTCGGCTGGACCAGAGGATTCATCATCTCTTCATCAACCTACTCCGGACACTTCGTCGTCACTAGCCGACCAACTTCGTCACGATTGGCCGGACCGAGGGCTTCGCCTCGGCGAGCCAACCTTTGCCAGCATCATCTTCCTTTGGATTACTACAACAAATAAACCAGGTGCTATTAATCCTAATGTTTTTTTGCATGTTTGGGTTCATTTTTTCCAAGGAATTATTACTCTGGTTTGTCCATCATATGTTCACAGGTCTATCAAATGGTGGCCGCATTAATGACGGTCGCGTGCTGGTTCGGTCAGTCTCCGTACATAGTCCGGCGAACGCCGCATCCGGAGCGCGGACCGACCTGTGAATTCAGGCTTCGCCACGCCTTTACCGCATGACGTCGACGCCCTGCGTCGACATCGACTTCGGCGCCAGGCCATATTTCTTTTATTACTCACTTTGCATAAATTATTCATTATGCAACGATTTTTTTATCATTATTACTATTATCTGCCGTTTGCACTATTTTTTGTGCACAGGAAAATGACTTCGGCGTCACTCTGCCGGTCTGCATCGACCGTGCTATGTCACCACTTCGGCGTGTCGAGCTCTCCGCTCCGCTACCTCGGGACCAGCTTGGGGGATAGAACCTTGTCCCGCATCAAGCTCGGACTGCGAACACATTAACCAGCTAAGTCGCTTTCATGCTCAAAGCTTTAATTTCTAACTTGTGTTCGTTTCGACCAAGCGTTATACTTTTTTGAAAAAAAAAGTTGCTTGTAATTTTTTTTCTTGTCCAAACTTTGTTCACACATACTTGATGCGCTACACGCGCTCATTATACCTGGGGGCTTCTTTAACAGAAGCTTATTAATAAGGGCTTTATGCCCAACACATGTGTCACACTTCCGCATGTACCTTTTATTCACCATTATAAGCATCGATATGACTTAAGTTTTGGCCAAGCTGGGTTGCCTGGCTCCTGTGCTTACCCCTACGTTCCCGATTGTTCGGCTAGGCGGTAAAGGGAGCACCTCTGCGATTGCTACTGCCGGATAAGCCGGATGTGTACCTCAGACTGGGTGAAGCCAAAAGCTAGCATTCTTAAGGGAATATTCGGTCGGTGAACTAAAGATGAACCTTTTTACTCACTAATACACATGCCCCCAGATGATTTTCCTGCATTTGCAGTCCGGACATGCACTTTAGGGCATGCCACCCCAGCGAAAGGAACCCTTAACGGAACTATTCTCTCTAGAAGATGTTTCTTACTAACCATGTAATATAACATAACTAGTTGGGCACTTGTCTGATAAAGCACTAATGACCCCTACGCCTGGTCTCCATGCATATCACGGTTCTTATATAACCGCTATGGTATTCGGACACACTCCAGACTATTGGGTTCAGAGGTTGAAGCGAAAAGGTCCGCTACGACAAACGATCTACAATCTGGCTAGAAGGCATTCTACATGTCACCTTACATTATATAGTCAACTTTTACCCAAGTCACTTGGGGGCTCTTATGTTTATTTGAGTCGTTTCATACTAAGTGTTTTTCTTCTTAGTCGTTGCAAAGTTATTATTATTTATAACTCCTTTTTTCGACACAAGTGTGCGGTCACTAGCCGGGGAGCCTAATTTTTCTCTCAAAAGCCGCTAGAGTTTAGTTTGCTAAACTGGCCTGATGAGAAGTACTCCGCCCTCGGGATAGGAGGTTGAAGACGTAGGCTGACCCGCTCGAAGTCTTGAGATAGGATGTATCATGTTAAAGCACGACAGAAGCACTTCTTTTTTCTAAGACCAATTTTCGGGTTGGCACCGAACACTTGATATTGTTCGGGCGTCATGTTTTTATTGATGTTTCTTGGTTTTCCAAGCTTTTTGGCACTTTTAAACTATTTGTGCTTTTCCAGCATTAGTCTCGCAGTGCAACGCCGGACACCTTTTAGGGATTCGGCAAAAACATTCTCAGATATTGCTATATATGCATCGGTTTCGAATTGTGTCTTCGGTCAATAGTTGAGTTGCCCGGCTCCTGCACTTGCTTCCTATGTTCCGTTTTGTTCGGCTAGGCATGCAAAGGGAGAACCACTGCGATTGTGCTTCCAGCTCACATGGTTAAGCACCTCGGTGGAGAAAGCCGAAAACTGACTTTCACAATAAGCGTAAACTGGTCAGCGATCCGATGACTATGTTAAATAACAGGCCGTTCATAACATTGGCCGAAGTGTTTACGGCTTGACCTCGACTGTCGCTGAACACTACCGGGGGCTATTAACTGGCCTCCCAAACTAAATCCTCGATATTTTGCTCTTACGTTGGAGCTGAGGTTTCATGATCATGCTTAGCATGACAACCTAAAGAAAGGAACCGATAGCGGGACTATTTTCTTTGGAAGACATTTCTTCTGTTAAACAGTAATATAACATATCTCTCCGTGTACCTTTGTTTATAAAACCGTATGGCCAGATTGCCTTGTTCGTCGTAAATCTTTACCCTCATAAAGGCTTTATAAAGTAAGACAAATACTCCTCGGCTACTGGCCGAGGAGGTGGAAGCCGATGGTCGGTCAACAAAGTTTTGTACAATGCGGATCCGAGCATTAAATGACGTAAATTACTTGGATACATAGAGTCATTACACACAATTTGTGATTTTACTATGGATATCGATCCTTAATTCGGCCACCCGTGCCCGCATTAAGGATCGAGGGCTACTGGGCTTCGGGCTTATTATTTAAACATATTAAAGGGGCATATCGATCCCCTGATCTGGTGTTGCCACCCGACCAGTGTCTCGGGGGCTACTGCATTGCTTGTCCAATGCAGAAAATTTTATGTGCAATATAGTTTCCGAGGAGATTTTGATCCTCAGGTTGGTCGGCCGCACCCAACCTGAGTCTCGAGGACTGAGCACGCCGCTTTTAGTGTCCCGAAGTATTCTGCCGAGCTAGGACTTGATCCTCAGGCCGGTTTTGCAAACCGACCTGAGTCTCAGCGGCTACTGGGATCAGCGGTCTTATGTCATCCTTCATGTGCATCTCGGGTTTTAGACCGATACCCACCTTGAGGGCTACTGGTTATATATCTCGGCAGAGAATAAATTGCACCAATAAAAAATAATGAAAAATAATCGGCCCACATTCGGGGTGTGCACCACCTCGGAAGCAGCCCGGCATAAAGCTCGGGCGCTAGTGGCTGGCTCCATAGAGGGCATTTCCGGCATTAAGCTCGGCTAAACTCCTTCAAACTTCTTTGAACCAAGGTGATTTACGACACCTCGGATACAGTCCGGCGTTGGAGCTCGGATACAGTCTGGCGTTGGAGCTCGGGTACATAGTCCAGCGTTGGAGCTCGGATACATTCTGGCATTAGGGCTGGGAAGCGGTCCGGCGTTGGTGCTCGGCTGCAAAAGATACCTCGAATGCAGTCCGGCGTTGGAGCTCGGGCGCAAGAGGACACTGCCTCCCGGGAATGACTTCAAACCCGAGGTGTGGCATAAAAATAAACAAGGCATTGATAAAGGCCGGAAACTTAAAGGGGCTCCTTGGATACCCGATGTGTAAACCGTCGAATGCATTTCGGCGATCCTCAAGATCGAAGATAAAGAAGATTTGTTGAACCAGTTTTCAAGATCGACGACCGAAGATGAAGAACAGTTCGGAAGAATCAAGGAGCGTCCCTAACTTGAAGACCGGTTCAGGGGGCTACTGACGGTGTCCTGGACTAGGGGGTACTCACCACGTCGTCTCCCAATCTATTAGACTGGGCCGAGGACCCCCATGGCCGTATACTCATGGGCCAGTTCGGACAATTGCCGCATACAAGGAAGATTCCACAAGACTTGGCAATCAAGACAAGGACTCCACCCCACCGGCGTATTCGGCTAGGACTCTTGTTATCCTAGGCCTCTGGTGCATTATATAAACCGAGGCCAGGCTAGTCGATAGAAGAGAGACAACCATCATCATACACAATCATACCATAGGCTAGCTTCTAGGGTTTAGCCTCCTTGATCTCGTGGTAGATCCACTCTTGTACTACCCATATCATCAATATTAATCTAGCAGGAGTAGGGTTTTATCTCCATCGAGAGGGCCCGAACCTGGGTAAAATAAAGTGTCCCTTGTCTCCTGTTACCATCCGACCTTGACGCACAGATCGGGACCCCCTACCCGAGATCCGCCGGTTTTGACACTGACAACTGGGCTAACAGGACTCTGGTAACCCGGGCTATAGCAGGCTAGGCAGGACTCCGAATGTCAACGTGTGACATTTCCCCGAAGGGACAGACACAGGAACAAAGTGAAACACATGCCGGCCAGTCAAGTGTCCTGAGTAGTAGTGCTGGGCTAGCTGGACTCCGGTGAACCGGGCTGTAGCGGACTACTATGGCTCATGGAAGCACTAGACTACATTTCCCCATAAGAGAGGCTGCCAAGGATAAACAACTAGATTGTCGGATCCCAC
This sequence comes from Aegilops umbellulata, assembly GCA_032464435.1. Classification (NCBI taxonomy): domain Eukaryota; kingdom Viridiplantae; phylum Streptophyta; class Magnoliopsida; order Poales; family Poaceae; genus Aegilops; species Aegilops umbellulata. The sequence goes on from CP136057.1 coordinate 621,220,704, forward strand.
ACATACCAAGCATTTCAATCATACAGACAATATGCTCGATATGTGTAAATACAACATGGCATCACAACATAACTCTACGACTCAAGTATTTATTCATTAGGCTCCGAGGAGCCAAGTATTACAAACATGGGTCTCATGACCCAACAATCAGAGCATACAAGTCAAGCACATGCGGAAGCTTATCATGTCTGAGTATAGACATGTACAAATGAAAAAGGCCGAGAAGCCTGACTATCTACTAGATCCTGCCGAGGGCACAAGATCGTAGTTGAGGTATCAAGCTAAACGTCGAAGTCCACACGGAACTACTAGCGAGACTGACGTCTCTCTGCAAAACATAAAATAAGCAAATGTGAGTACAAATGTACCCAGCAAGACTTACATCAGAACTAGCTACATATGCATCAATATCAACAAAGGGGGTGGTGGAGTTTAACTGCAGCAAGCCAGCTTTGACTCAGTGGCTATCCTGAACTATGACTGCAAGTGACCCTTTTGAGGTGGCGCACACGAGTCCACATATTCACCATATCAATACACCACTATGGATCCGCTCCGTCTCCCTACGAGAACGCCATCCATAGCACTCACGCTTATCTTGCGCATTTTAGAGTATCCACTTTCACTTGTCTATGAACTATGCAAGCGGTCCAAGTTTCCATATCCGAGGAATCCGGCTATTCGAATAGATAATGATAACCCTGCAGGGGTTTACTTCTTCACACACGCTCTCGCCACTTACCACCATGTACACGTCATGTACCTCGGCAACCTTCAAGCGGAAGCCTGGTGAGGGAGTCGGCCACGACCTGACTAACCACACAAGTCTCTAGTCCAGGTTTATCGCCTATTCGGGTTCCATCCGCAAGGAGATCTGGCCAGGGTGTCGCTCACGGCCCCAAACGATGTGTGCAGGGTTCCCAATCCCACCTCGATGGGTGGATCTACGCTTGGTACACCGTGCCACGGTGCCTAGTCTGTCCCAAGCCCACCTGTACCGGGTACCACTTGGTAGACTACTAACACTACCTACAAACACCAGAAACTAGTTGCAACTCCTGGACAGAGATCATGTTGATTAATAAGTCGAGAGGGGTCGAGTTACCGAAACCCAATGTGTGGTAGTAACTGTTCATGGATCACAAACACGGAACTCAGTTCCTGAGGACGGCTGCAATGAGACAACCCACCATGTACTCCTACATGGCCTCTCACCGCTACCTTTACCAAATCGTGTTCACACACTTAGCTCTCAACAGTAGGACATGTTCACCACATTCCAATTCATTCCCGATGAATCAGACCCGACTCAACTCTAAGAAGTAGCAGGAATGACCACAAACATGAATGAGTAGGCACATTAGGGCTGAAACAACTCCTACTCATGCTAGTGGGTTTCATCTATTTACTGTGGCAATGACAGGTCGTGCAGAGGATAAGGGGTTCAACTACCGCAGCATGTAACAGTTGAATCATTGTTGTCCTAATGCAGTAAAAGAGAGCAGGAGCGAGAGAGTGGGATTGTATCGGGATGAACAAGGGGGTTTTGCTTGCCTGACACTTCTGAAGATAACATTGAGTCTTCATCAGTGTCAACGATCACAGTGTCGGAGCACGTCTACTGAGAGGGGGCGAATACCGGCAAACAAAGAGGAACACAATCAATGCAATGCAACAATTATGATGCATGATAATGTCATGGCAATATGATGTTGATTGAGCTAATGCAACTAGCAACCATATTAAATGAAGTTGGTTTGAACCAAGGGTTCAAATTCAAACTCCATATGTGCTTATTTAAATGTCAATTATGCAAATTGCCCTGTACAGCAACCCTAGGTTGTTCAAACATGCATGCAAATGCCATAAACAGATTCCTTGAATTTTTCTGATAATTTTTCATATATAATCTATTTCATTTGGAGTTATGGTTTAATTCCTATGATTTTTTGAAGTTTAAGTCATTTTCTGGAATTTCCTGAATTAGTTTTATTCCAAAAAATGATTAATGACATCAGCATTGTGTCACTACTGCGTGAGCAGGTCAGCCGAGTTGACCACGGTCAAACCTGACTACTGGGACCCACGTGTCATTGACACAGGGACTAAACCACGGTCAAATCCAGCGCTGACTGGGGTTTGACCCTGTGGTGGGGCCCGCTATCAGGGTTTGTTAGAGTGCTAATTGGGGGATTAGCCGCTAATAATGATGCCACATCATCATCATCGGACCTAGGCCGGCGATGACCAGATCGGCGGCGGAAGTTCACCGGGGTTGCGCCACGGGCGTCGGCTGGACGCGCGAAGACCACCGGGGCGTAGCCCGTGCTCGCCCGCATCTAGGGGAGCAGGTGGGAGGTCGTGGGGTGATCGGAGCTTGCCGGAAACAACCTCGCGCCGGCAGCCGGAGTTCGGTTGCGCGCGGGATCGCGTTGTGGTGCACGGGGAGGACGGCGGTGGGGTGATATGTGCTACAGGGAGCGTGCTGAGCACGTTGGAGTGCTCGGACATGAGCTCCAGTGACTAGCTTGACGGCGGCAACACGGTCAGCGGCGGAAAAGCTTCAGCCAAGGCAGCATGCTAGCTAGGGGACGAGCGGGACTACGGGACTAGGGGAGAACCGAAGGGGACCTCACAAGGAGGTCAACCAGCAGATCAGTGGGCTCGGGGATGCGTTGGAGACGGCGAATCGATCGCCGGAGATCTTCAGATGCCGGTGAGGAAGACGAGCTCGGGGGCGTCACTGTAGGCCATCCGGGGTGGTGTTATTCGGCTTGAAGAAGCGAGGCGTCGTGGCGGAGCGATTTGGCACTACGGCAGGGCGTGGGGAGTGCGGTGGTGGCGAGCGGCGGCGACGGCTGCGTTCGGGTAGCCGCGAGGGAGGGAGAGCAGAGGAGAGGGAAGAGGCATGGGGAGAGTGGGGGAGAGGTCGGGGGCTGCATGGCGACGCATGGAGGCGTCCAGGGTGTCGGGGACGCAGGCAATTAGGCAGGAGGTGGCTTGGGCGTGTGTGCGCGCGCGGCGAGCATGCGCTCTGCCTACTGGCCTAGGGAGGAAGACGACAGGGGATGTGGAGGTGGGCTGGGCCTACACAGCGCCAGGCCAGGTGGGCTGCACATTAGGTAGGTCCAGGTAACTTTCTCTCCCTTCTCTTTTCTATTTAGTTTCTGTTTTTCTATTTCTGCATTTTTTTTGATTTAGCAAAATGCCAAACCAATTTGTAAAAAGCTCAAAATATTTGTGGGCACTTGGGAAATTATTTTCCAGAGCCCTCAAATGTTTTCAAGATTATTTGGACATTTGAATGTATCTATAGAATTTAATTGTCCAAATTCAAATACTTATGAATTAACTCCAAAATCCAGAAATGTCCTGGAAATGTGTGCATCATTTTTGGCAGAAGTTTTCACCCATTCCAAAATTGATGAACTTTTCTAAAGGCCATTTTGGGTAGATGGAAAAGATTTAATTTGACCCTAGTTCTATTTCATTAGCTGCTAGGGTTTATCAGTACCCATTTCAAGTTTAACTAAAAATTAGACATGATGCATGGATGCTTGTGCCACCAATTGCAAACAATTCTAGGGCTGTGACAATCTTCCCAAGTGTAAATGCTGCTGGGTGCTAACTGATTTAGCCATGCTCTGCCCGAGCCCTCCAACATAAGAGGCAGGTGTTTCATGGCCACTTCATCGTTGCCGCCGCCAATCTGAACAGCCACTCGTTAGTCCTCGAGCCAAGTATCAGGCTTGGACTCACCAGTGAACTTACTGACTCCAGTCGCCAACTTGAAGTTGGGAGGAATCACCGCGGCCCTGATGGCCCTGCTGAAGCACTCTGGTCCTGAGACGTGTACTCTGCTGCTAGTGGGTACATCCCTGTCATGACCTTCTCGGTGAGCTCTGTTCCTGTCGACCAAGCCCTGAACGAGAATGGATCTCGCATCAAAGCCTGGTTCCCTGTGGTCGACTGGAATCCTTCACCCAACACTGTGAGGGCGTTTGTCGTCCTGCTGTTGAGGCACGTACGATCCACTCCTTGGAGGAGGGGTGGGCACTCGACGTCGATCATCACGATCGAGTCGGTGATCATACTACTCACGGTTCCTGTACTAATCACGCCGGTCTCCACGTCCTTCATGCCTCGGGGGCGATCTTGGGCTGAGGGCCGGCTGGACTGTATCTGCAGCGACGGATCTGCTGTGGATCCTATTCCGCGACTGCGATACCACTGAGTTTTGATCTCCTGCCGCCCGGAGTAATGCTATGATCTATAACAGGCCTCTGCCAGCCTCTGACTGAGAAGGCTGAATTGGCTCTGCTATACGGGCTGCAGCTGCTAAATTCTGAATCGGAGTTCGATATACCTGAGTCGGTGGTGGAAAGAGCTGACGTCGACTGGATTCAGGAGACAGTTGTCATGCGCGCTCGTCGAGTGCTCGCTGGAGGTTATCCAGTCGAGTGCGCTCAACCAAGTTGGCCAAGCGCGCGTCCTCTAAGGCACGTGCCTCGGGGGTTTCTCCAACGATAGGAGTGTGCAGCGCATCCATGTTCCGGCGGCAAAGTTATTCTCTCTGCAGCGACATGAGGGGCTCGGGGTGATACCCTTCATGGGTATGCGACGGATCGCCTCCGCCGGCGCCTCCGTCGCTGCGGGGAAAACTGGGAGGACTGCGTGGTCCATCGACCATCAGAACCTCTGCCGCGGGATCACTGTTGTCGCACTCGGATGCAGTCTCTGTGGAGCCAGTCGAACAGGCCATAGAGAGGTTCGTCGGGCTCGATTGCCGCGACTTGGGGGGTGGCCGACTGGCGAGCCACCGCGTGCCTCACCCACCGCTGAAGCCTCGACCGACCGGAGCGCTTGCGCCGGCGGGAGACCGGCAGGGAGGACGACACAAGGGCCGACCGATACTGGGCTGACGGTTGCCGTAGGAGGACGTCGCGGACGCACGCACGAAAGTGCGTTGCCCCGCGGACAGGGAGCGCGTCCATGTCGAGCGGAGCCTCCTGAAGCCAAGCGGAGTCGTCGGTGATGAACGTGAGCGCGCCGAGATGGATCTCGCAGCCCTCAACCAAAACTCCGCCTGAAACCATGATGAAGGGAATCGAAAAAATCGCAACTTCTCCAACAAGTCGCTAAGACACCTGCCCCAAGGTGGGCGCCAACTGTCGTGGTTCTAAGTCTGACAGTAGTGTAGGGGGGTAGGAATGGAGAGGCAAGATCCTAGCTATGGAGTAGTTGTAGACACACGAGGTTTACGAGTTCAGGCCCATCTCGAAGGAAGTAATAGCCCTATGTCTTGGAGCCCGGAGGCGGTCGACTGGATTATGTGTGTATGAATTATAGGGGTGCGAACCCTTTACACTGAGGAGGGGGTGGCTTATATAGAGTTCGCCAGACCCCTCCGGCCCTCAGTTATGCAGGGTTTAAGGTACATTAAGGTCGGACGTTACTGGTAACACCACAAATAAAGTGCTATGATGACCATAAAAGCTACTTAATGACCGACCGTTAGCGTGCAGAGTGACTTTAGATCTCCTGGCTGTCGAGTGGTTGGCTCCATGGTCGAATGATAGTCTTCATGGTCGACTGTCATCGAGTCCGTCGAGTGGAACACTTCTGAGTCGATTGAAAGGTGATTTCTTCTAGATATGTCCTAGGGGAGGGCAGCTTGGACAGGTCCATGACCCTACCCTAGGTACATAGCTTCATCAGACAGTGCTTGCTTCAGGGTCGCCACCTCGGTCGTGGCCCCTAGCACATCAATAACGATCCTATCATTGTTGCAACTGCATCTTTTTTATATATACACATATAGACAAGGCATTACGTACCTTGATTCTCCTTGAACTGCTTCTTGGCAAGGCCGAGCTCTTTCTCGGACCGCTCGAGGTTCCGCTTCAGCACATCAACCTCCGCAGTCAGTGCGGCAGAGGTTCAGCAGCGAAGCCTGCATACGCATATCAACATAATTATGTTAGATTCTCTATTCGGCTTTTCTTTATGAACGCAAAACAGAGCATCAGGGGCTACTGTCTATGCGGTAATATTTTCATATATTTTTAAATACATACCTCAAAGCCTGTTAGAAGGCTGGCACAGGCTTCAGTCAGTTCGCTCTTGGCAGACTGGACCACCGCACTCATAATAGTGCGATGCTCCTCGTCGATGGAGGCGCCGTTCAGCACCTCCAGCAAATTATCCGGTGCCTCCGGTTGGACGGAGGTCACCGGCACGGTAGGTGAGGGAGTCCTGGATTAGGGGGTGTTCGGGTAGACGGTCTATACCTTCAGCCGGACTCCTGGACTATGAAGATACAAGATTGAAGACTTCGTCCCGTGTCCGGATGGGACTTTCCTTGGCATGGAAGGCCAGCTTGGCGATGCGGATATTTAGATCTCCTACCATTGTAACCAACTTTGTGTAACCCTAACCCTCTCCGGTGTCTATATAAACCGTAGGATTTTAGTCCGTAGGACAACCCAACATACAACAATCATACCGTAGGCTAGCTTCTAGGGTTTAGCCTCCTTGATCTCGTGGTAGATCTACTCTTGTACTACCCATACCATCAATATTAATCATGCAGGACGTAGGGTTTTACCTCCATCGAGAGGGCCCGAACCTGGGTAAAACTTCGTGTCCCTTGTCTCCTGTTACCATCCACCTAGACGCATAGTTCGGGACCCCCTACCCGAGATCCGCCGGTTTTGACACCGACATTGGTGCTTTCATTGAGAGTTCCTCTGTGTCGTCGCTTTTAGGCCCGATGGCTCCTTCGATCATCAACAATGATGCAGTCCAGGGTGAGACTTTTCTCCCCAGACAGATCTTCGTCTTCAGCGGCTTCGTACTGCGGGCCAATTCACTTGGCCATCTGGAGCAGATCGAAAGCTACGCCCCTGGCCATCAGGTCAGGTTTGGAAGTTTAAACTACACGGCAGACATCCGCGGGGACTTGATCCTTGACGGAATCAAGCCACAGCCGAGCGCGCCGCACTGTCTTGATGGGCATGATCTAGCTCTGCCGCTGAACAGTGCCTTGGAGGCCGCACACGCTTCGGTTCCGACCCGCAATTCGGAGCCAACAGTGCCGATAGAGGATGGGCGGTTGGACGCCGCCTCGGGGGCTGCGATCTCAAAGGTGATTGAACCGAACACCAGCCCCGCACTCCGCAAGGCCCGTGACTCCGAGTGGCTGGATTCCTCTCCGGACTCCGAGCCGTCCGCGCGCCTGCCGATCGAATCCGATTGGGCGCCGATCATGGAGTTCACCGCTGCGGACATCTTTCAGTACTCGCCCTTCGGTGACATCCTGAAGTCACCAAAGTCTCTCTCTTTATCAGGAGAGCCCTGGCCAGACTACGGTCAGCAAGGTTGGGATACGAACGATGAAGAAATTCAAAACCACCCACCACCCATTTGGTAGCCGTCGTCAATAATTTAAACGACGTGCTCAATTTCGACTCTGAAGACATCGACGGTATGGACGACGATGCAGGAGACGCATATGAACCAACACCTATAGGGTATTGGACAGCCACCTCATCTCATGATGTGTACATGGTGGATACACCTAAAGGAAGCGACAACGAGGAACACGGGGATGCAATGAGGGATCGATCTCTCGAAAAGCAATCAAAGCGGCGGCGCAAATGCCGCCCCAAGCCCCGCCTCGACACAGACCCAGCCATAGAGCAGGATGAGCCGGCAGACGACGAGCATGCCTTAGAGCAAATGTCGGAACAGGGCAACTCGGATAAAGAAACCGAACAGCCCGTCCCCGGCGAAAACGGCATTCCGAACGACCTTACGCCGGATAAGGCCACAGAGCAGAAGAACCTCCACAAAAGGCTCGTTGCAACCGCACGTAGCCTAAAAAAGCAGAAGCAGAAGCTAAAAACTATGGAAAATGCACTCAGAATCAGATGGAGCAAAGTAATCAATACCGCAGACAAATACGGCCCACTCAAGCCGGCATGCGACCCACTCAAGGACTCGCATCAAAAAGATGGCCCAACCAGGTCTATTTATGGGCCAAGAAAGCAAGCTCTCGTAGGCAATGCAACAACACCAGTATCCGAACGCCACGGCACACCCAAATACAGGGGTGCCGCACACCCCCTATGTTTCACCGATGAGGTCCTGGATTATGAATTTCCAGCAGGATTTAAACCCGTAAACATAGAGGCGTACGGCAGAACAACAGACCCTGGAGTCTGGATCGAGGATTATATCCTCCACATACATATGGCCAGAGGAGATGACCTCCACGCCATAAAATACTTACCCCTCAAACTTAAAGGGCCAGCCCGGCATTGGCTTAAAAGCCTTCCTAAAAACACAATTGGAAGTTGGGAAGAGCTCGAGGACGCTTTCCGAGCAAATTTTCAAGGGACCTATGTCCGCCCTCCGGATGCAGACGATCTCAGTCACATAACTCAACAGCCTGGAGAGTCAGCTCGGCAATTCTGGAACAGATTTCTTACTAAAAAGAATCAGATAGTCGACTGTCCGGACGCCGAAGCCCTAGCAGCTTTTAGGCATAACGTTCAAGACGAATGGTTAGCCAGACACCTCGGCCAAGAAAAGCCAAGAACAATGGCCGCATTAACAAGCCTCATGACCCGCTTTTGCGCAGGAGAGGGCAGCTGGTTGGCAAGATGTAGCACCAGCGACCCAAGTACATCCAAAACTAGGGATGGAAACGGAAAACCGCGACGCAACAAGGATCGTCGCCGGACTAAGGAAAACAGTCCGAAGAGCACGGCAGTCAACGCCAGATTCAAAAGCTCACGACAGAATCAGAAAAAGCCGCCCCTTCATGATAACAGGGACGAGCTATCCAACCTAAACAAAATCTTGGACAGGATATGTCAAATACACAATACTCCCGAGAAGCCTGCTAACCATACCCACAGAGATTGTTGGGTCTTCAAACAATCCGGGAGACTCAACGCCGAACACAAGGGGTTCAACACACCAAGTGAAGACGATGACGAACCCCAAAAGCAGAGCACCAGGAAACAAAAGAATTTTCCACAAGAAGTAAAAACAGTAAACTTACTTCACATAACAAAACGTGCGGCGCCCATAAAGGTACGTGCCATACGGCCTATCTCAAAGGAGTCCCGCCACTGGTTGACAAAACCAATCGTCTTCGATCATCGGGATTACTCTACAAGTATCAGGAGCGCAGGCTGGACTGCCTTGGTACTCGATCCAATAATTGGCGGACCCCAGTTCACAAATGTCCTGATGGACGGCGACAGTGGTCTAAACCTGATATATCAGGACACAATCTGCCACATGGGGATAGACCCAACAAGAATTCGCCATAGCAAAACCTCCTTTCAAGGGGTAGCGCCAGGTCCGGATACCCATTGCATGGGATCTCTCCGGCTTGAAGTCATATTCGGCTTCCCCGATAACTTCCGCCGCGAAAAGCTAACTTTCCACCTCGTCCCATTCTCAAGTCGCTATCAAGCACTGCTGGGACGTGAAGCTTTTGCCCGCTTTAACGCAATACCACATTACGCATCTCTTATGCTCAAGATGCCCGGTCCACGAGGCATCATCTCTTTAAAGGGAAAACATTGAGTGCGCCCCCCGCGGAGGATCGTGCGGCTGCCTTAACAGCCCCACAATATACGGCTTCATCAGCCAAAAACATCCAAAACAGGTCGTTAAGACCACGGACACGGCTGGATGAGTCCGGCGTAAACATATCATTAATAAAGGTTTAATATCCATATACCCCTGCGCTAGGGGCTCCGCGCATGTACAATATGAGACAATCAAGCTCAATTTTACACATTTAATCTATGCTTTGATTACTTAGTATAAATTTTGTTCGGCACGCCCCTTATTTCTTTTTTCAACTAAGTTCCTCTCTTTTACAGATGAACATCATGCTGCGCCCGTCCAGGATACGGCACAACGGAGACACAGGCGCAGACGTGCAGCAGGGACCCGTTCCAAGGATTCTTTTCAGATTAAGACCCTGCGTAAACCTTTTTTACTGTCTCTTGTTGATACACATCCTCCGGTTTTTTGTTATAATTAAGGAGGGGACTGACGTCTTGGCATGTGGCCACGTCAGGAATTTTGCGTGTACCTGACACTAGGGGCTTATAACCAAGGGTGTTGTCCCGCCCGCACTCATAAAGAATATCTTAGGGAGTGTTCGGCGTCGCGAGTTTGGCCTTATATGCATCAGCTCCGAATCATGTCTTTGGTCAAATGTTGGGTTGCCCGACTCCCGTGTTTGGCTGCCTTATGTTCCGCACTATCGGCTAAGGCGGAACCAGGAGAACTACTGCGATTGTGCCCTGGTTCGGCCAGGCGAGCACCTCAGTAGAGAAAGCCGAAAACTGACTATCATGATATAGCGTGAGACTGGTCAACCACTCGATGACTTACCGGAATCTATAGGATTCCTCTGCATTAACGAAGGGCCGTTTCCCGGCCAGGCACATATGCGCCCCGACTTCGAGCGAGCGCAGGCGCCACGAGGGGCTATTTAAGTAGCCTCACTGTCAAGCTCCTGGCTAAGTGAAAGTTTTAAAGCATTATAGTCCGGTTGCCTAGCTCGCTGCGCTATCACCTCCTTTGTAGGACCAAGACGTTGGATTAAGTGTGAAAATGCGCCTTCTGCGAGCACCCCCGCACTATGTGCGTGGGGGCTGAAGCCAACGACTGCCATCTTTGAGATTATATATATATATATATATATATATATATATATATATATATATATATATATCTTAAAACGGCCGCACAGGAGGTGTTTCAAATACTTGAAGGCACAAGTATAAAAGGCTACTACAATTTATCAAAATATTGCTTTACAATTAAATATGCTATTAGAACATAGCATCCTTCGAGCACTGCGTCTCTATTACACGAGCGCCTTCAAGAACTTCCTGAAAATAGTGCCCGGAGCGTACTCGGCTTTTGTTCGAATCTCGGGATGCAACAACGGTGGTCTCCATCTCCGCCCAGTATGTCTTGACACGGGCAAGAGCCATCCGTGCGCTCTCTATACATGCTGACCTCTTCATTGCATTGATATGTGGCACCGCACCAAGGAATTGCTGCACCAAGCTAAAACTCTTCGGCTCCGATCTCCCCGGCCACAGATGACTCATGACGCACTCCATGGCGAGTCCGGACAACCTATTCAGCTCGGCCCATTCAGCCAGACGATCGGCCACTGACAGTGGACGCTCTGGATTGTGGAACTGCGACCAAAAGAGTTTCTCCACTTCGCGATCTCCTTAATCTCGAAAGTGTTCGGTCGCATCAGCAGCACTTGCCGCCAAATCCATATAGGTGTCCGTCGTACTCCACAGCCGGTCCAATGGAGCATGCTTAGGATCACAAAACTTCCTCCGCAGCATAAAGGGCTTTCCAGCCGCGATCTCTCCGGCTTCACGAAGCTCCTCCCTCGCAGCTCTCATCGCAGAGCGAGCATCCTTGGCATCGGCAATGGCCTTCTTCAAGTCCGTGGGTTCCGCCCGATCTTCTTTCTCCAGAAGCTTGCAACGGTCAGCAGCGCTCTTTAGCTTCATGGCCATCTCGGCCATCTCTTTCTTGCTTCGGCAGTGAGCAGCCTGTTCGGCTCTCAGCTCTTCAAGGGCCTTCTCGGCAGCCGCATCACTTTTTCTGGCTTGTTCCTTAGCTCGGGCAAGTTCCGCCCGAAGACTCTCCACGGCGGCCGCACCATCTGCGTCAAGCACACACAATGTAAGATACTGGCATAAAGCTCCTCTTACCAGGTGCCGCCCAAGGAATTACATACCTTGAGCCTCATCAAGCCGCGTGTTGACAAGCGCGATGTCGGCATCTACCACGTCAAGTTGCCGCTTTAGCTCGGCAAAATCATCAGTCCGGCTGGATTCCGGACACTTCGCCACCTACATACAAATGCGACATTTTAGACCTGGGATTATGATCCCCTGCGCGCCGTCACTTTTGACAACGCACAGAGTCTGAGGGGCTACTATCTACATAGGGCGCATCTTATTTACGCGCAACTGTTAGAAAATGTACACTATTTCACGTACCTCAAAACCTATCAGTAAACTTCTGACAGCCTTGTGCAATCCGCTTTCCGCAGACGAAATCCTTTCAATCACCGTGCCCATCAATGCACGGTGCTCCTCTGAGATAGAAGCTCGCCCTAGCAGATTCTTCAGCTCCTCCGACCAAGCATCGGACGGTGCCGGATTCGTCCTATGGCCTCTTTTGAAGGCCGGACGCGGAGAACCTTGGGGGGCCATATGGCTACCTTCCGCCCCTGCCGAATTCGGATAAGCCCTCCGCGACGACACCTCAGGGTCGCCCGCCTCGCTAGGTGGTACAGCAAGGGGAGGCGTCCCGCTCTCCATCATCTCCGGAAGAAGGTCCCCCGAAGACGAGCTCTGCTGAGAAGGGCTGAAGTCCGAGCTACAAGGTAAAATTTCGGTTAATCTTCTCAGATATAAAGCAAGGATTTCTCTCTCAAAAATATAATCTTTCTCTACTTACGGCTCGCTGGAGGGCTAGTCCCCTTGAGGGCATAGTTCGGCCGAGGTATCCTCCGGCGTAGGACCCTCTGACAAGGATTTCCCCCCCGCTTTGAGGCCATAGTCTCCGGGTTTTCAGAGGCAGTCCTCTTCTTCCCCTGGGGAGAGGAATTTTCTGTTCCTCCCTTCCGAACAGCCTCCTTCGAGGAGGTCATAGTTTCCTTGTTCCCTCCCTCACTTTCCCCAAAGGCACAAGCTTCAGCATCCTGACTAGCACGGGATCCGGCCTGGTCTCGGGGAGGGGAGCCGGACACCTGATCAGCTTTGCTTTCGCTATCCACTCCTGTTTAAAAGGACAGCTCTTTTAGGGGCAAGTTTATCACAAATATACGGATAACGAGTCCGGGCACAAGGCTACTTACTTGTGTATCCGGGCGATTGCAGCTCAAACCTGCGTCCTCGGTCAAATCCGGACACATTGCTTGTGATCCGAAGAATAGTTTATACATCTCTGCGGGCGTTGCGCCCATAAAATGCAGGAGAGCTCGTGGTCCCTCCGGATTAAACTCCCACAAACGAAGGGAGCGACGTTTGTCGGGCAGTGTTCGGTGGATCAGCATGACTTGCGTCACTTTGACTAAGCTGAGACCTCTTTCTAAGAGATCCTGATACGGCCCCACAACAAAGACACGGCCTGGGGTGGCCCCCAATCTAGGCCTTTATTGACCCACGACCCTAGCTGCTTCGGGGGACCCGAGCGAAAGGCAGGCGGCGCCACCCACTTGGTGCCCCTGGGAGCGGTGATGTAGAACCACTCTCGTTGCCACAAGCCGAGCTCCTCTTGAAAAGGGCCCTCGGGCCACGGAGCATCAGCCTTCTTACTTATAACAGCGCCTCCGCACTCTGCGTGCCGTCCCTCAATCATCTTCGGCTCTACCTTAAAGGTCTTGAGCCATAATCCGAAGTGAGGAGTAACACGGAGGAATGCTTCACACATGAAGATGAATGAGGAAACATGGAGGATGGACTCCGGAGCTAAGTCGTGAAATTCCAGCCCGTAATAGAACATTAGCCCCCTCACAAAGGGATCCATGGGAAAGCCTAACCCCCGAAGGAAGTGAGACACGAACACCATGCTCTCACCGGGCTGGGGACTGGGAATAGCCTGCCCTTGAGCAGGCAGCCCGTGCGTAATTTCGCCGGTCAAGAACTTGGCCTCTCTCAACTTTAGCACGTCCTCCTCCGTGACGGAGGAGGGCATCCATCGGCCTTAAAGGTTGGAACCGGACATTGTCGAAGGTCCGAAGCGCCTGAAATCTAGAGCCTAGGGTGTTGGAACTCGAGGCGGCGAGCAAACTCGTTTGAGATTGAAAGAAAGGGGTAAGGCCTTGGTCTCTTTATAAGAGGTGGAATACCAAGGGACCTCCCGTAACCGTTTGGGACTCGCCTTTAATCGAGAGAACGTGCTAACGGGCACGATTGGATTACCCACGTCCGTATTGATGAGAATCCCGTAAATAAAGGGGACACGATCTCTGCTTCGACAAGACGTGCCAAGGAAACCGCCTCACGAAACGCGCTGAGTTTGGCTGTAAAAACGATTCGAATAAGGACTTGGCTTTGGTGTGATATCACAGTACAGATACGTCAGCAGATTGGATTTGTGGAAATATTATTCTCTCTACGGTGGTATGTGGAACTTGTTTTGCAGAGCTGGACACGAACCTCGTGTTCAAAATCTTTAATAAAGTATTCGGAGGAGAGACCCGCCTTGCAATGCCGAAGACAAATCTGCGCGCCGGACTCATCGTCATTGAAGCCTGGTTCAGGGGCTACTGAGGGAGTCTTGGATTAGGGGGTATCCGGACAGCCGGACTATAACCTTTGGCCGGACTATTGGACTATGAAGATACAAGATTGAAGACTTCGTCCGGTGTCCGGATGGGACTCTCCTTGGCGTGGAAGGGAAGCTTGGCAATATGGATATGTAGATCTCCTTCCTTGTAACTGACTTTGTGTAACCCTAGCCCCCTCGGTGTCTATATAAACCGGAGGGCTTAGTCCATAGGACACAACAACAACAATCATACCATAGGCTAGCTTCTAGGGTTTAGCCTCTCTGATCTCGTGGTAGATCCACTCTTATACTACCCATATCATCAATATTAATCAAGCAAGAGTAGGGTTTTACCTCCATCGAGAGGGCCCGAACCTGGGTAAACATCGTGTCCCTTGCCTCCTGTTACCATCCGCCTAGACGCACAGTTCGGGACCCCCTACCCGAGATCCGCCGGTTTTGACACCGACAAGTAGCATCACTCCAGACAAAGTGATATGTCTTCTTCATCATCTGTTACAGAGGGATAGCCTTCTCACCCAACCGGCTTAAGGCTGCAATATGACCCGCCAAGCGTTGAACATCATTGATACACGTCGGCTTAGCCAGAGAGGTGATAGCCTTTATCTTCTCCGGATTAGCTTCAATACCCCGTTCTGAAACCAAGAAACCCAAAAGCTTACCGGCAGGTACACCAAAAACACACTTGGCCGGGTTAAGCATCATCTTATAAACTCGAAGACTGTGAAAGGTCTCCTTCATATCATCAATTAGGGTCTCCTTCTTCTTGGACTCCACCACAATATCATCAACGTAAGCATGAACATTACGCCCGATCTGATCATGAAGGCAATTTTTCGCACACCGTTGGTAAGTCGCCTGGGCGCTCTTGAGCCCAAAAGACATAGACACATAGCAAAAGGCTCCAAACGGAGTGATGAATGATGTATTATCTTGGTCCTTAACTGCCATCTTGATATGATAACCAGAATAAGCATCCAAAAAGCTCAAACGCTCACAACCCGTTGTAGCATCAATAATACGATGGAGAGCAAAAGGATCAGCCGGACAAGCCTTATTTAAGTCTGTGTAGTCCACACACATACGCCAAGTGACGTTCTTCTTAAGCACCAGCATCGTGTTAGCCAACCACTCAGGATAAAAAACATCAACAATAAACCCAGCCACCAAGAGCCGAGCCACTTCTTCATGAATGGCCTTATGCCTCTCTTCATTGAAACGACGAAGGAATTGCTTGACCGGCTTAAACTTTGGATCAATATTAAGAGTGTGCTCAGTGAGTTCCCTCGGTACACCTGGCATATCAGAAGGTTTCCATGCAAAGGTGTCCCAGTTCTCATGGATGAACTCAATGAGCGCGCTTTCCTATTTCGAATCCAAATTATCACTGGTACGGAACTGCTTGCATGAGTCGCCAAGAACAAAGTCAACTAGCTGGGTGTCGTCTTCCAACTTAAATTTCAACAAAGGGACATGCTCTGTGGTTGGCTTCTTCAAAGATGTCATATCCGCCGGGTCAACATTATCCTTGTAAAACTTCAACTCCTCAGTCGCACAAACAGACTCAGCATAAGCAGCATCGCCTTCTTCACACTCCAAGGCTATCTTGCGACTCCCATGCACTGTTATAGTGCCCTTGTGACCCGGCATCTTCAGCTGCAGATAAACATAACAAGACCTTGCCCTGAACTTAGCATAAGCCAGACGCCCAAACAGAGCATGATAAGGGCTCTTGATCCTAACCACTTCAAAGGTCAACGTCTCAGATCTGGAGTCATACTCATCTCCAAAAGCAACCTCCAGAGATATTTTACCAACCGGATATGCCGACTTACCAGGCACCACACCGTGAAAAACAATGTTCGACGGATTAAGATTCTTGTCAGTCAATCCCATGCGACAGAAAGTTTCATAATAAAGGATATTGATGCTGCTGCCTCCATCCATGAGCACCTTGGTGAACTTGTATCCCCCAACCTGAGGTGCCACCACCAGCGCCAAGTGACCCGGATTATCAACCCGGGGCAGGTGATCCTCATGACTCCACGCAATGGGCTTCTCAGACCATCTTAAGTAACGGGGAATCGCCGGCTCAACAGCGTTCACATCCCTTTTATGGAGCTTTTGATCCCTCTTGCATAAACTTGTGGTGAAAACGTGATACTGCCCACTATTCAACTGCTTCGGGTTACTCTGATAACCAGATTGTTGCTGGTGATTCCCCTGATTGTTCTGTTGGCTGTAACCACCCTGATTACCATGGCTTTGAAAACGAGAGTTAGAACCGCCACCACCGTAACCCGGACCGTGAGAGCCGGAACCTGAGCCGTCGCCCGACCCATGATAGTCTTGAAAAAGATTGGAATTTTTGTACTCCTTCATAATGAAGCAATCCTTCTAGTGGTGAGTTTTCAGCTGCCGCTCAAGATCGAAACCTGGCCCCCCAATCCGAGGAGGTGGCTTTCCCTTACGACGATGTCCATTATTCTGTGTATTGTTGTTAGCGAAAAAATCCAAATTATCATCAGCTTTGCGCTTACCGTTGCCTCCCTGACTCGCGGAGTTATGATGGTGCCCCTTGGCATTGCTGCTCTTCTTTCCCTTTCCCGGCTTTTCATCATTAGACTCGGGGTCCTTGGTACTATCAGAGTCGGCATACTTAACTAGAGCCGCCATCAGCTCCCCCATGTCGCTGCAGTGGAGCTTGAGCCGCCCTAGCTTATGCTTAAGGGGCGCAAAATGACAATTCTTCTCCAGCATTAGGACTGCTAAGCCGACATTGATACAATTCGATGAGTGTAGGTTAGTTGAGACCCTGCGCACCCAATGGGTTGCTGACTTGCCCTCTTCTTGGACACGGGAGTCCAGATCCACAATCAACATAGGTTGCTTGCGCATATCTTTGAAATTCTGGATAAACCGGGCTTTTAACTTGGCACATGATCCAATGGACTTGGTTGACAACCCTTCTAACCATGTACGGGCCGTTCCTTCCAACATCATCGTGAAGTACTTAGCATATGCAGCATAGTCAACATCCAACAGCTCCATTGCCATCTCATAACTCTCAACCCACGCTTCCGGGGGTAAGTCAGCTGTGTAGTTAGGCACCTTACGAGGACCCTTAAAATCCTTAGGCAAACGTACGTTACGCAAAGCTGGCACCAAACATGGCACTCCCAAGGCTCTGGAGGTTACCCCTGTCTCCACTGAAGTCGTCGAATAAACCAGAGAACGTTGATGAGCCCCTTGCTGAGCCACTAGATCAGCTTCCCGACGTGCTCTGCCCTGATCCACTAAATGCTGAGCATTAGCACCACCGCACGCGGGGTCATGTCCACGAGGCTGGTTATAGTGTCTATCGCTGCTTGAGACGACTGGTGAGTCAATGTGCCTGCTATAACTTCGGCTCGGGCAAGGGGTTGAGTGAATCCTCTCACGACTGTAAGAATAAGCCTCTGTCGGCGTACTGGGAACCAGGGTACCCAGACTTACCTGTCTGCGGCCCACGTCGCGTTCCTGGTACGGCCCGGTAGGGCCCAACTGATCGACCAACTGCTCAAGACCCTCGCGAGGGGGTCAGCCCTAGCGAGGAGAACGACCAAGACCCCCTCAGGGAGCGGCCTCACCTAGACTGCTCCAGAGGGACAACCAAGACCTCTCCCAAGAGTGGCCTAAGCTAGGCTGCTTCGGGAGGGCGGAGATCTCAAGGCAAGGGTTGCCTCAGGAGAGGCAGTGACCCAAGCCATGACGAACCATGCCAGCGCGCGCCAGCGGGCGCAGTTTCCATATCGGTGCAAAGGAGACCGCACAGGCGTAGGTTCCCGAGGGGGGAGACAAAGGTTTTCCCTTTGGTGCAACAAGACCGAAGACCGCAAGGACGGCAGGAAGGATGTCATCGCCGAGCCAACCACCGCGTCACCGCCTTCCCTCTTTGCAAGCGAAGACCACCTTTTGTCAGGATAGGAGCGTCCTTGTGTTCCCACTCAAATGGCCGTTGTGGGATTCCTTTCCCGCCTAAACATTTCGGGGGAAGAGGACCCTGGACGTCTATATAAGTAGATAGGGTTCCTAGCATAGAAGGAGGGATCAACCAACCCATTGGGACTTAGCATAGCAAAGGAGCAAGAACATCCGCTTCCTTACCCATCTTGAGCTCGCCTCCTGAGCTCAGGAAACCACTATACTTGTTCATACTCGAGCCCTCGGGAGGCTAATCCACTAAAGCAGGACGCAGGGTTTTACATCGCAAGGTGGCCTGAACCTGGGTAAACTCTTGTGTGCTCTACTTGCTTGCTTGCTTGCATTCCATTCTCACCACCAGGAGAAGAGCGAGGCGCTAGGTAGGCGTGTAGTGGGAGAGATCTTCGTCACGCCCCTGTGTTCGAATCTTAAGGGTTTTGCGGAGCCCGAAATCCGATATTTGGCACGCCAGGTAGGGGCGTGTCGAAATCTCGCTTCTCCGACGACCTCGTTTCACCGCCATGGTGGAAACTCGCCGAGCACGCGCCCCCCGCCGCGCCGCCAACGTCGCTCAAACAGCACCCGCGGGTAACGGCGCACCACTCCGCCCCAACTTGCCGGTCGCCAAAGCGGCCACGGACCCAGCCGTTCACGAGTAGCAGGACTCGTCGCTGCCGCTGTCCGTGCGGCGCGAAGGCCGCACGGCGACCCCGTCACCTTCGCCGGCCGCGGCCTCGTCCTCGCTGGTCCACTGTGGGCCGGTCTACCAGCAGCCTGCGCTACTGATGGCGCGGGAGCTCCTACGCTACCGTCCGATGGACGACCTCTACGACGAATGGATCCACCGCATCACCGAGCTCGTCAACGCCGCCGGGGAGGCGCCCACGCTGACCCATTCCTCTCACCCTCCATCTCCCATTGCGGGGAACGAAGACCACAGTGCTCCGCCACCACTTCCACCGCGCGGCGCCGCCAGGGGCTCAGGCGCGAGGCTCCACGGTGCGAACAGCCCCGCAGGGCCCCCGCACACGACGAGGATAGCTGCCAGGTGGTCCTGCGCCCCCAGGCAGAAGCGCGCGTGCTTCCCGCTCAGAAGCACCAGAACCTCACCCCACAGGAGGTGGTGGCGCCCGCACCCCAAGATCCAGCACCACAGGCGCAAGGGGCGCCAGCAATCATGAGCGTGGCTGGATGCCGCGCCCTAGCTCCTGAGCTATGGCGCCTCGTCTGGCCTAGCAAGTTCAAGCCAGACCTGCCTCCGCGTTACGACGGCACCGCCGACCCGGCGGAGTTCCTCCAGCTCTACCAGCTCAGCATCGAGGCGGCGAACGGCACCGAGCAGGTCATGGCGAACTGGTTCCCCATGGCTCTCAAGGACGGTGCGCGCTCCTGGCTCCTGAACCTTCCTCCAGGATCCATCTCTTCTTGGGAGGAGATCCGCGAGCGCTTCATCGCCAACTTCCAAGGTACCCGTGATCGAGCTCCAGCGGCCGCAGACCTACGGCGCGTGAAGCAGCAGCCTGGGGAGACCCTGCAGAAGTACATCCAACGCTTCAACACCGTGCGCCTCAAGATCCCCAGGGTCTCCGACGAGGCCATCATCTCGGCGTTCTCCAACGGTGTCCCCGACGTCAGGATGAAGGAGGAGCTTGCCATCCACAAGGACCTGTGCACGGCCCTTGAGATTTTCAATCTTGCGGCAAAGTGCGCCAGGGCAGAGGAAGGCCGCCTCTCCCTCCTGGAACTGCCTGAGGCGGAAGCCGACGACAAGAAGACCAAGGCCAAGGAAGCAAAGCGCAAGGGACCTGCCGTGCTGGCTGTGGAGCCAGAAGTGAAGCACGGCTGCGGCTACAACGACCCTCCAAGAGACAACCGTCCGTACTATGTCTTCCATGATGTCCATAGCCATAACACCAACGACTGTCGTGGCTACGTCCGCGGAGGAGGCCGTGGCTACGTCCGTGGAGGAGGCCGTGGCGGAGGACGCTGGGACGGCAGGAACTCGCGCCAAGGATGGCGTGATCAGCCTCGTGAAGACCGCTGGCAGGAGCAGCCTCGTGACGCCCCCTGGCGTGACCAGCCTCGTTAGGGTCGCCCTCAAGGCAACGCGGGCCTGCCTCCGCTGCCACCATCGCCAAGAAGGAACGACGACGACCGCCAGGGAGACGAAGCGGGGGGCTTCCAGGAGCCACGCGGGGTCGCGTGCATCCTGGGAGGAGCCCACGCTCCGGCTTCTCACCGCATCTTCAAGAAGTTCGCTCGTGAGGTGAACGTGGCGCTCCCCAGGCCTGACGCCGCGCGCAACCTTAGGTGGGCCAAGCAGATCATCTCCTTCGACCCCAAGAATCAGCTCAGGTGCACCGCCGCACCAGGCACTCTCCCGATGCTCGGCACCCCGACCATCAGTAACGTCCGTGTGACCAAGACCCTCATCAACGGTGGGGCAGGGCTCAACATCCTCTCCGTCCAGATCTTCGAGACTCTTCAAGTACCCTACGATCAGCTGCACCCAACCAAGCCATTTTACGGAGTCACAGATGGCTCCACCCTCCCGATGGGGCAGGTCCGCCTCCCCGTCACCTTCGGCGACTGCGACAACTACCACACCAAGCTCATCGACTTCGACGTCGCCAACATCAACCTCTCGTACAATGCCATCCAAGGGTATCCGTCCCTCTCCAAGTTTATGGCGGCGACCCATCACGGCTACAATGTCCTCAAGATGCCTGGAAGCGGCGGAGTCATCACGATCGCCTGCGATGAGAAGGAAGCAGTACGTTCTCTGGAGCGCGCCTACCAGACTGCGGCGATCGAGAGCTCCGACGGAGACGGAGCCGTATTCGCCCTGATGACCGCCCCCAAGAAGAAGAAGCAACTGCCCGACTCTCAAGCCTCAGGGGCTCCCGACGGCACCACCTCAAGCTCCGCGCCTGCTGACGAGGCACCCTCCGCCCTTGCATAGGGAGGTGCGCCCGGTGCCCATCTCAGGATGGGCTCGGGGGCTCCCCTCAGGAGGACCCTGGACCTGGTCGTGAGGGAGGTGCCTGGGCACCACTCGCGGGCGCGCCCCGCCGTGCGTGGTCATGAGCCCAGCGCTGGGGGCTCAGGACCCCATCGACCAAGCTACCAAGGAACCTTACCCACCTACTCAAGACCCAAGCAACTAGTTTCGCGTCTGCATCGACATCCCGAGCCTCAACACGGCTGCCGCCCAGGGCCTCTTCCAGCCAATGGCGGTCGGCTGGGGGAGGGCCTTCCCCTCTGGTCTCCGCAACGCCGCCGCCACATACCAGCACTTCGTACAACAGGCCGCGGGGGCTTAGGAGGCTCAGCGGCAGGCGGTCCTGACGGAGCAGGACCAGGACCCCCGCGACCGCTGAGAGCCTCCGGAGCCCCTGGGTCTTGGGAGCTCGGCTCTCCTCAGGAGCAACCCGCATGGCTCGTGTCTCCAGCTACCCCAACTCCTCTTCAGCGGCAAGTACCAGGTGATGTCTCAGGTATTCCGTCGAGGGCGCCCCTCGGGCTGCATCATCCTCGAGCTGCCGGGGGCTTACGCCCACAGCTGTCTCTTTTTGTGCATGAATCAGAAGTGGTTGCTTCCTTTTGCATTATCTATATGGTTGGCACCCTCACCGCCACTAAGGTCATGAGCCCTTGTGAGCCCATACTGTAGGGCCGGAAGTATGTCTAGAGGGGGGGGTGATTAGACTACTTGACCAAATAAAAACTTAACCTTTTCCCAATTTTAGTTCTTGGCAGATTTTAGCAACTTTCGGACAAGTCAAGCAATCATCACACAATTCAAGCAAGCATGCAAAGAGTATATAGGCCGCGGAAAGTAAAGCATGCAACTTGTAAGAATGTAAAGGGAAGGGTTTGGAGAATTCAAACGCAATTGGAGAGACGGATGTTTTTCCCGTGGTTCAGATAGGTGGTGCTATCCTACATCCATGTTGATGGAGACTTCAACCCACGAAGGGTAACGGTTGCGCGAGTCCATGGAGGGCTCCACCCACGAAGGGTCCACGAAGAAGCAACCTTGTCAATCCCACCATGGCCATCACCCACGAAGAACTTGCCTCACTAGCGGTAGATCTTCACGAAGTAGGCGATCTCCTTGCCCTTACAAACTCCTTGGTTCAACTCCACAATCTTGTCGGAGGCTCCCAAGTGACACCTAGCCAATCTAGGAGACACCACTCTCCAAGAAGTAACAAATGGTGTGTTGATGACGAACTCCTTGCTCTTGTGCTTCAAATGATAGTCTCCCCAACACTCAAATGTCTCTCATAGGATTAGGATTTGGTAGAAAGAAGATTTGAGTGGAAAGCAACTTGGGGAAGGCTAGAGATCAAGATTCATATGGTAGGAATGGAATATCTTGGTCTCAACAAATGAGTAGGTGGTTCTCTCTCAGAACATATGAGTTGGAAGTGTAGATGTGTTCTGATGGCTCTCTCCACGAGTGAAGAGGAGGTGGAGGGGTATTTATAGCCTCCACAAGAAATCCAACCGTTACACACAATTTACCAATCTCGGTGGGACCGAATCAACAAACTCGATCGGACCGAAATAGTAAACCTAGTGACCGTTAGAGATTTTTGGTGGGACTGACATGCAACTCGGTAGGACCGATACGGTTAGGGTTAGGGCATAACATAATCTCGGTGAGACCGATTACACAAACTCGGTGAGACCGATTTGGTAATTAGCTAACCAGAGAGTTGGTCAGGCAAACTCGGTGGGACCGATTTGCTCTTTCGGTGAGAACGAAAAGTTACAAAAGGGAAACAGAGAGTTTACATTGCAATCTCGGTGGGACCGATCCGCTCTTTCGGTGAGACCGAAAAGTTACGAAAAGGAAACAGAGAAATTGCAATCCCATCTCGGTGAGACCGAGATCCCTATCAGTACAACCGATTTGCTAGGGTTTGGCAGTGGCTTATGACATGTGAAACTCGGTGGCGCCGGATAGAAATAATTGGTAGGACCGAGTTTGGCTTAGGGTTTAGGTCATATGTGGATATGGGAAAGTAGCTGAGGATTTTGGAGCATATCATTAAGCACATGAAGCAAAAGGCTCATTAAGCAACACCTCATCCCTCCTTGATAGTATTGGCTTTTCCTATGGACTCAATGTGATCTTGGATCACTAAAATGTAAAATGAAGAGTCTTGAGCTTTTGAGCTTGAGCCAATCCTTTGTCCTTAGCAGTTTGAGGGTTCCACTTTCACCATCCATGACATGCCAATCATTGAGCTTTCCTGAAATAATTGTCTTGGAATAGCATTAGCTCAATGAGCTATATGTTGTTATGAGTTACCAAAACCACCTAGGGATAGTTGCACTTTCAATCTCTCCCTTTTTGGTAATTGATGACACCATATAGATCGAAGCTTCGACAAATGATGATAAGAATGAATTATATCGTCGCTTTGAGAAGTATGTGATAAGTAAGAGCTCCCCCTAAATTTGTGCATATTTAAAATTTGCTTTGGACTGCAAATGCACAAAGAGTTAGAATCATGGGTTACTCTTCCATGTCACATACATCTTGGTGGAGCGCTCAAAATGATAAGAATGAAATACATGCACTCATCACCAAGAAAAGTGAATGATCACATAAGATAGATAAGATATATCAAGCATGCATAAGTGTAGCTTATGATCAAACACATGATCATCAATGTCTCACAAGCATATCAAAGTATCTCGACCAAAAGCAAACAAAGTTTGAAAAACCACCAAATAAAGCAAAGGAGAATAAAAGCAACACACTCTCTCTCGAAGCCTATGATCTTTACATTTTTCTCCCCCTTTGGCAACAAGTTACTAGAAAATGCATAGTGCTAGATCGACACTCAGGCTTGATCTTCTGGTGGTGGTGGAGTCTGGATCACTCCAAGGACGAAGGCTTCTGTAGACATGGTTGGAGCTGGAGCTGAAGTAGATGCTGGAGCTGGTTGGGCTGGTGTTGTGGCTGGAGCTGAGGTGGTGGCTCTTGTGTCAGGAACTGGCACTGCAGACGACCTCTGGGCTCGTGGCACTCTGGCAAATGCATTAGTGGTAGTCTTCCCTTTCCTCTCCTGCATGTCATCTTGAAGTTGCTCCACTGCAGACTGGATTTCTGTCACTTTGACATCCAAGTCATAGAACTTTTGTTCTACGATCCTCTATAAGCTCTCCCGATTCTGAGTGAGGGTGGCCAGTCCTTTCTCTATCCTCAGGGTGGATGCAATCAAGTAACTGAGCTGCTCTTGCTTGGTTTTCAAGAAGTATTCAGATGCCTCCTCTTGAGTTGGCATCTTTGCAGCTCTCTCCTTCCTTGCCTTCTCCTTCTGTGCTTGTGCATGGGCTGAAGATGGTTCATCCTTGTTCATCACAACATCATTATCTTCAAAATCTGGATGAATAGGCAAATGTTCCTTGTCCAAGAGGTATATGCCTGTGCCCATCTTGGAGTTAATCAGCTCCTGGATCTGAGGGGCATATCCACAGCTCCTCTTCTGGTCTGCTGCAGTCCTCTTGATTGTTTCTACCATGAGGCTCGTGACTTCAAAGATATGAAGCAAGTTGATTGCATGGCCTCTGATCATCTTGTGATCACCTGACTTGGGCAACAAGGTGTGCCTCAGTATCCAATTGATGGTTGGCAATCCTGACAGAAGATAATGTACTGATCCAAACTTGAAAGTGTCAAGTGCCTTGTTTGGGATCTCCTTGTACATGTTGGACATAGAGTTGTGGTCCATCTTCTTCTTGGCATAAATATCTAGGTCATCCTCATGCTCCTCTGGGGCATTGATGAGCTGTGCCCACTCAGCAATTGTTGATTGGTACCTCGTACCTTCAGACATCCATACAATTCTGCCATCTGGATAAAAGTGTGGTGTGGAGTAGAACTGCATGATCAGCTCTTCATTCCACTTTATGAGCTTCTGCCCAACAAAGTCAGCTACTCCACATGCCTTGAAGCTGTCTTGCACTCCAGGATAGTGCTCTTCATTGTCCTTGATGTATTCCTAGTCGACCCATCTCGTGTCACAAACAATGGGCTTCTTATCCAATAAGACTGTCTCATAGAAGTCCTGTTGTTCCTTAGTGTGGAACCTGTAGTCAACAGCAGTTCTCCTCCTGGTAGCATATGGATCTTATGCTCTCCACTTTCTCAGCCCTGAGTCTCTTCTGGTCTTCATATCCTCAGCCACAGGATGAGTATCATTGTGGTCTGGGATCTTGGGCTTCAACTTTCTGAGAACTTGGCCTTCCTCTTCTTCTGCAGTGTCAGGCACTGGGGCCTTGTTCTTTTCAGCAGCTGGGATGCTCCTTGTATTCCTCTTTGGAGCTGTCTTGGCCTTTGATGCAGTCTTGGGTGCTTCCTTGGGCTTGGATACCGTAGCCCCTGATTTGATTGCATCACCCATTAGCTTGGGTGCCTTAGGTGCTGGTGCAGCAACCTCTTCTTCTTCTTCTTCCTCATCAAAAGAATGTTGTTCAAATTCAGCCAAGGGATCAACTTTCTTGCACCATCTGCCTCTTTTCCTTTCCTTCTTCCCTTCAGCAGCAACTGCCTCTTTGGGTGCAGGCTTCTCAGGAATCTTTGTTGAGGCTCTGGCCTTTGGCATAGGCTGCCTGCCTGCTGACCTTTTAATTTTCATCCCTGGCTTGATGGCTGCAGCTGATCCATACTCCTTCTTAAGCACAACTTTCTTGGAAGTAGCTTCTTCTTCTGCCACATAGTCCTCATCCTCTGATTCTGAGGTTCTTTTCTTCCTTTGTCTGGTGGCAGCGTTTGGATGGTTACTGGGAGTGCTCCTGCTGCCTTCATCTGAATAACTGGAGGGACTAGTGCCCTCACTCATGTGCACTGGATGTTCTGACATGTTCTGGCTGTCACTCTGATCTGACATGATGAACAAGCTGACTGCTGACCCTGTGAATAGTTTATAGATGAGGTAGAGTGGATAAGCATCACAAACTGCAGAGATTTTTGCAAAAGAATGATTCAAAATCTTAGTTTTAGTTTCCCACAGAAATCATTTCGGATCTACCGATTTTTAAACTCGGTGATACCGAAGCAGTTTTGGAACCTAAACTAGTGAACTCGGCCAGACCGAGTCACAGTTCGGTGGCACCGAGACTGCTAGGGTTTCACAAAGTTCCAAAATCGGTCACACCGATTAGCAATACTCGGTCAGACCGAGTCTCACTTGTGCAATGGCATGAGCCAAATCGGTGGGACCGAGTTTTTCAACTCGGTGGGTCCGAGATGGTTTCGGCGAAAACCTAACCCTAAAATTTCGAATCAAACCTATTCTACGAATCGCATTGACTGGATTGGAGTGTTTCAAACGTGGCTAGAGACAATATGATCACAATGTGCTAGGAATCGGATTGGGGAATAGCACAAAGATCGAGTCCATACCCTAGTTCGGCGGAGACTCGCTACGGCGGCAACGGCGGGGTTGAATTCCGTTGACGACGACGGAGACCGGCGACTGGAGGCGGCTGGCGGCGAGGAGACGATACGGAGACCACATTGGCAGAGCGAGCTATCGCGCGGGCGAAGGGGTTCGGAGAAATTTCCAAATTTTTGCCCGTGTCTATATATAGCCCGACCCTGTCGGTGTGACCGAGTGGAACAACTCGGTGGCACCGAGATGCAAAGCTGTGGACAGTTATTGCAACTCGGTGTGACCGAAAGGTTCAAATCGGTTGCACCGAGATCGAAAACATAGATCAACTTAATGATCTCGGTAAGACCGAAAGTGGGGTATCGGTCAGACCGAGAATCACAAAGAGGTTTTGGAAGTTTAAGTCTATGACGAATCGGGGATTCTGAGTGCTCCTCACACATAGTGGTTTGAATCTGACTTGATCAATTTTGTGATGTAGCATGAATAGAGTTTGAGACGAGAAAAGCATAGATAGCTAGAGGACGTTCTTAGGCATTCTTGTCCATCCACTTGGAAAAAGAAAAATAAAGCCAAACAATCAAAACAACAAGTGGATGTCCTCGAATGAGTAAAATATGCAACCAATATGCTCACACAATAAAATGGCAATTGAAATATGTGACAAAGCATGCACAACCAATTCTATCATCTATCAAGCAATTGGCGATGACTAGGTCATCTATATATGAGTATATTGACTTAGGAGTCAAATGAGAACACTTGATCATAGGTCATACTCATCGTTTAAGCTCAAGTGGGGTTACCACTTTTACATAAAGCATTGTTGTGTTCACATCATTAGAGTTGCTTTAGCTCAAGTCTTAGAGTAAAGCTCCCCCTAGATGTGATATCCCCCCTAAGAGGGATGAACTAACCTTGGGTTTTGTCGATGATGACTTCATGTAGATGTTAAAGATGTGGATGCTCAATGTTGATGTAGATCACTTGGAGCTATCCTTTTGAGTGAATTGTACTTTCAATACCTACATGGGTTAGTCCCACAAGGAACAAACAAGGATATCCATAGACATAGAGTGATGCACACACAAGATGATGTCCATGAAAACTTTTAGGTTACCTTGTCCCTTGACTTACCAACATGAGGGTTTGTGACTCCTTGAACTAGTGCAAGATGTGGAAGTTGATTGCACTTGTTCTTTCCAAAACGATAAGGGTGAAGTATGTTGGCGGAGTCACCCTCAAGAACTCTCTAGTTCTTCTTCTTTTGGATCCACACCATCTTGATCGGAATCCTTGGAGTTGTATTCATACTTGATGAAGTGGAACTTGAAGTAGTCTTGGGAATCCACTTGACTAAGGTCTTAGGATCTTCTTCAAATGTATCAATTTCCTCTTGAAGCTTGTCCTTGCCTTTTTGCTTGTAGTCTTGTGGTGGAAGATCATCGTGAGCTTGTGTCCCCTTGAAAGAAGTAGGATCCCACTTCTCTTGTTGTGGAACAAACTTTGTCTTGGGGTATTGATCTTCTTCCCACTCAACTCCATTGGCATTGAAATCTCGTTCAAAACCAACACCATGATTCTTCCAGTGCCTTCCTTGCTTGCGTACAATTTCCTCGAATTGCTTACTTCCGGCAAGGCTTTTGTACACTCCTTTCTCTATAATTCCCTTCAATAAGCTATTTTCTTGCTCAAGTGTAACTTGGCTAAGAGAATCATTAGTGGAATCAAGAGAACTACTAGCAGCAACAACATTGGATTTAACATGATCATTTTTACTACTAGAGAAAGAATCTTTCTTGTTCTTGTTACTAGACTTGACTTGAGGCATGTAAGTGGATAAGAGTAAACGCTTGGCAATGTAAGAAGAACTTTTCTTGTGGAGATCATCATTGATTGCCTTTAAAAACTCATGCTCTTGTTCAAGATTGAGCTTTTCAAAGCGTTACTTCTCATGAGATTTTAAAAGTTCTCGATGATCTTCGAAGATAGTTTCATGAGCTAACTTAAGAGTGTTTAGTTCTTTAGTTAGAGCCTCAATTTTCTCCTTATCATTGTCATTCATTTTAGCATGATTTATTGACGTTTCATCATAGTATTTATCACTAGAGTTGTCAACAAGTAAATCATCATCACCTAACAAGTCATCTTCATCACTATTAAAATCAACATACTCAAGGTGTGTTACCTTAGGACCTTTGGCCATGAAGCATCTTCCAATTCCTTCATTTGGTGAGCCAAATATGTCGTAGGAGTTGGTTGACACAAGTGCTAGACCGGCAACACCTTCATCTTGAGTATATTCGGAGTCGGAGTGATAACTTCTCTCGGAGTGGTTGTCGGAGTCGGAGCCGGATACCCATTCACCAACATGAGCTTGATGTCTTCGTTTTGTGTAGCTCCTTGATGATTTTTCCTTTCTTTCCGAATCCTTGCTTCTCCGTGAGTATCTTCGTTCATAACAATCATCTCTACTCCTTCTCTCTCTTGAAGGTGATTCTTCTCTTTTGCTTCTTCTTTTTGGAGAATCTTCTCTTCTTTTGTAGGGAGACGTACACTCAATGGAATAGTGTCCGGGTCTTCCACAATTGTAGCAGTTTCGCTCTCGACTAGAAGATCTTTTGTCAATGTAGGACCTTGACTTGGAGCTTCTATATTTGCTTCTACTCTTGTAGAACTTGTTGAAGTTCTTCACCATTAAGCTCAATTCCTCGTTGAAGTTTTGTTTCTCACTTGATGATGTGGGGGCTTCACATGAGGCTTTGTAAGCACCACTTGATTTGTTGTGAAGTTCTTCTTTATCCTTGAGTGACATCTCATGAGCAACAATTCTTCCAATGACCTCAGTTGGCTTGAGATCTTTGTAATTGGGCATCATTTGGATCAATGTGCACACGGTATCATATTTTCCATCCAAGGCTCTTAGGACCTTCTTGATTATGAATCTATCGGTCATCTCTTCACTCCCTAAGCCGGCAATCTCATTTGTGATGAGAGCAAGCCTAGAGTACATTTCAGCGACACCTTCGCCATCCTTCAGTTTGAACTTGTCAAGTTGACTTTGAAGCACATCCAATTTGGATTCCTTGACGGAGTCAGTACCTTCGTGCATATCAATCAAAGTATCCCAAATTTGCTTTGCATTCTCAAGACGGCTGATTTTGTTGAATTCTTCGGGGCACAATCCGTTGAAGAGAATATCACAAGCTTGAGCATTGTATTGCAGCATCTTCAACTCATCCTTGGTAGCTTCACGGTTTGGTTCTTTCCCATCAAAGAAGTCACCTTGCAAACCAACACACACAATAGCCCAAACGGCGGGGTTATGTCCGAGAATATGCATTTTCATTTTATGCTTCCAACTAGCAAAATTAGTACCATCAAAGTAAGGACCTCTACGGTGATAATTTCCCTCGCTAGACGCCATACTCTCCTAGGTTGTGAAACCAAGGCTATGACCACCAAAAGCTATGGAAATCAAAGCAAATGGAGACCAAGGATCTTATACCACTTGTAGGATCGAAAGTATGTCTAGAGGGGGGGGGGTGATTAGACTACTTGACCAAATAAAAACTTAACCTTTTCCCAATTTTAGTTCTTGGCAGATTTTAGCAACTTTCGGACAAGTCAAGCAATCATCACACAATTCAAGCAAGCATGCAAAGAGTATATAGGCCACGGAAAGTAAAGCATGCAACTTGCAAGAATGTAAAGGGAAGGGTTTGGAGAATTCAAACGCAATTGGAGAGACGGATGTTTTTCCCGTGGTTCAGATAGGTGGTGCTATCCTACATCCACGTTGATGGAGACTTCAACCCACAAAGGGTAACGGTTGCGCGAGTCCATGGAGGGCTCCACCCATGAAGGGTCCACGAAGAAGCAACCTTGTCTATCCCACCATGGCCATCACCCACGAAGGACTTGCCTCACTAGCGGTAGATCTTCACGAAGTAGGCGATCTCCTTGCCCTTACAAACTCCTTGGTTCAACTCCACAATCTTGTCGGAGGCTCCCAAGTGACACCTAGCCAATCTAGGAGACACCACTCTCCAAGAAGTAACAAATGGTGTGTTGATGACGAACTCCTTGCTCTTGTGCTTCAAATGATAGTCTCCCCAACACTCAAATGTCTCTCATAGGATTAGGATTTGGTAGAAAGAAGATTTGAGTGGAAAGCAACTTGGGGAAGGCTAGAGATCAAGATTCATATGGTAGGAATGGAATATCTTGGTCTCAACACATGAGTAGGTGGTTCTCTCTCAGAACATATGAGTTGGAAGTGTAGATGTGTTCTGATGGCTCTCTCCACGAGTGAAGAGGAGGTGGAGGGGTATTTATAGCCTCCACATGAAATCCAACCGTTACACACAATTTACCAATCTCGGTGGGACCGAATCAACAAACTCGATCGGACCGAAATAGTAAACCTAGTGACCGTTAGAGATTTTTGGTGGGACTGACATGCAACTTGGTAGGACCGATACGGTTAGGGTTAGGGCATAACGTAATCTCGGTGAGACCGATTACACAAACTCGGTGAGACCGATTTGGTAATTAGCTAACCAGAGAGTTGGTCAGGCAAACTCGGTGGGACCGATTTGCTCTTTCGGTGAGACCGAAATGTTACAGAAGGGAAACAGAGAGTTTACATTGCAATCTCGGTGGGACCGATCCGCTCTTTCGGTGAGACCGAAAAGTTACGAAAAGGAAACAAAGAAATTGCAATCCCATCTCGGTGAGACCGAGATCCCTATCGGTACAACCGATTTTCTAGGGTTTGGCAGTGGCTTATGACATGTGAAACTCGGTGGCGCCGGATAGAAATAATCGGTAGGACCGAGTTTGGCTTAGGGTTTATGTCATATGTGGATATGGGAAAGTAGCTGAGGATTTTGGAGCATATCATTAAGCACATGAAGCAAAAGGCTCATTAAGCAACACCTCATCCCTCCTTGATAGTATTGGCTTTTCCTATGGAATCAATGTGATCTTGGATCACTAAAAGGTAAAATGAAGAGTCTTGAGCTTTTGAGCTTGAGCCAATCCTTTGTCCTTAGCAGTTTGAGGGATCCACTTTCACCATCCATGCCATGCCAATCATTGAGCTTTCCTGAAATAATTGTCTTGGAATAGCATTAGCTCAATGAGCTATATGTTGTTATGAATTACCAAAACCACCTAGGGATAGTTGCACTTTCAATCTCCCCCTTTTTGGTAATTGATGACAACATATAGATCAAAGCTTCGACAAAAGATGATAAGAATGAATTATATCGTCGCTTTGAGATGTATGTGATAAGTAAGAGCTCCCCCTAAATTTGTGCATATTTAAAATTTGCTTTGGACTGCAAATGCACAAAGAGTTAGAATCATGGGTTACTCTTCCATGTCACATACATCTTGGTGGAGCGCTCAAAATGATAAGAATGAAATACATGCACTCATCACCTAGAAAAGTGAATGATCACATAAGATAGATAAGATATATCAAGCATGCATAAGCGTAGCTTATGATCAAACACATGATCATCAATGTCTCACAAGCATATCAAAGTATCTCGACCAAAAGCAAACAAAGTTTGAAAAACCACCAAATAAAGCAAGAGAGAATAAAAGCAACACACTCTCTCTCGAAGCCTATGATCTATACATTTTTCTCCCCCTTTGGCAACAAGTTACCAAAAAGTTACTAGAAAATGCATAGTGCTAGATCGACACTCAGGCTTGATCTTCTGGTGGTGGTGGAGTCTGGATCACTCCAAGGACGAAGGCTTCTGTAGACATGGTTGGAGCTGGAGCTGAAGTAGATGCTGGAGCTGGTTGGGCTGGTGTTGTGGCTGGAGCTGAGGTGGTGGCTCTTGTGTCAGGAACTGGCACTGCAGACGACCTCTGGGCTCGTGGCACTCTGGCAAATGCATCAGTGGTAGTCTTCCCTTTCCTCTCCTGCATGTCATCTTGAAGTTGCTCCACTGCAGACTGGATTTCTGTCACTTTGACATCCAAGTCATAGAACTTTTGTTCTACGATCCTCTCTAAGCTCTCCCGATTCTGAGTGAGGGTGGCCAGTCCTTTCTCTATCCTCAGGGTGGATGCAATCAAGTAACTGAGCTGCTCTTGCTTGGTTTTCAAGAAGTATTCAGATGCCTCCTCTTGAGTTGGCATCTTTGCAGCTTTCCCCTTCCTTGCCTTCTCCTTCTGTGCTTGTGCATGGGCTGAAGATGGTTCATCCTTGTTCATCACAACTTCATTATCTTCAAAATCTGGATGAATAGGCAAATGTTCCTTGTCCAAGAGGTATATGCCTGTGCCCATCTTGGAGTTAATCAGCTCCTGGATCTGAGGGGCATATCCACAGCTCCTCTTCTGGTCTGCTGCAGTCCTCTTGATTGTTTCTACCATGAGGCTCGTGACTTTGAATTTCTGTGGTACATCAAAGATATGAAGCAAGTTGATTGCATGGCCTCTAATCATCTTGTGATCACCTGACTTGGGCAACAAGGTGTGCCTCAGTATCCAATTGATGGTTGGCAATCCTGACAGAAGATAATGTACTGATCCAAACTTGAAAGTGTCAAGTGCCTTGTTTGGGATCTCCTTGTACATGTTGGACATAGAGTTGTGGTCCATCTTCTTCTTGGCATAAATATCTAGGTCATCCTCATGCCCCTCTGGGGCATTGATGAGCTGTGCCCACTCAGCAATTGTTGATTGGTACCTCGTACCTTTAGACATCCATACAATTCTGCCATCTGGATAAAAGTGTGCTGTGGAGTAGAACTGCATGATCAGCTCTTCATTCCACTTTATGAGCTTCTGCCCAACAAAGTCAGCTACTCCACATGCCTTGAAGCTGTCTTGCACTCCAGGATAGTGCTCTTCATTGTCCTTGATGTATTCCCAGTCGACCCATCTCATGTCACAAACAATGGGCTTCTTATCCAATAAGACTGTCTCATAGAAGTCCTGTTGTTCCTTAGTGTGGAACCTGTAGTCAACAGCAGTTCTCCTCCTGGTAGCATATGGATCTTCTGCTCTCCACTTTCTCAGCCCTGAGTCTCTTCTGATCTTCATATCCTCAGCCACAGGATGAGTATCATTGTGGTCTGGGATCTTGGGCTTCAACTTTCTGAGAACTTGGCCTTCCTCTTCTTCTGTAGTGTCAGGCATTGGGGCCTTGTTCTTTTCAGCAGCTGGGATGCTCCTTGTATTCCTCTTTGGAGCTGTCTTGGCCTTTGATGCAGTCTTGGGTGCTTCCTTGGGCTTGGATACCGTAGCCCCTGATTTGATTGCATCACCCATTAGCTTGGGTGCCTTAGGTGCTGGTGTAGCAACCTCTTCTTCTTCTTCCTCATCAGAAGAATGTTGTTCAAATTCAGCCAAGGGATCAACTTTCTTGCACCATCTGCCTCTTTTCCTTTCCTTCTTCCCTTCAGCAGCAACTGCCTCTTTGGGTACAGGCTTCTCAGGAATCTTTGTTGAGGCTCTGGCCTTTGGCATAGGCTGCCTGCCTGCTGACCTTTTGATTTTCATCCCTAGCTTGATGGCTGCAGCTGAGCCATACTCCTTCTTAAGCACAACTTTCTTGGAAGTAGCTTCTTCTTCTGCCACATAGTCCTCATCCTCTGATTCTGAGGTTCTTTTCTTCCTTTGTCTGGTGGCAGCTTTTGGCAGGTTACTGGGAGTGCTCCTGCTGCCTTCATCTGAATAACTGGAGGGACTAGTGCCCTCACTCATGTGCACTGGCTGTTCTGACATGTTCTGGCTGTCACTCTGATCTGACATGATGAACAAGCTGACTGCTGACCCTGTGAATAGTTTATAGATGAGGTAGAGTGGATAAGCATCACAAAATGCAGAGATTTTTGCAAAAGAATGATTCAAAATATTTGTTTTAGTTTCCCATAGAAATCATTTAGGATCTACCGATTTTTAAACTCGGTGATACCGAAGCAGTTTTGGAACCTAAACTAGTGAACTCGGTCAGACCGAGTCACAGTTCGGTGGCACCGAGACTGCTAGGGTTTCACAAAGTTCCAAAATCGGTCACACCGATTAGCAATACTCGGTCAAACCGAGTCTCACTTGTGCAATGGCATGAGCCAAATCGGTGGGACCGAGTTTTTCAACTCGGTGGGTCCGAGATGGTTTTGGCGAAAACCTAACCCTAAAATTTCGAATCAAACCTATTCTACGAATCGCATTGACTGGATTGGAGTGTTTCAAACATGGCTAGAAACAATATGATCACAATGTGCTAGGAATCGGATTGGGGAATAGCACAAAGATCGAGTCCATACCCTAGTTCGGCGGAGACTCGCTACGGCGGCAACGGCGGGGTTGAATTCTGTTGACGGCGACGGAGACCAGCGACTGGAGGCGGCTGGCGGCGAGGAGACGATCCGGAGACCATGTTGGCAGAGCGAGCTATCGCGCAGGCGAAGGGGTTCGGAGAAATTTCCAAATTTTTGCCCGTGTCTATATATAGCCCGACCCTGTCGGTGTGACCGAGTGGAACAACTCGGTGGCACCGAGATGCAAAGCTGTGGACAGTTATTGCAACTCAGTGTGACCGAAAGGTTCAAATCGGTTGCACCGAGATCGAAAACATAGATCAACTTAATGATCTCGGTAAGACCGAAAGTGGGGTATCGGTCAGACCGAGAATCACAAAGAGGTTTTGGAAGTTTAAGTCTATGACGAATCGGGGACTCTGAGTGCTCCTCACACAGACTGGTTCAAATCTGACTTGATCAATTTTGTGATGTAGCATGAATAGAGTTTGAGACGAGAAAAGCATAGATAGCTAGAGGAGGTTCTTAGGCATTCTTGTCCATCCACTTGGAAAAAGAAAAATAAAGCCAAACAATCAAAACAACAAGTGGATGTCCTCGATTGAGTAAAATATGCAACCAACATGCTCACACAATAAAATGGCAATTG
Source organism: Aegilops umbellulata (assembly GCA_032464435.1). NCBI lineage: Eukaryota > Viridiplantae > Streptophyta > Magnoliopsida > Poales > Poaceae > Aegilops > Aegilops umbellulata. The sequence continues at coordinate 621,256,391 of CP136057.1, forward strand.
AAATATGTGACAAAGCATGCACAACCAATTCTAGCATCTATCAAGCAATTGGCGATGACTAGGTTATCTATATATGAGTATATTGACTAAGGAGTCAAATGAGAACACTTGATCATAGGTCATACTCATCGTTTAAGCTCAAGTGGGGTTACCACTTTTACATAAAGCATTGTTGTGTTCACATCATTAGAGTTGCTTTAGCTCAAGTCTTAGAGTAAAGCTCCCCCTAGATGTGATATCCCCCCTAAGAGGGAGGAACTAACCTTAGGTTTTGTCGATGATGACTTCATGTAGATGTTGAAGATGTGGATGCTCAATGTTGATGTAGATCACTTGGAGCTATCCTTTTGAGTGAATTGCACTTTCAATACCTACATGGGTTGGTCCCACAAGGAACAAACAAGGATATCCATAGACATAGAGTGATGCACACACAATATGATGTCCATGAAAACTTTTAGGTTACCTTGTCCCTTGACTTACCAACATGAGGGTTTGTGACTCCTTGAACTAGTGCAAGATGTGGAAGTTGATTGCACTTGTTCTTTCCAAAACGATAAGGGTGAAGTATGTTGGCGGAGTCACCCTCAAGAACTCTCTAGTTCTTCTTCTTTTGGATCCACACCATCTTGATCGGAATCCTTGGAGTTGTATTCATACTTGATGAAGTGGAACTTGAAGTAGTCTTGGGAATCCACTTGACTAAGGTCTTAGGATCTTCTTCAAATGTATCAATTTCCTCTTGAAGCTTGTCCTTGCCTTTTTGCTTGTAGTCTTGTGGTGGAAGATCATCGTGAGCTTGTGTCCCCTTGAAAGAAGTAGGATCCCACTTCTCTTGTTGTGGAACAAACTTTGTCTTGGGGTATTGATCTTCTTCCCACTCAACTCCATTGACACTGAACTTTCGTTCGAAACCAACACCATGATTCTTCCGGTGCCTTCCTTGCTTGCGTACAATTTCCTCGAATTGCTTACTTCCGGCAAGGCTTTTGTACACTCCTTTCTCTATAATTCCCTTCAATAAGCTATTTTCTTGCTCAAGTGTAACTTGGCTAAGAGAATCATTAGTGGAATCAAGAGAACTACTAGAAGCAACAACATTGGATTTAACATGATCATTGTTACTACTAGAGAAAGAATCTTTCTTGTTCTTGTTACTAGACTTGACTTGAGGCATGTAAGTGGATAAGAGTAAACGCTTGGCAATGTAAGAAGAACTTTTCTTGCGGAGATCATCATTGATTGCCTTTAAAAACTCATGCTCTTGTTCAAGATTGAGCTTTTCAAAGCGTAACTTCTCATGAGATTTTAAAAGTTCTCGATGATCTTCGAAGATGGTTTCATGAGCTAACTTAAGAGTGCTTAGTTCTTTAGTTAGAGCCTCAATTTTCTCCTTATCATTGTCATTCATTTTAGCATGATTTATTGACGTTTCATCATAGTATTTATCACTAGAGTTGTCAACAAGTAAATCATCATCACCTAACAAGTCATCTTCATCACTATTAAAATCAACATACTCAGGGTGTGTTACCTTAGGACCTTTGGCCATGAAGCATCTTCCAATTCCTTCATTTGGTGAGTCAAATATGTCGTAGGAGTTGGTTGACACAAGTGCTAGACCGGCAACACCTTCATCTTGAGTATATTCGGAGTCGGAGTGATAACTTCTCTCGGAGTGGTTGTCGGAGTCGGAGCCGGATACCCATTCACCAACATGAGCTTGATGTCTTCGTTTTGTGTAGCTCCTTGATGATTTTTGCTTTCTTTCCGAATCCTTGCTTCTCCGTGAGTATCTTCGTCCATAACGATCATCTCTACTCCTTCTCTCTCTTGATGGTGATTCTTCTCTTTTGCTTCTTCTTTTTGGACAATCTTCTCTTCTTTTGTAGGGAGCCGTACACTCAATGGAATAGTGTGCGGGTCTCCCACAATTGTAGTAGTTTCACTCTCGACTAGAAGATCTTTTGTCAATGTAGGACCTTGACTTGGAGCTTCCATCTTTGCTTCTACTCTTGTAGAACTTGTTGAAGTTCTTCACCATTAAGCTCAATTCCTCGTTGAAGTTTTGTTTCTCACTTGATGATGTGGGGGCTTCACATGAGGCTTTGTAAGCACCACTTGATTTGTTGTGAAGTTCTTCTTTATCCTTGAGTGACATCTCATGAGCAACAATTCTTCCAATGACCTCCGTTGGCTTGAGATCTTTGTAATTGGGCATCATTTGGATCAATGTGCACACAGTATCATATTTTCCATCAAAGGCTCTTAGGATCTTCTTGATGATGAATCTATCGGTCATCTCTTCACTCCCTAAGCCGGCAATCTCATTTGTGATGAGAGCAAGCCTAGAGTACATTTCAGCGACACCTTCACCATCCTTCATTTTGAACTTGTCAAGTGGACTTTGAAGCACATCCAATTTGGATTCCTTGACGAAGTCAGTACCTTCGTGCATATCAATCAAAGTATCCCAAATTTGCTTTGCATTCTCAAGACGGCTGATTTTGTTGAATTCTTCGGGGCATAATCCGTTGAAGAGAATATCACAAGCTTGAGCATTGTATTGCAGCATCTTCAACTCATCCGCGGTAGCTTCACGGTTTGGTTCTTTCCCATCAAAGAAGTCACCTTGCAAACCAACACACACAATAGCCCAAACGGCGGGGTTATGTCCGAGAATATGCATTTTCATTTTATGCTTCCAACTAGCAAAATTAGTAACATCAAAGTAAGGACCTCTACGGTGATAATTTCCCTCGCTAGACGCCATACTCTCCTAGGTTGTGAAACCAAGGCTATGACCACCAAAAGCTATGGAAATCAAAGCAAATGGAGACCAAGGATCTGATACCACTTGTAGGATCGGAAGTATGTCTAGAGGGGGTGATTAGACTACTTGACCAAATAAAAACTTAACCTTTTCCCAATTTTAGTTCTTGGCAGATTTTAGCAACTTTCGGACAAGTCAAGCAATCATCACACAATTCAAGCAAGCATGCAAAGAGTATATAGGCAGCGGAAAGTAAAGCATGCAACTTGCAAGAATGTAAAGGGAAGGGTTTGGAGAATTCAAATGCAATTGGAGAGACGGATGTTTTTCCCGTGGTTCAGATAGGTGGTACTATCCTACATCCATGTTGATGGAGACTTCAACCCACGAAGGGTAACGGTTGCGCGAGTCCATGGAGGGCCATCGCCCACGAAGGACTTGCCTCACTAGCGGTAGATCTTCACGAAGTAGGCGATCTCCTTGCCCTTACAAACTCCTTGGTTCAACTCCACAATCTTGTCGGAGGCTCCCAAGTGACACCTAGCCAATCTAGGAGACACCACTCTCCAAGAAGTAACAAATGGTGTGTTGATGATGAACTCCTCGCTCTTGTGTTTCAAATGATAGTCTCCCCAACACTCAACTCTCTCTCATAGGATTAGGATTTGGTAGAAAGAAGATTTGAGTGGAAAGCAACTTGGGGAAGGCTAGAGATCAAGATTCATATGGTAGAAATGGAATATCTTGGTCTCAACACATGAGTAGGTGGTTCTCTCTCAGAACATATGAGTTGGAAGTGTAGATGTGTTCTGATGGCTCTCTCCACGAGTGAAGAGGAGGTGGAGGGGTATTTATAGCCTCCACACGAAATCCAACCATTACACACAATTTACCAATCTCGGTGGGACCGAATCAACAAACTCGATCGGACCGAAATAGTAAACCTAGTGACCGTTAGAGATTTTTGGTGGGACTGACATGCAACTCGGTAGGACCGATACCGTTAGGGTTAGGGCATAACGTAATCTCGGTGAGACCGATTACATAAATTCGGTGAGACCGATTTGGTAATTAGCTAACCAGAGAGTTGGTCAGGCAAACTCGGTGGGACCGATTTGCTCTTTCGGTGAGACCGAAATGTTACAAAAGGGAAACAGAGAGTTTACATTGCAATCTCGGTGGGACCGATCCGCTCTTTCGGTGAGACCGAAAAGTTACGAAAGTGAAACAGAGAAATTGCAATCCCATCTCGGTGAGACCAAGATCCCTATCGGTACAATCGATTTTCTAGGGTTTGGCAGTGGCTTATGACATGTGAAACTCGGTGGCGCCGGATAGAAATAATCGGTAGGACCGAGTTTGGCTTAGGGTTTAGGTCATATGTGGATATGGGAAAGTAGCTGAGGATTTTGTAGCATATCATTAAGCACATGAAGCAAAAGGCTCATTAAGCAACACCTCATCCCTCCTTGATAGTATTGGCTTTTCCTATGGACTCAATGTGATCTTGGATCACTAAAATTTAGAATGAAGAGTCTTGAGCTTTTGAGCTTGAGCCAATCCTTTGTCCTTAGCAGTTTGAGGGTTCCACTTTCACCATCCATGCCATGCCAATCATTGAGCTTTCCTGAAATAATTGTCTTGGAATAGCATTAGCTCAATGAGCTATATGTTGTTATGAATTACCAAAACCACCTAGGGATAGTTGCCCTTTCAATCTCCCCCTTTTTGGTAATTGATGACAACATATAGATCAAAGCTTCGACAAATGATGATAAGAATGAATTATATCGTCGCTTTGAGAAGTATGTGATAAGTAAGAGCTCCCCCTAAATTTGTGCATATTTAAAATTTGCTTTGGACTGCAAATGCACAAAGGGTTAGAATCATGGGTTACTCTTCCATGTCACATACATCTTGGTGGAGCGCTCAAAATGATAAGAATGAAATACATGCACTCATCACCTAGAAAAGTGAATGATCACATAAGATAGATAAGATATATCAAGCATGCATAAGCGTAGCTTATGATCAAACACATGATCATCAATGTCTCACAAGCATATCAAAGTATCTCGACCAAAAGCAAACAAAGTTTGAAAAACCACCAAATAAAGCAAGAGAGAATAAAAGCAACACACTCTCTCTCGAAGCCTATGATCTATACATTTTTCTCCCCCTTTGGCAACAAGTTACCAAAAAGTTCCTAGAAAATGCATAGTGCTAGATCGACACTCAGGCTTGATCTTCTGGTGGTGGTGGAGTCTGGATCACTCCAAGGACGAAGGCTTCTGTAGACGTGGTTGGAGCTGGAGCTGAAGTAGATGCTGGAGCTGGTTGGGCTGGTGTTGTGGCTGGAGCTGAGGTGGTGGCTCTTGTGTCAGGAACTGGCACTGCAGACGACCTCTGGGCTCGTGGCACTCTGGCAAATGCATCAGTGGTAGTCTTCCCTTTCCTCTCCTGCATGTCATCTTGAAGTTGCTCCACTACAGACTGGATTTCTGTCACTTTGACATCCAAGTCATAGAACTTTTGTTCTACGATCCTCTCTAAGCTCTCCTGATTCTGAGTGAGGGTGGCCAGTCCTTTTTCTATCCTCGGGGTGGATGCAATCAAGTAACTGAGCTGCTCTTGCTTGGTTTTCAAGAAGTATTCAGATGCCTCCTCTTGAGTTGGCATCTTTGCAGCTTTCTCCTTCCTATGGTCGATAAATCCAGCGGTTGAGCTCTGTCTTACGGGCCGGTCCCGCTAACGTCACCTCCTATGGTCGTTGGTGTTGCGTCCTTCTCATGCAATGCCCTCTAGAGATGCATTCGGCGCAGGTCTAGGCAACCCATCTCTTTTCACATTTTGCAGAAGAAGACTTAGGCGCAACCTGCCTCAGGGTAGGGTCTCGTGAGTAGTGCGTAAGCTCGCGAGAACTTCCTCAGAGTCATTAAACTCGTCCTAAGGAGGGCCCATATACACCCTGGCTGTCCCGCCGTGCAAGCCACGTGTCCGGACGGGCTGTACACGCCCGGGAGTCTCTTCTGGTGGGAGGCTCCCCTCCCACGATCCAGTGGAAGTGCTTAGATCCGCGCTGGTAAGACCGAGGAGCAGTTGTGCCCACGAACCAGTGGAAGCACCAAGCTCCGCGCTGGCCGATACGACCGAGGAGCGCTTATGCCCACACTCCGTGCAAGTGTGGTAGCTCTATGCTCCGTGCTAGTTATAAACAACTGAGGGCGGCCCCCAGCGATCGCACCAACCTCAGGGAGCTTTTTAGCTCACGACGCTCACAGCTTCTCCTTGGAAGGGTATCGCGAGGGGGGCTAGGCACGGGGGCTATGCTCAGGTCATGCCTGGCAGGCGCCACCCTACCAGGTGCCCAGACACCTGGATTTCTCGCGCCCCCATCCTAGACGAAGGCTCATGAGCAAGGTATGGTGCTCGTTCTCCCTCATGAGAGTCGTTCGTACGTCAAGGGGGACCCCTGGGCATCGCGACCCAGGGGCCTCACTAGTCACGTAGCCCCTCACTCCTTGGGCCCGGTGCTCAACGGCGGTCGAGGTATGCGCGGGGCTGGGCCCTGCCATCGCAGAACGCAAACGGGTCGCTTGAGCGTTAAGGGCGACCCCTGGGCATCGTGACCCAGGGGCCTCACTAGTCACGTAGCCCCTCATTCCTTGAGCCTGCCCTGGTGACCCGCAGGGCTCAATGGCGATCAAGGTATGTGCGGGGCTGGGCCCTACCAGCGTAGAGCACTTAAGCAAACATGAATGGAAGCAAGCACGGAAATCACAGAATTCAAAGCCTAGCTATTACAATAAGCTCAAGTTCATCAAACTCAAACAAGTCTCACGCCTCCCCGAGGCACTCGCATTCTCCTCAGTAGGAACAGGTCAGGCATCGCCGGACGCGCCGGCATCAGCTCCGCCTCTTCAGACGCATCAGCAGCAGCCGAAAGGAACGCCTCCACCAGCTCTTTGACCTGCTCCGCCACACACTCAGCAGCCACGCCCCCCAGGCTCGCGGCCAGCGGCTGGGATAGCGTGGCCAAGTCGAAGATGGGGTCACGAAGGAAGAGATGGCCGCACACCTGCGCCAAGGCAGAGTTAAGAAGCGATCGGCCCTTAGTATCAGCTAACTGACCGATTGCAGATGCCACATCACCCAGGGCCTTCACGAGCGCAGCTAGGAGCCCGGCGGCGCCATCCTTCGGGGTGGCCAACGGCTCTTCGAACCCCTCCACGTAGGCGATCCGCAGCAGCCTGCGGGCCTCGAGCTCGAAGGCGACGAGGGCCTCACGGCCCACTGTCACCGTCTTCTCTGAGGCTGCGAGGGCGTCCTCCCTGGCCTTCAGCTCGCCCTCGTGCTTGGCTTGGGACGCCTTGGCTTCCTCGACCTCTGTCTTCAGCTTCTCCAGGCTCGCGCGATCGGTGAGCTGCTCCTTCTGCAACCGCGATGTCTTGGCCTTCTCGCCCTGGAGCTCCTTCTCCAACCTCTCAAGCAACAGGGTGTGCTTTGCGCTCTCCTCACGGAGGGTCTTAAGTTCATCTTCCGCCTCCTGACGACGCTTCTCGGAGGATGTTGCCTGGGCTTCTGCGGTCTCCCGCGCCCATGCAGCCATGGCAGCCTCCTCCCGACCCTCGGCGATGGCCGCCGAAGCCTAACTCCAGGTGGCCTGCACGGACTCCTCCGCTTGTAGCCACCCCAAGAGTAGGCCCAAGTGGGCGTCCACCGCACAGTCATCATCGTCCGGAAAGACAACGTGGAGCTGGTTCAGCGCAGCGAAGGCCGCCTCCAAGGCCTCGGGACCAGACCTCACCTGCTTACGAGGGGGCGCCACCACGACCGCCCGCTCAGCTGAGGGCTCGGGGGCTCTTACCGGATTCTGGGCCGCTCACCTCCTGACCTTAACCATGGCACTGCGACATGGCATACGAGCGATGGTTGAAGCCTGCCTAGGGACTGGGTCTCGCAGGCGTGGGGAACTAAGCTACCGTAGGGACGGAAGAGAAGGAAGGTCTTGCCCTAACAAAGGATCTCATGAGGAACCCGGGTTTACGACGCTTGTTCGACAGCAAAAGAAAGTTGCAAACATTTACTCACCCTCGGGGGGGGGGCATTCATGGTTGCCTCGCAGGGACCAAGCAAAAGAAAACCGCCTCCGGAGGAATGACGCCCGAGCTCCTTCAGCGGCGACGACGGTCGGAGGACGCTGCATCCCTCTGGCGGCGAGGGCGGCGGCTCGGCAGCTCGTAGCTCTCGTTAGAGCTCAAGGCCGTCGCGGGAGAAGCGGAGTGTTGGGGAACGTAGTAATTTCAAAAAAAAATTCCTACGCACACGCAAGATCATGGTGATGCATAGCAACGAGAGGGGAGAGTGTTGTCTACGTACCCTCGTAGACCGAAGCGGAAGCGTTGACACAACGTAGAGGAAGTAGTCGTTCGTTCTCCTCGCGATCCAACCGATCACAGCACCGTTACTCCGGCACCTCCGAGTTCTTGGCACACGTTCAGCTCGATGACGATCCCCGGGCTCCGATCCAGCAAAGCGTCGAGGAAGAGTTCCGTCAGCACGACGGCGTGGTGACGATCTAGATGTGTTACCGGCGCAGGGCTTCGCCTAAGCACTGCAACGATATGATCGAGGTGGAATTTGGTGGAAGGGGGCACCGCACACGGCTAAGGAACGATCCGTAGATCAACTTGTGTGTCTTTGGGGTGCCCCTGCCCCCGTATATAAAGGAGCCAAGGGGGAGGGGCTGGCCGGCCAACTCTGGTGCGCCAGGAGAGTCCTACTCCCTCTGGGAGTAGGATTCCCCCCCCCCCAATCCTAGTTGGACTAGGATTCTCCAAGGGGGAGAGAGAGAGAGAGGGGGCGCCCACCTCTCCTAGTCCTAATAGGACTAGGGGAAGGGGGGAGGCGCGCAGCCCCTAGGGCAGCCCTCTCACCTCTACTCCAAGGCCCATGTTGGCCCATTATGCTCCCGGGGGGTTCCGGTAACCCTCCCGGTATTCCGGTAAAATCCTGATTTCACCTGGAATGCATCCGATGTCCAAACATAGGCTTCCAATATATAATTCTTTATGTCTCGACCATTTCGAGACTCCTCGTCACGTCCATGATCACATCCGGGACTCCGAACTCCTTCGGTACATCAAAATGTATAAACTCATAATAACTGTCATCGTAACGTTAAGCGTGCGGACCCTACGGTTCGAGAACAATGTAGACATGACCGAGACACGTCTCCGGTCAATAACCAATAGCGGGACCTGGATGCCCATATTGGCTCCTACATATTCTACGAAGATCTTTATCGGTCAGACCGCATAACAACATACGTTGTTCCCTTTGTCATCGGTATGTTACTTGCCCGAGATTCGATCGTCGGTATCCAATACCTAGTTCAATCTCGTTACCGGCAAGTCTCTTTACTCGTTCTGTAATACATCATCTCGCAACTAACTCATTGGTTGCAATGCTTGCAAGGCTTTATGTGATGTGCATTACCGAGAAGGCCCTGAGATACCTCTCCGACAATCGGAGTGACAAATCCTAATCTCGAAATACGCCAACCCAACATGTACCTTCGGAGACACCTGTAGAGCACCTTTATAATCACCCAGTTACGTTGTGACGTTTGGTAGCACACAAAGTGTTCCTACGGTAAACGGGAGTTTGCATAATCTCATAGTTAAAGGAACATGTATAAGTCATGGATAAAAGCAATAGCAACATACTAAACGATCGGGTGCTATGCTAATGGAATGGGTCATGTCAATCAGATCATTCAACTAATGATGTGATCTCGTTAATCAAATAACAACTCTTTGTTCATGGTTAGGAAACATAACCATCTTTGATTAATGAGCTAGTCAAGTAGAGGCATACTAGTGACACTCTGTTTGTCTATGTATTCACACATGTATTATGTTTCCAATTAGTACAATTCTAGCATGAATAATAAACATTTATCATGATATAAGGAAATAAATAATAACTTTATTATTGCCTCTAGGGCATATTTCCTTCAGTCTCCCACTTGCACTAGAGTCAATAATCTAGATCACATCACCATGTGATTAACATCAATAGTTCACATCATCATGTGATTAACACCCATAGTTCACATCGCTATGTGACCGACACCCAAAGGGTTTACTAGATTCAGTAATCTAGTTTACATCGCTATGTAATTAACCCAAAGAGTACTAAGGTGTGATCATGTTTTGCTTGTGAGAGAATCTTAGTCAACGGGTCTGCTACATTCAGATCCGCATGTACTTTGCAAATTTCTATGTCAACAATGCTCTGCATGGAGCTACTCTAGCTAATTGCTCCCACTTTCAATATGTATCTAGATTGAGACTTAGAGTCATCTAGATTAGTGTCAAAACTTGCATCGACGTAACCTTTTACGACGAACCCTTTTGTCACATCCATAATCGAGAAACATATCCTTATTTTACTAAGGATAATTTTGACCGATGTCCAGTGATCTACTTCCTAGATTACTATTGTACTCCCTTGCTTAACACAGTGTACGGTATACAATAGATCTGGTACATAGCATGGCATACTTTATAGAATCTATGGCTGAGGCATAGGAAATGACTTTCATTCTCTTTCTATCATCTGCCGTGGTCGGGCTTTGAGTCTTACTCAATTTCACACCTTGTAATACAGGCAAGAACTCTTTCTTTGACTGTTCCATTTTGAACTACTTCAAAAAAATTTCAAGGTATGTACTTATTGAAAAACTTATCAAGCGTCTTGATCTATCTCTATAGATCTTGATGCTCAATATGTAAGCAGCTTCACCGAGGTCCTTCTTTGAAAAACTCCTTTCAAATACTCCTTTATGCTTCATAGAATAATTCTACATTATTTCCGATCAATAATATGTCATTTACATATACTTATCAGAAATGCTGTAGTGCTCCCACTCACTTTCTTGTAAATACAGGCTTCACCGCAAGTCTGTATAAAACTATATGCTTTGATCAACTTATCAAAGCGTATATTCCAACTCCGAGATGCTTGCACCAGTCCATAGATGGATCGCTGGAGCTTGCATATTTTGTTAACACTTTCAGGATTGACAAAACCTTCTAGTTGCATCGTATACAACTCTTCTTTAATAAATCCATTAAGGAATGTAGTTTTGTTTATCCATTTGCCAAATTTCATAAAATGCGGCAATTGCTAACATGATTCGGACAGACTTAAGCATAGATACGAGTGAGAAACTCTCATCGTAGTCAACACCTTGAGCTTGTCGAAAAACCTTTTGCGACAATTCTAGCTTTGTAGATAGTAACACTACTATCAGTGTCCGTCTTCCTCTTGAAGATCCATTTATTTTCTATGGCTTGCCGATCATCGGGCAAATCCATCAAAGTCCATACTTTGTTCTCATACATGGATCATATCTCAGATTTCATGGCCTCAAACCATTTCGCGGAATCTGGGCTCACCATCGCTTCCTCATAGTTCGCAAGTTCATCATGGTCTAGTAACATGACTTCCAGAACAGGATTACCGTACCACTCTGGTGCGGATCTCACTCTGGTTTACTTACGAGATTCGGTAGTAACTTGATCTGAAGTTACATGATCATCATCATTAGCTTCCTCACTAATTGATGTAGTAGTCACAGGAACAGATTTCTGTGATGAACTACTTTCCAATAAGGGAGAAGGTACAATTACCTTATCAAGTTCTACTTTCCTCCCACTCACTTCTTTCGAAAAAAACTCTTTCTCTAGAAAGTTTCCGAACTTAGCAACAAAAGTCTTGCCTTCGGATCTGTGATAGAAGGTGTATCCAACAGTTTCCTTTGGATATCCTATGAAGACACATTTATCCGATTTGGGTTCGAGCTTATTAGGTTGAAGCTTTTTCACATAAGCATCGCAGCCCCAAACTTTAAGAAACGACAGCTTAGGTTTATTGCTAAACCATAGTTCATACGGTGTCGTCTCAACGGATTTAGATGGTGCCCCTTTTAACGTGAATGCAGCTGTCTCTAATGCATGATCCCAAAATGATATTGGTAAATCGGTAAGAAACATCATAGATTGTACTATATCCAATAAAGTACGGTTATGACGTTCGGACACACCATTATGCTGTGGTGTTCCAGGTGGCATGAATTTGTGAAACTATTCCACACGGTTTTAACTGAAGGACAAAACTCGTAACTCAAATATTTTACCTCTGCGATCATATCGTAGAAACTTTTTATTTTCTTGTTACGATGATTATCCACTTCACTCTGAAATTCTTTGAACTTTTCAAACGTTTCAGACTTATGTTTCATTAAGTAGATATACCCATATCTGCTTAAATCATCTGTGAAGTTCTGAAAATAATGATACTTGTCGCGAGCCTTAATATTCATCGGACCACATACATCAGTATGTATGATTTCCAACAAATCTGTTGCTTGCTCCATTGTTCCGGAGAACGGCGTTTCAGTCATCTTGCCCAAGAGGCATGGTTCGCAAGCATCAAGTGATTCATAATCAAGTGATTCCAAAGTCCCATCAGCATGGAGTTTCTTCATGCGCTTTACACCAATATGACCTAAACGGCAGTGCCACACCTAGGTTGCACTATCATTATTAACTTCGCATCTTTTGGTTTCAATATTATGAATATGTGTATCACTACGATCGAGATCCAACAAACCATTTTCGTTGGTGTGTATGACCATAGAAGGTTTTATTCATGTAAACAGAACAACAATTGTTCTCTAACTTAAATGAATAACTGTATTGCAATTAACATGATCAAATCATATTCATGCTCAACGCAAACACCAAATAACACTTATTTAGTTTCAACACTAATCCCGAAAGTATAGGGAGTGTGTGATGATGATCATATCAATCTTGGAACCACTTCCAACACACATCGTCACCTTGCCCTTTAACTAGTCTTTGTTCATTCTGCAACTCCCGTTTCGAGTTACTAATCTTAGCAACTTGAACTAGTACCAAATACTGAGGGGTTGCTATGAATACTAGTAAAGTACACATCAATAACATGTATATCAAATATACTTATGTTCACTTTGCCATCCTTCTTATCCGCCAATCACTTGGGGTAGTTCCGCTTCCAGTGACCAGTCCCTTTGCAGTAGAAGCACTTAGTCTCAGGCTTAGGACCAGACTTGGGCTTTTTCACTTGAGCAGCAACTTGCTTGCCGTTCTTCTTGAAGTTCCCCTTCTTTCCTTTTGCCCTTTTCTTGAAACTAGTGATCTTGTCAACCATCAACACTTGATGTTTTTCTTTGATTTCTACCTTCGCCGATTTTAGCATCGCGAAGAGCTTGGGAATATTTTCCGTTATCCCTTGCATATTATAGTTCATCACGAAGTTCTACTAACTTGGTGATGGTGACTAGAGAATTCTATCAATCACTATATTATCTAGAAGATTAACTCCCACTTGATTCAAGCGATTGTAGTACTCAGACAATCTGAGTACATGCTCACTAGTTGAGCGATTCTCCTCCATCTTCTAGCTATAGAACTTGTTGGAGACTTCATATCTCTCAACTCGGGTATTTGCTTGAAATATTAACTTCAACTCCTGGAACATCTCGTATGGTCCATGACGTTCAAAACGTCTTTGAAGTCCCGATTCTAAGCCGTTTAAGCATGGTGCACTAAACTATTAAGTGGTCATCATATTGAGCTAGCATAACGTTCATAACGTCTGCATCTGCTCCTGCAATAGGTCCGTCACCTAGCGGTGCATCAAGGACATAATTCTTCTGTGCAGCAATGAGGATAAACCTCAGATCACGGATCCAATCCGCATCATTGCTACTAACATTTTTCAACACAATTTTCTCTAGGAACATATCAAAATAAACACAGGGAAGCAACAATGCGAGCTATTGATCTACAACATAGATATGCTAATACTACCAGGACTAAGTTCATGATAAATTAAAGTTCAATTAATCATATTAATTAAGAACTCCCACTTAGATAGACATCCCTCTAATCTTCTAAGTGATCACGTGATCCAAATCAACTAAACCATGTCCGATCATCACGTGAGATGGAGTAGTTTCAATGGTGAACATCACTATGTTGATCATATCTACTATATGATTCACGCTCGACCTTTCGGTCTCCGTGTTCCGAGGCCATATCTGTTATATGCTAGGCTCGTCAAGTTAAACCTGAGTATTCCGCGTGTGCAACTGTTTTGCACCCGTTGTATTTGAACGTAGAGCCTATCACACCCGATCATCACGTGGTGTCTCAGCACGAAGAACTTTCGCAACGGTGCATACTCAGGGAGAACACTTCTTGATAATTTAGTGAGAGATCATCTTATAATGCTACCGTCAATCAAAGCAAGATAAGATGCATAAAAGGATAAACATCACATGCAATCAATATAAGTGATATGATATGGCCATCATCATCTAGTGCTTGTGATCTCCATCTTCGAAGCACCGTCATGATCACCATCGTCACCGGCGCGACACCTTGATCTTCATCGCAGCATCGTTGTCGTCTCGCCAATCTTATACTTCCACGACTATCACTACCGCTTAGTAATAAAGTAAAGCATTACATCGCGATTGCATTGCATACAATAAAGCGACAACCATATGGCTCCTGCCAGTTGCCGATAACTCGGTTACAAAACATGATCATCTCATACAATAAAATTTAGCATCACGTCTTGACCATATCACATCACAACATGCCCTGCAAAAACAAGTTAGACGTCCTCTACTTTGTTGTTGCATGTTTTACGTGGCTGCTACGGGCTTTAAGCAAGAACTCATCTTACCTACGCATCAAAACCACAACGATAGTTTGTCAAATAGACTCCGTTTTAACCTTCTCAAGGACCGGGCGTAGCCACACTCGGTTCAACTAAAGTTGGAGAGACAGTCTTCCGCAAGCCATCTATGTGCAAAGCACGTTGAGGGAACCGGTCTCGCGTAAGCGTACGCGTAAGGTTGGTCCGGATCGTCTCGTCCAACAATACCGCTGAACCAAAGTATGACATGCTGGTAGGCAGTCAGACTTGTATCGTCCACAACTCACTTGTTTTCTACTCGTGCAAATAACATCAAACCATAAAACCTAGGCTCGGATGCCACTGTTGGGGAACATAGTAATTTCAAAAAAAAAATCCTACGCACACGCAAGATCATGGTGATGCATAGCAACGAGAGGGGAGAGTGTTGTCTACGTACCCTCGTAGACCGAAGCGGAAGCGTTGACACAACGTAGAGGAAGTAGTCGTTCGTTCTCCTCGCGATCCAACCGATCACAGCACCGTTACTCCGGCACCTCCGAGTTCTTGGCACACGTTCAGCTCGATGACGATCCCCGGGCTCCGATCCAGCAAAGCGTCGAGGAAGAGTTCCGTCAGCACGAAGGCGTGGTGACGATCTTGATGTGTTACCGGCGCAGGGCTTCGCCTAAGCACTGCAACGATATGATCGAGGTGGAATTTGGTGGAAGGGGGCACCGCACACGGCTAAGGAACGATCCGTAGATCAACTTGTGTGTCTTTGGGGTGCCCCCTGCCCCCGTATATAAAGGAGCCAAGGGGGAGGGGCTGGCCGGCCAACTCTGGTGCGCCAGGAGAGTCCTACTCCCTCTGGGAGTAGGATTCCCCCCCCCCCAATCCTAGTTGGACTAGGATTCTCCAAGGGGGAGAGAGAGAGAGGGGGCGCCCACCTCTCCTAGTCCTAATAGGACTAGGGGAAGGGGGGAGGCGCGCAGCCCCTAGGGCAGCCCTCTCACCTCTACTCCAAGGCCCATGTTGGCCCATTATGCTCCCGGGGGGTTCCGGTAACCCTCCCGGTATTCCGGTAAAATCCTGATTTCACCTGGAATGCATCCGATGTCCAAACATAGGCTTCCAATATATAATTCTTTATGTCTCGACCATTTCGAGACTCCTCGTCACGTCCATGATCACATCCGGGACTCCGAACTCCTTCGGTACATCAAAATGTATAAACTCATAATAACTGTCATCGTAACGTTAAGCGTGCGGACCCTACGGTTCGAGAACAATGTAGACATGACCGAGACACGTCTCCGGTCAATAACCAATAGCGGGACCTGGATGCCCATATTGGCTCCTACATATTCTACGAAGATCTTTATCGGTCAGACCGCATAACAACATACGTTGTTCCCTTTGTCATCGGTATGTTACTTGCCCGAGATTCGATCGTCGGTATCCAATACCTAGTTCAATCTCGTTACCGGCAAGTCTCTTTACTCGTTCTGTAATACATCATCTCGCAACTAACTCATTGGTTGCAATGCTTGCAAGGCTTTATGTGATGTGCATTACCGAGAAGGCCCTGAGATACCTCTCCGACAATCGGAGTGACAAATCCTAATCTCGAAATACGCCAACCCAACATGTACCTTCGGAGACACCTGTAGAGCACCTTTATAATCACCCAGTTACGTTGTGACGTTTGGTAGCACACAAAGTGTTCCTACGGTAAACGGGAGTTTGCATAATCTCATAGTTAAAGGAACATGTATAAGTCATGGATAAAAGCAATAGCAACATACTAAACGATCGGGTGCTATGCTAATGGAATGGGTCATGTCAATTAGATCATTCAACTAATGATGTGATCTCGTTAATCAAATAACAACTCTTTGTTCATGGTTAGGAAACATAACCATCTTTGATTAATGAGCTAGTCAAGTAGAGGCATACTAGTGACACTCTGTTTGTCTATGTATTCACACATGTATTATGTTTCCAATTAATACAATTCTAGCATGAATAATAAACATTTATCATGATATAAGGAAATAAATAATAACTTTATTATTGCCTCTAGGGCATATTTCCTTCACGGAGTTGCCACTAGGGGAGTCGGGGGCGGAGCCAACGGCGAACACTTCGCCCCAGGCCTCGACGCCCAGGCATCACTGGAAATGGTTGTCGGCAAGCCCCTCCTCTTCACTGCATGCTCGTCGCCGGCCATCCTTCCCGAAGACTTTGAAGGTCAGCGAAGCCAGCCCATCCAGCCTGAAGTCAAGAACGTGCCTCCCGGCAGGGACACATGCACGGTGCACCACGTCCCAACCCCAGGTCATGTAGACCTGGCCAGAGGAAATCACCTCCACGTCGGCGTACGAATGGGGGAGACGGCATCCATCATGCCAAAGCTGCATCGTCACTCGTCCATGGGCCGGAAGCACCTCCCTCAGAAACGGGGGGAGGAGGATCCAAGTGTGCGGGGGAGCTCCCACCCACACGATGAACTCACGGACGTCGTCCTCAGCATGGGGCAGCGGCGAGAGGCGTGGCGTCACTCACCTCGCCGGGCGGTCACCTGTGCCGCCCCCGTTGACGTCGCCTGCGCCGCGCACGACCGTCGCCGGGGCGGTCGTGTGAGGTGGAAGCCCTGGTGGTGCCCGCATGCACCACGAGCGAGCATCCGCCGGCCTCTGAGGCGCCCTCGGCGAATCGCGGCGCCTCTTCTTCGGCAGGAGTTGCTCGGGCTCCACCACCGGGCCTTTCCCTTTCTCTGCGATGGAGAACCTGCGAATCGGGGCCATCGGAAAACCCCCGTCGGAGGAAGAGGAACTGGGGTTTTGGCCTGGAACAGCCAAATGAGCGGGGGTGGTGTTTCGTCCCCCGTTTATAGACTGAGAAGGCAAATCGCCAGCCACTCGCGCGCGGGCACGCCGGTTCTGTCGCCCGCGCCAAGGAGTTGTCAAGTCACACGGTTACCAAGGCTGCGTGGGGAGTGGAGTCGTCACGTCCCATCCAACTGTCATGCGCCAGCCTGTCCCGCAGTCTTTGGGGCCCATGGCGCTTCGTCCTCGGCTAGGCTTTGCCCAGAAGCCAACTCCGCGCGCGCCTTGGGCCCGGGGGCTACTGTCGGCGTACTAGGAACCAGGGTACCCAGACTTGCCTGTCTGCGGCCCACGTCGCATTCCTGGTATGGCCCGGTAGGGCCCAACTGATCGACCAGCTGCTCAAGACCCTCGCGAGGGGGCCAGCCCTAGCGAGGAGAACGACCAAGACCCCCTCAGGGAGCGGCCTCACCTAGGATGCTCCAGAGGGACAACCAAGACCTCTCCCAAGAGTTGCCTCAGCTAGGCTACTCGAGGAGGGCGGAGATCTCAAGGCAAGGGATGCGTCAGGAGGAGGAAGTGATGCAAGCCATGACGAACCATGCCAGCGGGCGCCAGCGCGCGCCAGCGGGCGCAGTTTCCATATCGGTGCAAAGGAGACCGCACAGGCGCAGGTTCCCGAGGGGCAAGACAAAGGTTTCCCCTTTGGTGCAACAAGACCGAAGACCGCAAGGACGGCAGGAAGGATGTCATCGCCGAGCCCACCACCGCGTCACCGCCTGCCCTCTTTGCAGGCAAAGACCACCTTTTGTCAGGATAGGAGCGTCCTTGTGTTCCCACTCAAATGGCCGTTGTGGGATTCCCTTCCCACCTAAACATTTCGGGGGAGGAGGACCCTGGCCGTCTATATAAGTAGATAGGGTTCCTAGCATAGAAGGGGGGGTCGACCAACCCATTGGGACTTAGCATAGCAAAGGAGCAAGAACATCCACTTCCTCACCCATCTTGAGCTCGCCTCCTGAGCTCAGGAAACCACTGTACTTGTTCATACTCGAGCCATCGTGAGGCCAATCCACTAAAGCAGGACGTAGGGTTTTACACCGCAAGGTGGCCTGAACCTCGGTAAACTCTTGTGTGCTCTACTTGCTTGCTTGCTTGCTTGCATTCCATTCTCACCACCAGGAGAAGAGCGAGGCGCTAGGTAGGCGTGTAGTGGGAGAGATCTTCGTCACGCCCCTGTGTTCGAATCTTAAGGGTTTTGCGGAGCCCGAAATCCGACAGCCTCCTGCTGTACCAGTGCTGTATGAAGAAGCTCTCTAGCCCTCCGTGTTTCAACCGCAGCCGCGAACCCGCCTTCAACTGGGAGAGCCGCCAAGCGCGTCGCCGTAGCGATCATATTATCCAAAGGGTTGCAATAATGACCCGGCGGCATCGGCACATACTGTGTCGGGGTATTATTCAGACGGGGTGGATCCGTTGTGCGTGGATGAACCGGCGCTCTGCCCCCAGGTGGCCGAACCATCCGGCTTACCACCGGCGGGTCGCTGGTCCCTGCGCCAGGCGTGTTGAAGAGGTTCCTCACCTCGTAAACCGGAGGCAGACGACTCCGGTGCCTCCTCCTCATGACTTTGTTTTAGGCGTTCTGATCCAACGTGAACTGGAAGGACTCTGCCTAGATTTGATGCGCTTGAACATCCAGAGCAGCCCGCTCCGCAGTCATCCTAGCGTCCTCAGCCACCATATCTTCCTTGGCTTGAGCTATCTCATCACGCAGCTTTGCAACTTCTGTGTTATGCTGAGCTTGATTTGCCAGTTAACCTCTGTTGTTAGTAATGTTGTCAGAGTATCCAACAAGTCGGACAAGACCTGAGCCGACGGGTGCACAGGGCCTCCTGCCCCAACCGCCATAGTCATTGCTGACCCGGAAATCATTGCTGCTGCTGTCGTAGAATTCTGCCTGGCTGTGTACCGGCCATGAAAATCGCGACCCGGTTCGGCGGCTCATAGGGTCCCGAATACTATCACCATTGGAATAGCCCCCAAGCCTGCCCTCTTGCAGTTGATACAATGAAGTAGTCTCGCCCGTGGACGAATCACCATCAGAATAGATGGCCGTCTCACCACCAGATACGGATCCTTCCTCAAATTACGCCCCATGAATAAATCCAGCGAAGGCGCGCTTCATGGCGGGTTGAACCGGGGTGGGTCGTGCACGCTGAGTCGTCTCGATGATGTAGGTGCAGATGTCCAGCTTAGGGCCCGGTTCGCCGATCTTGCCGATGAAGACGTGGATTTCGCCGAAGGGGACCCGGTACCCGTACTCGATTGAGCCGGTCTCGGGGCCTGAGCCTACGTCGTCGATGTAGAGCTTGCCGCGACGACTCTTGGTCATCCGGCCAACAGTGTATCCCATGATCCCTTCAAAGTTTCCCTGTAAGAACTCGAAACTACCGTGCGCTGGCCCCACGGTGGGCGCCAACTGTCGTGAAATTGTCACGACAGATGTCCTAGCAGAAGGACTTAGTCATGGAGCCATCGCAATAGGGTTAGCTTAAAGGGGTTAAATGGTACAAAGGACTCAAGGAGTTTATACTGGTTCGGCCCCTTGCGGTGAAGGTAAAGGCCTAATCCAGTTTGAGGTGGTATTGCTTATGTCTCGATTACCAGGGAGCGAATCCGCTCGACCTAGCTTTCGATCTGTTGTTTCTTGTCCTAAGTCGCCGTCGGCTCATAAACAATGTGTCCGGCCCAGTGACTAATCGTACATGCCTTACAATACAAGTCATACATATATGGCGATTTACACTTATTGGGCCTTAAGTCGCCTTTGGGCTTCGAGCTCTCAATGAGTCCGCACAGTGAACCGACCTCTTCATCATATTTATGGGATTTGTTTTGATAAACTGCCATGAGCATAACCCGGCCCCTCCTAGGCGGGTTACACTCAATAGTTACCTTCCCAACACTTTTGATCGGCTTGGACGCCAGGTGTATTTGATGACCCACAAGTATAGGGGATCTATCGTAGTCCTTTCTATAAGTAAGAGTGTCGAACCCAACGAGGAGCAGAAGGAAATGATAAGCGGTTTTCAGCAAGGTATTCTCTGCAAGTACTGAAACAAGTGGTGACAGATAGTTTTGTGATAAGATAATTCGTAACGAGCAACAAGTAACAAAAGTAAATAAAGTGCAGCAAGGTGGTCCAATCCTTTTTGTAGCAAAGGACAAGCCCGGGAAAACTCTTATAATGAGAAAAGCGCTCCCGAGGACACGTAGGAATTATCGTCAAGCTAGTTTTCATCACGTTCATATGATTCGCGTTCGGTACTTTGATAATTTGATATTTGGGTGGACCGGTGCTTGGGTGTTGTTCTTACTTGAACAAGCATCCCACTTATGATTAACCTCTATTGCAAGCATCCGCAACTACAACAAAAGTATTAAGGTAAACCTAACCATAGCATGAAACATATGGATCCAAATCAGTCCCTTACGAAGCAACGCATAAACTAGGGTTTAAGCTTCTGTCACTCTAGCAACCCATCATCTACTTATTACTTCCCAATGCCTTCCTCTAGGCCCAAATAATGGTGAAGTGTTATGTAGTCGACGTTCACATAACACCACTAGGGGCTAGACAACATACATCTCATCAAAATATCGAACGAATACCAAATTCACATGACTACTAAAACAGAGCCAAAGGACAAGGGAATTACAACTGAAAACTAGGGGTAAACGCTCGCCAGATCAGGGGGTGTGTTCGCCGCCTCGCTCGCCCCCCGCTTGAACTTGAGTGGTGGCGCCAAGGCCGCCTGAGGCGACTAGCAGATTGTGAGAGTAGACACAAGGTTGTTCACCAAAGTCTTGCCGTCAATGTCGCGCTTCTTGGCAGGAGAAATGAATCCACCGTCTTCAAAGATTTTGAGGTTGTCCCAGCTTGCACCAACAGCCAATCCAGAGCTCTTGGCCTTCATGTAACGCCCCGGATCTGTTGCGCCAGGTGTCCGCCAGTTTTTCGTCAGCGTTGCCATGTCATTTGCTTGCGTGTTGCACTTTGCCTTGTCATCATCTGCATTTCATATCATGTCATCATGTGCATCGCATTTGCATACGTGTTCTTCTCATGCATCCGAGCATTTTCCCCGTTGTCCGTTTTGCAATCCGGCACTCCTATGTCATCCGGCGCCCCCTTTTACCTCTTTTCGTGTGCGGGTATTAAACATTCTCGGAATGGACCGAGGTTTGCCAAGCGGCCTTGGTATAACACCGGTAGACCTCCTGTCAAGTTTCAGGTCATTCGGAGGTCGTTTGATACTCCAACGGTTAACCGGGTAACCGTGAAGGCCTCTTTTGGGTGGCAGCCCAAAACCCCTCCAAATCAGCCCAATAACCCATCTAAGTCACTTCCATCATCTCGGTCGTTCGATCACGATCGTGTGGGCGAAAACCACACTCCATTTGGACACTCCTACCTCCTCCTACCTATAAATAGGTGCCTCCCCCTCAAATTCGCGGACGAAACCCTAAAAAATCCTTCCCCTCGCGCCGCCGGACGCGTCCGCGTCACGCCGGACATGTCCACCGCCCCAGCCACCTCACCCCGACGAATCCCGTCGTGCCACCTCAGCACCGCCGCCTCCCTCACCCACTCATGCGCCGCCACGTGAGCCCCGCCGCCCTCCTCTCTCCTCCCCACTGTGCCGCGGCCCGCGGAGCCCATCCGGGGCCCGCGCAGGCCCGGTCGCCGCCGCCTCCCGCGCCCGCCGCTGCTCCGCCTTCCGCGCCCCGCCGCCGGCCGCCGCCGCGACGCCCGTGCCGCGTCGCCCCGCGCCCTCCAGCGCGCCCCCGCCTTCGCCCGTGGGCGCCGCCGCCTCTAGAAACCACGCCGTCCCGGATCCGGCGCCCCCCCTCGCCGGCCCCCCCATCTCCGGCGAGCTCTTCCTCAACTTCGGTGGGATTCCGGCGAGATCTTCCGCCCCCGCTGATTTTTTCCCGCGAGGTCCGTTTCTTCTAAGTCCCGAATATTTTGCATAATCATGTCATGTTCAACGCATCATAACTTGCTGCATACTGCTTTGTTTCGTGTGTGTAATATGTCATATTGTTCGCCTCGATGAGTACATCATTTCATCTCATTGCATCATTTTCATTTGAGCTCATCTTGATGCCCGAAATGTTGTTGGAAGAGGGCTATGTGATGTTAGTTTCAGATCTGTTTCAGTAGATGCACTTTTGTCATTTTTGCCATGATTGATGTGTGCACCCTATGAAGTTGAGTCCTACATGTGTTTTGTAATATGCCATGCCATCTTTACAGGGGTGTATGCCATGTATTTTTGTGACCTTTGTGGTGACTAGCACAAGCTTGCAAACTAGGGATCATATTATTGCTGATTTCAGAGACTTAGTAATTTCACCAAGTCATGCCCTGCTATTATTTTTATGCCATGTGTTCATGTTGTTTCAGAGAGATCTATGCCTCTTTTGAGCATGACCAGTAAGGGTGTTTTGAACATATGGATTTTCTCTATCCATCCATGCCTTCGTTTGTAATTATGGGGTGCCATAGCTTGAGACAATCGAGCTCTACTTTTGCTATAAAATATTACTGGCAGATTGTTTACATGTTATTCGATTTTGCCAAGCTTGTTGTAGTTGATCCTTGCATGCTCTGATGTTGTTCTTGCCATGATTAGCTTCTATGCCATGCATTCTTGGTGGGTGTATGCTTAGTTTATCATGCAATGCTCTGTAGTTAGTGCATCGAGCTCGTAAACATGCCTACTTGTTATCTGTTTTTGATATGTCCAATTTTCTGCTAAGTCTAAAAACTGTAACGAAACTTGCTTAATTGACATGGGTGCTATTATATTTTCTGGTCCTTTTTGGCTCATGGTCAGTAAGGGACCTTTGTTCTATGTTTTGAGTAGACTCATGCCATTCCTTGTTTTGCTATATTGTCTTCCTGTAGCATGTTGTTTCCTTGCTCTAAACATGTCATCCTGATGTTAATTTCTGGTATGATAGTATTTTCACTAAGTCTGTGAACCTGTTATCTTTTGCATTTTTGGCATGCTTGTTTGAACCTGTTGTGGTGTGATTTAGCCGTAGCTCAGTGTTCATCTTTTGTCAAGCATCTTCAGTAGATTACTGTCATATTCTTTGCTGTTATGTTTGGGTGCAGTAGCTTAATTTCTTGTTGCATGCTAAGTGGCATCATGCTGTTAATGGCAGAATCTTGTCATTCTTGTTTTGCTTGTCATTTGCAAACCGTGCATCCGATTCCGGTGATCTTTATATCGATTTCAACCGAAATCACCTCACCTATCCGGTGGCATACTTGGTTTGCCAAGATTATGCCTTGTTCATCTTTTTCCTTCCGGAGCACGCATATGCATTGCATACCACATCTCGCACATCATGCCATGTTTTGCATCATGTTGATTGTGCATTGCATCGTGGTTGATAGTTGTTCCTTTGCTTGTGTTCTTGCCTTGGGTAGAGCCGGGAGATGAGTACGGGAACGAGGAACCTGTTGAGAACGCTTACGAGGATCAAGCTTTCGACAACTCTGAGAACCTTGCAGGCAAGATGACCATACCCTCGAAATCACTTCTATCTTTGCTTGCTAGATGCTTGCTCTTTTTCTATGCCTATGCTGCGATACCTACCACTTGCTATATCATGCCACCCATATTGCCATGTCAGCCTCCAACCATCCATGTCCTAGCAAACCGTTGTTTGGCTATGTTACCGCTTTGCTCAGCCCCTCTTATAGCGTTGTTAGTTGCAGGTGAAGATGAAGTTTGTTCCTTGTTGGAACATGGAGATGTTGTTCCTTGTTGGAACATGTTTACTTGTTGGGATATCACAATATCTCTTATATTATTAATGCATCTATACACTTGGTAAAGGGTGGAAGGCTCGGCCTTATGCCTGGTGTTTTGTTCCACTCTTGCCGCCCTAGTTTCCGTCATACCGGTGTTATGTTCCCGGATTTTGCGTCCCTAACGCGGTCGGGTGATTTATGGGACCCCCTTGACAGTTCGCTTTGAATAAGACTCCTCCAGCAAGGCCCAACATTGATTTTACCATTTGCCTCAGCCTATTACCTTTTTCCCTTGGGAGTCGCGCATCCCGAGGGTCATCTTTATTTTAAACCCCCGGGCCAATGCTTGTCTAAGTGTTGGTCCAAACTAAAGCACCGTGCGGGACCGTCCCTTGGCAACTTGGGTTATGTTGGTACCTGTACACTTCGCTTATCCGGTGTTGCCCTGAGAACGAGATATGTGCAGCTCCTATCGGGATGTCGGCGCATCGGGCGGTCTTGCTGGTCTTGTTTTATTACTGTCGAAATGTCTTGTAGCCGGGATTCCGAGACTGATCGGGTCTTCCCGGGGAGAAGGAATATCCTTCGTTGATTGCGAGAGCTTATCATGGGCTAAGTTCGGACACCCCTGCAGGGTTTGAACTTTCGAAAGCCGTGCCCGCGGTTATGTGGCAGATGGGAATTTGTTAATGTCCGGTTGTAGAAAACCCGAAGTTGATCTTAATTAAAATACATCAACCGCGTGTGTAACCGTGATGGTCTCTTCTCGGCGGAGTCCGGGAAGTGAACACGGTGTTGGAGTTATGTTTGACGTAGGTTGTTCTAGGATCACTTATTGATCATAGTTGTTCGACCGTGCTTTTGCCTTCTCTTCTCGCTCTCTTTTGCGCATGTTGGCCACCATATATGCTAGTCGCTTGCTGCAGCTCCACCTCATACCTTTTACCCTACCTATAAGCTTAAATAGTCTTGATCTCGCAGGTGTGAGATTGCTGAGTCACCGTGACTCATAGATACTTCCAAAACCAGTTTGCAGGTGCCGATGAAACCGTGCAGGTGACGGACCCGAGCTCAAGGAGGAGCTCGATGAAGATCTTGTTCATTGTGTTGTTTCGTTTCAGTTGATCAGTAGTGGAGCCCAGTTGGGGTCGATCGGGGATCTGTGTAGCATTTGGGGTAGTCTTCTTTTATTTTGGTTCCGTAGTCGGACGTTGATTGTATCTGTTTGATGTAATGCTTTACTCATGTATTGTGTGAAGTGGCGATTGTAAGCCAACTATGTATCTCTTTCCCTTATGTATTACATGGGTTGTAGAAGATTACCTCACTTGCGACATTGCTTTCAATGCGGTTATGCCTCTAAGTCGTGCTTCGACACGTAGGAGATATAGCCGCATCGAGGGCGTTACACTTCAACCACATGAGATCATCAAGGGTTGCTGGAGATGTTTTGCCAGCGCAGTCAAAAACCCCTCCACTTGACTTTTGCTTGCTTGTGGGGTCAAAGCCATCTAGAACTTGAGCATCATGTGGATCAGTCTCCACACCTGATTAATAGACGTCCACCGCATTCACTTTAAATAGGGCTCCGTCGAAATCCATTGAGATGACACCGTATGAATTATGGTTTGGGAAGAAACCTAAGCTGTCGTTTCTGAAAGTTTGGAGATGCGATGCTTATGTCAAGAAACTTCAACCTGAAAAGCTCGAACCCAAGTCAAAAAAATGTGTCTTCATAGGATACCCTAAGGAAACTATTGGGTATACCTTCTACCTCAGATCCGAAGGCAAGATCTTTGTTGCCAAGAATGGATCCTTTCTAGAGAAAGAGTTTCTCTCAAAAGAAGTAAGTGGGAGGAAAGTAGAACTTGATGAAGTAATGCCTCTTGAACCGGAAAGTAGCGCAGCTCAAGAAAATGTTTCTATGGTGCCTGCACCGACTAGAGAGGAAGTTAATGATGATGATCAAGGAACTTCGGATCAAGTTACTACTGAACTTCGTAGGTCCACAAGGACACGTTCCACACCAGAATGGTATGGCAAACCTGTCCTAGATATAATGTTGTTAGACAACGTTGAACCTTCGAACTATGAAGAAGCGATGGCAGGCCCAGATTCCAACAAATGGCTTGAAGCCATGAAATCCGAGATAGGATCCATGTATGAAAACAAAGTATGGACTTTGACAGACTTGCCCGATCGGAGAGCCATAGAAAATAAATGGATCTTTAAGATGAAGACGGATGCGGATGGCAATGTGACCATCTATAAAGCTCGGCTTGTCGCTAAGGGTTATCGACAAGTTCAAGGGGTTGACTACGATGAGACCTTCTCATCCATAGCCAAGCTGAAGTCCGTCCGAATCATGTTAGCAATTGCCGCATTCTATGGTTATGAGATATGGCAAATGGACGTCCAAACGGTATTCCTTAATGGTTTCCTTAAGGAAGAATTGTATATGATGCAGCCGGAAGGTTTTGTCGGTCCTAAGAATGCTGACAAGGTATGCAAGCTCCAACGCTCAATCTATGGGTTGGTGAAAGCATCTCGGAGTTGGAACATTTGCTTTGATGAGATGATCAAAGCGTTTGGGTTTACGCAGATTTATGGAGAAGCCTGTGTTTACAAGAAAGTGAGTGGGAGCTCTTTAGCATTTCTCATATTATATGTGGATGACATACTATTGATGGGAAATGATATAGAATTTTTGGAAATCATAAAGGCCTACTTGAATAAGTGTTTTTCAATGAAGGACCTTGAAGAAGCTGCTTACATATTAGGCATCAAGATCTATAGAGATAGATTGAGACGCCTCATTGGTCTTTCACAAAGCACATACCTTGACAAGATATTGAAGAAGTTCAATATGGATCAGTCCAAGAAGGGGTTCTTGCCTGTATTGCAAGGTGTTAGAGTGAGCATGGCTCAATGCCCGACCACGGCAGAAGATAGAGAAAAGATGAGTGTCATCCCCTATGCCTCGGCCATAGGGTCTATTATGTATGCCATGCTGTGTACCAGACCTGATGTGAACCTTGCCGTGAGTTTGGTAGGAAGGTACCAAAGTAACCCCAGCATGGAACACTAGACAGCGGTCAAGAATATCCTGAAGTACCTGAAAAGGACTAAGGATATGTTTCTCGTTTATGGAGGTGACGAAGAGCTCGTCGTAAAGGGCTACATCGATGCTAGCTTCGACACAGATCTGGATGACTCCAAGTCACAAACCGGATATGTGTATATTTTGAATGGTGGGGCAGTCGGCTGGTGCAGTTGCAAGCAAAGCATCATGGCGGGATATACATGTGAAGCGGAGAACATGGCAGCCTCGGATGCAGCACATGAGGCAATCTGGATGAAGGAGTTCATTACCAACCTAGGAGTTATTCCCAATGCGTCAGGCCCAATGACTCTCTTCTGTGACAACACTGGAGCTATTGCCCTGGCCAAGGAGCCGAGGTTTCACAAGAAGACCAGGCATATCAAGCGTCGCTTCAACTCCATTCGTGAAAATGTTCAAGATGGAGACATAGATATTTGTAAAGTGCATACGGACCTAAATGTCGCAGATCCATTGACTAAACCTCTTCCACGAGCAAAACATGATCAACACCAGAACTCTATGGGTGTTCGATTCATCACAATGTAACTAGATTATTGACTCTAGTGCAAGTGGGAGACTGTTGGAAATATGCCCTAGAGGCAATAATAAAATGGTTATTATTATATTTCCTTGTTCATGGTAATTGTCTATTGTTCATGCTATAATTGAGTTATCCGGAAATCGTAGTACATGTGTGAATACATAGACCACAACATGTCCCTAGTGAGCCTCTAGTTGACTAGCTCTTTGATCAATAGATGGTCACGGTTTCCTGACCATGGACATTGGATGTCGTTGATAACGGGATCACATCATTAGGAGAATGATGTGATGGACAAGACCCAATCCTAAGCATAGCACAAGATCGTGTAGTTCGTCTTCTAAAGCTTTTACAATGTCAAGTATCATTTCCTTAGACCATGAGATTGTGCAACTCCCGGATACCGTAGGAATGCTTTGGGTGTGCCAAACATCACAACGTAACTGGGTGGCTATAAAGGCACACTACGGGTATCTCCGAAAGTGCCTGTCAAGTTGGCACGAATCAAGATTGAGATTTGTCACTCCGTGTGACGGAGAGGTATCTCTGGGCCCACTCGGTAAGACATAATCATAATGAGCTCAATGTGACCAAGGAATTGATCACGGGATGATGTGTTACGAAACGAGTAAAGAGACTTTTCGGTAATGAGATTGAACAAGGTATAGGGATACCGACGATCGAATCTCGGGCAAGTATCATACCGGTAGACAAAGGGAATTGTGTACGGGATTGATTGAATCCCCGACACCGTGGTTCATCCGATGAGATCATCGTGGAACATGTGGGAGACAACATGGGTATCCAGATCCCGTTGTTTGTTATTGGCCGGAGAGGTGTCTCGGTCATGTCTACATGGTTCCCGAACCCGTAGGGTCTACACACTTAAGGTTCGGTGACGCTAGAGTTGTTATGGGAAATAGCATGCGGTTACCGAATGTTGTTCGGAGTCCCGGATGAGACCCCGGACGTCACGAGGAGTTCCGGAATGGTCCGGAGGTGAAGATTTATATATGGGAAGTCATCATACGGTCACCGGAAGTATTCGGGGGTTTGCCGGTATTGTACCGGGACCACCGAAGGTGTTCCGGGGGTCCACCGGGAGGGTCCACCTGCCCTGGGGGGCCCTATGGGCTGTATGTGGAAGGGAACCATCCCCTAAGTGGGCTGGGCACCATCCCCCTAGGGCCCATGCGCCTAGGGTTTGGGGGGAACCCTAAGGGGGGCGCCCCCTTGGCTTTGGGGGGCAAGCCCCCTCCCCTTGCCCCCCCCCCCCTCTAGATCTCATCTAGAGGGGCCGGACCCCTTTCCCCTTCGCCCTATAAATAGGTGGGAGGAGGAAGGGCAGCAGCACCTCATCCAAGGTGCAACCCTCCCCCTCTCCAACACCCCCTCCTCCTCCGTTGAGCTTGGCGAAGCCCTGCCGGAGAACTGCAAGCTCCACCACCACGCCGTCTTGCTGCCGGAGTTCTTCCCCAACTTCTCCTTCCCCCTTGCTGGATCAACAAGGAGGAGACGTCCCCGTGATGCACGTGTGTTGAACGCGGAGGCGCCGTTGTTCGGCGCTTGGATCGGAATCAACCGTGATCTGAATCGCTGCGAGTACGACTCCTTCATCCATGTTCTTGTAACACTTCTGGGTCGCGATCTTCAAGGGTATGAAGATGCACTCCCCTCTCTCTCATTGCTAGTCTCTCCATAGATTGATCTTGGTGATGCGTAGAAAATTTTAATTTCTGAAACGATCCCCAACAATTCTGTCACAACAGAACTAGTCAGGGAACCCGTGGTGGAGTCGACACCGGTTCCACTAAGGTGGGAGGTTATGCAATTTGCATGACTGCAATGTGTTGTTCTTGGATAATAATGAGCCGACTACGTATGCGGAAGCAATGGACAGCCCTCATTCTGAGTTATGGCTTGAGGCCATGAGATCCGAATTAAAGTCCATGGATGACAATCAAATTTGGAACTTGGTTGATCTGCCAGATGGCGTTCGAGCCATTGAGTGCAAGTGGATCTTTAAGAAGAAAGCAGATATGGACGAAAATGTCACAGTCCATAAGGCTCGACTTGTTACTAGAGGTTATCGACAAGTTCAAGGAGTTGACTACGATGAGACTTACTCATCGGTAGCGAAGCCTAAATCAGTGCGGATCATTCTTGCTATAGCGGCATATTTCGACTATGAGATATGGCAGATGGATGTCAAAACGGCTTTCCTTAATGGAAATTTAACCGAGGATGTGTATATGACACAACCCGAGGGTTTTGTCGATCCAAAGAAGTCTAGCATGGTATGCAAGCTTCAGAGATCCATTTATGGATTAAGGCAAGCATCTCGGAATTTGAACATTCATTTTAGTGAAGCGGTCAAAGAGTTTGTCTTCATCAAGAATGACTGTGATCATTGTGTATTCAAGAAGGTCAGTGGGAGCTCAGTTGCATTTCTGATCGTACATGTGCATGACATATTATTTATTGGAAATGATGTTCAAATGCTTGAATCTGTCAAGGACTCGTTGAAAAGTAGTTTTTCTATGAAGGACTTGGGAGAAGCAGCTTAGGCTTATTGGATTAAGCCAGAGTGTGTATATTGACAAGGTGTTGAAGCAGTTCAACATGCAAGATGCCAAGAAGGGTTTCTTGCCCATGTCACATGGCATTAGTCTTAGCAAGACTCAGAGTCCTACGACTCCTGATGAGCGAATACGCATGGATGGTGTTGGGGATATTACTACTGGGCGTAAACCGGCCAGGAGAGACCGGGTTAACTTCATTATTAGTTCATTATACTTGAAGCCCATGAAGACAGACGGTGATGCTATATAGAGGCCCAGGGCCCATAACCGGTTTAAGGCCTGTAGCTATAAATCGGCATTAATATGTAACTTGAAGTGTAAGGTAGAAAGAATAGAGACCGAGCCGGACACATTTATGAGCCGGCCCGGGGACTCTGTTAACCGACGGGCGTCAACCCATGTATATAAGGGGACGACCCGGCGGCGGTTCAGGACAACAGAAAACAACTCAGGACTTAGGCGAAGCATATTCGCTCCCTGGTCATCGAAACCCCATCAATTCCATCACAACTAGACGTAGGCTTTTACCTTCATCGTAAGGGGCCGAACTAGTATTAAAACTCTCTTGCATCCCTTGTCTGCTTTAACCCCTTTAAGCTAACCCGTCGCGATGGCTCCACGACTAAGTCCTTCCATGAGGACATCTGCCGTGACAAAACCACGACAGTTGGCGCCCACCGTGGGGCTATCGCACGATGGTTTCAAATTCTTGGAGGGCGGCTTCGAAGGACTCAAGGGTTATGTTGTGGGCCGGATGACCAAGAGTCACCGCGGCAAGCTCTACATCAATGATGCAGGCTGGGGCCCCGAGGCCGGCTCAATCGAGTATGGGTACCGGGTCCCCTTTGGTGGCATACACGTTTTCATTGGCAAGATCAGCGAACCAGGCCCTGTGCCGGACATCTGCACCGACCTCGTCGAAATGGCTCAGCGTGCGAGATCTGCCTGGTTCAAGCCTGCCATAAAGTGTGCCTTCGTGGGAGTCATCCATGGAGGGGAATATAAGGATGGATCGGAATCGGGTGGTGAGACCGTCGTTTATTCGGGCGACGAAATCGTTGACCGGAGAGACCAAGTCGCTATACAAATTACAAGATGGCCGGATTGGAGGCTATTCCGATGGCGACAGTATCCCGGACCCCTCTGATCTGCCAAACCGGGTTGCAATCTTCATGGCTGGTACACAGTCGGCGATCCATTCTTCGACCGCTGTGGCGATGATTTCCGGATCAGTAGCAGCGACGGCAGCCGGGGCAGGAGGCCCTGTGCGACAGCCGGGGCAGGAGGCCCTGTGCGACCGCCGGCTCAGGTCTTATCTGATTTGTTTGATGCGTTGGCAATGCTGATGGCGGAGGCTAACCCGGCGGATCAGGATGCCCATAATGAGGAAATCGCGAAACTAAAGGGTCAGATCACTCAGGCCAAGGCCAATTTGGCGGCTGAAGATGCGAGGATGACCGCGAAGCGGGCCGCTTTGGACGCACAGGCTTATCGGCTTATGCTGGATCAGAACGCCTCGCATGAAGTCCTGAAGAGGAGGCACCGGTCTCGCTTGCCGCCGGTTTATGAAGCTAGGAACCTCTTTAACACTCCAGGAGCAGGGACCAGTAACCCGCCGGTAGCAAACCGGGCGGAGGCGCCTGAAGCGGGGGGGCGGTTTAGCCACGTCTGATGGATCCGCCTCGTCAGAACAATGTTATGACACAGCCTGTCCCAACGCCATCGGGTCATTATTCTACTCCAATGAACAATCTTGTTGCTGCCGCTTCACGGCTGGAGGCTATCCCCATCGAAGGTGATTCTCCGGCGGCGGTTGAGACGCGTAGGGTTAAGGAGCTCCTTCGTACAGCCTTGGTTCAACAAGAGGCTTACTCATACATTCGCGACCGAATTCATTCAACCCCCCGTCCAAGCCGGAGTTACTGCAGGCGTATGGACTAACCGGCCGTGTCAAGCAACACACGGAACCGTGAACCGCCCTGTGACAACAACCCGGCAGGTGGCGCTGGTGATGCTCAGGAGGTGGTGGACCGGGCCCGAGCACGCAGGGAGGCCGAGTTAGCGGCGCAGTATGAAGCTCGTCAGCTTACTCCGGTTCGTCCAACCACATTAGTAGAGCCAGGAGTTACCTCTAGTTCTTTGGGGGTGCCCTGTCTTGTCCCAGCGTTACGCAACGTGCGCCTGCCCAAGGATTTCAAAGGCCCGCGTAAGGTGCCGAATTACACTGTCGATTTATCTCCAGAAATATGGGTTGAAAGCTATGAGATGGCCATGGAGATGCTAGATGTGGATGATGCGGCATGTGCGAAATACTCACCATGATGCTAGAAGGAACGGCCCGTACTTGGTTAAAAAGTCTACCGGCTAACTCTATCAGATCATGGGCCGAGTTGAGAGCCCGGTTTATCCAGAATTTTAAGGATACATGCAAGCAGCCTATGTCGATAGTAGACTTAGCCGCCTGTGTCCAGGAGAAGGAGAGTCAACAACCCGTTGGGTGCGCCAGGTCTTGAAAATTTTGCATTTGTCAGACCGCATCAATGCCGATACTGCAGTTCTAACCTTGGAAGGCAATTGCCGGTTTGAACCTCTGAACTTGAAATTGGGATGGCTAAAATGCCATTGCAATGATATGGGAACCCTCATGGCCGCGTTAGTAAAGTATGCCGACTCTGATAGTACCAAGGATCCTGAGTCTGATGATGATAAGGCAGGGAAGGGAAAAAAGAGCGGCAACGCCAAAGCATAGCACTACAACCCGGCGGGTCATGGAAACGGCAGCAAACGTAAGGCGGATAATAGCTTGGACTTTGTGTCTAACACCAGCACACAGGACAAGGGCCAGCCACGAAAGGGTAAACCGCCCCAGCACAGCGGAGCACCTAATCCTAACCCGGACCGCCTATCTTACCTATTGAATCAGCCCTGCCCAAAACATGGGACGAAGGAGATGCCGGCCACACACCTCTAGAAGGACTGCTACATCATGCAAGAGTTCAAAAATTTTAATGCTTTCCGGTATGATCACGGACCAGGTGGCGGTTTAGGCTCCGGATCTCATGGGCCGGGTTATGGTGGAGAAAATTCCGGTTCAGGCTTCAATGGTAATCATGGCGGACACAACAATCAAGGTAATCAGGGCAATCGGGGTGGCTACCATCAGCAGCAGAAACAGCAATCGGGTTATCAAAGCAACCCAAAGCAATTAAACAGTGGGCAATGTCATGTCTTCACCACTAGTTTAGACAAGCGTGACCAAAAGCTTCATAAGAGGGCCGTGAACTCCGTTGAACCGGCAATGCCACGTTAATTGCGCTGGACTGAGCAGCCGATTGTTTGGAGTAGAGAGGATCACCCTCCCCGGGTTGATAATCCAGGTCATCTGGCATTGGTGGTGGCACCTCGGGTGGGAGGTTATAAGTTCACCAAGGTACTCATGGATGGAGGAAGCAGTATCAATATCCTTTATTATGAAACCTTCCGTCGCATGGGGTTAACAGATAAAAATGTTAAACCGTCCAATACGGTGTTCCATGGTGTGGTGTCTGGTAAATCGGCATATCCTGTTGGTAAGATAGCTCTGGAGGTGGCTTTTGGAGATGATCACGACTCAAGATCAGAAACATTGACCTTCGAAGTGGTGAAAATCAGGAGTCTGTATCACGCCCTGTTTGGACGGCCGGCTTATGCTAAACTAGCAGGTTCACCCGCGCATTTGCGCGGCTAGATATTTACTATTTTTCTACTATATACTACCATTTGTTGGCATTCGAGTATTTGTTTTTTGTGTCGTGAAACCAACATAGTATACCCTAAATGTTGATTAGCTGCATGCCACAAAAATTTGGTTCGACAATTATGCACCTTAGATTATATCATGATAATTCCAAACTTGAAATTTAAATATCATTTTTTTCGAAAGATAAGCACATTTATAGTAATAATTTTATACTGTCATGATGTATACATCAAGGGCTACTTCAATGTAGTTATATGGCTTTAATAAATGTACATTTTTTGTGGCCTATTTGCTCTTCTCCAGGCCTCTTTAGCCATGAAGCTATGAGATTCTTATAGAGTTTCATCAGTAACTATTACGATGAAACAATTGTAGTTTGTAGACTTGGGTCACTTGCCTTTCTTCTGTTTGTCCATTTTTTCTGACTTCAAAATTGGTACATCAAACCCAGTTTTACGATAATACTTTGTTTGATTCCCCAAACCCCAAGTCCTATGACATTGAAGTAGGTCCACGGTGATTTTGGTTTGGTTACACTTGTATAGTGAGGTGGAGTTCCTCCTATTATAAAAACTTGATTGATTGATATTATACTATGTATTCCACTGCGATATCAATCATTTTATAAAATATATGGTTTCATGCACATATTTTATTGCTCCACTATTGGGAAGTGGCCATTACGAACAGCAGGCCTTCTAGCCTTTTTGTCTTCGAGTATGTATGTCTGGTAGTCTATAATTCGACATTGATGATGCCAATAAGCCACTTCTACAACACCCTGAGACATGGCAGTAATAGATGTTGGAAAATTGTTATATTTTGGTGGCCTTGTATTTTACATTTAATCAGTCAACACCGCTATACCTCGCAAAAAGAAAAACCACTCTACTTGACATCTATACCACATATCTTATACACTCACGCAGTTGTTCATAGGTATATTCAGCCCATCACTCATGCCACTTTCGAAAGTAATTGAAGTGCATATGTTTCATTAGTTTTAAATTTTTATCTTCTACGTCGTACAATTGTTTTGTTTGCTTTTGTTGAGTGGCGTCGATAACATGGTTTGAGGGAATATTTGATTCGTAGAGTTTATTATTTAAATTTTAAATCTTGATATTTTAATAATTTTATACCTAAATTTCCATACCCCACAAACCTGCAGAATTTTTTTCTATGTTTCACCAATTAAAAAATCAATGACTTTGAGGCGAACGATACTATAATATCTTTATTTTCTATACCGATATGCTTAATCTTGCGAGTTAAAGATCACAATTATTCAAAAAAACTTATATGTAATAATAGGTACGTGTATGGTTGGAGATTCTTTACAGGGAGCGCAGATATTTTTCTTCTTCCTCGACGGGAGCGAACAAACTTTTCACATGACGTACGTGTATAGTGGGAGATTGAACCAATGTCAGGGACGTGCATTTCTTCTTTTTTTCCTTGACGCGAACGGCCTACTGTTTTTTCGTTGAGATGACGTGCTGTTTTTAAGGCATAAATAGATGCAGCTATAATGACCCAGTCTGATTAACTGTGCTAAAGAGATATTTGGGCCAAAACTTTTATTAATTTTTTTAGGGATACAATTTATTTTGATTAGCATGTACGCTTTGGAGTCCTTCAAATTGATTTACTGCACGGTCCACAATGATCATACTGGATCATATCTCTTAATTGACATCAGCACATCAGTTCTAGTCGGAGTCAACCTTGATACTTATTTTTCGAAAATATTAACGCACACACGTGTGGGCGTTTGCACATCGCTCACACGCCTCCATCACCACTCATTTTGCCACGTATGAATAGATGACATCAGCAGAAATTTTTTTGGTTTCCGCCTTAAAAATATTGTATCTCCTAAATAAAAAGGCGAACTAAAAATCTGTTTTCACCATTAAATCCGTCTCGACGAGATCTTCAAAACTAGAACCCATGTTGATATGTTTCGACGAATTTTATTTTTTTTTTGCCCAGAAGTTGCCATGATGTTTACACTGCAGTTGCCATAGGGCTTAAACTAAAGTTGTCATGTGGCAATTTTAGTTTATAGATCATGGCAATTTTAGTATTTTGATGATGGCAACTCCGGTACTTTGATCATGAAAATTATTTTTTGTATGAACCATGGCAAATTTACGTGCATGTATCATGGCAATTTTAGTTTATGGTTTATGGCAAGTCTAGTTTCTTAAACAGTTTTGCTAGAACTCATTTAGATGAGATATAATTTGGTCTCATTCACCTTTTATAGCCATTGGATGTGATGCTATAAGATGCGTGTGTGCTGACGTGAGTTCTATTTGTTTTTGTTTTCAAAGTGAATGAGACAAAATTATATCTCATCTAGATGAGTTCTAGGCACTCCCTTTCTTAATTCCCCGTTTTATAAATGTTAAAATTTATTTTTAAATGTAGAAGAAAATAGCTGAAACATATCATGGCAACTTCAGTGTAAACATCATGGCAATTCATATGCAATAGACATGGCAACTTTTAATCCAAGAAAACTTCATCAAAACATATCAACATGGGATCTAGTTTCGAAGATCTCATCGCGAGGGATCTAATGGTGAAAATGGATCTTTAATCGGATTTTTCGTTTAAGAGATAAAACATTTTAAAAACAGAAAATCCAAAAAGATTCCTACATGCATGCATGCGATGACGTGGCAATCTGTTTGCATTAGAGACGTGTGGTGCGTCTCCCTTCCTGCCACACGTGTGTCAGTTAGCGGCGTCCTTATTTTTTGGAAACAGACTCATATCTACACGTGACTTTTTCAGGAAAAGGCATATGAATTAGACCAACGTGTTGACCTTATTCTTATGTGACGTGTTAAACCTTTTGCACGCCCACCTTATAATATTTCTATGTAATGGTATATCGTTTTTTTTTTCACGGGGGCTGTGTTAATCTAGTCCGTTCATATTTCTTAACTTTTGAGAGGCCAATCTCTGCCGTTACTTTTCTATCGTTTTAAGTATATAATAAATATATTTGGTAATTATTTCATCATTGTCGAATTCAAGTCGATATCATACTGTAATATATATTTCTTCTATTGATGTATTTACCAGTCTTGCAAGTCAAAAATACTCTAATTAAATTTGGCAATACATATGTCTCCTACAGAGTGTAAATTCTTGGCATTCAAGTCGATATCACATTTTTTTCTATTGATGTATTTATCAGTCTTGCAAGTAAAAAATACCCTAATTAATTAAATTTGGCGATACACGTGTCTCCTACAGAGTGTAAATTCTTGGCGTGCTAAATTCAATTGTTTTCTTATTAATCAACTAAATTTGATATATCATGGAAATAGGCTTCTAAGACTGCTTGAGATGTGTTAAAAGAAGATAGCTTGGCGTGGATTCTTTTTAGATAAGCTTGGCACGGACCTTTATTTTGAGACAAAGTTTGACACGTACCTCCTTCCCATCCATGCATGCATGCACTATTGAGGCCAAGGCCGATCAGTATGTATACTAAAAAAGAAACAAAAATATAGTTGGGCCTATACTGATCGATCCTTGTGCTGCTGGCCTATATCGATTCTGGAGAAAAGAACCATATCGCTTCGGCCGTGCTGATGGAAGTTGTATGTCGTTCCATATTCTAATCTCTCATACATGATATAATCGGACTCCTCTTTCTTTTTCTGTTCAACTTTAATCTGTCACGCTCCTATCCTTTTGACGGATAGATAGATTTGTTTTTCCATCATATGTATATGGACATGACGGACTTGACATGTGCAACACAATATATCTCTGTACACAAATATTTGTATGTAACGTTATATCTTTAAATCTCAGCCGTTTATATCTTAGAATTAACAGCTCAGAAAATTTAATCTATGTGGATGATCGTGGTGTCTTATTTGTCTCTTGTCTTAATTATATAATAGAAGATTTATGGCACGGCCCTGTTATGTTTATCTGCAGCTCAAGATGTGGGGTCACAAGGGAACCATAACCGTCCATGGAAGCCGCAAGATTGCTCTGGAGTGTGAAGAAGGTGATGCGGCCTATGCTGAGTCGGTTTGTGCCACAGAAGAGCTAAAATTTTACAAAGATAATGTTGATCCGGCAGATATGACTTCATTGAAGAAGCCAACTACAGAGCATGATCTGGCCCTGAAGTTTAAATCGACTGCTGAAACTAAGATTTTTGACTTCGTACCTGGCGATTCGTCCAAGCAGTTCAGCATCAGCGCGAACTTGGATCCAAAATAGGAATGCGCGCTCACCGAGTTCATCCGTGAGAATCGGGACATCTTTGCGTGGAAGCCTTCTGACATGGCAGGTGTACCGAGAGGACTCGCTGAGCACACTCTTAATGTTAATCCTAAGTATAAACCGGTGAAGCAGTTTCTCCGCCGGTTCAATGAAGAAAGACGCAAAGCTATTGGAGAGGAAGTGGTCAGGCTCTTAGCGGCTGGATTTATCGTTGAAGTTTTCCATCCTGAATGGTTGGCTCATCCGGTGCTGGTCCTTAAGAAGAATGGCACCTGGCGTATGTGTGTGGGTTACACAGATCTCAACAAAGCTTGTCCAGCAGATCCTTTTGCCCTTCCCCGTATTGATCAAATCATTGATGCTACGGCGGGTTGCGAGCGTTTGAGTTTTTTGGATGCATATTCTGGTTATCATCAGATAAAAATGGCAGTTAATGACCAGGAGAAGACGGCCTTCATAACCCCCTTTGGAGCCTTCTGCTATGTATCCATGCCCTTTGGGCTCAAGAGTGCCCAGGCAACTTATCAACGGTGTGTGCAGAATTGTCTTCATACACAAATCGGCCGTAATGTTCATGCCTATGTGGATGATATTGTGGTCAAATCAAGGAAGAAGTAGACGTTGATTGATGACTTAAAGGAAACCTTTGATAACCTACGGGTTTACAAGATGATGCTTAATCCGGCTAAATGCGTTTTCGGTGTACCGGCGGGCAAGCTATTGGGCTTTCTGATATCTAACAGGGGCACTGAGGCTAATCCAGAAAAGATCAAAGCCATCACCTCCTTGGCTAAACCAAAGTGTATCAATGACGTTCAACGCTTGGCAGGCCGGATTGCCGCGTTGAGCCGGTTTATCAGCCGCCTTGGCGAGAAGGCGATTCCTTTGTATTAGATGCTGAAGAAAACGGATAACTTCATCTGGAGTTCTGCCACAGATGAGGCGTTTGAGGACTTAAAGAGGCAGCTGGCCAATCCACCGGTTCTTGCTGCTCCGGTTGACAAGGAACCACTGTTGTTATATGTGGCAGCTAACGCTCGAGCAGTCAGCGTGGATATTGTGGTGGAGCGCAAGGAGGCGGGAAAGGAGTACCTGGTTCAACGTCCAGTTTATTATATCAGCGAGGTACTAATTGAGTCTAAGCATAGGTACCCGCATTGGCAGAAGCTGGTATATGGGGTTTTCATGGCAAGCCGGAAGCTTAAACAATATTTCCAAGGTCACCCTATTACAGTGGTCAGCTCGGCTCCTTTGGGGGATATAATCCAGAACAGGGAAGCAACTGGCCGGATTGCCAAGTGGGCTATTGAGCTCGGGCCTCATGGATTGAAATACATACCCCGAACGGCGATCAAGTCTCAGGCACTTGTGGATTTCATCAACGATTGGACAGAACTGCAAGCACCTGAAGAGAAGCCAAATCACACTTATTGGACTATTCATTTTGATGGGTCCAGGCAATTGGAGGGCTCGAGGGCTGGAGTCGTATTAACTTCCCCACGAGGTGATAAGTTTTGTTATGTTCTCCGTTTAATGTTCCCTTGCACTAACAATGCAGCTGAGTATGAAGCTTTACTCCAT
Source organism: Aegilops umbellulata (assembly GCA_032464435.1). Lineage (NCBI taxonomy): Eukaryota > Viridiplantae > Streptophyta > Magnoliopsida > Poales > Poaceae > Aegilops > Aegilops umbellulata. The sequence goes on from CP136057.1 coordinate 621,296,399, forward strand.
GGTCTTCGAATGGCTAAGGAGATGAATCTAAGCCGAGTTAAGTGCTTCGGTGACTCGGACCTGGTAGCTCAACAAGTGTCTGGCACTTGGGATTCCAAGGATCCACTCATGGTAGCATATCGTCGTGAGGTGGATATTGTTGCAGGTCACTTTAAAGGTTATCAGGTGGATCATGTGGACCGACAGAAGAACGAAGCGGCGGACGCTTTGAGCCGACTGGGTTCTCAACGTAAACCGGTTCCGCCTAATGTCTTCTTAGATGTTCTGCATAATCCGTTCGTCAAGCTCCCTGGTGAAGAGGATTTGGCTATTCCTGATCCAGAAGCTCAGTTGGTGGCGGCTCTTCATGTCATCCCGGATTGGATGGTTCCTTATCTGGCATATATGAACCGGGGCGAGTTACTAGAGGATGAGACTTTGGCCAGGCAGATAATCCGGCGGTCCAAGTCCATGACTGTCGTGGTTTTGTCAGGGCAGATGTCCTTATGAAAGGACTTAGTCGTGGAGCCATCGCTACAGGCTAGCTTGAAGGGGTTAAAGCGGACACAGGTACGCAAGGGAGTTTTATACTAGTTCGGCCCCTTCGATGAAGGTAAAAGCCTACGTCTAGTTGTGATGGAATTGATGGGGTTTCGATGACTAGGGAGCAAACAAGCTTCGCCTAAGTCTCGAGTTGTTGTCTGTTGTCCTTGAACCGCCGCCTGGTCGTCCCCTTATATACATGGGTGACACCCGTCGGTTTACAGAGTCCCAACACCGGCTCATAGACACGTCCGGTTTGGTATCTACTTATTCCTAACTTACAATACAAGTTGCATACCATCGTCGGTTTACGGCTACAGGCCTTAAACCAATTATGGGCCTTAAGCCCTCATCTACCTTCATGGGCTTTAACATACTTAACTACTGATGAAGTTAAGCCGGCCCAGATAGGCCGGTTTACGCCCAATAGTAATATCCCCAACATTAGGCCCTAGATTGATTTGAACAGGTTCATGTCAATCCTTAGAAAAAACTTCATCTTCAACACCTTCTTGTAGTTTGGTGAACCGCCGTGATGTCATCTTCTCTGGTTGCTGTAAACCGAAGTGACTCATCTGTCATAAAGAAACTATCCATGATACCTTCTTGTTTAATAGATCTGTGATAATCGAGGCGACAGCTCTGTTTCCAAACTCGCAGCCCCTTGATTTACGCGCCTGACACATGTCCCTTGCCTTATAAATAGGACCGAAGGGTCATTTATTTTTCCCCTTTGTGCCTTTCTGCTTCATCTTCCTCGCGTCGCCCTAGCTTCGGAGCTCCGCCGCCGCCGTCAACTTCTGCACCAACCTTGGCCGCTGCATCACCCTGAGCGCACCAGAGCACCGCAGCGATCTTCCGCATCTTCCTCAGCTTCGGTAAGTCTTCTATCCTTTCCACCTCAGATCTGTTCTTAGGGTTTCGCAGTTCTTCAGTGTTCATCATCCGCTTCTTGTTTATATGATAGCTCTTATATGAATCTACGAATCTTTGCCTTGTGTAGTAGTAGTTGTTTAACCTCCGTCTTTACTTACGCCTCTCAAGGCCATAGATCTACCTGTACCTTTGCTCATTGGTTCAGTATTGCTCTTATTCAAACCTTGAATATTCATCTCTTTTCTGAACATGTTCCAGATCCAAAATTGTAGTATAACTTTGTGAAATCTGTTTTTGCGTACTTACTCATCTGCAATCTTGATTGTTCAATGGGTAAGCCGGGCGGTTTAACTTTGTAGAAAAATTGACAAACCAGTATATACCATTAGTCCCCTTGTTGAACCGCCGGAGTTCCTTATCCAGGCACTGCCGCTTTGTAAAACTCCGGTTGAAAAATAGTTGCCCCCGGTTTAGTAATACATGCATCAGGGTATCCTTTTCCAACATGTTCTTGAACCGGTAACCACCACCTTGCAGACTGCGCTATGGCCAAACAAGTGTATGACTGCAACTGGGTTCCTTCTCGCGTGACCGAGACTCAACTGAATAACTTAGTCAAAACTGGTGCTTTAAGCGGACAAGATGTTATTCATTGGAGGGTCCCTGGCACAGAATGTCCTCCCCAGCCTAAAGAGGGAGAAGTTGTTGTTTTTGCTGATCATCTAGCCCGGGGCTTCAATCCTCCCGGTTCAAAATTTTACCGGGATGTCCTAGCCAATTTCCAGCTCCGTTCGCAAGATACTGGCTCAAACTCCGTAACCAACATCTGTCACTTTCAAGTGCTCTGTGAGGTGTTCTTTCAAGAGGAGCCCACAGTTGAATTATTCAGAGATTGCTTCCATTTAAACCGCCGCACTGAATTCACTGATGGTCCCAACACAGAGTTAGGCGGTATGGCGATTCAAAAGAGGAAAGAGGTCACATACCCTCATGCCAAACTGCAGAGCCATCCCAAAGAGTGGAACCACACATGGTTTTACTACAAAGATACTTCTCATGAAGAAGAAAATCCTCTGCCGGGTTACCGTCCAGAGCGGCTAAGCAACACGCATTTGTTCCCACAGAGGCTGACTGCTAAAGAGAGAAGCAAATACACTCCTCAACTATCCAAGCTCAGGGCCTTTATGGCTAATCGGTTGACAGGGGTCGATCTTGCTCGTTGCTGGATATCTTGGAGCATATTGCCCTTAAGCCAGCGCCCCGGTTTGATGTGCAAATATACCGGAGACGTAAAAGACCCTCAACGACACATTGATATCCAGCTCACAGATGACGAAGTTACTGAAGCTGTGAAAAAGATGTTGAATGAACCGGAAGCTGCCTGTGCTCAAACCGGCCTTCTTCCTTTCTACACTCGTAACAAACCGCCAGCTGTAAGTCTCGTACCTTACGTTATTATTGAATCTTCCTTTGTTCAAAATATCCTCTGTTGACATTTAACATCTTTCCAACAGGGTGATGATCCGTTTTGGAGCAAGAAGCCTCCACAAGAAAAACCGGAGAAGCCAGAGAGACCAACCTAGCCAAAGACCAGAGTTGTCAAGAAACCGGCTAATAGGAAGAAAAACACTGCATCCTCTGATCTACCAGCTGATGATGATGTGGGTAATCCGGACCTTGAGGTAGAGCTTGACTCACTTGGTTTATTTTTCACACGCCTTATTGATAATGACCATTGTCAGGATGACGCGGAAGGCAGTCATGCTGATGATGTAGAGGTAATCACTCTATCCTCCGATTCAAACCCTTTGCCTTCACTAAAAATCCACCGGGCAAACTGGAAAGTTAAATTTTCTCATCCTATTGCTTATTTGGATCCAAACTTTCTTGTGAAGACACAACAGCACGAAGCCCGCCGCACAACCCGGCACAGCAGCCAGGTAGTTACCTCCGCCGGTTTACCGAACAGTCCGGTTCAGAAACATCGTTCATAGGTCTCTAACTCTCTTGTAAATGCTTGTCCTAAAGCGGGTTGTTTTCGTCAACCTCTTAATCCGTCTGACTCCGATTACCAGGGCACTTCTCATTCGTCATCTGGCGAGTCATCCGCCACCCAGTTTCCACCTCTTAAAACGGTGCTTGGGTAAGTTATATTTCATCTTTGTCTTTGATATATTACCTTTGGTAAAAATTGTGCTAATCTTTGTTAACTTCCTTTCGCAGGGCCAAGCCCCGACCAAGTAAGAAGGCTCGCCTGAACAATCCGGCAGAGGAAAATGCTGCTGCTGAACCGGATAAAGTACCAGATCCTGAAGAAGCTAACCGCGAGGATATGCTGAATGACCCACCACTGCAAGACCAAGATTTTGTCGCTGAAGAGGCAAATGTTGACACCACAGGCCCTACTGATCAACCAACAAGCCCTGTCCGGATTGATGAAACAGCTAGCCCGTCAAAGAATACTGACAAACCGGCGACCCCGAACCAAACTGGCGAAGAAGAAAAAGATGATGAGGTCCTTATCACTGGCATTGGTCGGACCGAGCCAAGTAATTCTGTCGCTTTGTCCAGGCACACTGCTAAAGATGAATTTATTGCAATTGGTAAAGGCAAGTGGAATGCCGATTTGGCGACCTATGCCGCTCTGAGCGCCCAAAATCTCCATTCCGGCTATCTGAACCGGCTATACACCAGCCGTGATTATGAAGCCGGTCTGGTTAACATGATGAAGGACAGGTATGAGGTAACTTCTTATATCTTTTCTCTGCTTGTAATATGTTAAGTCGTATCCCCCAAGTGATGTTTTAAGTTATAAACTTAAACCGGGACTTTCCCATGCAACTTGAACTCATCTGTAATTTGCTGATGTAGCCCCCAAGGGCCGGTTCAACTGCATGCAGTTAAACCGGGACTTTTTAGATCATAAGAAATCCAGTATCAACAGTCATTGAGCAATTAGCCATTAGCCCCCAAGTGCCAAGTTGAATACTTGTATTGAGCTTGGGACTTTGTACAAATTGTATGATTAAGAGCAAATATGCATTAGCCCCCAAGTGCTAAGTTGAATACTTGTATTGAGCTTGGGACTTTGTAGAAATTGCATGAGGAAGAGCAAATACGCATTAGCCCCCAAGTACCGAGGGCATAACTTGTTATGTGGTTGGTACTTCAAATCTTTATTAGATAATCGTCTGTATGCAGGCTGATCTGAGCAAAAAGGAAAGCCAAATCGCCGACCTGCAAGAAAACTTGAAGTCCCAACAAGCCAAAACCTCCAAGGCAAACGAGGAATTAACCAGCGCAATGGAGAGGCTTAAGGAGGGTTTCAACAAAGAACGGGCGGATTGGGCCACTGAAAAAGCCGCTTTTACTCAAAAGGCAGAGAAAGCCGAGGCCGCTCTTAAACCGGTGGTTGACGAGCTAACCAGTGTGAAGCGCCAGGTTCATGCCATGATCGCTGTTGTCTTTGGTAAGCCTTCTTGATTTCTGAAGTAACGAGGCCTTCTCATGTAATTGCCGGTTTATTAATCCTTTGAATGATACAGGGACACGCATCGGTCACTTGGGATCAGATGTGCGGAAGAAATTGAAAGCCGCTTATACATTGATAGAGCAATTGTATACTAGTGCGCAGCGGATCATCTGTACCGCTTCCCACAACAACCCGGCGCCCAACTTGATCCAGGACACTATTAAAAGGCTGTCTATGCTTCCTGCCCGGGTTGAAGAGCTGAAGAAATCTGTTGCTCGAACCGGTGCTATCAACGCCTTAATCCGGGCAAAAGCGTGGGTGCCGGATTTTGATCCTATTGAAGCGGCCCAGGGCTACCCCAGTCTGAAGGAAGACGGGACAGAGTTCAGTGAAGAGGATCTTCGAGCGATAAACTGGGAGGTACGCCCTCTGGCTTGTCAATTGGTTGAAGAGGCAAATTTGTCTCATTATCAAGCCCAATATAATGACCAAAACATACGAGTGGTTGCACCAATTCCTAAAGCGGAGAACCTTATACCCCCAATCCGTAAGCATACTTATGCTCCTGACATTGAACCATCGTTGCTGATCCATGATGAAGCTGTCTTTCAAGCATTAATTGGAATCGACTGGACAACTGTTGATTTCCAGCCGTTGGGTAGAGAAGGAGAGGTTGAAGCGGCGCGGGATGACCCGCAACCATCAAGTCAAGCTAGTGACCAAGCATGAACCGGGGGCCGGTTTAAGTTACTGCATATTGTGTTATGCAGAAAACAATGATCTTTATTTGGGCATTGCCTTGTAATAGGCTAGCTGATACACTTTGGTCTTGATATGCCTTCGTGCATAGTTATTTGCAACTTATGCTTCCTTTGAATTATCAATCTCCGAACTATTTTCTGCAGTCAAAAACTTAAAGTGCCGCCGCGGTTGTACCGCCAGGCGGGTCATGATATCTATGGATATGAAATCAAAGATAATATCTTAGACTTAAGCTTATGATCAAATATTGTGATACATAATACCTGCCATCATGGGGCATAAAGCTGGCTGTGCCACACTGCTTGAAGGAGAAAAATAGCTCTTGTGCATATAATGCTGGTTTAGCAGGTAAACCGTTCCGGGTTATGATAAAAACCGGTGTTACTCCATAATAGGATGTTAACAAAAAAATATTAAACCGGGCAAATAGTCTCCGGATTAAGAATCGACCGTGTTCCATTCATTGACAGTCGAACCGGTTTAAGAATTGTCGGTTTAAAACGCAACAAAAGAGATATTTATCAAAAGAGAGAACAAAATTCAAGCAAAGACAAACAAATTCAGTTTGTAGAAAAGAAGGCTTTTTAGCCGATCAAGTGGCATTACCATGGTCGGACATGACCAAGCTCCCAATAGGCGTAGCTATGGTTCAAGTCAGCCAGGTCCCCAAATGATGCATTGGCATTACGCCGATCAAGAGGTGTAGCGATGGTTCGGGTTCGACCAAAGCCCCCAAGTGATTCTGTGGCCTTAGGCCGATCAAGAGGCGTGACTGGTTCAGACGTGACCAAGTCCCCAAGTGATGTTGTGGCTTTCGCCTGTCAAAAGGTGTTGCATTGGTTCGGACACGACCAAGCCCCCAAGTGATATGATATAAAGCTTTAAGAAGCTTAACTCAAGGGATAAACCGGAGGCTGTTTTAAGACAGAAAACTCCGTGTAATCACTCATGATGTAAAAAAGAACAGAGACCCCGCTTTAGCTGAGGCTCCGGTTTATTGCATTGATCATAATATATACATTGTCATAATATGTACATAAGTAGAGCCGATGGCTCAGGTATAGTAAGGTCGAAGATGAGCTATGTTCCACGGCTTGTTGGTCTCCTCCTCTGATGTACGTGAGTCTTTATGCTCTCGAATGTCGATCAGGTAGTATGACCCGTTGTGCATATTCTTGCTGACCACGAAAGGTCCCTCCCAAGGTGGGGATAACTTATGCATATCAGCCTGGTCTTGGATGAGCCGAAGTACCCAATCTCCTTCTTGAAAGGTTCTGGTTCTAACTCGGCGACTGTGATAGAGGCGGAGATCTTGCTGGTAAATCGCCGAACGGGCAGCCGCTATATCTCGCTCCTCGTCCAACAGGTACAAAGTATCTTGCTGTGCTACCTTGTTGTCCGCTTCAACATAAGCCGCTACATGAGGTGAGTCATGACGGATGTCACTGGGAAGAACCGCCTCCACTCCGTAAACCATGAAGAACGGCGTGTATCCTGTCGATCTGTTGGGGGTGGTGTTGATGCTCCATAATACAGATGGTAACTATTCAACCAGACAACCCGGCGTCCGTTGCAAAGGAACCATGAGCCGGGGCCATATGCCCCGCAAGATCTCCTGATTAGCCCTCTCTACTTGGCCATTGGACTGTGGGTGAGCCACTGATGAGACGTCAAGCCGGATGTGCTCACGTTGACAAAACTCCTTCATGGCGCCCTTGGATAGGTTGGTACCATTATCAGTGATGATGTTGTGTGGAAAGCCAAACCGGAAGATCACCTTTTTGATGAATTGAACCGCCGTAGCTGCATCACACTTGCTAACAGGCTCTGCCTCTACCCACTTGGTGAACTTGTCAACCGCCACTAAAAGATGGGTTTTCTTGTCCTTAGACCTTTTGAAAGGTCCAACCATATCCAGCCACCAAGTTGCAAACGGCCAAGTAATTGGAATCATCCTCAATTCTTGAGCCGGCACATGAGCGCGTCTTGAGAACTTTTGACAGCCATCACATCGTCGGACCAGGTCTTCCGCATCAGCATGAGCAGTCAACCAATAGAAACCATGGCGGAATGCCTTAGCCACCAAAGACTTTGAACCGGCGTGGTGACCACAATCTCCTTCGTGGATCTCATGCAAGATTTCACAGCCTTCCTCAGGAGACACACAGCGTTGAAACGCCCCTGACACACTGCAATGATGCAACTCGCCATTGATAATAGTCATGGACTTGGATCGCCGGATTATCTACCGGGCCAGAGTCTCCTCCTCTGGTAACTCGCCCCGGTTTATGTACGCAAGATAAGGAACCGTCCAATCCGGTATAACATGAAGAGCCACCACCAATTGAGCCTCTGGATCAGGAACAGCCAAATCCGCTTCACTAGGGAGCTTGACAGACGGATTATGCAGAACATCCAAGAAGACATTCGGCGGGACTGGTTTATGTTGAGAGCCCAATCGGCTTAAAGCGTCCGCCGCTTCGTTCTTCCGTCGGTCTACGTGCTCCACCTGATAACCTTTGAAGTGACCTGCAACAATATCCACTTCACGATGATATGCTGCCATGAGCGGGTCCTTGGAATCCCAAGTGCCAGACACTTGTTGAGCCACCAGGTCCGAGTCACCGAAGCACTTAACTCGGCTTAGATTCATCTCCTTAGCCATCCAGAGACCATGGAGTAAAGCTTCGTACTCAGCTGCATGTTAGTACAAGGGAACATTAAGCGGAGAACGTAACAGAACTTGTCACCTCGTGGGGAAGTTAATACGACTCCAGCCCCCGAGCCCTCCAATTGCCTGGATCCATCAAAATGAATAGTCCAATAGGTGTGATCCGGCTTTTCTTCAAGTGCTTGCAGCTTCGTCCAATCATTGATGAAATCCACAAGTGCTTGAGACTCGACCGTCGTCCGGAGTACGTATTTTAATCCTTGAGGCCCAAGCTCTATAGCCCACTTGGCAATCCGGCCAATTGCCTCCCTATTCTGGATTATATCTCCCAAAGGAGCAGAGCTGACCACTGTGATGGGATGACCTTGGAAGTATTGCTTGAGCTTCCGGCTTGCCATAAAAACTCCATATACCAGCTTCTGCCAATGCAGGTACCTTTGCTTGGACTCAATAAGGACCTCGCTGATATAGTAAACCGGACGTTGAACCGGATATTCTTTGCCTGCCTCCTTAAGCTCCACCACAATAGCTACATTGACTACGCGAGCATTAGCTGCCACATATAACAGCAATGGTTCCTTGTCAATTGGAGCAGCAAGAACAGGCGGGTTGGTGAGCTGCCGCTTTAAGTCCTCAAACGCTTCATCAGCGGCCGAACTCCAGACGAAGTTATCCATCTTCTTTAACATCTGATACAAAGGAATCTCCTTCTCACTGAGGCGGCTGATAAACTGGCTCAACGCGGCAATCCGGCCTGCCAAGCGTTGAAAATCGTTGATACACTTTGGTTTAGCCAAAGAGGTGATAGCAGTGATCTTCTTCGGATTAGCCTCAATTCCCCTGTCGGACACCAGAAAACCCAATAACTTGCCTACCGGTACACCAAAGACGCACTTATCCGGGTTGAGCATCATCTTGTATGTCCATAGGTTATCAAAAGTTTCCTTCAAATCGTCAACCAGAATTTCCTTCTTCCTTGACTTAACCACAATATCATCCACATAGGCATGCACATTACGGCCAATCTGCTTATAAAGGCAATTCTGTACACACCGTTGATAAGTTGCCTGGGCACTCTTGAGTCCAAAGGGCATAGACACATAGCAGAAGCTCCAAAGGGAGTTATGAACGCCGTCTTCTCCTGGTCCTTAACTGCCATCTTGATCTGATGATAACCAGAATATGCATCCAGAAAACACAAACGCTCACAACCCGCCGTAGCATCGATAATTTGATCAATACGGGGTAGGGCGAAAGGATCTGCTGGACAAGCCTTGTTAAGGTATGTGTAGTCCACACACATGCGCCAGGTGCCATTTTTCTTAAGGACCAGCACCGGATTAGCCAACCATTCAGGATGGAAAACTTCAACGATAAAGCCAGCTGCTAAGAGTCTGGCCACCTCCTCTCCAATAGCTTTGCATCTTTCCTCGTTGAACCGGCGGAGAAACTGCTTCACCGGTTTGTACCTGGGATCAATATTAAGGGTGTGCTCAGCGAGTTCCCTCGGTACACCTGGCATGTCAGAAGGCTTCCATGCAAAGATGTCCTGGTTCTCACGGATGAACTCGATGAGCGTGCATTCCTATTTCGGATCCAAGTTTGCACTGATACTGAACTACTTCGATGAATCGCCAGGCACAAAGTCAACAAGCTTAGTCTCAGGAGCCGATTTAAACTTCAGGGCCGGATCATGCTCCGTAGTTGGCTTTTTCAACGGAGTCATGTCTGCCGGATCAACATTATCCTTGTAGAATTTCAACTCCTCCGTGGCACAAGCTGACTCAGCATAGGCCGCATCACCTTCTACACACTCCAAAGCGATCTTGCGGCTCCCATGCACAATTATTGTTCCTTTGTGACCCGGCATCTTGAGCTGTAAGTAGACATAGCAAGGCCGTGCCATGAATTTAGCATAAGCCAGCCGTCCAAACAGGGCGTGATATGGACTCTGAATCTTCACCACCTCAAAGGTCAATGTTTCTGATCTCGAGTCATAATCATCTCCAAAAGCCACCTCCAGGGCTATCTTGCCAACAGGATATGCCGATTTGCCAGGTACCACGCCGTGGAACACCGTATTGGACGGTTTAAGATTTTTATCAGTTAGCCCCATACAGCGGAAGGTCTCATAGTACAGGATGTTAATGCTGCTACCTCCATCCATGAGCACCTTGGTGAACTTATAACCTCCCACCTGAGGCGCCACCACCAACACTAGCTGACCCGGATTGTCAACCCGGGGAGGGTGACCCTCTCTGCTCCATACGATTGGCTGTTCAGACCAGCGTAAGTAATGGGGTACCGCCGGTTCAACAGAATTTACCGCCCGCTTATGAAGCTTTTGGTCACGCTTGTCCAAACTAGTGGTGAAAACATGATATTGCCCACTATTCAACTGCTTCGGGTGACTCTGATACCCCGATTGCTGCTGCTGTTGATTGTGACCACCCTGGTTACTCTGGTTACCTTGACTGCCCTGTCCGCCCTGGTTGCCATTGTAGCCTGAACCGGAATTTCCTCCACCATAACCCGGCCCATGAGATCCGGACCCTGAACCACCACCGGATCTGTTATCATACCGGAAAGTGTTAGAATTTTTGAACTCTTGCATGATGTAGCAATCCTTCCAAAGGTGGTTGGCCGGCATTTCCTTCGTCCCATGCTTTGGACAAGGCTGGTTTAGTAGGTAGGCCAAGCGGTCCGGGTTGGGATTGGGCGCTCCACTGCGATTCGGCGCTTTACCCTTTCATCGCTGGCCTTTGTCCTGCGCGTTGGTATTAGCCACGAAGTCCATGCTGCTATCCGCTTTACGCTTGCCGCTGTTTCCATGACCCGCCGTGTTGTGCTGCTGCCCTTTGGAGTTGCTGCTCTTCCTTCCCTTCCCTGCTTTGTCATCGTCAGACTCGGGATCCTTAGTACTATCAGAGTCAACATACTTCACTAACGCGGTCATGAGAGTCCCTATATCATTGCAATGGCGCTTCAACCGTCCCAATTTCAACTTCAGAGGCTCAAACAGGCAGTTGCCTTCCAAGGTTATAACCGTTGAATCAGCATTGATGCGGTCTGACGAGTGCAAGATCTTCGAGACCCGGCGCACCCAACGGGTCATCGATTCTCCTTCTTCCTGGACACAGGCTGCTAACTCTACTATCGACATAGGTTGCTTACATGTATCCTTGAAATTAGCGATAAACCGGGATCTCAACTCAGCCCATGAACTGATAGAATTGGTCGGCAAACCTTTTAACCAAGTACGGGATGTTCCTTCAAGCATCATGGTGAAGTACTTTGCACACGCCGCATCATCCACATCAAGCATCTCCATGGCCATCTCATAGCTCTCCACCCATGTTTCTGGAGACAAATCGGCAGTGTAATTTGGCACCTTGCGCGGGCCCTTGAAATCCTTGGGCAGGCGCACATTGCGTAGAGCGGGGACAAGGCACGGCACCCCCAAAGAGCTAGAAGTAACTCCTGGCTCAATCGATGTGTTCGGACGAATCGGCGTAAGCTGACGAGCCTCATACAGCGCTGCTAACTCGGCCTCCCTACGCGCTCGGGCCCGGTCCACCACTTCCTGGGCATCACCAATACCACCTGTCGGGTTGTTGCCACGAGGCGGTTCACGGTTTCGTGCATTGCTTGACACGGTCGGTTCATCCATACGCCTGTTGTAACTCCGGCTTGGGAGAGGGGTAGAGTGAATCTGGTCGCGGCTGTATGAATATGCTTCCTGTTGAATCAAAGCTTTTCGAAGAAGCTCCTTAACCCGGCGCGTCTCCACCGCCTGCGGAGAATCACCTTCGATCGGGATGGCCTCCATTCGTGAAGTGGCAGCAACGAGGTTGTCCATTAGATTGGAATAATGACCCGGAGGCGTCGGGACAGGTTGCGGTACAATATTATTCTGACGAGGCGAGTCCATCAAGCGTTGCTGAATCGGCGCATCAGCTCCAGGAGCTTCCGCCCGGTTTAATACCGGCGGGTTACTGGCTCCTGCTCCTGGAGTGTTGAAGAGGCACCTCGCGTCGTAAACCGGAGGCAGGCGAGACCGGCGCTTTCTCTTCAGGACTTCATGTGATGCATTATGATCCAGCATAAGCCGGTAAGCCTGCGCATCCAAAGCAGCCCGCTCTGCAGTCATCCTGGTATTCTCAGCTGCTAGGTCGGCCTTGGCTTGAGTAAGTCCCTCACCCTTGCAATCTCCGCATTATGGGCGTCCTAATCCACCGGATTAGCTTCTGCCATAAGCGCAGCCAATGCATCGAACAGATCAGAAAGTACTGGAGCCGGCGGGTGCACGGGGCCTCCTGCTCCAGCCGCCGTCGCCGTTACTGACCCGGAAATTATTGTTGCCGCGCTCAAAGAGTGGATCGCTGCTTGCGTACCGGCAATGAATATTCCAACCCGGTTTGGCAGATCGGAGGGGTCCGGAATACTGTCGCCATCGGAACAACCCCCAATTCGGCCATCTTGTAACTGGTATAACGATTCGGTTTCTCCGGTCGAGGAATCGTCGCCGGAATAGATGACGGTCTCGCCACCAGATTCTGAGCCGCCCTAGTATTCCCCTCCATGGATGACCCCCACGAAGGCATGCTTCACGGCCGGTTTAACCTGGGCGGAACGTGCACGCTGAGCCGTTTCGATGAGGTCGGTGCAGATGTCCGGCTCAGGGCCCGATTCACCGATCTTGCCAATGAAGACGTGTATGCGACCAAAAGGGACCCGGTACCCGTACTCAATCGAGCCGGCCTCGGGGCCCCAACCTGCGTCGTCGATGTAGAGCTTGCCGCGATGACTCTTGGTCATCTGGCCCACAGCGTAGCCCTTGAGTCCTTCAAAGTTGCCCTCCAAGAACTTGAAACCATCGTGCGATAGCCCCACGGTGGGCGCCAACTGTCGTGGTTTTGTCACGGCAGATGTCCTTATGAAAGGACTTAGTCGTGGAGCCATCGCTATGGGCTAGCTTGAAGGGGTTAAAGCGGACACAGGGACGCAAGGGAGTTTTATACTAGTTCGGCCCCTTCGATGAAGGTAAAAGCCTACGTCTAGTTGTGATGGAATGGATGGGGTTTCGACGACTAGGGAGCAAACAAGCTTCGCCTAAGTATCGAGTTGCTGTCTGTTGTCCTTGAACCGCCGCCGGGTCGTCCCCTTATATACATGGGTGACACCCATCGGTTTACAGAGTCCCAACACCGGCTCATAGACGCGTCCGGTTTGGTCTCTACTTATTCCTAACTTACAATACAAGTTACATACCATCGTCGGTTTACGGCTACAGGCCTTAAACCGATTATGGGCCTTAATCCCTCATCTACCTTCATGGGCTTTAACATACTTAACTACTGATGAAGTTAACCCGGCCCAGATAGGCCGGTTTACGCCCAGTAGTAATATCCCCAACAATGACCATTATCGCTGGAGAGTTGCATCATTGCAGTGTAACAGGGGTGTTTCAGCGTTGTGTGCCTCCTGAAGAAGGCTGTGAAATTTTGCATGAGATCCATGAAGGAGACTGTGGGCACCACGCCGGTTCAAAATCTTTGGTGGCCAAAGCGTTTCGTCACGGGTTTTATTGGTTGACAGCTCATACTGATGCTGAAGACTTGGTCAGACGATGTGATGGCTGTCAGAAGTTCTCAAGACGCGCTCATGTACTAGCTCAAGAATTGAGGATGATTCCAATTACTTGTCTGTTTGCGACTTGGGGGCTGGATATGGTTGGGCCTTTCAAGAGGTCCAAGGACAAGAAGACCCACCTTTTGGTGGCGGTTGACAAGTTCACAAAGTGGGTAGAGGCAGAGCCCGTTAGCAAGTGTGACGCGGCCACGGCGGTTCAATTCATCAAAAAGGTGATTTTCTGGTTTGGCTTTCCACATAGCATTATCACTGAGAATGGCACCAATCTGTCCAAGGGTGCCATGAAGGAGTTCTGTCAATGTGAGCACATCCGGCTTGATGTATCATCAGTGGCTCACCCACAGTCCAATGGTTAAGCAGAGAGGGCCAATCAAGAGATCTTGAGAGGCATCAAACCCCGGCTTATGGTTCCTTTGCAACGAACGTCGGGTTGTTGGGTGGAGGAGCTACCTTCAGTGTTATGGAGCATCAATACCATGCCCAATAGGTCAACAGGATACACACCGTTCTTCATGGTTTATGGAGCGGAGGCAGTTCTTCCTAGTGACATCCGTCACGACTCACCCCGTGTAGCGGCATATGTTGAAGCGGACAACGAGAAGGCACGGCAAGAAGCTCTCGGCCGGTTAGATGAGGAGCGTGACATAGCGACCGCCCGTTCGGCGATTTACCAGCAGGATCTGCGTCGCTATCACAGCCGCCGGGTGAGAACCAGAACCTTTCAAGAAGGAGATTTGGTGCTTCGGCTCATCCAGGATCAGACGGATATGCACAAGTTGTCACCCCCTTGGGAAGGACCTTTTGTGGTCAGCAAGAATCTACACAACGGGTTGTACTACCTAATCGATGTTCGAGAGCGCAAAGACTCACGCAAATGAGAGGAGGAGACCAACCAGCCGTGGAATATTGCTCATCTTCGGCCTTATTATACTTGAGCTATAGGCTCTGCTTATGTACATATTATGACAATGTATATATTATGCTCAATACAATAAACCGGAACCTCAGCTAAAGCGGGGTCTCTGTTATTTTTACATCATGTGTGGTTACATGGAGCTTCTGTTCTTAAAGCGGAGTCCGGTTTACCCCTTGATTTAGCTTCTCAAAAGCTTTATATTATATCACTTGGGGGCTTGGTCGTATCTGAACCATAGCAACACCTTTTGATAGGCGCAATGCCACAACATCACTTGGGGGCTTGGTCGTATCCGAACCATAGCTACGCCTCTTGACCGGCGCAAAGCCACATCATCACTTGGGGGCATGGTCGAACCCGAACCATAGCTACACCTCTTGATCGGCGTAATGCCACAGCATCATTTGGGGACCTGGCTGACTCGAACCATAGCTACACCTTTTGGGGGCTTGGTCGTGTCCGACCGTGGTAACACCTCTTGATTGGCTTAAAGCCTCGCTTACAATGGTTTTATTTTTGCCTTTGCTTGCGTTATGTTCTCTTTTTTGATGAACATTTTTTGTTGCTTTTTTCAAACCGGCATTGTTAATCCGGTTCGACTGTCAATTACAAATTGACGGAACAAGGTCAAATCTTAATCCGGAGACTATCTGCCCGGTCTGATTTTCTATTACAATCTTATTATGGAGTAAACCAGTGTTTGTCATAGCCCGGAACAGTTTACATTGTAAACCGGCCTTATATCAACAGGAGTTGTTTTCTCCTCCAAAATTTGGGTTATCAGCCCCGCTACAAGGTTGGCCAGCCAACATCATGCCTGACGGTTGGCCAGCCAACATCATGCCTGACAGTGGCATGTATTATATATTTCCATATCTAGTTATATGTTCTAACCTAAGTTATCATCTTTGGTTTTATATACATGAGTATCATGACCCACCCAATGGTAAACTGCCAGGGCGTTTTTTAGCTTCTTGACTGCAGAAACAGCTTGGACAGATGAATATGGATATCATATCTTAAGTATTACAAATCAAACAAGCATCAGTTGAAGATAAATATGCACGAATGCATACCGGAACAAGTATATTAACTAGCCTATTACAAGGCGTTCCAGTGCCCAAAAAGATCGTTGTTTTTATCAAATACATGTCAGAGCATGCAGTAGTTTAAACCGGCCTCCAGTTCACGCTTGGTCACCGGCTTGACCTGACGGTTGCGGATCATCTCGCGCCGGTTCAACTTCTTCCTCCCTACCCAGTGGCTGGAAATCAACAGTTGCCCAGTCGATCCCAGTTAATGCTTGAAATACAGCTTCATCACTTATCAGCAGTGACGGTTCAATGTCAGGGGCGTAAGTGTGCTTACGGATTGGTGGTATAAGATTCTCAGCGTCAGGAATTGGTGCAGCAACCCGCTTGTTTTTATCATCATAATTGGCTTGATAGTGGGAAAGGTCCGCTTCTTCAACCAGTTGACAAGCCAGTGGGCGCACTTCCCGGTTTATGATTCGGAGATCATCTTCGTTAAATTCTGTCCCATCTTCCTTCAAGTTGGGATAGCCCTGGGCCGCTTCAACAGGATCAAAGTCAGGCACCCATGCTTTTGCCCGGATTAGGGCGGCCAAAGCACCCATTCTAGCAGAAGATTTCTTCTACTCCTCAACCCGGGCAGGAAGCATAGATAACCTTTCAATGGTAACTTTGATCAAAGTGGGTGGCGGATTGTTGTGGGAAGCAGTGTAGATGATCCGTTGTGCACTGGAATATAGCTGCTCTATCAGAGTGTAGGCAGCTTTTAACTTCTTTCGAACATCCGATCCCAAGTGGCCAATGTCGGATTTAGGGTTCCGGCAGACCCTTAAGGTTCGAACTCTGGGGTGCGCGCGGAGATTATGCCCTCTACCTCTCCGTCTCGCAAGGATCTAAACTATCAAAAGAACAACACAAAAGACACAGAGTTTATACTGGTTCGGGCCACCGATGTGGTGTAATACCCTACTCCAGTGTGGTGTGGTGGATTGCCTCTTGGGCTGATGATGACGAACAATACAAGGGAGAACAGCCTCGCGAGGGCGTGTTCTAGTTGGGACGAAGAACTGCTAGGGGAGTTCTGCTGCCCTTCTCTCTCTCTCTCTCTTTCTCTCTGCTCGGATTCTGGATATCAAATGCCTCTACCCTGGGGGTGGCTAGTCCTATTTATAGGCAAGGGCCCTGGGCCTCTTCCCAAATATTGAGCGGGAAGGGCGCCAACAATTGGCCAATTTGAAGGGGAACATACAGTACACTTATCCTGACTAAAGTTGGTCCTCGCCTGCCAAAGGCCCTGTGGTGACGCCACTCTGGGCTCCACGATGACCTCCTTCCCACCGTTGGACTGGTCTTGGTCTTGTTGCACCGAAATGGATGCCTTTGCTTGATCCTCTCGCCTGCGCTTGCCCCCTTTGCACCAAAGTGGAAAGGGAGGACACTGCGTCATCGTGCCGCCTGGCGCCCTTGGTCGTCATGGCTTGCGTCATGGGCACCTCGCGAGGTACCCCGCCTTGATCTCTCCGCCTCCTCGTGAGCCAGCCTGACGAGGCCATGCCTGAGGAAGTGCCGTGTCATCCGCCCCGCGAGGCTTGGCCCCTCGCGAGGGTCTTGGGTCTTGTGTTGATGAAGTTGGGCCGTGCTCGGCCCCCTTTGAGCCACGCCGCAGGCCGCAGGCAGGCAAGTCTGGGACCCCCGTTCCCAGAACGCCGACAGTAGCCCCCGGGCCCAAGGCGCGCCCGGACTTGGCCGTGCCGAGAGGCGAAAGGGCAAGGGCGAAGCGCCGCGGGCCCTAACAGCCTGCGGCCTTGGGCGCTGCGTGGCGGTTGATTGGACACAGCGCCTCCGCTCCCCCACGACGCCTCGATGATCGCGCGGATTGGACAAGTCCCTGCATGCAAATCGTGTCATGATTACCTATGATCGTGGAGGCCGATGGTTGGCCTCCGCCGGCTATAAGTACGGCACCGCGCGTGCCCTTCCAGTCCGTCTCTCCTTGCTTTCTCCTTTGCCTTGATTCTTGCTCCTTCTTGACGTTATGGCTCTGATTCGCCGGTTTTCTGCAGCGGAGAAGGGAAAGGCTCTTCAAGAAGGGCCAGACCCGCTCCCACCAAAGAAGCGACTTGCCCTTCGCAGCCGAGACGAAGGAGACCGCCAGGTGGTGTCAAGGCCTTGGTACGAGCGGTCTCCGCCGAGGTTTCCGCTTCCCTTGTTTTCCCACATCGAGGGCCTTGGAGGGGGCGATGTCGATCCCCGTGGCCAGCGCTGGTGCCGCCGGATCACGAAGGTGTGGGTCGTTCCACCTGGAGTCCACGCCGAGGGCTCCTCCCGCGAGCTCGTGCTCCACGCCGCCATGCCTCCGCGAACTTGGATTCGCTTTCCTCCCTTCTTCGCCTCCGTCTTCCCACAGGAAAGACTCCTGGAGTTATGGCTGCAGCACGCCGACTGCAGCACCCCCGCGACCGAGGCAGAGATCGCGATCCTTGCCTCGGGCGAGGTCTTCATGACTCGTGGCTGGGGCGAGATCGCTTGGGGTTGCAGAGCAAGGGGCGCCCTCACGGTCCACCTGGAGTACGATGGCGCTTCGGTGATGTTCTTCAAGGTCTTCGACGCAAACGGGCGCCGGCTGGAATGCTGCCCCAGGAGAGGTGGCCCGGACCCTGCCACAGTGAGGGCTGGGCCCGCCGACCGCTCCCTGGGCAGCTCCACAAGCGACCGAAGCGCCGGAGGATCCAGCGATCCCAGCGAGATCTTCGCGACCCCGGAGACGAGCGACAACAGCTACGAGCCCGCGAGCCAGCGCCGCTCCCAGAGCAGGGTTGGCTCGCTCGGCCGCCGCCGACTCTGATCTGGGTGGGGTTGGCGCCGGTGCCTGACGGCCCACTGTTGATGATGGCATCGTTTGCAGGGGCGCGTGTAGATAGCATCCCTTAGGATCCGTTTCCTGCAAGGAATCATACTGCGCCCAATGGGGGCTTGTAAGGTGTCTGTGATCCTTCTTGTTAATATGTGACTTTTGCTATGGAACTGTGTGAGTCGTTAATTCCGTCGTAGCTTAGTCTTCCCTTTCGAACCTCACAAGGGCTTGGTGCTCTGCGTCGACAGGTCCCAGTCCCAAGGCGGCGTCAGCCGTCGCTGGTATGCCAGGCCGCGATGCCGTGGTCAAGGCCAGGAGGTGAGCGACCCGGGGTCCGGTAAGAGCCCCTGAGTCGCGATGCTCAGGAGGTCCCCTTTGGCGCTCAAGCAGCCGTCGCTCGGTGAGAAAGGGGGGTGACGTTGCTGGTACGGAATTGCGTTAGGTGCGGGGGTGATGCTACGGCAGCCGGTGTTTTCGGGCGGTGACTTATCTTGTTAATCAGGGGTCACTCTTGGTGTATCGTCGGGTCTGTGCGGCAGCTGGAGCGGAGTCGCTTGACGAGGTCCCCGCGTGCCCCTTCCCCCTCGCCTTTGCTCCCCTTTGTGCTCTACGTCCTCGGGTCCCGGCCCTCGAGCTGGTCTCAGCCGTCGCTGGTATGCCAGGTCGCGATGACGTGGGCAAGGCCAGAGGGTGAGGGCTGGAGAGCCAGTAAGAGCCCTGAGTCGCGATGCTCAGGCGCCCCCCCTTTAACGTGCAAGCGGTTCGCGCGGACGAGGATGAAGAGAGCTCCACGAGGGCATGGGCTTGTGCAATTCCCTCAGGGGATCCTGCAAGCTCACCACAGAAGGAGGAAAAGGTTGCCACGATGGCTATTAGTCGGTCGTTAGCTGCTCTAGTTGGCGCAGGTGAGGTGTACTCGGGCACCCATGAGCCAGAGCGGGACTCACGAGGCCCTACCTCTAGGCGGGTTGCGCCTGGCACTGGGCCGTATCTTGAGATGTGTTCCTGCAGATTGGGTTAGATGCCGGCACTCTACGTCCTCGGGTCCCGGCCCTCGAGCTTGTCTCAGCCGTCGCTGGTATGCCAGGTCACGATGCCGTGGACAAGGCCAGAGAGTGAGGGCTGGAGAGCCAGTAAGAGCCCTGAGTCGCGATGCTCAGGTACCCCCCCTTTAACGTGCAAGTGGTCGACATTGGGAATAAGAGGTGCCGTGAACAGGCGTCAAGTAATCAAGCATGATAGGTGAATGCATAGTTGGAAATAAACGCAAGGAAGATACACGCCACTGGGCCTGGCCCGAGCGGCCTGGGGATGATGCAGCCCGAGGGGCGCCCCCAACAAAGCAAGCTAATGATCGAAAACTAAAAAGGGATACATGCCGCAGGGACGGACCCACGCGGCCTGGGAATGAAGCAGCCCTGGGGGGCGTTCCCAGCCGGAAATGAAGCTTGAAAGATGTCACCTGGGGTTGTCGCGGACGAAGTGGTGTTGGTGTAGCAGACTCGGTGGGCTGCGGGAGCCGATTCTCACGAGCCCCCAGGCCCAGGGGCCTAAGGAGGCTCCGGAGGCGCTGGTGGCTCCTCACGAATCATCTCCATCTCCGCCAGGACTGCGGAACGCCTGTCTTCCTGAGTCTCCATGATGCCCCTCATGAGGCGCTGGTACGCAGCAGCTACGCTCGGCAAGCCGTAAGGCATGCGAACATAGCTGTGGGGTGGACCTCCACAACGCCCCACTTGTGAGGGCCAGAGGCGCTCCGTCGTGGCGACTTGATTGAGCCCTGGTACGTCGATGCAGATGCGCAGCCCACCATCCTCGCCTGGATGGGGGGCCACAGCTGGTAGACGGTGGCAACCTCTCGTGATTCTTGACTCTTATAGTTCTTGAACAGCCTTGTTAACGAACTCCTGCTGGTCTGACCTTCCTTGCCTTGCTCCTCCTTGAGGGAAACATGCTTCGAAGCACGCCTCCACGTGGTGCCCAAGCGCCTCCCTCGTGACCCTGGCCAGGTCGGTGGCCCTTCAGGTGAGAGCCCCCGAGCACTGCCTGAGGAGGGCGCCGGGCGCGCTTTCCTATGCGATGGATGGAGGGTCCCCTTGGGTAGACACGGGCCCTGAGGGGCCTGCCTCCTGAGGGGCTGAGCCTGACGATGTTTTCTTCTTCTTGGGGGTGATCTCGGAAAGCCTCCTGCTTCCGCGATCTGGGCCTTCTAGTGGCACGGCCTGAAAGGCTCGCTCCAGGGAACACACTGCATCCTTTTCTTCACACGGCACTGTGATGACTCCGCCACTTCCTGGCATCTTGAGGACGTTGTAGCCATGATGAGTTACGGCCATGAACTTGGCCAGCGCCGGGTACCCGAGGATGGTGTTGTACGGCAGGCGGATGTGAGCGACGTCGAAGTCGATGAGCTCGGTGCGGTAGTTGCTGCGGGCCCCGAAGGTGACCGGGAGGCGGACCTGCCCGATCGGGATCGTGGAACTATCTGTGACTCCGGAGAAAGGTTTGGTTGGCTGAAGCTGGTCATAGGGCACTTGGAGATTTTTGAATGTTTCCACGGACAGGACGTTGAGCCCTGCCCCACCATCGATGAGGGTCCTGGTGACCAGTACGTTGCTGATGACTGGGGAGCAGAGCATCGGGAAGACCCCGGCCGTGGCCGCGCACTTGAGCTGATCCGCTGAGCTGAACGTGATGGTGCACTCCGACCACCTGAGAGGGCGCGTTGCTCCGAGCTTGGGGAGGACTGCATTCACTTCGCGGGCAAACTGCTTGAAGATGCGTTGGGAGGCTGGGGCTTGAGCTCCGCCCAGGATGCAGGCGATCGCGCGCGGCTCTTGGAAGCCCCCAGCCCCCTCATCTTGGTGGCGGTCCTCGTTCCTCCTTGGTTGAGGCGGCAGCGGGGGAAGGCCTGCGTTGCCCTGCAGGCGATCCTCACGAGGCTGATCCCTCCAATCCCCCTCGCGAGGCGGGTCCCGCCAGCGGTCCTCGCGAGGTTGATCACGCCACCCTTGGCGCGGGCCGCGATCTTCCCAGCGTCCTGGGTTTCTTCCTCCTCCTCGGCCGTAGCCCCGGTCAGCGCGGTCAGGGCATCGGCCGATCCTTCCTTCTCGCACGGCACGGAGCTCTTGGCATTCATTGGTGTTGTGGGTGTGGAGGTCGTGGTACACGCAGTATCGGCTGCCCCTGGAGGATTCGGGCAGATCCTTGCCCCACTTGGTATCAGGCTCTGCTGCGAGCACGGCAGCCCCCTTGCGCTTCACGTCCTTGGCCTTGGGTTTCTTCTTTTCTGGGTCCGCGACGGGCAGCTCGAGGAGGGAGAGACGCCCCTCCTCAGCCCTGGCGCACTTGGTCGCCAAGTTGAACAGCTCCACGGAGGTGCACAGGTCTTCATGCATCGCCAGCTCCTCCTTCATCTTGACGTCGCGCACACCGTCAGAGAAGGCTGAGATGATGGCTTCCTCGGACACTTTGGGGATCTTGAGACGCGCGATGTTGAAGCGCTGGATGTACTTTTGCAGGGTCTCTCCGGGTTGTTGCTTGATGCGGCGCATGTCGCTCACGGCGGGCGGCCGGTCACGAGTACCTTGGAAGTTGGCGATGAAGCGGGTGCGCATCTGGTCCCAGGAAGAGATCGTGCCTGGGGCCAGGTTCAGGAGCCAGGTACGAGCCCCTTCCTTGAGCGCCATGGGGAACCAGTTCGCCATGAACTTTTCGTCCCCGCTGGCAGCTTCGATGCCCAGCTCGTAAAGCTGGAGGAACTCGGCGGGGTCAGTCGTGCCGTCATAGCGAGGAGGCAGGTCTGGCTTGAACTTGCCGGGCCACGCAACGCTGCGCAGCTCGGTGGTGTAGGTGCGGCAGCCGACCATGGCAACGGGAGGCTTCGGTCGAGGGAGAGCTTGGCCTTGAGGGTCCCCATGCGCTGCAGCCGGAAGCAGCGCAGGGTCTTGACGTGCCGGAGCTGGAGCAGGGTCGCAGCGAGCCAGAGCAGGAAGCGCTCGGGCAGCCTCTTGCGGTCGAGGGACTTCTTGGCAGCTCCGTTCTTGCTGGGCTGGCACCTGACGGAGCGGGTTCCGCCCAGGGGCCATGCGCCTTGGAGCCATGGCGTCTTCTTGGAGTGGAGGTGGCTGGTACACCCCCGGAGCTTCATGGCCTGCGCGGGGCGGGGTGCGGTGCAGTGGAGCGGACGGTGCAGGAGAGCCCCCTGCGGCGCGGACGAGCTCGGCGACGCGGTCGAGCCACTCTTCGTAGATGTCGTCGACGGGACGGTAGTGCAGGAACTCGTTTGCCGCGATGAGTGCAGCTCAAGCCTCCAAGGGCGCGCAGAGCGCGTGGGACGAAGAGCCAGCTGGCGTGAGTGACAGAGTAGCGGTGCAGCCGTCTCGCCGCACAGACGGGTGCTGAGACGACGCTTGCTGCTCGTTCCCCGCTGGGCCAGTGGCGGCGTTGACGGCGGGCGACGGGGAACGACGAGGATGCCCACCGACGGGAGCCGTCTGGGCGACGCGGGAGGCGATGGCGGCCCGGCGCTCGGCGCGGGCCCGGCGAGCGTCAGACATGGACGCGACGGTCGGAGGAGGACGAAGCGGTGGAAGACAAATTCCGGCGCACCCCTACCTGGCACGCCAAATGTCGGATTTCGGGTTCCGGCAGACCCTTAAGGTTCGAACTCTGGGGTGCGCGCGGAGATTATGCCCTCTACCTCTCCGTCTCGCAAGGATCTAAACTATCAAAAGAACAACACAAAAGACACAGAGTTTATACTGGTTCGGGCCACCGATGTGGTGTAATACCCTACTCCAGTGTGGTGTGGTGGATTGCCTCTTGGGCTGATGATGACGAACAATACAAGGGAGAACAGCCTCGTGAGGGCGTGTTCTAGTTGGGACGAAGAACTGCTAGGGGAGTTCTGCCGCCCTTCTCTCTCTCTCTCTCTTTCTCTCTGCTCGGATTCTGGATATCAAATGCCTCTACCCTGGGGGTGGCTAGTCCTATTTATAGGCAAGGGCCCTGGGCCTCTTCCCAAATATTGAGCGGGAAGGGCGCCAACAATTGGCCAATTTGAAGGGGAACATACAGTACACTTATCCTGACTAAAGTTGGTCCTCGCCTGCCAAAGGCCCTGTGGTGACGCCATTCTGGGCTCCACGATGACCTCCTTCCCACCGTTGGACTGGTCTTGGTCTTGTTGCACCGAAATGGATGCCTTTGCTTGATCCTCTCGCCTGCGCTTGCCCCCTTTGCACCAAAGTGGAAAGGGAGGACACTGCGTCATCGTGCCGCCTGGCGCCCTTGGTCGTCATGGCTTGCGTCATGGGCACCTCGCGAGGTACCCCGCCTTGATCTCTCCGCCTCCTCGTGAGCCAGCCTGACGAGGCCATGCCTGAGGAAGTGTCGTGTCATCCGCCCCGCGAGGCTTGGCCCCTCGCGAGGGTCTTGGGTCTTGTGTTGATGAAGTTGGGCCGTGCTGGGCCCCCTTTGAGACACGCCGCAGGCCGCAGGCAGGCAAGTCTGGGGAACCCCGTTCCCAGAACGCCGACAGCCAATACAAGTCCCCGTATCATTGCACGGGTTAGTAAACCGGCAGCTACATGAAAAGATCTGCTAAATTTGGGAAACAAGGATACTTACCAAACAAAGCTGCAGTCATGGCATGAACCTTCCGCTTCACGCTGGTCAATTCATCAACAACCGGTTTAAGAGCGGCTTCTGCTTTTTCAGCCCTTTGCGCTAAAGCGGATTTCTCAGTCGCCCATTCCGCCCGCTCTTTGTTGAAGCCCTCTTTAAGTTTTTCCATAGCGCTCAAAGCTCTGGTCAATTCTTCCTTTGCCTTGGAGGTTTCCACCTGTTGTGACTTAAGGTTCTCCTGTAGGTCGGCGGTTTGGTTTTCTCTCTTTCTCAACTCAGCCTGCACAGAGACAGTTATATGATGAAATGACACAAATTTGAAGTACCAACCACATAACAAGTTATGCCCTCGGTACTTGGGGGCTAATGCATATTTGATCTTCATCGTACATTTTCTACAAAGTCCCAAGCTCAATACAAGTATTCAACTTGGCACTTGGGGGCTAATGGCTATTTATTCACAGACTACTGATACAGGAATTTTCTTCTCTAAAGTCCCGGTTTATCTTTATAAAGTTAAATCGGCCCTTGGGGGCTACGTCAGCAAAGTTAAAGATGCAATTGAGGTTCACATTGAATACTTACTACAAGTCCCGGTTTAAGTTGATATCTTAAACCGTCACTTGGGGGCTATTGGAGTTGATAAGCTATGAAATAATACAAGCAGAGAAGCATATAGGAAGTTACCTCATATTTTTCCTTCATCATATTGACCAGACCAGCTTCATAATCGCGGCTGGTGTACAGCCGGTTCAGATAGCCAGAATGGAGATCTTGAGCATTCAGAGCGGCGTATGTTGACAAATCGGCATTCCATTTGCCTTTGCCAACCGCAGAGAATTCCTCTTTGGCAGTATGTCTTGACAAAGCAACAGGATTACCTGGTTCAGTACGGCCAACGCCAGTAATAAGGACATCATCATCTTTTTATTCAGCAGTTCGTATTGGGGTCGCCGGTTTGTCAGTATTCTTTGCTGGACTTGCCGGTTTATCAGTCCGGATAGAGCTGGTCTGCTGGTCAACAGGGCCAGTGGTGTCAACTTCGGCCTGTTCAGCAATGAAGTCATGGTCTTGAGGTGGTGGATCAATCAGCATATCATCAAGGTTGGCCTCTTCAGGATCCGGTGTTTTCTCCGGTTCAGCAGCTGTGTTTTCCTCTGTCATTTTATTCAGGCGAGCTTTCTTGCTTGGTCTGGGTTTGGCGCTGAGAAAGTAAGCGTGAAGGTCAGTATAGCGCATAAAATGCATGTTAAAAATAAGAGAAGTGAACAACTTACCCAATAACCGTTTTGAGGGGTGGAAGCTTGGTGGCTGACGACTCGCTAGAGGATGAATGAGAAGTGCCCTGATAATTGGAATCAGACGGATTAAGAGGTTGACGAAAACAACCCGCTTTAGGGCATGAAGTGACAAGGCAATTAGAAACCTCTGAACGGTGTTTCTGAACCGGACTATTCGGTAAACCGGCGGAGGTAGCTACCTGGCCGTTGTGCCGGGTTGTGCGGCGAGCTTCATGCTGTTGTGTCTTCACAAGAAAGTTCGGATCCAAGTAAGCAAGAGGATGAGAAAAATTAACTTTCCAGTTTGCCCGACGGGTTTTTAGTGAAGGCAAAGGGTCTGAATCAGAGGAAAGAATGATTACCTCTACAACATCGGCGTGACCGAATTCAGCGTCATCCTGGCAATAATCATCATCAATAAGACGTATGAAAAATAAACCAAGTGAGTCAAGTTCTACCTCAAGATCCGGGTTACCCACATCATCGTCAGCACGCCGATCGGAGGATGCAGTGGTTCTCTTCCTGTTAGCAGGCTTCTTCACAACTTTGGTCTTTTGGCGGGTTGGCTTCACCGGTTTATCTTGTGGAGGTTTCTTGTTCCAGAACGGATCGTCGCCCTGTAAAAAATAATAACATTTTCAGAAGAATATTTGGACAGAAGCAATTTCACATAGGCAGATGGTATGATTCTTACAGCTGGCGGTTTGTTGATGGCGCAAAAGGGGGTAGGCCGGCTTGAGCACAGATATCCTCCGGTTCATTCAACATCTTTTTTACAGCTTCAGTAACTTCGTCGTCTGTAAGCTGGATATCAATGTGCCGCTGAGCATCCTTTACATCTCCTGTGTGCTCACACATCAAACCGGGGCGCTGGCAGGACGCTCCAGGATATCCAGCAGCGTGCAAAATCAACCCTTGTCAACCCGTTTGCCATGAAGGCCCTAAGCTTGGATAGTTGAGGAGCATATTTGCTTCTCTCTTTAGCAGTCAGCCTCTGAGGAAAAGGGTGTGTGTTGCTCAGATGTTCCGGGCGGTAACCCGGCAGGGGATTTTCCTCAGATGGAGAGGTGTCCTTGCAATAAAACCATGTCTGGTTCCATTCTTTGGGGTGGTTGTGAAGATTGGCATGAGGGAAGGTGACTTCTTTCCTTTTCTGAATCGCCATGCCACCCATTTCTGTGTTGGGTCCGTCTTTGAATTCTGTGCGATGGTTCAGGTGAAAGCAGTCCCTGAATAGCTCTACTGAAGGTTCCTCCTGAAGGTACACCTCACAGAAAACTTGGAAGTGGCAGATGTTGGTTACGGAGTTAGGACCGATATCTTGTGGGCGTAGTTGAAAATAGGCTAGGACATCCCGAAAAAATTTTGAACCGGGAGGGTTGAATCCCCGGCTTAGATGATCAGCAAAAACAATAACTTCTCCGTCTTTGGGAGTAGGAGGACATTCCGAGCCAGGGACCCTCTAGTGGATAACGTTCTTCTTGCTTAAAGCGCCTGTTTTGACCAGATTGTTCAACTGATCCTCAGTCACTCGAGAAGGGACCCAGTTGCACTCATACACTTGTTTGGCCATGGCAAGAAAGATCTACAATACAATAATTGCCGGTTCAAGAATACGTTGGACGGTTATATGTTGATACATATTTTGCTAAACCGGGGTCAGCTATCTATAAACCGGAGTTTAACAATGGAACAGTGCCCTAGTAAAGTCTTTGGCGGTTCAACAAGGGGACTAATGGTGTATACCGGGTTGTCATTTTTTGGTAAATAGTTAAACCGCCTAGTCTAACATCGAAGAGTCAAGGCTGCAGATGTGTAAGTGAATGAAAACAGATTTCACAAGTTGGTGTTGCAATTTTGGATCTGAGGCATATCAGAAAAAGGAAATATATTCAAAACCTAAGAAGCAATATTGAACCAATGAGTGAAGGTTCGAATGAGATCTACTGTTTTGAGATGCATAAATGGAAACAGAGGCTAAAGGCTACCATTATGCAGAGCAGATATTCAGGAGTTTATCAAGAGTCATCGTATGAACAAAGAACGCTGATGAACGCCGAAGAACGTCGAAACCCTAAAACAGATCTATGGAGGAAAGGGCAGAGAACTTACCGGAGCTGAGGAAGAAGCAGAAGGGTGCCGCGGTATTCTGGTGCGTTCAGGGTGATGCAGCGGCCAGGGTCGGAGCAGAGGTGATGGTCGACGGTGGCGGCGGAGCTCCAGAGGTTGAGCGGCGCAAGGAGGACGACGCGAAGAGGCACGAGGGGGAAAAGAAAATGACCCCTCGGTCCTATTTATAAAGGCAAGGGATAAGTGTCAGGCGCGAAAATCAAGGGGCCACAAATTTGGAAGTGAGGTGGAGTTGTTGCCGCGATTGTCGGAGACCCATTAACGAAGATGTGTCATACACAGCTTTTTAATAACAGATGACGTCGCGACGGTTTACCACGATCCGAGAAAATGACGTCACGGTGATTTACCAGATTATGAGAAGATATTGATGACGAAGTTTTTACTAAGGATTGACATGAACCTGTTTAAATCAATCTGGGGCCTAATGTTGGGGATATTACTACTGGGCGTAAACCGGCCAGGAGAGGTCGGGTTAACTTCATCAGTAGTTCATTATACTTGAAGCCCATGAAGACAGACGGTGATGCTATATAGAGGCCCAGGGCCCATAACCGGTTTAAGGCCTGTAGCTATAAACCAGCATTAATATGTAACTTGCAGTGTAAGGTAGAAAGAACAGAGACCGAGCCAGACACGTTTATGGGCCGGCCTCGAGACTCTGTAAACCGACGGGCATCAACCCATGTATATAAGGGGACGACCCTGCAGCGGTTTAGGACAACAGAAAACAACTCGAGACTTAGGCGAAGCATATTCGCTCCCTGGTCATCGAAACCCCATCAATTCCATCACAACTAGACGTAGGCTTTTACCTTCGTCGTAAGGGGCCGAACTAGTATAAAAATTCTCTTGCGTCCCTTGTCCGCTTTAACCCCTTTAAGCTAACCCGTCGCGATGGCTCCACGACTAAGTCCTTCCATGAGGACATCTGTCGTGACAAAACCACGACAGATGGGATTCTGTATGCTTCAGCTGTTGGGTCCATCATGTATGCTATGGTATGTACTCGTCCTGATGTTAGCTTTGCTCTTAGCTTGGTGGGCAGATACCAGGCTGATCCAGGTGAGAGTCAGTGGACAGCGGTTAAGAATATCCTTAAGTATTTGAGAAGGACTAAGGATATGTTCCTGGATTATGGAGGTGAAGATGAGCTCGTTGTAAAGGTTTACACCGATGCTAGTTTCCAAACCGATAGGGATGATAGTCGATCGCAATCTGGATTTGTATTCATTCTGAATGGAGGAGCAGTGAGCTGGAGGAGCTCTAAGCAAGATACGGTAGCTGATTCTACAACAAAGGCTGAGTACATTGCAGCTTCTGAAGCTGCAAAAGAAGGTGTTTGGGTGAAGAATTTCATTTCTAATCTTGGTGTGGTTGAGGGCGTGTCTAAGCCATTGGAACTCTATTGTGATAATAGTGGTGTCAGTGCGCAAGTCAAGGAACCACGAAACCATCATAAAACTAAGCACATACTCAGGCGTTTTAACCTTATTCGCGACATTGTCGAAAGAGGTGATGTAAACATATGCAAGGTACACACTGATGCAAATGTTGCTGATCCATTGACGAAGCCTCTCCCACGGCCGAAGCATGAGGCGCACATGAGCTCCATGGGCATATGATGCCTAAATGATTGACTCTAGTGCAAGTGGGAGACTGTTGGAGATATGACCTAGAGGCAATCATGTGATGATGACATTTCCATATGTATTCATGAGTCCTTTGTATTGTCCTTGAACATCATCAATGATATGTATCAATAAGTATGTGACTTGTTTGTGGAACTATGTATTGTATGATGATTGTTCTAATGGTCCCTAGTTGATAAGGTTGTGCGGACACATATCCTTGACTAGTATACGACTCGGTTGATGACTATGTTTCACAAGTCATGTGCATGGAGATGTTAAACCGATAGTATGGGCTCGGGGATGGAGATCACCGAGCCATACAGACCCACTTTGAGACACATCGAGATATAGTCATTTGTTAGTCTCAAGTGCAATGTCTATGCCATGTCCTAGACCTGAGGTCCTCGCATGTTCTCAGGATGAGGATCGACTCACTTAGGGTCTATCAAATGCTACTCCGTAACTGGGTAATTATAAAGGTAGCTTTCGGGTGAGTCGTGAGACATGCCGCGAGACATGGTTGACCAAGATGGGATTTGCCCCTCCTATTTGGAGAGATATTCTCTAGGCCCTCTCGAGTGATCAGATTCAGAAAGCATGGCCATGCGACTTGGGTTAAGTGTTAACCCAGTTCATGGTTTCGAGAAGAGAGGTCGAGCTATCACAAGGGTGACAAGTACTATCCTTGAGCTCGACAACAAATATCGTGAGGCAAAAGGAATGTTGCATATGACACATTGTTGAGGTTCGTCAAACGACTTTACGCACACATGGGAGTTGGTACATTCTGCTAGGAGCCGCTACCCACTATCGACTATGGTCATGTCCATGTGTACGTGAACCTATAGGGTCACACACTTAAGGGGCTGCAGCCCATTCGGATTGGATCCGAGTGGAAAATGGATGTGGACTCCTAGTGGGCTCAAGTGTTGAGCCCACCTCGGAGGTCTATATAAAGGGGAGTGGGCACACCACTTAGGATTGATCCAATTTAACCCTGGTTAGCCACCGCCACTCCCCACGCCCATGTCGCGCGACCGGACCTAGCAGTCCGCCGCTCGACACTGCTCCCCGTACGTGTGGATACCTTGGAGGCATCGCATCTGCGGTGCTTGGATGAACCGTTCGAGGGAACCGCGAGGTGCCGTTCGTGGGAGATCACCATTCACGGGTCTTCGCTGTTCGCGGGAGATCAACAACGCGAGGAGGAGACGGCCCGAGAGATCGGCTACACGCATCACCAACTCTACTTCCGCTGCGGTGACTGCGCGTCTAGTGGTAAACCCGATCCCGTGATCTATTTTCAGCAGCATCATCTTGAGTGCGCGGTAGAAATTTTTATTTGGCGCTAGCATAGCGTACCGCGTGTTCCAACAGATGCATGCTGGATAGCGGTCGATGTGTGGAGTGATAGTAGTAGATGCAGGCAGGAGTCGGTCCACTAATCTTGGACGTGATGCCTATGTAATGATCATTGCCTGGATATCGTCATGATTATTTGAAGTTCTATCAATTGCCCAACAGTAATTTCTTTACCCACCGTTTGCTATTTTTCTCGAGAGAAGCCACTAGTGAAACCTACAGCCCCCGAGTCTCTTTCTCATATTATTTGCCTTTGCGATCTATTTTCCTTTGCTTTTATTTTCAGATCTATTAAACCAAAAATACAAAAAATACCTTGCTGCATTTTATTCTTATTTATTTTATTGAGAAAAGTATATTTTTCATCCCTCAATTCTGGACGAAGTCTAGATTTAGTCCCTCAATTATAAAACCAGACAACTTGCACCTTCAACTTTAAAAACCGGAGAAGCTAAGTCCCTCACCTGATTGCTAGTGGTTTCGCGATGACATGGCGTAGTTTTGACCGGGTCAGCATCCACGTGGCAATCCTGGTGGATCTTCTTCTTCCTTCTATTTCTTCAGCTAGGCATTTGGTTGAGCAGTTGCCGTGCATCAAGCAGTAGGAGCTGGACGTGGGTGTCGAAGCCTCTGGCGTGGTGGCCGCTCCGCAAGGTCAGCGTCTCAGTGGCGCGGGAGCTCATGGAGGTGGCCGATGATGCGCTCTACACCACCTTCGCGTCCTACGACATCCACTTGCCCGCTCCAGGCGCTCCTTCCCTGAGCTCTCATGCTCGCTCCAGTTGACAGCCATGGCCGAGCGGATGCGGCGCCGCCGCGGCTAGCTGAGTTGCAGGGACGGCAGAGCTCGAGGGCGGCACGGTGGCCGACATGACGGTGTCCTCCGAGTTGGGCGAGCAGTTCGGGAACATGCCGTCGGGCGCTGCTCCGCGCCGTCTTTGCGTTGGGAACCCAGCATCCAGCGAGTCATGCCCCTGCTTAGATATTACGTCGTCAGACCCGACTGTGTCCTGGTCTACGAGCTCCTCGAACAAGGCAGCCTCCATGCTTGGCCCACTCCCGTGGCGACTGTCGGCACACCATGCCCCGATGGTCACGCGGGCACCGCTCGAGCTGTCGCACCATTGTCATCTGCCCCGTGCTGCTGCGAAGTTGCTCTTCGACACCCTGCGCCTTGGCCAAGCTCACCGTGCCAAGATCGTTGGCCTTGCTGGCCGTCGCCACCGCGTAGGTGCCTTGGCTAAGCTCGTCATGTCGAACCCTACTAGCCGCATCGATGCGTGTACGTGCTTGATGGCAGGTGATCCTGATGGGCGATGGCAGGGGGAGCAGCATGGCCCATGCGAGTAGCATGCACGACACATGTTTGATATTTTGTCTCAATGGAGTTAAACATGAGTGTTGTGTGTGTGTGTGTGTGTGTGTTTTCTTTTATTTGTACCTAAAAGCTTGGCCTCGTGTCACTTTGAACCAGTTAAAACCACGATGAGTCAGCCTGGATACCGCTCGAGGGACAAAATTGGTCTGGTTTCAATAGATCGGGGTGCAAGTTGTCTGGTTTCGTAGTTGAGGGACCAAATCTAGACTTCACCGAAATTTGAGGGACGAAAAGTATACTTTTCTCTATTTTATTTGGCGTTCAATCTATCAATCTACTACAATTTCATTCACGTATGTTTGTCTATCTTGAGGCGCCACTACTCGAAAGGGATTGACAACCCCTTTTACACGTCAGGTTGTGAGAAGTTGTTATTTGTGTGCAGGTGTTGTTTACGTTGTGTTGCTTGGTTCTCCTACTGGTTCGATAATCTTGGTTTCACATCTGAGGGAAATACCTACCGCCATTGTGCTGCATCATCCCTTCCTCTTTGGGGAAATACCGACGTAGCTTCAAGCCGCATCAGATAATATTTTGAATGAGTTCAAAATGGATCAGTCAAAGAAGGAGTTCTTGCCTGAGTTGTAAGGTATGAAGTTGAGTAAGACTCAAAACCCGACCACGGCAGAATATAGAGAGAGAATGAAAGTCATTCCCTATGCATCAACCATATGTTGTATAAAGTATGCCATGTTGTATACTAGACCTATTGTGTACCTTGCCATGAGTTTGGCAAAACGGTACAATAGTGACCCAGGAGTTTGGATAGCGGTCAAAATTATCCTTAGAGGACTAAGGAAATATTTCTCGGTTATGGTGGTGATAAAGAGTTCGTCGTAAAGAGTTAAGTCGATGCAAGCTTTGACACCGATCTGGATGACTCTGTTTCTTGATCTGGATACATATTGAAAGTGGGAGCATTTAGCTAGAGTAGCTCCGTGCAGAGCATTGTAAACATAGAAATTTGCAAAATACATACGGATCTGAATGTGGCAGACCCGTTGACTAAACATCTCCCACAAGAAAAACATGATCACACCTTAGTACTCTTTGGGTGTTAATCACATGGCGATGTGAACTAGATTACTGACTCTAGTAAACCCTTTGGGTATTGGTCACCTGGCGATGTGAACTATGGGTGTTAATCACATGTGATATGAACTATTGGTGTTAAATCACATGGCGATGTGAACTAGATTATTCACTCTAGTGCAAGTGGGAGACTGGAGGAAATATGCCCTAGAGGAAATAATAAAGTTGTTATTTTATATTTCCTTATATCATGATAAATGTTTACTATCCATGCTAGAATTGTATTAACCGAAAACTTGATACATGTGTGGATACATAGACAAAACACTGTGTCCCTAGTAAGCCTCTACTAGACTAGCTCGTTAATCAAAGATGGTTGAGTTTCCTAACCATAGACATGTGTTGTCATTTGATGAACGGGATCACATCATTAGGAGAATGATGTGATGGACAAGACCCATCCGTTAGGTTAGCATAATGATCATTAAGTTTTATTGCTATTGCTTTCTTCATGACTTATACATATTCCTCTGACTATGAGATTGTGCAACTCCCGAATACCGGAGGAACACCTTGTGTGCTACCAAACGTCGCAACGTAACTGGGTGATTATAAAGATGCTCTACAGGTGTCTCCGAAGGTGTTTGTTGGGTTGGCATAGATCAAGATTAGGATTTGTCACTCCAAGTATCGGAGAGGTGTCTCTGGGCCCTCTCGGTAATGCACATCACTATAAGCCTTGCAAGCAATGTGACTAATGAGTTAGTTATGGGATGATGCATTACGGAACGATTAAAGAGACTTGTTGGTAACGAGATTGAACTAGGTATGATGATACCATGATCGAATCTTGGGCAAGTAACATACCGATGACAAAGGGAATAATGTATATTGTTATTGCGGTTTGACCGATAAAGATTTTTGTAGAATATGTAGGAACCAATATGAGCATCAAGGTTCCGCTATTGGTTATTGACCGGAGATGTGTCTCATTCATGTCTACATAGTTCTCGAACCCGTAGGGTCCACACGCTTAACGTTCGATGACGATTTGTATTATGAGTTATGTGTTTTGGTGACCGAAGTTTGTTCGGAGCCCCGGATGTGGTCACGGACATGACGAGGAGTCTCGAAATGGTCAAGAGGTAAATATTCATATATTGGAAGGTAGTATTCGGACATCGAAATGGTTTCGAGTGGTTCGGGTATTTTACCGGAGTACTGAGGGGTTACCGGAAACCCCCGGGGGAATTAATGGGCCTACATGGGCCTTAGTGGAGAGAGAGGAGGGCCTCAAGGGGTGGCCGCGTGCCCCCCCCAATGGCAGTCCGAATTGGACTAGGGGAGGGGGCGGCGCCCCCCCTTTCCCTCTCCCTCTCCCTCTCCTTCCTTTTCCCCTCCGGTGAAGCAAGGACAAAAGGGGGGATAATCCTACTAGGAGTGGAGTCCTAGTAGGACTCCCCCCCCCCATGGCGTGCACCTCCTGGCCGGCCGCCTCCTCCTCCTCCCCTCCTTTATATACGGGGGCAGGGGCACCCCATAGCACATCAATTGTTCTCTTAGTCGTGTGCGGTGCCCCCTCCACAATTTACTCCTCCGGTCATAGCGTCGTAGTGCTTAGGCGAAGCCTTGCGCGGATCACATCACCATCACCGTTACCACGCCGTCGTGCTGACGGAACTCTCCCTCGACCATCTGCTGGATCAAGAGTTCGAGGGACGTCATTGAGCTGAACGTGTGCTGAACTCGGAGGTGTCGTACGTTCGGTACTAAGATCAGTTGGATCGTGAGGACGTTCGACTACATCAACCGCGTTAAACTAACGCTTCCGCTTTCGGTCTACGAGGGTACGTGGACACAGTCTCCCCCTCTCGTTGCTATGCATCTCCTAGATAGATCTTGCGTGATCGTAGGAATATTTTTGAAATTGCATGCTACGTTCTCCAACAGGGCCTACCACCGAGCACTTCCTTGGCTCCCAAGCTGTCTTCTGGTCCAAAAAAATCTCCAAAAAGTTTTGTGGCATTTGGAATTCGTTTGGTACTGATATTATGCGAAGTAAAAAACAGCAACTGGCACTGGGCACTATGTCAGGTCCAAAAAATGATATAAAGTTGCTATAAGATGAAGGTAAAACATTCAAGAAGGATAATATAATAGCATGGAACAATAAAAAATTATACATACGCTGGAGACGTATTACTTTGCTTTACGCATAATCCACTTGAGCTAGATGATGACGATCTTGACCTCCTCAAGTTGGACCACCTTTCTTAATTGTGATGGCTCGATGAAGACTAGTTGATTGCTCCCCCATACACCACTATGGGTGAGCCACTCTTCTCCACATCTTCACAAGTCCATTATCGCCACAATGGATGGCAAGATTCAAGCAAGATCTCTTCATGATGCTCCACTTGAATTTGCACACCGCAACCTTGATGACGATCACCACTTGATGTCTTCCTCCATGGGTTATATGATATCTTCCTTTTGATGCACGCCCATGAAAACATACCTAACCCCACAATGAACTCTCACATAGAACATGGGTTAGTACACAAATTTAAAGTGTAATGGATAATGCTTACCATACCGTGAGATCACTTGATCCCACTCGGTACATCTTCTACACTTTGTGTGATATCTTCTCTCTTCATAAAGATGATGTCTTAAAGGTAAACATGAATGTTCACACAATCTTCTTCTTCAAGACATGCTTGCTATAAACTCAACTTTCACATGACCAATCTTTGGACAAATCCTTGAATACCACCCTGGTCAACACATAATCTTCTACTAATAGCCTTGAAACCAGTGAATGATCTTCAAGAAAATCCTATGGACAAACCCTTCAAATGTAACTCAAGGCAAACATTAGTCCATAGGTATTTTCATCAATTACCAAAACCAAACATGGGGGCACCATGATCTTTCAATCTCCCCCATTTTGGTAATTGATGACAATCACTTTTGAGGGAGTTTATATAAGGAATTAAGCACAACCATGCAAAGAAACAACCAATAATGCATGAGCATGAGATGCATATGCTTAAGTACAAAACCAAAGCATGAAACCAAACTCTCTAAACTTCTCCCCCATTGGCATCGATTGCCAAAATGGGCGAAAAACTAAGAAGGCCAATATAATATGTGTTCCCCCATAAATCATGTATGTCTCAAAATATGAGTGGAATGATATACAAATATCCAATGATAAATAGTTGAAGGAAGACAAACTATATTGAGGATCCAAAGATTGCAAAAAGGATGATATGGCACAAAGGCATACCAAGGAGTGAAGCAAGCAATCAAAAGATACCAATTGGAACAAGCCATCAAACGATCCTATGAGCCACATGAATAAAAGATATTATGATATGAGCATAGGAGTATTCTAAAGAACAGAGAAGCTCCCCATGATTTGTGCATTATTTAGTTTTGTATTTGGATACAACGTGCACAAAATAGGATCATCACTACCCCAAAATAAATAGAAACTCGCAACAAGTGCAAGTGAGCATAGATAAGAACAAAGTATAACACTTGCAACAAGCACATGGTTGAGCAACACGTAAACGAGGCAACTTAAGAATAGGCTCAACCAAAAAGATGTGTGTGAGTCATGGCAAGACACTTGATAAAACTAATATAAAGATGAGCATTAAGCATCAACATAGACTTGAATGGATGAGATACAAGGTGCAAGACATGCCCTTCCCCCACACACACAACAAGCAAATGGGATCACAAGCTCACTAATACACAAACTAAAAGCCAAAGCTTGTGACAACCCATGGTGAAGATAGAAAATGATAGATTTGTCAAGAGGAGGGTGCCAATCGAAATGGCAAAAGCCTCGTCAAAACAAGCATGAGGAAAAAAATATTCACCACAAAAGAGTGCATCAAGATGCAACAAGATAAGACCCGCACTCAAGGCAAAAACTTTCACACAGCCACCAAAGAAATGAACCAAGCAAGAAAAGGTGGACGTGAAAGAAAAATGATACGTATCAACAACTTCTCTCAAGTGTATAATATTCTAGGTAGATGAAAATCATGACGATATCAATCCACAAAGAAGGATGTACGCACGAAATAGTTACAGAAGGAAGGAACAAGATATCCACAAGGAAGTCATAAAATATACCAGTAAGATATTTGCTTGAAAACCACAGCATGAGGCTAAATATTATTTCATTGTACATTAATGAACTCCAAACACACGAACATCAAAGACATCACAAGTAGCAACAGGTGATCATTATTGGGATGCTTTGATAAGGGAGACAAGTATCACAAGAACGAATCAAGATCTTTGCCTAAAGGCGAGGATGAAACTAGGGCGGCCCACTATGCGAGGCCACAGGCCACAGTCTCGTTGTTTCTGTTTTTGTTTACGTCTTTTGCAATTTTATTACTTTTGTTTATATTACCAAATATTTTTAAATAAATATATATATTAAAAAACATTTAAAAAATATTAGCCAATCATTTGAAAAATGTTACATGTGTATAGAAAAAAAATGTTTCTCATGTATACAATGTATATGAAAAAGGTTGATCATGTATTTAGAAAATTATAATCAAGCATTTTAAAAATGTCAATCAAGAATTTGAAAAATATTTATTAGGTATACGAAATTTGTATGATCTGTAAAGAAAAAATATTTCTCATATATGCAAAAAAATTATACAAAAAAAATATAATGTGTATGAAAAAAAGTTGATCAATATGTTAAAAATGTTAATCATGCATTTGAATAATGTTAAATTTGTGTGGAAAAAAATGTTTCCCATGTATAAAAAAAGTATATATATATAATTTTATTTTTTAACATATTTTTTTTCTTCATAGTTTTTCTTTTTCTTCTTCGTTATATCTCTTTTTGAAAATTTTCATCGGTTTTCTTTTCTTTATCTTTTCTTGAACACAGTACAAACGCAAGCGCTCATATATATGCGCATACACCCATCTTTAAAAATGCACACACGCACACCCTACCCCTATGAGTACCTCCGAGAGACTGAGCCGGCATATCATCTTGATATTTTACGAATTCACCGTAGGCGCCTCGTAGTCGACGGGAACGTTTCCTACCACTGAATGCGCATCGCCAGAAATCCTGAAATAAATTTAGGATAAATGCAAGCACGAGGACTTGAACCCTTCTGTGGGCTGGGTTACCACTATCCACCTAACCATACAACCATAAGTTGGTTCGCTCTTTTCTTTATCTTTATATGTTGGCTTTCTATGTTCTTTCTATACTTCTTCATTTTCTTTGCCTTTCTTTTATTTATTTATTAGTTTTCATTGGTTTTTTCTTTTCTTTGATTTTTTTTGTTTCTTTCCTTTTGTTCATTTATTTTCTTTGTTTCTTTTTGTTTCTTTATCAGCTTTCACTGTTTTTAAAATACACGATTGTTTCGTCTTTCATGCTATTTTTTCTACTTTTCTTCATATTTCCATATATTCTAAATACTTAAATTTATATATATTGTAAAAAATACTTTGTATAAATATATTAAAAATGGTAATCAAGCATTTGAAAAATGGTAATTGTGTATGGAAAAAATGTTTCTCATTTATACAAAAAATTATGAAATGTATATGAAAAATGTTGATCATGTATTTATGAAATGTAAATCAAGCAATTTCAAAAATGTGAATCAAGTATTTGAAAAATGTTAAATCTATATATAATTCCTTTCTCATGTATACAAAATATTTTTACAAAAAATATACAATTTGTTTGAAAAAATGTTGATCATGCATTTAAAAAGGTTAATTAAGCATTTGAATAATGTTAAATCTGTCTAAACAAATGTTTGTCATGTATACAAAAAATGTATACAAAAACTACAAAATGTGTTTGACAAAATGTCGATCATGTATTTAAAAGATATGAAACATGTATAGAAAAATGTTCCTAGTGTATAAAAAAATGTACATTTAATAAAAGCAGATATCAAAAATATTTCTTTTACAAAATCTTTAATTTTTTTATTTACAAATTCTACGAAGTTACCGTAGGCGCCTCGTAGTCGACGGGAATGTCTCCTCCCACTGAACACATATCACCGGAAATTCTGAATTAAATCCAGGATAAATCTGAGCACGAGGACTTGAACCCTGATGGGATGGGCATACCACTGTCCACTTAACCATGCAAGCACATGTTTGTTCGCTCTTTTCTTCAGCTTTATATGTTGGTTTTCTTTGTTCTTTCTTGACTTCTTTGTTTTGTTTGCCTTACTTTTTAAAAAAATTAGTTTTATTGTATTTTTATTTTCTTATTTTTCTTTGGGTTTTTTATTCTTTCCTTCTGTTCATTTGTTTTCTTCATTTCTTTTTGTTTTTATCAGCTTTCACTGTTTTCAAAATACACGATTGTTTTGTCTTTTCACGCTGTTTTTTCTACTTTTGTCTATATTTTCGTATAATCTAAATACTTAAACTTATATATATTGCAAAAATAATAATTTACATAAATATATTTAAAAATGTTATTCAACCATTTGAAAAACGTTAAATGTGTATAGAAAAAATGTTTCCCATGTGTACGAAAAAAGTATGAAATGTATATGAAATATGTTGATCATGTATTTAGAAAATTTAAATCAAGCATTTTCAAAAATGTAATCACGTATTTGAAAAAGTTAAATCTGTATATAATTCATTTCTCATGTATACAAAATATTTTTACAAAAAATACACAATGTGTATGAAAAAAATGTTGATTATGTATTTTAAAAAGGAAATTAACCATTTGATAATGTTAAAATCTGTGTAAAAAATGTTTGCCATGTATTAAAAAAATGTATACAAAAAATACAAAATGTGTTTGACAAAATGTTGATCATGTATTTAAAAATATGAAACATGTATAGAAAAATGTTCCTAGTGTATAAAAAATGTACATTTAATAAAGGCAGAGGTCAAAAACATTTCTTTTTAAAAAATCTTCATAAAAATACATGATTGTTTTCAAAAGCATTTAATAAAAGCAGACATC
The DNA here is from genome assembly GCA_032464435.1 of Aegilops umbellulata. Classification (NCBI taxonomy): domain Eukaryota; kingdom Viridiplantae; phylum Streptophyta; class Magnoliopsida; order Poales; family Poaceae; genus Aegilops; species Aegilops umbellulata. Next base: position 621,336,620 of record CP136057.1, read on the forward strand.
AAAAACATTTCTTTACCAGCTTTCATTGTTTTCAAAATACATGATTGTTTCGTCTTTCACGCTATTTTTTTCTACTTTTGTTTATATTTCCATATATTCTAAATACTTAAACTTATATATATTAAAAAAACATTTTACATTAATATATTTAAAAAATTTAATCCAGCATTTGAGAAATGGTAAATGTGTATAGAAAAAATGTTTCTCATGTATACGAAAAAGATTTAAGATGTATATCAAAAAAGTTAATCATGTATTTTGTAATGTAGGAAGCATTTTAAAAAATCAAGTACTTGAAAAATGTTAAATATGTATATGATTTGTTTCTCATGTATAAAAAAAATATTTTTACAAAAAATATACAATGTGTATGAAAAAAATGTTTGATTATGTATTTAAAAAGGTTAATCAAGCATTTGAAAAATGTTAAATCTGTGTCAGAAAATGTTTGTTCATGTATATCGACCATGTATACAAAAAATACAAAATGTGTTTGACAAAATGTTGATCATGTATTTAATTTTTTTGGAACATGTATACAAAAATGTTCCGAGCGTATAAAAATGTATATTTAATAAAATCTAACATCAAAACCATTTTTTTAATCTGTGTTAAAAAAAGGTAAAAAAGTATATAAAATGTACATTGTGTGTGTAATTTTTTTCGCATGATAAAAATGTGATCGTGTATTTGAAATTTTTGCCCATGTATTTCAATTTTTTTTAAATAATTGTATTTAAGAAGAAGAAAAATACATAATGTATTTGGAAATCAGTAAAGACTGAGAAAGAAAAACAGAAAAATGAAGAAAACCGATGAATAACAAGAAAGAAACATTGAAAACCAAAGAAAAATAAGAAAGGGAAGAAAAATATAGTGAAACCCGATAAATAAATAAAAAGAAAGGCGAAGGAAACCAAGAAGCCGAAACAAAGGAAACCAACATATATAAAGAAGAGGAAAAGAACAACCAGAGAAATCCCGTTAAAAACAAGAAAACACATGGCGTAGCAAAGAAGAAAAAGAAAAAGGAAAAAACGGTGAAGAAAAATAAGAACAAAATAAAAACATAAAACGAAAAAAAAGAGCCCATGAAAAGCCGACCACAAAAAGTGAAACACAGGGCAAGAAAAACACAGAAAACCGGCAATCCCTAACGGCGCCTCGGTTTCTTCGTTGCGTGCAAACTGGACACAGAAAACCGGCAATCCCTAAACGGCGCCTTAAGTGACGGTTTCTTCGTTGCGTGCAAACTGGCGCACACCCCCGCGCGGCCGCGGGCCGGCCCCCTTTCTACTGTTTAAAGGGCTGCAAAAAACATGCGAGGCATAGATTTCGAACCCACAACCTCCTCGCTGTGAGGTAGCTATGGTAGCCACCCTACCACACATACCTACATGGTTAACTACAACTTTTAGTTTTGTTCTTCTTCTTCTTCTTTCTCTGTTCTCTATTTCTTTTTTTCGCGAATACGCAAAAGTGCTTATCATTTCATTGATAGGAAGGAGAGAACGGGGGGGGGGGGGGGAATTACAGCTCGAGCCTTGTACGTCAGAGGCAAGGCAAGGAGCCGCAGAGCATTGGTGACGGGGTGCTCGGCCCGTTACGCGAGAGGGCCTATGCTATCAAAGCGCTAAGATCGCGCGTGCCTGCCCGAGCCCAGGCGCGGGCATCATCCTGGATCGAAGAGAAGAGTTGCGAGGGGGAGGGGTTCTCGCCGTCGAAGACGCAGCTGTTGCGGTAGCGCCAAATAGACCATGTCGTGAGCACCGCCAAGGTGGCAAGGCCCTTGCGTTGGCCAGTAGGGGAATTCCTGATTGTGGCCGAGCACCATGGAAAAAAGGCTTCATGGGCAGAAGGGGGGGGGGGGAGTAGCACGGGCCCAAGCAAGAACGTTGTGCCATATTTGCCGGGAGAAGGGGCATCCAATGATGATGTGCTGCATGGTCTCCTCGGCCTGGTCGCACAGGGCTTTTCTCTATTTCTTATTTCTCCCTTTTCCTTTTTCCTTTACATTTCTATTCCCTCCGTCCCATAATATAAGAACGATAGTTTGAAAAACGTTCTTATATTATGGGACGGAGGAAGTAATTTTTATTTTTCTATTTTTCGAAATCCGTGAACTTTTTCTAAATTTGATGAACATTCGTTCAAATTATATGAACTAATTTTGAAATTTGATGATCGTTTTCTTAAAAATCAATGAATTGTTTTTTTCAAATTCGATGAACTATTTCGAAAGTTGATGAACTTTTTTTCAAATTCAGTGAACTTTTATAGAAAAGGATGAACTTTTTTCCATATTAGATGAACTATTTTTTTTTTCATTTTTATGAACCTTTTTACAAATTTGATGAACTTCTTCGAAAATCCATGAAAAGTTTTCAATTTCAGCGAACCTTTTTCAGATTCGATGAACCTTTTTTGAAATGAATGAACTTTTTCTTAAAAGTCAATGACCTTTTTTCGAATTCGATGAACTTTTTTGAAAATCGATGAACTTTTTTCGAATTCGATGAACTTTTTTTCAAGTTCAATGTTTTTCTTCAAATTCATGAACTTTTTTTGAAATTTGTTAATTATTTTTCAAAAATCGTGAACATTTTTCCAATTCATGATTTGTTTTTCTCTTTATTTTTAAAATGTCGATGACCGGTCAAACTGTGCTCGAGCGACCATTGTTTCTTTCGAGAACTAGCCGCTCCAGCGACCAGAGGGGGGGAATGGATCGCTCGGCTTACATGGGCCGGCCCAGCAAGGAGGCGCAGTGTGCGCCCGTTCTGCAAGTGGCGCTAAAGGCGCCACTTAGGAGGTCCCCAGAAAACCGGCAGAACCTATTTGACGCTCGTTAGCGTCAAAAGGTTGCGCTTTCGCTGAGGCGAACCGCCGGTTGGGCCGGCCCATGTACGGGGTTCACGTTTGTTTTCGTTAGCTACAGCTTCCTTCGCTGTTTCCTGCATTCTCTTTTCGTTTTCTTTTCTGTGGTTTTTTGCTTCCGTTTTTTTCAATGTTTGTCCCATTTTCAGTGGTTTTGTTCTGATTTGTTTGTTTTGGTTCTTTTTTCCTTTCGGTTTTTTCTTTTACTTTTATTTTCTAATTTGTTCTTCTCTTTACTGTGTGTTATATAAAAAGTTCACCTCCTATTACAAAAATGTTCATCATATATTAAAAAATTGTTCGTCGTACATTATGAAAACTTTACTATGCATTACAGAAATGTTCATCGTGTATTACGAAAATGTTCATCGTACATTTAACAAAATGTTCATCGTGTATTACAAAAATGTTCATCGTACATGTAACAAAATGTTCATGGCGTATTAAGAAAATATTCACTGTATACTTGAATAATGTTCAGTGTACATCACACAAATGGTCAATGCCTATTTAGAAAAAAATTAGTATATATCACAAAAGTGTTCATCGTATATTAAAAATATGTTCAATGGTTGAATTTATTTGTTTTTTTATCTGTCGCTGCGGTTAGTTCTTAAACATTCTCGCACCCAACTAATCACTAGTATTTGTCAGCTCAACATCGTTGGTCGCGTGTTCAATTCCTCGACTGAGCACCCTTTTTTGCTAATGTAATTTGCAGCTCGCAGTGAAGCCACTGAATGGGCCGGCCCAATTCGATGCACGCCTGCGCGAAAGCTCCTCTTGTTGACGCACGCGAGCGTCAACTAGGAGCACTCCAGAAAGGAAAATCCTATTCGCCGCTCGCTGCGGCAAACTGTCGAGCGATCGCACAGGGGGCAGCGCAGCGAGCGACAGAAATAGGCCGGCCCACACATAATGCGTTCAAACCAGTTTTGGGAACCTTTCAGAAAGTTCCCTGAACCGTTTTTTTTCCTGTATCGCTTTTTTCTGGTTCTTTTTCGGCTTTCTATTGTTTTTTTATTTCTCTTTTTTTTCGTTTCTGTTTCTTTTTCATTTTTTCGTTTTTTGTTTCTTGTTTCACTTTCCTTTTCAAGTTTATTTTTCTTTTTCAAAATATGTTTGTAGTTTTACAAAATGTTTATGATTTTCTTTTTTATTTCCTTTTCTTTTATTCTCTTCCTTTAAAAAAATAAAAAAAATAAATTTTGTTCGTGTTTCCAAAAAATGTTCAGTTTTTGGAAAAATGTACTCAAAATTCAAAATTTGTTCTCGTTACACAAAAAAGTACAAAACTTCTGAAATTCAGAAAATGTACTGAATTTCATTTTTTTGTTCACATATTCAAAAAATGTTCGCGCTTCCAAATTTGTTCGGGATTTTTAAATATTTCTCTCCATTTCAAAATATGTTTTCAAGATTCAAAAAATGTTCATGCTTTAAAAAATTGTTCGGACTTCCAAATTTGTTCGGAATTGTTCAAAATTTCTCTCTGTTTCAAAATATGTTTTCAAGATTCAAAAAATGTTCGTGCTTTAAAAAATTGTTTGCGCTTCCAAATTTGTTCATGATTTTTTAAAATTGTTCACGTTTCAAAATTTGTTCTCAAGATTCAAAAAATGTTTCAAGTTTTATTTTTTTCTCTGTGAAATATGAAAATTTTTGCGGCTTATGTTCGGATAAGGCGGACTGCCATTTGATGTACGAAATCCCAGGAATTATGGTGGCTATCAGGATCGCTCACTTGCAATAGGTTATCTGTTTGATCCCTGCCGCTGTTGTATGTTTCTTTAAGTATGGCGCTTCGATCTTAACACGACAAGTCAATTATCGCAGTGGCTAGCTCAGCGCCCCATCCACCACGAGGTCCCAGGTTCGATTCGATTCACAGCTCATTGGCGCTCTATTTTTTACGTTTTTTTATATCGCGATCGTGCCACCGGAATTGGGCCGGCCCAGGTTAGCAGCTCCCTGTGCGATACGCCGGCACTTTGCCGCAACGAGCGGTCAATAGGAAGTCCCCTCCAGAAAACCGGCCAGTGAAGAAACCGAAAAAGACGCGCTGCTACAATCGCGCACGCGGAAGGCCCGAAGCGCGTCGGTTTCAGCTTTGTCGGCCCAGATTTTGGCCCCGTCCACGGTCATCACAGATTCGGAGGTCGGACACGGTTTCTTTTCACTCGGTCGAACCAGCCTTGCCCTTCTCTCTCTCTCCTCTCCTCTCCTCTTCCTCCCAGAAGAATTCACCCGACGGACCCAGCAACCAGTCTGCGGATCCCCCTCTTCTCCCCCCACACGCGAAGCAAACCCAGCGCGCCGACGCGGACGCGGACGCCGGCCGGCGAGGTAACCAACCCCTCCCCCCACCTTTGATCCACCGGGATCGCTGCTCCGCCTGGACCGATCCCCCTTTGATCCGGGCCGGCTGCGCTGAGTCCCCGCGTGAAGGAGAAACAAAAATCCCCTCGTAGTTGTCAGATTAGATGGCAAAATCGCGCCCAGTCGATTGTTTTCCGGGGGCGGAGGTGGAGAAGGAGTAGTCCCCGGCGAGCGGCGCAAGTGCACGCGGGGGGTTCTCCACGGCGAGCGACCTACCGACCCGGTAGGCCCTGACAAATTACAGGTTTAGAAACATAGAGCGTTATTGCAACTTAGTTTGGACTCTGGGGAGCTGCTGGGTGCCTGGATGCGCTTAGGCTGGGTTTTTGCAATAGCAATTTGCCAGCAAATGCATGATTTCTCTTCCCATGGCACCTGTAGGCAGTTTGGGAATAGAAACCACTGCCTGCAAGTCAATCTGCCTATAGCACAGAACTGTATGTAGATTTGATCAGATGGTCTCTTTGCGATGCAGTTTTAGTGTCTTGTCATTTTTGTTCTTAGTAGTAATGGTGCACAACTCTCTTCCTAAAATGCTAGCATCCTGTCCAGTCACCTATATGTATTACCATTGAGATGTTATTTTCCATCAGAGTTTAATTAGATATTAACTCTCATTATTCATAGCTGACGGTTCAAACATTTCAAGTTCACACGGCCTTCTCTTTCTTTTGATGCAGATTGCTTTTGCGCGATGAGCTGGAGAATTCCTCTTTTCGGGTAGGTTAATGGTAGTTGCAATTGAAAACTAATCTATGTGGTATTGCCCGTTCTTATTTCTCTGTCTGGGCGTTCACTTCTCAATCTTCCGAAGCAATTTTTCTGAATGTTGTATGGATTGAGTTGTCTCTCTTCGTAAACCAGATATATTGGGAATAGAATCAATAAGTTCCATTCATTTCTCATTCTTGTGACCCGACGTTTTCGTGTATAGATTGAGCTTCCCTGTTGATCAAAACCTAATGCTGGGAAATAATGCAAATGAAATAAGTTGTCAGTTCGTGCTACGTTATTTGTCAGAGGTTCAGTCCAGCTACCAGGCAGGCTTAGTGTGGTATCTAGTCCTTCATTTCGAAGAAAATCGTGCAATCAACATGGTTCATGAATTTGCTCACTTTTGCTCCAAAACATTATTTTGCTGTCAGCCAAAGAAAGTTAGCCGAACTACTATTTTGCATTTCCTATGGTTGGATCTTCAGTTACACTGAATTATTAGAATAGTGCATATGAATGGCACTGTATATTTTGCCTTAAGATTACTTTGTACCTTTTACTTGTCTTGCTTACTTCCTTAGGTTTGCTTATTAATAAATGCTATCAGCAGCTCTCAGCAGCAGCAGCAGCAGCAGCAACCTGAACCAAATTTCCAGAACATATCTACGCAATCTTGGTACCCTCCCTCGGTAGGTGGTTCATCTTCACATCCATCCACACCCAGCTCTTCCGGTGCCAGTCCACACCAAAGAGCTTCCGATCATCCTCAGCCTTCATCACGTGGCCAACCGTCTCCAGCTGAAGCTGCAGGGATAATTGCTCGTTTGAGGGATAAGAGGTACACTATTGGCCTTCTTTCCTTTCAGTATTTCTTGTGTCTTTCTGTAAAACTGTATCTGTATTGGGACTATGAATTGCAACCAACATCTTAGTTTTACCATGATGCAATGTATATTTGAATGTTCATCTTCTAACTGAGAGTTTCCAAACCTGGTAAGCTTATACTCCCTCCGTAAATAAATATAAGAGCGTTTAGATCACTAAATTAGTGGCCTAAACACACTTATATTTCTTTACAGAGGGAGTACTATTTTTGAAGAAATGCTTATCTTGTAAGTTGTAATTTTTTATAGTGTATCACATTACAATGCTGAATCAAGGCTGGCATTTTCCATGTTCCAGCTAGGAATAAGAAAAGGAAACCACTAGTTTCTTAGATCTTTCTATGGGTAGTGGGTACTGAACAAGCTTTGTGTCAGAAGATTGCTACATCCAAGTTGTACGAAAGATATTTTCTCCTAACATTTTTTATGACTCCTTTCACTTTCTGGAAATGTTGGATATAATATGAAAAGAAAACTATGTAAAGTGGCTACTATATTCAGTTGTTGTGCTGCTTAGACCATCAAATTTGCATCTCCCCTCTTAAAGATTTGCATTTTCAGGTATTTGCACCTTCTGTAAGAACTTGCTACAAGATATAATTATGGCACTTGCTGGACAAACCCAAATTTGATTTATTGTTTTGTATTGAGCAGACAACATCGTTTGTACATATGCTTTTTATCCTATCTTAGTAAATGAGGAAATGTGGAAAATTATCACTGAACAGAGTCAGATGGTTCATTCATGCGCCCCATCCCTGAATATTTTAGTTGGGCATGACTCTTTTTCACTTCAGCACTCTTTTCCACCAATTATGGTTGAGATAAGATGGAACATTGCAAGAACAGGGACTTCTTTGATTGTCTATGTAGTCAATAGAATAATTCTGTAGGTTGATTCTAGAGGGCAGTTATAGATGAATTACTGATGAGTAGAAAACAGATGTACATAAGGCATGCCAACTATATGTATGCTAAGAGAATTTGGAAGCAGTAATTATGCATAGATTTCATATGTTTCAAATTTCCAAATGTTTACTGTGTGTGTATTTGCACAGTATTTCGTTATACATAGCATTACATGGTGATGGTTATGCATACCTTTTGGAATACAGAACTATGTTATACTATGCTGTCCTTACCTTTCCTATTGATGCAGTGTTGATGAGCTGCAGAGGCTGTTGAAGGACAAAGAGTCATATAATGCTTTTTTCAATTCACTTGACCAAGTTAAAACACAGAATAATGTAAGTCTTGTTGCTACCTATACCATTGTTAATTCCATTGCTGACTTCATTGTGGTATGGTTAAATTGATTGTTCTACATGATAGCTACATTTAATTTTCTGCTGTTGGTTCCAATATGCCAGAGCCATGAGCTGGTTGCGAGATCTTATGGGTTTCACCTCTAGCCTATCCCAACTTGTTTGGGACAAAAGGCTTTGTTGTTGTTGTTGTTGGTTCCAATGTAAAAGTGGGGTTGCTAACTGCTAAGAATGGTTCCCCTGGGTTTTTAGTTAGTGTTTCTGTTGTACGATAAATAGACATATGATTCAGCAAGTCGATTTTCACTTCTTTTGTACCATATTCCTTTGCTTCCAGTTTTTACTGTGATCTTTGTTACTTAACATTATAAATCAATTAATTGGGATGAGCCTTATCAAATGCAACAGAAGGTTATTGCTGACACATGTTCTTAAGTACTCCCTCCGTTCCTAAATATAAGTCTTTTTAGAGATTCCAATGCGGACTACATACGGAGCAAAATGAATGAATGTACACTCTAAAATATGTCTATATTCATCCACATGTAGTTTTTATTGAAATCTCTAAAAAAAGACTTATATTTAGGAATGGAGGGAGTAGTTCAGATGCCATTTTGGTGACTATCTTACAATTTTGTACTCCCGCCGTCTAGGTGTGTAAGTCATCTTACGAAAACCAAATAATCCCAAAACACTAAGGCGCAGTGCATTAATTTTTACATCGTTTCTTGTTTCTTAACATATCAACCAATAAGAGATGTGGGGCATGCATGCTTTTAATGACTTGAGACTACCAAACACAACATGCAGTGGTTAGTTCATTGCATGCAATGCTATTAGTTAGCAAATAAACATTAAGTTCTCTCGTTTTCCTCTCCTCCTTGGTCACGGTGCACAACCTAAGATGACTTATTCACCTAGACGGAGGGAGTAATATTTATTGCTGTGGTTACTTTAATAAAATATATAAAAGTTGTCTGAATGCTTGACCTTGCCAATAGATATACCACATTGAACATTCCTAAGAGTGCTCTGGTCGGTTTTCTCACTTGTGTCTGCTAATTGTTCAGTTACGCGATGAGCTTAGAAAGGAGACACTGCAGCTTGCGAGTGAGTTATTCAATTTCTGTAGATCAATTATTGGTGTCTCTAAATGGGCTTTTGATTGTCTCTAAATGGGAAGTTATGGTTTATGGTGAATTTATACAGGAGAAAATTTAGAAAAGGAGCAGCGGATTTCAGAGCTCAGGAATCAGGTTCAGTACTATTTACCTCAAGTTTGTAACCAGTAGTCTTGTTTTTCATTACTTAGTCCACTCAATATAAATAACTAATTCAGTTAAGAGAGATGAAACTCTAATCAGTTAAAACCATTATAGAAACAGAAAATAATCTTACTCTAGTGTTTTGTGCAAGTTTTCGATATTGTTGTCTGCAGTCGATAATTTCCTCCTGAAACTCTAGTTGTGTTTGTGATTTTGTGCAGTGTACTATAATCAGAACCACAGAACTAGCTGCCGCTGAGGACAGGTTGGCCGAGTTGGAAAGGCAAAAGGACGAGATTATGAAGTCCTATTCTCCTGCTGCGCTGCTCGACAAGCTGCAAAGTAAGTGTTCTGAACAGCTGCAGCTCCAATTTGTGCGATGTCGTGCTTGGTTCCCTTGCAGTCTAAACCAGGGCTTGAAGTTTAGCAATGAAAAACTGTTCATGATGCAAGCCCGTCGCTGACATGCCTGCACACCTTATCTTCATCTCTCTGCTCAGGTACAATGGCGAAGCTGGACGAGGAGTCGGAGGAGCTGCACCAGAAGTTCCTGGAGAAGGACATTGACCTGCCGACCTTCGTGCAGAAGTACAAGAAGCTCCGCGCTGCACACCACAAGTGTGCGCTGCTCCACCTCTCCGGCAAGGCTTCGCTTCGCTGATACATCTATCGATCCATTCATCGTCTGTCGTGGCATCGCCGCTCTGTTGTATCCCGTTCCTTGCCCCGTTTTGACTGCAGACATCAGACTGAGGTCGCATGTATAGTCTTATGGCTGACTTCACGGGCGTAATTACAGTCCGCTATGTGTGATTGGTTTATGCTGAATGCCATGGTTGTGGTGTCACGAGAACAAGCTGGGCTCTTCTTTTATATGGTTATTATTCACGTGACACGTCATTTTGGTCGTATGTGAAATTATGAAGTGAAACCGTATTGAATTGCACTGCTTATGAATACATTTAAACTTCATTGTGGCCCGAACTTTGTCTAAACCTGATAAGTATAAAATGGAAATTATTTTCTGTTCTCATGTTCAATAGCAACCAAGAACATGACCTCAAGCAACAAGCGTGGTTAAAACTTCACTGGATTTGCCCTGTCTGCCTATCAGCCTATGTAAGCTTCATTATAGTTTACTTCATTTCAAATTTACTCTATTGATGATGTATCCAGTGAGAACTTGGTTTGTGTGAAAATCTGAAAACTTGCCTCATGCGCCATTGAATCTACAACGAACAGCATTCAGGTAGAGGCTAGGGTATGTTACCAAAATGGTCTAAAGTCCATCACCATCACTAGATGGAGCCACAGCGGTAGATGCAGGAGTTCCCAGGTAGAAGAAGGATAACAGAAAGATCCATTGCCTGATCCTTTCAGACGCATTACCCTAGATACACTAGCTATTACTAGTCCCAGAGTGCTCCCCCATTCCCTAGTTGATCGAGTCGTCGTCCCCTCGCAGGCGCTTGCTAGGCTTCTGGCTCCCCTCAGGGTAAGCCTTCTCCTCCTTGCAATCACTAGCGGCTCCAGCAGGGGGTGGGACGCTAGCATCATCCATGATCGACCTCACCGCGAAGCTCCCGTTAACGTACTTGTCGAAAACCTGGAAGGTGTGCGTCGAGCCAATAAGATCCTCAATTTCCTCTGGCAGGGTGTACCACTCGTCGTCTTCCTCGATGTTATCGACGAGCTCCTCTGCAGAGACACCGACCAGCTCCTCCGCCACCTCGCAGAAGATCATCAGGTCCATTGTGCCAGTGGCATCTTCCACCTTCGCCTTCAGCTTGTACCTAGCATGCCCAGAAGGGCCAGAACAACGGTGTGGTAATCAGTGACTTGTGAATGAGCAACAAGTATAAACTGAGAACCACATAGTGTTTTGCAGGTCCCTACCACTGAACTGGCCTCTTGATCGGGCCACATCGGGCGCACTTGTATTTCCTTGGGGCCCCGTACATGGATTTCTGGCAGGTGTCGCATCCAAGATAGCACCAACCATTGCTGCAATCTATGTCTATCAGGGAGACTCTGCACAAAAACGTGGTATCCTGCAAGTAAACACAGAGATATGTGAGAACAACGGATTGGCTTTGCACACGCAAACGAGAAGAGCAACAAACTTAATTCACCTCGTCATACTCTTCTGGGTCAAGGTTTTTTAGCTGTTCGACTGTTCGCCAACTCTCGGCTAACTTCTGCGCTGGAGTTTTTTTGGGAACAGGGTTTGCTTGCTGAATGCGCAAACTGCATGCACATGAACCAGTTAGCCATGTACCAGTACAGCTTAGATCAATCATCAACGTAGGTATAAACTTATGAAGTCCACTCATTTCGCACGGAATTCTTGCACCTCTGGTATGTCCAGATCCAGATAGTACTCTGAAGACGTTGTAGAGCAAACTATATATAGCACAAAAATATCACAAATGGCACCAAAAGGTTTCAGTATACACTATGGTTGCATCGAATGATAGACAGACTGAAGTTTTACAAGAAAAGAAAGGAATATAAAACAACAGTATCACATGGTAAAAGCCGACAAATGATAGAGTGGATCAAGGATTAACCTGATGATGAGGAATCAACAGACATCCCTGCAAAGACAGCAACAACTGAGGCGTCTTTGCCTTTCTCGGCCATATCCTCAGCAAAACCAGAAGCAATATCACCATACAGTGTGACACCCAGTACCTTTCCTCTGTAAATGATTACTCCAGCAGTGAGGAGCTATCAGGGGACGTCAATCATCCAAAAGAAATAAGTGTATTCCATTACCTCAAGTCCCGAATGCTTGCATTGCAAATTTCTATGACGCGGGATCTTTTTGTGACCTCCTGTAGCTCCCCGACACCTACTACGTGTCCCAGAACATCTGTGTAATGTATATCCACATATGCAAGGGAAAGAATAAGATATACAAGCGGTAGGTCTAAATCTGATCAAACTTTCTGTGCCAAAAGAATCTACCTGTCAATAAGCTGTTGTCACCACACCTAGAACGGAGATCCTTAAAATTAACAAACTCAAAGCTGTAGAGCGGAATCGAATCAATATCTCCTTCTATCTCAGTGACCACCGTCTGCCTTCTAATGTACATAGTCCACTCATTGCTACATGACATGTAGTAGTCCCTCTGCACATCAACATGAAAATCTGACAAGGCATAGACCTGCCCTTCAACTAGCTTATGTTCAAACCGCTCTATATCGCCGGGTTCTACACGCGCCTGCATAGTTTTACCCTACGAGTGGAATACAACTAGAAGAATCAGTGCATTAGTAGCCAGCAAGCAATGTGATTCATCTGTTTGGTGTTGACTTAAGGCACGGAATGCAGCACCTGATCATCGATCAGAAGGCAGTCAAGGCCGAACAAAGTGTCATTTTTTGGATTGAAGGACTCCCACAGCCGCGAGATGCGCACCCGCACTTTACATTTGTCCATTCCATACTTTAACTGAGACAGTGGGGTGAACTCATCCTCAGCTGAACCCATTTCAGCCTGGATGGCTTGAAGCTGCAAGTTAGCATAGAGAACAAGAAAGGAAATAGTGATCAATCTTGTTTCCATAAAGTAAAGAACCAGAAACAAGCTCACGAATACCATCAATATCTACTGGAGGGGCAGCGATGAAGGCGATAATAAATACAGAAGTTGCGGTCAATAAGGTAGGGATCATCAAAGAAAGAATCTTTGGACCCATAAAAAGCGGGATTTGCGCTTGTGGCAATTCTCGAGCGAGCGGAGCTGAAAACGAAGAGATCTTAGACCCGCCAACCTCCACTCTCGCCTTTCTGTTTATTTCCCGCGATCCTAATCTTTAGTCTTTCGTGGAGTCCCTTCTTGAATCTTAGATTGAAAAAAAAAGGTACTGTTGTATATTTTAATCCCACGAACAGAGAAGCTTAGGAGTCCAGTAATAAATTTTAACAGTAGCCTGAAAGCCTGAAATTAACCTTCCCAGCATAATTTTTTGCTTATACTAAACAGGAGTATTAATTAACTGGTTTAAATTCTGAGTTGTGTGTGTTTTGTGATGAAAAGGTATCAGGTGTGTTGCCTGTACAGCTATTTTGGGATGAAACTTCTTGTATTTTTGGTGTACATATTAACAGCGACTCCAAATCAAGTGCTGAATATGGACAAGAGATTCAGAATATTACAGTAGATGTGAGTTCCAATAATGCTGCCACTTTGTGGTATACATGGAACATTAGAATAACTCGATTTTCCATCAACAGGTGTGACGTCAGCAACCAGAACATGATGCCCCCTCCCCCCCCCCCCCCAGAAAAAGGATTTTAACAAAAAATAAAACCCTAGCGGAACAAGGGGGGGAATCACAACAAGAGAAGGACTACAATGAGGCCTTCTGCCCGCCCACAGGATGCAAACATTTAGGAGCACAAATCGACTTGACTACGAGTTGTGATGGAAAACAAAAGCAAATCCGAACAAATGCCGAGATTATTCAAGAACTGAGGCCAAGTCAGATCACAGACTCAGCAGCGCAGTAGAACCTCGCAGCTATTCAAGGACGCGGAAACCGCTACTGGAGGGGTCAGGATCGTTGGGGAAGAACCGTTGGTGCGGACATCCCGGAGAAAATCGACCGCGGCAACACAAGAATCGAGACGGAAACTGTAATGCGAGTGGTAAAGAAAAAGGAGGCTGCTCTGCTCTTTTCCCCCGCTTTGAGTTGGGAGTATGGATGAGGAGGACCTGGGTTTACCTCCGGAACCGAAGTCGCAGATGTAACTGTGTTTCTCCTCTCCGTCGCCGAGAAGAACGAAGCTTGCTGGAGAAGGAGAAAGGAGGAAGAAGAGGGTCTCGGGCTTGGACGGAGCGGCGGAGCCTGGGTCGGTGTCCTGTCAAAGCCCGAGAGGAAACTATAGAAAAATGCCCCTAGTCGCAAAAGCCTACGAGTTTCTGTCAGGCCCATTGATGGGATAAGACTGCCCAGTCCCCGTCTATTTTCTTCTCACAATACCCTATATTTCCAAAAACACTAACGCTCACATGTGTGACACTTCTCCAACTCGCTCACACGTATTGATCGCCGTCGATTCGTTTTTACACGAATATATGGGATGGCTGATTTCGCATGCCACGTAGGACAAAGCCTGTGTGTGATGTGTAGTTGGTTCGCCCGCACGCCGTTTCTCTCTCGGACGACAGCGGTTTGCGAGTCGAGGCGTGCGGTGGAACTGCCGTCGCACCCGCACGCCGCGCATGACTTCGGTTGGCGTCTTCCTCGACTCGCCATCCCCCCCCCCCCCCGCTGCGGTTCATTACTCCCACACGCATTCACTTCTCCCCAACCCACCATCCACAGTGGTTCCAGTCGATTGGAGGAGAAGACGAGAGGAGGAGGCGCCGGCGGCAGCGGAAGAGTCAACGGCATTCGCGGCCGTTGTCGAGGTTCACCGGGCCGGCGCGTCGTCGTTGGAGCAGCCGCATTGAGAAGGTAAGGCTCCCTCCGTGGTCACATACCTCCCTGCGAATTCTGCCCCTCTCTCCGTGGCCACTTTCCCCTCGAGTTTTCTCGAGATTCCGGGCAGATTCACGGCGCTCCGGTGTCCCCGTCGGCGCTGGAGTCGCGTGTTTGCCATTTAGGGCGACATTGCGCAGTTCCGTCGCGGTGGCAGTCATGCCGGTGAGGCTCGCCCGGACGGCAACCACATCTGTATTTGCATGTGCTTGCGCGAGCGATTTTCTAGATGTTAGTTCTGATTTGGCTCAAACATGGGCATCAGTGCGTGTTTTTAGGGCTTTTGTTGTTTAAATTCATGGTATGATAGTTGTGAATGAACCCTAGATTTAGTTAGGTGCATTTCAAAATGTAGGATAATGACAGTCATGGCAATTTCAACAACTATCATCACTGATGGCAACTAATTTTCGGAATCAACTATGTCAGTTGCTATGTTATTTGTAGGATAATGTCAGTTTATGAGATCCAAGTCAGGGAGTAATTTTTGTGTATGATTTCTATACCTAGGTAGTTGCATATTTAAGTGTGTGATAATGGCAGTCACGGCAATTTTCATTGCATTTGTTTGCTACAACTATCCTCTAATTGGAAACTAATATTGTGAATCACCTTCGCCAGTTGCCATGTCATAGGCAGAGTAATGGCAGTTTGACTATGCAGTACACTCAACTAAGTTTGCCATGCTGATTTTGTGACAGCTAAACATATTTGATTGCATTACATGGCAACTCATTTTATGAGGCCAGTGTGTGAGTTGCCACATTATATGTTGTACAGTGGAAGTTGTCTGCCCTATTTGAAGTGCCTTATCTGCCACATCTTTTGTTTTGTTAACATGGCAACTTGAACCTAGTAGTTGTGACCTGTACTTTTTATGCAGCCAATGTGTTAGTTGCCACATTTCATGTTGGACAATCCTAGTTGGGTGTTCCTCTGTTCTGTTTCATTTGCCACTTTCATTGGAGCCAACATGGCAAGTTGATTCTGGTAGATGGCAACTACTTCCTTAAGAAGCACACACACACACCCAGTTGCCATGTTTCTGCAATTGCTTTTCCATTTGATTATTTTTCTGCCTTTTTGTGCATGTTCAACACATGGCAATTATTGCCCTTTCAGATGCTCAAACTTTGGGTAACCATGGCGGTTTTCCATTTTTGTTCATTGATGATATCCAGTGAATCGTTACTTCATGCATTTCTTTCCGTATCCGTCGGCTGTGTTTTCATTTCACCCTAACGTGTTTTTGATCTTACCATAGCACAATGGCTCGCGATGACCATCAAGATGATGATAATGACTTCATGGAGTTACCACCACAGAATCGTGCGACCAGTCGGACAAAATATGGCGACGAGGTCACTCTCCCCACTATGTTTTAATTTGACATTGAGTTTTCAATCTTCTGTTAGAAGTAAATTTTCACTACATTGACCATGGCAAGAAATGATCTTTTTGTGTTATGCACAAGAAGAAACGTCATCGCAATAGGGCTTCGCAAGAACGCCTGACTGTACTAACCAAGGGATTTATTGATGAGCAGAAGGGAGCTGCCGGTGAGATGGGGATGCAGTCTCTGATGGATGTTCGATGCAAGAACCTAGTAAATCATGTATGTGACTGGCTCGGTGAGATATATGAGCCCCCGTCTAGGGAATTCGTCATTCCGGGACGTGGAAGACTGCCTTTGGATGGGGAATCTATGTTTTGCACTTTGGGTGTGCCCCGTGGAGAAATCAAAGTCCCCTATGAGGTGAATAATAAGATTGAGGAAGCCTTGTTCGCTCCTGGAATGGCATCCATGCCTAATACGACTATGCTGGCAACTTCGCTGGAGGGCATGAAAACCCACTGCGAGGTATTTAAGATGAAGCTGCTCATGTACTTGATCTCAACTGTCTTTACGCCTACCACATCTCTTCGCCCAAGCAACAAGTGCTTCCCTATCCTGGTGCATGCTCTCTCTCTCTCTACTTCTTTTCCCCCTACAATCTTTTGATCTTGATGTCATCTGGAAGCTAGTCACTGCCAGTTTTTTGATGTTTTTATTTGAATGCTGATGCGGCAACTTTTTGTCCTGAATTTGTGTTGTGCAGGCGAAGCTGAACGACGTTAAGAACATGAAACATGAATTGGTGTAAATTCATCGCAGACTTCCTGCATGATGCATTCTCAAACACGATGTACCAGAAGGGTTGTCGCTTGCACCTAATGGTATTTTTTGCCTACTCTTTGTGCAAATGCTCTTATCACTTTCATAAGTGTGAACTAAATTGTTATGCATTTTTGGTATCTCTGTTTGGCCATAGTCCGCCAACCCAAAGTTTTTGACTGATCTTTTTAACTGGATTTTTGTATTTTCCTTTTTTATGGCAACCGTATAAGATCGTACATGGCAACCCTTTGTTTCATTTTTTATGTGACTCTTTTACATGTGAAAGTGAATTTTGTTTGATCCATGGCATCTGTAGTTGCTACCTACAAGGCAACATCATTTTTCTACAATGCAAAAAGTGTGCATTTCATACATTCATTCTCTTTATACAATCTGGATGGCAACTACCATGTCGAACTGGTGGCAACTACCAGCATAATAGGATGGCAACTACCAACATAGCATGATGGCAACTAACATAGATAGATGGCAAATCTTCATTTCCATTCTCTTCAACTTGTGTCTCAAGGAAACTACATAAGCTTCTTTTCAACATAGCATGATGGCAACTAACATAGCTTGCTTTTTATTGTGTATACCATCTCATGTACGTCGATCATCTTGATCTGTACACTGTCGACTTTACTGAGATAGGAGGCCCGCTGCCTCCACATAAGTTTGCTGTCTCTGCGTGGATGTACGATGCTGTCAAGGTTGTGCTTGCCGCAGACAGGATATCTGATACAAAAGATGGGAAACTGCAGGTTAGTTCTGCCTTCTTTCTTGCACGACATTCTTGAATTTGGATGTTGCATAACATATGAAAAATCCCCATACGGCAACCATTTATGGCTAAAAAGTGATAAATACCTTGGCAACCATGGTTGTATGCACATGGCACCCATGTTTGACCCCATACGGCAACTCCGCCATTCCGTGTCGATAGTCCTTATTTTTTCCTTTTTTTGCAATCCATGAGTTGTACTCACTACTCCTTATCTCTTTTTAACATCTTAGTTGTTTTTGCTGTTTTTTCAGCTGATGGCCAAACATGATATAGACTACAATGTGTTTGGTGGGCCACAAAACTTTGGCAAGTGGATGGATGTGCATTCAGCTCCATCTTGTCCTGCTGAGGTAATCAATGATGTTTATTTTGTTTTTTGAAATTATAATTTTCTTGCGTTTTGATATCTCTTTATTGTTGTTTTGGCTTATTCTTCTTAGCACGCGACTCTAATATGTTTGGTTGTTGTTACTTTTTGTTTTGTGCTCAGGCGAGGGCACCTGTTGAGCACCTAGTCGGGCAATTTGCTTCCGGCATGACCAGCTTGCTCAGAAAGTTGGTTGAGGGTTGGACGACACTTAATGGTTCTGACAGCGACGCGGTTGCGAGGCAGTTCACATCATTCGTTGGAGAACGAACGCATCGACAAATGTAACGCCCTGATAATCATGCTACAGTAATCCCATGCTAATGATGCCAAGTCATCTGCGATTGCTATTGCTAATCTCAGGTTAATTCGAAACCGGTTCAAAATTCAATCCAAATTAATGTCAACAATAAAAGTTTTCAAAAGTTAAAACAAAAATGTTCGGGCTGTGCCAAAAATGGCATAGGTAATTATAATAAAGCAAACACATTTTATAAAATGCCTAAATGATTTAAAATGAAATAAAACAGAAAATAAAAAAAGAAAATGCAAAACAGAAAACAGAAAAGAAAAACAAAAAGGAAAAGCCCCCCCTCAACTGGGCTGGCTGACCCAGCTGGCCACCGCGCCCCCCTTGGGCCTCAACCCACCGGGCCGCCAGGCCGGCCCACCCCGCGCCCTCACTCCCTTATCCCCCACTCCCCAGGGTACCGAAACCCTAACGCCCCACTCGCCCCCCACTTGCTCTTCCCTCCTCCCCGATCCAGATCGGATCGGGGGAACGAACCCCGCCGCGACGACCGCGCCGCCCCTCGCCGTTGGACGCCGTCGCCCGGAGCCCGCACCACCTCGCCGGCCTGCCTCCTCTTCCTCGCCGGCCTACACCGCGTCGCCGTCGTCCCCGACCGCCACCTCGCCCCCCGCTGCCACTCCCCTACAGCCATAGTGAGCTGCACCCCTCCTCTCTCTCCCTCGTCCCCTGCTCGCCGCTCGGTGCCGCGCCCCGCCTCCCCCTCACGCGACCTCGCCTACCCGCGCGTCGCGAGCGCTGCGCCTCACACCGCCGAGCTCCGCTGCAGCCCCGCCGCTCCCTACCGCGCTACGCCCCTGGCCTCCCCTCTCATCGTGCACGCGCGCACCCATCGCGGGCCGCGACCACGCGCCGCTGTGACCTTGACCAATGCTCTGGTCGCTTAACACGCTCGCGCGCCCGCACCGTAGCCCGCGTGGCCTCGCCCTGGACTGCCACCGCTTTCCCGTTGCCGCTCCTGCCGCTGGCTGATGCTGCCTTGCTTGCTCCGTCGCCTGCTCGCCAGCCACGCCGAGCTCTCGTGTCGTTCGCTCGCGGGCCGCGCCCCTCCTCCCGCTGCTCGGCGCCTTGCCGCGCACGCCAGGGCCTCCGCTGCTCTGAGCCTCACCCTGCTTTCCCCCCACCCCCCACTGGCTGACGACATGACTGTCGGCGCCCGAGCCGCTGGCCGCGTCCGAGGCCAGCCCCGCACAGCCGCGCCCGTTCGGGCGCCCGCGCCCGTAACCGGCAACCCGTGCGCCCGCTAGGCCCCTCTGGCCTATGACATGTGGGGCCCTGCCCATAGAACGTTTTATAAAAATAAAAAATAAAAAATAAAATAAAATAATAAATAATAAAAAATTAATTAATTAATTAACTTAATTAATTCTGATTAAATTAACTAATTAAGATTAATTAATTTAATGATTAATTAACCTAATTATCTACTGTTAATTAACTAACAGAGTATGATAGTGGGGCCCACCCCCTAATTAATATTAATTAGGGTAATTAAATTGTTTAATTAAAATGTGTCATTGACGAGTGGGACCCATTAGTGAGGTTGACCAGTCAACTCTGTTGACTGCTGATGTCAGCATGACATCAAGCTGATGTCATTAATCCATTTTCGAATTAATTTAAATAATTAATTAAATTCCAGAAATTAATAAAATCTTTAAAAAATCATATCTTTTAATCCGTAACTCGGATTAAATTATTTTCAACATGAAAGTTGCTCAGAACGACGAGACGAACCCGAATACTTATCGAACTCACAAATTTCCCCCTCCGGCCCCTTTGCCCGAAAAAGCGAAACACCGGGGATACTTTCCTGGATGTTTTCCCCCTTCGCCGGTATCACCTCATACCGCGTCAGGGGACCCCTAGCACCGATACTTGTAATGTCATGCATCACTATGCATCTGTTTGCTTAAATATTTATTGTTTCTCCCCCCTCTTCTCTCACTAGACACCGAGACCGACGCTGCTGCTACCCAGTACGACTACGGAGTTGACGACCCCTCTCTCTTGCCAGAGCAACCAGGCAAGCCCCCCCTTGATCACCAGATATCGCCTACTCTACTCTCTAATGCTTGCATTAGAGTAGTGTAACATGTTACTGCTTTCCGACAATCCTACTCTGCTGCATAGCCTATCATTGCTACTACTGTTGTTACCTTTACCTACAATCCTACATGCTTAGTATAGGATGCTAGTATTCCATCTGTGGCCCTACATTCTTGTCCGTATGCCTTGCTATACTATCGGGCCATGATCACTCGGGAGGTGATCACGGGTATATACTATATACTTTATACATGATACATGTGGTGACTAAAGACGGGTCGACTCGTAGGAGTACCCGCGAGTGGATCTTTGTGGCGGAGCGACAGGGCAGGTTGAGACCACCTAGGAGAGAGGTGGGCCTGGCCCTGTTCAGCGTTCGCGGATACTTAACACGCTTAACGAGATCTTGGTATTTGATCTGAGTCTGGCTACTGGCCTATACGCACTAACCAACTACGCGGTGACAGTTATGGGCACTCGATGTCGTGGTATCAGCCGAAGCACTTCGTGACGTCAGCGACTGAGCGGCGCGCGCCGGATTGGACTGGAACGCTTGCTAGGCTAGGTCTGCTTCTGGCCGCCCTCGCAACGTGCAGGTGTGCAATGGGCGATGGGCCCAGACCCCTGTGTCATAGGATTTAGACCGGCGTGCTGACCTCTCTGTTGTGCCTAGGTAGGGCTGCGACGTGTTGATCTTCCGAGGCCGGGCATGACCCAGGAAAGTGTGTCCGGCCAAATGGGATCAAGCATGTTGGGTTATGTGGTGCACCCCTGCAGGGAAGGTAATCTATTCGAATAGCCGTGATCTTCGGTAACAGGACGACTTGGAGTTGTACCTTGGCCTTATGACAACTAGAACTGGATACTTAATAAAACACACCCTTCCAAGTGCCAGATACAACCCGGTGATCGCTCTCTAACAGGGCATCGAGGAGGGGATCGCCGGGTAGGATTATGCTATGCGATGCTACTTGGAGGACTTCAGTCTACTCTCTTCTATATGCTGCAAGATGGAGGCTGCCAGAAGCGTAGTCTTCGACAGGATTAGTTATCCCCCTCTTATTCTGGCATTCTGCAGTTCAGTCCACTGATATGGCCCTTTACACATATATCCATGCATATGTAGTGTAGCTCCTTGCTTGCGAGTACTTTGGATGAGTACTCACGGTTGCCTTGTTGGATCTCGATCGTAGTGATACACATATTCATAATATTGAAGCCAAAAAGATGCAAAGTTAATAATGATAGTGCAACTTATTTGTGGCACTGCCGTTTAGGTCATATTGGTGTAAAGCGCATGAAGAAACTCCATGCTGATGGACTTTTGGAATCACTTGATTATGAATCACTTGATGCTTGCGAACCATGCCTCTTGGGCAAGATGACTAAAACGCCGTTCTCCGAAACAATGAAGCAAGCAACAGATTTGTTGGAAATCATACATACTGATGTATATGGTCCGATGAATATTAAGGCTCGCGACAAGTATCATTATTTTCTAACCTTCACAGATGATTTGAGCAGATATGGGTATATCTACTTGATGAAACATAAGTCTGAAACGTTTGAAAAGTTCAAAGAATTTTAGAGTGAAGTGGAAAATCATCGTGACAAGAAAATAAGGTTTCTACGATCTGATCGCGGAGACAAATATTTGAGTTACGAGTTTGGTCTTCAATTAAAACAATGTGGAATAGTTTCACAAATTCATGCCACCTGGAACACCACAGCATAATGGTGTGTCCGAACGTCATAACCGTACTTTATTGGATATAGTACAATCTATGATGTTTCTTACCGATTTACCAATATCATTTTGGGATCATGCATTAGAGACAGCTGCATTCACGTTAAAAGGGGCACCATCTAAAGTCCGTTGAGACGACACAATATGAACTATGGTTTGGCAAGAAACCAAAGTTGTCGTTTCTTAAAGTTTGGGGTTGCGATGCTTATGTGAAAAATTTCATCCTGATAAGCTCAAACCCAAATCGGAGAAATGTGTCTTCATAGGATACCCAAAGGAGACTGTTGGGTACACCTTCTATCACAGATCCGAATGCAAGACTTTTGTTGCTAAGAATGGATCCTTTCTAGAGAAGGAGTTTCTCTCGAAAGAAGTGAGTGGGAGGAAAGTAGAAAACTTGATAAGGTAATTGTACCTTCTCCCTTATTGGAAAGTAGTTCATCACAGAAATCTGTTCTTGTGACTACTACACCAATTAGTGAGGAAGCTAATGATGATGATCATGTAACTTCAGATCAAGTAACTACCGAATCTCGTAGGTAAACCAGAGTGATATCCGCACCAGAGTGGTACAGTAATCTTGTTCTGGAAGTCATGTTACTAGACCATGACGAACTTACGAACTATGAGGAAGCGATGATGAGCCCAGATTCCGCGAAATGGTTTGAGGCCATGAAATCTGAGATATGATCCATGTATGAGAACAAAGTATGGACTTTGATGGATTTGCCCGATGATCGGCAAAGCCATAGAAAATAAATGGAT
Organism: Aegilops umbellulata; assembly: GCA_032464435.1. NCBI lineage: Eukaryota > Viridiplantae > Streptophyta > Magnoliopsida > Poales > Poaceae > Aegilops > Aegilops umbellulata. Next base: position 621,359,681 of record CP136057.1, read on the forward strand.
CTTCAAGAGGAAGACGGACGCTGATAGTAGTGTTACTATCTACAAAGCTAGAATTGTCGCAAAAGGGTTTTCGACAAGTTCAAGGTGTTGACTACGATGAGAGTTTCTCACTCGTATCTATGCTTAAGTCTGTTCGAATCATGTTAGCAATTGCCGCATTTTGTGAAATCTAGCAAATGGAAAAACAAAATTGCATTCCTTAATGGATTTATTAAAGAAGAGTTGCATATGATGCAACCAGAAGGTTTTGTCAATCCTAAAGGTGTTAACAAAATATGCAAGCTCCAGCGATCCATCTATGGACTGGTGCAAGCATCTCGGAGTTGGAATATACGCTTTAATAAGTTGATCAAAGCATATAGTTTTTACAGACTTGCGGTGAAGCCTGTATTTACAAGAAAGTGAGTGGGAGCACTACAACATTTCTGATAAGTATATGTGAATGACATATTGTTGATCGGAAATAATGTAGAATTATTCTGTAAAGCATAAAGGAATGTTTGAAAGGAGTTTTTCAAAGAAAGACTTCAGTGAAGCTGCTTACATATTGAGCATCAAGGTCTATAGAGGTAGATCAAGACGCTTGATAAGTTTTTTCAATGAGTACATACCTTGACAAGTTTTTGAAGTAGTTCAAAATGGAACAGTCAAAGAAAGAGTTCTTGCCTGTGTCATAAGGTGTGAAATTGAGTAAGACTCAAAGCCCGACCACGACAGAAGATAGAAAGAGAATGAAAGTCATTCCCTATGCCTCAGCCATAGGTTCTATAAAGTATGCCATGCTGTGTACCAGATCTATTGTATACCCTACACTGAGTTTTGCAAGGGAGTACAATAGTGATCTAGGAGTAGATCATTGGACAGCGGTCAAAATTATCCTTAGTGGAATAAGGATATGTTTCTCGATTATGGAAGTGACAAAAGGTTCGTCGTAAAGGGTTACGTCGATGCAAGTTTTGACACCGATCTGGATGACTCTAAGTCTCGATCTAGATACATATTGAAAGTGGGAGAAATTGGCTAGAGTAACTCCGTGCAGAGCATTGTAGACATAGAAAATTGCAAAATACATAACGGATCTGAATGTGGCAGACCCGTTGACTAAACTTCTCTCACAAGCAAAACATGATCACACCGTAGTACTCTTTGGGTGTTAATCACATAGCGATGTGAACTAGATTACTGAATCTAGCAAACCCTTTGGGTATTGATCACATATCGATGTGAACTATGGGTGTTAATCACATGGTGATGTGAACTATTGCTATTAAATCACACGTCGATGTGAACTAGATTATTGACTCTAGTGCAAGTGGGAGACTGAAGGAAATATGCCCTAGAGGCAATAATAAAGTTATTATTTATTTCCTTATATCATGATAAATGTTTATTATTCATGCTAGAATTGTATTAACCGGAAACATAATACATGTGTGAATACATAGACAAACAGAGTGTCACTAGTATGCCTCTACTTGACTAGCTCGTTAATCAAAGATGGTTATGTTTCCTAACCATGAACAAAGAGTTGTTATTTGATTAACGGGGTCACATCATTAGTTGAATGATCTGATTGACATGACCCATTTCATTAGCTTAGCACCCGATCGTTTAGTATGTTGCTATTTCTTTCTTCATGACTTATACATGTTCCTTTGACTATGAGATTATGCAACTCCCGTTTGCCGGAGGAACACTTTGGGTGCTACCAAACGTCACAACATAACTGGGTGATTATAAAGGAGTACTACAGGTGTCTCCAAAGGTAGATGTTGGGTTGGCGTATTTCAAGATTAGGATTTGTCACTCCGATTGTCGGAGAGGTATCTCTGGGCCCTCTCGGTAATGCACATCACTTAAGCCTTGCAAGCATTGCAACTAATGAGTTAGTTGCGGGATGATGTATTACAGAACGAGTAAAGAGACTTGTCGGTAACGAGATTGAACTAAGTATTGGATACTGACGATCGAATCTCGGACAAGTAACATACCGTGACAAAGGGAACAACGTATGTTGTTATGCGGTCTGACCGATAAAGATCTTCGTAGAATATGTAGGAGCCAATATGGGCATCCAGGTCCCGCTATTGGTTATTGACCGGAGACGTGTCTCGGTCATGTCTACATTGTTCTCGAACCGTAGGGTCCGCACGCTTAACGTTACGATGACAGTTATTATGAGTTTATGCATTTTGATGTACCGAAGGTTGTTCGGAGTCCCGGATGTGATCACGGACATGACGAGGAGTCTCGAAATGGTCGAGACATAAAGATTGATATATTAGAAGCCTATGTTTGGACATCGGAAATGTTCCAGGTGAAATCAGGATTTTACCGGAATACCGGGTGGGTTACCGGAACCCCCCGGGAGCTAAATGGGCCATAGTGCTGCCCTAGGTGGCCGCGCGCCTCCCCCCTTCCCCTAGTCCTATTAGGACTAGGAGAGGTGGCCGGCCCCCTCTCTCTCTTTCCCCCCCTTGAGGAATCCTATTCCAACTAGGATTGGGGGGGGGGAATCCTACTCCCGGAGGGAGTAGGACTCCCTGGCGCACCACCCCTTGGCCGGCCAGCCCCTCCCCCTTGGCTCCTTTATATACGGGGGTAGGGGAGCACCCTAGAACACACAAGTTGATCTACGGATCGTTCCTTAGCCGTGTGCGGTGCCCCCTTCCACCAAATTCCACCTCGGTCATATCGTTGCAGTGCTTAGGCGAAGCCCTGCGCCGGTAACACATCAAGATCGTCACCACGCCGTCGTGCTGACGGAACTCTTCCCCGATGCTTTGCTGGATCGGAGCCCGGGGATCGTCATCGAGCTGAACGTGTGCCAAGAACTCGGAGGTGCCGGAGTAACGGTGCTGTGATCGGTCGGATCGCGAGGAGAACATACGACTACTTCCTCTACATTGCGTCAACGCTTCCGCTTCGGTCTACGAGGGTACGTAGACAACACTCTCCCCTCTCGTTGCTATGCATCACCATGATCTTGCGTGTGCGTAGGAAATTTTTTGAAATTACTACGTTCCCCAACAGTGGTATCAGAGCCTAGGTTTTATGGTTTGATGTTATTTGCACGAGTAGAACACAAGTGAGTTGTGGACGATACAAGTCATACTGCCTACCAGCATGTCATACTTTGGTTCAGCGGTATTGTTGGACGAGACGATCCGGACCAACCTTACGCGTACGCTTACGCGAGACCGGTTCCCTCGATGTGCTTTGCACATAGATGGCTTGCGGAAGACTGTCTCTCCAACTTTAGTTGAACCGAGTGTGACTACGCCCGGTCCTTGAGAAGGTTAAAACGGAGTCTATTTGACAAACTATCGTTGTGGTTTTGATGCGTAGGTAAGATGAGTTCTTGCTTAAGCCCGTAGCAGCCACGTAAAACTTGCAACAACAAAGTAGAGGACGTCTAACTTGTTTTTGCAGGGCATGTTGTGATGTGATATGGTCAAGACATGATACTAAATTTTATTGTATGAGATGATCATGTTTTGTAACCGAGTTATCGGCAACTGGCAGGAGCCATATGGTTGTCGCTTTATTGTATGCAATGCAATCGCGATGTAATGCTTTACTTTATTACTAAGCGGTAGTGATAGTCGTGGAAGCATAAGATTGGCGAGACGATAACGATGCTACGATGGAGATCAAGGTGTCGCGCCGGTGACGATGGTGATCATAACGGTGCTTCAGAGATGGAGATCACAAGCACAAGATGATGATGACCATATCATATCACTTATATTGATTACATGTGATGTTTATCTTTTTATGCATCTTATCTTGCTTTGATTGACGGTAGCATTATAAGATGATCTCTCACTAAATTATCAAGAAGTGTTCTCCCTGAGTATGCACCGTTGCAAAAGTTCTTCGTGCTGAGACACCACGTGATGATCGGGTGTGATAGGCTCTACGTTCAAATACAACGGGTGCAAAACAGTTGCACACGCGGAATACTCAGGTTATACTTGACGAGCTATGCATATAAGATATGACCTCGGAACACGGAGACCGAAAGGTCGAGCGTGAATCATATAGTAGATATGATCAACATAATGATGTTCACCATTGAAAGCTACTCCATTTCACGTGATGATCGGTTATGGTTTAGTTGATTTGGATCACGTGATCACTTAGAAGATTAGAGGGATGTCTATCTAAGTGGGAGTTCTTAAGTAATATGATTAATTGAACTTTAATTTATCATGAACTTAGTCCTGGTAGTATTAGCATATCTATGTTGTAGATCAATAGCTCGCATTGTTGCTTCCCTGTGTTTATTTTGATATGTTCCTAGAGAAAATTGTGTTGAAAAATGTTAGTAGCAATGATGCGGATTGGATCCGTAATCTGAGGTTTATCCTCATTGCTGCACAGAAGAATTTTGTCCTTGATGCACCGCTAGGTGACGGACCTTTTGCAGGAGCAGATGCAGACGTTATGAACGTTTTGCTAGCTCAATATGATGACTACTTAATAGTTTAGTGCACCATGCTTAACGGCTTAAGAATCGGGACTTCAACGACGTTTTGAATGTCATGGAGCATATGAGATGTTCCAGGAGTTGAAGTTAATATTTCAAGCAAATGCCCGGATTGAGAGATATGAAGTCTCCAATAAGTTCTATAGCTGCAAAATGGAGGAGAACAGTTCTGTCAGTGAGCATATACTCAAAATGTCTGGGTATAATAATCACTTGATTCAATTGGGAGTTACTCTTCCAGATGATTGCGTCATTGACAGAATTCTCCAATCACTGCCACCAAGCTACAAGAGCTTCGTGATGAACTATAATATGCAAGGGATGGCCAAGACTATTCCCGAGCTCTTCGCAATGCTAAAAGCTGCGGAGGTAGAAATCAAGAAGGAGCATCAAGTGTTGATGGTTAACAAAACCACTAGTTTCAAGAAAAAGGGCAAAGGGAAGAAAAAGGGGAACTTCAAGAAGAACCGCAAGCGAGTTGCTGCTCAAGAGAAGAAACCCAAGTCTGGACCTAAGCCTGAAACTGAGTGCTTTGGTCACTGGAAGCGGAACTGCCCCAAGTATTTGGCGGATAAGAAGGATGGCAAGGTGAACAAAGGTATATGTGATATACATGTTATTGATGTGTACCTTACTAATGTTCGCAGTAGCACCTGGGTATTTGATACTGGTTCTGTTGCTAATATTTGCAACTCAAAACAGGGACTACAGAATAAGCGGACACTAGCAAAGGACGAGGTGACGATGCGCGTGGGAAATGGTTCCAAAGTCGATGTGATCGCAGTCGGCACGCTACCTCTACATCTACCTTCAGGATTAGTATTAGACCTAAATAATTGTTATTTGGTGCCAGCGTTGAGCATGAACATTATATCTGGATCTTGTTTGATGCGAAACGGTTATTCATTTAAATCAGAGAATAATGGTTGTTCTATTTATATGAGTAATATCTTTTATGGTCATGCACCCTTGAAGAGTGGTCTATTTTTGATGAATCTCGATAGTAGTGATACACATATTCATAATGTTGAAGCCAAAAGATGCAGAGTTGATAATGATAGTGCAACTTATTTGTGGCACTGCCGTTTAGGTCATATCGGTATAAAGCGCATGAAGAAACTCCATGCTGATGGACTTTTGGAATCACTTGATTATGAATCACTTGATGCTTGCGAACCATGCCTCTTGGGCAAGATGACTAAAACGCCGTTCTCCGAAACAATGAAGCAAGCAACAGATTTGTTGGAAATCATACATACTGATGTATATGGTCCGATGAATATTAAGGCTCGCGACAAGTATCATTATTTTCTAACCTTCACAGATGATTTGAGCAGATATGGGTATATCTACTTGATGAAACATAAGTCTGAAACGTTTGAAAAGTTCAAAGAATTTTAGAGTGAAGTGGAAAATCATCGTGACAAGAAAATAAGGTTTCTACGATCTGATCGCGGAGACAAATATTTGAGTTACGAGTTTGGTCTTCAATTAAAACAATGTGGAATAGTTTCACAAATTCATGCCACCTGGAACACCACAGCATAATGGTGTGTCCGAACGTCATAACCGTACTTTATTGGATATAGTACAATCTATGATGTTTCTTACCGATTTACCAATATCATTTTGGGATCATGCATTAGAGACAGCTGCATTCACGTTAAAAGGGGCACCATCTAAAGTCCGTTGAGACGACACAATATGAACTATGGTTTGGCAAGAAACCAAAGTTGTCGTTTCTTAAAGTTTGGGGTTGCGATGCTTATGTGAAAAATTTCATCCTGATAAGCTCAAACCCAAATCGGAGAAATGTGTCTTCATAGGATACCCAAAGGAGACTGTTGGGTACACCTTCTATCACAGATCCGAATGCAAGACTTTTGTTGCTAAGAATGGATCCTTTCTAGAGAAGGAGTTTCTCTCGAAAGAAGTGAGTGGGAGGAAAGTAGAAAACTTGATAAGGTAATTGTACCTTCTCCCTTATTGGAAAGTAGTTCATCACAGAAATCTGTTCTTGTGACTACTACACCAATTAGTGAGGAAGCTAATGATGATGATCATGTAACTTCAGATCAAGTAACTACCGAATCTCGTAGGTAAACCAGAGTGATATCCGCACCAGAGTGGTACGGTAATCTTGTTCTGGAAGTCATGTTACTAGACCATGACGAACTTACGAACTATGAGGAAGCGATGATGAACCCAGATTCCGCGAAATGGTTTGAGGCCATGAAATCTGAGATATGATCCATGTATGAGAACAAAGTATGGACTTTGATGGATTTGCCCGATGATCGGCAAAGCCATAGAAAATAAATGGATCTTCAAGAGGAAGACGGACGCTGATAGTAGTGTTACTATCTACAAAGCTAGAATTGTCGCAAAAGGGTTTTCGACAAGTTCAAGGTGTTGACTACGATGAGAGTTTCTCACTCGTATCTATGCTTAAGTCTGTTCGAATCATGTTAGCAATTGCCGCATTTTGTGAAATCTAGCAAATGGAAAAACAAAACTGCATTCCTTAATGGATTTATTAAAGAAGAGTTGCATATGATGCAACCAGAAGGTTTTGTCAATCCTAAAGGTGTTAACAAAATATGCAAGCTCCAGCGATCCATCTATGGACTGGTGCAAGCATCTCGGAGTTGGAATATACGCTTTAATAAGTTGATCAAAGCATATAGTTTTTACAGACTTGCGGTGAAGCCTGTATTTACAAGAAAGTGAGTGGGAGCACTACAACATTTCTGATAAGTATATGTGAATGACATATTGTTGATCGGAAATAATGTAGAATTATTTTGTAAAGCATAAAGGAATGTTTGAAAGGAGTTTTTCAAAGAAAGACTTCAGTGAAGCTGCTTACATATTGAGCATCAAGGTCTATAGAGGTAGATCAAGACGCTTGATAAGTTTTTTCAATGAGTACATACCTTGACAAGTTTTTGAAGTAGTTCAAAATGGAACAGTCAAAGAAAGAGTTCTTGCCTGTGTCATAAGGTGTGAAATTGAGTAAGACTCAAAGCCCGACCACGGCAGAAGATAGAAAGAGAATGAAAGTCATTCCCTATGCCTCAGCCATAGGTTCTATAAAGTATGCCATGCTGTGTACCAGATCTATTGTATACCCTACACTGAGTTTTGCAAGGGAGTACAATAGTGATCTAGGAGTAGATCATTGGACAGCGGTCAAAATTATCCTTAGTGGAATAAGGATATGTTTCTCGATTATGGAAGTGACAAAAGGTTCGTCGTAAAGGGTTACGTCGATGCAAGTTTTGACACCGATCTGGATGACTCTAAGTCTCGATCTAGATACATATTGAAAGTGGGAGAAATTGGCTAGAGTAACTCCGTGCAGAGCATTGTAGACATAGAAAATTGCAAAATACATAACGGATCTGAATGTGGCAGACCCGTTGACTAAACTTCTCTCACAAGCAAAACATGATCACACCGTAGTACTCTTTGGGTGTTAATCACATAGCGATGTGAACTAGATTACTGAATCTAGCAAACCCTTTGGGTATTGATCACATATCGATGTGAACTATGGGTGTTAATCACATGGTGATGTGAACTATTGCTATTAAATCACACGTCGATGTGAACTAGATTATTGACTCTAGTGCAAGTGGGAGACTGAAGGAAATATGCCCTAGAGGCAATAATAAAGTTATTATTTATTTCCTTATATCATGATAAATGTTTATTATTCATGCTAGAATTGTATTAACCGGAAACATAATACATGTGTGAATACATAGACAAACAGAGTGTCACTAGTATGCCTCTACTTGACTAGCTCGTTAATCAAAGATGGTTATGTTTCCTAACCATGAACAAAGAGTTGTTATTTGATTAACGGGGTCACATCATTAGTTGAATGATCTGATTGACATGACCCATTTCATTAGCTTAGCACCCGATCGTTTAGTATGTTGCTATTTCTTTCTTCATGACTTATACATGTTCCTTTGACTATGAGATTATGCAACTCCCGTTTGCCGGAGGAACACTTTGGGTGCTACCAAACGTCACAACATAACTGGGTGATTATAAAGGAGTACTACAGGTGTCTCCAAAGGTAGATGTTGGGTTGGCGTATTTCAAGATTATGATTTGTCACTCCGATTGTCGGAGAGGTATCTCTGGGCCCTCTCGGTAATGCACATCACTTAAGCCTTGCAAGCATTGCAACTAATGAGTTAGTTGCGGGATGATGTATTACAGAACGAGTAAAGAGACTTGTCGGTAACGAGATTGAACTAAGTATTGGATACTGACGATCGAATCTCGGACAAGTAACATACCGTGACAAAGGGAACAACGTATGTTGTTATGCGGTCTGACCGATAAAGATCTTCGTAGAATATGTAGGAGCCAATATGGGCATCCAGGTCCCGCTATTGGTTATTGACCGGAGACGTGTCTCGGTCATGTCTACATTGTTCTCGAACCGTAGGGTCCGCACGCTTAACGTTACGATGACAGTTATTATGAGTTTATGCATTTTGATGTACCGAAGGTTGTTCGGAGTCCCGGATATGATCACGGACATGACGAGGAGTCTCGAAATGGTCGAGACATAAAGATTGATATATTAGAAGCCTATGTTTGAACATCGGAAATGTTCCAGGTGAAATCAGGATTTTACCGGAATACCGGGTGGGTTACCGGAACCCCCCGGGAGCTAAATGGGCCATAGTGCTGCCCTAGGTGGCCGCGCGCCTCCCCCCTTCCCCTAGTCCTATTAGGACTAGGAGAGGTGGCCGGCCCCCTCTCTCTCTTTCCCCCCCTTGAGGAATCCTATTCCAACTAGGATTGGGGGGGGGGGGGAATCCTACTCCCGGAGGGAGTAGGACTCCCTGGCGCACCACCCCTTGGCCGGCCAGCCCCTCCCCCTTGGCTCCTTTATATACGGGGGTAGGGGAGCACCCTAGAACACACAAGTTGATCTACGGATCGTTCCTTAGCCGTGTGCGGTGCCCCCTTCCACCAAATTTCACCTCGGTCATATCGTTGCAGTGCTTAGGCGAAGCCCTGCGCCAGTAACACATCAAGATCGTCACCACGCCGTCGTGCTGACGGAACTCTTCCCCGATGCTTTGCTGGATCGGAGCCCGGGGATCGTCATCGAGCTGAACGTGTGCCAAGAACTCGGAGGTGCCGGAGTAACGGTGCTGTGATCGGTCGGATCGCGAGGAGAACATACGACTACTTCCTCTACATTGCGTCAACGCTTCCGCTTCGGTCTACGAGGGTACGTAGACAACACTCTCCCCTCTCGTTGCTATGCATCACCATGATCTTGCGTGTGCGTAGGAAATTTTTTGAAATTACTACGTTCCCCAACAGTGGTATCAGAGCCTAGGTTTTATGGTTTGATGTTATTTGCACGAGTAGAACACAAGTGAGTTGTGGACGATACAAGTCATACTGCCTACCAGCATGTCATACTTTGGTTCAGCGGTATTGTTGGACGAGACGATCCGGACCAACCTTACGCGTACGCTTACGCGAGACCGGTTCCCTCGATGTGCTTTGCACATAGATGGCTTGCGGAAGACTGTCTCTCCAACTTTAGTTGAACCGAGTGTGACTACGCCCGGTCCTTGAGAAGGTTAAAACGGAGTCTATTTGACAAACTATCGTTGTGGTTTTGATGCGTAGGTAAGATGAGTTCTTGCTTAAGCCCGTAGCAGCCACGTAAAACTTGCAACAACAAAGTAGAGGACGTCTAACTTGTTTTTGCAGGGCATGTTGTGATGTGATATGGTCAAGACATGATACTAAATTTTATTGTATGAGATGATCATGTTTTGTAACCGAGTTATCGGCAACTGGCAGGAGCCATATGGTTGTCGCTTTATTGTATGCAATGCAATCGCGATGTAATGCTTTACTTTATTACTAAGCGGTAGTGATAGTCGTGGAAGCATAAGATTGGCGAGACGATAACGATGCTACGATGGAGATCAAGGTGTCGCGCCGGTGACGATGGTGATCATAACGGTGCTTCAGAGATGGAGATCACAAGCACAAGATGATGATGACCATATCATATCACTTATATTGATTACATGTGATGTTTATCTTTTTATGCATCTTATCTTGCTTTGATTGACGGTAGCATTATAAGATGATCTCTCACTAAATTATCAAGAAGTGTTCTCCCTGAGTATGCACCGTTGCAAAAGTTCTTCGTGCTGAGACACCACGTGATGATCGGGTGTGATAGGCTCTACGTTCAAATACAACGGGTGCAAAACAGTTGCACACGCGGAATACTCAGGTTATACTTGACGAGCTATGCATATAAGATATGACCTCGGAACACGGAGACCGAAAGGTCGAGCGTGAATCATATAGTAGATATGATCAACATAATGATGTTCACCATTGAAAGCTACTCCATTTCACGTGATGATCGGTTATGGTTTAGTTGATTTGGATCACGTGATCACTTAGAAGATTAGAGGGATGTCTATCTAAGTGGGAGTTCTTAAGTAATATGATTAATTGAACTTTAATTTATCATGAACTTAGTCCTGGTAGTATTAGCATATCTATGTTGTAGATCAATAGCTCGCATTGTTGCTTCCCTGTGTTTATTTTGATATGTTCCTAGAGAAAATTGTGTTGAAAAATGTTAGTAGCAATGATGCGGATTGGATCCGTAATCTGAGGTTTATCCTCATTGCTGCACAGAAGAATTTTGTCCTTGATGCACCGCTAGGTGACGGACCTTTTGCAGGAGCAGATGCAGACGTTATGAACGTTTTGCTAGCTCAATATGATGACTACTTAATAGTTTAGTGCACCATGCTTAACGGCTTAAGAATCGGGACTTCAACGACGTTTTGAATGTCATGGAGCATATGAGATGTTCCAGGAGTTGAAGTTAATATTTCAAGCAAATGCCCGGATTGAGAGATATGAAGTCTCCAATAAGTTCTATAGCTGCAAAATGGAGGAGAACAGTTCTGTCAGTGAGCATATACTCAAAATGTCTGGGTATAATAATCACTTGATTCAATTGGGAGTTACTCTTCCAGATGATTGCGTCATTGACAGAATTCTCCAATCACTGCCACCAAGCTACAAGAGCTTCGTGATGAACTATAATATGCAAGGGATGGCCAAGACTATTCCCGAGCTCTTCGCAATGCTAAAAGCTGCGGAGGTAGAAATCAAGAAGGAGCATCAAGTGTTGATGGTTAACAAAACCACTAGTTTCAAGAAAAAGGGCAAAGGGAAGAAAAAGGGGAACTTCAAGAAGAACCGCAAGCGAGTTGCTGCTCAAGAGAAGAAACCCAAGTCTGGACCTAAGCCTGAAACTGAGTGCTTTGGTCACTGGAAGCGGAACTGCCCCAAGTATTTGGCGGATAAGAAGGATGGCAAGGTGAACAAAGGTATATGTGATATACATGTTATTGATGTGTACCTTACTAATGTTCGCAGTAGCACCTGGGTATTTGATACTGGTTCTGTTGCTAATATTTGCAACTCAAAACAGGGACTACAGAATAAGCGGACACTAGCAAAGGACGAGGTGACGATGCGCGTGGGAAATGGTTCCAAAGTCGATGTGATCGCAGTCGGCACGCTACCTCTACATCTACCTTCGGGATTAGTATTAGACCTAAATAATTGTTATTTGGTGCCAGCGTTGAGCATGAACATTATATCTGGATCTTGTTTGATGCGAAATGGTTATTCATTTAAATCAGAGAATAATGGTTGTTCTATTTATATGAGTAATATCTTTTATGGTCATGCACCCTTGAAGAGTGGTCTATTTTTGATGAATCTCGATAGTAGTGATACACATATTCATAATGTTGAAGCCAAAAGATGCAGAGTTGATAATGATAGTGCAACTTATTTGTGGCACTGCCGTTTAGGTCATATCGGTATAAAGCGCATGAAGAAACTCCATGCTGATGGACTTTTGGAATCACTTGATTATGAATCACTTGATGCTTGCGAACCATGCCTCTTGGGCAAGATGACTAAAACGCCGTTCTCCGAAACAATGAAGCAAGCAATAGATTTGTTGGAAATCATACATACTGATGTATATGGTCCGATGAATATTAAGGCTCGCGACAAGTATCATTATTTTCTAACCTTCACAGATGATTTGAGCAGATATGGGTATATCTACTTGATGAAACATAAGTCTGAAACGTTTGAAAAGTTCAAAGAATTTTAGAGTGAAGTGGAAAATCATCGTGACAAGAAAATAAGGTTTCTACGATCTGATCGCAGAGACAAATATTTGAGTTACGAGTTTGGTCTTCAATTAAAACAATGTGGAATAGTTTCACAAATTCATGCCACCTGGAACACCACAGCATAATGGTGTGTCCGAACGTCATAACCGTACTTTATTGGATATAGTACAATCTATGATGTTTCTTACCGATTTACCAATATCATTTTGGGATCATGCATTAGAGACAGCTGCATTCACGTTAAAAGGGGCACCATCTAAAGTCCGTTGAGACGACACAATATGAACTATGGTTTGGCAAGAAACCAAAGTTGTCGTTTCTTAAAGTTTGGGGTTGCGATGCTTATGTGAAAAATTTCATCCTGATAAGCTCAAACCCAAATCGGAGAAATGTGTCTTCATAGGATACCCAAAGGAGACTGTTGGGTACACCTTCTATCACAGATCCGAATGCAAGACTTTTGTTGCTAAGAATGGATCCTTTCTAGAGAAGGAGTTTCTCTCGAAAGAAGTGAGTGGGAGGAAAGTAGAAAACTTGATAAGGTAATTGTACCTTCTCCCTTATTGGAAAGTAGTTCATCACAGAAATCTGTTCTTGTGACTACTACACCAATTAGTGAGGAAGCTAATGATGATGATCATGTAACTTCAGATCAAGTAACTACCGAATCTCGTAGGTAAACCAGAGTGATATCCGCACCAGAGTGGTACGGTAATCTTGTTCTGGAAGTCATGTTACTAGACCATGATGAACTTACGAACTATGAGGAAGCGATGATGAGCCCAGATTCCGCGAAATGGTTTGAGGCCATGAAATCTGAGATATGATCCATGTATGAGAACAAAGTATGGACTTTGATGGATTTGCCCGATGATCGGCAAAGCCATAGAAAATAAATGGATCTTCAAGAGGAAGACGGACACTGATAGTAGTGTTACTATCTACAAAGCTAGAATTGTCGCAAAAGGGTTTTCGACAAGTTCAAGGTGTTGACTACGATGAGAGTTTCTCACTCGTATCTATGCTTAAGTCTGTTCGAATCATGTTAGCAATTGCCGCATTTTGTGAAATCTGGCAAATGGAAAAACAAAACTGCATTCCTTAATGGATTTATTAAAGAAGAGTTGCATATGATGCAACCAGAAGGTTTTGTCAATCCTAAAGGTGTTAACAAAATATGCAAGCTCCAGCGATCCATCTATGGACTGGTGCAAGCATCTCGGAGTTGGAATATACGCTTTAATAAGTTGATCAAAGCATATAGTTTTTACAGACTTGCGGTGAAGCCTGTATTTACAAGAAAGTGAGTGGGAGCACTACAACATTTCTGATAAGTATATGTGAATGACATATTGTTGATCGGAAATAATGTAGAATTATTCTGTAAAGCATAAAGGAATGTTTGAAAGGAGTTTTTCAAAGAAAGACTTCAGTGAAGCTGCTTACATATTGAGCATCAAGGTCTATAGAGGTAGATCAAGACGCTTGATAAGTTTTTTCAATGAGTACATACCTTGACAAGTTTTTGAAGTAGTTCAAAATGGAACAGTCAAAGAAAGAGTTCTTGCCTGTGTCATAAGGTGTGAAATTGAGTAAGACTCAAAGCCCGACCACGGCAGAAGATAGAAAGAGAATGAAAGTCATTCCCTATGCCTCAGCCATAGGTTCTATAAAGTATGCCATGCTGTGTACCAGATCTATTGTATACCCTACACTGAGTTTTGCAAGGGAGTACAATAGTGATCTAGGAGTAGATCATTGGACAGCGGTCAAAATTATCCTTAGTGGAATAAGGATATGTTTCTCGATTATGGAAGTGACAAAAGGTTCGTCGTAAAGGGTTACGTCGATGCAAGTTTTGACACCGATCTGGATGACTCTAAGTCTCAATCTAGATACATATTGAAAGTGGGAGAAATTGGCTAGAGTAACTCCGTGCAGAGCATTGTAGACATAGAAAATTGCAAAATACATAACGGATCTGAATGTGGCAGACCCGTTGACTAAACTTCTCTCACAAGCAAAACATGATCACACCGTAGTACTCTTTGGGTGTTAATCACATAGCGATGTGAACTAGATTACTGAATCTAGCAAACCCTTTGGGTATTGATCACATATCGATGTGAACTATGGGTGTTAATCACATGGTGATGTGAACTATTGCTATTAAATCACATGGCGATGTGAACTAGATTATTGACTCTAGTGCAAGTGGGAGACTGAAGGAAATATGCCCTAGAGGCAATAATAAAGTTATTATTTATTTCCTTATATCATGATAAATGTTTATTATTCATGCTAGAATTGTATTAACCGGAAACATAATACATGTGTGAATACATAGACAAACAGAGTGTCACTAGTATGCCTCTACTTGACTAGCTCGTTAATCAAAGATGGTTATGTTTCCTAACCATGAACAAAGAGTTTTTATTTGATTAACGGGGTCACATCATTAGTTGAATGATCTGATTGACATGACCCATTTCATTAGCTTAGCACCCGATCGTTTAGTATGTTGCTATTGCTTTTTTCATGACTTATACATGTTCCTTTGACTATGAGATTATGCAACTCCCGTTTGCCGGAGGAACACTTTGGGTGCTACCAAACGTCACAACGTAACTGGGTGATTATAAAGGAGTACTACAGGTGTCTCCAAAGGTAGATGTTGGGTTGGCGTATTTCAAGATTAGGATTTGTCACTCCGATTGTCGGAGAGGTATCTCTGGGCCCTCTCGGTAATGCACATCACTTAAGCCTTGCAAGCATTGCAACTAATGAGTTAGTTGCGGGATGATGTATTACAGAACGAGTAAAGAGACTTGTCGGTAACGAGATTGAACTAAGTATTGGATACTGACGATCGAATCTCGGACAAGTAACATACCGATGACAAAGGGAACAACGTATGTTGTTATGCGGTCTGACCGATAAAGATCTTCGTAGAATATGTAGGAGCCAATATGGGCATCCAAGTCCCGCTATTGGTTATTGACCGGAGACGTGTCTCGGTCATGTCTACATTGTTCTCGAACCGTAGGGTCCGCACGCTTAACGTTACGATGACAGTTATTATGAGTTTATGCATTTTGATGTACCGAAGGTTGTTCGGAGTCCCGGATGTGATCACGGACATGATGAGGAGTCTCGAAATGGTCGAGACATAAAGATTGATATATTGGAAGCCTATATTTGGACATCGGAAATGTTCCAGGTGAAATCATGATTTTACCGGAATACCGGGTGGGTTACCGGAACCCCCCGGGAGCTAAATGGGCCATAGTGGGCCTTAGTGGAAAGGAGAAAGGGGCTGCCCTAGGTGGCCGCGCACCTCCCCCCTTCCCCTAGTCCTATTAGGACTAGCAGAGGTGGCCGGCCCCCTCTCTCTCTTCCCCCCCCTTGAGGAATCCTATTCCAACTAGGATTGGGGGGGGGGGGAATCCTACTCCCGGAGGGAGTAGGACTCCCTGGCGCGCCACCCCTTGGCCGGCCAGCCCCTCCCCCTTGGCTCCTTTATATACGGGGGCAGGGGAGCACCCTAGAACACACAAGTTGATCTACGGATCGTTCCTTAGCCGTGTGCGGTGCCCCCTTCCACCAAATTCCACCTCGGTCATATCGTTGCAGTGCTTAGGCGAAGCCCTGCGCCAGTAACACATCAAGATCGTCACCACGCCGTCGTGCTGACGGAACTCTTCCCTGACGCTTTGCTGGATTGGAGCCCGGGGATCGTCATCGAGCTGAACGTGTGCCAAGAACTCGGAGGTGCCGGAGTAACGGTGCTGTGATCGGTCGGATCGCGAGGAGAACGTACGACTACTTCCTCTATGTTGCGTCAACGCTTCCGCTTCGGTCTACGAGGGTACGTAGACAACACTCTCCCCTCTCGTTGCTATGCATCACCATGATCTTGCGTGTGCGTAGGATTTTTTTTTGAAATTACTACGTTCCCCAACAGTCGTGGTATCAGCCGAAGCACTTCGTGACGTTAGCGACTAGGCGGCGCGCGCCGGATTGTACTGGAACGCCTGCTAGGCTAGGTCTGCTTCTGGCCGCCCTCGCAACATGCAGGTGTGCAATGGGCGATGGGCCCAGACCCCTGTGCCATAGGATTTAGACCGGCGTGCTGACCTCTCTGTTGTGCCTAGGTAGGGCTGCGACGTGTTGATCTTCCGAGGCCGGGCATGACCCAGGAAAGTGTGTCCGTCCAAATGGGATCAAGCATGTTGGGTTATGTGGTGCACCCCTGCAGGGAAGGTAATCTATTCGAATAGCCGTGATCTTCGGTAACAGGACGACTTGGAGTTGTACCTTGACCTTATGACAACTAGAACCGGATACTTAATAAAACACACCCTTCCAAGTGCCAGATACAACCCGGTGATCGCTCTCTAACAGGGCATCGAGGAGGGGATCGCCGGGTAGGATTATGCTATGCGATGCTACTTGGAGGACTTCAGTCTACTCTCTTCTATATGCTGCAAGATGGAGGCTGCCAGAAGCGTAGTCTTCGACAGGATTAGTTATCCCCCTCTTATTCCGGCATTCTGCAGTTCAGTCCACTGATATGGCCCTTTACACATATATCCATGCATATGTAGTGTAGCTCCTTGCTTGCGAGTACTTTGGATGAGTACTCACGGTTGCCTTGTTTCCCCTTTTCCCCATTTCTCTACCCGATTGTTGCGACCAGACTATGGAGTCCAGGAGCCAGACGCCACCGTCGATGATGACTCCTACTGCTCTGGAGGTACCTACTACTATGTGCAGCCCGCTGATGACGACCAGGAGTAGTTTAGGAGGATCCCAGGCAGGAGGCATGCGCCTCTTTCGATTGTATCCCAGTTTGTGATAGCCATCTATGGCAACTTGTTTAACTTATATCTGTACTCAGATATTGTTGCTTCCGCTGACTCGTCTATGATCGAGCACTTGTATTCGAGCCCTCGAGGCCCCTGGCTTGTATTATGATGCTTGTATGACTTATTTTATTTTTAGAGTTGTGTTCTGATATCTTCCCGTGAGTCCCTGATCTTGATCGTACACGTTTGCGTGTACGGTTAGTGTACGATTGAATCGGGGGCGTCACAAGTTGGTATCAGAGCCGACTGCCTGTAGGAATCCCCCTTCCACACTCCTTGGCCGAAGTCGAGTCTAGACATTGCAAAAACTTTTACTAACATGGCTGTGTGTCTTACGGGCCCACGTCGCCATTGGGTGGTACTAGGATCTTTTACTCCTCGACCTTTACTTTGGGACTCTGAACTCTCTTCTACTCGGGTTAAACGAATTCACTAACTCTAACACTAGGGTCCCGTGACGACATTCACCCCAAAGTTGGATAAAAGCCATAGTTATTCCTTAGAATAGTATTTTGAACAATTTCCACACTATCATTTGACTCCTTTGAAACATCTTTGTTTTCAGATGGAACCCACGAGGCAGGTCGTGCGCCACACGATGGCCATTGGTGCTTCGGGATCACCTGCCATGCTAGCTGAGATGATGACCTATCTGGGTTATCGCTGGCACCCCGAGTACACCGTCTTCGAGGAGTACCAGGACTTTAACGAGGAGCTGTACCGTGCCATCGTCCACCTCTACTCTCGGGAGTATGACTCCACTACTGTGCTGCACACCGCTCATGGTGTTGGAGTGACCATCGATAAGGCAGTTTACGATGCTGCTTATGCTTCTCTGACACGCCTTCGTAGAGAGTATCGTGAGTTGGACACCTCCGCCTTCAGGCACATTGCTATCGCATCTGATATTGGTGCGGAGGGTTACTACACTTCTGCCTACTCCACTGTCACCCGAGAGCCCTTCTACCATCAGAACCTGGTTCTGCATGCTGATGGGCTGGATCGAGCTAACCGAGCTCTTCGCCACGAGTTGTACACCACTCGTCAGCACCTTTACCGTGCTCTGACGATGTTACACCCCTTTGTTGGATCCAGAGAGCTGCCGCGTTCTGCGATCTACCCAGCCAGGACTGTGATGCCCCAGGGTGTCGGCTGGCCAGAGGTGGGAGGCTACTCTCCCCCACTTGGTCCTCTGCTGCCACTTGAGCGTCGGGTTCTGCACCGGAGTATCCGCGGACCCCAGGTTACTAACATCGAGTTCCCGATGCAGCACCACCAGCTTTTAGGCTGCAGCTACCTCCACAGTACCTCTCGGGACTGATGTAGTCTTGCTTAGTAGTATTAGTTGCATTAGCCGCGAGCCTGCGTGCCGCCTATGATGTCTTAGTTTATGTACTGAACTCTGTGTACCGAACTCTATGCATGATCTCTTTTGTAAGATATGCCGACTACTATGTAGTATCTATCGTGTTGCTTTCATTATGCATGTTTCATCATGAATGATTCTTGTCTTTGCAAATTTCTCAAATGCTGAACTGCCCCTGTTATATACTAGCAGGATGGTTAGACCAGGTGGTCGTGGTGGCAACTTCCCACCACCGCCTGAGTACATGGCTGGCATGATCCAACAGCTTGAGATGAATCGCCAGTTAATGGAGAACATGATGGCTCAATTTCCTCGCCCCAATATGAACCAGCAGCCAACCCCAGTAACTCTGCAGGATTTCATGCGCGTGAACCCAACTGTGTACCGCAGCTCAACTCAGCCTCTGGATGCTGATGACTGGCTCCGTGACATCACCTATGAGATGGAGTCTGCTAATGTAGCCCCTGCCAGCTATGTCACCTTTGCTTCCTTCTTCCTGAAGGGACCCGCAGCTCAATGGTGGGACAGCCACAGGCGTACTCTGCCAGTTGGAACAATCATCACCTGGCCAGACTTCCAAGCTGCTTTCCGTGCCCGCTTCATTCCTCAGGGAGTCATGGACCGGAAGAAGCGTGAGTTCTGCAACCTCACCCAAGGCAACAAAACCGTTGAAGCTTATCAGCGAGAGTTTCTGGACTTGTCTCGCTATGCTGAAGAGGACATTGCAGCTAATGCACGCAGACAGGAGAAGTTCCGTGACGACCTTCAAGCTGACATCAAGCTCGCACTTCTAGTGCATGACTTTGCTGATTTCGCCACCTTGGTGAACAAGGCCATCAATGTTGAAACTGGTCTGCAGGAATACAAGAGCTCTCACAGGCGCAACCGTGACACGGGCTCATCTTCGGGCCCGTCCTCGCAGAAGCGTAAGATATGGATTCCCAACAGCATGTACCAGCCGAATGCACCTTCCCCAAGGCAGACGTATGATGCACCTCGTCTGCCTCCTCCACCATCTAGGCAGGCAAGACTTCCAGCACCGCCACCCCAAGCTCCTATTCCCACTCCCAATAATGGCATGTACTACAAGTGTGGTCAACCAGGTCACCGTGCTAGGGATTGCAATCAGAATCAACTGGGCCCTTCCCGCAGCTGGCCGTGGAAACAACCAGACCCGCAACAACAATGCCAAGTCTTATGGTCGTGTTCATGCCAACCACGTTGATCTCAATGAAACTCAAGACCAGCCTGCTACTGTGATGGGTACCCTTCTCGTTAATTCAGTACCTGCATCTGTTTTATTTGATTCAGGAGCATCGCATTCATTCATGTCAGAAGATTTTGCATGGAAATGAGACCATGTTGAAATGGACTTCGTCACTGGTTTTCCCAAATCACAGAAATGTAATGATGCTATTCTTGTCGTCATTGACCGACTTTCTAAGGTTGCACATTTTCTGGCGGTCAAAGAAACGATCACTGCTAGTCAGCTTGCAACTCTCTACACGTCCAGAATTGTTTCACTTCACGGTATTCCACTGGTTATCAGTTTGGACCGTGGCAGCTTCTTCACTTCAAGATTCTGGGCAAGTTTCCAAGAAGCTATGGGGACTCACTTATCATTCAGTACTGCGTTTCATCCGTAGTCGCAAGGGCAAGTTGAACGTGTCAACCAAGTTCTCGAAGACATGCTTCGAGCCTGTGTTATTTCCTTTGGCAAGAAATGGGAGGAATCTCTCCCGTAGCTGAGTTCTCTTAAAATAATAGCTATCAAGCTAGTCTGAAGATGGCCCCCTTCAAAGTGTTATATGGACGAAAGTGCCGAACCCCTCTGAACTGGTCAGAAACTGGGGAACGTCCACTCTTTGGTCCGGATATTATCCAACATGACGAAGAACAAGTCCGCATTATTCGCGAGAATGTTAAGACTGCTCAGTCACACCAAGGGAGTAATTATGACCGTCATCATAAAGACATGGTCTATCAACCTGGCGAAAAGGCCTATCTTCGAGTTACACCAATGAAGGGTGCTCACAGCTTCGGGATCAAAGGAAAGCTAGTTCCCCGCTATATTGGTCCTTTCACTATTCTCGAGAGGGGTGGAAAGGTGGCATATCAACTGGAGCTTCCGTCAAACCTTTCTTAGGTTCACGATGTGTTCCACGTGTCACAACTCTGACGCTGCTTCAAGGACCCAATCCGAGCAGTGGTTCATGAAGTGCTCGAATTGCAACAGGACCTCTCATATAAAGAGCATCCGGTCCGCATTCTCGACCAAGCTGAACGCCGCACACGTCAGAAAGCGATCAAGTTCCTCAAAGCCCAGTGGTCGCACCATTCTGAAGAAGAAGCCACCTGGGAACGCGAGGATCGTCTTCGTGATGAATACCCCGCACTGTTTCCTTCTACCTCCTAAATCTCGGGACGAGATTTCTTGTAGTGGAGGAGATTTGTAACGCCTAGATAATCATGCTACAGTAATCCCACGCTAATGATGCCATGTCATCTGCGATTGCTATTGCTAATCTCGGGTTAATTCGAAACCGGTTCAAAATTCAATCCAAATTAATGTCAACAATAAAAGTTTTCGACAGTTAAAACAAAAATATTTGGGCTGTGCCAAAAATGGCATAGGTAATTATAACAAAGCAAACACATTTTTAAAAAATGCCTAAATGATTTAAAATGAAATAAAATAGTAAAGAAAAAAAATGCAAAACAGAAAACAGAAAAGAAAAACAAAAATGAAAAAGCCCCCCCTCAACTGGGCTGGCTGACTCAGCTTGCCACCGCGCCCCCCTTGGGCCTCAACCCACCGGGCCGCCAGGCCGGCCTACCCCACGCCCCCACTCTCTTATCCCCCACTCCCCAGGGTACCAAAACCCTAACGCCCCACTCGCCCCCCACTCGCTCTCCCCCCCCTCCCCGATCCAGATTGGATCGGGGGAACGAACCCCGCCGCGACGACCGCGCCGCCCCTCGCAATTGGCCGCCGCCGCCCGAAGCCCGCGCCACCTTGCCGGCCTGCCTCCTCTTCCTCGCCGACCTGCACCGCGTCGCTATCGTCCCCGACCGCCACCTCGCCCCCCGCTGCCACTCCCCTACAGCCACAGTGAGCTGCGCCCCTCCTCTCTCTCCCTCGTCCCCTGCTCGCCGCTCGGGGCCGCGCCCCGCGCCCTGCCCGCGCGTGCACGCGCCCGGGCCGCACCCCGCCTCCCCCTCACGCGATCTCGCCTACCCGCGCGTCGCTCGCACAGCCGAGCTCCACTGCAGCCCCGCCGCTCCCTGCCGCGCTCCGCCCCTGGCCTCCCCTCCGCTCGTGCACGTGCGCACCCGTCGCGGGCCGCGACCATGTGCCGCTGTGACCTTGACCACTGCTCTGGTCGCTCGACGCGCTTGCGCGCCCGCACCGCAGCCCGTGTGGCCTCGCCCTGGACTTCCGCCGCTTTCCCGTTGCCGCTCCTGCCGCTGGCTGATGCTGCCTTGCTTGCTCCGCTGCCTGCTCGCCGGCCACGCCGAGCTCTCGTGTCGTTCGTTCGTGGGCCGCGCCCCTCCTCCTGCTACTCGGCGCCTTGCCGCGCACGCTAGGGCTGTCGCTGCCCTGAACCTCACCCTGCTTTCCCCCAACCCCCTACTGGCCGACGACATGGCTGTCGGCGCCCGAGCCGCTGGCCGCGTCCGGGGCCAGCCCCTCATAGCCGCGCCCGTTCGGGCGCCCGCGCCCGTAACCGGCAGCCCGTGCGCCCGCTAGGCCCCTCTGGCCTATGACATGTGGGGCCCTGCCCACAGAACGTTTTATAAAAATAAAAAAAATAAAAAAATTAATTAATTAACTAACTTAATTAATTATGATTAAATTAACTAATTAAGATTAATTAATTTAATGATTAATTAACCTAATTAACTACTGTTAATTAACTAATAGAGTATGATAGTGGGGCCCACCCTCCTAATTAATATTAATTAGGGTAATTAAATTGTTTAATCAAAATGTGTCACTGACGAGTGGGACCCACTAGTCAGGTTGACCAGTCAACTCTGTTGACTGCTGACGTCAGCATGACATCATGCTGATGTCATTAATCCATTTTCGAATGAATTTAATTAATTAATTAAATTCCAGAAATTAATAAAATCTTTAGAAAATCATATCTTTTAATCCGTAACTCCGATTAAATTATTTTCAACATGAAAGTTGCTCAGAACGACGAGACAAACGCGGATACGCAGCCCGTTCGTCCGCCAAGCATCCCTAACCTATCGAACTCGCAACTTTCCCCCTCCGGCCCCTCTGCCCGAAAACGCGAAACACCGGGGATACTTTCCCCCTTCGCCGGTATCACCTCATACCACGTCAGGGCACCCCTAGCACCGATACTTGCCATGTCATGCATCACTATGCATCTGTTTGCTTAAATATTTATTGTTTCTTCCCCCTCTTCTCTCGCTAGACACCGAGACCGACGCTGCTGCTACCCAGTACGACTACGGAGTTGACGACCCCTCTCTCTTGCCAGAGCAACCAGGCAAGCCCCCCCTTGATCACCAGATATCGCCTACTCTACTCTCTACTGCTTGCATTAGAGTAGTGTAACATGTTACTGCTTTCTGATAATCCTACTCTGCTGCATAGCCTGTCATTGCTACTACTGTTGTTACCTTTACTTGCAATCCTACATGCTTAGTATAGGATGCTAGTATTCCATCTATGGACCTACATTCTTGTCCGTCTGCCTTGATATACTATCGGGCCGTGATCACTCGGGAGGTGATCATGGATATATACTATATACTTTATACATGATACATGTGGTGACTAATGACGGGTCGGCTCGTCGGAGTACCTGCGAGTGGATCTTTGTGGCGGAGCGACAGGGCAGGTTGAGACCACCTAGGAGAGAGGTGGGCCTGGCCCTGTTCGGCGTTCATGGATACTTAACATGCTTAACGAGATCTTGGTATTTGATCTGAGTCTGGCTACTGGCCTATACGCACTAACCAACTACGCGGGGACAGTTATGGGCACTCGACATCGTGGTATCAGCCGAAGCACTTCGTGACGTCAGCGACTGAGCGGCGCGCGTCGGATTGGACTGGAACGCCTGCTAGGCTAGGTCTGCTTCTAGCCGCCCTCGCAACGTGCAGGTGTGCAATGGGCGATGGGCCCAGAACCCTGCGCCATAGGATTTAGACCGGCGTGCTGACCTCTCTATTGGGCCTAGGTAGGGCTGCGACGTGTTGATCTTCCGAGGCCGGGCATGACCCAGGAAAGTGTGTCCGGCCAAATGGGATCAAGCATGTTGGGTTATGTGGTGCACCCCTGCAGGGAAGTTAATCTATTCGAATAGTCGTGATCTTCGGTAACAGGATGACTTGGAGTTGTACCTTGACCTTATGACAACTAGAACCGGATACTTAATAAAACACACCCTTCCAAGTGCCAGATACAACCCGGTGATCGCTCTCTAACAGGGCATCGAGGAGGGGATCGCTGGGTAGGATTATGCTATGCGATGCTACTCGGAGGACATCAGTCTACTCTCTTCTATATGTTGCAAGAGGGAGGCTGCCAGAAGTGTAGTCTTCGACAGGATTAGTTATCCCCCTCTTATTCTGGCATTCTGCAGTTCAGTCCACTAATATGGCCCTTTACACATATATCCATGCATATGTAGTGTAGCTCCTTGCTTGCGAGTACTTTGGATGAGTACTCACGGTTGCCTTGTTTCCCCTTTCCCCCATTTCTCTACCCGATTGCTGCGACCAGACTATGGAGTCCAGGAGCCAGACGCCACCGTCGACGATGACTCCTACTGCTCTGGAGGTGCCTACTACTATGTGCAGCCCGCTGATGATGACCAGGAGTAGTTTAGGAGGATCCCAGGAAGGAGGCCTGCGCCTCTTTCGATTGTATCCCAGTTTGTGCTAGCCATCTTATGGCAACTTGTTTAACTTATATCTGTACTCAGATATTGTTGCTTCCGCTGACTCGTCTATGATCGAGCACTTGTATTCGAGCCCTCGAGGCCCCTGGCTTGTATTATGATGCTTGTATGACTTATTTTATTTTTAGAGTTGTGTTCTGATATCTTCCCGTGAGTCCCTGATCTTGATCGTACACGTTTGCGTGTATGATTAGTGTACGATTGAATCGGGGGCGTCACAAGTTGGTATCAGAGCCGACTGCCTGTAGGAATCCCCCTTCCACACTCCTTGGCCGAAGTCGAGTCTAGACATTGCAAAAACTTTTACTAACATGGCTGTGTGTCTTACGGGCCCACGTCGCCATTGGGTGGTACTAGGATCTTTTACTCCTCGAACTTTACTCTGGGACTCTGAAGTCTCTTCTACTCGGGTTAAACGAATTTACTAACTCTAACACTAGGGTCCCGTGACGACATTCACCCCAAAGTTGGATAAAAGCCATAGTTATTCCTTGGAATAGTATTTTGAACAATTTCCACACTATCATTTGACTCCTTTGAAACATCTTTGTTTTCAGATGGAACCCACGAGGCAGGTCGTGCGCCACACGACGGTCATTGGTGCCTCGGGATCACCTGCCATGCTAGCTGAGATGATGACCTATCTGGGTTATCGATGGCACCCCGAGTACACCGTCTTCGAGGAGTACCAGGACTTTAACCAGGAGCAGTACCGTGCCATCGTCCACCTCTACTCTCGGGAGTATGACTCCACTACTGTGCTGCACACTGCTCATGGTGTTGGAGTGTCCATCGATATAGCAGTTCATGATGCTGCTTATGCTGCTCTGACACGCCTTCGTAGAGAGTATCGGGAGTTGGACACCTCCCCCTTCAGGCACATTGCTATCGCATCTGATATTGGTGCGGAGGGTTACTACACTGCTGCTTAATCCACTGTCACCCGAGAGCCCTTCTACCATCAGAACCTGGTTCTGCATGCTGATGGGCTGGATCGAGCTACCCAAGCTCTTTGCCATGAGTTGTACATCACTCGTCAGCACCTTTACTGTGCTCTGATGATGTTGCACCCCTTTGTCGGATCCAGAGAGCTGCCGCGTTCTGCGATCTACCCAGCCAGGACTGTGATGCCCCAGGGTGTTGGCTGGCCAGAGGTGGGAGGCTACTCTCCCCCACTTGGTCCTCTGCTGCCACTTGAGCGTCGGGTTCTGCAATGGAGTATCCGCGGACCCCAGGTTACTAACGCGGAGTTCCCGATGCAGCACCACTAGCTTTCAGGCTACAGCTACCTCCACAGTACCTCTTGGGACTGATGTAGTCTTGCTTAGTAGTATTAGTTGCATTCGCCGTGAGCCTGCGTGCCGCCTATGATGTCTTAGTTTATGTACTGAACTCTGTGTACCATACTCTATGCATGATCTCTTTTGTAAGATATGCGGACTACTATGTAGTATCTACCGTGCTGCTTTCATTATGCATGTTTCATCATGAATGATTCTTGTCTTTGCAAATTTCTCAAATGCTGAACTGCCCCTGTTATATACTAGCAGGATGGTTAGACCAGGTGGTCGTGGTGGCAACTTCCCACCACCGCCTGAGTACATGGCTGGCATGATCCAACAGCTTGAGATGAATCGCCAGTTAATGGAGAACACGATGGCTCAATTTCCTCGCCCCAATATGAACCAGCAGCCAACCCCAGTAACTCTACAGGATTTCATGCGCGTGAACCAACTGTGTACCGCAGCTCAACTCAGCCTCTGGATGCTGATGACTGGCTCCGTGACATCACCTATGAGATGGAGTCTGCTAATGTAGCCCCTGCCAGCTATGTCACCTTTGCTTCCTTCTTCCTGAAGGGACCCGCAGCTCAATGGTGGGACAGCCACAGGCGTACTCTGCCAGTTGGAATAATCATCACCTGGCCAGACTTCCAAGCTGCTTTCCGTGCCCGCTTCATTCCTCAGGGAGTCATGGACCGGAAGAAGCGTGAGTTCCGCAACCTCACCCAAGGCAAGAAAACCGTTGAAGCTTGTCAGCGAGAGTTTCTGGACTTGTCTCGCTATGCTGAAGAGGACATTGCAACTGATGCACGCAGACAGGAGAAGTTCCATGACGGCCTTCAAGTTGACATCAAGCTCGCACTTCTAGTGCACGACTTTGCTGATTTCGCCACCTTGGTGAACAAGGCCATCAATGTCGAAACTGGTCTGCAGGAATACCAGAGCTCTACAGGCGCAACCGTGACACGGGCTCATCTTCGGGCCCGTCCTCGCAGAAGCGTAAGATATGGATTCCCAACAGCATGTACCAGCCGAATGCACCTGCCCCAAGGCAGACCTATGATGCACCTCGTCTGCCTCCTCCACCATCTAGGCATCCAAGACTTCCAGCACCGCCACCCCAAGCTCCTGTTCCCACTCCCAATAATGGCATGTGCTACAAGTGTGGTCAACCAGGTCACCGTGCTAGGGATTGCAATCAGAATCAACTGGCCCTTCCCGCAGCTGGCCGTGGAAACAACCAGACCCGCAACAACAATGCCAAGTCTTATGGTCGTGTTCATGCCAACCACGTTGATCTCAATGAAGCTCAAGACCAGCCTGCTACTGTGATGGTTACCCTTCTCCTTAATTCAGTACCTGCATCTATTTTATTCGATTCAGGAGCATCGCATTCATTCATGTCAGAAGATTTTGCATACAAGCACGACGTTAAATGTGAGGAGATGAACACTTTGGTAGTGGTAAAAACCCCCGTGGGACAATGTCAAACCTCCATGGTTGGCGTCGACGTCCCCGTGGAAATCGAAGGGCTGGAATTCTATGCCTCGCCCATTATCCTGAAGTCGTCTAACATCGACCTCATTTTTGGGATGGATTGGTTGAAAGCGCATACTGCTTCTATAGTTTGCGCCACTAAGACCGTCCATCTACTACACCCTTCAGATGAAATAGTTACATACCAAGCTCACCTGGTGCAAAATGCCGAGGCACGGCTTTATGCATTGAATGCATTGAACTCTGCACCACTCGAGGGCATTGAAAACATTCCCGTCGTGCGTGACTTCCTTGACGTCTTTCCTGAAGAACTTCCAGGGATTCCCCCTGCTAGAGCTGTCGAATTCGTCATCGACTTGAAACCAGGCACCACTCCTATAGCCAAGCGACCCTACAAGATGCCGCCGCATGAACTCCTTGAGCTTAAGGAGGAAATCGACAAATCTCTTCAAAGTGGTTGCATTCGCCCAAGTTGCTCTCCTTGGGGAGCACCTTCTCTCTTTGTCAAGAAGAAGGATGGGACAAACCGGTTAGTCCAGGACTACCGTCCTATTAACCAAGCTACCATTCAGAACAAGTATCCTCTTCCTCGGATCAATGATCTGTATGATCAACTGGCTGGTTCATCAGTGTTCTCTAAACTTGACTTGAGGTTGGGTTACCACCAGATCCGTGTTCGTGAAGAGGATATCCCAAAGACCGCCTTCGTGACTCGATATGATTCATACGAGTACACGGTCATGTCATTCGGCTTAACCAATGCTCCAGCCACCATCTCTCGCCTAATGAACTATATATTCATGGATTACCTCGACAAGTTCGTCGTGGTTTATCTGGATGATATCCTGGTATTTTCCAAGGACGAAGAAGAACATGCTGAACATCTTCGTCTTGTGCTGGAAAAGCTACGAGAGCATCAGCTATACGCCAAGTTCTCCAAATGTGAATTTTGGCTTCCCGAAGTAACCTATCTTGGGCATGTCATCTCTAAGGATGGTATTGCCGTTAACCCTGAACGAGTTCTTTCTATTCTCGAATGGACTCCTCCGAAGAATGTCAAGCAAGTCAGAAGCTTTCTCGGTCTCGCCAGCTATTGCCGTCGATTCGTCGAGAACTTCTCCAAGATTGCCAGGCCTCTGACTAACCTGTTGCATAAGGGCGTCAAGTTCCAATGGACAGACAAATGTCAGGAAAGCTTCCAGGCACTCAAAGACAAGTTGACTTCCGCCCTAGTACTAGCTCCACCTGATACTAAGAAGGACTTCGTCATTTACTGCGACGCTTCCCGTCAAGGATTAGGCTGTGTCCTAATGCAAGAGCACAAAGTGATTGCCTATGCTTCTCGTCAATTGCGCCCTCACAAAGAGAACTACCCAGTTCACAACCTCGAGCTTGCTGCTGTCATCCATGCACTGAAGCAGTGGCGACATTACCTTCTCGGTAATCGTTGCGAGATCTTCACCGACCACCAAAGTCTGAAGTATATGTTTACTCAGCCAGACCTGAACCTCCGTCAGCAGAGATGGATGGAGACTGTAGCAGACTTTGACTTGGGTATTTCCTATACACCAGGCAAGGCTAATGTAATGGTTGATGCCTTGAGCCGCAAGTCTTACTGCAACCACCTCCAGGTTCATAAAGTTCAGCCCTCGCTTGTTGCAGAATTCAGAAAGCTGAACCTCCACATTGTTCCTCCGGGTGCACTCGCTCCCCCCCTAAGGAGTTTCGCAAGATGAACCTCCGTGTTGTTTCCCAGGGTTCCCTCTATACCCTGGCTGTCGAACCCAATCTCGTGGGCTCCATCAAGACAATACAGGGATATGACTCTGAAGCCCACAAGATTAAGCGCTACCTCAAAGAAGGAAAGCCCTCATTCTTCACTATTGCTGATGATGGCGCCTTGTACTTCAAAGGTCGCTTAGTGGTGCCGTGTAAGTAGAAAAACCTGAATATGACTCAGAAAGTTATGAAAGAAGCTCATGATACGCCTCTATGTATCCATCCTGGTAGTACAAAGATGTACCAGGACATCCGTCAGAGATTCTAGTTGTCTAACATGAAGCAAGACATTGCTCGTTATATTGCCGAGTGTGACGTTTGCCGTCATATCAAAGCAGAACATCAAAGGCCCGCTGGAACTCTGCAACCTATCTCTATTCCTGAATGGAAATGGGACCATATTGAAATGGACTTCGTCACTGGTTTTCCCAAATCGCAGAAAGGTAATGATGCTATTCTTGTCGTCATTGACCGACTTTCTAAGGTTGCACATTTTCTAGCAGTCAAAGAAACGATCACTGCTAGTCAGCTTGCAACTCTCTACATGTCCAGAATTGTTTCACTTCACGGTATTCCACTGGTTATCAGTTCGGACCGTGGCAGCTTATTCACTTCAAGATTCTGGGCAAGTTTCCAAGAAGCTATGGGGACTCACTTATCATTCAGTACTGTGTTTCATCCGCAGTCGCAAGGGCAAGTTGAACATGTCAACCAAGTTCTCGAAGACATGCTTCGAGCCTGTGTTATTTCCTTTGGCAAGAAATGGGAGGAATCTCTCCCGTATGCTGAGTTCTCTTATAATAATAGCTATCAAGCTAGTCTGAAGATGGCCCCCTTTGAAGTGTTATATGGACGAAAGTGCTGAACCCCTCTGAACTGGTCAGAAACTGGGGAACGTCCACTCTTTGGTCCGGATATTATCCAACATGCCGAAGAACAAGTCCGCATTATTCGCGAGAATCTCAAGACTGCTCAGTCACGCCAAAAGAGTAATTATGACCGTCATCATAAAGACATGGTCTATCAACTTGGCGAAAAGGCCTATCTTCGAGTTACACCAATGAAGGGTGCTCACCGCTTCGGGATCAAAGGAAAGCTAGCTCCCCGCTATATTGGTCCTTTCACTATTCTCGAGAGGCGTGGAAAGGTGGCATATCAACTGGAGCTTCCGTCAAACCTTTCTCAGGTTCACGATGTGTTCCACATGTCACAACTCCGACACTGCTTCAAGGACCCAATCCGAGCAGTGGTTCATGAAGTGCTCGAATTGCAACAGGACCTCTCATATAAAGAGCATCCGGTCCGCATTCTCGGCCAAGCTGAACGCCGCACACGTCAGAAGGCGATCAAGTTCCTCAAAGTCCAGTGGTCGCACCATTCTGAAGATGAAGCCACCTGGGAACGCGAGGATCGTCTTCGTGATGAATACCCCGCACTGTTTCCTTCTACCTCCTAAATCTCGGGACGAGATTTCTTGTAGTGGAGGAGATTTGTAACGCCGGGATAAGCATGCTACAGTAATCCCACGCTAATGATGCCATGTCATCTGCGATTCTTATTGCTAATCTCGGGTTAATTCGAAACCGGTTCAAAATTCAATCCAAATTAATGTCAACAATAAAATTTTTCAAAAGTTAAAACAAAAATGTTCGGGCTGTGCCAAAAATGGCATAGGTAATTATAATAAAGCAAACACATTTTTATAAAATGCCTAAATGATTTAAAATGAAATAAAAAAGAAAAGAAAAAAAGAAAATGCAAAACAGAAAACAGAAAAGAAAAACAAAAAGGAAAAAGCCCCCCCCTCAACTGGGCCAGCTGACCCAGCTGGCCACCGTGCCCCCCTTGGGCCTCAACCCACCGGGCCGCCAGGCCGGCCCACCCCGCGCCCCCACTCCCTTATCCCCCCACTTCCCAGGGTACCAAAACCCTAACGCCCCACTCGCTCTCCCCCTCCTCCCCGATGAACGAACCCTGCCGCGACGACCGCGCCGCCCCTCGCTGTTGGGCGCCGCCGCTCGGAGCCCGCGCCACCTCGCCGGCCTGCCTCCTCTTCCTCACCGGCCTGCAAGGCGTCGCCGTCGTCCCCGACCGCCACCTCGCCCCCCGCTGCCACTCCCCTACAGCCACAGTGAGCTGCGCCCCTCCTCTCTCTCCCTCGTCCCCTGCTCGCCGCTCGGGGCCGCGCCCCGCCTCCCCCTCACGCGACCTCACCTACCCGCGCGTCGCGAGCTCCATGCCTCACACCGCCGAGCTCTGCTGCAGCCCCGCCGCTCCCTGCCGCGCTCCGCCCCTGGCCTCCCCTCCCCTCATGCACGCGCGCACCCGTCGCGACCGCGACCATGCGCTGCTGTGACCTTGACCACTGCTCTGGTCGCTCGACGCGCTCGCGCGCCAGCACCGCAGCCCGCGTGGCCTCGCCCTGGACTGCCGCCGCTTTCCCGTTGCCGCTCGTGCCGCTCGCTGATGCTGCCTTGCTTGCTCCGCCGCCTGCTCACCGGCCACGCCGAGCTCTCGTGTCGTTTGCTCGCGGGCCGCGCCGCTCCTCTCGCTGCTCGGTGCCTTGCCGCGCATGCCAGGGCCGCCGCTGCCCTGAGCCTCACCCTGCTTTCCCCCCACCCCCACTGGCCGGTGACATGGCTGTCGGCGCCCGAGCCGCTGGCTGCGTCCGGGGCCAGCCCCGCACAGCCGCGCCCGTTTGGGCGGCCGTGCTCGTAACCGGCAGCCCGTGTGCCCTCTAGGCCCCTCTGGCCTATGACATGTGTGGCCCTGCCCATAGAACGTTTTATAAAAAAAATAACAATAAAAATAAATAAAAATAAAATAATAAGTGATAAAAATAAATAAATAATTAATTAATTAACTTAATTAATGTTGATTAAATTAAGTAATTAAGATTATTTTATTTAATGATTAATTAACCTAATTAACTACTGTTAATTAACTAACAGAGTATGACAGTGGGGCCCACCCCCTAATTAATATTAATTAGGGTAATTAAATTGTTTAATTAAAATGTGTCACTGACCAGTGGGACCCACTGGTCAGGTTGACCAGTCAACTCTGTTGACTACTGACGTTAGCATGCACTACTACAAATACTGGCATTAACGACAGTGCCCAAAAACTGTTGGTCGTTGAACACCCAAGTGGAATCCCCATGTGGTGGAAGCCAGTGTACGTAATACCTTCGACTGCCACGGGTTTGCCCGTCGCTACATAAGCGGTCGTTAGTGTTATGATTTGCATGTACATACACCTCTAACAAACTTCCTCTCCTTGGGTTCAAAAAGAAAAAAAAGTCTCCTCTCCTTTATCTCTCCCCCGCAAACAGCCCAACTAATGTTAGCGGCTTCTTCAAATATTGGCGCTAAATCTCTCCAATCTCAACTAATCTAATCTGCTCCTAATCCTATTAGTTAGCCCTTCCGATCCTCATTTTGCACAACATCCCTCAAATAAAATATTAGCATGTCCCTAAACAATATGTACTTTGTAAATGTTTTCCTTTTATCCGTAAATGGATCTTCATATCCCCTGACGTTGTATTATACGGTATGGGTATATGAATGGGCTTAGAAATAGGCACTTTATTTTGTCGATGTCATGGACAGGTGCTTCACCAATTAATGTGAGACTTTCTCCTTTTTTGACGTGAGACTTTCTCCTTTTTTGTCTTCTCCACACAACCTCCACCATCATATTCTATTCCACCCATAGTGCTATATCCATGGCTTGTGCTCATGTATTGCGTGAAAGTTGAAAAGGTTTGAGAACATCAAAAGTATGAAACAATTGCTTGGCTTGTCATCGGGGTTGTGCATGATGTGAATATTTTGTGTGGTGAAGATGGAGCATAGCCAGACTATATGATTTTGTAGGGATGAGCTTTCTTTGGCTATGTTATTTCAATAAGACATAATTGCTTGGTTGGTATGCTTGAAGTATTATTGTTTTTATGTCAAAGGATAGACAATTGCTTTGAATCACTCGTGTCTTAATATTCATGCCATGACTAGACATACGATCAAGATTATGCTAGGTAGCATTCCACATCAAAAATTATCTTTTTTATCATTTACCTACTCGAGGACGAGCAGGAATTAAGCTTGGGGATGTTGATACGTCTCCGTCGTATCTATAATTTTTGATTGTTCCATGCCAATATTCTACAACTTTCAGATACTTTTTGGCAACTTTTTATATTATTTTTGGTACTAACATATTGATCCAGTGCCCAGTACCAGTTCTGTCTGTTGCATGTTTTTGGTTTCGTAGAATATCCATATCAAACGGAGTCCAACCGGGATAAAAATGGACGGAGCTTATTTTTGGAAAATCTGGGGGAAAGATCAACGCGAAACGGTGTCCGAGGTGGCCACGAGGCAGGGGCCCACGCCCGTACCAGGAGGGCGCGCCCCCCACCCTTGTGGGCCACCCGTAAGGCGGTTGATGCCCTTCTTCGGCCGCAAGAAAGCTAATTTTTGGAAAAAAATCACGGCGAAGGTTTCAGTCCAATCGGAGTTACGGATCTCCATATATACCCGAAACGGTGAAAGGGCAGCAGAACAGAATGCAGAAGCAGAGAGAGACAGAGAGACAGATCCAATCTCTGAGGGGCTCTCGCCCCTCCCACACCATGGAGACCATGGACCAGAGGGGAAACCCTTCTCCCATCTAGGGAGAAGGTCAAGGAAGAAGAAGAAGGAGGGGGGCTCTCTCCCTCTCGCTTCCGGTGGCGCCGGAGTGCCACCGGGGGCCACCATCATCACCGCGATCTACACCAACACCTCCGCCATCTTCACCGACATCTCCATCACCTTCCCCCCTCTATCTACAGTGGTCCACTCTCCTGCAACCCGCTGTACCCTCTACTTGAACATGGTGCTTTATGCTTCATATTATTATCCAATGATGTGTTGCCATCCTATGATGTCTGAGTAGATTTTTATTGTCCTATTGGTGGTTGATGAATTGCTATGATTGATTTAATTTTCCTGTGGTTATGTTGCTGTCCTTTGGTGCCCATCATATGAGCGCGCGCGTGGATCACACCATAGGGTTAGTTGTATGTTGATAGGACTATGTATTGGAGGGCAAGGGTGACAGAAGCTTCAGCCTAGCATAGAAATTGATGCATACGGGATTGAAGGGGGACCAATATATCTTAATGCTATGGTTGGGTTTTACCTTAATGAACGTTAGTAGTTGCGGATGCTTGCTAATAGTTCCAATCATAAGTGCATAGAATTCCAAGTCAGGGATGACATGCTAGCAGTGGCCTCTCCCACATAAAACTTGCTATCGGTCTAGTAAAGTAGTCAATTGCTTAAGGGAAAATTTCGCAACTCCTACCACCACTTTTCCACACTCGCTATATTTACTTTATTGCTTCTTTACATTAATAGCCCCTAGCTTTTATTTACGCTCTCTTTATTTTCTTGCAAACCTATCCATCAACACCTACAAAGTACTTCTAGTTTTATACTTGTTCTAGGTAAAGCGAATGTCAAGCGTGCGTAGAGTTGTATCGGTGGTCGATAGAACTTTAGGGAATATTTGTTCTACCTTTAGCTCCTCGTTGGGTTCGACACTCTTAGTTATTGAAAACATTTGCGATCCCCTATACTTGTGGGTTATCATGTCGCCACGGAGGATTTCACCTGATCCACCCAGGCCAGAAGGTAACCCTTCGGCCACCCGAAGTCCGGAGTATTCGGCTCCTAAGGAGAGCAACAGAAAGAGTCTGGGACTGTCCGGTGTACGACCGGACGCACTGATGGGTCTTCTGGAGCAAGCGGCTATCTCAGAGGTGCATCGTACTCTAATGGGTACGGTGGTTGAGAGGATTTCATCTGCCAAAAGTGGGTTGCATGAAGCTTTTATGAGCCTGCTAAGAGGCTTTGAGGTACGCAAAGTAATATATTTTTTTGACGGCACCGCACACGCTAGGTGTGCCCTATGCAGATAGTAGCCCCTGAGACTCTGGTTGCCGTCCAAAGGCGGCAAACAGAGGATCATAGTCCCATGTAATGATCATGCTGCCTTCATGTGCAGGCAGCTGAGGGTCCGGTGGCTGGCCGGACTGGTGAGTTTGCCGAACTGAGGCGGCAACTTGATGCGGCAGATGCCGACATCATGCTTGTAAACAAGCGGCTTGACGAGGCACAGGGTATGTATTCTCCGGTCGTCAACATATATTAAGAAGAGCATGATGCTAGTATTCGTAATATACTGTGACTGTAGATGGAGCTTTCGCCGTGGAGACCCTTCGGGCGGAGCTTCCCCAAGCCAAGGAACAAGACAGGAGAAGCGATGCGGCCGCCCTAAAGGCGGCCGAGGAGTTAAGAGTTGAACAAGCTGCTCATCGCCAGAGCGAAGAAAAAATAGCCAAGATGGCTGTTGAGCTGAAGGATGCCGCCGACCGGTATGAGCTTCTTGAAAAGGAAAGCCAAGCAAAAGTGGTAGACCTGAAGAAAGCCATGGTAGCAGCCAAGGAAACCCGCTCTAAAATCAGAGCAGCGAAGGAGGAGCTTCGTCAAGCCGGAAGTATCACGGCTGGGAAGCCCTTTTTGTTGCGGACGAAGTTTGGAGATCCGAAGTATGCCCCTCTAGATAATTTATGGAGTGCTGCAGACGCGTACTTGGACTTGGCAGCGAGTGCTGCTGATGCGACCGAGTTTTTCAAAGATCAAAAAGATCATGAAGTGGAAAAGTTGTTCTGGTCGTAGTTCAGTGCTCCAACGCGTTCGCTGCTGTTAAATGAAAAAATGGCCGAGTGGGCTGAACTCCATAGATTGTCCGGACTTGCCATGAGGTCTGTCGTGGATCATCTTTGGCCGGAAGGGCCAAGGCCAAATAGTTATTTTGGTTTAGTGCAACGATTCCTTGGTGCTGTGCCGCATATCGATGCTGTAAAGAGGTCGGCGTGCATAGAGGGTGCACGGATGGCTCTTGCCCGTGTTAAGACATACTGGGCAGAGATGGAGACCACCGCTGTTGCAATCCAGGATCTGGCCATAGGCCAGGTCTCGGCCGAGCACTATTTTGAAGAAGTCCTAGAAGGTGCTCGTTTAATAGAGGCTCAGTGCTCGAAGAGTATCATGTTCGAGTGACATGTATCCTGATTGTAAAAACAATGCTAATTTGATTATGAAGGTTGTGTTTATACTTTTGCTTGAAAGTATTATGATGCCTCCTGTGCGGCCGTTTATGTGTGTGTGTGTGTGTGTGTGTCTATATATATATATATATATATATATATATATATATATATATATATATATATATATATATATATATATATATATATATATATATAACCTGAAAGTTTGTAGTCGTCGGCTTCAGCCCCCACGCATATAATGCGGGGGTGTTCGGAAAAGCGTGTATTCACACTTCATCCAACGTCTTGGTCCATTAAGGAGGTGATAGCGCGACGAACAAGGCAATCAGACTATATTGCTTTAACACTTTCACTTAGCCATAGGAGTTTGACAGTGGGGCTACTATATAGCCCCTGGTACTTCCGCACTTATCCGAATACGGTGCATGTGCGTACATGACCGGGAAACCGGTCCTTCGTTAATGCGGAGGAATCACGAAGATTCCGCTGAGTCCTCGAGTGGTTGACCAGCCTCGCGCTTTATCATGACAGTCAGTTTTGAGCTTTCTCTACTGAGGTGCTCATCTAGATGAACCAGGGCACAATCACAGTAGTTCTCCCGGTGCCACCTTAGCCGATAGAGCGGAACGTAAGGTAGCAAAACACGGGAGTTGGGCAAACCCAACTATTGACCAAAGACATGATTCAGAGCTGATGCATATAAGGCCAAACTCACGACGCCGAACACTCCCAAAGGTATTCGGACTTTACAACATATACTGGGCTGAGTAATGCCCTTGATTAGGAACCCTGAATTTCTAGGTACATGCATTAGTCTGACGTGGCGAAATGCCAATAACGCCAGCATCCCTCTCGGTTGTGTTGAGTATCCGGAGGGCGTGAAGCAACAAGAGACAGTAAGAAAGGTTTACACATGGTCTTAATCTAAAAAGAAACCTTTGAACGGGGCCCTGCTGCACGTCTGCGCCTGTGTCTCCATTGTGCCGTATCTTGGAAGGGTGTAGCACGATTATCATCTGTAAAAGAGAAAAACCTAGGTGAAAGTCTTCGTGCGAAAAATTGTTATTCTTAACAAACCATTAAAATTCAATCTAAATAAGGTCGAGCCGAACTGTAGCCCCTTTTACATGCGGGAAGCCCCTAGCACCACCTATGGGGGTATATCCCTCGACCCAATCTCAGGTTTATTTGAGCTGTTACAGCTAGGGGTGCGTCGGACTCGTCTAGGCGTGTCCGCGATCTTGACGACCGATCATTTATTCTGGTTGGAGAGGTCGTTCAGTGTTTGGCTGCTAAAGCCGCCACACGTTCTTCCGCACGTAAGGAATGCGCTGTGTTCCTGCTAACTATGATGATGCCGCGTGGATCGGGCATCTTGATCTTAAGATAAGCGTAATGCGGTACTGCATCAAAACGAGCGAAGGCCGTTCTTCCGAGTAGTGCTTGATAGCCGCTTCGGAATGGAGTGATGTCGAAGGTTAACTTTTCACTTCGGAAGTTGTCGGGAGAACCGAATACAACCTTTAGTACTAGAGAGCCCGTGCAGCGGGCCTCTGGGCCTGGTATTACTCCTTTAAAGGTAGTATTGCTTTGGCTGATTCTTGTCGGGTCTATCCCCATTTTGCGGACTGTGTCCTGATATATCAGATTAAGACTACTGCCGTCGTCCATAAGGACTCGGGTGAGATGGTATCCGTCAATTATTGGGTCTAGTACCAGGGCAGCCGATCCTCTGTGCCGGATACTGGTCAGGTGATCCCTGCGGTCAAAAGTGATCGGGCAGGCCGACCAAGGGTTGAACTTGGGGGTGGCGGGCTCTACAGCGCATATGTCTTGGAGTGCGCGTTTGCTCCTCCTTTTTGTTACGTGAATCATGTTCACTGTTTTGACCTCTGGTGGGAATTTTTTCTGTCCCCCAGTGTTTTGCTGGCGAGGCTCATCCTCGTCTGTACTTGGTGTCTCCCCTCCCTTGTGCTCGGCGTTTAGCTTGCCGGACTGCTTGAAGACCCAGCATTCTTTGTTGGTGTGGTTTGCAGGTTTGTCGGAGGTGCCATGAATCTGACATAATCTGTCTAGAATCTTGTTTAGGCTGGACGGTCCATCTCTGCTGCCTTTGAATGGCCTTTTCCGCTGACCGGGTCGAGAGCCCCTGAATCCGGCGTTTACCATCGTGTTGTCTGGGCTGTCTTCATTGTGTCGACGCTTGCTTTTATTGCGTCGTGGTTTTCCATTGCCATCCCTGACTTCAGATGTGCCTGGCTCGCTGGTGCCGCTACGGGCCAGCCAACTGTCTTCGCCCACGCAGAAGCGGGTCATTAGGCTTGTTAGGGCTGCCATTGTCCTCGGTTTTTCCTGGCCGAGGTGTCTGGCGAGCCTTCATCCCGTACTCTGTGTTTGAAAGCTGCTAAGGCTTCGGCATCCGGGCAGTCAACGATTTGATTCTTCTTAGTGAGAAATCTGTTCCAATGCTTTCCGGCTGACTCTCCGGGCTGTTGAATTATATGACTTAAATCATCTGCATCCGGAGGTCGGACATAGGTCCCTTGAAAATTAGCCCTAAAAGCATCCTCAAGCTCTTCCCAACTTCCAATTGAGTTTTCGGGGAGGCTTTTCAGCCAGTGCCGAGCTGGTCCCTTCAATTTGAGGGGCAAGTATTTGATGGCGTGGAGATCATCTCTGCGAGCCATATGGATGTGAAGGATAAAGTCCTCAATCTAGACCCCAGGGTCTGTCGTTCCGTCGTATGCCTCTATGTTCACGGGTTTAAATCCCTCGAGAAATTCGTGATCCAGCACCTCATTGGTGAAGCATAGGGGGTGCGCGGCACCCCTGTATTTGGACGTGTCATGGCGTTCTAACGGTTGTAGGGTTCGATTTTGATTCTGTGTCGGAGCGCGCTTCCTAGATCCATAGATGGACCTGGCCCTACCGGCTTTTTCGAGCAAGTCCTCACGTAAGTCGTGTGCTGACTTATATGCGACATCGTTAGCCACCCTATCGCGGCCACGAGGTGGTCGATTCTGCTGATTGGCCGTTTTGTTTTTTGGCTTTATGGGCTCTAGGGCCTCACCATCGAATTCAGGCAGTAGCTTGCGCTTTGGATAGCTCTTTGTGTGGCGACTGTCACCGTACTTTTCTGCAGTGTCAAGCACTTTGTTCCATCTACTGATGAGTGTATTTTTCATGGCCTTAAGCCTTTGCTTCTGCTTCTTCAGACGCCTCGTGGTGGCAATAAGCCTTCTGTGGAGGTTCTCTTGTTCCAAGTGCCTTTCCGGGATGATGTGTGCATCGTCGTCCGGACTATTCTCGTTTCCGGAGACAGGCTGATGATCTTTTCCCCCGGCGTCGTCGTGATCAGACAGCGGCTCCGTACTATGTTCACCGTCCGCTAGCTCATCCTGCTCTATCACTGGGTCCATGTGGTCGTCGTTTCCTCTGGAGTCGAACGGGGTATTATTCTTTCTTGCGCTGTTATCGTTGTTTTTGCTGAGGCGGGATTTGGAGCGGAGCCTACGTCATCGCTTTGGTTGCTTCTTGAGGGGGTTATCCTTCGCTGCATCCTCCCGTTCCTCGTCATTGTCTTCTTTGGGTGTATCCACCATGTATATATCGTGAGATGAAGTGGCTGTCCAGCGCCCTGTGGGCGATGGTTCCTGTTCCTCTCGTGCATCGTCGTCCATACCGTCGATGTCTTGGGAGTCAAAATCAAGCATGTCAGTTAAATCGTTGACAGTGGCTATTAAGTGGGTGGTGGGTGGGGAACGAATTTCTTCGTCGTCCGCTTCCCACTCGAGCCGGACACAGTTCGGCCAAGGGCCTCCTGACAAGGAGAGAGACCTTTATGAGTTCATCACGTCGCCCAGGGCGAGTGCTGAAAGATATCCGCGGAGGAAAACTCCATGATCGGTGCCTAATCAGATTCGATAGGTACTGACGCAGGCGGTTCGGGACCCGTGGCCGGGGACGAGTCCAAGGGTTCGGCCAGATGGGTCTCATAGGAGTAAAATCAGTGTTCGACTCTATTGCCACTGAGTGTGCGGCCTCCATGGCGGGGTCCATCCACCCGTCCTCGGACGGCGCAATCTGCTCCGGATTGAGAGCCGGAGTAGCCACAGGTGTGACCTCCCGAACACCGTCCGACGACAGAGCTAGGTTATGCTCGTCGTGACTATGCGGTGCACCTGGCATGGGCTCGAATCCGTCAAAGATCAAGTCTCCGCGGATGTCGGCAGTATAGTTTAAGCTTCCAAACCTGACCTGGCGGCTAGGGGCGTAGCTTTCGATCTGCTCCAGATGGCCAAGCGACTTGGCCCACAGTGCGAAGCCGCCGAATACGAAGATCTGTCCGGGAAGAAAAACCTCACCCTGGATCGCATCGTTATCGATGATCGAAGGAGCCATCAAGCCTTATGGTGACGGCACAGTGGAACTCTCAATGAAAGCACCAATGTCGGTGTCAAAACCGGCGGATCTCGGGTAGGGGGTCCCGAACTGTGCGTCTAAGGCGGATGGTAATAGGAGGCAGGGGACATAATGTTTACCTAGATTCGGGCCCTCTCGATGGAGGTAATACCCTACTTCCTGCTTGATTGATCTTGATGATATGAGTATTACAAGAGTTGATCTACCACGAGATCGTAGAGGCTAAACCCTAGAAGCTAGCCTATGATTTATGATTGTTCTCGTCCTACGGACTAAACCCTCCGGTTTATATAGACACCGGAGGGGGCTAGGGTTACACAGAGTCGGTTACAAGGGAGGAGATCTACAGATCCGAATTGCCAAGCTTGCCTTCCACGCCAAGGAGAGTCCCACCCGGACACAGGACAAAGTCTTCAATCTTGTATCTTCATAGTCCAACAGTACGGCCAAAGTATATAGTCCGGCTGTCCGAGGACCCCCTAATCCAGGACTCCCTCAGTTCTCCCTGTGTTTTATTGTCCTAATGCTATTATTTTGTTTGATGCTTTCTAAATCACACACAACCTTTTACTTGATCCATTTATGTGGCAACTACGGTTTGCTTCTCATGGCAGCTGTTTAACTTGCCACATGGGCTACTGCCAGCTGTCCCACATGGCAACTGCTTTTTTCATGACCTAATTTTGCTGCATGGCAACTCCTTCTTCTTCTGCATGGCAACTGTTAACCAGACCACATGGCAACTCTTTTTCCACTCATATGGCAACTGCTAGCTTTCAACTAACTTCCAGCACCTACATTTTCATGTGTGCTCGTCCATACCTTGTTCTCAAATGGCAGCTCTGGCATATCACACATTTTTCATTTTATGATGACTACCACGGCAATTATTTTGCTCACCCTTTTTATACTCTTCATGTGTTTTCTTGCAGGGTGAAGAAGACTACTACACGCTTGACCAAACGCACTAGCAAAGACGCACTTGAATGCATTCACTCCAAGTTGTCGACAAGTGGCAACTCAGACATTCATGAGCCGCCAGTCGACAAAACTGCTGCTGCACCGTCCACTGTTCCCACTAGCTCTGCTGCAAGCGTCCGACCATCTCCACCGGTTGCAGATGTGCATGCTACAACAACAGCCATCCGTACATCTAGGAGTGACGAGTCAGTATCTGCCAGGACTGTTGAGATATTGCCCACTCTGCTGGCAATGAGGGATGCTGTTGTGACCCATGCCACCCGATCAACAAGTGTTTAATTGGACGCTCCCGAGATCAATGTAAACAAGGAAGATTCCCTCCCATCCGATACGGATTCCAAACGGGTGGCTGTTGGCACTTCTATCTCCACAAAAGAAGGGGTCGCGGCCACATTTCAGAATGAGAGGCCATCCACAGGTCAGACTCATCTCACAACAGATCAAGCTGCTGGTGGTCCAGAGGCTGCTACGGCGACCGTTGCGTGAGCTTGTCTGCCACCTAGGCAGCATAGCCCCTGCAAGCATCCTGCACAGATATCCAATGCACCAGATGTAGCTAAGAGCAGCACAGGTGACTCTGGTTATGTGCCTGCTTCCACACTGTTCCCACCTTCTGCCAAAAGCAATGTTACGTAGAAAATGGAAGTCCGGAATACAACTAACGCAGGTGGCAAGCTGTGCACGAC
This sequence comes from Aegilops umbellulata, assembly GCA_032464435.1. NCBI lineage: Eukaryota > Viridiplantae > Streptophyta > Magnoliopsida > Poales > Poaceae > Aegilops > Aegilops umbellulata. The sequence goes on from CP136057.1 coordinate 621,402,369, forward strand.
TGAAGGAGGCGAACGTCCGGAGCAGACTGCGTCTTTCACCGCCGTGGAGAACACCAGCTTAAATCTGCGCACTTCTAAGCTCCCAGTCAACATTGGTGTCCCCTACAGCCCAAACAAGAAGATAGGTGATACGTCTCCAACGTATCTATAATTTTTTATTGCTTCATGCTATATTATATTCTGTTTTGGATGATTAATGGGCTTTGTTATACACTTTTATATTATTTCTGGGACTAACCTATTAACCGGAGGCCCAGCCCAAATTGCTGTTTTTTTCCTATTTCAGAGTTTCGCAGAAAAAGAATATCAAACGTGATCCAGAGAGTCCAAACGGAATGAAACCTTCGGGAACGTGATTTTCGGAACAAACGTGATCCAGAGGACTGAAGGAAATATGCCCTAGAGGCAATAATAAAGTTATTATTTATTTCCTTATATCATGATAAATGTTTACTATTCATGCTAGAATTGTATTAACCGGAAACATAATACTTGTGTGAATACATAGACAAACAGAGTGTCACTAGTATGCCTCTACTTGACTAGCTCGTTGATAGAAGGTGGTTATGTTTCCTAGCCATTGACATGAGTTGCCATTTGATTAAGGGGATCACATCATTAGGAGAACGATGTGATTGACTTGACCCATTCCGTTAGCTTAGCACTCGATCATTTAGTATGATGCTATTGCTTTCTTCATGACTTATACATGTTCCTATGACTATGAGATTATGCAACTCCCATTTATCGGAGGAACACTTTGTGTGCTACCAAACATCACAACGTAACTGGGTGATTATAAAGGTGCTCTACAGGTGTCTCCGAAGGTACTTGTTGGGTTGGCGTATTTCGAGATTAGGATTTGTCAGTCCGATCGTTGGAGAGGTATCTCTGGGCCCACTCGGTAATGCACATCACTTAAGCCTTGCAAGCATTGCAACTAATGAGTTAGTTGCGGGATGATGTATTACAGAACGAGTAAAGAGACTTGACGGTAACGAGATTGAACTAGGTATTGAGATACCGACGATCGAATCTCGGGCAAGTAACATACCGATGACAAAGGGAACAACGTATGTTGTTATGCGGTCTGAACGATAAAGATCTTCGTAGAATATGTGGGAGCCAATATGAGCATCCAGGTTCCGCTATTGGTTATTGATCAGAGACGTGTCTCAGTCATGTCTACATAGTTCTCAAACCCATAGGGTCCGCACGCTTAAAGTTTTGATGACGCTTATATTATGAGTTTATGAGTTTTGATGTACTGAAGGTTGTTCGGAGTCTCGGATGTGATCACGGACATGACGAGGAGTCTCGAAATGGTCGAGACATGAAGATTGATATATTGGAAGCCTATATTTGGATATCGAAAGTGTACCGGGTGAAATCGGGATTTTACCGGAATACCGAGGGGTTACCGGAACCCCCCGGGGGGTTAATGGGCCATAGTGGGCCTTAGTGGAGAAGAGGAGAGGCGGCCAGGGCAAGGGCCGCGCGCCCCTCCGCCCTAGTCCGAATAGGACAAGGAGAGGGGGCGGCGCCCCCTCTTTCCTTCTTCTCCTCCACTTCTTTCCCCCCTTCTCCTATTCCAACAAGGAAGGGAGGGAGTCCTACTCCTGGTAGGAGTATGACTCCTCCTGGCGTGCCTCCTCTTGGCCCGCCGCACCTCCCCCCTTGCTCCTTTATATACGGGGCAGGGGGGCACCCTAGAGACACAACAATTGATCGTTTGATCTTTTAGCCGTGTGCGGTGCCCCCCTCCACCGTAGTCCACCTCGATAATACTGTAGCAGTGCTTAGGCGAAGCCCTACGTCGGTAGAACATCATCATCGTCACCACGCCGTCGTGCTGACGAAACTCTCCCTCAACACTCGGCTGGATCGGAGTTCGAGGGACGTCATCGGGCTGAACGTGTGCTGAACTCGGAGGTGCCGTGCGTTCGGTAGTTGATCGGTCGGATCATGAAGACGTACGACTACATCAACCGCGTTGTGCTAACGCTTCCGCTTTCGGTCTACGAGGGTACGTGGACAACACTCTCGCCTCTCGTTGCTATGCATCACCATGATCTTGCGTGTGCATAGGAATTTTTTTGAAATTACTACGTTCCCCAAAAGTGGCATCCGAGCCAGGTTTTATGCATTGATGTTATATGCACGAGTAGAATACAAGTGAGTTGTGGGCGATATAAGTCATACTGCTTACCAGCATGTCTTACTTTGGTTCGGCGGTATTGCAGGATGAAGCGGCCCGGACCGACATTACGCGTACGCTTATGCGAGACTGGTTCTACCGACGTGCTTTGCACACAGGTGGCTGGCGGGTGACAGTTTCTCCAACTTTAGTTGAACCGAGTGTGGCTACGCCCGGTCCTTGCGAAGGTTAAATCAGCACCAACTTGACAAACTATCGTTGTGAAGGAAATATGCCCTAGAGGCAATAATAAAGTTATTATTTATTTCCTTATTTCATGATAAATGTTTATTATTCATGCTAGAATTGTATCAACCGGAAACATGATACATGTGTGAATACATAGACAAACAGAGTGTCACTAGTATGCCTCTACTTGACTAGCTCGTTGATCAAAGATGGTTATGTTTCCTAGCCATAGACATGAGTTGTCATTTGATTAACGGGATCACATCATTAGGAGAATGATGTGATTGACATGACCCATTCCATTAGCTTAGCACCCGATCGTTTAGTATGTTGCTATTGCTTTCTTCATGACTTATACATGTTCCTATGACTATGAGATTATGCAACTCCCGTTTGTCGGAGGAACACTTTGTGTGCTACCAAACGTCACAACGTAACTGGGTGATTATAAAGGAGCTCTACAGGTGTCTCCAAAGGTAGATGTTGGGTTGGCGTATTTCGAGATTAGGATTTGTCACTCCGATTGTCGGAGAGGTATCTCTGGGCCCTCTCGGTAATGCACATCACTTAAGCCTTGCAAGCATTGCAACTAATGAAGTTAGTTGCGAGATGATGTATTACGGAACGAGTAAAGAGACTTGCCGGTAACGAGATTGAACTAGGTATTGGATACCGACGATCGAATCTCGGGCAAGTAACATACCGATGACAAAGGGAACAACGTATGTTGTTATGCGGTCTGACCGATAAAGATCTTCGTAGAATATGTAGGAGCCAATATAGGCATCCAGGTCCCGCTATTGGTTATTGACCGGAGACGTGTCTCGGTCATGTCTACATTGTTCTCGAACCATAGGGTCCGCACGCTTAAGGTTTCGATGACAGTTATATTATGAGTTTATGAGTTTTGATGTACCGAAGGAGTTCGGAGTCCCGGATGAGATCGGGGACATGACGAGGAGTCTCGAAAGGGTCGAGACATAAAGATCGATATATTGGACGACTATATTCGGACATCGGAAAGGTTCTGAGTGGTTCGGGTATTTTCGGGAGTACCGGGGAGTTACGGGAATACGGGGGAAGAAGTATATGGGCCTTATTGGGCTTTAGGGGAGAGGGAGAGGCAGGCCGCGCGCCCCCCCATTAACTAGTCCGAATTGGACTAGGGGGAGGGGCGGCGCCCCCTCCTTCCTTCTCTTCCCTCTTCCCCTTCCTTGTCTCCTACTCCTAATACTTGGAAGGACTCCTAGTTGGACTAGGAAAAGGGATCCTACTCCCGGTGGGAGTAGGACTCCCCTAGGGCGCGCCATAGAGAGGGCCGGCCCTCCCCTCCTCCACTCCTTTATATACGGGGGCAGGGGGCACACCATAGACACAAGTTGATCTTCGTGATCGTTCCTTAGCCGTGTGCGGTGCCCCCCTCCACCATATTCCACCTCGGTCATATCGTTGCAGTGTTTAGGCGAAGCCCTGCGTCGGTAGTACATCAAGATCGTGACCACGCCGTCGTGCTGACGGAACTCCTCCCCGAAGCTTTGCTGGATCGGAGCCCGGGGAGCGTCATCGAGCTGAACGTGTGCCAAGAACTCGGAGGTGCCGGAGTAACGGTGCTTGGATCGGTCGGATCGGGAAGACGTACGACTACTTCCTCTACGTTGCGTCAACGCTTCCGCTTCGGTCTACGAGGGTACATAGACAACACTCTCCCCTCTCGTTTCTATGCATCACCATGATCTTGCGTGTGCGTAGGAATTTTTTTGAGCCTAGGTTTTTATGGTTTGATGTTTTGCACGAGTAGAACACAAGTGAGTTGTGGACGATACAAGTCATACTGCCTACCAGCATGTCATACTTTGGTTCGGCGGTATTGTCGGATGAAGCGGCCCGGACCGACATTACGCGTACGCTTACGCAAGACTGGTTCTACCGCCGTGCTTTGCACACAGGTGGCTGGCGGGTGTCAGTTTCTCCAACTTTAGTTGAACCGAGTATTGCTACGCCCGGTCCTTGAGAAGGTTAAAACAGAGTCTATTTGACAAACTATCGTTGTGGTTTTGATGTGTAGGTGAGATTGGTTCTTGCTTCCGCCCGTAGCAGCCACGTAAAACTTGCAACAAACAATGTAGAGGACGTCTAACTTGTTTTTGCAGGGCATGTTGTGATGTGATATGGTCATGACATGATGCTAAATTTTATTGTATGAGATGATCATGTTTTGTAACCGAGTTATCGGCAACCGGCAGGAGCCGTATGGTTGTCGCTTTATTGTATGCAATGCAATCGCCCTGTAATGCTTTACTTTATCACTAAGCGGCAGCGATAGTCGTAGAAGCATAAGATTGGCGAGACAACAACGATGCTACGATGGAGATCAAGGTGTCGCACCGGTGACGATGGTGATCATGACGGTGCTTCGGAGATGGAGATCACAAGCACAAGATGATGATGGCCATGTCATATCACTTATATTGATTGCATGTGATGTTTATCTTTTTATGCATCTTATTTTGCTTTGATTGACGGTAGCATTATAAGATGATCTCTCACTAAATTATCAAGAAGTGTTCTCCTTGAGTATGCACCGTTGCCAAAGTTCGTCGTGCCCAGACACCACGTGATGATTGGGTGTGATAAGCTCTACGTCCATCTACAACGGGTGCAAGCCAGTTTTGCACACGCGGAATACTCGGGTTATACTTGACGAGCCTAGCATATGCAGATATGGCCTCGGAACATGGAGACCGAAAGGTCGAGCGTGAATCATATAGTAGATATGATCAACATAATGATGTTCACCATTGAAAACTAATCCATTTCACGTGATGATCGGTTATGGTTTAGTTGATTTGGATCACGTGATCACTTAGAAGATTAGAGGGATGTCTATCTAAGTGGGAGTTCTTAAGTAATATGATTAATTGAACTTTACTTTATCATGAACTTAGTCCTGGTAGTATTAGCATATCTATGTTGTAGATCAATAGCTCGCGTTGTTGCTTTCATATGTTTATTTTGATATGTTCCTAGAGAAAATTGTGTTGAAAGATGTTAGTAGCAATGATGCGGATTGGATCCGTGATCTGAGGTTTATCCTCATTGCTGCACAGAAGAATTATGTCCTTGATGCACCGCTAGGTGATAGGCCTATTGAAGGAGCAGATGCAGACGTTATGAACGTTTGGGTAGCTCAATATGATGACTACTTGATAGTTTAGTGCACCATGCTTAACAGCTTAGAATCGGGACTTCAAAGACGTTTTGAACGTCATGGACCATACGAGATGTTCCAGGAGTTGAAGTTAATATTTCAAGCAAATACCCGAGTTGAGAGATATGAAGTCTCCAACAAGTTCTATAGCTAAAAGATGGAGGAGAATCGCTCAACTAGTGAGCATGTGCTCAGATTGTCTGGGTACTACAATCGCTTGAATCAAGTGGGAGTTAATCTTCCAGATAAGATAGTGATTGGCAGAATTCTCTAGTCACCATCACCAAGTTAGTAGAACTTCGTGATGAACTATAATATGCAATGGATGACGAAAGTAATTCCCAAGCTCTTCGAGATACTGAAATCAATGAAGGTAGAAATCAAGAAAACATCAAGTGTTGATGGTTGAAAAGATCACTAGTTTCAAGAAAAGGACAAAGGGAAGAAGAAGGGGAACTTCAAGAAAAACAGCAATCAAGTTGCTGCTTAAGTGAAGAAGCCCAAGTCTGGTCCTAAGCCTGAGACTAAGTGCTTCTACTGCAAAGGGACTGGCCACTGGAAGCGGAACTTCCCCAAGTGATTGGCGGATAAGAAGGATGGCAAAGTAAACATAAGTATATTTGATATACATGTTATTGATGTGTACTTTACTAGTGTTTATAGCAACCCCTCAGTATTTGATGCTAGTTCAGTTGCTAAGATTAGTAACTCGAAACGGGAGTTGCAGAATAAACAGAAACTAGTTAAGGGTGAAGTGACGATGTGTGTTGGAAGTAGTTCCAAGATTGATACGATCATCATCGCACACTTCCCTATACTTTCGGGATTAGTGTTGAACCTAAATAAGTGTTATTTGGTGTTTGCGTTGAGCATAAATATGATTTGATCATGTTTATTGCAATACGGTTATTCATTTAAGTTAGAGAACAATTGTTGTTCTGTTTACATGAATAAAACCTTCTATGGTCATACACCCAACGAAAATGGTTTGTTGGATCTCGATCGTAGTGATACACATATTCATAATATTGAAACCAAAAGGATGCAAAGTTAATAATGATAGTGCAACTTATCTATGGCACTGCCGTTTAGGTCATATTGGTGTAAAGCGCATGAAGAAACTCCATGCTGATGGAATTTTGGAATCACTTGATTATGAATCACTTGATGCTTGCGAACCATGCCTCATGGGCAAGATGACTAAAACTCCGTTCTCTAGAACAATGGAGCGAGCAACAGATTTGTTGGAAATCATACATACTAATGTATGTGGTCCGATGAATATTAAGGCTCGCGACAAGTATCATTATTTTCTGACCTTCACAGATGATTTGAGCAGATATGGGTATATCTACTTGATGAAACATAAGTCTGAAACATTTGAAAAGTTCAAAGAATTTCAGAGTGAAGTGGAGAATCATCGTAACAAGAAAATAAAAGTTTCTACGATATGATCGTGGAGGAGAATATTTGAGTTACGAGTTTGGTCTTCAATTAAAACAATGTGGAATAGTTTCACAAACTCATGCCACATGGAACACCACAGCATAATGGTCTGTCCGAACGTCATAACCGTACTTTATTGGATATAGTACAATCTATGATGTTTCTTACCGATTTACCAATATCGTTTTGGGATCATGCATTAGAGACAGCTGCATTCACATTTAAAAGGGCACCATCTAAGTCCGTTGAGACGACACAATCTGAACTGTGGTTTAGCAAGAAACCAAAATTGTCGTTTCTTAAAGTTTGGGATTATGATGCTTATATGAAAAAGTTTCATCCTGATAAGCTCAAACCCAAATCGGAGAAATATGTCTTCATAGGATACCCAAAGGAGACTGTCGGGTACACCTTCTATCACAGATCCGAAGGCAAGACATTCGTTGCTAAGAATGGATCCTTTCTAGAGAAGGAGTTTCTCTCGAAAGAAGTGAGTGCGAGGAAAGTAGAACTTGATAAGGTAATTGTACCTTCTCCCTTATTGGAAAGTAATTCATCACAGAAATCTGTTCCTGTGACTACTACACCAATTAGTGAGGAAGATAATGATGATGATCATGTAACTTCGGATCAAGTTACTACCGAATCTCGTAGGTCAACTAGAATAAGATCCGCACCAGAGTGGTACGGTAATCCTGTTCTGGAGGTTATGTTACTAGACCATGATGAACCTACGAACTATGAAGAAACAATGGTGAGCCCAGATTCCGCGAAATGGTTTGAGGCCATGAAATCTGAGATGGGATCCATGTATGAGAACAAAGTGTGGACTTTGGTTGACTTGTCCGATGACCGGCGAGCCATAGAAAATAAATGGATCTTCAAGAGGAAGACGGACGTTGATAGTAGTGTTACTATCTACAAAGCTAGAATTGTCGCAAAAGGTTTCGACAAGTTCAAGGTGTTGACTACGATGAGAGTTTCTCACTCGTATCTATGCTTAAGTCTGTCTGAATCATGTTAGCAATTGCCGCAATTTTATGAAATCTGGCAAATGGATAAACAAAACTGCATTCCTTAATGGATTTATTAAAGAAGAGTTGTATATGATGCAACCAGAAGGTTTTGTCAATCCTAAAGGTGCTAACAAAATATGCAAGCTCCAGTGATCCATCTATGGACTGGTGCAAGCATCTCGGAGTTGGAATATACGCTTTGATAAGTTGATCAAAGCATATAGTTTTATACAGACTTGCGGTGAAGCCTGTATTTACAAGAAAGTGAGTGGGAGCACTACAACATTTCTGATAAGTATATGTAAATGACATATTGTTGATCGGAAATAATGTAGAATTATTCTGCAAAGCATAAAGGAGTACTTGAAAGGAGTTTTTCAAAGAAGGACCTCGGCGAAGCTGCTTACATATTGAGCATCAAGATCTATAGAGATAGATCAAAATCGCTTGATAAGTTTTTTCAATAAGTACATACCTTGACAAGATTTTGAAGTAGTTCAAAATGGAACAGTCAAAGAAAAGTTCTTGTCTGTGTTACAAAGGTGTGAAATTGAGTAAGACTCAAAGCCCGACCACGGCAGATGATAGAAAGAGAATGAAAGTCATTCCCTATGCCTCAGTCATAGATTCTATAAAATATGCCATGCTATGTACCAGATATATTGTATACCCTACACTGTGATAAGCGAGGGAGTACAATAGTGATCTAGGAAGTAGATCGCTGGACATCGGTCAAAATTATCCTTAGTGAAATAAGGATATGTTTCTCGATTATGGACGTGAAAAAAAGGGTTCGTCGTAAAAGGTTACGTCGATGCAAGTTTTGACACTAATCTAGATGACTCTAAGTCTCAATCTAGATACATATTGAAAGTGCGAGCAATTAACTAAAGTAGCTCCGTGCAGAGCATTGTAGACATAGAAATTTGCAAAATACATACGGATCTGAATGTGGCAGACCCGTTGACTAAGATTCTCTCACAAGCAAAACATGATCACACCTTAGTACTCTTTGGGTGTTAATCACATAGCGATGTGAACCAGATTATTGACTCTAGTAAACCCTTTGGGTGTTGGTCACATGATGATGTGAACTATGGGTATTAATCACATGGTGATATGAACTATTGTTGTTAAATCACATGCTGATGTGAACTAGATTATTGACTCTAGTGCAAGTGGGAGACTGAAGGAAATATGCCCTAGAGGCAATAATAAAGTTATTATTTATTTCCTTATTTCATGATAAATGTTTATTATTCATGCTAGAATTGTATCAACCGGAAACATGATACATGTGTGAATACATAGACAAACAGAGTGTCACTAGTATGCCTCTACTTGACTAGCTCGTTGATCAAAGATGGTTATGTTTCCTAGCCATAGACATGAGTTGTCATTTGATTAACGGGATCACATCATTAGGAGAATGATGTGATTGACATGACCCATTCCATTATCTTAGCACCCGATCGTTTAGTATGTTGCTATTGCTTTCTTCATGACTTATACATGTTCCTATGACTATGAGATTATGCAACTCCCGTTTGCCGGAGGAACACTTTGTGTGCTACCAAACGTCACAACATAACTGGGTGATTATAAAGGAGCTCTACAGGTGTCTCCAAAGGTAGATGTTGGGTTGGCGTATTTCGAGATTAGGATTTGTCACTCCGATTGTCGGAGAGGTATCTCTGGGCCCTCTCGGTAATGCACATCACTTAAGCCTTGTAAGCATTGCAACTAATGAAGTTAGTTGCGAGATGATGTATTACGGAACGAGTAAAGAGACTTGCCAGTAACGAGATTGAACTAGGTATTGGATACCGACGATCGAATCTCGGGCAAGTAACATACCGATGACAAAGGGAACAACTTATGTTGTTATGCGGTCTGACCGATAAAGATCTTCGTAGAATATGTAGGAGCCAATATGGGCATCCAGGTCCCGCTATTGGTTATTGACCGGAGACGTGTCTCGGTCATGTCTACATTGTTCTCGAACCGTAGGGTCCGCACGCTTAAGGTTTCGATGACAGTTATATTATGAGTTTATGAGTTTTGATGTACCGAAGGAATTCGGAGTCCCGGATGAGATCGGGGACATGACGAGGAGTCTCGAAAGGGTCGAGACGTAAAGATCGATATATTGGACGACTATATTCGGACATCGTAAAGGTTCTGAGTGGTTCGGGTATTTTCGGGAGTACCGGGGAGTTACGGGAATACGGGGGAAGAAGTATATGGGCCTTATTGGGCTTTAGGGGAGAGGGAGAGGCAGGCCGCGCGCCCCCCCATTAACTAGTCCGAATTGGACTAGGGGGAGGGGCGGCTCCCCCTCCATCCTTCTCTTCCCTCTTCCCCTTCCTTGTCTCCTACTCCTAATACTTGGAAGGACTCCTAGTTGGACTAGGAAAAGGGGAATCCTACTCCCGGTGGGAGTAGGACTCCCCTAGGGCGCGCCATAGAGAGGGCCGGCCCTCCCCTCCTCCACTCCTTTATATACGGGGGCAGGGGGCACACCTTAGACACAAGTTGATCTTCGTGATCGTTCCTTAGCCGTGTGCGGTGCCCCCCTCCACCATATTCCACCTCGGTCATATCGTTGCAGTGCTTAGGCGAAGCCCTGCGTCGGTAGTACATCAAGATCGTCACCACGCCGTCGTGCTAACAGAACTCCTCCCCGAAGCTTTGCTGGATCGGAGCCCGGGGAGCGTCATCGAGCTGAACGTGTGCCAAGAACTCGGAGGTGCCGGAGTAACGGTGCTTGGATCGGTCGGATCGGGAAGACGTACGACTACTTCCTCTACGTTGCGTCAACGCTTCCGCTTCGGTCTACGAGGGTACATAGACAACACTCTCCCCTCTCGTTGCTATGCATCACCATGATCTTGCGTGTGCGTAGGAATTTTTTTGAAATTACTACGTTCCCCAACACGTTGTGGTTTTGATGCGTAGGTAAGAACGGTTCTTGCTAAGCCCAGTAGCAGCCACGTAAAACTTGCAACAACAAAGTAGAGGTCATCTAACTTGTTTTTGCAGGGCATGTTGTGATGTGATATGGTCAAGACATGATGCTAAATTTTATTGTATGAGATGATCATGTTTTGTAACCGAGTTATCGGCAACTGGCAGGAGCCATATGGTTGTCGCTTTATTGTATGCAATGCAATCGCCCCTGTAATGCTTTACTTTATCACTAAGCGGTAGCGATAGTCGTAGAAGCATAAGATTGGCGAGACGACAATGATGCTACGATGGAGATCAAGGTGTTGCGCCGGTGACGATGGTGATCATGGCAGTGCTTCGGAGATGGAGATCACAAGCACAAGATGATGATGGCCATATCATATCACTTATATTGATTGCATGTGATGTTTATCTTTTTATGCATCTTATCTTGCTTTGATTGACGGTAGCATTATAAGATTATCTCTCACTAAATTTCAAGATAAAAGTGTTCTCCCTGAGTATGTACCGTTGCCAAAGTTCGTCGTGCCCAGACACCACGTGATGATCGGGTGTGATAAGCTCTACCTCCATCTACAACGGGTGCAAGCCAGTTTTGCACACGCAGAATACTTAGGTTAAACTTGACGAGCCTAGCATATGCAGATATGGCCTCGGAACACTGAGACCGAAAGGTCGAGCGTGAATCATATAGTAGATATTATCAACATAGTGATGTTCACCATTGAAAACTACTCCATTTCACGTGATGATCGGTTATGGTTTAGTTGATTTGGATCACGTGATCACTTAGAGGATTAGAGGGATGTCTATCTAAGTGGGAGTTCTTAAGTAATATGATTAACTGAACTTAAATTTATCATGAACTTAGTACCTGATAGTATCTTGCTTGTCTATGTTGATTGTAGATAGATGGCCCGTGCTGTTGTTTTGTTGAATTTTAATGCGTTCCTTGAGAAAGCAAAGTTGAAAGATGATGGTAGCAATTACACGGACTGGGTCCGTAACTTGAGGATTATCCTCATTGCTGCACAGAAGAATTATGTCCTGGAAGCACCGCTGGGTGCCAGGCCTGCTGCAGATGCGACTGACAACGTTAAGAACGTCTGGCAAAGCAAAGCCGATGACTACTCGATAGTTCAGTGTGCCATGCTTTACGGCTTAGAACCGGGACTTCAACGACGTTTTGAACGTCATGGAGCATATGAGATGTTCCAGGAGTTGAAGTTAATATTTCAAGCAAATGCCCGGATTGAGAGATATGAAGTCTCCAATAAGTTCTACAGCTGCAAGATGGAGGAGAATAGTTCTGTCAGTGAGCATATACTCAGAATGTCTGGGTATAACAATCACTTGATTCAACTGGGAGTTAATCTTCCGGATGATAGCGTCATTGTCAGAATTCTTCAATCACTGACACCAAGCTACAAGAGCTTCGTGATGAACTATAACATGCAAGGGATGTATAAGACGATTCCCGAGCTCTTCGCAATACTAAAAGCTGCGGAGGTAGAAATCAATAAGGAGCATCAAGTGTTGATGGTCAATAAGACCACCAGTTTCAAGAAAAAGGGCAAAGGGAAGAAGAAGGGGAACTTCAAAAAGAACAGCAAACAAGTTGCTGCTCAAGAGAAGAAACCCAAGTCTGGACCTAAGCCTGAAACTGAGTGCTTCTACTGCAAGCAGACTGGTCACTGGAAGCGGAACTACCCCAAGTATTTGGCGGATAAGAAGGATGGCAAGGTGAACAAAGGTATATGTTATTGATGTGTACCTTACCAGAGCTCGCAGTAGCACCTGCGTATTTGATACTGGTTCTGTTGCTAATATTTGCAACTCGAAAAAGGGACTACAGATTAAGCGGACACTGGCTAAGGATGAGGTGACGATGCGCGTGGGAAACGGTTCCAAAGTCGATGTGATCGCCGTCGGCACGCTACCTCTACATCTACCTTCGAGATTAGTATTAGACCTAAATAATTGTTATTTGGTGCCAGCGTTGAGCATGAACATTATATCTGGATCTTGTTTGATGCGAGACGGTTATTCATTTAAATCAGAGAATAATGGTTGTTCTATTTATATGAGTAATATCTTTTATGGTCATGCACCCTTGAAGAGTGGTCTATTTTTTATGAATCTCGATAGTAGTGATACACATATTCATAATGTTGAAGCCAAAAGATGCAGAGTTGATAATGATAGTGCAACTTATTTGTGTCACTGCCGTTTAGGTCATATCGGTGTAAAGTGCATGAAGAAACTCCATACTGATGGACTTTTGGAACCTCTTGATTATGAATCACTTGGTACTTGCGAACCGTGCCTCATGGTCAAGATGACTAAAACGCCCTTCTCCGGACCTATGGAGAGAGCAACAGATTTGTTGGAAATCATACATACAGATGTATGTGGTCCGATGAATGTTGAGGCTCGCGGTGGATATCGTTATTTTCTCACCTTCACAGATGATTTACGCAGATATGGGTATATCTACTTAATGAAACATAAGTCTAAAACATTTGAAAAGTTCAAAGAATTTCAGAGTGAAGTTGAAAATCATCGTAACAAGAAAATAAAGTTTCTACGATCTGATCGTGGAGGAGAATATTTGAGTTACGAGTTTGGTCTACATTTGAAACAATGCGGAATAGTTTCGCAACTCACGCCACCCGGAACACCACAGCGTAATGGTGTGTCCAAATGTCGTAATCATACTTTACTAGATATGGTGCGATCTATGATGTCTCTTACTGATTTACCGCTATTGTTTTGGGGTAATGCTTTAGAGACGGCTGCATTCACTTTAAATAGGGCACCATCGAAATCCGTTGAGACGACGCCTTATGAACTGTGGTTTGGCAAGAAACCAAAGTTGTCGTTTCTTAAAGTTTGGGGTTGCGATGCTTATGTGAAAAAACTTCAACCTGATAAGCTCGAACCCAAATCGGAGAAATGTGTCTTCATAGGACACCCAAAGGAGACTGTTGGGTACACCTTCTATCAAAGATCCGAAGGCAAGGCATTCGTTGCTAAGAATGGATCCTTTCTAGAGAAGGAGTTTCTCTCGAAAGAAGTGAGTGGGAGGAAAGTAGAACTTGATGAGGTAACTGTACCTGCTCCCTTATTGGAAAGTAGTTCATCACAGAAACCGGTTCCTGTGACGCCTACACCAATTAGTGAGGAAGTTAATGATGATGATCATGGAACTTCAGACCAAGTTGTTACTGAACCTCGTAGGTCAACCAGAGTAAGATCTGCACCAGAGTGGTATGGTAATCCTGTTCTAGAGGTTATTTTACTAGACCATGACAAACCTACGAACTATGAAGAAGCGATGGTGAGCTCAGATTCCGCAAAATGGCTTGAAGCCATGAAATCTGAGATGAGATCCATGTATGAGAACAAAGTAATGACTTTGGTTGACTTGCCCGATGATTGGGAAGCCATTGAGAATAAATGGATCTTCAAGAAGAAGACTGACGCTGACGGTAATATTACTGTCTATAAAGCTCGACTTGTTGCAAAAGGTTTTCGACAAGTTCAAGGGATTGACTACGATGAGACTTTCTCACCCGTAGCGATGCTTAAGTCTGTCCGAATCATGTTAGCAATTGCCGCATTTTATGATTATGAAATTTGGCAAATGGATGTCAAAACTGCATTCCTGAATGGATTTCGGGAAGAAGAGTTGTATATGATACAACCAGAAGGTTTTGTCGATCCAAAGGGAGCTAACAAAGTGTGCAAGCTCCAGCGATCCATTTATGGACTGGTGCAAGCCTCTCGGAGTTGGAATAAACGCTTTGATAGTGTGATCAAAGCATCTGGTTTTATACAAACTTTTGGAGAAGCCTGTATTTACAAGAAAGTGAGTGGGAGCTCTGTAGCATTTCTGATATTATATGTGGATGACATATTGTTGATTGGAAATGATATAGAATTTCTGGATAGCATAAAGGGATACTTGAATAAGAGTTTTTCAATGAAAGACCTCGGTGAAGCTGCTTATATATTGGGCATCAAGATCTATAGAGATAGATCAAGACGCTTAATTGGACTTTCACAAAGCACATACCTTGACAAAGTTTTGAAGATGTTCAAAATGGATCAAGCAAAGAAAGGGTTCTTGCCTGTGTTACAAGGTGTGAAGTTGGTGTGAAGTTGAGTAAGACTCAATGTCCGACCACTACAGAAGATAGAGAGAAGATGAAAGATGTTCCCTATGCTTCAGCCATAGGCTCTGTCATGTATGCAATGCTGTGTACCAGACCTGATGTGTGCCTTGCTATAAGTTTAGCAGGGAGGTACCAAAGTAATCCAGGAGTGGATCACTGGACAGCGGTCAAGAACATCCTGAAATACCTGAAAAGGACTAAGGATATGTTTCTCGTTTATGGAGGTAACAAAGAGCTAGTCGTAACTGGTTACATCGATGCAAGCTTTGACACTGATCCGGATGATTCTAAATCGCAAACCGGATACGTGTTTACATTGAACGGTGGAGCTGTCAGTTGGTGCAGTTCTAAACAAAGCGTTGTGGCGGGATCTACGTGTGAAGCGGAGTACATAGCTGCTTCGGAAGCAGCAAATGAATGAGTCTGGATGAAGGAGTTCATATCCGATCTAGGTGTCATACCTAGTGCATCGGGTCCAATGAAAATCTTTTGTGACAATACTGGTGCAATTGCCTTGGCGAAGGAATCCAGATTTCACAAGAGAACCAAGCACATAAAGAGACGCTTCAATTCCATCCGGGATCTAGTCCAGGCGGGAGACATAGAAATTTGCAAGATACATACGGATCTGAATGTTGCAGACCCGTTGACTAAGCCTCTTCCACGAGCAAAACATGATCAGCACCAAGGCTCCATGGGTGTTAGAATCATTACTGTATAATATAGATTATTGACTCTAGTGCAAGTGGGAGACTGAAGGAAATATGCCCTAGAGGCAATAATAAAGTTATTATTTATTTCCTTATATCATGATAAATGTTTATTATTCATGCAAGAATTGTATTAACCGAAACATAATACTTGTGTGAATACATAGACAAACAGAGTGTCACTAGTATGCCTCTACTTGACTAGCTCGTTGATCGAAGATGGTTATGTTTCCTAGCCATTGACATGAGTTGTCATTTGATTAACAAGGTCACATCATTAGGAGAATGATGTGATTGACTTGACCCATTCCGTTAGCTTAGCACTCGATCGTTTAGTATGATGCTATTGCTTTCTTCATGACTTATACATGTTCCTATGACTATGAGATTATGCAACTCCCGTTTACCAGAGGAACACTTTGTGTGCTATCAAACGTCACAACGTAACTGGGTGATTATAAAGGTGCTCTACAGGTGTCTCCGAAGGTACTTGTTGGGTTGGCGTATTTCAAGATTAGGATTTGTCACTCCGATCGTCGAAGAGGTATCTCTGGGCCCACTCGGTAATGCACATCACTTAAGCCTTGCAATCATTGCAACTAATGAGTTAGTTGCGGGATGATGTATTACAGAACGAGTAAAGAGATTTGCCGGTAACGAGATTGAACTAGGTATTGAGATACCGACGATCGAATCTCGGGCAAGTAACATACCGATGACAAAGGGAACAACGTATGTTGTTATGCAATCTGACCGATAAAGATCTTCGTAGAATATGTGGGAGCCAATATGAGCATCCAGGTTCCGCTATTGGTTATTGACCAGAGACGTGTCTCGGTCATGTCTACATAGTTCTCGAACCCGTAGGGTCCGCACACTTAAAGTTTCGATGACGGTTATATTATGAGTTTATGAGTTTTGATGTACCGAAGGTTGTTCGGAGTCCCGGATGTGATCATGGACATGACGAGGAGTCTCGAAATGGTCGAGACATGAAGATTGATATATTGGAAGCCTATATTTGGATATCGGAAGTGTACCGGGTGAAATCAGGATTTTACCGGAATACTGAGGGGTTACCAAAACCCCCCGGGGGGTTAATGGGCCATAGTGGGCCTTAGTGGAGAGGAGGAGAGGCGGCCAGGGCAAGGGCCGCACGCCCCTCCTCCTAGTCCAAATAGGACAAGGAGAGGGGGCGGCGCCCCCCCTTTCCTTATTCTCCTCCACTTCTTTCCCCTTCTCCTATTCCAACAAGGAAGGGAGGGAGTCCTACTCCCGATAGGAGTAGGACTCCTCCTGGCGCGCATCCTCCTGGGCGCCCCCCTTGCTCCTTTATATACGGGGGCAGGGGGCACCCTAGAGACACAACAATTGACCGTTTGATCTTTTAGCCGTGTGCGGTGCCCCCCTCCACCGTAGTCCACCTCGATAATACTGTAGCAGTGTTTAGGTGAAGCCCTGCGTCGGCAAAACATCATCATCGTCACCACGCTGTCGTGCTGACGAAACTCTCCCTCAACAATCGGCTGGATCGGAGTTCGAGGGACGTCATTGGGCTGAAAGTGTGCTAAACTCGGAGGTGCCGTGCGTTCGGTACTTGATTGGTCGGATCGTGAAGAAGTACGACTACATCAACCGCGTTGTGCTAACGCTTCCGCTTTCAGTCTACGAGGGTACATGGACAACACTCTCCCCTCTCGTTGCTATGCATCACCATGATCTTGCATGTGCGTAGGATTTTTTTTGAAATTACTATGTTCCCCAACAAGGACTTGGAGTCTACGTCAAGAAATCAACTAGGAGAGCACGAGGCAGGGGGACGCGCCTACCCCCTGGGCGCGCCCTCCGCCCTCATGGGGCCCACATTGCTCCACCGACGTACTTCTTCCTCCTATATATACCTACGTACCCCCAAACCATCAAAGGCATCCACAAAAACCTAATTCCACCGCCGCAACCTTCTATACCCGTGAGATCCCATCTTGGGGCCTTTTCCGGCGTCCTGCTGGAGGGGGCATTGATCACGGAGGGCTTTTACATCAACACCATAGCCTCTCCGATGATGTGTGAGTAGTTTACCTCAGACCTTCGGGTCCATAGTTATTAGCTAGATGGCTTCTTCTCTCTCTTTGGATCTCAATACAAAGTTCTCCACGATTCTCGTGGAGATCTATTCGATGTAATCTTCTTTTGCGGTGTGTATGTTGAGACCGATGAATTGTGGGTTTATGATCAAGTTTATCTATGAACAATATTTGAATCTTCTCTGAATTTTTTTATGTATGATTGGTTATCTTGGCAAGTCTCTTTGAACTATCAGTTTTGCTTGGCCTACTAGATTGATCGTTCTTACAATGGGAGAAGTGCTTACCTTTGGGTTGAATCTTGCGGCGCTCGATCCCAGTGACAGAAAGGGAAACGACACGTATAGTATTGTTTCCATCGAGGATAAAAAGATAGGGTTTATATCATATTGCATGAGTTTATCCCTCTACATCATGTCATCTTACTTAAAGCATTACTCTGTTCTTTTGAACTTAATACTCTAGATGCATGCTGGGTAGCGGTCGATGTGTGGAGTAATAGTAGTAGATGCAGGCAGGAGTCGGTCTACTTGTCACGGACGTGATGCCTATATACATGATCATACCTAGATATTCTCATAACTATGCTCAATTTTATCAATTGCTCAACAGTAATTTGTTCACCCACCGTAATATTTATGCTCTTGAGAGAAGCCACTAGTGAAACCTATGTCCCCCGGGTCTATTTTCTATCATATTAATCTTCCAACACTTAGCTATTTTTATTGCCTTTTATTTTACTTTGCATCTTTATTATAAAAATACCAAAAATATTATCTTATCATATCTATCAGATCTCACTTTCGTAAGTGACCGTGAAGGGATTGACAACCCCTTTATTGTGTTGGTTGTGAGGTTTTTATTTGTTTGTGTAGGTGCGAGGGACTTGAGCGTGGTCTCCTACTCGATTGATACCTTGGTTCTCAAAAACTGAGGGAAATACTTACGCTACTTTACTTCATCACCCTTTCCGCTTCAAGGGAAAACCAACGCAGTGCTCAAGAGGTAGCAAGAAGGATTTCTGGCGCCGTTGCCGGGGGGATTCGCGCCAAGTCAAGTCAAGATTTGATTTCCCGACAACGAGCCATTTCTGGCACCGTTGCCGGGGAGTCTACCCAAAAGTCAACATACCAAGTACCCATGACAAACTCTTATCTCCCACATTACATTATTTTCCATTTGCCTCTCGTTTTCCTTTCCCCCACTTCACCCTTGCCGTTTTATTCGCCCTCTCTTTTTCCCTTCGCCTGTTTACCGCTCGCTTTGTCATCATGGCTAGTCCCTTATCGGCTCCTTTGTCCCTTGAGTTTGAAGTTCTTCACTTTAAACAAAGACAAGGAGAAAATTTAAAAGATGCTTGGTATAGGATGATGGAATCTTATCATAATTGCACATTAGAGGTGAGTTTTAGAATTTTGCTTCGCAGTTTTTACGTTGGACTAAATATGTCCCATAGACAACTCTTGGATTGTGTTGCCAAAGGAAATTTTATTGAAATTGATCCCAGTGTTGCACATGAATTCATAGAGGGGGTAGTGGGAACACTACCTCAACAAAAGAGGCCACAACATACCCAGGAAGAGACACAAGTTTTTGAAAGATTTGCGAAGTAACTAAGATCTTGCAAAAGTCTCTTGAACCTCTAAAGAGTGTTAGCGGAAATATTCACCACATGAATATGTTGATTACTCTTTGTAATAAGCATTTGGATTCTTTAGATCTAAAAATTTCCGAATGTGAAGGGAAATGTAAAGAACCTCCTGGATTCGAGCATGATTCCGCTAAAAAATTGAAAGCTAAAGATGACAATACCTAGATCTATTCTTGCTTTTATGCCTAGCTATGGGCGTTAAACGATAGCGCTTGTTGGGAGGCAATCCATTTTTATTTTCAGTTTTTTCTTTTTACTTCTGTTTAGTAATAAATCTTTGATCTAGCCTCTGGTTAGATTTGTTTATATGTTTTATTTAGTGTTTGTGCCAAGTTAAACCTATAGGATCTTCTTGGATGATAGTTATTTGATTTTGCTGAAAATTCCAGAAACTTTCTGTTCAAGAAAACAATTGTTAAAAATCACCAGAACGTGATAAAATATTGATTCCAATTGCATAAGATCAATAAAAAAATTTCCTAGGTCGTCCTATTTTGGTAGATTTTTTGGAGTTCCAGAATTTGCGTTAGTTACAGATTACTACACACTGTTCTGTTTTTGATAGATTCTGTTTTTCGTGTGTTGTTTGCTTATTTTGATGAACCTATGGCTAGTAAAATAGTTTATAAACCATAGAGAAGTTGTAATACAGTAGGTTTAACACCAATATAAATAAATAATGAGTTCATTACAGTACCTTGAAGTGGTGTTTTGTTTTCTTTCGCTAACGGAGCTCACGAGATTTTCTGTTAAGTTTTGTGTTGTGAAGTTTTCGAGTTTTGGGTAAAAGATTTGATGGATTATGGAACAAGGAGTGGCAAGAGCCTAAGCTTGGGGATGCCCATGGCACCCCAAGATAATCTAAGGACACCAAAAAGCCAAAGTTGGGGATGCCCCGGAAGGCATCCCCTCTTTCGTCTACTTCCATCGGTAACTTTACTTCGAGCTATATTTTTATTCACCACATGATAAGTGTTTTGCTTGGAGCGTCTTGTATGATTTGAGTCTTTGCTTTTTAGTTTACCACAATCATCTTTTCTGTACACATCTTTTGAGAGAGACACACATGATTCAGAATTTATTAGAATACTCTATGCACTTCGCTTATATCTTTTGAGCTATATAGTTTTTGCTCTAGTGCTTCACTTATATCTTTTAGAGCACGGCGGTGTTTTGTTTTATAGAAACTATTATTCTATCATGATTCACTTATATTATTTTGAGAGTCTTAAACAGCATGGTAATTTGCTTAAATTGGGAAATTAGTCCTAATATGCTAGGTATTCAAGACTAGTTAAAAACTTTCTTATGAGTGTGTTAAATACTAAGAGAAGTTTGATGCTTGATGATTGTTTTGAGATATGGAGGTAGTGATATTAAAGTTGTGCTAGTTGAGTAGTTGTGAAATTGAGAAATACTTGTGTTGAAGTTTGCAAGTCCCGTAGCATGCACGTATGGTAAACGTTATGTGACAAATTTGAAACATGAGGTGTTCTTTGACTGTCTTCCTTATGAGTGGCGGTCGGGGACGAGCGATGGTCTTTTCCTACCAATCTATCCCCCTAGGAGCATGCGCGTAGTGCTTGGTTTTTGATGACTTGTAGATTTTTGCAATAAGTATGTGTGTTCTTTATGACTAATGTTGAGTCCATGGATTATACACACTCTTACCTTTCCATCATGGCTAGCCTCTTAGGTACCGTGCATTGCCCTTTCTCACCTTGAGAGTTGGTGCAAACTCCGCCGGTGCATCCAAACCCCGTGATATTATACACTCTGTCACACATAAACCTCCTTATATCTTCCTCAAAACAGACACCATACCTACCTATTATGGCATTTCCATAACCATTCTGAGATATATTGCCATGCAACTTTCCACCGTTCTGTGTATCATGACACGTTCATCATTGTCATATTGATTTGCATGATCATGTAGTTGACATCGTATTTGTGGCAAAGCCACCGTTCATAATTTTTCATACATGTCACTTTTGATTCATTGCCCATCCCGGTACACCGCCGGAGGCATTCATATAGAGTCATACTTTGTTCTAGTATCGAGTTGTAATCATTGAGTTGTAAATAAATAGAAGTGTGATGATCATCATTCATAGAGCATTGTCCCAATTAAAAAAGAGAAAGGCCAAATAAAAAAAGGAAGGCCCAAATAAATAAATAAAAATAAAAATAAAAAGGGACAATGCTACTATCCTTTTTTCCACACTTGTGCTTCAAAGTAGCACATGATCTTGATGATAGAGAGTCTCTTGTTTTGTCACTTTCATATACTAGTGGGAATTTTTCGTTATAGAACTTGGCTTGTATATTCCAACAATGGGCTTCCTCAAATGCGCTAGGTCTTCGTGAGCAAGAAAGTTGGATGCACACCCACTTAGTTTTTTTGTTGAGCTTTCATGCATTTATAGCTCTAGTGCATCCGTTGCATGGCAATCCCTACTCCTTGCATTAACATCAATTGATGGGCATCTCCATAGCCCGTTGATTATCCGCGTTGATGTGAGACTTTCTCCTTTTTTGTATTCTCCACATAACCCCCATCATTATATTCTATTCCACCCATAGTGCTATATCCATGGCTCACGCTCATGTATTGCGTGAAGGTTGAAAAAGTTTGAGATTACTAAAGTATGAAACAATTGCTTGGCTTGTCATCGGGGTTGTGCATGATGAGAGCATTCTTGTGTGACGAAAATGGAGCATGACCAAACTATATGATTTTGTAGGGATGAACTTTCTTTGGCCATGTTATTTTGAGAAGACATAATTGCTTAGTTAGTATGCTTGAAGTATTATTGCTTTTATGTCAATATTAAACTTTTATCTTGAATCTTTCGAATCTGAATATTCATACCACAATTAAGAGGGTTACATTAAAAAAATATGCCAAGTAGCATTCCGCATCAAAAATATGTTTTTATCATTTACCTACTCGAGGATGAGCAAGAATTAAGCTTGGGGATGCTTGATACGTCTCCAACGTATCTATAATTTTTTATTGCTTCATGCTATATTATATTCTATTTTGGATGATTAATGGGCTTTGTTATACACTTCTATATTATTTTCGGGACTAACCTATTAACCAGAGGCCCAGCCCAAATTGCTGTTTTTTTCTATTTCAGAATTTCGCAGAAAAAGAATATCAAACGGACTCCAAACGGAATGAAACCTTCGGGAACGTGATTTTTGGAACAAACATGATCCAGAGGACTTGGAGTCTACGTCAAGAAATCAACCAGGAGAGCACGAGGCAGGGGGGCGCGCCTACCCCCTGGGCGCGCCCTCCACCCTCGTGGGGCCCACATTGCTCCACCGACGTACTTCTTCCTCCTATATATACCTACATACCCCCAAACCATCAGAGGCATCCACGAAAACCTAATTCCACCGCCGCAACCTTCTGTACCCGTGAGATCCCATCTTGGGGCCTTTTTCGGCATCCTGCCGGAGGGGGCATTGATCACGGAGGGCTTCTACATCAGCACCATAGCCTCTTCGATGATGTGTGAGTAGTTTACCTCAGACCTTCGGGTCCATAGTTATTAGCTAGATGGCTTCTTCTCTCTCTTTGGATCTCAATACAAAGTTCTCCACGATTCTCGTGGAGATCTATTCGATGTAATCTTCTTTTGCGGTGTGTTTGTTGAGACCGATGAATTGTGGGTTTATGATCAAGTTTATCTATGAACAATATTTGAATCTTCTCTGAATTCTTTTATGTATGATTGGTTATCTTGGCAAGTCTCTTTGAACTATCAGTTTTGTTTGGCCTACTAGATTGATCGTTCTTGCAATGGGAGAAGTGCCTAGCTTTGGGTTCAATCTTGCGGTGCTCGATCCCAGTGACAGAAAGGGAAAGACACGTATAGTATTGTTGCCATAGAGGATAAAAAGATGGGGTTTACATCATATTGCATGAGTTTATCTCTCTACATCATGTCATCTTACTTAAAGCATTACTCTGTTCTTTTGAACTTAATACTCTAGATGCATGCTGGGTAGCAGTCGATGTGTGGAGTAATAGTAGTAGATGCAGGCAGGAGTCGGTCTACTTGTCACGGACGTGATGCCTATATACATGATCATACCTTGATATTCTCATAACTATGCTCAATTCTATCAATTGCTCAACAATAATTTGTTCACCCACCGTAATACTTATGCTCTTGAGAGAAGATACTAGTGAAACCTATGGCCCCCGGGTCTATTTTCCATCATATTAATCTTCCAACACTTAGCTATTTTTATTATCTTTTATTTTACTTTGCATCTTTATTATAAAAATACCAAAAATATTATCTTATCATATCTATCAGATCTCAGTTTCGTAAGTGACCGTGAAGGGATTGACAACCCCTTTATTGCGTTGGTTGCGAGGTTTTTATTTGTTTGTGTAGGTGCGAGGGACTTGAGCGTGGTCTCCTACTAGATTGATACCTTGGTTCTAAAA
Organism: Aegilops umbellulata; assembly: GCA_032464435.1. NCBI lineage: Eukaryota > Viridiplantae > Streptophyta > Magnoliopsida > Poales > Poaceae > Aegilops > Aegilops umbellulata. The sequence goes on from CP136057.1 coordinate 621,426,492, forward strand.
AACTGAGGGAAATACTTACGCTACTTTACTGCATCACTCTTTCCTCTTCAAGGGAAAACCAACGCAGTGCTCAAGAGGTAGCAATAGGCAAGAAAGTTTTGGTTGTGATCGCTGACATTACGCCCCCTACTAATAAGCTTGATGATCATGCAGCAGACGAGGCAGAAAAGTTTGTTGATCTGTCACCTCTAGATTCTGCCAAGCAACTAATTCGCGATCCGGCTGGTAGGCAGGAGAGGCACCCAGTGGCTTTCACCCCACCGAGCTGCAGCCTTGGCATTGGTCGCACTCAAGATGAACCAATAGTGCAAAATCCTTTGCCTATTTCCTTTGCTTTCCCGGCAGGCACGGCTCCAATTATGGCACAACCAATGGCTGATGGCAGGAAGGATGTGAAGTTTGGAGAGCCGATAGTGCAAGGTACATTTTTTGTGTGTTTACTATTTTTTTCTACATTTTTTTGTCTGAAGTTTGTCACAAGCTTTTTTGGTTTCTTACTGGTGATGGAAAATCTCATGAGATGCACATAGCAACTACAGTTGTTGTCACATGGCAACTACAGTTGTTGCAACATGGCAACTCCATTTGCAATGCCCATGGCAACTAGAGTTGTTGCCACATGCAACTCCAGTTCACTGCGCATGGCAACCACAATTGTTGCCACATGGCTAATCCAGTGCAATGCACATGGCAACTGTACTTGTTTCCACATGGCAACTCCAGTGCACTTCTAACCTGCGAAACATTTTTTGTCTACCAAGTGAAATTTGACATAGACACTTTCTTATTAGCACCTACAGTTCACAGTTTGAACTCCTTTTCACAATAACTTGTTGTTTCCAAGTTTCCTAACCCACTGTTTTATCCTTTCCAGCCACCCATGAGGAGATTTCGCCGTCACCCGATGAAGCTTACCACAGGATTGAGGAGGAAGCATTGAAGAGGAGGTCCTCATGGGGTCAGGGGCAATCAAGTTCTAACGTGCCTGCTGAGTCAGTATCCGGGGATACCATTAGAAGTGCCACCCTGGATCCATGAGGCAGAATAGGGTAGTTCACACACCACTCGTGGATAACTATGAGCCCGAAGTTAAGGACACAAAGGAGCAGAACCATCTGTATGATATTGTCAAGCGTTTCGGAAATGCGAGGTCGAACGGGAAGCACATGAAGGAGCTGAAAGCGTAATGTCCACACCACGTAACCCCTCACTTGCTTTTCTCCGATATTTTCCTTTGCTCTTCTAGCCATGCGTTGTTTATGTTTTATTTTTATTTTTTAGTAGACATGATTCTTTCATGTTATATCATTTTCATACAACTCATGTTTGGACAGAACCAAAATCATACAATGTGATGCGACATACGTCGACCTGGGTGATCTTGCCGAGTCTGTGAGGCCCACTGGTAAAATGTCGAAGAATGTAGTTGCGTGTGGGATTGACTTCATCAACAGGCATATGGACATTTGTCCCAACAAGACGATCATGCAGTACAGCGTGACCTGCAAAATATGGGATGGTGACTTCCACCATAAAATCCCGAGGAAGCATTTTGCCCCGCATGGTGAATTCAAGCTCACACTAAAGAAATATGTGAGTGTTTCTTCTCGTTGTACAAATTTCTTCCATAGTATGTTTTGTCAGTAGTTATACTTCATATGTGGGTTACATACTGTTTGTGACATGCGTTTCATGTGGCAATAGCTGCCTGTAAAATAAGTTTGACCTTTTAATGCAACTTATGTGGCAACTTCACTTACAATATTGGGCAACTTTGTTTATAAATGGATTTCAACTTCTTTTTAATTACACATGGCAACTAAACATTTTCCGTGGGCGCATTTAGACCCTTGATGCTTGGTTATTCATGTATCTCTTACTGCATCCGACAATATTTTTACATATCATTTTTCCCACTACATCAATTCTATATTTATGTGAACTCTATTTTTTCTTTCCTCTATTTTACTTGTAGGTCATGTTCCCCATGTTCCAGGAGCTTCCACCAGACAACCCAGATGACAAGTGTGGTCACCACTACGCGATTTGCCTTGACCTGAAGAACCAATGATTTGAGGTGCTTGATTCAATCGGTTCAGAAGATGATGAAGACCTTACTACACATGCTGAATTCTTTGTCAACAACCTGAAAGAGACATGGAACCGTCACTACAAAAACTCAAAGGTCCAGATTAGTCATTTTCCAATCGAGTATGTCACGACTTCGAAGCAAGGAAACGGGTAATTACTATCTTTTTCATGTGTCCTCCACATCAATCCTGAACCTTGTCACCTCTGCATTGAAGTTTATCATTTTTTGTTGTTGTCATGAGTTCACCTGATTCTTTTCCTTATAGGCGTGATTGTGGCTTTCGCATGTTGTAATACGTTGCAATGTGGGAAGGCCGACGGGTCCCTGTGATCACAGCTGCAATGGTTGTTGAGCTCCGTAAAATATACACATGGAACTGGTTGATGACTGAAGATTTCAACACGTGGACTAACGCGCGAGAGTTCATAGAGGGAGCTATCAAAAACGCCAACAAGAAGTACAAGTGATCACGTGATGCTCCATACCGCATGCCTACCTTACATTCTGTGGCCGAGGAATGTAAGGTATCACCTTGTTCTTTAAAACTATGTCCGTGTGCTATGTTATGACTGCATCCCCCGTAGTATAGTATATAGTGGTGGCGATGAGTGCCATTGGATATTTGTAATATATGTGTGGATATGAACCTGCTTAGGTGTGACAACAACTACGTTTATGTTCACTACTATTTATGTGTTTGTGGTTGTGAGTACCAGTTGGGTGTTTGAATGCGTATATGATGCCTGAAACATGGCAAATATAGTTGATCAGGCACGGTTAGTGAAAGTAATCGTTCCGTTTTTTTGTTTTTGGGTTTTTTGCATTGATATTTCTATCGGTTAGCATGATAGTTCATAAGCAACCGTTCTCTCGTGTTTTTGCATGTGATCGTCTCAACGAGTTCATTCAGAGTATGTATACAATAAAATATGTGTGAAAAAAATGCACGGACTAAAATCGGAAATCCACGCGACGGCTGATCTAGTAGCAATTACATGGCAGATTCGATGGAAGCTGCATGGCAGATTTAGTAGCACCTACGTGGCAATTTTAGTCATGCATACATGGCATTTTCTTCAAATTCTGTTATCCACCAACAGGAATTCTCACATTTTAAAATCTTGCCCATCTACTTTACAAAATTGTCACCAACACTAAGTTACAATCCTCCACAGTTGCTTACGGATTGCCCGTCCCTTTCTTTGTTTTCTTGTGCTTTGCTTGAATTTCCAACCCCGATTTGTATCTCACCTCTTTTGGACGCCCTTTTGTGATGGAACGGGGCGGATTCCTGACCTGGGTTTGCGTGCTTGCTGTTCCATACCCTACCTCTGAGTTTTCAGATGATGGACCCGTGGACGAAGGCACACTTGAGGTGTGGGGGAACCTGTGTAAGGCTTCTTCAGCCTTCCTCTTTTTGATCTCATCAATCTCTCTTTTCAGGGTCTTCCTATGTTTTTCTGCTACCCTCGTTGTCTCATCACTCTTGCATGCTTCATCTATTAGCTCAGCATAGTTCTTGGTCAACACAACGTGCCTCACGGCGTCCATGGTTGCCTCTGGTCTGTCATCATGCACAGCCAAAACTGCATTTGATGTTTGTGGCCCCAACGCATCGTCAGCGTCCCAAGTCCATCGTCGTGATATGAAATGGCGGGGCAATCGCGTGACCGCGTGCATGTCATTATTTTGAGTATGTGACAACACACAATCCCGTCCCGTTCGAATTTGTAGCATTGGCAGTAGTATTCGCCTTCGTTTATCGAGACCTTGACAAAGTAGTTTCTTCCCTTGTCGGGGTCTTCAGGTTCTGAATCGGACATGCCCATTAGAGAACACACCTTCAACGTATGTTCGTCAACCTGGTAAGTTGTGTACATGCTGGCACGCTTTATTTCTTCCTGGAATCTGCATGTTTTTGTGCTCGTTAAACTCTTATATGATGTTTTTTGCACCTTATGTTGAGGTAGGTCACAACATAGCAAACGTATTTACAATCAGTGATGGCATGGAAAGCCTTTTTTCCCACATTTTTTTGGATTATTTGTTTCCATAGGGCAACTGCATGATATTTTAACATGACAACTGCATAACATTTAACATGGAAAATGCAGTTTAATTAACATGGAAAATGTAGTTCATAAAACATGGCAATGCAGTTTATTTAACATGGCAACTGCAGTTCATATAACATGGCAAATGCAGTTTATTCAACATGGCAAATGCAGTTTATTCAACATGGCAACTGCAGTTTAATTAACATGGCAAATGCAGCTTATTTTAGCATGGCAAATATAGTTCATTACACATGGCAACTACAGATCAATACACATGGCAAATATAGTTCATTACACATGGCAACTACAATTTATGCTTGTAATGTAATTAGTGGCTACTTCCAATAGATCAACATGTCAAAAAGTTGGCACCTACATTGCATTTCTACATGGCAACTACTATCTTCATGGTAGTGCAAATAAGATGATAAGATAATCCACTTGTTAAAAATCTTGTTGGTGTATATCTTGCTCATCTGCCTCTCCATCGGTAAATATGTTAGCAATTTAGGCTGCTTGAGTGCGGTGTTTGCTTCTTGTTGTAGCTCAGATCCCAGTATTTTCTGTTGCAAAGCTGTGTATTGCTTGGCAAACTGCAGCAATGAGTTGCCAGGGCTCACGTGCTACTTCAAGATAGCATTGAACCACTCGCTGCGCTGAGTAGTCTACAGAAATGGAAAGAAGCACTACATGAAGTAGGCTGGCACCCAGTACATTCGCTTCTCCCATAGGCTAGTAAGTGTCTCGTTTTCTTGGACTTGGTATTTTCAATCATAGCCGTCCAGCTCCGTTCAAACTCCTCCACCGTCAAGTTGTGGTCTACGCACAACTCGAATGCCTTGTATAGCTCTGGACGATCAGCAAATGGTCCTAGCGTCTCCTATGCCTTCTTAATAATATGCCACCTGTAGTGCCTGTGCACTACCAACGGAAAGACCTCCTCTATGCCTGCACGCATGCTAAAATCCTGGTCTGTTATTATGTTCATCGGAGCAAGTCCAACCATGCACTCCAAGAAGGTTTTGAACAGCCAAGTGTAACCATCCGTATCTTCGTTCCGAACGAGTCCGCAACCGAACTACAATGACTGATTTTGGTTATTTATTCCTATGAATGGAGAGCAGGGCATCTTGTACATATTCGTGAGATATGTCGCGTCGAACGAAATGCAATCACGGAAATGTTGTAGGCTCTTCTTGTAGCACCATCCACCCAATACATGTTTCTGACACGGTCCTCATCGTCCAATCTTATCCTGTAGAAGAAATCAATATCTGCTTTTGCTTTCTCTTCGAAGTAGGCTATTGTGTCTTCTATGTCAGCCAACCTGCTCTCTCTACGGCACTTTGCCTTTAGGTTTGTGACATCTGCTGGTAGTTAGGGCATGCTACTCAGACTACCATCTCCGATGTGGATCAGGGACAGTACCTGGACCATTCTTGATGGACCGATGTTACAATCATGTAGCAACTTTATGAATTTCTTCTCGAGGGGGCCGAATCCTCTGTGGGTGCTCAGAAATTTTACCAGGTCAAACTTATTTATGAGTTCGTGGTTGTGTTCGTCGAAATATTCAGTGACCACCCACCGTGATCCATCTGAGTTTAGCTTCGACCGGACAGGGCATTCCGTCTTGACAATGATACCTCTCTTTCGTTCCCGCACAACAGGCACAACACCTTTACCCTTCTTGTTCCTTCGTGCCTTGTAGCACCTTATCTCACCTCTGCTATACTCATTAGTTTTTTTTATTTTCCTATGGTATTCGGTGTTCACAGCAAACCCATGAAACATTGCATATCTCTGGTAGAATTCCTTGGCATCTTCAAAAGAACCAAATCTCTGCCCAACATATGGGGGTTGAGGTACCATGATTACCGATTGCCCATCTTCTTCTTCCCCTTGCGCTTCGTCATCAATTTCATCATTCACTTCAGTATTTGCGGCTGTTTCATCTGCCTGAGTGTTGCTTGTGATGGTGTGCACATGAGTGCTTGTCGTCATTGTTGTAACGATTGTCAGTTCCAACACTGATTCTGCATTGTTTGTGGCAGCATTGGTGACTTGCTTGTGCAAAGCTCCTTCCGTGTGTTCCGATGTTCCCGTAGTAGATGTCCCCGCGCCGCTGTTGATTGTAGTTGAAGCTCCTGCGAAAAAATGAAAAAAAGGTACGTGTGTAAGCAGTATTGCTTGAATGGCAGGTTTATTATAATGGAATATAGCAGCTGCATCTGATTTTGGCATGATATCATTCATACAGCAAGCCATGGCATCTGCATCTGGCCATGCATGGCAACTGCATTTTTTCAGCCATGGCAGCTACTGTTGCCAGGACATGGCAACCAGCATCTTTAACATCAAAACCTGCATTCCAGGTACGAGCCCAGTAGGCTAATGGAGTTAATGACGAATGGCATACACGCGCAGTCAGTAATTGACAAATCATGAAGACCATAGACGACTATTTGCATGTATCCACTTGGTAGCATTTTGTTGTTTGCCGCCACCACCGTGACAAATCCACTTTCCCCCATGCTTTTCCACAAAAGCAAATGCACTATTGTTTTGTTGGTTCACATATTTTACCTTGTTGTGGCGCATGCGCTAATCGAAGTTGGTTTGTCACTTCAATTTGTTGTGCTCTATCTGCAATAGCGATGGCCTGCAACGGTGAAGCTTGCCACGATACCTCTGTTGTTGTTGTTCCACCATAACATGCGAAGATGAGCAGTTGGTCAATGCATGGCAACCGTAGTTTCTACAACATGGCACATGTAGTGGGTCAAGCATGGCAAGCAGATTTGCTCACACTTGGCATCCAGAGTTGTTTAGACATGGCAACCACATTTGATTAGACATGGCAACTGCAGTTGTCCAGACACGGCAATTGCAGTTGTGCAGACACGACAACTGCAGTTTACCAGACACGGCAACTGCGTCTTGTCCAGACACGCCACATAAACACCAATGTCACCTATGTTCCTTTTCCTGATTCACTGTCCAAAAAATCACTTCATACGCCTCACCTGTGTATGACGTTGATGGCAGGTACCCGGTTGCCGCCTGTTGCCACGTGCTGCATGATGGTCCTGCGTTTTTTTTTCAAAAAACTCGTAAGTCCTTGCCATCCTTGCAAGTTTTCTTTCTTGGCCACATCAGTATGCTTTTTTCATATGCGCTACCTTGATTTGCCACATTTGCTACTAGAAGTTGGTCTCTCGTACATCTATCAGTTTTAGCGCCCTGTGTTGGAACTTGCCATGGTATCCGTGTGTGTGCGGTTGTGTCATAAGAACATGCGAACAAGGACATTGCAACACATAAGTAGAATGCCATTTTTCCTCCCCACAAACATGTCAACTGTTCCTTTTCTTATCATGCATCGTACCGATGTTCGCGTACTGCTCTAATAGTGGCAGCAATGGCCCTACGGAAATGAGTTATTGTACTCTGCTGCATCCCAAGGGGGAGCTTGCGGCCTTTGAGAAAACCAAGAATCAGTGTCATCTTGATGATTCATTTTTTTCCGCTTTTTCTTCCACTGTGTTTTCAGTCACTGCATGAACAAGAACGCATGAATATTCGAAATGCATTCTTGTTATTTGCACATAAAAGTAAACATGACAATCTTATGACATTTCTTGCATAAACAACCAATACATCATGGCAAGTAGGACATGCACATTTCATTCTCTTTTCTAAAATCTGGATGCCAACTATCATTTTGAACCAATGGCAAACAACCAACATAATATGATGGCAAGTAACAACATAACATGGTGGCAGCTAACGGCAAAGGTAGGTGGCAACTGACGGCAAATATAGGTGGCAATTAATTTTCTCGCTCCTTATGTACCGCCCAAATTCCTCCTTTCTTCCCCTGATTTTTAGTGAATCCTACACACCCTTCTTGAGCAACTACTCGCAACAACCCAACCCAGAAGCTTAGTTCAGATCTAGGATAGAACATGGCAGATCTTGCATCTGTTGGTGGGCAAAGGGGAATAAACACAAACCCGTGGTATGTTTGCCATGACAGTGTGGATCTAGTCGCCATCTTAGTGGGCAATCTGGAAGTGCAATTATTTGGGACAGAAGAAGGAGCAGAAAGAGGAGGAGATCAGAGATCGACATGTTAGCTTGTCGTCGCGTTTTCCATCGACCGGGAGGGGGCGGGAGGGTGGGGGTGGGATGGCGCTACATATCTGGTCTGGTTGCCATGGCAACTAGGGAAGGAAGCCGATGGAGGTAGGGGATCGAGAGGTAGGAGACGACGGCGGCAGCTCGCACTGGGGTTCGAAGGCATGTAGGGACGACGGGCGCGTTAGGTTGTGCGGGCATCGGGGTCGTTTGCCCGGACGTGTGGGTGATTGTCCACACACCGGACGTGCGGGCTGTGGCTGGGTGTGCCCGGACGCCGTCGTGCGGGTGGGGTTATCTCCGTGCCACAAAGGGCGTGCGGCACAACCTCCTAGATGCGTATGAACGGAGGGAGTAAGATCTACTTGGACTTTTTTTTTCAGATTCATATGCACGAAAAATGAGATTAAGATCCTTGGTGGCGTCATAACATTCTAACTATACATTTTTGCGAGCTTTTGACTCTCATTTGCCTGTATTAATTAGGATTTTTTTATATATATTTCAAATTTTTGTGAACAAAATATAAAAGTTGATGTAAGTGCATCTAGTGCCACCCCTAGCTGGTTTTGGAGTATTGACGACAAATTTGGTTGAGGGACTAATGTGTTTGTGAGAATTGCAGGATAACACAGGTAGTAGTCCCTCATTGATTCGGTTTACCTACCGGAGATGACCCCTAAAAATGTATGAAGACATTGACGACAATGGTGTATATGAAGATATTCATATTGAAGACTATGACATGAGAAGACATTGATTGAAGACTATGGAGCGCGAAGACTTAGTCATTTCGTTGTTTCCTTTTCTTATTTGTTGAGTCATAGGAACCACCGTACTGTTAAGTGGGGTCTAAGTGAACAAATTCAGGATGACTGAAGTGATGCTCAACCCAAATCCTATGTCTTCGAGCGAAGATAATGAGAGCAAATCTTATCTAGAGCTGGATAAGTCAGCTTTGCTTGCAACCCAAGTAAAGTTGCCGTGTGTGTTTGAAATCTGACCGTTGGAACACGTGTTAGTTCCTTAGTGACCCAGGGTCATTTCGGACATATCATGCCAGGTTGCCTAGTGGCTATAAATAGCCCACCCCCTACACAATAAATTGGTGGCTGCTCAGAGTTAGTGCACGGCTTTTGTCGTTTGAGAGCAACCCACCTCGAAGCCTTTGAGAGAGAGAAATCCTTGCGAGGACAAAGCCCAAACACCCAGAGCCAAAGAGTGTTAGGCATCACTGAAGTCTTTTTGTCTGCGTGACCTGAAGACTTATTACACTTGAGGACTATGAATCCTCCAGCCGGTTAGGCGTCGCGTTCTGAGCATCCAAGAGTCATTGTGGATCGCCGGTGAACGAAGTCTGTGAAGGTTTGGAAGTCTACCTTGAAGACTTACAGAGTAATTGGGAAAGGACTGTGTGTCCTTAGCTCAAGGGGAATAAGGTGAAGACGCGGTCTTCTGAGTTGAATCTCAGCCTCCCTAACCAGACGTACAGTTGTCACAGCAACTGGAACTGGTCCAACAAATCCCGTGTCCTCATCAAGTGACTGGTTCTATCCTCTCCCTCTCTTTACTTAGAGTTTGTCTTTGTGAAGTCATTGCCTGTTTGCTTTACCTATTTGTCTTGACTGTTTGACATCTATTGTTGTTTGGCTTCATACTATCTTCCATCCTGATCCTTACTACCTAGCTGCTATTAGTCTTCGTACTCTCACGTTATTGCACACTTGACTATGGCTTGCTTAGTGTAGTTTATCTTCCGCTGCATTTCAATAGGTTCATTTCTATAGTTTGTCTTCGAAACTTCCATGTTTTGAAGACTTCCATAAAAATCGTCTATTCACCCCCCTCTAGTCGATAACTAGCACTTTCAATTGGTATCAGAGCGAGGTACTCCCTTGTTCTGTGTGATTCGGTTTAACCACCTGGAGTTCTAGCTATGTCGACTGCAGGGATAATCAAAGTCTCCGCTGCTTGCCCCGTCTTCGATGGAACTGAATATCCCTACTGGAAGAATAAGATGCGCATGCATCTTCAAGCCATTGATGTCGACCTCTGGTATGTCGTCAAGAACGACGTTCCCAAGACTGGTGAAGGTGTCACTCCTGCTGATGTCGAGAAGTTCATTCAACTGGATTCTACTGCCAAGAACATCATCTGTGGTCATCTGACCAAATGACAGTATGGCTGTGTGAGTGCTCTAGAAACGTCGAAGCTAGTCTGGGACTGGCTATCCAAGGTCAATGAAGGCGTCTCAACCCAGAGAGATCAAAGGATCAGTGTTCTTTGCAACCTCTTCAACCGCTTCAAGAGAAACGACAATGAAAATGTCCATCTCACGTTTGATCGCCTCACTGACATCACAAATGAGCTTCGTGCTCTCGGTGCTACTGAGATTACCAAGCATGAAATTGTCAAGACATTACTAAGATCACTTGACAACTCCTTTGACACCCTTGCCCTCATGATACAAGAACGTCCTGACTTCAAGACACTCGATCCGTCTGATATACTTGAGAGGCTCAACACACATGAGTTCCAGCTTTCTGAGAAAAGAGATATCTATGGTCCCAACTCTGGCCGAACTCGCGCTTTGAAGGCAAAAGTTGTTTCCTCATCTGAAGAAGAATCTGACTGCAGTTCTGATGATCCTGAAGACATTGGAAAGGAACTTGCTATGCTTGTGAAGAAGTTCCAGAAGTTCACTAAGAAGAAGGGCTTCAGAAAGTCTCCACGACCCAGCTCAAGAAATGATGAAGCTTCCACTCATGACTACAAGAAGAGAACATGTCACAAGTGCAAGAAACCTGGACACTATATCTCTGAGTGTCCACTGTGGGACAACGAGAAGAAGAAGAAGAAGAAGAAGAAGAGCAAGGAATATGATTCTGATGACAATAAGAAGAAGAGATCTTCAAAGTCTTCTTCCAAGTCCTCATCCAAGTCTTCATCTCATAAGAAGAGCTCATCTGGCAAGGCTCGTGCTTTTGTTGGAAAGGAGATGGATTCAGAGGAGGAGTCTGCTTCTGAGGAGGCGGAGGTGGAGTCTGAGGAGGAGTCCGACCCTGGCGTCGCAAGTCTGGCTCTAGCCACAACCTACGTTGCCAAGTCCATGTTCAACACTGAAGACAATGACTTCCACACCAACGCTGAAGCTGATGACAAGGACGACCCTGCTCCCACCTACTTCTTCATGGCACGTGGTGCCAAGGTAAAATCGCGCGATGCTTACTTTCAAACATCTAGTGAAGATGACTCTGATTGTGAATCCAAACCCAGCTACAAAACACTTGCTAAAATTGCAACTGAACAACAAAAGGCTATGGAATATACTCAAAAACTGTTAGACAAAAGCGATGACCTGTTGGACGCGGAAATGACTCGTTCACAGTCCTTAGTTGAAGACATAAAAAATCTTCATACTAAGTACCAAGAACTTGAAAGTCGTCATGAAACGCTCTCAACCACTCATGAAAAGCTCTCCTATGATTATCTTCAAAGGAAGTAAGAGCTTGAGAAATTGAGAGCGGTTCATGAAGATCTTCAAAAGGAGAATGAGTCACTTCGCGCTCAACAGATCAGTCCCGCTCAGGATGGATTTGAACCACCATGTCTAAAATGTCTTGAGCGTGATAACGCTACCTCTGTTGCTGAATGTTCCACTGCTGCTACTGTTGCATTGTCTTCAACTACTAATGTGGTAACTAACCCCTCTGTGGAGGATACCACTACTATTGCTGATGAAAATGCTAGGTTGAAGACATTGCTTGAAATAGGGATGTATAAAAGTCTGAAAGGGCATCAGACACTTTGTGATGTCCTCAAAAAGCAGATTCTGAACCGAAATCCTAGGAAAGAGGGTGTTGGGTTCGAGAGGAAAATGAATGTTGATGGTTCCTACTGGAAGCCTGAGCAGTATCCCAAAACCACATGGGCTGCTGCAAAGGGACCTTCAGTGGATCCATCTACCTTATCTGGCTTTACCTGTGCTAACCCTATTATCATTGATGAATCCTTCGATGCAAACTATAAACTGTTCAAGAATCAGAATGGTGAAGTGTTTGCCAGATATGTTGGTACTAACTGCAGGAATGGGCCACCTATGAAGAAGATCTGGGTTCCCAAAAGCTGTCTTGAGAATCTTCCAGTGAATGTCATCATGACACCACCTGGGAAGAAGACAAACCCCAGACCTAAGGCTTCATATGGTCCAAAGGCTTCATACAGACAGAGGACTCACCTGAGTCACCCTAACGCCAATGTTTTGCAGGGAAATCCTACTCAGACTTATGAATATGAGCGTGTGTCTTCAAACCGCTATGTTCGTAGAACTAAGAATTTTTCTGCTTATTCATATGAGTATCATTCATCTCCTGCAAGGCTATTTTCTAGGGCTCCAAAGCCCAAATTCTCAGATGCTGCACTTAGACTCATAGCTTCTAAGCCACCCCTGAAGATGTGGGTGGTTAAGAAGAATTAACTTTCTCTTGCAGGGAAAGGTCTCCAGCCGAAAACCAAAGGCGTATGATGCTATTGCTGGGGACCTAAAACATCTTGTAGGGCGCAAGATCAAATGCCCAAATGGTCTTACTATGTATTTTGTTTCTGAATCGTTTGCCATTCATCCTATCAGTCCTAATCTTGATCTGAGCTTCAATAATCCTCTTGCCCGTCAAATGTTTATGCTTCACAATGCTCTTGGTGAAGCCTACCCCCCTAACTGTACTGTAGGGTATGAAACCTCGTGCTTCAGAATGGATTATGGACAGCGGATGCACTAATCATATGACTGGTGATCGAAGTCTTCTCATGGACTCAACTTTACGTCCATCTGATAAGAGTCACATCACATTTGCTGACACTGGTAAAAGCAAGGTATTGGGTCTAGGTAGAGTTGCAATCTCAAGGGATCAGCACATGGATAAAGTGATGCTTGTTGAATCCCTTGGTTTCAACTTAATGTCTGTCTCAATACTTTGTGACTTGAACATGATTGTGATATTTGGAAAGTATCATTGCCTTGTACTTATGGAATCTGACAAATCTCTAGTCTTTGAAGGGTACTGAAAAGATGATCTGTACATGGTAGATTTCTCAGCAGGTCCACAGCTTGCCGTATGTCTTCTTGCAAAAGCTTCAGAGTGCTGGCTATGGCATCGGAGGTTGGGGCATGCTGGCATGAGGAACTTACACACTCTCGCCAAGAAGAATCATGTCATAGGCATCGATGGCGTCAAGTTCAAAAAGGATCATTTGTGCGGTGCCTGCGAAGCTGGAAAGATGACAAGGGCCAAGCATCCCTCGAAGACAATCATGACGACATCTCAACCCTTCGAGCTGCTACACATGGACTTATTTGGCCATACTCACTACTCTACCCTCACAACAACTGCCTGTCTCTATGGCTTCGTCATTTTTGATTATTACTCAAGATATACATGGGTGCACATAATTCTCTACAAGACTGAAGTGCAAGATGTCTTCAGACGCTTCGCCAACCATGCCATGAACAATTATGGCGTCAAGATCAAGCATATCAGAAGTGACAACGGCACTGAGTTCAAGAACACCGAACTTGATCTTTATCTGGATACAATGGGAATCACTCATGAGTTCTCTGCTCCATACACACCTCAGCAAAATGGCATCATAGAACGCAAGAACAGAACCCTCATTGAGATGGCTCGAACAATGCTCGACGAATACAAGACACCAAGAAAGTTCTGGCCTGAAGCTATTGATACAGCATGTCATGTCATCAACCATGTTTACATCCATAAGCTTCTGAATAAAACATCCTATGAGCTCCTCACTGGCAAGAAGCCAAATGTCAGTTACTTCAGAGTATTTGGAGCTAGGTGCTGGATCAAGGATCCCCATCACAAGTCAAAATTTGCACCTAAAGCTCACGAAGTCTTCATGCTCGGTTACGGAAAGGACTCGCACTCTTACAGAGTCTTCAACCTCTATCTCTACAAAATCGTCGAAACTGTGGACGTGCGGTTTGATGAAACCAATGGTTCACAAAGAGAGCTCCTGCCAAGTACACTAGACGAAGCTTCACCCAGTGAATCTATCAAGCTAATGGGAACTGGTGAAATCATGCCTTCTGAAGCATAGCCTGAAGAGGAACTTATCATTTCTGCACCTAACCAACCTGAAGACAATGCTCAGCCTGAAGACAATCCTTCCAATATTGATAATGATCAGCAAGAGCAAAATCTTCGTCCAGCTCATCCTCGTGTTGCAAATGAAGTACAGATTGAGAAGATAATTGATAGTATCAATGCACTTGGTCCACTTACTCGCTCAAGAGCAACACAGTTAGCAAATTTCTGTGGGCACTTTTCTTTTGTGTCAATATTAGAACCCAAGAAAGTTGTTGAAGCCTTTATGGAACCTGAATGGATTCAAGCTATGCAAGAAGAGCTTCAACAGTTCAAGCTGAACAATGTTTGGGAACTTGTCAAGCGTCCTGACCCTCAAAAGCATAACATAATTGGCACAATATGGATATATCGAAACAAGCAAGATGAGCATGGTCAAGTCGTCAAAAACAAAGCACGTCTCGTCGCACAAGGATATACTCAAGTTGAAGGGATTGACTTCGATGAAACATTTGCTCCTGTGGCTAGGCTTGAAGCTATTCGGATACTGCTAGCCTATGCAAATCATCACAACATCTTGCTATATCAAATGGATGTGAAAAGTGCATTTCTCAACGGCAAGATTGAAGAAGAAGTATACGCGCACAACCACCTGGCTTCGAAGATCCAAAACATCCTGATATGGTGTACAAGCTAAACAAAGCACTATATGGCCTCAAACAAGCTCCTCGCGCATGGTATGATACGATCAAGGACTTCCTGAAGAGCAAAGGCTTTAAACCTGGATCCCTCGATCCCACACTCTTCATGAATACATATGATGGTGAACTGTTTGTGTGCCAAATCTATGTGGACGACATTATCTTCGGCTGTACCAACCAGAAGTATAGTGATGAGTTTGGGTACATGATGCAAGAGCAATATCAGATGTCCATGATGGGAGAGCTGAAGTTCTTCCTTGGTCTTCAAATTCGTCAGCAAAGAAACGACATCTTCATATCTCAAGAAAATACCTCAAAGATTGCCTGAAGAAGTTTGGAATGCAAGATTGCAAAGGTTACACGACGCCAATGCGAGCCAAACACCATCTGGGTCCCGACGACAATGGTAAAGAGTTCGATCAAAAGGTATACCGCTCCATAATTGGTTCTTTACTTTACCTATGTGCATCTAGGCCAGATATTATGCTTAGTGTTTGCATGTGTGCTTGATTCCAAGTGGCACCAAAGGAATCGCATCACTTAGCTGTGAAGCGAATTCTTCGATATTTGGCTTACACCCCAACACTAGGATTATGGTATCCAAAGGGCTCAGAGTTTGATCTGGTTGGATTCTCAGATGCTGATTATGCTGGTGAAAAGGTGGATCACAAGTCTACATCAGGCACATGTCACTTTCTGGGACGATCACTTGTCTGTTGGTCTTCAAAGAAGCAGAACTGTGTATCACTCTCAACTGCTGAATCTGAATACATTGCTGCTGGATCTTGCTGCACTCAGCTTCTATGGATGAAGCAAACTCTCAAGGACTATGGCATCAATCTGAAACAAGTACCTCTCTTTTGCGACAACGAAAGCGCCATCAAGATTGCCAACAACCCAGTTCAGCACTCGAAGACAAAGCACATTGAAATTCGTCATCACTTTCTCAGAGATCATGTCATGAAGAAAGATATTGATATCATTCACGTCAACACTGAAGAGCAACTTGCAGATATCTTCACAAAGTCCTTGGATGAGAAAAGGTTTTGCAAGTTATGGTGTGAGCTAAATATCTTGGAATCCTCAAATGTCATGCGATCAAGCACACATCCTAACACTTATGCATATTGATGACTTAGATGTGCAACACACGAAGTAAAGTATATCTTCAATCAATGAAGACTTACATTCTAAGTGTGAATACATTAATGTGGAATTTGACTTCGGAGCGCCACGATAATTGTGCGCCGTGTCTGGGTCTAATACTTCCTATACGGTGGGTAACACCACCACCAATTTTTTCTGTTTGAAGTGTTTCCCTCATGGCGTTACGTTTGATATGTCTTCGCATTTGGTTTGTCTTCAATTTCAACTTGTCTTCATGATTATCTTCACCATGTTGGTTTGATTGCTTTTTGATATATATACTAGTGTTCTGTCCTCTACAACATTCACTTATAGCTATGTCTTCCTAGTTGAATCTTTTGAACTAAGTGAATGTGATCGGACCCTAATATCTCTATGCTTCCTATCTCAAACTCTATCTGTCCAAATCATATGCATTCTATTGAAACTATCGAATGTCTTCTTTGAGTCCTTGTCAACAGAAGATACAGAGACAAACATTAAGTCTGTTTTAAATGCTATATTCTTATTGCCTGAAATCCGGAGAAGCCGGAACGACCATCCGACAAACCTGGCGGGCGTGGGAACGTGGGACAACTCTGAGTATGTTGCATGCTTGCCACATGCCCCTCAGATGTGAACCGCCAGGGGCACCTGCGTAATTGCGATGTGCCGCACAGTTCCTTATAAATACATGTCTCCTGCGGTCAAGAAAAACTTCTTCCACCTCTCCACCTTGTCAAAACCCTAGCGCCATCGCTAGCTCTCGACGACGCCGGAGATGAAGCGCTTAGCTGCCGCGACTTCTCCGACGCCGTCCTCACGCCGGCCACGGACATCGTTTTCTCCGTCGCCGCCGTAGGTGTCCTCCGTCGCCAAGTTAGGGCACGGTGGATTGAACTGCTCGGTCTCCTACTCTTCCCATCTAGCAGTTCTTCGCGTGGTAAATACAACTCTATTTTTACCGTCTTTTTTATCCTCAAAGATTCATCCTGTTTGCCAAAATAGGTTTCTGCCTATACAATGTTAGATCTATCCTGTCTGCATCTCATACTGCCTAGTATATTCACTTAAGCTTCATATCTAGTTAGATTCCTCACTTGTACTTATTCGCGGATTCGTACAAATCTGGAACCAACTCTCAACATATAAGTGAATGTCTTTGCATCATGAGGTCAATGTCTTCAAACGTATTTATCTTCAAAATCCTCTGAGGATGCATATGACCTCTTCCCCTTCCCTCGCATCTCTAATGCTGTCACAGGTACATGTCCGTGGGAGAATCCCTTGGTTCTCATAGTCTGCATTCATTTGCAGAATTCTTACAGCATCACATTAACTCTCCCGAAGCCAGTTCCTGTTTGTCCAGCAAGCGAAAGCCTTTGAGGCCTTTGAACATGTTGAAGCCATTCGGTTTGAAGTTCATGGCTGCAGAGAAATCAGTAAGGAAGGGTGGCAGACAACATCGTGGGGGAACGTCAAGAGATCTGCCTGATGACCTCTTAGAGCTTTAGAAGACAGATCCAGAAGAGGATTATAATCAGCGCAAGACCCGAATCCAGTGGATTCGAAGATATTGGGCAGAACAGTGGTATAAGTACAGGTTCGTGACCCAGGAATATGCAGAGAAAAATGCCATCAAGCGACCATGGGGAGATATTTGTACATAAATCTTCCACCCAGGTCAAGAGCTGAAGCCATTGAGCAAGGCTTCTATCCTTGCATGGTCCGTGGGCCACAACCAGCTGATGCTGACCCATCATCTTTACTCTGGTGTCGCGAAGACAATCTATTCAAACGCAATTATTAGTTTGCAAAAGCCTTAGCAAAGAAGAACAAAGATTCTTTGGGGTTAGACTTCAATCCTGGTCCTCCTGCTCCCCGTGCTGACGGCACACGCGATGCAGAACCCAATATCATCGAACCCTTCTACAACCTTGATGGCCTCATCACCCACATCTCTGTTCAAGGTGCCAAAGTGGATCACTCTGATGATGATGCTGACACGGATGAAGCCCCTTCTCCTACTCCAAAACCACAGAAGCAGAAGAAGACTAAAGCTTCAAGGTCAACTGCTCCTCCTAAAGTTTCACGTGCGAAGCCACTGGCCACTGCACCTCCTGAAGACAGTGTGCAGTCTGAAGATCTATCACGTATCTCCAAGAAGACAGAGAAGAAAAAGAAAATCATCGAGAATACTGATCAGACCTTGACCCCTGTCGCCATTCTGTGAGAAGAGCACATTGATCTGTCCAGCGATGAAGATCTTGCAGATGACGCTCTTGAGCAACTGATCAAGAGCATGGAAGAAGTAGAGATCTTCAATGATTTGCCTCTCTTTGATGTGGCAATCATCCATAACTCCATTGATGAGTGGTTTGACACCCCAAATCTCAACTTTGAAGATCTGCAACTTCCCATTGGTCTCAACGTCTCCTTCAATGGCGCCATTGCTTCTGAGCTAGCTCTTGCTCAGCGCATCGTTGAAGTGAAGCACAAGATCGACTATAAGAAAGCTCAGTTCAAGAAGCATGTGGCAAAGCTCAGCGTGCAAGATGTCAAAAACTTCAAGATCATACTGCACGAGCTCAAAGAAGCCTTTCTCAAGAAGCGTGAAGAAGCTAAAGGTTCTCGTGAGCGCATGAAGAGCCTGGCTGACAAGTGTGTGCAAGCCTACAATGAGGATGAGAAGCGCAAGGCTCTTGGTCGTCCTAGCATCGACCCAAGAATGGCTGCAAAGAAGAAGAAGCCATCGACTGACCAATCTGCACCTTCAAGGCAGGAAGAGCCACGCATAGTCTTCCCAAGCAACATGACTGGCTCGAAGCCAAAGGTCAAGTCAACCGCTTCAGAACTGAAGAAGACAAGGGCTGCCGAGGCTGAAGCCAGAAAGAGGAAAAATCCTGATGCTTCTGATGCAGCTCCCTCCAAGAAGAAGCGCAGAACCAAGAAGGATCGGGCTGCTCCCACAGAGCCCTTAGTTGTTGAACCTATCTCAATGGTTCGCCCTGCATCTGAACACCAAGAGCACCAACTGATTGTTCATGAGCCTGCTTCCACAGAGGCTCATGAAGCTGAAGACATTCCAGCAGTAGACCCCACCGCTACTGAAGACATTGGTCACCATGACAATGTTGAAGATGATGTAGTTCTTCCTCAGATCGAACACGACTTGGTATCATCGCATGTTCTCACGAATAGCGAACTCATCAGCATTGGTCGTCCTCTGACGCCAATTGCTCAGGATGCTTCGTGGGCTGATCACCCACAACAACAAGACACTCCAAGTACCCCCCCCAACAACAACAAGTCACACCACCTGTGCAAGAAGAAGATGATGACTTTGAGACTCAGCCAACTCCATCTCCAAAGGCGTCGCCAGCGTTCCGCAGGCTTCGCAAAGGACCAAGGCCTCAAGTCCCTCTTCCGAGCGTTCCAGAAGGAGAAGTGCCTCACCAATCTGTTGCACGTCAAGTGTTCCCAGAAGCCACTCCGACTGTGAATGTCTCCGAGTCTGAAGCCAAAGGTGCTGAAGACAATCCGGCTGCATCAGCCGATGACAAACTAGAAGAAGAACGTGTCCCTACTCCCCCCATTACTGAAGAAGTTGTTCCTGAAATGAATGTGTCTGTGCCCGACCCTCCAGCTCATCAAGTGGAGGTTGAGAATCTTGAGGCTGCCACCACCAACACAAATGAAGCCAATGACGTAGTCATGGCTGAATCAAATGTGGAGCCTGCACCAACCAATGTGCCAGAAGTTAATGAAGCCAATGATGCATCTGCACCTGAAGCCTCTGTTGTGCAGCCTGACGCCTCTGTTGATGCCACTGCTCCCGTTCCGCCACCAAGGCCACACACTATCGAGCAAACATTCAACTACGGCCAACTTATCACTGTCAAATGGCCTTTTCTGACTCCTCCGCCTGCTGCTGGTCCTCAGTTTGATTACCATGTTGAGCACATGCCTCAGGTTCAGAAGCCAATGCCAAGGTTGCCCAGGTTTCCAGGTACTGCATCAGCACCAGGATCTTTTAATATCAATGGCTTCAAGGCACACAACACCTTCTTTGATAGCGCCAAGAACCCCTACTCTAAGGCAAGAATATCTTCTGATCGGTTTTGGAGTTATCAGCAGCGAAGTTATTACTAATGCATTCTATACAATAAAGGTCGCATTTTCCCACATATGCGTCTTGATACTGAAGCCATAACTGGTCTGCCCTATTTGGAAGAAGCTCTGGACTGCTTCAGAGAGTCTGGCTTGCTGCAGTTTGTCACAGACAAGGAGCACTGGAATGAAGAATTACTGCTCCAATTCTATGCCACTCTGCATATTCGTGGCTACAACAGGGATCCGAAGACTTGGGTCCTTGAGTGGATGACAGGCAATGTTCATCATGAAGTCAAAGCCTTTGATGTCATTGAGCTTACTGGCCTGCCCACTCCAGGTGATCTTTATGAACCTGGTTGTCAGCTTCACAATGATGCTATGGAGAGCATCTTCCATAAGCCTGGGCCCAATACGAGTCAGATGCTCAGCATGATGAAGCCTTTGCCTCCAGATGCTGAATACCCTAAGGAGTTCTTTGTTGAAGACCTTGAGTATCTACCCCGCACAATCTATCACATTATCAGGCGAACTCTCTGGCCCATCAAAGGACATTCTCCACATGCCAAGCTAGAAGGCGCAATGAAGACTTTGGTCTTTCATATTCTTCATGGCCAAAGCTTCAATGCCCAAGACTTCTTTATCCGCCAACTTGCTGCATCAGGGTCTGACATATTTGGTCTGAAGTTCTATGCTTCCTGGATCATGCGTCTGATCAAGCTCCACTCTGCCTTCAACTATCAACCCTCTGCACGCAATCATATCATCTTTTTGCCAGAAGTTGATCTGTCTGTTGAAGCCATATATCCAGAGCCTGCCAAGGAGCCTCTTAGTCTTCAGAATGCTGATCATCAAAGCTTCACACAAAACATTGAAGGGGTTCAAGCTGTTGCACGTGTCTATCCATTGGCTGGAATTACTCGCTTGCCTCACCGTGCGCATACTGAA
The DNA here is from genome assembly GCA_032464435.1 of Aegilops umbellulata. Lineage (NCBI taxonomy): Eukaryota > Viridiplantae > Streptophyta > Magnoliopsida > Poales > Poaceae > Aegilops > Aegilops umbellulata. Next base: position 621,447,769 of record CP136057.1, read on the forward strand.
GCTACTGAAAGCACCATTGCCCAAAGGCCTAAGAAGCGATCTCGTGTTCTCAATGACCGAGGGCTTCTGGTTGCCCTTCATCAGAAACAAGATAAGCATCATGACTGGCTGAAGCGCCAAATGCAAAGCCTCTTGGTGGACGTCAACAGGATTCGCAACCTTGCCACCAAAAATGCCTTTGTCGCCCATGAAACTTGTCGACGATCATGGAAGAGTTTGACCCTGCTCAGTGCTGAAGCAGATCTTCAAGACGATGGCTTCACTGAAAAATTCAAGTCTGACTCCACTCCTCCACGAAATGCTGTCCTACGTCGAACTCCATCCCTTGAAGATTCTGACTATTCTTCTTCTGCGGCAACTGTGAATGCCAAAGTGATCGATGATGAAGATGATGCTACTTCACCGCCCCCTACTTCTGCACGCATCGACACTGCACCAAGTTCGTTTGCACCGCCAAACAACACTGATGACCCTGCTGCTTCACCTACTCCTCATGGGAACGAGTAGATACTCTATGTCTTCAAACCTTTTTGGTCATTACTGACAAAAGGGGGAGAAGCATATGAGTTCGATAGTCTTCAAGCGGCTCCATATGGACGGTTGGTTTATATTTTGCCTAGTGTTTACAACTCTCGTTTTTGATACATTTGGTTCTTTGAGTTGTAACACTTAAACTCGATGGTCGTCTGCTACTTATTTGCTATTTTGTGATGCGATGATAAATTCCGCATGTGCGATGCTAACTTCCGCACTTAGGTCATTCTATAGACGTCCATTTTTCATTATGCATGTCATTATCTTCATTATATCTTATCATGCATGATGAATTGTCGTCATAAGTTGAAAAGGATCTCCACAAGTACAAACCTGCCATGTGCATTTGCATTCCAAAAGCAAACTTCTTATACGCACATCTTCAGGGGGAGCCTTTACCACTTATGAAGACAATTCCTAAATTCTTTACATTTCACATACTATATCCCCATTGAAAACTTCAACCAGTTTGTCATCAATCACCAAAAGGGGGAGATTGTAAGTGCATCTAGTGCCACCCCTAGTTGGTTTTGGAGTATTGACGACAAATTTGGTTGAGGGACTAATGTGTTTGTGAGAATTGCAGGATAACACAGGTAGTAGTCCCTCATTGATTCGGTTTACCTACCGGAGATGACCCCTAAAAATGTATGAAGACATTGACGACAATGGTGTATATGAAGATATTCATATTGAAGACTATGACATGAGAAGACATTGATTGAAGACTATGGAGCGCGAAGACTTAGTCGTTTAGTTGTTTCCTTTTCTTCTTTGTTGAGTCATAGGAACCACCGTACTGTTAAGTGGGGTCCAAGTGAACAAAGTCAGGATGACTGAAGTGATGCTCAACCCAAATCCTATGTCTTCCAGCGAAGACAATGAGAGCAAATCTTATCCAGAGCTGGATAAGTCAGCTTTGCTTGCAGCCCAAGTAAAGTTGCCATGTGTGTTTGAAATCTCACCGTTGGAACACGTGTCAGTTCCTTAGTGACCCAGGGTCACTTCGGACATATCAGGTCGGGTTGCCTAGTGGCTATAAATAGCCCACCCCCTACATCATAAATTGGTGGCTGCTCAGAGTTAGTGCACGGCTTTTGTCGTTTGAGAGCAACCCACCTCGAAGCCTTTAAGAGAGAGAAATCCTTGCGAGGACAAAGCCCAAACACCTAGAGCCAAAGAGTGTTAGGCATCACTGAAGTCTTTCTGCCTGCGTGACCTGAAGACTTATTACACTTGAGGACTATGAATCCTCCAGCCGGTTAGGCGTCGCGTTCTGAGCATCCAAGAGTCATTGTGGATCGCCGGTGAATGAAGTCTGTAAAGGTTTGGAAGTCTATCTTGAAGACTTACAGAGTAATTGGGCGAGGACTGTGTGTCCTTAGCTCAAGGGGAATAAGGTGAAGACGTGGTCTTCTGAGTTGAATCTCAGCCTCCCTAACTAGACGTACAGTTGTCACAGCAACTGGAACTGGTCCAACAAATCCCGTGTCCTCATCAAGTGACTGGTTCTATCCTCTCCCTCTCTTTACTTAGAGTTTGTCTTTGTGAAGTCATTGCCTGTTTGCTTTACCTATTTGTTTTCACTGTTTGACATCTATTGTTGTTTGGCTTCATACTATCTTCCATCCTGATCCTTACTACCTAGCTGCTATTAGTCTTCGTACTCTCACGTTATTGCACACTTGACTATGGCTTGCTTAGTGTAGTTTATCTTCCGCTACATTTCAATAGGTTCATTTCTATAGTTTGTCTTCGAAACTTCCATGTTTTGAAGACTTTCATAAGAATCGCCTATTCACCCCCTCCCCTAGTCGATAACTAGCACTTTCAGTTGACATAACTTCTATATTTACCGATCCCTATTTTGTGCATGCATTACTATATTTTTGTGTTTTTAATCCGCAAACCGGAGTATGTCTTACCACTGAATCTGGACAACCATGAAAATCACTCCCTTTATTGGTTGTAGTTGACATGTCTCGGACAGCTTTGACTAGTTATTCAACTGTTGACTACTACTTTTTAATATTGGAGGGTGTGCTCTGATGAGGTTATGTCGCATCAGCACCAATACATGAGCGACGAGATAGCATCTTCACCCCTTAGGACCTTCCATGAGAGGCCATCGCAGCCTCACCTCGGCCTCGCAAAACCAGACCACATACACCACGTTTAGTAGGTTGCATTAGGTTCGGCCAGGCTCGCACTGTGTAAAAGAAAACAACTTGGTTGCTTTGTCTAGATCTATTTTTTTTGGCTCGCACGATGTTAAAGCATCGCTCGGTCAGACCCGTCAAAAACGTTGAATCGACTATTTCTAGCCAGTCAGACTCGAGCAATGCAGGAGAGCACACATGAGTGGCTCACATGATGCAACATGGTGCAGGACTGGGGCATGGGGTCGGTGGGATTTGCGCATGTTCCTGTTTTGCTTAACTCCATAATCTCTTTCGCATAATTCTTTCTATTTCACACAACAACGAACTTGGGATAAGCTCTACATGAAAAGATGCAAATTAATGTTATGGTTTCATTCACGTGATCAGTTCATAGTGTTCAATTTCATGTTCATGTTTGGAGTTATTTTGGACAAAAATTTTCAAATCATCACACACAATGGATCGTTTGAATTTTCTTTGATCAATAGCTTCATCTTCATGTTTCACACGACATTTGTGTTGTCCATTTTCTGTTTCATGATCGTAGACGTGTAGATCTTTATCTCCCTGGTGCTCTAATGGAATGCGATTTGTTTTACTCACACCTCTTTAACCTCCTTCACCTAGTCCCCTCCAATCTACGGTGTCCCTAGTGCTTCATTATAGTTCACTTCATTTCAAATTTACTCTATTGGCGATGTGTCCAGTGAAATCTTGATTTGGGTGAAAATCTGAAAACTTGCCTCATGCACTACTGAATATACAACGAACAGCGTCTGGTCACCAAAATGGGGTAAGCCCATTGTCCATCAACCATGATAACAAGGGAAACAATGTTCAAAAGGATTAAACGGGTTCTGGTCTGTTACCCAGCACTAACACTAGATCCCACCCTAGATACACTATAGCCCTAGATCTAGGTTGATCGAGTCGTCGTCCCCTCGCAGGCGCTTGTTAGGCTTCTGGCTCCCCTCATCAGCCTTCTCCTCCTTGCATTGACTAGCGGCTCCAGCAGGGGCTGGGACGCTAGCATCCTCCATGATCGACCTCACCGAGAAGCTCCCGTCCATGTGCTTGTCGAAAACCTCGAAGGTGTGCGTCGAGCCAATAAGATCCTCGATTTCCTCTGGCAGGGTGTACCACTCATCATCGTCCTCGATCTTATTCACAAGCTCCTCCGCGGAGACACCGACCAGCTCCTCCGCCACCTCACAGAAGATCATCAGGTTCATTGCGCCGGTAGCATCCTGCACCTTCGTCTTCAGCTTGTACCTAGCATGCCCACAAGGCCAGAACATAAGTGTGGTAATCAGTGACTCATGAATGAGCAACAAGTATGCACTGAGAACCGATGTGGCAATGGCACCATAGCGTTGCAGGTCCCTACCACTGAACTGGCATCATCGGGCCACATCGGGCACACCTGTATTTCCTTGGAGCCCTGGACATCGACTTTTGGCAGGTGTCGCATCCAAGATAGCACCAACCATTGGTGCAATCTACATCTATCAGGGAGACTCTGCACAAAAACATGGTATCCTGCAAGTGAACACAGGTAGTTGTGAGTAAAACGGATAGGCTTTGCACACATAAACGAGAAGAGCAGCAAACTTGATTTACCTCATCGTACTCTTCTCGATCGAGGCTCTTTAGCTGTTCGATTGTTCGCCAACTCTCAGCCAACTTCTGAGCTGGAGTTTTTTCTGGAACAGGGTTTGCCTGCTGAATGAGCAAACTGCATGCACATGAACCAGTTAGCCATGTACTACTAGCACAGCTCAGATCAATCATCAACGAAGGTACAAACTTTATGAAGTCCACTCACTTCGCACGGAATTCTTGCACCTCTGGTATTTCCAAATTCAGATAGTACATTGAAGATGTTGTAGAGCGAACTACAACAACCAAAGATCACAAACAAATGGCACCAAAAGACTACATCACACACTATTGCGTCGAATGATAAGGCAGACTCAAGTTTTACAAGAAAGAAAGGACTGTATTTCAACAGTATCGCATGGTAGCATGGTAGAAACCGACAAATGAACCGGTGGATCAAGGATTAACCTGATGACGAGGAAGTAACAGACATCCCTGCAAAGACAGCAACAACTGAGGCGTCTTGGCCTTTCTCGAGCATATCCTCAGCAAAACCAGAAGCAACATCTCCAAACAGTGTCACACTCAGTGCCCTTCCTCTGTAAATGGTAACTTCAGCAGTGAGGAGCTATCAAGGGACGTCAATCATTAGAAAGAAGGATGTGTATTCCATTACCTCAAATCCCGAATTCTTGCATTGCAAATTTCTATAACGCGTGATTTTTTTGAGACTTCCTCTAGCTCCCCGACATATACTACGTGACCCAGAACATCTGCACAGTTTATATCAACACATGTAAGAAAAGGAACGAGATTACGAGATATACATGTGGCAGGTCTGACTCTGATCAAATATTCAGTTCCAATAGTACCTACCTGTCAATAAGCTGTTGTCGTCGCACCTATAATGGAGATCCTTAAATTTCACAAACTCAAAGCTGTGGAGGGGTATTGAATCAATATCTTCTTCTATCTCAGTGACCACTGTCTGCCTCCGAAAGTACATAGTCCACTCATTGCTACAGGACATATAGTAGTCTCTCTGCGAATCAACATGAAAATCTGACAAGGCATAGACCTTCCCTTCATCTAGCAGATCTTCAAACCACTCTATATCGCCGGGTTCTACACGCGCCTGCATAGTTTTACCCTACAAGTGGAAAAGAACTAGAAGAATCAGTGCATTGAAGACTCAAAGAATGGTAATTTAAGGTTAGTGGCCAGCAAGCAATGTGATTCATCCGTTTGGCGTTCAACTTAAGGTAGGGAATGCATCACCTGATCGTCGATCAGAAGGCAGTCAAGGCCGAACAAAGTGTCATCTTTTGGATTGAAGGACTCCCACAGCCGCGAGATGCGCACACGCACTTTACATTTGTCCATTCCATATTCTAACTGAGACAGTGGGGTGAACTCATCCCCAGCTGAACCCATTTTGGCCTGGATGGCTTGAAGCTGCAAGTTAGCACAGAGAAAAAAGGAAATAGTGATCAATCTTTTGTATTAGATATATTTTTTAATCCGTAAAATAGAGAATCTTAAGCGACCAATAGTAAATTTTCACCAGTAGTATGAATGCCTGAAATTAACTAATGGACTATTTTGCTTTCTCGCCATAATTTTTTTTGCTTACTAAACATGAATATTATCTGGTTTAAACTTCTGAGTTGTGTGTTTGTGAAGAAAAGGTGTCAGTTGTGTTGCCGGTAAAGCTGTTTTGGGATGAAATCTCTTCTATTTTTCGTGTATATAGTAACAGCGATTTAGAGTAATAGAAATGCTTCCAACGCTGCTGTACGTATATGTGAAATTAGAACAACACGATTTTCAGTCAACAGGTGTGGCGTCAGCAACTAGAATATGACACCCAAAGATAAGATTTTTAACATAGCAAACCCTAGCGGAACAAGGGGGGGAAATCGCCATATGAGAAGTACAATGTGGCTTCTGTCCCTCTACAGGATGCAAATAATTAGGAGTGGTAAATGGATCTGACTACAAGTTGTGATGGAAAACAAAAACAAATCCGAATAAATGCTGAGATCATAACTCAGCATTCCCCGCGCACTGAGGCCAAACAGAGCAGTAGAACCTCGAAGCTATTCAAGGATGATGCGGAAAGCGCTACTGGAGGAACCGGGGTCGTTGGCGGGGAATCGTTCGTGTGGACATCCGGGAGAAAATCGATCGAACCCCGAGAACAAAGGATTCGAGACGGAAACTAGCAATGCGAGGGCCAAAGAAATGGAGGCTGCTCTGCTCTGCTCTTTTCCCCCTTGGAGTCGGAGGATGGAGAAGGAAGGCCTGGGTTTTACCTCCGGAACCGAAGTCGTAGTAGATGTAACTGGATTTCTCCGCCGCGTCGCCGAGACGAACGAAGCTTGCTGGAGATTCTTTTTTTTTTTTTGAGACAATGGAGATTCTTTTTTTGAAAGGGCTTGAAGGAGAGTGGAGAAGGAAATGGACCAAGGACAAAGGAGAAAGGAGGAGAAGAGATGGGGGGTCTCGGGTAGTCTTAGGCCATCTCAGGCCCGGCCCTGTCGGCCCACCCAGGCCCGGCCCTAAAATCCAGGGCCTAGGCCCGATGGGTTTGCCTGTGGGCCGGGCTTGGGCCTGAGTTTTGAGCCCACTAGCAGGGCCTGGACGGGCTTGGGCTTGGCATATTGGCATTTTAAGGAAGAGGCCCGGCCCACGGCCCTAAGCCCTAAGGGCTTTTCAGGGCTTTTTACCAGATGGGTCGGGCTTGGGCTTGAAAAGTAGGCCCGATGGTAGGGCCTGGGAAGGCCTGGGCCTCAGTTTTCTACCGTGGGCTTTTTCAGGACCGGCCCAAGCCCGGCCCATGGCCAGATATAGTCTCGGGGTTGGACCGAGCCTGGGCCGGTGCCCTGTCAAGCACGAGAGGAAACTATAAAAAAATGACCCTACTCTTAAAAGCCTACGAGTTCCGGCCAGGCCCATTGATGGGATATGACATGCTCAGTCCGGTATAATTTCAATAATATATTGTATGTTTTCATAAAAAACCTCTAAAATCACTAATTGGGGAGTACTAGTTGCAAAGATCACTCCCGACTGCGACAATTATCGCAATCTGATAGTTTTTTCCTTTTTCTCGTAAATCCGTTTATTCAAAATATTTTATCTCTTAAATCGTGCGTCCAAATCTTGAACCGTTTTCACCGTTGGACTCCTCGCGTCGAGATCTTCAAAACTAGATCCCATGTTGATATATTTTGATGATCTTTTTTTCACGAAAAAATGGACGAAAGAACCGAACCGGAAGCACGGATTTTTTTCCCATTTCGAAACAGGCACGCCCGTGCCTCTCAGGAAATCACAAGCGTGCCTCCCGCGAAAGCAAAACCATACCTCTCGTGGAAGGAAAAGAAAGAGAAAGCGCGTTTTTTTTGTTTCCGAGAGTTCGTGCCTCTCGCGGAAGGAAAAAAAACGGAAAACACATTTTTTTCGTTTCCGAGAGGCACAACCATGAGTCTCACGAAAGCATAACTGTGTCTCTCGCGGAAACAAAACCGTGCCTCTCGTGGAAGGAAAAAAATAGAAAATGCGTTGTTTTTTTCGTTTCCGAGAGGCACGGCAGTGACTCTCGCGAAAGCAAGACCGTGACTCTCGCGAATGAAAAAAAAGCATTTTTTCGTGCAAAATTTTTTTTCGAGATTTTTTTTTCCAAAAGTTAAGGAAGACCGGTGGTAAACCGAAATGTTGAAAAAAACCCCAAAAATGTTTATAAAGTCGAAAATGCGTGTGGAGAATAAAAAAACAAAATTCGAAGGGAGCGCGACACATGAAGGGCGGCTGAGAGCGCGCCAAGTGGTTCTGATCGTTGTGAGGCTCCCGATGAAGCGCTCGTCAACTAGTTGCTCTCGAAACCTCCAAGGAGTTATTAGGTAGACTGCAGCAATTGGGACAGGCTGCATGAGTCAAACGAGCTAGGTTAATTGGGGCCTAGTTGAGAAAAAAATGTATCCATGTAGTTTGGTCTCCTCCATGGTGGTTGATGGGTTAGTAGCATGCATTGTTTGTTTTGTCTGCTTCTCACATGTGTTGTGAGAGGAGGATGCATTCTCACGAAAAAATAGAGAATCTTTCTCCCCCGTGATCCGTGCAAGTCTGCATGAATGGAAACGGACGAATCGGCCATTCCTTCTCAATCAAGGCCGATGGTGCTTTAAACAACATGTGATGCAGGAATTAGATGCAATCCGAGCAAGCAAACACCATGCGAAGCAAAAGATTTCTTCTATATGTAGTCTACCTACAACCATCAGGGCTACCAAACACGCCCCAGCAGCTTTATAGTATGTCGCTTTTGACCGCCCGGCCACTCTCTGAAGGAAATATGCCCTAGAGGCAATAATAAACTTGTTATTTTATATTTCCTTATATCATGATAAATGTTTATTATTCATGCTAGAATTGTATTAATCGGAAACTTGATACATGTTTGGATACATAGACAAAACACCGTGTCCCTAGTAAGCCTCTACTAGACTAGCTCGTTAATCAAAGATGGTTAAGTTTTTCTAACCATAGACATGAGTTGTCATTTGATGAAGGGGATCACATCATTAGGAGAATGATGTGATGGACAAGACTCATCCGTTAGCTTAGCATAATGATCGTTAAGTTTTATTGCTATTGCTTTCTTCATGTCATATACATATTTCTTCGACTATGAGATTATGCAACTACCGGATACCGGATGAATACCTTGTGTGCTATAAAATGTCACAACATAATTGGGTGATTATAAAGATGCTCTACAGGTATCTCCGAAGGTGTTTATTGGGTTGGCATAGATCGAGATTAGGATTTGTCACTCCGAGTATCGGAGAGGTATCTCTGGGCCCTCTCGGTAATGCACATCATAATAAGCCTTGAAAGCAATGTGACTAATGAGTTAGGTGCGGGATGATGTATTACGGAACGAGTAGAGAGAGTTGCTGGTAACGAGATTGAACTAGGTATTGAAGATACCGACGATCGAATCTCGGGCAAGTAACATACCGATGACAAAGGGAATTACGTATGTTGTCACTGCAGTACGACCGATAAAGATCTTCATAGAATATGTAGGAACCAATATGAGCATCCAGGTTCCGCTGCAAACCCGTAGGGTCCGCGTGCTTAACGTTCGACGGCGATTTTGTATTATATGAGTTATGTGATTTGGTGACCGAATGTTGTTCGGAGTCCCGGATGAGATCACGGACATGACGAGGAGTCTCAAAATGGTCGAGAGGTAAAGATTCATATATAGGACGATAGTATTCGGACACCTAAAGTATTTCAGGGGTACCAGGTACGTATCGGGTCACCGGAAGGGGTTCCGGGCATCCCCCCCGGCAACTACATGGGCCTAATGGGCCAAGAAGGAGACAGACCAGCTCCTAGGGGATGATGCGCCCCATGTAGGCCAAAATAGGGGGGAAGGAAAGAGGAGAAGAGGGAAAGTAAGGGGAGGGATTCGGCCTCCCCCTTCCTTCTCTCCTCCCTCCTCCTTCCTTCCCCCTCCGGATGAATATGGAAGGGGGGAGGCTGAAATGGGAGGCGCCCAAGTAGGATTCCTCCTACTTGGGGCACCCCTTGGCTGACTCTCCTCCCCTCCAGCCTATATATATGAGGGGGCACTGCTAGAACAGACAACATTGATTCCTAGCCGTGTGCAGCGCCCCCATCCATAGTTTACGCCTCCGGTCATATATTTGTAGTGCTTAGGCGAAGCCTTACGCGGATCACTTCATCATCACCATCACCATGCCATCGTGCTGATGGAACTCTCCCTCGACACTTTGCTGGATCAAGAGTTCTGTCGGATTCAGGGTTCTGCAGACCCTTGAGATGTTCGAACTCTTGGGTGTATGCGAAGAACTCGTCCTCCCCAGTCTGCCTACTCGCTAATCTCACCGCCTAGCTCAACAAACTGGATGTAGAAGGGACACAACAGTTTATCCTGGTTCAGGCCACCTTGCGGTGTAATACCCTACTCCAGCTTTGTGGTGGATTGCCTCAAGGGGCTGAGGATGAACTAGTACAATGGTAGAACAACCTCAGGAGGTGAGGTGTTCTTATGCTCGATGAGCTGGTGGGTGTGAGGATGATCTAAGTGATCCTCCAGGATCATCTCAATGATCCCCCCTTCTATGGGGGTGGCTAAGTCCTATTTATAGTGGTCTTGGTCCTCTTCCCAAATGTAAGGCGGGAAGGGATCCCACAATGGCTAAATTTGAAGGGGGGCAACTAGTACATGCTATACTGACAAAAGCAGTCTTCGCCTGCGAAAAGCTTCTGGTCGTGACGCTGCGGTGGGCTCGACGATGACCTCCATCCTGCCGTCCTGGCGGTCTTGGTCTTGTTGCACCGAAATGGAAACCTTTGGTTGATTCCTCGGGACCCCGCGCCTGCGCTTGCCTCCTTAGTGCAAAAGAGGAAATTGGTACACTGCGCCCGCTTGCGCCCGCCTGGCCTTGATCGTCATGGCTCACATCATCTGAACGTCGTGAGGTGAGCCTTGCATAGAAATCTCCGCTCCTCGGGAGCCAGCCAGAGGAGGTCTTTGGGTCGTCCACCTCGTGAGGCTTGGCCCCTCACGAGGGTCTTGGGTTGTTGATCCTGAAGCTGGGTCGTACCAGGCCGCTGATGGAGCCATGTCATGGGCCGCAAGTAGACAAGTCTGGGTACCCCCGGTCCCAGGATGCCGACAGTAGCCCCCGGACCAAAGGCGCGCTCGAACTTGGTTTCCAGGCGAAGCCAAGGGGCAAGTGCGGAGCACCGTGGGCCTAACCGCCTGCGGCCTCGGTTGATGCATGGTGATTGATGGGACATGGTCATCTCTGCTTCCCCATGCTGCCTCGGCAACCACTCCTAGCTGACAAAAAGGCCGGCGCCCGCTGCGGAGACTTCATTGCCCTTCCTTCGTCTTGCTCCAGATCCCCTTCTCCTTCTGCCCAGAAAAACTCTAGATCTGTCGAATCTCTTCCCCAAGCCCGCGACCGATGGCCACCGACAAGGCGAAATCCTCGGCCGCGGCCGCGCGCTCACCCTCCTTGTTCGAGCCTGCCCTGAGCGCATCCACCATCACCGAGGAGAAGCACCTCGCCGCCGCGCTCCAGCTGACGGCGGGCAGCAGCAACGAGGGGGAGAGACGGCGCTCCGGGCCGGCTCCGCCAAGCTGAAAGCGTTGGACGGCACCTTCTATCCTTTCTTCCTGCACAACGTCTTCGCGGGGCTGGTTCCCCCTTTCTCCAGCTTCTTCTATGCCGTCCTTCGCCATTATAATCTCCACGCCCTCCATATCCATCCCAACTCCATCCTCCTCTTGTCAATCTTTGCCTTTTACCGCGAGGCGTTCGTGGGTATGATGCCCTCCGTGGCGCTGCTCCACCACTTGTTTTATCTTCGGGTCAATGGCAGCTAGTGTTCGGGGTGCGCCAACTTCATTGTGGCCAACGACAGCAACGCGATTTCACGGGCCGGGAAGAAGGTCGATGACTTCCGGAACAAGTGGATCTTCATGGATGCCAAGCGCTCCTACCCCCGGCTGGAGTTACCGACCGGGCTGCCGATGCCGCATGAAGGATGGTCTCACGAGAAGCTCACTGATCTCGTGCAGAGCAGTTGATGGAGAAGATGGTGGCCGAACTGAAGCCGGACGACCGAGGGCGAAGAAGCTGACGGGTGCCATGATCGTCAAGGAGTTCCTGACGCAGCGCCTGGCTCCGCTCCAGGCGCACTCGCGACCCCTGTGGAGGCTCAGGGGCGCGGGAGGCGACCTCCGGCTGCGCCCGGACAACTTGTCCGACGAGGAGCTGATAAAGGTCGTGCGCCTCCTGCTCGGGAAGGACCGGCGTCATGACGAGGCCCAAGGGCACCCCTCCGAAGAAGTTGAAGCTAGGGGTCCCGAAGAAGGGTAGGTCGGCGCTGATCCCCCGAGGCGATGCCCTTGCCTCGTCGCCAGCCGCCACCGTTGCAAAGCCGGTCGTGCGTCCGTCTGCCCCTGAGGGCACGACGTCTCCCATGCCCACGTAGCCCGCGGGCCTCGTGCTCCTGAAGAGGACAAGGGATTACGTCGCCACGGACCAGTAAGCACGCCTTCTTGTCTTGGTTTCTTGATCTTGTTGTAGTGTCCTGACGTTTGTTTCCTCTGCGTCTAGGCCAATGCCAGTGGCGAAGAAGAAGAAGGAGGGGGCCGGAGTCACCGAGGCCAAGCAGCATGTCGCGGCCGTGCTACCCCCGGCGCAGAAGGATGGGGCCGACCCGCGTGCTCCCGCGGCTGGGTCGTCCTCGCAAGGCTCGGAGGCCCATCCTCATGAAGAGGCAGTCTCTGCGGCCAGGCCGACTCTGGAGGCGCCCTCCCTCAGCTCCCCTGCTGAGGTTCCGAAGGCCTCGGAGCCCCCGGCCCCTTCTGCTGCTGCTACTTCACCGATCCTGGCGCCGGAGCCGCTTTCTCCCTCATCCATTACGCCTCCAAACCGTGGCTCTTCTGCCGCACCTAGTGCTATGTAGGAGGCTCTTTCTGCGTTGAACCAGCTTCATGATGACCTTCAAGGCGCCGACCGGCGCCTGGAGCTGATCTCGGGATGCCTTCGAGCCGAGGCGTCCGTCAGGGCGGCATGGCGCCATGCCGTGGCTGCCTCAGAGGAGGGCGAACAGGCTGCCGGCCTGGCCGCGGCCGCCCGCGATGTGGTGGTGAAGGATGCCGAGGCAGCCGAGGAGCGCTGTCGGGCAGTGGAGGCCGAGCTAAAGACCCTCCGTGACAGGCAGGCCACCGAGGCTCGTTAGCGCGAGGCATGGGAGGAGGATCTGAAGGTCCGGCAAGCTGGAGTCGCTGGAGTCGCCGACCGTGACACCGAGCTGGAGCAAGCGGCACAGAAGCAGGCCGCAGAGCGCGGCCGCCTAGAGAAGTTGAAGGAGAAGGTGGAGGCGGAGAAGCCCCAGCTGGAGGCCAAGGCAAAAGTTCTTGCCGAGGGGCGTGTCGCCTTCGACTCCCTTGAGCAGAGATCCCGCAAGGCACTGTGGGATCTCTTCGGGAGGGGGTTAAAGGAGCTATTGGTGACTGCGGAGGAAGGCCCCATCGAGCTGCTCCCCCAGCTTGTCCCAACGCTCGAGGGCGTTGTCGTCGGAGTCGGCCCCATGGTGGAAGGAGAAGCCCGCGTGCTCTCCACCTCGGCTGTGACGCGCGTCTTCAGCCACCTCCATCTTCGCGACCCCAGCTTCGACTTTGGTGCCTTGCTCGAGCCTGTGGGCCCGGAGCGCTGCACCGCTGTTGCCGAAGCCGTGAAGGATTAGGTGGAGGCCCTGCTGCGGAAGTTCCTCGCCGTCGACCCCGCGACCACGGCTGATGGCGCCGCCGACCCCACGGCCATGGCTGACGGCACGGGCGACGATGACGTTGTCGACGACGGGGCACCCCTTGCGGGCGATGGCAACACCCAAGGCTGAAGAAGGAGCTCGATGGTGGCGCTCCCCTCTGTTTTATCTCCTACAACATATATTGTGCCTCATGGTGGTGTAGAAACTTATATGCTTTGCACCTTTAAGAGGCAATATGTTTTGTAATAATTTGCTAGGATTTTGCTATTTCCTTCCCGTTTGCTTTAATGTTCTGCGTCGGCAGGGCCTGGCCCCGCGCATACCTCAGCCGCTGTTGGGTCGTTCGGATCACCAGGACGAGACCAAGGGGTGAGTGGCTACGTGACCAGTTAGGCTCCTGAGTCGCGATGCTCAGGAGTCCCACTTGACGCGCAAACAGCCCTCGGGAAGGAGATGCGAGAGTAGGCCTTAGCGTTCTGCGTCGAACGGCCCGGCCCCGCACATACCTCAGCCGCCGTTGGGTCATCCGGATCACCAGGACAAGACCAAGGGGTGAAGGGCTACGTGTCCAGTTATGCTCCTAAGTCGTGATGCTCAGGAGTCCCCCTTCATGTGCGAACAGACCTTCATACCTTCCCTCGCCGAGGTCCCGCTCGGGAGGGGCGCGCGAAGACCAGGTCCGAGGGACCTGGCAGGGTGGCGTACGCCAGGCATGACCTGAGCGTAGCCCCCATGCCCAGCCCCCTCACGTGACTCTCCCGAAGGGAAAACGTTGCAGTGAGGCTGAACACCAAGCCTGGCGGCTCCCCGAGGCTGGTGCGTCCATGGGGCCGCCCTTAGTTGTTTATCACCAGCGCGGAGCATGGAGCTTCCGCACTTGCACAGGCATAGCCACTCCTCGACCGTGTCGACTACCAGCGCGAAGCATGGTGCTTCCACTGGTGCGTGGGTGGGGGCTCCGTCTAAGTGGAGCCCCCGGGGCGTGTACAGCCCTGCCCTAACACGTGGCTTGCACAGCAGGGCTAGAGGAGGTGTGTCTGGGCACTCGTGAGCCAGTGCGGGACTCACGAGGCCCTACCTCAAGGTGGGTTGTGCCTGAATTTGATTCGGAACACTTGTGACAATCCTGCGAGATAGTTAGGTGACCTGCGTCGAATGAATCTCCTGAGGTTATCACATGAGAATGCCAAACACCAATGACCCCAGGAGGTGACGTGAACGGGGCCGGCCCGACAGAGCTCAGTCGTTGGGTTTGTCGACGCTGCAGGGACGGACCCGAGCACAGACGTCGTGCCCAGTATTCTCATACAAAAGTCCTAAATAAAAACAACCGGCGCGCAGCTCCCGTGGTGATGAGGCACCGAGTCGTGCACCCTAGCTCATCCGCCCGCAGCTCATGCGAGAAAAAAGTGTTGCGGAATGTAGCATGCAATTTCAAAAAATTCCCTACGATCACGCAAGATCTATCTAGGAGATGCATAGCAATGAGAGGGGGAGAGTGTGTCCATGTACCCTCATAGACCGAAAGCGGAAGCGTTAGATTAATGCGGTTGATGTAGTCGAACGTCTTCACGATCCAACCGATCTAGTACCGAACGTACGACGCCTCCGAGTTCAGCACATGTTCAGCTCGATGATGTCCCTCGAACTCTTGATCCAGCAGAGGGTTGAGGGAGAGTTTCGTCAGCACGACGGTGTGGTGACGGTGATGGTGATGTG
The DNA here is from genome assembly GCA_032464435.1 of Aegilops umbellulata. NCBI lineage: Eukaryota > Viridiplantae > Streptophyta > Magnoliopsida > Poales > Poaceae > Aegilops > Aegilops umbellulata. Next base: position 621,463,113 of record CP136057.1, read on the forward strand.
ATCCGCGCACGGCTTCGCCTAAGCACTACGATGCTATGACCGGAGGAGTAAACTGTGGAGGGGGGCACCGCACACGACTAAGAGAATAACTGTTGTGCTTTGGGGTGCCCCCTGCCCCCGTATATAAAGGAGGGGAGGAGGAGGCCGGCCACCAAGGGGCGCGCCAAGGGGGGGAGTCCTACTAGGACTCCACTCCTAGTAGGATTCCCCCCTTTTTTCCTTCTCATGGAGGGGGAAGGAGGGAAGGAAGGGAGAGGGGGAAATGAAAGGGGGGCCGCGCCCCTTCCCCTTGTCCAATTCGGACAGCCCATGGGGGGGTGCGCCACCCCTTGCGGGCTCTCCTCTCTCTCCCCTATGGCCCATATTGGCCCATTACTTCCCCGGGGAGTTCCAGTAACCCCTCGGTACTTCGATAAATATCTGAAACGTCCTGAAACCATTCCAGTGTCCAAATACTATCGTCCAATATATCAATCTTTACCTCTCGACCATTTTGAGACTCCTCGTCATGTCCATGATCTTATCCGGGATTCCGAACAATCATCAGTCGCCAAAACACATAACTCATAGTACAAATCGTCATCGAACGTTAAGCATGCGGACCCTACGGGTTCGAGAACTATGTAGACATTACCGAGACACATCTCCGATCAATAACCAACAGCGGAACCTGGATGCTCATATTGGTTCCTACATATTCTACGAAGGTCTTTATCGGTCAAACCGCAATAACAACATACGTTATCCCTTTGTCATCGGTATGTTACTTGTCCGAGATTCGATCGTCGGTATCCTCATACCTAGTTCAATCTCGTTACTGGCAAGTCTCTTTACTTGTTCCGTAATGCATCAACTAACTCACTAGTCGTATTGCTTGCAAGGCTTATAGTGATGTGCATTACCGAGAGGGCCCAGAGATACCTCTCGGGTACACGAAGTGACAAATCGTAATCTTGATCTATGCCAACCCAACAAATACCTTCGGAGACACCTGTAGAGCATCTTTATAATCACCCAGTTACATTGTGATGTTTGATAGCACACAAGGTGTTCCTCCGGTATTCGGGAGTTGCATAATCTCATAGTCATAGGAATATGTATAAGTCATGAAGAAAGCAATAGCAATAAAACTTAATGATCATTATGCTAAGCTAATGGATGGGTCTTGTCCATCACATCATTCTCTAATGATGTGATCACGTTCATCAAATGACAACACATGTCTATGGTCAGGAAACTTAACCATCTTTGATTAACGAGCTAGTCAAGTAGAGGCATACTAGGGACACTCTGTTTTGTCTATGTATTCACTCATGTACTAAGTTTCCGGTTAATACAATTCTAGCATGAATAATAAACATTTATCATGATAAAAGGAAATATAAATAACAATTTTATTATTGCCTCTAGGGCATATTTCCTTCACAAAGCACCGTGGGCCATGGGAGGCGACGTGCACGGGAGCTAGCCCGCGAGTCAGAGCTCAGCCTCTTGGGCTTAGCGACGCTGCAGGGATGCACCCGAGCACAGACGTCGTGCCAGTCCTTAATCATGAGACGGTCGTGGGTGGGTTTACAAGGGCGTACGACTTTCATGGCAACGAAGTACCAGACATGCAGATGATAATCATAAAGCGACTGATGGAAAGAGTAAAGCTAGTTCTTATAGATGCAAATGATACATGCCACAGGGACGGACCCGTGTGGCCTGGGGATGATGCAGCCCGAGGGGCGCCCCAACTGAATAAATAAGAAAATTGTTGGGGAACGTAGTAATTTCAAAAAATTTCCTACGCACACACATGATCATGCTGATGCATAGCAACGAGAGGGGAGAGTGTTGTCCACGTACCCTCATAGACCGAAAGCAGAAGCGTTAGCACAACGCGGTTGATGTAGTCGTACGTCTTCACGATCCAACCGATCAAGTACCGAACGCACGACACCTCCGAGTTCAGCACACGTTCAGCCAAATGACGTCCCTCTAACTCCGATCAAGCCGAGTGTTGAGGGAGAGTTTTGTCAGCACGACGGAGTGGTGACGATGATGATGTTATACCGACGCAGGGCTTCGCCTAAGCACCGCTATAGTATTATCGAGGTGGATTACGGTGGAGGGGGGCACCGCACAAGGCTAAAAGATCAACATATCAATTGTTGTCTATGGGGTGCCCCCTGCCCCCGTATATAATGGAGCAAGGGGAGGAGGCGGCCGGCCAGGGAGAGGCGCGCCAAGGGGGAGTCCTACTCCCACTAGGAGTAGGACTCCTCCTATTCCTAGTAGGAGTAGGAGAGGGGGAAGGAAAGGGAGAGGAGGAGAAGGAAAGAGGGGCCCGACCCCTCTTGCCCTAAACCAATTCGGTTTGGGCCTTGGGGGGGCGCCCCACACTCCCCTTGCTGCCCTCTATTTCCACTAAGGCCCATGTAGGCCCATTAAGCCCCCGGGGGGTTCCGGTAACCCCCGGTACTCCGGTAAAATCACGATTTCACCCGGAACACCTCTGATATCCAAATATAGGCTTCCAATATATCAATATTTATGTCTCGACCATGTCAAGACTTCTCGTTATGTCCGTGATCACATCCGGGACTCCGAACTACCTTCGGTACATCAAAACATATAAACTCATAATATAACTGTCATTGAAACTTTAAGCGTGCGGACCCTACGGGTTCGAGAACTATGTAGACATGACCGAGACACGTCTTTGGTCAATAACCGATAGCGGAACCTAGATGCTCATATTGGTTCCCACATATTCTACGAAGATCTTTATCGGTCAAACCGCATAACAACATACGTTGTTCCCTTTGTCATCGGTATGTTACTTGCTCGAGATTCGATCGTCGGTATCTCAATACCTAGTGCAATCTCATTACCGACAAGTCTCTTTACTCGTTCCGTAATACATCACCCCGCAACTAACTCATTAGTTACAATGTTTGCAAGGCTTATAGTGATGTGCATTACCGAGTGGGCCCAGAGATACCTCTCCGACAATCGGAGTGACAAATCCTAATATCAAAATACGCCAACCCAACAAGTACCTTCGGAGACACCTGTAGAGCACCTTTATAATCACCCAGTTATGTTGTGATGTTTGGTAGCACACAAAGTGTTCCTCCGGTAAACGGGATTTGCATAATCTCATAGTCATAGGAACATATATAAGTCATGAAGAAAGCAATAGCAGAATACTAAACGATAGAGTGCTAAGCTAACGGAATGGGTCAAGTCAATCACATCATTCTCCTAATGATGTGATCCCGTTAATCAAATGACAACTCATGTCTATTGTTAGGAAACTTAACCATATTTGATCAACGAGCTAGTCAAGTAGAGGCATACTAGTGACACTCTGTTTGTTTATGTATTCACACATGTATTATGTTTCCGGTTAATACAATTCTAGCATGAATAATAAACATTTATCATGAAATAAGGAAATAAATAATAACTTTATTATTGCCTCTAGGGCATATTTCCTTCAATCTCCCACTTGCACTAGAGTCAATAATCTAGTTCACATCGCCATGTGATTTAACATCAATAGTTTACATCACCATGTAATTAACACCCATAGTTCACATCGTCATGTGGCCAACACCCAAAGGGTTTACTAGAGTCAATAATCTAGTTCACATCGCTATGTGATTAACACCCAAAGAGTACTAAGGTGTGATCATGTTTTGCTTGTAAAAGAAGTTTAGTCAACGGGTCTGCCACATTCGGATCCATATGTATTTTGCAAATTTCTATGTCAACAATGCTCTACACGGAGCTACTCTAGCTAATTGCTCCCACTTTCAATATGTATCCATATTGAGACTTAGAGTCATCTGGATCAGTGTCAAAAACTTGCATCGACGTAACCCTTTACGACGAACCTTTTGTCACCTCCATAATCGAGAAACATATCCTTATTCCACTAAGGATAATTTTGACCGCCGTCTAGTGATCTACTCATAGATCACTATTGTACTCTGTAGGATCGGAATTATGTCTAGAGGGGGGGGGGGGTGATTAGACTACTTGACCAAATAAAAGCTACGCCTTTTCCCAATTTTAGTTCTTGACAGATTTTAGCAACTTTTAGGACAAGTCAAGCAATCATCACACAATTCAAGCAAGCATGCAAAGAGTATATAGGCAGCGGAAAGTAAAGCATGCAACTTGCAAGAGTGTAAAGGGAAGGGTTTGGAGAATTCAAACGCTATAGGAGACACGGATGTTTTTCCCGTGGTTCGGATAGGTGGTGCTATCCTACATCCACGTTAGTGGAGACTTCAACCCACGAAGGGTAACGGTTGCGCGAGTCCACGGAGGGCTCCACCCAGGAAGGTCCACGAAGTAGCAACCTTGTCTATCCCACCATGGCCATCGCCCACGAAGGACTTGCCTCACTAGCGGTAGATCTTCATGAAGTAGGCGATCTCCTTGCCCTTACAAACTCCTTGGTTCAACTCCACAATCTTGTCGGAGGCTCCCAAGTGACACCTAGCCAATCTAGGAGACACCACTCTCCAAGAAGTAACAAATGGTGTGTTGATGATGAACTCCTTGCTCTTGTGCTTCAAATGATAGTCTCCCCAACACTCAACTCTCTCTCATAGGATTTGGATTTGGTGGAAAGAAGATTTGAGTGGAAAGCAACTTGGGGAAGGCTAGAGATCAAGATTCATATGGTAGGAGTGGAATATCTTGGTCTCAACACAAGGGTAGGTGGTTCTCTCTCAGAACATATGAGTTGGAAGTGTAGATGTGTTCTGATGGCTCTCTCTACGAATGAAGAGGAGGTGGAGGGGTATATATAGCCTCCACTTAAAATCCAACCATTACACACAATTTATCAATCTCGGTGGGACCGAATCAACAAACTCGGTCGGATCGAAAAGGTAAACCTAGTGACCGTTAGAGTTTTTCGGTGGGACTGACATGCATCTCGGTAGGACCGATATGGTTAGGGTTTGGGCATAACGTAATCTCGGTGAGACCGATTACACAAACTCGGTGAGACCGATTTGGTAATTAGCTAACCAGAGAGTTGTTCAGGCAGACTCGATGGGACGGATTTGCTCTTTCGGTGAGACCGAAAAGTTACAAAACGGAAACAGAGAGTTTGCATTGCAATCTCGCTGGGACCGATCCGCTCTTTCGGTGAGACCGAAAAGTTACGAAAAGGAAACAGAGAGATTGCAATCCCATCTCGGTGAGACGGAGATCCCTATTGGTAGAACCGATTTGCTAGGGTTTTGGCAGTGGCTTATGACAAGTGAAAACTCGGTGGCGCCAGATAGAAAGAATCGGTATGACCGAGTTTGTCTTAGGGTTTAGGTCATATGTGGATATGGGAAAGTAGTTGAGGATTTTGGAGCATATCATTAAGCACATAAGGCAAAGAGATCATTAAGCAACACCTCATCCCTCCTTGATAGTATTGGCTTTTCCTATGGACTCAATGTGACCTTGGATCACTAAAATGTAAAATAAAGAGTCTTGAGCTTTTGAGCTTGAGCCAATCTTTTGTCCTTAGTATTTTGAGGGTTCCACTTTCACCATCCATGCCATGCCAATCATTGAGCTTTCCTGAAATAATTGTCTTGGAATAGCATTAGCTCAATGAGCTATATGTTGTTATGAATTACCAAAACCACCTAGGGATAGTTGCACTTTCAATCTCCCCCTTTTTGGTAATTGATGACAACATATAGATCAAAGCTTCGACAAATGATAATAAGAATGAATTACATCGTCGCTTTGAGAAGTATGTGATAAGTAAGAGCTCCCCCTAAATTTGTGCATATTTAAAATTTGCTTTGGACTGCAAATGCACAAAGAGTTAGAATTATGGGTTACTCTTCCATGTCACATACATCTTGTTGGAGCGCTCAAAATGATAATAATGAAATACATGCACTCATCACCAAGGAAAAGTGAATGACCACATAAGATAGATAAGATATATCAAGCATGCATAAGTGTAGCTTATGATCAAACACATGATCATCAATGTCTCACAAGCATATCAAAGTATCTCAACCAAAAGCAAACAAAGTTTTAAGGACCACCAAATAAAAGCAAGAGAGAATAAAAGCAACACACTCTCTCTCGAAGCCTATGATCTATACATTTTTCTCCCCCTTTGGCAACAAGTTACCAAAAAGTTCCTAGAAAATGCATAGTGCTAGATCGACACTCAGGCTTGATCTTCAGGTGGTGGTGGAGTCTGGATCACTCCAAGGACGAAGGCTTCCGTAGATGCTGTTGGAGTTGGAGCTGAACTGGATGCTGGAGCAGGTTGGGTTGGTGCTGCGACTGGTGCTGAGGCGGTTGCTCCTGTGTCAGGAACTGGCACTTCAGACGACCTTGGACCTCGTGGCACTATGGCAAATGCATCTGTGGTTGTCTTCCCTCTCCTCTCCTGCATATCATCTTGGAGTTGCTCCACTGCAGTCTGAATCTCTGTCACCTTGATATCCAAGTCGTAGAACTTCTGTTCTACGATTCTCTCTAAGCTTGCCTGGTTCTGAGTTAGGTTGGCCAAACCTTTCTCAATCCCCAGGGTGGATGCAATCAGGTAACTAAGCTGCTCTTGCTTGGTTTTCAAGAAGTATTCAGATGCCTCCTCTTGAGTTGTCATCCTTGCAGCTTTCTCCTTCCTTGCCTTCTCCTTCTGTGCTTGTGCATGGGTTGAAGATGGTTCATCTTTGTTCATCACAACCTGGTTGTCCTCGAAATCTGGATGGATGGGCTGATGTTCCTTATCCAAAAGATATATGCCAGTGCCCATCTTGGAGTTGATCAGTTCCTGGATCTGAGGGGCATATCCACAGCTCCTCTTCTGGTCTGCTACAGTCCTCTTGATTGTTTCTATCATAAGGCTCATGAATTTGAACTTCTGAGGCACATCAAAGATATGAAGCAAATTGATTGCATGGCCTCTGATCATCTTGTGATCTCCAGACTTGGGCAACAGAGTGTGCCTTAAGATCCAATTGATGGTTGGCAATCCTGACAGAAGATAGTGTACAGATCCATACTTGAAAGTTTCAAGTGCCTTGTCAGGGATCTCTTTGTACATGTTGATCATGGAGTTGTGGTCCATCTTCTTCTTGGAATAGACATCCAAGTCATCTTCATTTTCCTCTAGGGCATTGATAAGCTGTGCCCACTCAGCAACTGTTGATTGGTACCTCATATCTTCAGACATCCAAACAATCCTCCCATCTGGATAAAAATGTGTTGTGGAGTAGAACTGCATGATAAGCTCCTCATTCCACTTTGTGAGCTTCTGCCCAACAAAGTCAGCTACTCCACATGCCTTGAAGCTATCTTGCACTCCAGGGTAGTGCTCTTCGTTATCCTTGATGTTTTCCCAGTCTACCCATCTCATATCACATACAATTGGCTTCTTGTCTAACAAGACTGTCTCATAGAAGTCCTGCTGTTCCTTAGTGTGGAACCTGTAGTCAACAGCAGTCCTTCTCCTGGTAGCATAGGGATCCTCAGCTCTCCATTTTCTCAATCTAGAGTCTCTCCTGATTTTCATATCCTCAGCCACAGGATGAGCATCATTGTGGAATCGGATCTTGGGCTTCAACTTTCTCAGCACTTGGCCTTCCTATTCTTCAGCAGGTTCTGGCACTGGGGCCTTGTTCTTCTCAGATGCTGGGATGCTTCTTGTATTCCTCTTTGGTTTTTGCTTTGGAGCTGGCTTGGCCTTGGAAGCAGACTTGGGGGCTTCCTTTGGCTTAGATGCAGCTGCTCCTGATCTAATGGCATCACCCATCAGCTTGGGTGCCTTAGGTGCTGGTGCAGCACCTTCCTCTTCCTCTTCTTCTTCTTCATCAGAAGAATGTTGTTCAAATTCAGCCATAGGATCTACTTTCTTGCACCATCTGCCTCTTTTTCTTTCTTTCTTCTCTACAGCAACAACTGGTTCTTTGGGAGTGGACTTCTCAGGAATCTTGGTTGAGGCTCTGGCCTTTGGCATTGGTTGCCTACCTGCTGGCCTTTTGACCTTTAAGCCTGGCTTGGTGGCTGCAGTTGAGCCATATTCTTTCTTCAGCACAACTCTCTTGGAAGTTGCCTCTTCCTCTGCCACATAATCTTCATCCTCTGAGTCTGAAGTTCTCTTCTTTCTCTGTCTTGTGGTAGCTTTTGGCAGATTTCTAGGGGTGCTCCTGCTGCCATCATCTGAGGAACTGGAGGGACTAGTGCCCTCACTCATGTGCACAAGCTGCTCTGACTGATTCTGACTATCACTTTGATCTGACATGATGAACAAGCTGACTGCTGACTGCTGACCCTGTGAATAGTTTATAGATGAGGTAGAGTGGATGAGCATCACAAAATGCAGAGATTTTTGCAAAAAGAATGATTCAAAAACTTAGTTTTAGTTTCCCACAGAAAGCATCTCGGATCTACCGATTTTTAGACTCGGTGATACCGAAGCAGTTTTTGGAACCTAAACTAGTGAACTCGGTCAGACCGAGTCACAGTTCGGTGGCACCGAGACTGCTAGGGTTTCACAAAGTTCAAAAATCGGTCACACCGATTAGTTACACTCGGTCAGACCGAGTTTCACTTGTGCAATGGCATAGGCCAAATCGGTGGGACCGAGTTTTTCAACTCGGTGGGTCCGAGATGGTTTCGGCGGAAACCTAACCCTAAAATTTTCGAATCAACGCTAATCTACGAGTTCTTTGACTGGATAGAAGTTTATCAATGGTGGCAAGAATCATTATGATCACAATGTGCTAGGAATCGGATTGGGGAATAGCACAAAGATCGAGTCCGTACCCTAGTTCGGCGGAGACTCGCTACGGCGGCAACGGCGGGGTTGATTCCCGTTGACGGCGACGGAGACCAGCGACTGGAGGCTGCTGGCGGCGAGGAGACGATCCGGAGACCACGTCGGCAGAGCGAGCTATGGCACGGGCGAAGAGGTTCGGAGAAATTTCCAAAATTTTGCCCGTGTCTATATATAGCCCGACCCTGTCGGTGTGACCGAGTGGAACAACTCGGTGGCACCGAGATGCAAAACTGTGTACAGTTATTGCAACTCGGTGTGACTGAATAGTTCAAATCGGTTGCACCGAGATTAAAAACTTAGATCAACTTGATGATCTCGGTAGGACCGAAAGTGGGATATCGGTCAGACCGAGAATCACAAAGAGGTTTTGGAAGTTTAAGTCTATGACGAATCGGGGACTCCGAGTGCTCCTCACACAGAGTGGTTCGAATCTGACTTGATCAATTTTGTGATGTAGCATGAATAGAGTTTGAGACGAGAAAAGCATAGATAGCTAGAGGGGGTTCTTAGGCATTCTTATCCATCCACTTGGCAAAAGAACAATAAAACCAAACTATCAAAACAACAAGTGGATGTCCTCGAATGAGTACAATATGCAACCAACATGCTCACACAATAAAATGGCAATTGAAATATGTGACAAAACATGCACACCCAATTCTAGCATCTATGAAGCAATTTGCGATGACTAGGTCATCTATATATGAGTATATTGACTTAGGAGTCAAATGAGAACATTTGATCATAGGTCATACTCATCGTTTAAGCTCAAGTGGGGTTACCACTTTTACATAAAGCATTGTTGTGTTCACATCATTAGAGTCGCTTTAGCTCAAGTCTTAGAGTAAAGCTCCCCCTAGATGTGATATCCCCCCGAAGAGGGATGAACTAACCTTGGGTTTTGTCGATGATGACTTCATGTAGATGTTGAAGATGTGGATGCTCAATGTTGATGTAGATCACTTGGAGCTATCCTTTTGAGTGAATTGCACTTTCAATACCTACATGGGTTAGTCCCACAAGGAACAAGCAAGTATATCCATAGACATAGAGTGATGCACATACAAGATGATGTCTATGAAAGCTTTTAGGTTACCTTGTCCCTTGACTTACCAACAAGAGGGTTTGTGACTCCTTGAACTAGTGCAAGATGTGGAAGTTGATTGCACTTGTTCTTGCCAAAATGATAAGAGTGAAGTTTGTTGGCGGAGTCACCCTCAAGAACTCTCTAGTTCTTCTTCTTTTGGATCCACACCATCTTGATGGGAATCCATGGAGTTGTAGTCGTACTTGATGAAGTGGAACTTGAAGTAGTATTGGGAATCCACTTGACTAAGGTCTTAGGAGCTTCTTCAAATGCATCTATTTCCTCTTGAAGCTTGTCCTTGCCTTTTTGCTTGTAGTCTTGTGGTGGAAGATCATCTTGAGTTTGTGTCCCCTTAAAAGAAGTTGGGTCATACTTCTCTTGTTGAGGAACAAACTTTGTCTTGGGGTATTGATCTTCTTCCCACTCAACTCCATTGGCATTGAACTTTCGTTCAAAACCAACACCTTGATTCTTCCGGTGCCTTCCTTGCTTGCGTACAATCTCCTCGAATTGCTTACTTCCGGCAAGGCTTTTGTACACTCCTTTCTCTATGATTTCCTTCAATATGCTATTTTATTTCTCAAGTGTAACTTGGCTAAGATAATCATTAGTGGAATCAAGAGAACTACTAGAATCAACAATATTGGATTTAACATGGTCATTGTTACTACTAGAGGAAGAATCTTTCTTGTTCTTGTTATTGGTCTTGACTTGAGGCATGTAAGTGGATAAGAGTAAACGTTTGGCAATGTAAGAAGAACTTTTCTTGCGGAGATCATCATTGATTGCCTTTAAAAGCTCATGCTCTTGCTCAAGATTGAGCTTTTCAAAGCGTAACTTCTCATGAGCTCTTAAAAGTTCTCGATGATCTTCGAAGATAGTTTCATGAGCTAACTTAAGAGTGTTTATTTCTTTAGTTAGAGCCTCAATTTTCTCCTTATCATTGTCATTCGTTTTAGCATGATTAATTGACGTTTCATCATAGTATTCATCACTAGAGTTGTCAACAAGTAAATCATCATCACCTAACAAGTCATCTTCATCACTATTAAAATCAACATACTTAGGGTGGGTTACCTTTGGACCTTTGGCCATGAAGCATCTTCCAATTCCTTCATTTGGTGAGTCAAATATGTCGTAGGAGTTGGTTGACACAAGTGCTACACCCGCAACACCTTCATCTTGAGTATATTCGGAGTCGGAGTGATAACTTCTCTCGGAGTGGTTGTCGGAGTCGGAGCCGGATACCCATTCACTAACATGAGCTTGATGTCTTTGTTTTGTGTAGCTCCTCGATGATTTTTCCTTCCTTTCCGAATCCTTGCTTCTCCGTGAGTATCTTCGTTCATAACGATCATCTCTACTCCTTCTCTCTCGTGATGGTGATTCCTCTCTTTTGCTTCTTCTTTTTGGAGAATCTTCTCTTCTTTTGTAGGGAGCCGTACACTCATTGGAGTAGTGTCCGGGTCTTCCACAATTGTAGCAGTTTCGCTCTCGACTAGAAGATCTTTTGTCATTGTAGGACCTTGACTTGGAGCTTCTATCTTTGCTTCTACTCTTGTAGAACTTGTTGAAGTTCTTCACCATTAGGCTCAATTCTTCGTTGAAGTTTTGTTTCTCACTTGATGATGTGGGGGCTTCACATGAGGCTTTGTAAGCACCACTTGATTTGTTGTGAAGATCCTCTTTATCCTTGAGTGACATCTCATGAGCAACAATTCTTCCAATGACTTTTGTTGGCTTGAGATCTTTGTAATTGGGCATCATTTGGATCAATGTGCACACGGTATCGTATTTTCCATCCAAGGCTCTTAGGATCTTCTTGATGATGAATCTGTCGGTCATCTCTTCACTCCCTAAGCCGGCAATCTCGTTTGTGATGAGAGCAAGCCTAGAGTACATTTCAGCGACACTTTCACCATCCTTCATTTTGAACTTGTCAAGTTGACTTTGAAGCACATCCAATTTGGATTCCTTGACGGAGTCGGTACCCTCGTGCATATCAATCAAAGTATCCCAAATTTCCTTTGCATTCTCAAGACGGCTGATTTTGTTGAATTCTTCGGGGCACAATCCGTTGAAGAGAATATCACAAGCTTGAGCGTTGTATTGTAGCATCTTCAACTCATCCACGGTAGCTTCACGGTTTGGTTCTTTCCCGTCGAAGAAGTCACCTTGCAAGCCAACACACACAATAGCCCAAACGGCTGGGTTATGTCCAAGAATATGCATTTTCATTTTATGCTTCCAACTAGCAAAGTTAGTACCATCAAAGTAAGGACCTCTACGGTGATAATTTCCCTCGCTAGACGCCATACTCTCCTAGGTTGTGAAACCAAGGCTATGACCACCAAAAGCTATGGAAATCAAAGCAAATGGAGACCAAAGCTCTGATACCACTTGTAGGACCGGAAGTATGTCTAGAGGGGGGGGGGTGATTAGACTACTTGACCAAATAAAAGCTATGCCTTTTCCCAATTTTAGTTCTTGACAGATTTTAGCAACTTTTAGGACAAGTCAAGCAATCATCACACAATTCAAGCAAGCATGCAAAGAGTATATAGGCAGCGGAAAGTAAAGCATGCAACTTGCAAGAATGTAAAGGGAAGGGTTTGGAGAATTCAAACGCTATTGGAGACACGGATGTTTTTCCTGTGGTTCGGATAGGTGGTGCTATCCTACATCCACGTTAGTGGAGACTTCAACCCACGAAGGGTAACGGTTGCGCGAGTCCACGGAGGGCTCCACCCAGGAAGGTCCACGAAGTAGCAACCTTGTCTATCCCACCATGGCCATCGCCCACGAAGGACTTGCCTCACTAGCGGTAGATCTTCACGAAGTAGGCGATCTCCTTGCCCTTACAAACTCCTTGGTTCAACTCCACAATCTTGTCGAAGGCTCCCAAGTGACACCTAGCCAATCTAGGAGACACCACTCTCCAAGAAGTAACAAATGGTGTGTTGATGATGAACTCCTTGCTCTTGTGCTTCAAATGATAGTCTCCCCAACACTCAACTCTCTCTCATAGGATTTGGATTTGGTGGAAAGAAGATTTGAGTGGAAAGCAACTTGGGGAAGGCTAGAGATCAAGATTCATATGGTAGGAGTGAAATATCTTGGTCTCAACACAAGGGTAGGTGGTTCTCTCTCAGAACATATGAGTTGGAAGTGTAGATGTGTTCTGATGGTTCTCTCTACGAATGAAGAGGAGGTGGAGGGGTATATATAGCCTCCACTTAAAATCCAACTGTTACACACAATTTATCAATCTCGATGGGACCGAATCAACAAACTCGATCGGACCGAAAAGGTAAACCTAGTGACCGTTAGAGTTTTTCGGTGGGACTGACATGCATCTCGGTAGGACCGATATGGTTAGGGTTTGGGCATAACGTAATCTCGGTGAGACCGATTACACAAACTCGGTGAGACCGATTTGGTAATTAGCTAACTAGGGAGTTGGTCAGGCAGACTCGGTGGGACCGATTTGCTCTTTCGGTGAGACCGAAAAGTTACAAAAGGGAAACAGAGAGTTTTCATTGCAATCTCGGTGGGACCGATCCGCTCTTTCGGTGAGACCGAAAAGTTACGAAAAGGAAACAGAGAGATTGCAATCCCATCTCGGTGAGACCGAGATCCCTATTGGTAGAACCGATTTGCTAGGGTTTTGGCAGTGGCTTATGACAAGTGAAAACTCGGTGGCGCCGGATAGAAAGAATCGGTATGACCGAGTTTGGCTTAGGGGTTAGGTCATATGTTGATATGGGAAAGTAGTTGAGGATTTTGGAGCATATCATTAAGCACATAAGGCAAAGAGCTCATTAAGCAACACCTCATCCCTCCTTGATAGTATTGGCTTTTCCTATGGACTCAATGATCTTGGATCACTAAAATGTAAAATAAAGAGTCTTGAGCTTTTGAGCTTGAGCCAATCCTTTGTCCTTAGTATTTTGAGGGTTCCACTTTCACCATCCATGCCATGCCAATCATTGAGCTTTCCTGAAATAATTGTCTTGGAATAGCATTAGCTCAATGAGCTATATGTTGTTATGAATTACCAAAACCACCTAGGGATAGTTGCACTTTCATACTCCCTTGCCAAAATCAGTGTAGGGTATACAATAGATCTGGTACACAGCATGGCATACTTTATAGAACCTATGGCTGAGGCATAGGGAATGACTTTCATTCTCTTTCTATATTCTGTCGTGGTCGGTATTTGAGTCTTACTCAATTTCACACCTTGTAACACAGGCAAGAACTCTTTCTTTGACTATTCTATTTTGAACTACTTCAAAATCTTGTCAAGGTATGTACTCATTAAAAAACTTATCAAGCGTCTTGATCTATCTCTATAGATCTTGATGCTCAATATGTAAGCAGCTTCACAAAAGTCTTTCTTTGAAAAACTCCTTTCAAATACTCCTTTATGCTTTCCAGAAAATTCTACATTATTTCTGATCAACAATATGTCATTCACATATATTTATCAGAAATGCTGTAGTGCTCCCACTCACTTTCTTGTAAATACAGGCTTCATCGCAAGTCTGTATAAAACTATATGCTTTGATCAACTCATCAAAGCGTATATTCCAACTCCGAGATGCTTGCACTAGTCCATAGATGGATCGCTGGAGCTTGCACATTTTGTTAGCACCTTTAGGATCGACAAAACCTTCTGGTTGCATCATATACAACTCTTCTTTAAGAAATCCATTAAGGAATGTAGTTTTGACATCCATTTGACAGATTTCATAAAATTGTGGCAATTTGCTAACATGATTCGGACAGACTTAAGCATCGCTACGAGTGAGAAAATCTCATCGTAGTCAACACCTTGAACTTTGTCAAAACCTTTTTTCGATAAGTCTAGCTTTGTAGATAGTAACACTACTATCAGCGTCCGTCTTCGTCTTGAAGATCCATTTATTTTCTATGGCTTGCCAATCATCGGGCAAGTCAACCAAAGTCCACACTTTGTTCTCATACATGGATCCCATCTCAGATTTCATGGCCTCAAGCCATTTTTGCGGAATCTGGGCTCATCATTGCTTCCTCATAGTTCATAGGTTCGTCATGGTCAAGTAACATGACCTCCAGAACAGGATTACCGTACCACTCTGGTGCGGATCTCACTCTGGTTGACCTACGAGGTTCGGTAGTAACTTGATCTGAAGTTACATGATCATCATTATTAGCTTCCTCACTAATTGGTGTAGGAGTCACAGGAACAGATTTCTGTGATGGACTACTTTCCAATAAGGGAGCAGGTACAATTACCTCATCAAGTTCTACTTTCCTCCCACTCACTTCTTTCGAGAGAAACTCCTTCTCTAGAAAGGATCCATTCTTAGCAACGAATATCTTGCCTTCGGATCTGTGATAGAAGGTGTACCCAACTGTCTCCTTTGGGTATCCTATGAAGACCCATTTCTTCGATTTGGGTTTGAGCTTATCAGGATGAAACTTTTTCACATAAGGCCTACTCCGGTAAAATCACGATTTCACCCGGAACACTTCCGATATCCAAATATAGGTTTCCAATATATCAATCTTTATGTCTCGATCATTTCGAGACTTCTCGTTATGTCCGTGATCACATCCGGGAGTCCGAACTACCTTCGGTACATCAAAACATATAAAATCATAATATAAATATCATTGAAACTTTAAGCGTGCGGAACCTACGGGTTTGAGAACTATGTAGACATGACCGAGACATATCTCTGGTCAATAACTAATAGCAGAACCTGGATGCTCATATTGGTTACCACATATTCTACAAAGATCTTTATCGATCAAACCGCATAACAACATACATTGTTCCCTTTGTCATCGGTATGTTACTTGCCCGAGATTCGATCGTCCGTATCTCAATACCTAGTTCAATCTCATTATCGGCAAGTCTCTTTACTCATTTCGTTATATATCATCCCACAACTAACTCATTAGTTACAATGCTTGCAAGGCTTATAGTGATGTGCATTACCGAGTGGGCCCAAAGATACCTCTCCGACAATCGGAGTGACAAATCCTAATCCCGAAATACGCCAACCCAACAAGTACCTTTGGAGACACCTGTAGAGAACCTTTATAATCACCCAGTTACGTTGTGACGTTTGGTAGCGCACAAAGTGTTCCTCCAGTAAATGAGAGTTGCATAATCTCATAGTCATAGGAACATATATAAGTCATGAAGAAAGCAATAGTAGAATACTAAACGATCGAGTGCTAAGCTAACGGAATGGGTCAAGTAAATCACATCATTCTCCTAATGATGTGATCCCGTTAATGAAATGACAACTCATGTCTATGGTTAGGAAACATAACCATATTTGATCAATGAGCTAGTCAAGTAGAGGCATACTAGTGACACTCTCTTTGTTTATGTATTCACACATGTATTATGTTTCCGGTTAATACAATTCTAGCATGAATAATAAACATTTATCATGAAATAAGGAAATAAATAATAACTTTATTATTGCCTCTAGGGCATATTTCCTTCAAAAATGTCACCTGGCACCGTTGCTGTAGAGATGATGGAGTAGCTGAAGACACGTGCTGAAGGAGTCACTCCTCACGAGCCACCTTGGCCTTGCGCCTCAGGAGGCTCCAGAGGCTGCTACCTCTTGAGCACTTCATTGGTTTTCCCTTGAAGAGGAAAGGGTGATGCAGTAAAGTAGTGTAAGTATTTCCCTCAGTTTTTGAGAACCAAGGTATCAATCCAGTAGGAGACCACGCTCAAGTCCCTCGCACCTACACAAACAAATAAGAACCACAGAACCGACGCAATAAAGGGGTTATCAATCCCTTCACGGTCACTTACAAGAGTGAGATCTGATAGATATGATAAGATAATATTTTTGGTATTTTTATGATAAAGATGCAAAGTAAAATAAACGACAATGAAAATAGCTAAGTGTTGAAAGATAAATATGATGGAAAATAGACCCGGGGACCATATGTTTCACTAGTGGCTTCTCTCAAGATAGCATAAGTATTACGGTGGGTGAACAAATTACCGTCGAGCAATTAATAGAATTGAGCATAGTTATGAGAATATCTAGGTATGATCATGTATATAGGCATCACGTCCGCGACAAGTAGACCGAAACGATTCTGCATCTACTACTATTACTCCACACATCAACCGCTATCCATCATGCATCTAGAGTATTAAGTTCATAAGAACAGAGTAATGCTTTAAGTAAGATGACATGATGTAGAGGAATAAACTCATATGATATAAACCCCATCTTGTTATCCTTGATGGCAACAATACAATACGTGCCTTGCTGCCCCTGCTTTCACTTGGAAAGGACACAACAAGATTGAACCCAAAGCTAAACACTTCTCCCATTGCAAGAAAGATCAATCTTGTTGGCCAAACCAAACTGATAATTCGAAGAGACTTGCAAAGATAACCAATCATACATAAAAGAATTCAGAGAAGATTCAAATATTGTTCATAGATAATCTTGATCATAAACCCACAATTCATTGGTCTCGACAAACACACTGCAAAAAGAATTACTATGTATTGAGATCCGAAGATCTCCAAGAGAATCGAGGAGAACTTTGTATTGAGATCCGAAGATAGAGAATAAGCCATCTAGCTAATAACTATGGACCCGAAGGTCTGAGGTAAACTACTCAGACATCATCGGAGAGGCTATGGTGTTGATGTAGAAGCCCTCCGTGATCGATGACCCCTCCGGCAGGACGCCGGAAAAGGCCCGAAGATGGGATCTCACGGGTACAGAAGGTTGCGGCATGGAATTAGGTTTTTGTGGATGCCTCTGACGGTTGGGGGTACGTAGGTATATATAGGAGGAAGAAGTAGGTCGGTGGAGCCACCAGGGGCCCACGAGGGTGCAGGGCGCGCCTGGGGGAGGAGGGCGCCCCCTACCTCGTGGCCACTTCGTCGGTGGCTTGACGTCCACTCCAAGTCCTTTGGATCACGTTTGTTCCACAAATTACGTACCCGAAGGTTTCATTCCGTTTGGACTCGTTTGGTATTCTTTTTCTGCGAAACACTAAAATAGGCAAAAAAACAGCAATTTGGGCTGGGCCTCCGGTTAATAGGTTAGTCCCAAAAACAATACAAAAATGTATAACAAAGCCCATTAATCATCCAAAACAGAATATAATATAGCATGGAATAATAAAAAATTATAGATACGTTGGAGATGTATCAAGCATCCCCAAGCTTAATTCCTGCTCATCCCCGAGTAGGTAAATGATAAAAATAGAATTTTTGATGTGGAATGCTACTTGGCATGAATTTTCAATGTAACCTCATATTTTTGGTATGAATATTCAGATCCGAAAGATTCAAGATAAAAAGTTTAATATTGACATAAAAGTAATAATACTTCAAGCATATTAACTAAGCAATTATGTCTTCTCAAAATAACATGGCCAAAGAAAGTTCATCCCTACAAAATCATATAGTTTGGTCATGCTCCATTCTCGTCACACAAGAATGCTCCCATCATGCACAACCACGATGACAAGCCAAGCAATTGTTTCATACTTTAGTAATCTCAAACTTTTTCAACCTTCACGCAATACATGAGCGTGAGCCATGGATATAGCACTGTGGGTGGAATAGAATATAATGATGGGGTTTATGTGGAGAAGACAAAAAAAGAGAAAGTCTCACATCAACAAGGCTAATCGACGGGCTATGGAGATGCCCATCGATTGATGTCAATGCAAGGAGTAGGGATTGCCATGCAACGGATGCACTAGAGCTATAAATGCACGAAAGCTCAACAAAAGAAACTAAGTGGGTGTGCATCCAACTTGCTTGCTCACGAAGACCTAGGGCATTTAAGGAAGCCCATTGTTGGAATATACAAGCCAAGTTCTATAATGAAAAATTCCCACTAGTATATGAAAGTGACAAAAAAAGAGACTCTCTATCATGAAGATCATGGTGCTACTTTGAAGCACAAGTGTGAAAACAAAGGATAGTAGCATTGTCCTTTTTATTTCTTTTATTATTATTTTGGGCCTTCATTTTTTGGCCTTTTTCTATTGGGACAATGCTCTATGAATGATGATCATCACACTTCTATTTATTTACAACTCAATGATTACAACTCGATACTAGAACAAAGTATGACTCTATATGAATGCCTCCGGCGGTGTACCGGGATGGGCAATGAATCAAGAGTGACATGTATGAAAAATTATGAATGGTGGCTTTGCCACAAATACAATGTCAACTACATGATCATGCAAGGCAATATGACAATGATGAAACGTGTCATGATAAATGGAACGGTGGAAAGTTGCATGGAAATATATCTCGGAATGGCTATGGAAATGCCATAATAGGTAGGTATGGTGGCTGTTTTGAGTAAGATATAAGGAGGTTTATGTGTAATAGAGTGTATCGTATCACGGGGTTTGGATGCACCGGCGAAGTTTGCACCTACTCTCAAGGTGAGAAAGGGCAATGCATGGTACCGAAGAGGCTAGCAAGGATGGAAGGGTAAGAGTGCGTATAATCCATGGACTCAACATTAGTCATAAGAACTGACATACTTATTGCAAAAATCTAAACGTCATCAAAAACCAAGCACTACGCGCATGCTCCTAGGGGGATAGATTGGTAGGAAAAGACCATCGCTCGTCCCCGAGCGCCACTCATAAGGAGGACAATCAAAGAACACCTCATGTTTCAAATTTGTTACATAACGCTTACCATACGTGCATGCTACGTGACTTGCAAACTTCAATACAAGTATTTCTCAAATTCACAACTACTCAACTAGCACGACTTTAATATCACTACCTCCATATCTCAAAACAATCATCAATCATCAAACTTCTTAGTATTCAACACACTTATAAGAAAGTTTTTACTAATCTTGGATGCCTATCACTTAGGATTAATTTCTCAATTTAAGGAAATTACCATGCTGTTTTGTTGGACTCTCAACATAATATAAGTGAAGCATGAGAGAACAATAGTTTCTATAAAACAAACCACCACCGTGCTCTAAAAGATATAAGTGAAGCACTAGAAAAAAACTATATAGCTCAAAAGATGTAAGCGAAGCACATAGAGTATTCTAATAAATTCCGAATTATGTGTGTATCTCTCAAAAGGTGTGTACAACAAGGATGATTGTGGTAAACTAAAAAGCAAAGACTCAAATCATACAAGATGCTCCAAGCAAAACACTTATCATGTGGTGAATAAAAATATAGCTCCAAGTAAAGTTACCGATGGACGAAGACGAAAGAGGGGATGCCTTCCGGGGCATCCCCAAGCTTTGGCTTTTTGGTGTCCTTAGATTACCTTGGGGTGCCATGGGAATCCCCAAGCTTAGGCTCTTGCCACTCCTTGTTCCATAATCCATCAAATCTTTACCCAAAACTTGAAAACTTCACAACACAAAACTCAACAGAAAATCTCGTAAGCTCCGTTAGCGAAACAAAACAAAACACCACTTCAAGGTACTTTAATGAACTCATTCTTTATTTATATTTGTGTTAAACATACTGTATTCCAACTTCTCTATGGTTTATAAACTATTTTACTAGTCATAGATTCACCAAAATAAGCAAACAACACACGAAAAACAGAATCTGTCAAAAATAGAACAGTCTGTAGTAATCTGTAACTAGCGCAAACTTCTTGAACTCAAAAAAATATACCAAAATAGGAAGACCTAAATAATTTCCTTATTGATCTGCTAAAATTGGAATCAATATCTTATCACGTTTTGGTGATTTTTAATAATTTATTTCGTGAACAAAAAGTTTCTAGAATTTTCAGCAAGATCAAATAACTATCATCCAAGAAGATCCTATAGGTTTAACTTGGAACAAACACTAATTAAAACATAAAAAAATATAACTAGAGGCTAGATCAAAGATCTATTCCTAAACAGAACCAAAAAGCAAAAAAAAACTAAAAATTAAATTGGGTTGCCTCCCAACAAGCGCTATCGTTTAACGCCCCTAGCTAGGCATAAAAGTAAGGATAGATCTAGGTATTGCCATCTTTGGTAGGCAATCCATAAGTGGCTCTCATAATAGATTCATATGGCAATTTAATTTTATTTATAGGGAAATGTTCCATGCCCTTCCTTAATGGAAATTGGAATCTAATATTCCCTTCCTTCATATCAATAATTGCACCAATCGTTCTAAGGAAAGGTCTACCAAGAATAATAGGACATGAAGGATTGCAATCTATATCAAGAACAATAAAATCTACGGGCACATAGTTCCTATTTGCAACAATAATAGCATCATTAATTCTTCCCATAGGTTTCTTAATAGTGGAATCCGCAAGGTGTAAGTTTAAAGAGCAATCATCAAAATCACGGAAACCTAACAAATCACATAAAGTTTTTGGAATCGTGGAAACACTAGCACCCAAATCACACAAAGCATAGAATTCATGATATTTAATTTTAATTTTAATAATAGGTTCCCATTCATCATAAAGTTTTCTAGGGATAGAAACTTCCAACTCAAGGTTTTCTTCATAAGATTGCATTAAAGCATCAATGATATGTTTAGTAAAATCTTTATTTTGACTATAAACATGAGAGGAATTTAGCACGGATTGCAACAAGGAAATAAATCTATCAAAGAGCAATTATCATACTTAAATTCCTTGAAATCCAAAATAGTGGGTTCATTGATATCTAAAGTTTTGACCTCTTCAATCCCACTTTTACCAATTTTTGCATCAAGATCTAAAAACTCCGAATTTTTGGGACGCCTTCTAACTAAAGTTGACTCATCTCCAGTCCCATCATTATCAAGATTCATATTGCAAAACAAATATTTAATAGGAGACACATCAATAACTTTTAGATCCTCATCTTTATTCTCGTAAAAATTAGTGGAACACGCTTTTACAAAGCAATCTTTCGTAGCACACATCCTAGCGGTTCTTTCCTTGCACTCATCAATGGAAATTCTCATAGCTTTGAGATACTCATTGATACCATGCTTAGGTGGAATAGATCTAAGTTTCAAAGAATCAACATCAAGAGAAATTCTATCCATGTTCCTAGCCAATTCGTCAACTTTAAGAAATTTTTCTTCAAGCAAAGCATTGAAATTCTTTTGAGAAATCATAAATTCTTTAACACTAGTCTCAAATTCAGAGGGCATCTTATTAAAATTTCCATAAGAGTTATTGTAGGAATTACAATAATTGTTAGAGGGATTACTAGGATACGGCCTAGGATTAAAGTTTCCTCTATACGCGTTGTTACCAAAATTATTCCTACCAACAAAATTCACATCCATAGATTCATTATTACTCTCAATCAAGGTAGAAAAAGGCATATCATTAGGATCAGAAGGAACACTCTTATTAGCAAATAATTTCATAAGTTCATCGATCTTTCCACTCAAAACATTAATTTATTCTATCACATGCACCTTTTTACTAGTAGATCTTTCAGTGTGCCATTGAGAATAATTAACCATAATATTATCTAGGAGTTTGGTAGCTTATCCTAAAGTGATTTCCGTAAAAGATTTATAGAAGCAAAATTCAATCTGGCATAAATCTTTTGTATAATCATCCACAAATTCAAACCATGAGTAGGGCAATTACGTATCATTAATTTCATTCTCTCCCAAGCTTGTTCAACATGTTCATAATCAAGTTGCTTAAAATTCATAATATCGTTTCTAAGAGAGATGATCTTAGCGGGAGGAAAATACTTAGAGATAAAAGCATCTTTGCACTTATTCCAAGAATCAATACTATTTTTAGGCAAAGACGAAAACCAAGTTTTAGCACGATCTCTAAGCGAAAACAGAAATAGTTTCAACTTAACAATATCATTGTCCACATCTTTATTCTTTTGCATATCACACAAATCAACGAAGCTATTTAGATGGGTATCGGCATCTTCACTAGGAAGGCCGGCGAATTGGTCTTTCATGACAAGATTCAACAAAGCGGCATTAATTTCATAAGATTCCGCATCGGTAAGAGGAGCAATCGGAGTGCTAAGAAGATCATTATTGTTGGTATTGGTAAAGTCACACAATTTAGTATTGTCTTGAGCCATAGTGACAAGCAAGCAATCCAACACAGGAGCAAACAGAAAGGCGAGCGAGAAAGAGGCGAACGGAAAAGAGAGGGCGAATAAAACGGCAAGGGTGAAGTGGGGAGAGGAAAACGAGAGGCAAATGGCAAATAATGTAATGCGGGAGATTAGAGTTTGTGATGGATACTTGGTATGTCTTGACTTTTGCGTAGACTCCCCGGCAACGGCGCCATAAATCCTTCTTGCTACCTGTTGAGCACTGCGTTGGTTTTCCCTTGAAGAGGAAAGGGTGATGCAATAAAGTAGCGTAAGTATTTCCCTCAGTTTTTGAGAACCAAGGTATCAATCTAGTAGGAGACCACGCTCAAGTCCCTCGCACCTACACAAACAAATAAGAACCTCGCAACCAACGCAATAAAGGGGTTGTCAATCCCTTCACGGTCACTTACAAGAGTGAGATCTGATAGATATGATAAGATAATATTTTTGGTATTTTTATGATAAAGATGCAAAGTAAAATAAACGACAATGTAAATAGCTAAGTGTTGAAAGATAAATATGATGGAAAATAGACCCGGGGGCCATAGGTTTCACTAGTGGCTTCTCTCAAGATAACATAAGTATTACTGTGGGTGAACAAATTACCATCGAGCAATTGATAGAATTGAGCATAGTTATGAGAATATCTAGGTATGATCATGTATATAGGCATCACGTCCGCGACAAGTAGACCGAAACGGTTCTGCATCTAGTACTATTACTCCACACATCGACCGCTATCCAGCATGCATCTAGAGTATTAAGTTCATAAGAACAGAGTAATGCTTTAAGTAAGATGACATGATGTAGAGGGATAAACTCATGCAATATGATATAAACCCCATCTTGTTATCCTCGATGTCAAAAATGCAATACGTGCCTTGCTGTCACAACCCCAGTTTAGCCTTTGCTTGTCCTTGCATGATCACCATATCATCATGTTTAAATTCCAAAGAAATTTGAAATGGGGGTTGTTTAAACCCTAGCATTAAGGAAATCAATAGGTTCAACCAAAATATTTTTAGTGAACCCAAAGTGGCTTTCAAAAATGTTCATCATTTTTGGAAAATACTGGAAACAGTAACCAGAGGTGATGCACATTTTTCCATGACATATTTGGTCACTGAATTAAATCATATTATATTTGCATTTGGGCATTTAAATGCTATAAAATATTTTAAGTGCTCAAATAATCATAAACTAAAATGTTTACTGTTGGATATATTATAAAAAGTAGCCATGATTAGTTTCATGATTTTTGGAAATGTCTTAGCATTTTAATTAAGTCAAAACAAATGCAGAAGAATTAGAAAACAGTAATAAAAATAGAAACTAAAACAGAGAGAGAGAGAGAGAAGCCCACCTGGACCTTACCTGAAGCCGGCCCAGCTACTGTTTCGGCCCAGCCCACCACCGCCTGGCTCCCTGTCGCCTTCCTCCTTGCGCCAGTGGGCAGGGGCGCGTGCCCGGCGCGCGTGGCCACACGCCGGCCACCTCCTCCCTGCCTGGCTGCCTCCTTCTCCCCCCCTGGACGTCTCCCGCGACGCCACGCACCCCCCCTAGACCGTCCCTCTCTCTCCCGTGCTTCTCCCTCCCTGGCTCTCCTCTCGCACGCACCCGAGCGAAGCTCGTCGTCGCCGGCGCCCTTTGCCGTGGCCACCGCATCCCCCTCGCTCCCCTGACCGGCCCACGAGCTCCGCCTCCGTCGTACACGCCTCCTCGGCGACTCACGCGACGCCGGACGCCCCCGAACGCTCTTCCCGTCGTCGTCTTCAACCTCGGGAAGCCGAGATCGCCGGCGACCTTCCGTCGACACCAGCCCCTCCCCGAGCACGCCGAGGCCTCCGTTCAACTCGCTGTGAGCTTCTGCGCTTTTCCCCTTCCTTCCTGGGCTCGTTCCTGTTCTGTAGTCGCCGATTCCACCGGAGCCGCGAGCTCGGCTCCACCGGCCATGGCACCGCCGCGGCCACAGGCCCTGCCGCTCGTGTCGGAGCGCGTCAACGTGCTCAGGAGGCCCCCAGGAGCCTAACGCATGCATCCATTCGCCCTCCCGTGCTCCGTAGCGCCGAACCCAACCCCGTCCGAACTCCGGCCGCCGCCACGAGCTCGACTCCGGCGAGCTCGCTCCACCCCAGCCCCTCCCGCTTGTCCTACCAGATGCGCGCGAGCCCCAGCTACGCGTAGGACCAAACCACGGTCGATTTGGTCGACCGTGGGCGAAACCCGAGCGCCTCCGCCGTCCCTGGCCTCGCCGGCGACGAGCCGCGGGTCAACTCCGGTGAGTTTGACCCGGGGTTGACCACAGTTTGACCCCCCCTGGGTCACCGACATGTGGGCCACCCTTGTTAATTAGTAGTTAGGTTAGTTTAGCGCTAATTAACCTAGATTAGTGATTAACCTAACACTAACTAACTCTGATTAGTTAGTCAACTAACCACTGACATATGGGTCCCAGCTGTCAGGTTTGACCTGGGCTGGCGCCTTTGACCTGCTGATGTCACCCCGACGTCATGCTGACGCAATAACTCTTTTTCTGGATTTATTTTTATATAGGAAATTCCAGAAAATGTTGCAAACTTCTAAAATTCATATAAATTCAACCGTAACTCAGATTGAAAAGATTTATATATGAAAAATGATCAGAAAAATCCAATCTATCCATATGTACCATTTGCATGCATGTTAGAGCACTTTAACCATGCTGTTCTAGTGAAACAAGATAATGCACCATTATGACTATTTACATGAGCTCACATTTGAATCTTTGATTCAAATGGGTTCAAATCAACCTGTTCTCTTATGCATTAGCTCAAACACATTCATTTCGCCATGTCATGATCATGCATCATATTGTCGCATTGCATTGATTGTGTCCCTCTTTGTTTGCCGGTAATTGTCCCCTCTCGATAGACGTGGTGCCGACGATGAGATCGATGACACTGATGAAGAACTATATTATCTTCAGAAGTGCCAGGCAAGCAAAACCCCCTTGTTCATTTTTATACAATCCCACTCTCTCGCTCCTGCTCTCTTTTACTGCATTAGGACAACAACGATTCATGTGTTACTTGCTGCGGTAGTGGAACCCCTTATCCTCTGCATGACCTATCATTGCCACAGTAAATAGATGAAACCCACTAGCATGAGTAGGAGTTGTTTGAGCCCTGATGTGCCTACTCATTCATGCTTGTTTGTCATGCCTGCTACTGCTTAGAGTTGAGTCAGGTCTGATTCATCAGGGATGAATTGGAATGTGGTGAACATGTCCTACTGTTGAGAGCTAAGTGTGTGAACACGATTTGGTAAAGGTAGCGGTGAGAGGCCATGTAGGAGTACATGGTGGGTTGTCTCATTGGAGCCGTCCTCAGGAACTGAGTTCTGTGTTTGTGATCCATGAACAGTTACTACCACACATTGGGCTCCGGGTACTCCAAGCTCTCTCGACTTATTAATCCACTTGATCTCTGTCCAGGAGTTGCAACTAGTTTCTGGTGTTTGTAGGTAGTGTTAGTAGTCTACCAAGTGGTACCCGGTACAGGTGGGCTTGGGACAGACTAGACACCGTGGCCGAGTAGACCAAGCGCCGCCCGTTTGGTGGGCTTGAAACCCTGTACACATCGTTTGGGGCCGTGAGCGACACCCCGGCCGGATCTCCTTGCGGATGGAACCCGAATAGGCGATAAACCTGGACTAGAGACTTGTGTGGTTAGTCAGGTCGTGGCCGACTCCCTCGCCCGGCTTCCTCTTGAAGGTTGCCGAGGTACATGACGTGTACAGGGCGGTAAGTGGCGAGAGCGTGTGTGAAGAAGTACACCCCTGCAGGGTTATCATTATCTATTCGAATAGCCGGATTCCTCGGATATGGAAACTTGGACCCCTTGCATAGTTCATAGACAATTGAAAGTGGATACTCTAAAATGCGCAAGATAAGCGTGAGTGCTATGGATGGCATTCTCGTAGGGAGACGGGAGCGGATCCATAGTGGTGTACTGGTATGGTGAATATGTGGACTCGTGTGCGCCACCTCAAAAGAGTTACTTGCAGTCGTAGTTCAGGATAGCCACCGAGTCAAAGCTGGCTTGCTGCAGTCAAACTCCACCACCTCCTTTTGATACTGATGCATTTGTAGTTAGTTCTGATGTAAGTCTTGCTGGGTACATTTGTACTCACGTTTGCCTATTTTATGTTTTTGCAGAGAGATGTCAGTCTCGCTAGTAGTTCCGTGTGGACTTCGACGTTTAGCTTGATACCTCAGCTACGATCTTGTGCCCTCGGCAGGATCTGGTAGATAGTCAGGCTTCTCAGCCTTTTTCATTTGTAGATGTCTGTACTCAGACATGTTAAGCTTCCGCGTGTGCTTGTTGCTTGTATGCTCTGTATGTTGGGTCATGAGACCCATGTTTGTAATATCTCGCTCCTCGGAGCCTATTGAATAAATACTTTGAGTCGTAGAGTTATGTTGTGATGCCATGTTGTATCTACTCATATCGGGCATATTGTGTGTATGATTGAAATGCTTGGTATGGGTGGGATCCGACTATCTAGTTGTTTATCCTTGGCAGCCTATCATATGGGGAAATGTAGTCTAGTGCTTCTGAGCGATAGTAGTCCGCTACAGCCCGGTTCACCGGAGTCCTGCTAGCCCAGCACTACTGCTCGAAACACTTGACTGGCCGGCATGTGATTCACTTCGTTCCTGTGTCTGTCCCTTCGGGGAAATGTCACGCGGTGACATCCGGAGTCCTGCCTAGCCTGCTACAGCCCGGGTTACCGGAGTTCTGTTAGCCCAGTGCTACAGCCCGGATTCACACGTTGATGACCGACATGCTCGATGTGATTCATGTATGCCTGTCCTCATAGGTTAGCGCCGCTTTGGGTTCACGACTAGCCATGTTGGCCCGGGTTCTCTGCCATATGGATGCTAGCGACACTATCATATATGTGAGCCAAAAGACGCAAACGGTCCCGGGCCAGGTAAGGTGGCACCCGTGGGAGTATCGTGCGTGAGGCCGCAAAGTGATATGATGTGTTACATGCTGGATTGATGTGGTTTAGGATCGGGGTCCTGACACTTGCTGCCCCTGCTGTCACTGGGAAAGGACACCGCAAGATTGGATCCAAAGCTAAACACTTCTCCCATTGCAAGAAAGATCAATCTAGTAGGCCAAACCAAACTGATAATTCGAAGAGACTTGCAAAGATAACCAATCATACATAAAAGAATTCACAGAAGATTCAAATATTGTTCATAGATAATCTTCATCATAAACCCACAATTCATCGGTCTCGACAAACACACCGCAAAAAGAATTACATCAAATAGATCTCCAAGAGAATCGAGGAGAACTTTGTATTGAGATCCAAAGAGAGAGAAGAAGCCATCTAGCTAATAACTATGGAACCGAAGGTCTAAGGTAAACTACTCACACATCATCGGAGAGGCCATGGTGTTGATGTAGAAGCCCTCCGTGATTGATGTCCCTCCGGCAGGACGCCGGAAAAGGCCCCGAGATGGGATCTCACGGGTACGGAAGGTTGCGGCGGTGGAATTAGGTTTTCGTGGATGCCTCTGATGGTTTGCGTGTACGTAGGTATATATAGGAGGAAGAAGTAGGTCGGTGCAGCCACGAGGGGCCCATGAGGGTGGAGGGCGCGCCTAGGGGGGTGACCCTACCTCGTGGCCGCCTTGTCGATTGCTTGATGTCCACTCCGAGTCCTCTGGATCACGTTTGTTCCACAAATTACGTTCCCGAAGGTTTCATTCCATTTGGACTCCCTTTGATATGCTTTTTCTGCGAAACACTGAAATGGGCAAAAAACAACAATTTGGGCCAGGCTTCGGTTAATAGGGTAGTCCCAAAAATAATATAAAAATGTATAACAAAGCCCATTAATCATCCAAAACAGAATATAATATAGCATGGAACAATAAAATAAAATTATGGATACATTGGAGACGTATCAGAGGCCCGGCTGGCTCGTGTAGGACTGTCGCCATCTCCATCAGGACCGCCTGGTGCCTGGCCTCCTGAGCCGCCAGGACGCTCTGCATGTGACGCTGGAAGGTACACTACAAAAAAAAATACTTCCGTGATGATACGTGTTTGTCACAGTAGGTCGCGTTTTTTGTCATGCATGTACATCCGTGACAAATTTATGACAGAATCAAGATAGTCATACCTGTGCTATCGTAGAAGTGTTCCATGACATTACCAAAATTATCATCACAGAAGTGTCCACTTCCATGACGATAAATCACGCGTCACATAAGTGCTTTTGTCAAGGGTGACCGACACGTGGCATCCACCGTAACGGAACGCCGTTAATCTATTGGGTCGGGTTTTGGATACGATAACCCATTAACAGCCCCGACCAATGGGGATTTTCCACGTGTAAAATCATCATTGGCTGGAGGAAACACGTGTCGGCTCATCGTTGGGACAGATGTCATCCACTCATTAGACGGAAGGCGCTTATGATAAATCGACACGTGGCACGACCCAACAGAGGCCCATTCCTGTGAAAAGGCCGGCCCGTTTGACTTGGTCAAAAGGTGGCGGACCGGCCCATGGAAAGCCTGTTAACGGCCTGTTCGCATATAGCCCATTTATAGGCCGCTAACCCAAGGCCCGTTACGCCCTATCCGAATTAGGTCCAGTAGCGTCATCTGGGCCATCCAATATGATTCCAGCCCGTTTTCACTTCTGGCCCATGTATGGCCCATGACGTCTTTCGGCCCATATGAGGCCCTATGTAACTCTTGGCCTATTAACGGCCCGTGGTGAAACTGGCCCGTAATGAACAGTGTATCACTTTACACCCATTAACGGCCCATGGTGAAACTGGCCCGTAATGAACAGTGTATCACTTTATACCCATTAACGGCCTGTTATTCCGCTGGGCCGTTTCCAGCCCATGTTATATTTTGGCCTTCTCAGAGCCCATTTAATCTTGGGCTCATTTCCAGCATTCGTTTACTTATGACCCGTTACTGTCATTTTCTGCTTGTGGGCCAAATTCAGCCCGTGGTTACAGTCGGCCCATTTGTGGTCCGTTAATATGTTGGGCCGTTTTCATAGCGTCATCAAATACGACCTATTAACAATGTCCCATTATGGTCGGCCCATGAACGAACGATTCCAACTCTAGCCCATTTACGGTCATAATGCGGTCTGTTTGGCCCATGTATGGCCAATCGATCATACGGCTCGTATAAGGCCCATTGATGATACGGCCCGCAGAAGGCCCATCGTTTCTATGGCCCGTAGAAGGCCCATTGTTTCTACGGCCCGCAGAAGGCCCATCGTTTCTACGGCCCGTAGAAGGCCCATCGTTTCTATGGCCCGTAGAAGGCCCATCGTTTCTACGGCCCATAGAAGGCCCACATCGTTTCTACGGCCCATAGAAGGCCCATTGTTTCTACGGCCCATAGAAGGCCCACTATTTCTACGGCCAGTAGGAGGCCGAGTGTCACAACAGTAAATATTAGCCCATGGTTATTGTGGCCTAGTTTTAAAAAATAGGTTATTGCAGCCACTAGCTAACCGCGGAAAAAGAACTGCAATGACTACAAGCAAACAAATAAACAAGACAACAAGGAAATAAATAAGCAAGCAACTAATGCTAGGCTATCACGGCTATTACACATATTTGTAACATCCCAAAATTCTAAATTTTGGAATGTTATAATAAACAGATAGATTGAATTGATTGTTTGATTGATTGACTGAAAGTGAGTGAATTCGAAACTTTTTGAAAGTTAAATGAAAGGAAATAAAAGGACTTTCCCAAACTTTCATTTTGCTATTATGATCTCCGTAGATTCAAATCCTTTTCACCACAAAACCCTGGAGAGAAGATGACATGACTTCTTCCATTTATATAAATGATAAGGGGTGTTGAAAATATTTGAATATCATTTGAAAACATTTCAATTCATAAGCTTCAAGCAACTCAATGATTTTCACGAGAGAAGATAATATGACTTCTTCAAAATATATGAAATATGAGTTGGAAGTTTTAAAAGAATTAAATTCAAAGTTCTATTTAATTTATTTCCAATTTTGAGTTATTTGAGTTTTATTTAAATTATTTTTCTCCAAAAATTAAATATATGGAAATTAGGGTAACATGATTCCCTACATCATAAAATTGGAGAGAAATAAATTTGAAATCATTTTGGTATTTTTAAAATGATTTTTATTGGTTTTTAATAGGGCTGTAGCACTCTTTGATTTATCTGAATTTGTGTGGATTTTATTTGAAGTTATAAAAATGTCCACGTTGTAGTTAATCTTTTTTTGCAAAATTTTGATATATTATATGCCTCTATAATATTTTCATTTTCGTTTGTTTTTATTTATTTCTTTCTCTGTTTGTTTTTTTAAATAAAAAAAACTTGCTCCGCCGGACCGGGCCGGCCCAATTTGCCAGGCAGCGGCCGGCCAGCCCAGCACCGCGCGTCCCCGACCTTCGCCCGGACTCCGCCGCCCGCACGACCCCGGCGCCGCCGCCGTATCCGCCCCGGTCTCCGCGCCGCCTTGCCCCTCCCGCACGCCACCACGCCGACCCTCCCCGCCTATAAAGCCGCCGCCTCTCTCTCTTCCCCCTCGCATCGCGCTGCAGCCGCCGCCGCACTTGCCGGAACCCACCGCTGCCGGCGAGATCCGCTCGCTGCTCCCGCCCCGTTCCGACGCCGAAGACGAGCGCTGCCACTACCTTCGGATCCGCCTCGCCGAGCCGCTTCACCCCATGCCTCCGGCCGATGCGGCCGGCCACCGGAGCCGCCGCCCCGGCTGAGACCGAAGTCGCCGCCGTCGTCCTCCCCGACTCCGGCGATCGCCGCGGTAACCACCGTCTCCCGTCCGTTGGATCTGGATCCAACGATCCAGATCTTTCTGTTTTTTTTCTTTCGTTTTATTTTTATTTAGAGAACGTTCGCTGGTTAAAGTTAGAAAGTGAGCGTTCGCTCAGTAGGTTTTTTTTCTTTCTTTTTCTGTTTATTTTACGTCAGGGACCTATCCGTGAATAAAATTATTTACAGATTGGCCCCTAGTTTTCAAACGACCACAACTTTTTACTCGTTAGTCCAAACTCAACGAAACCAACGCCCACTTCTTCGTTATGATCTCCTCTATACAGTAATCCAACTCAAACTTGTTTTTGAAAGTTTTAAAATTTGAATTCAAATAGATTTGTATTTGAACTTCGTTTGACCATAACTTGAGTTTTATAACTCCGTTTGAGTTGATTCTTTTTGCATATTGAAGCTCTTGACCTAAACTTTCTGATAAGGCCAAATTCACATAATTTTGGTACTGTTAGAAATTATTTTATGTTGCAATAGTTATTTGCTTGGTTTTGATGTTTTCTGAATCGTCTTCTTCGATCTCTCTGATCTTTTGAGTGATTGCTTATGTGTGGTTACTATTGCTTGATTTCGCTAGATTGACCGGAGTGCGACGAGTAGATCTATCAAGAGTTTTGAGTGCGAATCATCTTCATCAACATTGCAGGCAAGTTCACATTTTGATCATACCTCTTCTACTACCCAGTTTTATTGCATTAGATCAATCCTCAAACATTGCATGATTAGGATCTAATTAAATTGTGGGATGGGAAGTAGTTGAGGTAGTACCTATTACCTGTTTATTATGAAACCCTTGGGAGTTACTATTACATTATGCTTATATTGCCATGCTATGCTCGTAGACGTGGATTGGGTTTTGAGAGTATCCATGACAGATGTGAGATTGTTATTAAATGGTTTACTTAAGGTGGCAACTTAAACACACATCTGGGTGGATTGAGGCACCTGGGTATTCCAGGACTTGCCTGTCTAGGCACCTGGGTATTCCAGGACTTGCCTGTTTTTCTTTTGGACCGCCACCCAGACTCAAAGGGATCATGAGATTATTCATACTAGAAACTTCCGTGTGCAGCCACAAGCCATTATGGGCTCTGGCATAGTCGATTATGTCATGCGAACTCTTACAGGGTAGACTAGCAGATTTAGGGGAAAGTAGGTGTACCGGTCTATCCAACGTAAGGTGCTAGCACTTCTGAAAGACTATGTCTCGGTCATCCGTTTCTCAAACATCATGTAGTGCGAGAAATCTAACGGAGGCGATCGAGTCTTGTGGGGAAAAGTGCGCAAACCTCTGCAGAGTGTACAAACTAATCATGATTAGCCGTGTCCCCGGTTATGGACATCTTGAGTATCTAGTTCTTGGATTATCCTGTTGATCTCATCACGTTACTTAAACAATTTGTTGGGTTTTAATGATGATGCTTAATTGGGATTGAGAATGCTGTGAACCATTCTCAATGTTTAACAACCACCATGATAGTTAAATAAAATTTATTCCTTTGCAGTAGGGAAAAATTGGCTTTTCGCAAAAACCTTATAACCATAAGAGCTTTTCCACCAGCCATATATGAATGTAGTGATAGCCATTGTTCATCATTTTCTCTATGGTGTGAATTTGCCAGTACATTCAATGTACTGACCCGTTTCGGGCTGCAACGTCTCATGTTGCAGGTTTCTTACGACGAGTAAGTGATATGTTAGGGTTACGATTTCTACACTCAACTTTGCCGTTGGTGTTGATTGGAATCCACAACCTTGTTGCTTCCGCTATATGGATTGAGGTAATAGTATTTACGTTACTTTATACATGTGATTTACCTCTGTTATAAATCCTTCGAGTATTGTGTGTGTCAGCATACCGATCCAGGGATGACACTTAAGCACAGAGACTTGATCCATTCGGGTCGGGTCGCAACAAGATGGTATCAGAGCACATGTTGACTGCAGGACGTGACCCTAGAAACTGGCAAGCCCATAGGAAGGATTTTCTCTGAAACTTTCTTTTTCAAAAAGATCTTTTACCTCTCTTCTCTTCTGAGCTTATTCAAATATTCCCTTTTAGTGAGACCATACCCCTTTCCCCTTTTTGACCACTCAAAGATTCGACGGATGAGACCACTCCAAGAAGTACAAGATATCAGACAACTAAGAACATTCAGAATGAAGAGGATTTTACCATACATTATGATAATGGAAACTACAACGGTTGAAGACTCCGAAGACTAGGATAATTTGAAGGCTCTGTAGAATTCCCAGATTTATATGACCTAGGAAGGCTACCCTTATGGAACTTTGCAGACTATGGAAGCTGTCAATACCCGAGATCAAGGTGTATCGGAGAAAGACCGGAGCATGGAGAGTTAAAAACTCAAAGTTCTGTCAAGGAAAACCCTAAGGCAGGAGATATCAACTATGGAGAGATATATAGCTCATGGAAATGACAAGAGCAGAAACATGACTATCCATGATGTTATCGTCCACTTATGCTATTATCACCATGCTGAGTTAAGCATGCATATGCATGGAAGGATTGGATGGTAGAAGGCTGATGGAGCACCTATCAGCAAGATGAATTTTTAACCTTAGCCGGTGTATCCCCAGGATCTGGAGTGTTACATCAAGAAGTTAAGATGGAGCTACAAGAAGCCGTATTTTGACAAGGAGCATTTCGTGAAGAACTTAGGACCCAGAAGTTGAAGTAGCCAAGCTCGAGGAGCTACAACCTTGAGATACAGGAGATTCGTCAGGGACTGAAGGACAGTAGGACCATGGTTCATGCCAAGGATGTTGAAAACCAGAAGTTTGGAATGCAACTCCAGGAATATTAAAGGACGTCATGAGAGACTTCGCGTTAATAGAGTTGATTTGGCAAAAGAACTTAAGAAGGACAGGTACGATGGGAAGAAGCCATCGGAGACATGAACAAGACTTGAAGAGTTTGGCAACGTTGACTTTTGAAAGACCAAACCCTTGTTCTATACCTGCGTTAGATGCGACGATTGTGAGCTGTCATTTGTTTGATGTTTTCTGACAGCCACAATAAAATCTGTCTTTTAAAAACCTTTGTTTGTATTGTGTGCATCTCTCTCGATCTCTCTTATCTCACCCCAAAACCCATGGACCCCATAGAGGAGGAATGGAGATGAAACCATATTTTCTTGACCGGCGAGTCATTTGGAGACAGACCGATGGATTCAGAACATGGAGGATCAAATGGAGAATAACCCTATAGCCGGAAAGGATATGTCCCAGCATGCTCTTCAATGCTTTGAAAGAGGTGCTGCTACTTGGTGGAGGATGTACCAAACCATCAATGGATGGCAAGGAGTAACCACTTGGAAAGAATTTAAGTTGACTTTGCTAAATTCTCAGTTTGTGTCCCAGGAATTGAAGCCTTATGGAAAGGATATGAAGAAAACTGGTGCATGCAAGCTTTGTGGAGAAATAGGACACAACCATAAATAACACAAGGATGAATGCCCTAATTGTGAAGGAAGTCACCCAGCTAAAGAATGCCCAACTAGGCAGATCACTTGTTTCTTGTGTGAAGGGACTACCCACTACCCTGCACAGTGTCACATTTACCCCATGGTACAAAGAACCATCCAGCAGAAAAAAGAAGCAATGAAAGGACCCCCAATGGGAATTTTAAAAGAACCTGTGATGAAGGAAGAGGTGGAGGACACACCAAAAGAGGAACCAATTAAACCCTACACCAAGTCTTGCTATTCATGTGGAGAAGAAGGACACATCTCCCAGAATTGTATGAAAGGGGATCTAGTAGACTTCTCGATGGAGGAAGTAGAATATGACCCACAGAAAATAGAAGCTCTGATTGGAATGGAAAAGTCCAGAAAGAGAAGTAGATTGGATTCCAGGAAGGATCTGAGTCATGTCACCTATTATAGGTGCAAGGAGTCAGGGCACTACCTCAACAATTGCCCAAAAAGGAAGCCAAGGACCCAAGTAGGCTATATAATCACAAAGAAACCTCGAGATTTGTCAGAAGTAATATGTTTCCGTTGTAATGAAGCAGGGCACTTTGCCAGAGATTGTCTGAAGGAGAAGGAGACTTGAGATAAATAGTTGAGTTTGTAACAGAAGAAATATAGTAGTAGTAGTGAGAACATTTTCCTTCATATTAAGGTGTTGAGTTGAGGCATGTAATGGAAAAACAGGAGATTGTAATAATTTGAGAATCAATAAAGTTAGCAGTGTTGGTACTGAATTGGATTTATGAGTTACTCTATGAGGAAAAATGTTGACCATTTTCGAGGATATGAGAAATATGGTCTATGGAATATTGTACCATTTTAAGGGTGGTAGAACCCTGTAAGAACCGTTAACCCCTGGAAAAGATAAGGATAATCCACTGAGTGGATTTCGGACAAAAGGAATACGAGTTTGTCTCGATATGTTTGATACCCCAAGAGTGTGTGGGATGACGTTGGAGACCGTCAGTTGTTTGGACCAAATGTGATCAAGGAATCAGAAGAGAAATGTTAAGTTGATTTGAGATAGACTGACGGTAGCTCAGTCCAGGCAGAAGAGTTATGCAGACTCAAAAACGCAAGGAGGTAGCCTATGAAATTGGAGGCAGAGGATGTCTTCGTGTGTCCCCTCTACGAGGATTTAAACGATTTGGAGTTAAGGGAAAGTAAGCCCCGAAATTTGTAGGACCATACCGAGTTTTGGAGCGTATGAGAGAAGTGGCCTACAAGTTGGAATTACCCGATGTACTGTCAGGAGTTCATGATGTGTGTCACGTTTCCCAGTTGAAGAAGTGCCATGCAGAGATGGCCAATATTCCCCTGTGAGGACATTTGACCTATGGAAAGGAAAATGATATACCACGAAGTGGATTTTTGACAAAATAAGAATGAGTCTTGTTTCGGTATGCGGGATATTCCACGAGGATGAAGAGATGAATTACTATTGGATATAAAGGAGGTATGATGTTGGAAATATCGATCAATGGAAATCCCATGATGAGTCTGAGTAATCATGTCCTAGTTTGGTGCCAATAGAAGTAAAAGGGACAGTACAATTGGATGGATTTAAGAATACTAGGAAGCTGGAAGTTGGAATAATGATCAGTTGCCCGATGATAAGTTCAAGGACTACAAGTGATGAGATGGGCCATAACCCACAGGCCCCAGGACCTGCCAAGAAGCAAGCACACTCTTGCTGAAGGAAAAACCCTGGAATAAGTTACGATTTTATCGATAGACGATTTTATAGGAGTTTACGCAAAACCTGAGGGTTGGGAAGGAACGATAGATGTTTGTTTGGCTTGCAGAATCAATGGATTTTTCCTGAACTAGTTCGTCGACAAGAGAAATTCTGCAATCCTTATGAGGATGACCGAGTGTTAGAATGCGAGATTGGCTAAACCGTATACAAGGTAATGATTTGGGTGCGGGATGGATTGATCACCATACCGACTTACTCTTATTATTTGCCTTGCTATATGGGATGGTAAATCTGAGTGCCTTACCTATAGTAGAGAGACGACGATCAAAACCCTGTTTAAACCTTAGAAT
The DNA here is from genome assembly GCA_032464435.1 of Aegilops umbellulata. Taxonomy (NCBI): domain Eukaryota; kingdom Viridiplantae; phylum Streptophyta; class Magnoliopsida; order Poales; family Poaceae; genus Aegilops; species Aegilops umbellulata. Next base: position 621,500,512 of record CP136057.1, read on the forward strand.
GGTATAATAATTTTCCCCCTTGTACAAGGCAGTTTTTGCCAACCGTAGGTTATACGGTGAGGTTCAACCAGACCCATTTCCTACAGGAGAAACCATAAATTGTTGACCACCATGAGATATCAACAGTTGTTTAGTATTGGCGCCAGACCCGTCAGCAAAGAAGACCCAATATCGGAATAACCTTACCAAGATGAAAGGACAGAAGAATTGAGGAAAAGGTTATGCCGCTACCGGAAGAGCCCAGAGAAGGAATTTTCCCGAGATCTGAGAAGACTGACACTGTCAAGAATCAGGATGGAGTAAATAAGTTTTGATGGAACCGTAACAATGATTCTAAGGGTGGTAGCACCCCAGACCTCTGGAGACGATCGATGGATTTGAGAAGACCCCCAAACCTAACCTATTTCTTTCTAGCCTCTCCGAATCTCGAGGACGAGATTCATTTTAAGGGTGGTAGGTTTGTAACATCCCAAAATTCTAAATTTTTGAATGTTATAATAAACAGATAGATTGAATTGATTGTTTGATTGATTGACTGAAAGTGAGTGAATTCAAAACTTTTTGAAAGTTAAATGAAAGAGAATAAAAGGACTTTCCCAAACTTTCATTTTGCTTTTATCATCTCCGTAGATTCAAATCCTTTTCACCACAAAACCCTGGAGAGAAGATGACATGACTTCTTCCATTTATTTAAATGATAAGGGGTGTTGAAAATATTTGAATATCATTTGAAAATATTTCAATTCATAAACTTCAAGCAACTCAATGATTTTCACAAGAGAAGATAATATGACTTCTTCAAAATATATGAAATATGAGTTGGAAGTTTTAAAAGAATTAAATTCAAAGTTCTTTTTAATTTATTTCCAATTTGGAGTTATTCGAGTTTTATTTAAATTATTTTTCTCCAAAAATAAAATATATGGAAATTAGGGTAACATGATTCCCTACATCAGAAAATTGGAGAGAAATAAATTTGAAATCATTTTGGTATTTTTAAAATGATTTTTATTGGTTTTTAATAGGGCTATAGCACTCTTTGATTTATCTGAATTTGTGTGGATTTTATTTCAAGTTAAAAAATGTACACGTTGTAGATAATCTTTTTTTGAAAATTTTGATATATTATATGCCTATATAATATTTTCATTTTCGTTTGTTTTTATTTATTTCTTTTTCTGTTTGTTTTTTTAAATAAAAAAAACTTGCTCCGCCGGACCGGGCCGGCCCAGTTTGCCAGGCCGCGGCCCGCCAGCCCAGCACCGCGCGTCCCCGACCTTTGCCCGGACTCCGCCGCCCGCACGACCCCGGCGCCGCCGCCGTGTCCGTCCCGGTCTCCGTGCCGCCTTGCCCCTCCCGCACGCCACCACGCCGCCCCTTCCCGCCTATAAAGCCGCCGCCTCTCTCTCTTCCCCATCGCATCGCGCTGCAGCCGCCGCCGCACTTGCCGGAACCTGCCGCTGTCGGCGAGATCCGCTCGCTGCTCCCGCCCCATTTCGACGCCAAAGTCAAGCGCCGCAACTACCTTCGGATCCGCCTCGCCGAGCCGCTTCACCCCATGCCTCCGTCCGATGCCGCCGGCCATCGGAGCCGCCGCCCCGGCCGAGACCGAAGTCGCCGCCGTCGTCCTCCCCGACTCCGGCGATCGCCGCGGTAACCACCGTCTCCCGTCCGTTGGATCTGGATCCAACGATCCAGATCTTTCTGTTTTTTTCTTTCGTTTTATTTTTATTTAGAGAACGTTCGTTGGTTCAAGTTAGAAAGTGAGCGTTCGCTCAGTAGGTTTTTTTCTTTCTTTTTCTGTTTATTTTACGTCAGGGACCTATCCGTGAATAAAATTATTTACAGATTGGCAACAGTTATTTGCTTGGTTTTGATGTTTTCTGAATCGTCTTCTTCGATCTCTCTAATCTTTTGAGTGATTGCTTATGTGTGATTACTATTGCTTGATTTCGCTAGATTGACCGGAGTGTGACGAGTAGATCTATCAAGAGTTTTGAGTGCGAATCATCTTCATCAACATTGCAGGCAAGTTCACATTTTGATCATACCTCTTTTACTACCCAGTTTTATTGCATTAGATCAATCCTCAAACATTGCATGATTAGGATCTAATTAAATTGTGGGATGGGAAGTAGTTGAGGTAGTACCTATTACCTGTTTATTATGAAACCCTTGGGAGTTACTACTACGTTATGCTTATATTGCCATGCTATGCTCGTAGACGTGGATTGGGTTTTGAGAGTATCCATGACAGATGTGAGATTGTTATTAAATGGTTTACTTAAGGTGGCAACTTAAACACACATCTGGGTGGATTGAGGCACCTGGGTATTCCAGGACTTGCCCGTCTAGGCACCTGGGTATTCCAGGACTTGCCTGTTTTTCTTTTGGACCACCACCCAGGCTCAAAGGGATCATGAGATTATTCATACTAGAAACTTCCGTGTGCAGCCACAAGCCATTATGGGCTCTGGCATAGTTGATTATGTCGTGCGAACTCTTACAGGGTAGACTAGCAGATGTAGGGGAAAGTAGGTGTACCGGTCTATCCAATGTAAGGTGCTAGCGCTTCTGAAAGACTATGTCTCGGTCATCCGTTTCTCAAACATCATGTAGTGCGAGAAATCTAACGGAGGCGATCGAGTCTTGTGGGGAAAAGTGCGCAAACCTCTGCAGAGTGTACAAACTAATCATGATTAGCCGTGTCCCCGGTTATGGACATCTTGAGTATCTAGTTCTTGCATTATCCTGTTGATCTCATCACGTTACTTAAATAATTTGTTGGGTTTTAATGATGATGCTTAATTGGGATTGAGAATGCTGTCAACCATTCTCAATGTTTAACAACCACCATGATAGTTAAATAAAATTTATTCCTTTGCAGTAGGGAAAAATTGGCTTTTCACAAAAACCTTATAACCATAAGAGCTTTTCCACCAGCCATATATGCATGTAGTGATAGCCATTGTTCATCATTTTCTCTATGGTGTGAATTTGCCAGTACATTCAATGTACTGACCCGTTTCGGGCTGCAACGTCTCATGTTGCAGGTTTCTTACAACGAGTAAGTGATACGTTAGGGTTACGATTTCTACACTCAACTTTGCCGTTGGTGTTGATGGGAATCCACAACCTTGTTGCTTCCGCTATATGGATTGATGTAATAGTATTTACGTTACTTTATACATGTGATTTACCTCTGTTATAAATCCTTCGAGTATTATGTGTGTCAGCATACCGATCCAGGGATGACACTTAAGCACAGAGACTTGATCCATTCGGGTCGGGTCGCTACAACATTACATCCACTGGGCATCAAAGTTCTCCACCAGTGCAAATATAGGGAACGAAGTAGCATATCATATACACTGGTTGTCAAAGTTGGCGACCAGCACAAATAAACGCCGCAGCAAAACAAATCCAAAACTGAAACCACTTCAGAAGATCTCAAGAAACAATATCCTGGGTACCCATAATGCTGGCAAGATGCTTAGCAAGCTTATTAACTTTCTCTTGTTTGGCGCTTAAATCCTCCAGCGCTTGTTGTTGCACCAGAAAAATATGCATTTGAATTCTGCAGGGACTTCCTCAGTCCTTCAGCTTCCTATCACAGCACATCTGATCGATGTCTTTCAACTTGAAGTTGAGACTCAAGAAGACGAGCTGATTCATGCAGCAAGTTCGAAAAGCTTGTGCCAGCAGTAGTGGCCAGTAACTCGAACACTACATCAAGAAAAGACTTTTGGGTTCCCTCACTGTCGTCAAGATAGTTTTTATCAGCTTTCTTGGAGACCAACAAGGATGTCTCACTATCTTGAACCTTATCTGCATTACTTCCTTTACCATTGGATAATCCGGTACTGTTCTCCAATATTTTGTCCGCATTCTAAAAGAGAAATAAGTAGACACATCACATGTTTACCATGTATATGAAACTCATTTTTGGTAAATGAGTTCAGTAGTAAAGTGGACAGGATAATAGCATGAAACAAACATATATCTATGTACCATGGTCACTTTATGGTCTTATATCATTCTAGTTTTTGTTGTCAAATCAAGATAGAGACACAGTTCAAATAATATTTGTTCAAGACAAAGCAGAATAGACATAATATAAGTGTGGGTAACTATAGAGCAATAACAACACTTGTAATGTGCATGACATGAGAACATAACTGTTTATTCAATTGAAACTGAAATCAACATAGAGCAGGTTACAACAGCAAACCAATTAAAGAAACAGGTTTAAAACATACCTGTTGTGCCATTGGAGTTTCAGTTCCATCCTTCAAATTTAAAAATAGTTGGTATGAGTAAATACAGTAATGCAAGAACCTGGCCTGAGAACAAATCTTATTCTCCTTTAAGCGTTGAGTTGGGATTCGGAGTGGTGGTCCTCGTGCTTTGGGCATTGCAGTTCCCTTACTAACTGCTCATGTTTGGGTGCTTTGTGGTGGAGACGGTGCTGTGTCAACTGGAACTGGGTTACTATCTGCCGGGGTTGGGGTTAGAAGGGGTGTAGCTGGTTCTCTGTCCAACTGGGTAGGGGTACAATCTGCGAGAGTCTGGGTTATGTGTGGTGGATCTGGTCCTTGGGCAAGTACAACCGTGGTTCTATCTGCATCAACTAGTAGCACTATCTTTTCTGAAGACTGTGTTGTTACTCCCTTAGATACTTCCATCACGCTCTCCAATTCAAATGGCTGATAAACAAGAAAAGTAATTGAAAGTATAGACATTGTATAATAGACAGGTGCAATGGATAGTGGAGAATAAAACAGGGCATGAAATAATTCATATTTATGTTCTCTAACCAAACAGGATAGCATGACACAATTTCACATATATGATGGCTAACTAAACAGGATAGCATGACACAATTTCACATTATGATGGCTAACTAAAAAAGATGGAAAGACATAGTTCAAAAATATGAGACTATGTAACCAGGATGACATGACATAACTATATAATGTGTTTATTAAATAGGTTGGCATGCCATAATTCACATACATTCATGTATAGAATGCCATAATTCAAAATATGATGACTGTAAACACTAAACAGGATGAGATGATATAACTATATGATGTCTTTATTAAATGGGTTTCCATGCCATAATTTAGATAGATGATGTGTATGTACTATGTAAACATGATGACATGATATAATTCAAATATATGATTTATATAGTAAGCAAGTAAGCGGATGGCAATCCATATATGATGTAAAAACTAAGCAATGCAAGACAACATGCATGACATGGGTAATATAACCCTGCCAAGTTTGAGCATAGACCTCAGGGGAAATAGGACGGGTCATTAGTCTCTGAATCCTCCTCTAAGGAGCTCTCTGTAACCAACAAGATGTCTGCTTCAGTGGGTAGCATTGTCTGCTCTGAATACCTTGTTTTCACTCCAGATACTTCCATCACCGCTTCAAATGGCTGATGCACAGGAAGAGTAGTTGAATATACAAACGTTGTCAACAAATGGAACACGTAATACAAAAAAAATGATAGCATGATATAATTCACATACATGATGATTGGCTAAACAGCATGGCATTGCATAATTCACATATATAATGCCTTTGCAACAAGATAGCATTGTATAATTCACATATATAATGTCTTGCAACAAGATGGCAATGCATAATTCACATATATGGTAATTAGAGACTGAACAGGTGGCATTCACACAAAGCATGTCTAAACTAATCAAATGACATAGCAATGCGAGACACCATACGCACGATATGAGCAACATAACCCTGCCAAGTTAGAGCATACACCTCGGGGGGGGGGGGGGGATAGGACTGGTCATCTGTCTCTGAATCCTCCTCTAAGGAGCTATCCGTAACCAGCGAGATATGCGCTTCGTTAGATAGCATAGTCTGCTCTGAAGACCTTGTTTTCACTCCAGAATTTGCCATCACCGTGTCAAATGGCTGATGCACACGAAGAGCAGTTGAACGTACTAACATTGTTGACAAATGTAATATGTAACGAAAAAAAGGATGGCCTGATATAATTTACATCTAAGATGATTGGCTAAGCAGGATGGCATTGCAAAATTCACATATATGATGCCTGGCTAAAAAAGATGGCGTTGCATAATTCACATAAATGATGAATAAACTAAACAGATGGCATTCGCAAAAAGGATGTCTAAACTAAGCAGATGACATATTTGATGTATAAAGTAAGCAATGCAAGACACCATATGCATGATATAACCAACATCAACATGCCAAGTTAGAGCGAAGACCTCAGGGGGTAAATAGGAGTTGTCTTCTCCTTCTGAATCCCCCTTAGAACAGATATCTTCCTCTCGATTACAATCCGAAATGCATGGAGGGGGACTGCCTTTGCGCCTACCATGGAGCGACGTCTGGATGAAATTTTATTGCCACACAAGGCTCGTCTCTTTTGCTCTACATGTTTAGTTCCATTATTTAAAATAATGGTCATGCATAGGAATAAAACATAGTGAGATTATGTAAGGAGTGCATGCAGAAATCCAGAGTGATGGTAGCAACCTGTGGATAGACCCAAAACCAATAATAGCAGGCAGAGAATGGCTTCAGCTAAAAAATACAGATAATGGCTTCTTTACTGTTTGTTTCCCACCCAACATGAAACTCATAGTAGATACCGGAGATTAACCAGATAGTAGATAGATACAATTGATAGCAGCCCCGATATGTACCCCACAACCATTTAAAAACTCAAGTTTGACCATTAGTTTGGAGCTGACTCAGAGTCTAATCAGTGAAAAGGACGATAGAGTAGCATGTAATATTAAGCGATGCATAACGTAAGCAGACACGAAAGAGTGTGACCTCTCTTGCGGACCCGTGTAGTCCTCGAGGTCATCTGCTCGGTTGATGATGGTAATGCAGTTTTCATGGCTGCCAGCGGCGGGGAAGAAGATCTGAGGTGGCGAAAGACAGTCTGGAGGCCGGACCCTGCTGTGCTGGACCCTTCTGTCGTTGGAGCAGCTGAGCTGGGGTGGACGATGGCGCAGCAGGAGCGGGACAAACCATGCAAGGTTTTATTTGACAACTATCTGTAAGAGAAGTAATTCTATAAGGGCTCGTTTGAATTGGAGGATTCCAATAATGCAGGGATAGGAAATAGACAGGAATAGGATAGGAATGCACGTGCAAAACAGAGAATTTAAAAACACATGATTTCTGCCAATCTGGGTGTTTGATTCACAACAATTGGAAGATCACATGATGCAAAGAAGCATGGTGAGATTAAGTCAAATCACAAGAAAATGTACGGTTATAATGCTATTATGCTACTATCTCTTAGTCTTGTGCTTCATGAATAGGAATTTGAAAAGGAGGACAAGTGAAAATTAAAATTCCTACGTTTTTTCTTTCAAGGAGACACTAAAGGAACAAATCCGTGTGCTCAATGGACAATATATATAACATGCAGAGTAAAAAAGAGATGCAACAAGTGTACAACCTCTTTGGCGAAGCCATGTTGATCTCAGCGTGATTGGGTTGGCCGGTGAGGATGCTCTGGCTGATTTTGCTGTCGGAGGAGGGGAAGAAGATCTTAGGCATCTGGAGATGGAGCCCGAGGTACTGCTCCGCTGTGATGGAGGGTTTCGTCGTTGGAGCAGCTCTGGTGAGTTGTACGACGCTAAGGCTGAAGCAGGACAAGAGAGACAACGAACAACGTTAACCTGAGTGGAATTCTAATAGCATCTCCAATACATGACGTAAAATACATAACCACAAAGTGCTAGATGTAAAATACATCAGCCGCTCATCTCTGAACTTAACTGTCGAAACTGAACTTAACTGTCGAAACTGAACTTAACTGTCGAAACTGAATTTTGCTGTCGAAACTGAATTTTGCTGTCGAAACTAAACGCACTAGCAAGGTGAGGCTACATGTCGGTCGACTAACTTATTTATCTCTGGTCAGTCGATTTTGCAGCCGTTGGATACAAAATCAAGGGCCTGTGGTTCATCTTCAACCTCCACCCCCTGAGCCGCCAGCCACCACCGGCCAAACAGCAGCCCCCCGCCGCCCGCGGCTGGCGGTGCGCCGCCCCGCCCGCCCCGAAAACACTCCCCACCGTCGGTCCGTCGCCGCCCCGGCCATCCCTCTAGCCCCCCCGTGCCGAGCTTTTTCTCCGGCGATCCCCACGCCACCGACCCGCCACCGCCCCGCCACCGCCGGCGACCACCACCCCCATCCTGAACCCTAAGATAGATAGTGGGGTACCTCTCCGATGATCCCGCTCCCCGCTGCGGCTGGTTCTTCCTTCACCCCGGCGAGCCCCCCACCCCCTGAAAATCGACTGACCCAAAAGTCGATTCAGTCGACTGAAGTGTAGCTAAATCGGAGCAGTATCGCAAGAAGGAGCAAGAGCGAGAGCAGCAGTGCGTGCAAGAGCAATAGCAAGAGCAGACCAGGCAGGGGACCGAGAGCAAGAGCAGAGCAGCAGCGCGAGCGAGAGCTAAAGTAGCAGCAGCTCCTACTGATGTGGGCGTCACCGCCGAGGGAGCGACGCCGTGGAGGAAGTGGCCGGCGACGCCGCTGTGGATGGAGTCACGCCGTGTCGGCTCGGGACCGAGCGCCGGCAGCACTGTGAGATTGAATCAAGAAGAAAATGCGGCGATTAGTGTACAACCTCTTTGGTGGCACCGATTAGGCTGCAGCTTCATCCGAGGAAACAGTGATGATGATGCTCTTCTGGTGGTGCAGGTGAAGATGGTGGTGTGGGAATGGAGGTGGCGTGAAAGACGAGGGGAACATCGGGGCAGCTCCTTGGAGGCGGAGGACAGGATGGCTGAACCGGCAGGACGATGAGATCGACGACGGATCCTCATCCGGCACGGTGGATGAGGGACGTCGAGGTGTTGCTGTGGACGACATTGTCGGGGAAGAGGCTCTGGCTGGGTGGCGGACGGAGCAGGGTGTGGGGTTTCATCGCGGGTTTTCGCGGCCTCGGTGTACGAATGGGTGGGCGCATGGTATGGCAGTGGGGAACCATGGCTTAGAGACGCGCTTGTCCGAAATGTGGGGTAAGTTACGAAAGTACCCCCACCGATTTGAGGCGGTTCTTTCGGTTCAGGGGTACCACGGGCATTTCGCATGTCGGGATTTCACAGGAGGTGGGAGTTTTCGCGTGCGTTGTAATTTCGGAATAGCAAGGCATGGGTTGAGATGGAGGGAGTTATCGGAGCACAACGAGAAAAAGATATATTTTAAATATTTCGGGCTAACAAGGCGCGGGTTGAAATTTTTCGTACAAGCCTAACGTGTACTTTACCAAATCAATGCGCACTACAAATGTTATTCAAAACTTTGAATTCATGTTGTGTTCAATTAAAATATTTCGCTACTTGTATAATGCATGCAACCTACTACTCAAATGAACGTTTTAGTGCATTCCAAACGTATATACTACCGCTTCAATATGAACTAAATTTGAATTCGTTTCTCTATTTGAATAAGATCTATAGTAATGATTGTTGTGAAGTCAAAGCATTTGAATTCGTTTCTCTGTTTTAATAAGATCTACAATCATCATTATTTTCAAGTTAAACCATCATTTGTGTATTATCTTCACATCACACCACATGATTAGTCTCGAGTTACATATGAACTATGTGTACTATATGAACTCGAACTAGATTTTTTGAATCCACTTTATTTTGATTTCAAATCACATTACATTTCTAGCTCTAGCTAGATCTTCATAATCTAAACCATGTCTCATATGTATAATGTGTTTATCACATTATGTATGGTGCCCCGCCCCCTACGCCTACAAGTATTTAGATGTGAGTTGCAAACACCACACATTACCACAAATTCAAATAAAATGTGAAAATGTTCTATATATAGTATTGTTTAGATTGTTCGATATTTAGTTGTAAGGTGCAAATGCCACACATTATCACAAATTCAAATAAAATGTGAGATTGTTTGATGTGAGTTGCGAACGCCATGCATTATCACATTATGGTATAACATGTGCACAACACGTGTATCACCGCTATATTCATGCATGCAATTTTTAAAACACTATGATCTCCTATTCAAATATATGAATCCGCTTTCATATCAAATTGTGATCTTCGTTAGTCTCTTACACCCACACAATCCTCTAATCTTTGTAGCTACCACTAACTTTCTCTCATGCATGCACATGCCCTCCTCGCCCTCCCCCTCCCTCGGCATTCTATCCACCGGGCACATTCATTTTTTTCTTTAGGTCATTCTCCCAGAGTCTCCACAACTCCTTTCCGACACACACCGATCAATAAACCTCTCCAGCGATGCCTGCCTACAACATACACACACACCTTCAATCTCCTCCTTTATGTGTCCTTGCCTCGTGTCTCTCATACGGGCAGACACACGTGTAAACTCTCACCTCTCTTTTCATCGATCTCACAACCACACACTCCTCCCCCTATCTAGCTAGTAGTTGGGCCTCTCGCACCACCTCCTAGCTCCATTCTCTCTGTCTATCCGTCTCGCTGGGCCTTATTTGCCTCTAACAAATGGACGTACACCGACCGATCTCTCGTTATACATATAGCTAGCTAGGTCCTTATAACTCGTTTTAACCCACACGTCAATCGATCTACCTCATTAGTTGTGTCTCCCCCTTCCTCCGACAAACAACAATTGATCTACCGATCTAGTTAGGTTTGCTTACCAAACACATGGTTCCCCTTCATCATCCATGGATGCGTCTTGACAGATCTATCACGCGCAGGCACACACAGAAACACATCCCCACTCTTATTGATAACATTGCAGTTCCACCCTCAGTTTGTCTAGTAGGCCTCTCCCACCATCTTCGAGAAGAAACTCCATCACCCATCCAGCACTCTACCCCTCTCTCTCCCTCTCCCTCCCTCTCTCTCCTCTCTCTCTCTGTCTCATCATATTTCCCGTCCTTCAGTTATGTATGGATGTCGACCGATCTCCCGCAAGACATAGCTGGGTCTCTCCTTCTCAACACATATACGAGTCGTTCTAACTCTATAGTTAGGCCTCTGCCTACCCCTCCCGCCACCCCTCCCCCCACACACACCAATACATCGAGCGCTCTAGTCATGTCTCCCTGCCACACACAAACTTGACATGTGCCCTCTAACGTTCCGGTAGGCCAGTCGCCCTATATCTTTGACTTGCACACACACACAATTTCGATGGCTCTCTTCATCGATCTCGCACCCACCCACTTGATCCTCTCTTCGACTCTATCGATAGCTATGACCCCTCCCTCTCTTCTCGTGGATTGCCCGACCCTCTATGTATGATATGGATAGGCCTCCATTTCACACACATTGCATGCAAAAATTTGTTTGAGATGTCATCGACACATATTCCCACAAATAATTCACGAAATCAACCCCCACCCCACCCCCACCCCAAAACAAAAAACACTCACGAACGCGGTTTGTATCTCTCACACACGCCCACGTAGGTGGGGGACGTGCACGAAGAGAAGAGGTGCATGCACGCCGCACGTACTCCCGTCTCTTTCCCAACCACACCCGCGTGGGTACATGGTGGAGCTCATTTCTGTACGAAAAAGGCAGCCCACGTTGTAATTTGGCACATGTACTGGTTGTCCACTTGGTGGAGGGAGGATCGTCTACCACGGCTGAACAAACAAATTGCGACTTGATGTTATGTTAAAAAAGAGGCAAACCATGTGGGGCCTACCTTAGAGGCAATGCTCTATACACTGGAGTACTTTTGATGTGTCCCATCAACTCGCAGAATGAGGAGAAGCTTGCTTAGTACGCCGTCTCCCGTGCCCACGGGCGCGGTGGCTGGCAGGATGAGGTGAAGCTTGCTCTGCCTTACGCCCGCTCCCTTGCCCATGCGCGGGGTGGCTCACAGGACGAGGAGAAAATTTTACTACTCCCTCCGTTTACTCCTCGTCCCGACTACCTTGGTTATAGAGATTATATCATATTGTTTGGAATATATGTGTCCTTTAGTAGATTTCAATATGAACTACTAGTACATACTCCAAATATTGATGTATATAGACGTATTTTAGAGTGTAGATTCACTCATTTTGCTCCGTATGTAGCACTCTCCCTCGCCCCTCGACCCTCGCCCACGTGGTGGATGTGCAGCAATTCATTCGGTCTCATATAGCCAGAACGATATATACTGCACTACCATTATTGCTCGACTTCCCGAAGAGGCAAAGAGCCAATCGCAAGGTTATAGGAGAACGAGTAGTAGGTGCCGCGACATTTATAGGAGAACGAGTAGTAGGTGCCGCGACATTTATAAATAAAGTTTTTTTTCTTAAGTGGCATGTACGCAATATGATAGGTTCATATGGAGAGAAAAGGAAACCGCTCCACTATATAAATAGTCAGGACGGGCCAGCCTACACGGTTGCTTGCTGGGGTTGCTCTCTTCACACTCTCTCGCACAAAATGAATGGAGCCACATCTCTAACATCCCGGCGGATCACGTCCGCTTGGGGAAGGGGTGGATGCTTAGTGTAGATGCGGTGGCCGTCGCCGATGGCGAAAACCCACTGTCGGCACGTCCCGATCAGGGGTCCCCACCGTTCTCTGTCACAAAGCCGGCGAGGTTGCCTTCGTCCCTTGCTCACTGCCGCGACATGGGCAGTTGCCACCTCCCGCCGCCCTCCTCAAGGTTGAGCTACGTCCCTCAGGTACAACTCCCTTTACAGCCGGCTTGCACCACTGCTCCAGCTGCCCACATCACTCCCTGTGGATATTTCTCTACTTCTTGGCCCCGCACATACCTCTACTGGCTTCTACGTACTGTATTTGTGATGAGTTTATGTCTCATCAACTAGTCCCAGTAATCTTATTCTAATCACGCTTCTTCAATTTCTTTGCCACAGGGATGCTCATCTCGATTTTGGTGAAACTGCACAAAATGATCCGATGGTAAAAAGGTTGCAAACTTCATTTCTTAGGAAGCGCCACGTTGCCAGCAAATTAAAGCCTGGCTAGGGTTTACGGTTCAAGGGCTAGGGACTGCATGGATCGTTTTTTCTTTAGATATCTCTGTTCCAAAATAAGTGTCTAAGTGTAAACTTTAGTAGTAGTACAACTTTGTACTAAAGTTTGCACAAAGTTGAGACACTTATTTTGGAACGGAGGGAGTACATATTTGCTATGATCTGTCAACCATTGAGATGCAATAGCATGCATGTTAGTCTCCTTTGTATTTGATGAAATGTTGCAACGGGCAACCTTGGACGCAAGATACATGTAATAGAAGCTGGAAGCTTCATAGCATTGTACAAATTTATCTCGCTGATAAATTACAGTACGTACTATACTAGTACTTCCTCCGTTCCTAAATATAAGTCTTTGTAGAGATTTCACCATGAACCACATGCGGATGTATATAGATGCATTTTAAGTGTAGATTCATTCATTTTGTTCCGTATGTAGTGGAATCTCTACAAAGACTTATCTACTAGTAATAGCTAGCCCCCACTACTAGGAATTCTCTATCCTCTCCTTGAGCCACATCATCAAAATTGATGTAGCCGTTAGATGAAGTAAATTAGTCCATAATAGCCGTCTGATCGAGACGTTAAGAGGCTCCGCACTAAGCCACATGCAAGCATGCAGAAATACCATGGCACATGCATGTGAGTGGGTTTTAAATCACATCAACATGTCTGCATGCAAGCATGCACCGGTAGCATGCATGTAAGTGAGCTTTTAAGTCCCATTAACATGTCAAAAATAAAAATATAATCCCATTATGCAGTAGGAGTTGGCTGATCTTTTTTCCTTACGTGGGATGATCTAAATGATGATGGGAGTTTATTTAGCTTGGATACCACACTTGTCATGCGGTTATAGAGTTTTTTTAGTTCTATGAAATCGATAATTTTGCGCAGAGAGATATACCGCTGTTCCGCGGCAACGCGCGGGGACTCATCTAGTAATATTTAGGAATGGAGGGAGTACTATGTAAAGAGTTAGGTGTCGCACGGTGATAGTGTGAAGTGGGTCATGTAATCACTGAGCCTGCATGTTTTCACTGCTCTTGCACGCCTCCGCTGTAAGAATGGAGAAAATTGTAATCTAGTAGTAGTACCTCCTTTTGCCGAAAGCGTGGGACATCCAGCAGTCCTACCACCTCAGTAATAAAGACCAACGAGCCGTCAAATCACATAGACCCAGCAGTAAGTTGGACGGACGAAGCAACCATCACTCTTGCGCCAGTGAGAGGTCGCGTTCGCTCCTGCCCGGGAATGAATGCGGCACCGATTCTTTGGAGCGGCGCTGACCGTTTCGGGCGGAAGCGCGCGCGGGCGATGGAGGGGCTTTGGGTGGGCTAGGCTGGTCAGGAGCGGGCGTGGCAGCTGTCCGCATGTCCCTACCGGACACGCTTGGAAATGAGAGGATGCACCGACTCTCGCGGCTAAAATCGTACACTACACAACATCTCTCTGTAGGAGTAGGTCGATCTGTCGCTCTCTCTAACACACACATGTTGTTAAACACACACACACACACACACACACACACACACACACACACACACACGCATGCACCTTGGTCCCGTTGCACCTTCTAACATGACTTATTACACCTAGATGGAGGGAGTAGTAAATATACGAGATACGGTGGCACACTGACTTAAGTCGAATACAAGTGTCCAAAATTTGTGTGCATGTTATAATAAGGATTCACTTAAAATAGTACGTGAGCGAACAGAGGGATCAATTGGACAGTGTTCCCGAGCAGTAGCGAGATGTGTGAGGTAAGATACACCGCTAGCGCTTTTAATTTTTCTTATTAATTTGTTTGTTTCACCCTCTGACTGGTGGGACCCAACGTACTATGTGGAAAGAGGTAAGGTGACTAATGCTGCATTATTTCCGCACCACTGTGGATAGTCTTACCACCAAAGCCACATGACACGATTATGAAATCCCAATGACTCCCACACACAAAAAAACACGACATGCTTGTCACACGAATGCAGGAATGTATAAAAGGTTATTTCCCTCTCGTTGAACATAACGGGAGGGTTGTGTAGCTGGTTAGCATGTTCGCTCATCAAACTTGAGGTCTCGGGTTCGATAACTACACTTGAGCATAATTTGTGCCAGGAGGATTCTTTGACTGGTCAAAATGTTTTCTAGGGTTTGCACGCTTCACACACTCTCTCCAGTATATATATACACGCTGGAGCCTCAGCGCTTGTAGTTGCTCTCTTCACACTCTTTCGCCCTCTCCCGCTAGAACCTCAGCGCTTGTAGTTGATCTCTTCACACTCTCTCGCCCTCTCCAGATCTAAACAAGACTTCGTTGGCCTCTCTCTCCCTCACTGCTGCTCAAAGAGCCGGCAGGATCCATCCGCCGAGAAGGGAAGGAGGCTTAACGCTGTCGCCGTCGGCGAGGGACTACCGGCGCAGCTGTTCACTTTCCACCCAGCGGCAGCGTGCAGGGGGGGGGGGCTCCTAACCCTTCTTCTTCACCGCCGTCCCGTCGCCCACCGAACCATGCCCCAAGAACCTTAAGGTATAATTTACTTGCTCCACATGCATTGCTCTAGCTGCATGTATACCATGAATCTAGGACGTGGTTCAAAGAGGAAAGGAGTGGGGGAAAGTAGTGGGAAAAGTTGTATATAGCATGAATCTAGGATGTGGTTCAAAGAGGAAATGAAGGGGGAAAGTTGTATAGCATGAATCGACGTGGTTCAAAGAGGAAAGGAATGGGGGAAAGTAGTGGGGAAAGTTGTATCGCATAAATCTAGGACATGGTTCAAAGAGGAAAGGAAGGGGCGAAAGTACTAATTCAAAAAGGCTGCAGAGTTTGAGCAGGACTAGATTTGCTGCGCTCACATAGGGAAAGGTGTCTAAAGATAACAAAACTGGGACCAACACAAATATGCTCCTTGGTTGTTTGTTCTTTGTTGCAACAGACTGTGCATGACCACAGTACATCGGTAGATGCACATGGTGCTGGTGCGTCCACTGTCCCGTGCAACTCATTAGCTGTTGTTAATCTAAGGCCCTGTTTGGTTATAAACTCCCTAGTCCCTACCTGCTTGGTTCCAGGGACTAAACATGGACTACAGGTTATTAAATGACATGCTAAAAGACCAGGTTACCCCTAGTAATGAACTAATAGAGACAAGGTGCGATGCGTGGCAGGGGCAACTGTTGGAAAAAGTCCCAAAAAGACTCCCTCGAGGTCTTCTTTCTTTAGTCCCAAATGCCCACTTTTAGTCCCTAAAAGTCCCTCCTGTTTAGTTTAGATGGGACTGACACCGAGTTTTTTAGTCCCTACACCAAAATGTCCCTGTAAACAAACACCCTCGAATAATGCCGCTGGAAAATTGATGCAATGCCATAGTTAAAAGAAAATTACATGTTTAACGAGTTTTATTGTTAATATAATCTCTATGTTAATATTAATCAATGCCACCGTTTGAGAAATGCTACTGTCTTGCTTTCTTTCCCATTTAGATAAGGTAGATGCTTCTTTTTTTGGCTTCTATGTCATCCACCGTTACTGACCACTAATTGATTCCTTTGCACCTTTGTGTAAACAGGGTTATCTACTTCACCTCGTTGCCATTGTGACCTTTTGTTGCACTGCACAAAACAGTTTTGTTTTAAGAGTGTTTTGTGCAGTTCAACCAAAATGTCACACCGACAACGTTGCTTGATTGCTTGATCTTAGTGGAACTGCACAAGAGGAGATCTTACTTCCTATCCGTTAAGGCGAATTTGGTTCAGATCTTCTTCTTGTGAGTTGTTTGAATTCCGCATCATGAGAGGTCAGTACTAGCCTTCTTTCACATGATTCTGCAGTGTGCTTTCATATGTTGTGCTACTTGTACGATAATGTTGCTTGATTTTAGTGAACTGCACAAATGGAGACAAGACTTCCAATCTGTATGTGCACCATAATATCCCATTGAGGTAAGATAAGGATATTTCACAACTGCTGGCCTATATTTTGCCACTTTCATTAGAAAATTAAGTTTAGTACTATACTTGTGCTCCCTAATTGACATGCCAAATCTTACATTAAAGGTGAAGCTTGTCTGTTATTGAACCAAGTGATGAAGGGGAAGAACAAGCGGAAGAAAAACAAAAATCAACTCCCGGTGTTGTAATGAAGCACTGGAATTGTGATGACACAAGTAATGATATAGTTTTGCATCTTAATTTATTGCTATGGCTGGAATGAGCAATGGTTTTGCCACTGATTTGATGCCACTCTTAATGTAATATGTAATTATCTCTACTTGTGCAAACAGGGATCTTCTTTGAACATACCATGTATTTTAGTGGAACTGCACAAGAAGATGTTGGAAACATTAAACTAATCGACGAGTATATAGTAAGCATGGCCACCACCGTAGATAGCAACAGATGGTTCCGGAGAAGTGCTTCATCTGTATGCTCTACACAATAAGCCTCTTGACAAAGGTTGGTACTCGCCCACTGATTTCATCCATATGATTGAGCTTTGTCATCTCTATTGGTGTTGTGCTAATGTTTAGATACTGTCATGAAAAAGTGGTATTGTCCTTGAGAAGTGCTTCATCTGTGCTGTTTTAAATATTTCCTTTCCTTTTTTTCGAGCAAACAGGGATGCTAGCATTTAGTAGTCCTCTTGTCTTTGCACAACAGGATCATCTTCCTCTAAAGAAGAATATGGAGTACGTGAAGTGACTAGTTCCGATTATGCCAGGATGAAGAAGCCCTGTCTATCTTCTCATCAGAAGGAGCAGTTGAAGGATGGTTACATTACTCCCCACAAGACCAAACTAACTTTAGCTCAGAAGGACTGACAAATCTCCATTTTTTTGCTGTGATGCGCGAGTACAATGTTGTTCTAGGATTATTTCTGGTGAGTTCCATTTTTCTAAAAGTGTGCTCTACATGGACCATGTATGTGCCTATTGAAACTATCAATTCATAGTACAGTTTGCTTTATACTAATCACTTTTTTGTATTTGTGCAAACAGGGGTGCTCAGCTAGATTTTAATGGGAACTGCACAAAATGTTCATGAATACATCGAATCATTCATTTCCACCACAAGAAAGGAGGTGGCGATAAGTTCAAGGCGTTGCAACATATAAGGGCGAAATCATACAAGCTACGCGCGAATTTGGTGGAACTGCACAAAAAGAACAGCTGGTTTATTTAGCACGAGGTGCCATGTCAATGTCCAAAATGATGGCAAACCCTGCCCATTCCACAATCGTAGGCATTTGATATTTTGGAATGGGACAACCTTGTCAAATTTTGCTCATTGATTTTAGCAAGACATGCGTTTGATATTTTCGAATGGGACGCCCTTTGCTGTCAGCAGCGTCGATCAATTTTTTCTTTATTCTTTAGTTGTGAAGTAAATATTGCCTCTGACATGTGAGTCGCTGAGATGCATAATCATCGATTGTTTTGAATGTTCTCTATGAATTGCCAGGCCTGTGTGTTTGATTGCAATGTACAGAAACGCTAAAAAGCTGCTCAAACTCTTTGTACTCCTTTTGTTCCTTTTTACTTCGCACATTGTGAAAGTGCATACTTTTTTGTATAAGATTGGTCAAAGTAGAGATACTTTGACTGCAGACAAAACTTGTATGCAGACTAGAAAGGATCGGAGGGAGTACATGTGAAACTGCTGCAAACGAGGTGATCACCCTGGGAATAATGCTAGTACGTATTGTTTTGCATGTTCATCCAATGCCAGTGATATAGGAATTCGAACTAATCGAAATAAATTCATTCATACACGGTCGGATTTCATATAAACATGCCGGATTTCATTACATTTCATACATTCTTCAACTAAAAAGGGGTGGGCTGGAGGTATAATTAATTAACCAAAGCTACCCACCTGTGTCCCGCTGAGCCGAACAGAAGCTTCAGTTAACTGCAGGTGCAGTTGCATAACTGACATGTGGCCTGTTGGGCCCACGTGTCAGTCAGCCAACTGCACCAGCAGTTAAGTAGAAGCAGCGTTCTTCTCTAGCGCAGCTCTCCGACTCCACGTCGCCGCCAAGAAGCTAACCGGCCGTCAATGGTCAACTCGCTTAGCTTGGCTTCACCCGGAGGGTAGCAGCGGTGGCCTTACTTGGAACCGAGCGGCGGCAACCTACCGTGTTCTACTCTTCCTCGTTTTCTGTGTGGCGCGGCCTCGTTGGCAGCGCGGCAGGGCCTTGGCGGAGCCGATGATGTCCTCTGTCTCGTTGCCGGTGGGCGGTGCCTCAGCGGAGCGGTGGAAATCCTCCCCCGCGTTGCCGGCAGGGTGGGGCCTCGGCTGAGCCGACGATGTGCTTTGCCTCGTAGTTGCCGGGGTGTGGCCTCGGCGGAGCCGGTAGTGTCCTCTGCCTCGTTGTTGGCGCCGCGGGGCCTCGGCGGAGCTGGCGGTGTCCTCTGCCTCATTGTTGGCGCTGTGGGGCCTCGGCAGAGCAGGGCGTCGTCGACGCCAGTGGAGCGGGGACTCGTCGGAGCCGGCATTGTCCTCTGCCTCGTCCTCGGTCTTGCCAAACAGCGCCTCGCCTGCTTCATCGCCCTCTTTGCTAGCCTCTTTGTAGGCGGCCGCAGCCTCCGCCACCCGCATGCGGTACCGCCAGCGCTCAAGGTGGCCCTTGCGGGCGGATCGGTACGAGTCGAGCAGCGCCTCCTGCTTCGCCCGCTCCACGGCGATCTGCTCCTCTGCCTGCAGGTGCTCCTGGAGGAGATGGTGGTTGTAGTCGGCGTCGGCCTGCGCCTCCCGGAACTGCTCCTAACGCATCTGCCTCACACTGTCCTTATATTGGGCACGGGCCTTGCCGATGGTCATGGTGCAATGCATCAGCGAGGATGGCGCGGAGGAGGGGGTTGGCGCCGGATCGTCGACTACCATGTTCTCCATTGGGACATCGTCGTCCTCCGGCTGCCTGCCGGCCAGCCGGTCGGCAGCAATGGCTGCCACCTCCTTGTGGTCCGTCGTCTGCCCGTCCCGAAGAGCGCTGGAGCGGGAGGAAGCCATGGTGGGCAGTAGTGGTGTGGACAGGAGAAAGAGAACGGATGCGGATGACTGCGGCTATGGCCGGCGCAGCAGTTTATATAGCAATGGTGGGCGGGCAGTGGGACGGACTTGTGGCGCCGGAGTAGCCGCCTCAGCAACCGCGTCTCATTAATGTGGGCGGCAGATGGACGGATGGACGGCACTTGTGTCGTTTGAAGGTGGAGCAATCGCCTGCATCGGGAAGCGGGGCGGGCGGCGCTGACTGTTTCGGGCGGAAAGAGCGCGCGGGCGAGGAGATGACTTTACTTGGAGAGGATGACAATGGGGACCCACCAGGTCCATAGCCTCATGCACGCAAGTGCCTCATTATATATATATGACTATAATTTATTTTGCTTCCTCCTGGTTTCCTGACATCACGGTCCCACACCATTGTCAACCTATGTAGTAGTCAATAAACGAGAGAATTGCACAAGAAGCGGCCGACAGCTGGGACCAAGCAGCTCGAGCAGTATTTGTGTTTATAGGTGTGAGCACTGCAGACTTTTTTGATGTTTAGCCCGGATATTAATTTTTCTCCTCTGAACAACAACGAAAACATCACTGCAAGTATTAACTGGGCGGGCTGTGGCCCGTCTAGCCCAGGCCAGATATCCAGCCCAGATATTAATTTTTTGGGTTAATTAGATAAATGCCACTCCAATTATGGTGATTCATAAAAATGCCACTGCAATTTCCAGACTTTGAAAATTGCCACTGCAATTTCTGCAAACTTTGAAAAACCCCACTGCAGTCTTCGAAAAATGCCACTAGAAATGGTATGAAATGGCATTTTTCAAAGTTTGGAAATTGAAGTGGCATTTCTCGGAATTGCCAAATTTGGAGCGGCATTTGTCAAATTAACCCATTTTTTAAGCTGAAAATGGCTAGCCCAGCTATACTTTTTTTTAGGAATACCCAGGCAAGGTCAAGTTGTTATTCTCCGCCCCGCTGGGCTGCAAATCTTTCCTAGGAGGGATGCATTAGGCTTAACAAGAAAATGGGCTTTAAGAAATAATAAATGGGATGTAATTAAAAAACTGGGCAGTAACTATAAAAAATGCACCAAACACGTGATTACTTTAGAAAATATTATTTTTGGATATTGAAAATTTTAATTTCATTAATTGTTGCGAGCGCAATGTTTCGTTGGATTTTTACGTAATATAAATTTATATTGAAATTGTATTTAATCTGACTAGAAATTTCTGGATAAAAAGATTTCGGATCCCATCAAAATGTGGGAAATTTTATTGAATTCTATTTTGAACGCTTGGTTAAAATGGGCTGTACTTTTAACAAACTGTAAATGCGCTATAGTAAATTCCATTAGAATTCAAAACTGGGCTACACATTCTTACAAATCTCAAATGGGCTATAAGTTCTCTGCCACACACTTCTGGCCTTAGTAAGTTGACGCGTCCCCTAAAAAACAGAGTTGACGCGTATGCAAGGCTTTGTCAACTTATAGTCAACACACGGTTCTAGCAGTAGTGGCCGTTGGATGTCCATCCAACGGATGCCGTGCTTCTTCTTCAATCTCGGATATTCTAGCTTCACTCACCCAAAAAAATGATTCCTCCCCCTGACATCTGGGCGCACCGTTTCAGAAGCTGACCTGTGGGCCTACTAAGTTGACGTACCAAGGGCTTTGTCAACTTAGTCAATATAAACGATTCTAGCTGCAGTGACCGTATGATGTCCATCCAACGGCCGTCGTGCTTCTTCAACCTCTGGTCTTCTTGCTCTAGCCAAAGCAGCGCCGGTCGTGCCGCCTGCTCCTGCCTCCCGTGGCCGGCTGTGCTGTCGCGGAGGACTCACCGCCCCCATACTACTCCCACCGCTAGCCAGGCCATCCCTCCACTCACCCACATCCCCTGTTATTCTGCGGCGAGGGCAGCGCAGCCGAACCAGTGAACCCTCGTACTCCTCTCCGCGTGTGCATCCACTGCCGCGTCTTCCCCGGCTCCGCGTCGTCCCCTTCCTAGGCCTCGCCGTCGTCCACCGCCCTGGTGCTCTCGGCGCGGCATGGTCAACGTGGTCAAGGAACGACTTCCATCAGACATGGACTGTACGTGGAGAGGCCGACAGCTGGGTCCACGGCAGCCGCAAGGAAGTGCCTCCTTATTATGCGCAAAATAATTATTCCTCCACCTGACAGCGGGGACCCATCGGACGGGCCACTGTATTTCGTGAAAAAAATGATTTGCCCACAGACTGCTGGGACCCACGAGCTACATCTTCGCACGCAAGGAAGTGCGTCCAGGAAAAAAACAATTCACACCCCTTACTGCTGGGACCCACCAGCTACATCTTTGAATGCAAGGAAGTACGTCCAAAAAAACGATTCGCCCCCCGACTGCTGGGACCCACCAGCTACACCTTCGCACGCAAGGAAGTGCATCCGAGCAAAAAAAACGATTCGCTCCTGAGGGAGTCCTGGATTAGGGGGTGTCCGGATAGCCGGACTATACCTTCAGCCGGACTCCTGGACTATGAAGATACAAGATTGAAGACTTCGTCCCGTGTCCGGATGGGACTTTCCTTGGCGTGGAAGGCAAGCTTGGCGATGCGGATATTCAGATCTCCTACCATTGTAACCGACTTTGTGTAACCCTAACCCTATCCGGTGTCTATATAAACCGGAGGGTTTTAGTCCATAGGACAACAACTCCAACATACAACAATCATACCATAGGCTAGCTTCTAGGGTTTAGCCTCCTTGATCTCGTGGTAGATCTACTCTTGTACTACCCATATCATCAATATTAATCAAGCAGGACGTAGGGTTTTACCTCCATCGAGAGCGCCCGAACCTGGGTAAAACTTCGTGTCCCTTGTCTCCTGTTACCATCCGCCTAGACGCACAGTTCTGGACCCCCTACCCGAGATCCGCCGGTTTTGACACCGACATTGGTGCTTTCATTGAGAGTTCCTCTGTGTCGTCACTTTTAGGCCCGATGGTTCCTTTGATCATCAACGATGATGCGGTCCAGGGTGAGACCTTTCTCCCCGGACAGATCTTCGTCTTCGACGGCTTCGCACTGCGGGCTAATTCGCTTGGCCATCTGGAGCAGATCGAAAGCTACGCCCCTGGCCATCAGGTCAGGTTTGGAAGTTTGAACTACACGGCTGACATCCGCAGGGACTTGATCTTCGACGGATTCGAGCCACAGCCAAGCGCGCCGAACTGTTTCGATGGGCATGATCTAGCTCTGCCGCCGAACAGTGTCCTGGAGGCCGGACGCGCGTCGGCTCCGACCCTTAATTCGGAGCCTGCTGCGTCGATCGAGGATGAGTGGTTGGACGCCACCTCAGGGGCTGCGATCTCAAAGGCGACCGAGCCGAACACCAGCCCCGCACTCTGCATGGCCCGTAACCCTGAGGGGCCAGATTCCTCTCCGGACTCCGAGCCCCCCGCGCCCCTGCCGATCGAATCCGATTGGGAGCCGATAATGGAGTTCACCGCCGCAGACATCTTTCAGCACTCGCCCTTCGGCGACATCCTGAATTCGCTAAAATCTCTCTCTTTATCAGGAGAGTCCTGACCGGACTACGGTCAGCAAGGTTGGGATACGGACAATGAGGATATTCAAAACCCACCCACCACCCGCTTGGTAGCCACTGTCGACGATTTAACCGATGTGCTCGACTTTGATTCCGAAGACATCGACGGTATGGACGATGATGCGGGAGACGAACAAGAACCAGCACCTGTAGGGCGGCTGAAGGCCACCTCGTCATACGACATATATATGGTGGATACTCCAAAAGATGGAGAAGGCGATGGAACAGCGGGGGATGACACTTCTAAGAAACATCCCAAGCGCCGACGTCAGCGGCGCGGCTCTAAATCCCGCCAAAGCAAAATGGTGATTCCGGCACAGGAGATAATACTACTCCGGATAGCGCCGAAGAACACCCCCTCCAGCAAGATTCGGCATAGGAGGATGGAGAAGCCAGCCCTCATGAGACAGCGGCAGACCGAGAGGTTGAGGATGACAATTATATGCCTCCCTCCGAAGACGAGGCAAGCCTCGACGACGACGAATTCGTCGTGCCATCAGATCCCGCCGAACAAGAGCGTTTTAAATGCAGGCTTTTAGCCACGGCAAGCAGCCTCAAGAAAAAGCAGCAACAGCTTAGAGCCGATCAAGATTTACTAGCTGAAAGATGGACTGAAGTCCTTGCGGCCAAAGAGTATGAACTCGAACGCCCCTCCAAGCGTTACCCAAAGCACAGGCTGCTACCCCAATTAGAGGAGGAAGCACCTACATCACCAGCGCATGACATGGCCAACCGGCCACCTCGTGGCCACGACAGAGAGGCCTCTAGGCCCTCCAATCAAGCCATGCCCCGACGCCGCTCAAAACATGCTAAGGCACGGGAAAACGCGCCAGACCTGCGAGATATACTGGAGGACAAGGCAAGGCAAACAAGATCAATCTATGGATCGCGCGGGCGCCCCACGGCACGTGACGGTGATCGTCACTCCGGATACAATAAATCCGGCCGGGCCGAACACAATAGACAAAGGTCCTTTGAGCTGCATCATGATATATCCCAGTACAGAGGTGCCGCACATCCACTATGCTTCACAGGTGAAGTAATGGATCAGAAAATCCCTGAGGGCTTCAAACCCGTAAACATCGAATCATACGATGGCACAACATATCCTGCGGTATGGATCGAGGACTATCTCCTTCATATCCACATGGCCCGCGGTGATGATCTACACGCCATCAAATACCTCCCACTCAAACTTAAGGGACCGGCCCGGCATTGGCTTAACAGCTTGCCAGCAGACTCAATCGGTTCTTGGGAGGTCCTGGAAGCCGCATTCCTTGACAACTTCCAGGGCACTTATGTGCGACCACCGGACGCCGATGACCTAAGCCACATAATCCAGCAGCCAGAGGAATCGGCCAGGAAATTCTGGACACAGTTCCTAACAACGAAAAATCAAATAGTCGACTGTCTGGACGCAGAGGCCCTAGCAGCCTTCAAGCATAATATCCGCGACAAGTGGCTTGCCCGGCACCTGGGACAAGAAAAGCCGAAATCTATGGCAGCCCTCACGACACTCATGACCCACTTTTGCGCAGGAGAAGATAGCTGGCTAGCTCGTAGCAACAACTTAACCAAGAACCTTGGTAATTCGGATACCAAGGACAAAAGTAGCAGGTCATGCCGGAACAAGCAAAAACGCCGCGTTGGCAGCGACAACAATGAGGATACGGCAGTCAATGCCGGATTCCGAGGCTACAAATCCGGTCAGCGGAAAAAGCCATTCAAAAGAAATACTCAGGGCCCGTCCAGTTTGGACCGAATACTCGACCGCTTGTGCCAGATACACGGCACCCCCGAAAAGCCAGCCAATCACACCAACAAGGAATGTTGGGTGTTCAAGCAGGCAGACAAGTTAAGAGCCGAAAACAGAGACAAGGGGCTGCATAGCGACGACGAGGAGGAGCCCAGGCCGCCGAACAACAATGGACAGAAGAGTTTTCCCCCGCAAGTGCGGACGGTGAACATGGTATATGCAACCCACATTCCCAAAAGGGAGCGGAAGCATGTGTTACGGGACGTATACGCGCTGGAGCCAGTCGCCCCAAAGTTCAACCCATGGACCTCCTGCTCGATCACCTTCGATCGAAGGGACCATCCCACTAGCATCCGTCATGGCGGGTTCGCCGCATTGGTTCTTGACCCAATCATTGACGGATTTCATCTCACAAGAGTCCTTATGGACGGCGGCAACAGCCTGAACTTGCTTTACCAGGATACAGTGCGGAAAATGGGCATAGATCCCTCGAGGATCAAGCCCACCAAAACGACCTTTAAAGGCATCATACCAGGTGTAGAGGCCAACTATACAGGTTCGGTCACACTTGAAGTGGTCTTCGGATCTCCGGATAACTTCCGAAGCGAGGAGTTAATCTTCGACATAGTCCCGTTCCGCAGTGGCTATCACGCATTGCTCGGGCGAACCACATTCGCAAAGTTCAATGCAGTACCGCACTATGCATACCTCAAGCTCAAGATGCCAGGCCCTCAAGGAGTAATCACGGTCAATGGAAACACCGAACGCTCCCTCCGAACGGAGGAGCACACAGCAGCGCTCGCAGCAGAAGTACAAAGCAGCCTCTCTAGGCAGTTCTCCAGTACGGCCCTTAAAAGCCGGACACTGTCAAGCGCGCCCGGAGTAACCTACAACAAGACCGCCTGGCACGTTCCGAGCTAGCGTAGCAATGCGGCCCCAACCCTAGCCCTCGCGATATAGCAAAACCAGTGCTTCGCGTACATAACTACGCTCTTGAAATACCATGGGCACAAGGGAAGGGGCATCATCATGGCATGCCCAAAATACGGCTTAAACCATACTAGGGCCTGCCGGATTCTTTTTTTTCTCTTACTTTCAGGACTCCATACTTCGGACGACCTGTTCGGCAATTCAACTGCCGCACAAACGATGCAAGATCCAGGAAAGCAGACAAGCCATGCCGCATTATGGAACTCCTAGGTGGTCTCTATTACGAGCAGTATACCTGTTTTGAATACAATTCCGCGGCCTTCCCCTGGCCAGGACATGTTAAATAGTCCAATTTCTTTTGCTTATCGCACTATTTGTATCGTTCTGCTTTGATAGCAGTCTTTCTATAAACAATGCATAGCTTTTGTCTATTTTCTGCATTACCCTCTTTTTATATATATGTTTATTAATAACATGTTGCACCTGTACAACATGGTACAACAAATACGCCAGGGGCTTTAGTACCCCTTAATATGGTGTGAGAAGACCGAACACTTTCACAAGTGCGGCACCCCGAACTTATAGCACTATATGCATCGGCTCCGAATCATGATTTGGGTCAATAGTTGGGTTTGCCCGACTCCTATGTTTTGGTGCCTTACGTTCCGCTATATCGGCTAAGGTAGCACTAGGAGAACTACTGCGATTGTGCCCCAGTTGAGCTGGGCTGAGCAGCTCAGTAGAGAAAGCTAAAACTGACTGTCATGATGAGGCGAGAGACCGGTCGCTGTTCGAGAGGTTTTTCGAGTCCTTAAAGACTTATGACGCTTCGAGCGAGGAACCGGCTTTGTCCGGCCAAGGCGTGGATAGCGCCTCTAACTCGGTCTTCCAAATACTAGGGGCTTCGCCGAAATTTAAAATTATAGAGTTCTATGGCTAAGTGAGAGTGTTCAAGCATTATAGTCCGATTGCCTTGTTCGTTCTGCTGAGCGCCTCCCTCGACGGACCCAATCATGGGAAAAAGAGCGCTCAGGTTTATCCCGAACACCCCAGCACTAGTGGCATGGGGGCAGAAGCCGACGACTGGCCATCTCTCAATTTTTGATAAATGGCCGCACAGAAAGTAATATTTTAAATTCAACAAGCATTGCTTAGCGCATATGAACAAGTTTTCAGCGCACAGGATAACACGAGCGAGTTCATTCAAAAATTACATCCTTGGTACATTCATCCGCCATAAGGCGGGCACTAGCAAGAACATCCTTGTAATAGTTCTCGGGCTTGCGATGCTCCTTCCCCGGCGGCGGCCCGTCCCTCACAAGCTTCTCACCGTCCAGCTTACCCCAGTGCACCTTTCCACGGGCAAGGGCCCTGCGGGCACCTTCGATGCAGACGGAGCGCTTGATGACCTCGAGCCTTGGACAGGCCTCCACTAGCCGCCGCACCAGCCCAAAGTAGCTCCCAGGCAGGGCCTCTCCAGGCCACAGCCGAACTATGAAGCCCTTCAGGGCCTGTTCGGCCGCCTTGTGGAGCTCGACGAGCTGCTTCAGCTGGTCGCTCAACGGCACAGGGTGTACGGCCTCAGCGTACTGAGACCAGAACACCTTCTCCATCGAGCTGCCTTCTTCGTCTCGGTAGAATGCGGCGGCATCGGATACGCTGCGGGGAAGATCTGCGAATGCCCCTGGAGAACTCCGGATTCGGGTAAGTAACAAGTAGTTTACTTTTATATGTCTGCTTTGCATAAAGAATGCCTTACCCGCCGCTATCTTTTTCACCGCCTCCAACTCTTGGAGGGCCTTCTGGGATTCGGCCTTGGCAGACTCGGCAGTCTTAAGGGCCGCCGCGAGCTCGGACGCTCGCGTCTTCGAGTCAAGCTCCAAACTCTCATGTTTTTTCATGAGAGCTTGAAGCTCTTGCTGCACCTCGCCAATGTGGGCCTCCAATTTCTCCCGCTCGGTGTGCTCCGTGGCCGCTCTATTTTCGGCCTCGAACAGCGCCTGCTTGAGGGTCGCCACCTCAGTCGTGGCCCCTACAATAAGCAGTATAATCCTGTTATTTTTGCAATTGCATCTTTTTTATAAATTTTTTTATAAGGCATCTCTTACCTTCTTTCTCCTCGAGCTGCCGCTTGGCAAGGCCGAGCTCTTGCTCGGTCCGCTCGAGGCCCTTCTTCAGGGCACCCACCTCCGCAGTCAGTGCGGCGGTGGCTAGCAGCGAAGCCTGCATACGCATATTGACTCTTTTTTTGTTAGACTCCTGCAAAATTTAATAGATCCTCTATTCGGCTTTTCTTTCCGAACACCAAACAGAGCATCAGGGGCTACTGTCTATGTGGTAATATTTTTACATATTCTAGTTACCTCGAAGCCTATTAGAAGGCTGGCGCAAGCTTCAGTCAGTCCGCTATTCTGGATCACCGTACTGATAATAGTACGGTGCTCCTCGTCGATGGAGGCGCCGTTAAGCACCTCCAGTAGATTGTCCGGCACCTCCGGCTGGACGGAGGCTGCCGGCTCAGAAGGCTTGCTCCTCTTAGAAGGAGTTCGCCTACCGCGGTCCGGAACTGTTGAGGATTCCGGCGCGGTGTCCGGCTCAAAGCCGGACTTGGAGCCCTTGGGGGTCTTGTCCCCTTTACTCCTGGTGTCCGGGAGGTCACCTTGCGGCTCCTCCAGGACCACCTCCTCTTGCCCCGGAGCTTGTCACGACGCCACTTCGGCATCGTCCGCAGTGCGGGGGGAGACAGCGGGCAGAACGGAGTTCACGTCCGATGAATCCAGGGAGCCACTCGACGACCCGTCGAGTCCGGCCCAGGGCGGCCTGCATAATTACATTCAACATTAGGGAAGAGTTGTGCAACAACAGGGATATTATGAGTTACTCTGGTATCCAAATACTCACGATTTCGCCGGATGCTTGGTCCTGTCCGGCCACTCCTCTTCGTCCTCGCCGGCGTCGGGAGAGTAGTCTGGTGGAGGGGTCTTCCTCTTCCTGGACCCTTTGGCCTCCCCTGCTGGGGCGGCCTTCCTCTTCTTTCCTCCCCCCGCTGGAGGGGGAGAGGATTCTTCTTCCTCCTCCTTGTCTTCACGGGAGGAGTGTGTCTCGGATTCGTCGAACGATGAATCCTACACCACCACATGACGGGAAATCTTTCGAGTCCCCGTGGCCTTCTTCTTCTTGGCCTTCTTCTCCGGCACCACGTAAGGCGCCGGAGCCAGTAGCTTCGATAAACGAGCATCTGTTGGGCCTTCGGGCAAAGGAGCCGGACAGTTAATTGGTCCGGACTTCACCTGCCATTCCTGTCAAATGTAAGGGAGTTTAGATCCCGCATAGAGTCAAACTATGAGAAACAAATGTCTTGTAAAAGGTAAACATAACTCACCGCACTAGCTTGACGCTGCGTGCTGAATCCGCGATCTTCGGATGCGGATGCGGGAGCCTCGGCGCCTTTGAAAAGCACCTTCCAGGCGTCTTCGTACATCATATCGAAGAGCCTATTCAGGGTTTGGTGCTGCGTCGGGTCGAACTCCCACAGATTGAAGTCCCGTTGTTGACACGGGAGGATCTGGCGGACGAGCATAACCTGGACTATATTGACAAGCTTGAGTCGCTTGTTCACCAGGGACTGGATGCATGTTTGCAGTCCGGTCACCTCTCCCTCGTCGCCCCATGATAGGCCCGTCTCTTTCCAGGACGTGAGCCGCATAGGGGGTCCGGTCCGGAACTCAGGGGCTGCGATCCATTCCGGATCGCGCAGCTCGGTGATGTAAAACCACCCTGACTGCCACCCCTTCAGGGTCTCCACAAAGGATCCCTCGAGCCATAGGACGTTGGCCATCTTGCCCGCCATGGCGCCTCTGCACTCCGCTTGGCTGCCGCGCACCACCTTCGGCTTGACGTTGAAAGTCTTGAGCCAAAGGCCGAAATGGGGGCAGATGCGGAGGAAGGCCTCGCACATGACGATAAACGCCGAGATGTTGAGGATGAAGTTCGGGGCCAAATCATGGAAATCCAGGCCATAGTAGAACATGAGCCCCTGGACAAATGGGTGGAGAGGAAAGCCCAGTCCACGGAGGAAGTGGGGTAGGAATACAACCCTCTCATGGGGCTCTGGGGTGGGGAGAAGCTGCCCGCCCCCCTTTTAGGAAGCCGATGCGCGATGTCTTTGGACAAGTATCCGGCCTTCCTTAGCTTTTTGACATGGCCCTCCATGACGGAGGAGACCATCCACTTGCCTCCCGCTCCGGACATTGCTGGAGAAGGTCGAGGTGGGAAGTGCGGGCTTGGGCGCTGGAGCTCGAGCGCGCAGAAGATGGATAGGCAAAGGAGGAAGAAGGCGTAGGTAAAAAGGTGGATCCTTATCCCCTTATATGGGCGGATGCGGCTACGCGTCCCCACCAGCCTAGTAAAACTCGCTTGCCTCCCAAGCGCCGTGATAAATGGTGCGATTGGGTTACCCACGTCCGTATTGATGAGAATCCCGTAAATGGGGGACACGATCTCTGCTTTGACAAGACGTGCCAAGGAAATCGCCTCGCAAAACGCGCTGAGGTGGAGAAGTGAAAACGATTCGAATAAAGGCTTGGCCGCAGTGTGATGTCACGCTACGGAATACATCAGCAGATTGGATTTGTGTTAATTTTATTCTCTCTATGGCAATATGTGGAAACTTGTTTTGCAGAGCCGGACACTATTCTTGGTGTTTACAATCTTTTATGAAGAACTTGGAGGAGGAACCCGCCTTGCAATGCCGAAGACAATCTGCGCGCCGGACTCGTCGTCATTGAAGCCTGGTTCAGGGGCTACTGAGGGAGTCCTGGATTAGGGGGTGTCCGGATGGCCGGACTATACCTTCAGCCGGACACTTGGAATATGAAGATACAAGATTGAAGACTTCGTCCCGTGGTCGGATGGGACTTTCCTTGGCGTGGAAGGCAAGCTTGGCGATGCGGATATTCAGATCTCCTACCATTGTAACCGACTTTGTGTAACCCTAACCCTATCCGGTGTCTATATAAACCGGAGGGTTTTAGTCCGTAGGACAACAACTCCAACATACAACAATCATACCATAGGCTAGCTTCTAGGGTTTAGCCTGCTTGATCTTGTGGTAGATCTACTCTTGTACTACCCATATCATCAATATTAATCAAGCAGGACGTAGGGTTTTACCTCCATCGAGAGGGCCCGAACCTGGGTAAAACTTCGTGTCCCTTGTCTCCTGTTACCATCCGCCTAGACGCACAGTTCGGGACCCCCTACCCGAGATCCGCCGGTTTTGACACCGACAGCTCCCCTGACTGCTAGGACCCAGCAGCTACACCTTCACATGCAAGGAAGTGCTTCCGGGCAAAAAAAAAAACGATTCGCCCCCTGACTACTGGCACCCACCAGCTACATCTTCGCAGGCAAGGCAGTGCCTGACAGTCGGGACCCACCTAGTCGAAGTGTACGTAGCGTTGTCATTCTGGTCGCGAAACATGCACGTACATATATACTGGTCGATGTAGAGACGCACACGTGTCATAGTAGAGGCGCGTACGTGTCGTAGTAGAGGCGCGCACGTAGCATGTACACGTACGTACAGCAGCCAGGGTGCAAGAAAGAAAATACGACCACGTACGTACATACGGGCAGGGTCTCGAACGCCTACTCGCGCATACGTACGTCCAAGGCTCGTGTACATGGCTGGGTCGGAACGGAGAAACAGCGTCGTCGTCGTGTTCACGGGGAGGCAACGGAATGCGTCGTGTTCATGGGGAGTCAACGGAATGCGTTGTGTTCATCGGGAGGCAACGGAACGCGTGGGAGCCAACCGGCTGGGTCAGAACGGAATGCGTGGTCGTGTTCATCGGGAGGGCTTGGACGGAACAGGCGATGGAAATGAGGCCTGGCGTACCGCACAACAGTGGAAACGAACCTCCTACGCTCGGAATGAGGTCCTGTTGATCGGGAGGGGTGTGGCGTACCTCAAAACGGAGGAAACAGACCTCCTATGGTCGAAACGGGGGTCCTGTTGATCGGGAGGGGTGTGGCGTACCGCAAAACGGATGAAACGGACCTCCTATGGTCGAAACGAGGGTCCTGTTCACCGGGAGGGGTGTGGCATACCGCAAAACGGGACTCTGTCGGATTTCGGGTTTGGGCAGACCCTTAAGGTTCAAACTCTGGGGTGCGCGCGGAGATTACGCTTCCTACCTACCAGTACCCGTCCGCCTCGCAAAGATCTAGGCTACCAAAAGAACAACACAAGAGACACAGAGTTTATACTAGTTCGGGCCACCGATGTGGTGTAATACCCTACTCCAGTGTGGTATGGTGGATTGCCTCTTGGGCTGATGATGATGAACAATACAAGGAAGAACAACCTCGCGAGGGTCTGTTCTTGGCTGGGGGGATGAACTGCTAGGAGGAGTTCAATCGCCCTTCTCTCTCTTTCTTTGTCTGCTGCCTATGCCTATCTAACTGATTGCTGGGTTGCTAGATGTCTCTACCTTGGGGGTGGCTAGTCCTATTTATAGGCAAAGGCCCTGTGACTGTTCCCAAATATTGAGCGGGAAGGGCCCAACAATCGGCCATTTTGAAGGGGAACATCCGGTACACTTATCCTGACTAAAGTTGGTCCTCGCCTGCCAAAGGCTCTGGTGATGACACTGGCTTGGGCTCCACAGTGACTTCCTCCTTGTCGCGGAGCTGGTCTCGGTCTCGTTGCACCAAAACGGGTGCCTTTGCTTGATCCTCCCGCCTGCGCTTGCTCCCTTTGCACCAAAGAGGAAAGGGAGGACAATGCGCGCTGGCACCCGCCTGGCGCCCTTGGTCGTCATGGCTTGCGTCATGGGCACCTCGTGAAGTACCCCGCCTTGATCTCTCCGCCTCCTCGTGAGCCAGCCTGATGAGGCCGTGCTTGAGGAAGCTCCGTGTCGCCCGCCCCGTGAGGCTTGGCCCCTCGCGAGGGTCTTGGGTTTGTGTTGATGAAGATGGGCCGTGCTGGGCCCCCTTGAGCCACGCCGCAGGCCGCAGGCAGGCAAGTCTGGGGACCCCCGTTCCCAGAACGCCGATAGTAGCCCCCGGGCCCAAGGCGCGCCCGTACTTGGCCGTGCAGGGAGGCGAAAGGGCAAGGGCGAAGCGCCGCGGGCCCTAACAGCCTGCGGCCTTGGGCGCCATGTGGAGGTTGATTGGTCGTGGGCGTCTCTGCTTCCCCACGACGCCTCGGCATTTACACGGATTGGACGAGTCCCTGCATGCAAAATGGGTCATGATTACCTGAGATCGTGGAGGCCAGCGGTTGGCCTTCGCCGGCTATAAGTACGGAATGGCACGCGCCCTTCCAGTCCATCCCCCTTGCTTCTCCTTCTTCTTCATGGCGCCATCGAGGAGGTTCTCAGCCGCGAAGAAAGGGAAGGCTCGCCAGGTTGAGCCTGCCTCTCCTCCGCCCAAGCGCGGCCGGGGGTGACCTCGCAAACATCCCGCGGCCACCACGACAGCCCTTCACGGCCGTGGGGCGATTTCCAGCTTGGTGACGGGCGGGCAACGGCGACCGGGGGGCACGCCTCGGTCGCGCGCCCCCTAGGCCGCGTTCTCGTGCAGCAGAGGTGCTGCCGGAGTTCGTTGTGTGGTCGGCGGAGCCGACTAGCACCATGCTTCATCTTCCTCGCTTCCTCCTCGGCGAGCTCCCGGCCGGTGCCCCGGGCGGCCTCTGGCTCCAAGCAGATGGCTGCTGCAGCCGGGCCTCAAGGGCTTCACTGGAGGTCTCCGCAGCTGGGAGCCTGACCTTGGCCCGCGGTTGGCAGACGTTTGCCCGCGCGCGGGGCCTGAGCCGTCGGTGCACCCTGCACTTCAAGTTTTACGGCGGTGCCACCCTCTTCGTGAGGGTGTTTGGGGAAGATGGTCACCGCGCAGGGTGCTGCCCTGAGGACGACGACCGCGGCTGGGAACCCAGCCCCGGCGACAATGTAGAGGGCAGCGCTCGCGTGATCGGTGGTGCTCAGGGTTCCCCAAGCTTCACCTGCTCTTCCTCAGGCGGCGACTCTTCCAGCGGTGGCCGCAGCCAGCCTCCACGCTGCTGTACCTGCCTGGGAGGTGGTGGTGCGTCTGCCCGCCGTCGCGCTTCGGTGAAGCGCGAGAGGGAGTCTGCCTGAGTCTCGGAGGCGGCTCGAGTATTCCCTGCAGGCCGGTGTGAGGCGAGCTGCGCCCGATTTGTTCTTTCTTTTCCTTTGTCCTGCATAAAAAGACAGTAGCATGGGCCCCTGCGGGGGCGTGTTTGGGTTATCGCTGTTAATTATCGCTTTGCTTTTGCTATCGTGCTTTCTGGCTTCGTGCCCATGTGTAGATAGTTTCCAACCCCAGCCGTGAGGGGGGCGACCGACCCAGACCCTGTGTTCATGTCGCGGTGCCCGTGGGGCACAGACTGGAGGGGTGCTCCTGCAATGGACCCAGGTCGCGAAACCTTTGAACGGCTAGGACAGAAATACTCGCGAGGGCGCTCGGCTGCCCCTTCCCCTCGGGAGGCCTTGCATAAGAGAAATCGAGGCAGGAGAGTGAAAAAGTCGAAGAACCATAAGTCAAAGGCGGCAATAGCTCCAATAAAACTTCGAATGAGAATGAACAAGCCAACTGCGGAAAGCAAATGAAAAAGCCGCATCCGGCACCTAATCTAGTCTTCGACGTCTTCTCACCAGCGTGGAGCTAAGTGCTGCCACTGGGCGTGGGAGGGAGCCCCAGGGCCTGAGGCCGGCGCTCCTGAGACTCCGGGGCGTGTACAGCCCCACTCATTATTACGTGAGAGTGTCACGGGCGGCGAGCTTCACAGGCGCTGGCCTTCTTCACAGGCTCCGGGCCTTTCTTAGGAGGAACGAGCTTCACGGGCATTCGCCCTCTTCACAGGCTCTCGGCCTTTTCCAAAACGCGACAGCTTCACAGGCAGTCGCCTTCTTCACAGGCTCTGGGCCTTTTCCAAAAAGGATAATCTTCACAGGCGTTCGCCTTCTTCACAGGCTCTGGGGCTTTTCCAAAAAGTATAATCTTCACACGCGTTCGCCTTCTTCACAGGCTCTGGGCCTTTTCCAAAAAGGATAATCTTCACAGGCATTCGCCTTCTTCACAGGCTCTGGGCCTTTTCCAAAAAGGATAATCTTCACAGGCGTTCACCTTCTTCACAGGCTCTGGGCCTTTTCCAAAAAGGATAATCTTCACAGGCGTTCGCCTTCTTCACAGGCTCTGGGCCTTTTCCAAAAAGGACAATCTTCACAGGCGTTCGCCTTCTTCACAGGCTCTGGGCCTTTTTAGGGGTAGAACCTCCGGAAGTGCTGGATGTTCCACGCGTTCTGGATCGGCACCCCCTCCTGAGTCTCCAAGCGCGCGGAGCCAGGCCTGGAAACATGAACAACCTTGAACGGGCCCTCCCACATGGGAGAGAGCTTGTGCAGTACCTCCCTAGAGAGGACCCGCCTGAGCACGAGGTCTCCTACCTCGAGAGTTCTGGGGCGGATGTGGCGGCAGTGATATCGTCGCAGTGCTTGTTGGTACCTTGCCGCCCGCAGTGTGGCTTCTCGACGGCGTTCCTCCCCTAGCACGAGGTCCATCCCCCGCATGGCGTCCTGCTGCGCCTCGTCGAACGCTAGGACCCACGCGGAGCGACGTCTGACCTCGTGAGGGAGGACCGCCTCGGCTCCGTAGACCAGGAAGAACGGGGTCTCTCCTGTCGGCTTGGTCGCGGTTGTGCGGATGGACCACAACATGGACGGAAGCTCGTCGTACCAACCTCTTCCGCAGGCCTCCAGCTTCTTCTTGAACGTCCTGGTTTTGAGGCCCCTTTGGACCTCTATGTTTTCTCGCTCCGCCTAGCCGTTGCTTCGGGGGTGTGCCACCAAAGCGTAGCATATCATTGTCTGTGATGATGCGGTTTGGCACCCCGAACCGGCTCACGATGCCCCTGATGAACTTGACCGCGGAACCCGCGGGGATGGTGCGGACGACCTCTACTTCAGCCCACTTGGTGAACTTGTCCACAACGACGTAGAGGTAACGGTAGCCCCCTGGCGCCCGAGGAAACGGGCCCAGGATGTCCAGCCCCCAGACTACAAAAGGCCACGAAAGGGGTATAGTCTACATGCCTCCCGCCGGCTGATGGATCTGCTTGGCGTGGAACTGGCAGGCCTCACAAGCCTTCACCAGTTCGACGGTGTCATTGAGTGCGGTGGGCCAATAAAACCCACTGCGAAACGCCTTGCCGACGAGGGTCCGTGGTGACGAATGATGTCCACAGTCTCCACCGTGTATGTCCTCCAGCAGTTCCTTTCCCTGCTCCCTGGAGATGCAGCGCAGGGATACATCGTGTGGTCGCTTCCGGTAGAGCTCTCCATCCTTGATGCAGTATGACGTGGCCTGCCGTGCCACACGCTCCGCTTCCTCCTCCTTCTCCGGCAGGATCCCCTGTGTTAAATAACTTCGGAGCTCCGTGATCCAGCACCCCTCCTTAGGTTCCACCGTCTGGAGCAGGCGCGCCCCTGAGGCCGGGCCACAGACCGGGGCTCCTGAGGCAGGTGGCTGGGGGAGCTCTTCTCGAGGCTGAGCCGTGTTTGATAATGACG
The DNA here is from genome assembly GCA_032464435.1 of Aegilops umbellulata. Classification (NCBI taxonomy): domain Eukaryota; kingdom Viridiplantae; phylum Streptophyta; class Magnoliopsida; order Poales; family Poaceae; genus Aegilops; species Aegilops umbellulata. Next base: position 621,537,399 of record CP136057.1, read on the forward strand.
GCAGGGCTGAGGGCTTGAAGAGCCGCTCCTCGAAGATGCCAGGCTCCTGAGGTAGCCGCCTGGACGCCCGCCTGGCGATGTTGTCGGCCTCCTGATTGGTGCCACGGGGTACATGCTTCAGCTCCAACCCCCAGAACTGCTTCTCCATCTTGCGGACCTCTGCAAGGTAGGCCTCCATGTGCTCATCCTTCGGTTCATACACCTTATTGGAGAAATTGACAAGGAGCTGCGAATCGCCCTTGATGGTGAGGCGTTTCACCCCCAGGGCAACTGCGGCCTTCAAGCCTGCTATTAGACCTTCATACTCCGCAATGTTGTTGGAGACCTTTTCGCCTTGCTGGAAACAGAGCTGTACTGCGTAGTAGAGCTTGTCCTGAGTGGGCGATATAAGCACCGCCCCAGCCCCAGCACCATGCCTGGAGAACGCCCCATCGAAGTACATGACCCAGCCTTCCGGCGCTTCGCTCCCCGGGGAGAGGGACCGATCCTCGTCGGCCTTGAGGCCTGGTGCCTCCGTCCATTCTGCCACAAAATCCGCTAATGCTGCTCCCTTGATGACCCTTGTCGTGCTGAATTCGAGCTGGAACGCTTGCAGTTCTATGTTCCATTGGGCAACCCTTCCGGCCGAGTTAGGGCTCCTGAGCACCCTCTCCATGGGGTATGACGAGACGACCTTGATGGGGTGACCCTGAAAGTAGTGCCGCAACTTGCGCGAGGCCACCAGTAGTGCGAGGAGGAGCTTCTGAGGCATGGGGTACCATGCCCTCGCGTCCCGCAATACCGTGCTGATGAAGTACACGGGGTGCTCAACGAGGCTGGGTGTGTCAATGCTTGCGGCGCCCTCCGGAGATGATTGCACCTCCGGAGGCGACGAGGCCTCCGCAGGCTGACCATCTGGGTGGGGAGCTCCTTCCACCTCCGGTGCACTCCTCTACGGCGGCTGATTCCCCTCAACTGCCGCGGCGGTTTCCGTGGGCCTTCTTTGTTCCTGTTTTGCCTTGTCCCGGGCTGCAGCTGCGGTTTTGATTCGACGCTCCTCCCTAACCGCCACTAGGGCTGCACTGGCGGAGTAAGGAGTGGCGGCGAGGTAGAGTACCAGGGGCTCCTGAGGGCGCGGGGCCACCATGACTGGAGGGCTGGTCAGGTATCTCTTGAGGTCTTGGAATGCCTTGTCGGCCTCTTCAGTCCATTCAAAGGGCCCCTTTTTCTTCATTAGCTGGAAGAAAGGCAGCGCTCGCTCCCCCAGCCTGGAGATGAAGCGCCCTAGCGCGGTCACGCGTCGAGTGAGCTTCTGCATTTCTCTGAGGGTCTTTGGCAGGCTCATGTCCTCGACCGCCTTGACCTTCTCCGAGTTGGCCTCGATGCCCCGGTGGGACACGAGGAAACCCAAGAGCTTGCCTGAGGGGACCCCGAATACACACTTCTCTGGGTTGAGCCGCAGGTTCACTGCGTCGAGGCTCGCGAAGGTTTCCTCCAAGTCTTGTATCAGGGTCTTGGCCTCCCGAGACTTCACCACAATGTCATCGACGTAAGCCTCGACATTCTTCCCGAGCTACCGGCCCAAGGTGATGTGCATCAGCCGCTGAAAGGTCGCCCCTGCGTTTCTCAGCCCGAATGGCATGCATGTGTAGCAGTACAGCCCACACGGGGTCAGGAAGGCTGTCTTCTCGACGTCTTCTACCGCCATCTTGATCTGGTGATACCCAGAGAAGGCATCCAGGAAGCATAGCAGGTCGCATTCTGCGGTGGAATCGACGATCTGATCGATGTGGAGGAGCGAGAATGGATCTTGCGGACATGCCTTGTTGAGGCTGGTGAAGTCGACACACATGCGCTCCTTACCTCCCTTCTTTGGCACAACGACAGGGTTGGCCGACCAATCCGGGTATCGGACCTCGCGAATGACCCCAGCGGCTTCTAGTTTCCGGGTCTCTTGGACGATGAAGGCCTGCTTCTCTGTGGATTGCCTTGTCTTGGGTGAACAACTGCTTCTTCTTGGCGGGTGCAGCCCCCTTGGGCCCGGGGGCCTCCGAGCCGGCGGGCTATGCTGACGCCACCGTCTTGAAGGCGAGCTTGAGCACTCGCAGCACGTCGCCGGTGTCCCCGTGCACGGTGAGGACACCGCTGCTCCCGGGCATCTTCATGAGGTTGTACGCCGGGTGTGTCGCGGCCATGAACTGGGCCAGCGTTGGGTAGCCGAGGATGGCGCTGTAGGGGAGGCCGATGGGGGCAATGTCGAAGTCGACCATCTCCGTGCGGAAGTTGTCGTATGTGCCAAAGGTTACTGGGAGACGGATCTGTCCCAAGGAGCTGGATGACCCGCCCCCAACGCCCGAGATGGGCCGACTGGGTTGCAGTCATTCCAGGGGTATGTGGAGGAGGTTGAAGGCCTCGACCGAGAGCACGCTGAGGCCCGCACCACCATCGATGAGAGTTCTGGTGACGGCCACCTGGCAGATGGTGGGGGTGCACAGCATGGGAAGCGTGCCCGAGCAGGCCGAGTTGGAGAGGTGGTCCTCTAAGATGAAGGTCAGGCCGGCCTTGGGCGCCGCCCGGTCCTGGAGAGCCCCCTGCCGCGCGGAAGCGGTGCTAACACGGTGGATGAACGGCTTGATGTGGTGACTTGTAGGCGGCGCCTGCGAGCCGCCCAGGAGGGCCGTGACGACCGGGGGTGTTGGTGTAGCGGTGTGGCCGTCTTGCCGCGCGGACGGATGCTGAGACGACACTTGCTGCTCGTTCCCCGCCGGGCCGGTGGTGGTGTTGACGGCAGGTGCCGGGGAACGGCGAGGAGGCCCGCCGACAGGGGCCGTCTGGGCGACGCGCGAAGCGAGAGCGGCCCGGCGCTCGGCGGGGGCCCGACGAGCGTTAGAGGAAAACGAGAGGCGGAAGACGAATTCCGGCGCACCACTACCTGGCGCGCCAAATGTCGGATTTCGGGTTCCGGCAGACCCTTAAGGTTTGAACTCTGGGGTGCGCGCGGAGATTACGCTTCCTACCTACCCGTACCCATCCGCCTCGCAAAGATCTAAGCTACCAAAAGAACAACACAAGAGACACAGAGTTTATACTGGTTCGGGCCACCGATGTGGTGTAATACCCTACTCCAGTGTGGTGTGGTGGATTGCCTCTTGGGCTGATGATGATGAACAATACAAGGAAGAACAGCCTCGCGAGGGTCTGTTCTTGGCTGGGGGGATGAACTGCTAGGAGGAGTTCAATCGCCCTTCTCTCTCTTTCTCTGTCTGCTGCCTATGCCTATCTAACTGATTGCCGGGTTGCTAGATGTCTCTACCTTGGGGGTGGCTAGTCCTATTTATAGGAAAAGGCCCTGGGACTGTTCCCAAATATTGAGCGGGAAGGGCCCAACTATCGGCCATTTTGAAGGAGAACATCCGGTACACTTATCCTGACTAAAGTTGGTCCTCGCCTGCCAAAGGCTCTGGTGATGACGCTGGCTTGGGCTCCAGAGTGACTTCCTCCTTGTCGCGGAGCTGGTCTCGGTCTCGTTGCACCGAACGGGTGCCTTTGCTTGATCCTCCCGCCTGCGCTTGCTCCCTTTGCACCAAAGAGGAAAGGGAGGACACTGCGCGGCTGGCACCCGCCTGGCGCCCTTGGTCGTCATGGCTTGCGTCATGTTGTGACACCCCAAAAATTTTGCCTTGTTTTATTGTATCAAAAATTTTGCCAGGAATTAAAACTTTTATTTTCTGAGCTCCCTTTTGATTTTTAACCTTGTTATCATGGAGTTTTTCCCCGAAGTGAAAACTTTTCAAATATGTTTTTGGACTTGTTTAAACTCTCAAGAAAAACTTTTCTTGAATTAGTAGAACTAATTACATAATAAATTTGCTTGATCTTTAGTTTCTTGAAAAAAATGATTTCCATGACTATATGGCCATATTTGTACTACAACCTCTTTAAAAATTTATTCAAAAATCCCACCAAAATTTGGAAATGTCATGTAATGTTCTTAGATCACTTTTATGCAAGAATAACTCTTTTTCATAAAATAATTTGAGCTGTGCACATGTTTTCCTTCTCTGGTCCAGTGGGCAGTTTTGCACAGCAACCCTTTTAAATAGTTGCTTCTAGCCTCCACCAAAATTATGGGATGTTAGTAGCAGCATATGTTTCAAGTTTATGCAAAAACCCAGTGTTGTTCCTTGAAAGTTTTGAGTGGATCAACCTCATCTTCATTCTGGTCCAACATGAGGGTTTGTACAGCAACCACATTTTCAGTTGCTCCTTTATCCATGATTCCTTTTCCTTTTTATAGCCCTCCCTACTAAACCCCTAAGTCCAAGAGCATGCAACAATTGGATCATTTTTGGTTCATGGGATGATGCCTTTTCCTTTCTGTCCAGAATTGGTGTTCAGCAAAACTTGCACTAGCAAGTTTCTCCTTTTGTCCAAATGACCTTACCATCCTCTCTTTCATCTAAGGAGACACTGATCTGGAAAATCTGGCCCCTCCAAGAACTACCTAAATGACCTTAGCATTTTATCAAACACCCTGTGGGCATGATCAGTTTTGACATGAGATTTTCTTTGCACTATGCACTTGACCACCTGACCAAACCACCTTGTCCCTTGAGTTTCCCTCTATCTCTAACCTAGTCCTGTTGCGTGCCAACCTCACCTGTGAGTTGTAGCATGCCACAACATTGTATCGAACACCTTCCGTGCGTGCACTGGACGCGCCCAGAGCGCGCGTGTTGCACGAACCACGCCCGAGCCGACACGCTGGCCCCCCTGGTTTTGGCCGCTCTGCAGTGCCACGCCACGCACTACCCTCCTCACAGCATCGCGCCAAGCCGCCCTGGCAGCCAACAGCGCCGCCGTCAGGACGCTCTTGGCGGCACGCCGGCGTCAACAGTACGCCCCTGCCACGGCAGCGCCGCCCAAGCCCCCAGCGCTCGCCACATGCCCCCTGGAACAGCACGAGCTCATCCGCAGCCTTGTCCACTAGCGCTCGTCGCCGCCGCGTCATCCTGCAGCACAGAGAGGCGGTTCGCCGCCGTTCTTATCCCCGACCGTCGCAAACCGACATGGAAGCGCTATAAAAGGAGGTCCCCGAACTCCCCCGAGCACGCAGGCAACCTCAGGCCACCCTAATGGCGCTCCCCTAGCTCGCATTCGACCCAGGGAGGCTTTCTTCCCCGTCTCCGGCAACTCTAGCCGCCGCCACTGCCCGGCCGTTCCAACACAACCAAGGCCTCCCCCGCTCCGTTCTCTTCACCAGAAACTTCCCCTTCCTCCCACGAACCCAACCCCCTACTCGATTTTGATCGGGAACCGCTTTAGCACCGAAACCACTCTGCACCCGAAGCCTCCTCCGCCGCGAAGCTCGCCGCCGGCAGCTTCCTCCGTCCCCACTTACCTGGCAACCACCGGGAGGATCGCCCTTGCGTGGCGGATCCATCCCCGCCCTCGGGACCCCGTGAGGAGCCGCCAGTCGCCGGCGACGATCGCCGGAGTCCCACCCCCTCTCGGGCAGAGGAAGGAGAGGGAAGGGAGACCGGTCAAACCTGACTAGTGGGCCAGGCGGGCCCACTGCCAGTGACCTTCGCACGATCCACGTTGGAGTAAGTGGAAGCGTAAACCAGAAATACGCTTTGGACGTGTACGTTTTTAATTAAAACGTTTTCCTTTCTGTTTTAATTTAAATAACAGATTTGACCAGAACTTTGACTATCCATATCTTTTTAAATATAACTCCAAATGAATTGATTCTTTTTCCTACATCCTTCAAATATTATCTAGTTTATTTTAAAATTTATTTGAAAATTTGTCCAAACAACTTTTTGTACTGCTTTTGAGATACGTGTTATTTGCATATCTTTGAAAATAGGAATTTCGGAGAGGATTAAGGATCTTGCAAAAATCTTGGAGTGCACCCTGCCTTTCTACATCATGAAGGCAAGCATTCTGAACCCCGGAATAATATTTTTGGTGTGTTAGTTGACACGTTTATGACACCACCTTAATTCGGTGTGTTGTTATTTCATGTGATATGATCATTTGCATGGATGCATTATTGTGATTTCCTTGCTGTTGGAAATGAGCATACCCGTGTGATGAAAAAACACCCTCATGTGTCTTACATGCATGCCGGAAAGGGATTTTGGAAAGCCCTTGCCTTGGGTAGGCATGAGCTTGTCGCCGGTCTCCGTCGGGACGGTTATATCCGGTATGGCATGGTAAGGTACAATGGGTGGTGACTTGTTGGTTGGAGTGTTTTTTTTGTTGTACTAACCATGCAAGGAACATTGATAAGCCTCCTGAGTCGGCCGTAGATCGAGTCTTGTTCCGGTAACCCCCATACTTGTTTCGTACTGCCACAGGTCCCTGCCATAGGTGGGGTATGGTTCAGTAAGTTGTTAACCCTTGTCTTGGCACACACCATACAGAGAGGCCATGGTGGAAGGTACCGGCTGCATCCGGTAGGCATGCCACCTGGTCCGGGGGCATGGGTGTATCCGGTTGGGACCGAGAGGGGGATACCCCTTAGAGCGCGCAATAGAAATTTGATCCCATGCTACGTAGAGGTTGTAGCCTCCCCACTTAGAGTTTGCTTGACAGGTGTCGTGGGTGATTCCAGACACCGGTGAAATGAGCTGGTGTGTGCAAGTCAGGTGTGTTTTCAATTAAAAGACCGTAGACGGAATTAGTCCCAATGGGATAAAGGAATCCATTACTCGTGGGTAAAGGGTACACCCTCTGCAGAGATTAAACCTATTCGAATAGCCGTGCCCATGGTTAAGGATTACAGTCTGGGATGGGTCAAGTGTCGGTCTTAGTGTCGGTCTTCGGAGGAGAAACCACTAAAACTCGATTATTGATTATGATTTGTGATATATGATGGTTATGATTATTATTATCTATATGGACTAACCGTTTTGCATGATTTGAAATAATGAATATCCCTGGGACGGTACCACCTCCTGGATATTCACTATGATAAATTTCATTTCTTTTAAAGCCCTTTCTGTGGTGTCGCTAAGACGCCCGACTGTGGTATTTCTTTTAAAGCCCTTTCTGTGGTGTCGCTGAGACGCCCGACTGTGGTATTTCTTTTAAAGCCCTTTCTGTGGTGTCGCTAAGACGCCCGACTGTGGTATTTCTTTTAAAGCCCTTTCTGTGGTGTCGCTGAGACGCCCAACTGTGGTATTTCTTTTAAAGCCCTTTCTGTGGTGTCGCTAAGACGCCCGACTGTGGTATTTCTTTTAAAGCCCTTTCTGTGGTGTCGCTGAGACGCCCGATTATGGCATTTCTTTCAAAGCTCTTTATGTGGTGTCGCTAAGATGCCCGACTGTGGCATGCTTGTTGATTATTTCATAAATATTAATACTTCTATGTTATTACTTATTCACAAACAACATGTTTCCACGCATCAGAGTTTTATTTATCTTTGTGGACTAACGTCATGAGCATAAAATATTTTCAGCATATCGTTGTGATATTATACCTATGTTCATAATGTTTGCGAGTACATTCAAAGTACTCACTGGCTTGTCCCTGGCTATTGTCTTGGCCAGATTGATTGCGTGGGGAGGAGCGTTGTGACGACCGCCTCGGAACCTAAGCAACGGTGATAGCAGCCTCGGGAAGATAGGAGTTAACCTGGTCAGCTGTTCCCGTGGGAAATGGAGTCCCATACACAGATGATCCGCAAACCGCTTCCGCCCTCAACCACTAGAAACCACTTAATGTACTCATAGGCCACAATGGTCTTGTACTACATATTTCTGTACTCTTGCTTGGAATTTCTGTATCAAGTTGTTGCCTCATCAGCTAACAGTAATCCTGGGGCTGATGGGCTCGACGGCCATCTTCTGGAATTTAATGTCCAGAAAACCGGTCGCGACACATGGGCACCTCGTGAGGTACCCCGCCTTGATCTCTCCGCCTCCTTGCGAGCCAGCCTAATGAGGCCGTGCTTGAGGAAGCTCCATGTCACCCGCCCCGCGAGGCTTGGCCCCTCGCGAGGGTCTTGGGTTTGTGTTGATGAAGATGGGCTGTGCTGGGCCCCCTTGAGCCACGCCGTAGGCCGCAGGCAGGCAAGTCTGGGGACCCCCGTTCCCAGAACGCCGACAGACTCCAGGGGATACTTTAATCTCCACCGTCGACCTCGTCCAGCCTCCACGGGCTCCTGTTCATCCAGCCTCCACCGTGCGCTACTCCATCGGCTACAGTTCAACCACCCATCCACCGTCTACTGTTCATCCAACCCTCCACACCACGGGGTCCTGTTCAACCACCCCTCCACGGGCACCCCTCCACCGTCTGCTGTTCATCTAGCCCTCCACACCACGGGGTCCTGTTCAACCACCCTTCCACGGGCACCCCTCCACCGTCTACTGTTCATCCAGCCCTCCACCACACCACGGGGTCCTGTTCATCCAGAGGCAACGCCACCGCTCACTGTTCATCCACCCCCCCCGCAACGCTCACTGTTCATCCCAGAGGCAGCATCGATCGGCTTCAGTTAGCAGCAGTAGCGAAGGAATCACTCGATCGGGTTCAGTTAATAGCCATCGATCGATCGCTCAGGTTCAGTAACGCGTAGCCTGGAGTGCAATCGCTAGGGTTCAGTTAGAGCCCAACGCCTCGCTTGGGTTCAGTTAGAGCCAACGCCTCGCACACACGCGCGTACGTGTACGAGAAAAACACGCATCGCTCGACCCCCGACCTCCCACCGTAACCGGGAACTCCCCGAAATTTTCCTTCCCCTTGCTTCTACCACGGTTTTTTCCGTCATGGACGGCCCAAAGAATGTCATGCAGCTGCGTCTCCGGCCCTCCTAGGACGAAAAGCCCATTTTCTGTCATGATTTTTTGTCATAGAAGTAGGAGCCCACCACATCTATGACCATACCGAGTTTTGTCACAATTATCGTCATAAAAGTGTCATATGTATGACAGAATTTTTTTTCGTTCGACCCAAAATGTCACGGATGTGTCTTTTTTTGTAGTGGTAACAACCGCGTTCGGCAAGGCATGCGAACATAGCTATGATGGGGGCCCTTGCACCGACCAACGCGCGATGGCCAGAAGCGCTCCTGACATGCGGCCCTGTTGAGCCCAGGTATGTTGACGCGGGCGCACAACTCGCTGTCCTCGCCAGGACAAGGAGCCGCGCATGGCTCTCGCCTCTTGAAGCTCCTTGGTTGCCTTGGTGATGAACTCCTGAGCACCTGGCACCCCATGCCTTGTGCCCTCCTAGCGGAAGCGCGTGCTGAAGCACACCTCCACGTGGTGCCCGAGCGCCTCCCTCGTGACATTGGCTAGGTCAAAGGCCCTCCAAAGGAGAGCCCCGAGCCCAGCCTGAGAGGGGCGCCGGGCATGCCTTCCTATGTGAGAGAGGGAGGCGCCCCGTCCGTGGCCGCAGGTCCTGAGGTGGTGCTGCTGGAGACGCTGTTCTCCTGAGGCCCTTGGTGGAGCAGCCCTTCTTCTTCTTGGGGACAACCTTAGGAGGGTAGACGGTGCCTTTGTCATCGGGGTTCTCGACTGCCGCAACCTGGTAAGCGCACTCGAGAGAGCACACTGGGCCCTTCTCCTCACAGGCGATTGTGATGATGTCGCGGTTCCCTGGCATCTTGAGGACATTGTAACCATGATGAGTCACCGCCATGAAATTGGCCAGGGCTGGATACCCAAGGATGGCGTTGTACGGAAGGCGGATGTTGGCGATGTCGAAGTCGATGAGCTCAGTGCGATAGTTGTCGCGCTTGCCGAAGGTGACAGGGAGGCGGATCTGCCCTATCGGGGTGGTGGAGCCGTCAGTTACTCCTAAGAAAGGCTTGGTGGGTTGCAGCTGGCCATAGGGCACTTGGAGGCGGTCGAACGTCTCGATGGAAGGAACGTTGAGCCCCGCACCACCATCGATGAGAGTCTTGGTGACAAGGACGTTGCTGATGACGGGCGAGCAGAGCATCGGGAGGGCACCAGCAGTTGCCACGCACTTGAGCTGGTCGGTCGAGTGGAAGGTGATGGTGCACTTGGACCACCTGAGCGGTCACGTGGCCTTGAGCCTAGGGAGGGACGCGTTCACTTTGCGGGCAAACTGATTGAAGATGCGATGAGAGGCTGGGGCCTGAGCACCGCCCAGGATGCAGGCGATGGCGCGGGTATCCTGGAAGCCCCCAACCCCCTCGTCCTGGTGGTGGTCGTCGTTCCTTCTTGGTGGTGGTGCCAGCGGAGGGAGGCCGGCGTTGCCCTCAGGACAATCCTCACGAGGCTGATCTCTCCAGGCGCCCTCACGAGGCTGGGCTTGCCAGCGCTCCTCACGAGGATTATCGCGCCACTCCTGGCGGGGGCCGCGGTCGTCCCAACGTCCTCCTCCGCGGTCATAGCCTCGGCCGTTGCACTCACTATGACGACCGAGGTGCCCGTGCGGATGGCCCTGAGCTCCTGACGGTCGTTGGTGTTGTGGATGTGCACATTGTGGAAGACGTAGAACGGGCGGCTGCCCTTGGATGACTCTGGGTGGTCGCAGCCGCGCTTCATCTCCGGCTCAACCGCAAGCACGGCCGGCCCCTTGCGCTTCACGTCCTTGACCTTAGCCTTCTTGTCTTCTGGGTCTGTCCCTGGGAGCTCCAGGATGGACAAGAGCCATGCACATGTCCTCGTGTATGGCGAGCTCTTCCTTCACATTGACTTCGCGGACGCCGTCAGAAAACGCTGAGATGATGGCCTCGTCCGAAACCTTGGGGATTTTGAGGTGAGCACTGTTGAAGCACTGGATGTACTTCTGCAGGGTCTCCTCTGGCTGCTTCTTGATGCGCCGTAGGTCACCCGCAGTCGGTGGGCGGTCATGAGTGCCCTAGATATTGGCAACAAAATGCTCGCACATCTCGCCCCAGGAGGAGATCGATACCGCGGGCTGGTTTAGGAGCCACGAGCATGCGCCATCTTTGAGGGCCATGGGAAACCAGTTCGCCATGACCTTCTCGTCACCGTTGGCCACCTCGATGCTCAACTCATAGAGCTGCAGGAACTCAGCAGGGTCGGGGGTGTCGTCATAGCATGAAGGCAGGTCAGGGTTGAACTTCCCGGGCTAGACGATGCTGCGAAGCTCCGGCGTGAAGGCACGGCAGCCCGCTGTAGTCACGCGAGACCGTCATGGAGGTGGAGCCTGATCTTGGCGCTCACGTGCCACCACCGCAGGTGGCGCGCGGTCTTGAAGTGGTGGTGCTGGGAGTGCAGGAGCATCTTCTTGCAGTGTCGGAGTAATGGGCCACGGGTAGGCTAACCCGAGGACCAGAACCTTTCAAGACTTCTGGGCAGGCTGCGCCCCTCAAAGACCCAAGGATAGAAAGCCGCCTTTGGGAGTCGGCAGCAGCGCAGCCGACTACCTACTCTCGGCCGAGTCCCAAGGGCGACTTCGAAGTAAGCCGACTCCTAGCTGGCGGCTTCTAGAGAAGCCGGCTATGGGGAGTCAGCCCGCGACTCCAACCACCTCATGCTCTCGGCAGGAGGGACAGGACGGGGCGTGGCCTCGGCAAGGTCCACGCCCGTCCCTTACCGAAGGCAGGCATGACCACAGTGCGCCATACCATCGGAGATCTCCGTCCGGCGCGACACTGTTGCCATGCCAGCCTTGACATCAGCCCTAGCGGGCGGAACCCTGTGCCCACGATGGTCTGTCTGTACGACCCAGAGACGGCAGGACCCACAGGTCAGCGGGCGTCCCAAAGACGACAAGAGTGCCACCAGTCGGACCCGGTGGGAGTCGGCCTCCAGGAGTCGGCTGGCCCCTCCCATGGGCCCCACACGCCATTAACTAGACAAGACGGGGAATGGCAACAGTGATCGCCCATCAGGCGGCGGCACTGTTGCCATGACCCCACGACCAAGCCAGCGTCATTAGAAGCACGGCTACAGTAATCTGCAGTCGGCAAGACCCACCCACGGCGGACACGGCCTGACGGCCCCGTACCTGACCAGTCGGCGGGGCCCACCAAACGGCGGGCCCCGGCAGTCGGCGGAGAAGACGGCGGCCTGAGAGACAGACGGCTAGGACCCGCGCCCAGCCGGATTACCATTGTACCCCTGGGGGTAGGCCTATATAAATCCCCCAGGGCACCCATGCAAAGGGTTGGAATCCATTAGCACTAGACCAGATCATATAGGAAGGAGAGAGCTGGCCTTGCCTTCTCCTACCTCCAGGAAACAGCTCAAGGAGCAACCGTGTACACACTTTGCCATAGTGATCATGCGGAGACCCCGCAGAGCAGCAGTAGGGGTGTTATCTCCTTGGAGAGCCCTGAAGCTGGGTAAGATTCGCCGGCGTGCATGTCTTCGCCTCATTCCATTTCCAGGCACCGGCGACGTTCTACTCGCTCCCACCATGATAAGCCATCCCTTGGCATATGTCGCACCCAACCCCCAACATTTGGCGCCCACCGTGGGGCGAGGTGCACCGTCGTCCGGATACCTGCTCTGGACGGGAACCCTTTTCCTCCCTGGCGAGCGCAGCCAGCCTAGCACGCCAGACGGAGTCTGTGCCAATGCGTTGCACGACACCGAGATCGCCTACGCTGCCAGCTGCCTCGCCGAACTTGTCGGCGAGGTTCGCCTCTCCAACGAGCTTGCATCCGACGCAGGCACGGGTCGCCCCGAGAGCCGCCTCGCGGGCCTCGTTGACCAACTCCACGTCGCCGGCAAGCCCGCCGTGGACTTGGAGTCCGTAGGCTCCACTGACCCGATGCTGGTCGACTCCGACACTGCGTCGCTTGACACGTTTCCCACCAACATGGTGTTCTACGATGAACCGCTCCCTCGTGCGGAGAGCGGCGGAAGCACTGTCATAGAGGTGCTCGTCATCGATCAGGGCGAGCATTCCGGCGGAGGAGCTCATGACCCGCTCGACGCGGCGCTACAAGACCTAACCGCGCCCATTCCCAAAGACGTCGACACCGAGACGTTGGAGGCACGCCACCTCCAGCTCATCGAAGGCGCGAAGAAGCTGGCTAGCATGAGGCGCTTGTCAGAGGCCTACCAACGTGAGATGGATCGCGCTGTGGGCGGCTCGCTGGCTCCGACTGGGCCTAGCCGCCTCGGCGCGGTCCAGCAGCGCGGCGTTGCCATTGCCAACCTGTTCGGGGCAAATCGCCCCGTATACGCCACGCCTGCGGAGAACATCCGAGCCGCCCAGGCGGCGGCTGATGAGCTGGACAATTTCGAGGGCGAAGAGCGCCGCCTGATGATGGAGCGCGTCCAGCAGCTCCTCGACGCGGCCGCCGAGCAAAATGCGGCCGGCTGCCGCATAGATGCGTCGCGACGCCAGAATGACGACCCGCCTCCCCGCCGAGACCAAGGCGCGACGTCGCGGACGCCGACTGGCGGCGTCCGCGGAAGAAAAGACAAGTGTCAGATTTCGGGTTCCGGCAGACCCTTAAGGTTCGAACTCTGGGGTGCACGCGGAGATTACACTTCCTACCTACCTGTACCCCTCGCCTCGCAAGAATCTAAGCTACCAGAAGAACAACACAAGAGACATAGAGTTTATACTGGTTCGGGCCACCGATGTGGTGTAATACCCTACTCCAGTGTGGTGGTGTGGTGGATTGCCTCTTGGGCTGATGATGAACAATACAAGGACGAACAGCCTCGCGAGGGGCTGTTCTAAGCTGGGGCGATGAACTGCTAGGAAGAGTTCAGTCGCCCTTTTCTCTCTCTCTGTGTGATGCGTAGCTACCAGGTTTTTCGATGCCTCTACCCTGGGGGTGGCTAGTCCTATTTATAGGCAAAGGCCCTGGGCCTCTTCCCAAATATTGAGCGGGAAGGGCGCCAACAATTGGCCAGTTTGAAGGGGAACATCTGGTACACTTATCCTGACTAAAGTTGGGCCTCGCCTGCCAAAGGCTCTGGTGATGAAGCTGGCTTGGGCTCCACAGTGACTTCCTCCTTGTCGCGGAGCTGGTCTTGGTCTCGTTGCACCGAAATGGGTGCCTTTGTTTGATCCTCCCGCCTGCGCTTGCTCCCTTTGCACCAAAGAGGAAAGGGAGAACGCTGCGCGGCTGGCGCCCGCCTGGTGCCCTTGGTCGTCATGGCTTGCGTCATGGGCACCTCGTGAGGTACCCCGCCTTGATCTCTCCGCCTCCTCGTGAGCCAGCCTGATGAGGCCGTGCCTGAGGAGGCTCCGCGTCGTCCGCCCCGCGAGGAACTTGGGTCTGTGTTGATGAAGATGGGCCATGCTGGGCCTCCATTGAGCCACGCCGCAGGCCGCAGGCAGGCAACTCTGGGGACCCCCGTTCCCAGAACGCCGACAAAAAGGATCCGGCTGTTAGCCACAGTCGGACTCGCGTCACCATCGAGCGCGACCAAGACGGCCGTCCAAGAGCGGTGGAACAGCGGGACGACTGTCCGCCTGCTCCCCCTCGCAAGGAAAGGCGAGTCTCCCAACCGCCTGTTGAACATCCGACTCTCGGCGACCACCTTGGCCGCCGAGAGGGAGTCGGAGAAAAAGACGTGCGCCACTGAATCGACCGACTCCACCGGTCCCTGGCGCTAGAAGAAGAAGACGAGTTGGGTCCGCCGTGTTTCGGTCCCTGCATCCGAGATGAGCCCTTTCCCAGAGGGTTCACTCTCCCCAGAGATACGCCCAAGTACACCGGCTCTGTGAAGCCGGAATACTAGCTGGTTGACTACTCCACAGCCGTCAGCATAGTAAACGACAATAAGCGAGTTGACGTGAAGTACTTTCCACTCATGCTCCAGGGCATGGCCCAGACATGGTTGAACAGCCTGAAGCCCCGCAGCATCAACAGCTGGGTCGACTTCACCGACGCCTTCATCCGCAACTTCACAAGCACATACAAGCGACCTCCCAAGCCACGCCAGCTTTCCTTGTGTGTGCAAGGCCCCAACGAGTCGACTCGCGACTACCTCACGCGCTGGGCCGAGCTCCGGAACTCCTGCGAGGGCGTGCACGAGGTGCAGGCTACCGAGTACTTCACCACCGGGTGCAGAGAAGGCACCCTCCTCAAGCAAAAGCTTCTCTGCGACGAGCTAGAGACCCTCGACGAGTTGCTGATCATAGCAGACAAGTATGCCACAGCCGACTCCTCCGTGAAGGCGGAGATTCAAGTTAGTGCAACTGGCAAAGTGGCCCCTCAAGCCCCCAGAACTCCGGCTAGAGACGCCAGTCGGCGGGAGCAGCAGAACGACCACAAGCGCAAGGCTCCACAGCCGGCTTCTAGTAGCCGGCAGGTGGCTACAGTTGAGGACCAGCAACCGGAGGGACTCCCTCCGGCCAAGCGACAGAAAGGCGGCAAGCCCAACTGGTTGCCTGCCTTCTCTTATGAGCAAACTCTAGATGGCCCTTGCAAGTTCCATAGCGGCGCGAAGCCGTCTAACCACACCACCCGGAAGTGTCATTGGCTCACCAGGATTGCCAAGGGAGATAGCCTCCTGCCTCCCCCGCCGTCTGGGCAGCCGCCTCCGCCTCCACCCCAGCAGCCGGCTGTCAGGCCAGTCGGCGCAGTACAAGACGAGTACCCAGAAGAGCATGGGGCCTATGTGGTGTTCACCAGCGTGGCTGACGATAGACGCAGCAGGCGGCTGCAGCAGCAAGAGGTGAACGCAGTAGCATCGGCGACACCGGAGTTCATGCACTGGTCTGAGAAACCTATCAGCTGGAGCAGGCCTGATCACCCAGAGGTCATGCCGAGTCCAGGCTCCTATGCTCTGGTCCTGGACGCCACCTTTGCCACGGATAAAAGAGCCGCTCGTTTCTCGCGAGTGCTGATAGATGGAGGCACCAGCATCAACATCCTGTACAAGGACACAATGGAGAAGTTAGGAATCAAGAAAAGACAGCTTCAGAGTAGTCGGACTGTGTTCCACGACATTGTTCCCGGTCTTTCCTGCTCACCAATCGGCAAGATCCTGATAGACGTCCTATTTGGGGACAAAGATCACTTCCGCCGAGAGCCAGTTTGGTTTGAAGTGGTGGACCTTGAGAGCCCATACCATGCCTTGCTTGGTCGACCCACTTTGGCCAAGTTCATGGTGATTCCCCACTATGCCTACCTCAAGATGAAGATGCCGAGTTCCAAGGGGATTCTGACCATAGCCGGTGACTATAGGAAGTCATCCGCCTATGCGGTCGAAAGCAGTCGGCTAGCCGAGTCCCTGGTGATCGCGGCCGAGAAGCGGCTCCTTGATCGGGTTGTGGCGATGGCTGACAAGCGGCCGGAGATGTCGCCTAACCCCAAGGAGTCGGAAGCTGAAGGTTCGTTCAAGCCGGCCAAAGAGAGGAAGAAGATACCCTTGGACCCAGAGCACCCAGAGAGGTACGCTGTCATAGGTGCGAACCTTGACAGCAAATAGGAAGGCGAGCTCGTTGATTTCCTCCATGAGAATCGGGACATCTTCGCATGGTCCCCTAAAGACATGCCGGGTGTACCGACGGAATTCGCCAAGCACAAGCTACACGTCCGATCTGATGCCAAGCCAGTCAGGCAGCCGTTGCGCCGCCTGTCAAAAGAAAAAAGAAGAGTTGTTGGAGAAGAGATAGCCTGACTCCTTGCAGCCGGCTTCATTATGGAAGTGTTCTTCCCAGAATGGCTAGCCAACCCGGTCCTGGTGCTGAAGAAGAACAAGCAGTGGCGAATGTGTATTGACTGCACCAGCCTCAACAAAGCTTTCCCCAAGGACCTGTTTGCTCTGCCAAGAATTGATCAGGTGATAGACTCCACATCCGGATGCTAGCTGTTGAGCTTCTTAGATGCATATTCAGGATATCACCAGATCAAGCTGAACCCGGTAGACAGACTGAATACTGCCTTCATCATGCCGTTTGGAGCCTTCTGCTACCTGACCATGACGTTCGGCTTGAGGAATGCCGACGCCACCTTTCAGCGTTGCATGCAGAAGTGCCTCCTCAAGCAACTCGGCAGAAACGCCCATGTCTACGTGGATGATGTGGTGGTGAAGAAGGAAAAGCGTGGAACACTACTGGAAGACCTCAAGGAGACCTTTGAGAACCTGCACCGATTCCAGATCAAGCTCAACCCTGAGAAGTGCGTCTTCGGAGTGCCAGCCGGCCAACTCCTCGGCTTCCTGGTCTCCGAACGCGGCATAGAGTGCAGCCCTGTAAAGATCAAGGCCATTGAGAGGATGGAAGTACCCATCCGACTACTGGATGTGCAAAAGTTCACTGGCTTCCTGGCGTCCATCAGCCAATTCATCAGCCGGCTGGGCGAGAAAGCTCTCCCCTTGTACCAGCTCATGAAGAAGACCACTTTTTTCGAGTGGAACCACAAGGCGGATGAAGCTTTTCTCCAGTTGAAAAAGATGTTTGTCGGCGTTCTAGGAACGGGGGTCCCCAGATTTGCCTGCCTGCGGCCTGCGGCGTGGCTTAAAGGGGGCCCAACACAGCCCATCTTCATCAACACAAGACCTAAGACCCTCGCGAGGGGCCAAGCCTCACGGGGCGGACGACGCGGAGCTTCCTCAGGCGCAGCCTCATCAGGCTGTCTCACGAGGAGGCGGAGAGATCAAGGCGGGGTACCTCACGAGGTGCCCATGACGCAAGCCATGACGACCAAGGGCGCCAGGCGGGCGCCAGCCGCACAGTGTCCTCACTTTCCTCTTTGGTGCAAAGGGAGCAAGCGCAGGCGAGAGGATCAAGCAAAGGCATCCATTTCGGTGCAACGAGACCAAGACCAGCTCCGCGACAAGGAGGAAGTCCGTGTGGAGCCAAGCCGGCGTCATCACCAGAGCCTTTGGCAGGCGAGGACCAACTTTAGTCAGGATAAGTGTACCAGATGTTCCCCTTCAAAATGGCCAATTGTTGGCGCCCTTCCCGCTCAATATTTAGGAAGAGGCCCAGGGCCTTTGCCTATAAATAGGACTAGCCACCCCCAGGGAAGAGGCATCAAGGAATGGGATCAGGGCATCTAGACATCTAGCAATTGAATCGGTAAGGGAAAGAGAGAGAAGGGCGGCTGAACTCCTCCTAGCAGTTCATCCCCCAGACCAAGAACAGACCCTCGCGAGGCTGTTCTACCTTGTAGTGTTCATCATCATCAGCCCAAGAGGCAATCCACCACACCACACTAGAGTAGGGTATTACACCACAATGGTGGCCCGAACCAGTATAAACTCTGTGTCTCTTGTGTTGTTCTCTTAGTAGTTTAGATCTTTGCGAGACGGAGAGGTAGAGGGCGTAATCTCCGTGTGCACCCCAGAGTTTGAACCTCAAGGGTCTGCCGGAACCCGAAATCCGACATTTGGCGCGCCAGGTAGGGGTGTGCCGGAATCCACCCTTCTACCACTTCGCGTCCCGTCGCATCGTCATCACCATGTCCGGCGACTAGGCGGGCAACCAGGATCCATGGGCGGCGTGCCCCGCCCGCACAGAGCCGCTCGCCTCGGGTGACCCCGCGCCCCAGGCAGCTCGTGGTCCGCAGGGCGCTGCGGGCCGCGGGCGGCGCGGACAGGCTTCAACAACGCTCACACCATGGCAAGCATGGTCGGCAGCAAGGGCCTCCAATCACGCCGCGACCACGACACCGTACACCCGCCGGGAGCAGGCGAACTCGAGGGCCGCGCTCACGGTGGCCCGAGAGCTGCTGCAGTGAAGGCTGCTGGAAGGCGGCCACGACGTGCTACTAGAGCGGGTCGCCGAGCTCCTGGGCTTTGCCACTTCGGGGGCTCATCCCTTCTGCGTCAAGCTCCCGTCTCAAGCCCAGGGCGGCACGCGCGGGGGCCCCGCGCGCGCCCGCGGGCCTCAAGGCTACTCCAACGCCAGTGAAGGTATCGGCGCCGGATCGGCGGTGGCGCTACCCCCCGCCCCCGGCGCGTGAAGGAGAGGGACTCGACGCGGCCCACGGCCCCAGCGGGCAGCCGCGCTACCACCCCACGGTGGGCACGTCAAGCAGAGCTGCATGGCACACGGAGCACTACGGCGTAGCCTTCGGGATGACGGCGCCAGAAGAATACGTGCCCCACATGATGGACCAAGGGCACGCTCACGAGGGCGAACAAGGCTCGCTCCTCAGTTCGAGCTGTGGGGGCGAGACACCAGAAGCTGAGCTCTTCCAGGAGCCCCGGGACGGTTCCGCGGGCCACGCTGGGGGCGACGATTATCGGGTACCGCTAATTTCTTAGGAGCAGGCGTACGCTAATCATGGGTCGCAGGAAGTGCAGGTCACCACAGCGAGCAGCTGCCCCGCTCCCACAGTCTCCTACCCCTCGGGAGGAGGGCGCAGGGGGCTGCAGGAGAGGGGCAGAGATCCGACATCACCGCCGTGGCATTCGGAGCAAGGCGTTCTCAGGAGGTAGGCCCTCCGCTGGGGAGGTGCCTAAGGGCCTGCCCCTGGCGGAGGACCCATGGTCGTTGGGGGAACCGCTGGCGACCGCTCTACCCCACCGGCGGCGTCCTGGTTTCCGGTCGTCGTTGGTGGCACTAGAGTGTGGTGCAAGGTGAGGCCCTCGTTTGGCCCAGTGCCTGTGAAGCTCGCCGCCCCGTGACACTCTCACGTAATAATGAGTGGGGCTGTACACGCCCCAGAGTCTCAGGGGTGCCGGCCTCAGGCCCTGGGGCTCCCTCCCACGCCCAGTGGACAACACTTAGCTCCGCGCTGGTGAGAAGACGTCCAAGACTAGATTAGGTGCCGAACGCGGCCTTTTGTCTGCTTTCATTGCCTTTTTCTTTGGTTGTAACTTTTCCCCCGCTAGATTTAAGTTGGATTCAAATTTGAGATTTGCATGTGTTCGGGGAAGGGGTGCTTAGTCTCGTCCGAGCCATTTCTCGCGTTCTGGTTACCACTTTACCACAGTTGCCTCCCCTCGCGAGCCCCTCGCGGGTCGGGTCAGGCCTAGCTCGCGCGCAGCCCAAACTGCCGCTGTCGCTCCCCCTCGGGAGGATTCTCCGGTGCCTATGAAGGTTGTCCTTTTAAAGGCCCAGAGCCTGTGAAGAAGGCAACTGCCTGTGAAGCTGTCGCGTTTAGGAAAAGGCCCAGAGCCTATGAAGAAGGCGACTGCCTATGAAGCTGTCGCGTTTGGGAAAAGGCCCGGAGCCTGTGAAGAAGGCGACTGCCTGTGAAGCTGTCGCGTTTAGTGAAAGGCCCAGAGCCAGTGAAGAAGGCGACTGCCTGTGAAGCTGTCGCGTTTGGGAAAAGGCCCGGAGCCTGTGAAGAAGGCGACTGCCTATGAAGCTATCGCGTTTAGGAAAAGGCCCCGAGCCTGTGAAGAAGGCGAATGCCTGTGAAGCCGCCGCGTTCATGAAAAGGCCCAGAGCCTGTGAAGAAGGCGAATGCCTGTGAAGCCATCGCATTTGGGAAAAGGCCCGGAGCCTGTGAAGAAGGCCAACGCCTGTGAAGCTCCCCGCCAGCGACACTCTCACATCTACGGATTCAACGAGAGGACACCCAAGACATCACGTCCTCCCACAGGCTGCCTCAGGGCCTACACAAAGCAAAGGCAAACTAACCAACCACCAGGCGTGGGCGCATGTGCAATGCAACATCTACTAATACGATGAACACGAGTTTTACACGAGGGGCTCCCCCTCCCAAAATGCTCTCACAACCATCAGGCCCAAAACCTGAGTTCTACTCATGTAGGGTAAGGAAACAGGAAAGAAGCGGAATCAGTCGGATAGATCCCCCAATGCATCCTCAGGAGCGCCTCCCGAACTGCTGCTGGCGTCGCTGGACTCGCCATCGCTGTCTGCATCGCCACCGGCAGCGTCAGGGCCGTTCACCACACCGCTCTCGTCGGCGGCCACGATCACGTCGTCGTTGTCCGAAGCGAAGGCCCGGACGAGGGCATCCACCTTATCTTCCACCCAGTGTGCCAGGTCGTCTCTGACGGCCTGGGGGACTGGGGCGATGGCAGCGTCAAAATCGAAGTGGGGGTCCATGTTCCGGAGATGGCTGAAGACACGGGAAAAGGCGCGCCCGAGCAGGGCGCGGCTCCTCTCCTCCACCAACCTGTCGGCCCTGACCGACCGCGCCTCCAGCTGCGTCACCACGGCGGTGAAGAATTGAAGGTTGCCGGCATAGTTGATTGTGTGCGGCTCGCCAACGGCCGCCTTGTAGATGTTGCCCAAGGCGGTGTTGGCTCTCTCCCAGAGCGTGGTGAGCATGGGACCATGCACGTGCTCCAGGACCTGCCGCTGACGTATCTCATCCGCATTCTGGCACGCGACGGCTTCAGCCTCCTCCACCCGCTGGCGAAGACGGAGCACCTCGGCCTGGGAGGTGGCTGACTCCCCTTGCGCTACCTCAAGGGCGGCCCGAGAAGCATCGGGCCGCCGCGTCGCGTCCTCCAGCTTGGCCCTCAGGGTAGCAGTTCTACCTTCAGCCTCGGCCCGGATCAACCCCAGCTTCCCCTCGAACTCGTGCTCAAGGTCCAAGCGCGCCATCGCCACCCGACGTCCAACCTCCTCCAGGACACGGGCTTCCCGTGCGGCGACATTGTCCTCCGCCTGCGTCACCAAGCGCTCCCTCGTCTCCAGCCTCTCGTACTCACGGGTGCGTTCGGCGGCTTCCAGCGTCAACGTCTCCTCACGCTTCTGGATCTCAGCTGGGTCGCCAGAGGCCACCTTCATCGACGCGAGGGCCGCCTCGCGCAACTCCACTTGCTCCTCCAGTGAGTGGCACCAGGCCAGGAGCTCCCGAGCCTGGTCCTCCGCCGCCTCCCGTCGTCGGTTGGCTTCCCGGGCCTCCCCAGCGGCCTGAGATCGGGCCTCCCGAGCAGCCTCCAACGACGCCTTCGCCTCTTCACCATCAAGATCGCGCTGGTGACGCGCGAGGGCAATTGCGCCCTCCAGCGCGCGCCTCTCTACGACCAGGCATAGGCCCTCGGCCTCGAGGCGCGCGTCTTCATAAGCAAGCTCCTCCCCAAGCAGGTTCACTGCGTCAGTCGCCCTTCGAAGGAATCCTTGGCGGCGATCGCGGCGCTCCCGGGCGCGCTCGAGCACGTCTTCCACACCATCATCTGCCCCAAGCAAGCGCCGGGGGCCACGGACCATCTTTCCCCCTCCGGGCAGGGGGCTGGCACCCTCGCGATGGCCGGGCGCGCCGCGCTAGAAGCCTGGCCAGGAGCTAGCCCGTCTCCAGATGAAGGGCGCAGGGGGCGCCTCAGCCAGTCACAGTCCACGACCAGACGAGAAGCCCACGGCAGGCTGGCTATGCCACGAGAGGGCCCCCGAAGGAGGATCGCGGGGAGTGAAGGGCCGCAGTGCGCCTCAGGACGGTTCTCCCCTTCTATCGCCCTCACCACAAGAGCAGCGCTGCTCGGAGCACTTGGGGACGGTGGAGGAGGCGAAGCCAAAGGAGGCGGCAGCTCAGCTACTTCCGCGAGCTCGGCCGGAAGGGGCCTGCGGAGCAAGGGTCAGTAAAAACAACAAGAAGGTCGGGAGCTGCAAAAGGAGAAGACTTACTCATCAGTGGCGAAGTACTTCCTGTGCTTCAGCAGGCGACAAGGGAAGTCATCACCCAGGGCCTCCCTTTTCCTCCGGAGGGCCTCAAAGTCCACGCGGAAGCAGCGCAAGAGAAGAGCGCAAGGATCAACCTGCGACGAAGACAGAGCGTCGAGGCGATCCGCGTTAGGGGTGCCTGCCTGACGCGTGCTGCCAATCGCCTTGCCAGAAGTCGCGGCTGGGGCCTCAGGAGCCTCAGCCCCAGGCGCCGGGAGCAGCTACTTTCCACCCTCAGCCTCAGCAGCACGGGTCCCGGGAGCTGCTCCTTCAAGAGCATCACCCGGCGCTCCCACCTCATCAGAAGCCCCCTCGGCCTCTGGCGCCTCATGCCTCCCTGCTCCGCCACATGAGGAAGAGTCGCCTATGCCGACTGGAAGGGCAGTCGCCACCACTGGGTTGTCGCGAGACCCCTGGAGGCCAGCAGGGCGCAGCCCCCATTCATCAAAGATAGGCATCTGCTTCACAAAATCGTCGCTGTTCTGGCAGAGGTACAGCAGGGCGCCTCCCCGCTGGATGCTACCCGGGTTGGGGTCGCCAGTCAAGATCAAGAGCACTGTCCTCAGCGCCTCAGGCGTCAGGTCTTCCTCCTGGAGCCGCATGCGATCACCACGCCCACTGAAGGCCCACATCCGGTGGGAGTGGCGTTGGAGAGGGGCAATGCGACGCAACATGAACTCCTTCACTACCATGGGCGCTATCACGCCAATCGATTTCAAGAACCCGAAGCGGCGCCAGACGAAGGCGAGCCGGGCGCTCTCGAGCGTCTCCTGGCCCCAGCCCGAATTAGGGACAACAGGCGAGATTGGCTTCGACAGCAGGGGGCTGGGCACCCCGACATCAACATACAACCACCGCTCGCGGAACCCATCCGAAGGCGAAGGAAGCCCGAAGTCGATCCCTAAGGCCGCAGTCTCAGGCGCGGCGATGAATTTCACACACGCCGAGCATTGGGTAGGGTCGACAAGGCGCAGAGAGAAGAAATGGCGCAGCAAGGCAACATAAGGAGGGATGCCCATCATTGCCTCGCAAACAAAAGCAAAGGCCGAAAGAAGGGTGATGGATTCAGGACCCAGATGCATCATATGGATCTGGTAATGGGAAAAACGGCCTTGAAGAAATCGGAAAAGGGGGGAACCAGACCCGCCCACAGGGCATCAGCAAAATAATGGACCTCAGTGATTATCCTGTCAGTAGGGAAGTGAGACGTAGGCCAGGCCGTCGTCCTCCCACACTCGTTGAAGATGGTAGCCAGAGCCGAGCTGACCTTTCCCAGGCACTCTTGATTGAGTATGATCGACCGGCCGATGGCAGGGGCCACCGATGGCGGTGGGAAAG
This sequence comes from Aegilops umbellulata, assembly GCA_032464435.1. NCBI lineage: Eukaryota > Viridiplantae > Streptophyta > Magnoliopsida > Poales > Poaceae > Aegilops > Aegilops umbellulata. Next base: position 621,561,174 of record CP136057.1, read on the forward strand.
ACGGAGGCATGGGTTTCTTCCCTCTCTCCTTCTTCGTCGGAGCCATGCCGATGGTAAGGAGGGGGAAGATTCGAGATTGGATTGGAGGCAAGAGCTGGCGTTCGAGGGAAGGAAGGACAAAGGACGCTCGAGCAGCAGGAAGGGGAGCGGGTGTGTACAACTACGATTCCGCCAAGCAGGGTGCAAAATAAGGGGGCGTGGGGGAACAATGTCGCCCACGACCAATCAACCACCAGGCGGAGCCTGAGGCCGCAGGCTGTTACGGCCCGCGGCGCTTCGCCCTCGCCCTTTCGCCTTTCAGCACAGCCAAGTCCGGGCGCGCCTTGGGCCCGGGGGCTACTGTCGGCATTCTGGGAACGGGGGTCCCCAGACTTGCCTGCCTACGGCCTGCGGCATGGATTAAAGGGGGCCCAACACGGCCCATCTTCATCAACACAAGACCCAAGACCCTCGCGAGGGCCAAGCCTCGCGGGGCGGACGACGCGGAGCTTCCTCAGGCACGGCCTCATCAGGCTGGCTCACGAGGAGGCGGAGAGATCAAGGCGGGGTACCTCACGAGGTGCCCATGACGCAAGCCATGATGACCAAGGGCGCCAGCCGCGCAGTGTCCTCCCTTTCCTCTTTGGTGCAAAGGGAGCAAGCGCAGGCGAGAGGATCAAGCAAAGGCATCCATTTCGGTGCAACGAGACCAAGACCAGCTCCGCGACAAGGAGGAAGTCACTATGGAGCCCAAGCCAGCGTCATCACCAGAGCCTTTGGCAGGCGAGGACCAACTTTAGTCAGGATAAGTGTACCAGATGTTCCCCTTCAAAATGGCCAATTGTTGGCGCCCTTCCCGCTCAATATTTGGGAAGAGGCCCAGGGCCTTTGCCTATAAATAGGACTAGCCACCCCCAGGGTAGAGGCATCGAGGAATGGGATCAGGGCATCTAGACATCTAGCAATTGAATCAGTAAGGGAAAGAGAGAGAAGGGCGGTTGAACTCCTCCTAGTAGTTCATTCCCCAGACCAAGAACAGACCCTCGCGAGGCTGTTCTACCTTGTAGTGTTCATCATCATCAGCCAAGAGGCAATCCACCACACCACACTGGAGTAGGGTATTACACCACAATGGTGGCCCGAACCAGTATAAACTCTGTGTCTCTTGTGTTGTTCTTTTAGTAGTTTAGATCTTTGCGAGACGGAGAGGTAGAGGGCGTAATCTCCGCGTGCACCCCAGAGTTTGAACCTCAAGGGTCTGCCGGAACCTGAAATCCGACAATGTTGACTACTCCCCCTGTGCTGGCGGCTCCGACTCCTAAAGAGCCCATGCTCTTGTACATTGCCGCCACCAGCCGGGTAGTCAGCACAGTTGTTGTAGTTGAACGCAAGGAGGAAGGCAAAGCACTACCTGTCCAGAGACCGGTATATTACCTGACGAAGTGCTGTCGACCTCCAAGCAGAACTACCCCCACTACCAGAAGATGTGCTATGGCGTGCACTTTACCGCCAAGAAGTTGAAGCCTTACTTTCAAGAGCATCCGATCACTATGGTCTGCACGGCCCCAATAGCCGAGATCATCGAAAGCCGAGATGCCTCTGGCCGAGTGGCCAAATGGGCCATAGAGCTAGCCCCCTACACCATCTACTATCAGCCCCGCACCGCCATCAAGTCGCAAGCATTGGCTGACTTCCTCGTCGACTGGGCCGAGACCCAGTACCTGCCGCCAGCGCCTGATGAAGTTATGTACCTGGGGTAGGGGCACGGACCTGTCCTAAGAGCCCTGCCCAAAGACATCCTTAGAAGAAGTCACCTTTCAATCGACTTCAAGATACCCACTCGACGGGTTCAAGACACTCGACCAAGAAGCTACCACTCGACCACGAAGCCAACTGCTCGATTGCCAGGAGATCTAAGTCACTCCACAGGCAAACGGTCAATCATTAAGTAGTCTTTATGGTCATCAAAGCACTTTATTAGAGGCGTTACCTGTAACGCTTGACCTTAATGTAACTTAAACCCCTTGCAACGTGGGCTGGCTGGGGTCTGGGCGCACTCTATATAAGCCACCCCCCTCCACTGGCACAAGGGTTCGCATCTTTGTAACACACACGCATATAATCCAGTCGACCGCCTCCGGGCTCCGAGACGTAGGGCTATTACTTCTTCTGAGAAGGGCCTGAACTCGTAAAACTCTTGCATGCACAACTACTCCAAAGCTAGGATCTTGCCTCTCCATTCCTACCCCCCCCCCATTCTACTGTCAGACTTAGAACCACGACAGTTGGCGCCCACCGTGGGGCAGGTGTTCTAGCGATTTGTTGGAGGAGTTGGGATTCTTTTGACATCTCCCATCATGTCTTCGAGCGGAGTCCTGGTCGAGGGGCGCGAGATCCGCCTCGGCGCCCTCACTTTCATCGTCGACGACTCTGCTTGGCTCCAGGAGGCTCCACTCGACGTGGACGCGCTTCCCGCTGGCGGAGCAACACACTTTCACGCGTGCATTTGTGGCGTCCTCCTGCGGCAACCGTCGGCCTAGTATGGGTCAGCACCCGTTTCGTCCTCACTCCCAGCTTCCAGCCGGCGAAAGCGCTCCGGTCGGTCGAGGCTCCAGCGGTGGGTGAGGCATGCATTGGCCCGCCAGTCGGCCATCCCCCAAGTCGCGGCGATTGAGCCCGGCGAATCACTCTGCGGCCTGTTCGATCTGTCGACTGGCTTCACAGAGACTGCGTCCGAGTGCGACAGCAGCGATCCAGCGGCGGAGGTGCTGATGGTCGACGGACCGCGCAGCCCCCCCGGATTCCCCCACACCGAAGAGGTTGCCGGGGGAGGAGTTCTGACGCGGGGCCATGAAGAGTACAGACCCGAGCCTCTCACCTCGCTGCAGAGGGAAGAACTTCGTCACCGGAACATGGATGCGCTTCACACTCCTATCATAGGAGAAACCCCCGAGGCACGCGCCTTAGAGGAGGCGCGCTTTGCCAACCTGGCTGAACGCACTCGACAGGAGAATCTCTAGAGAATACTCGACGAGCGCACTCGACTGCCAGCTCCAGAATCCAGTCGACGTCGTCTCTTTCAGCCACCAACTCAGGTATACCGAACTCTGGTTCAGAATTTAGCAGCTGCAGCCCGCATAGCAGAGTCGATCCAGCCTTCTCAGTCAGAGGCAGGGAGAGGTCTGCTATAGATCAGAGATTTGCTCCGGGCAGCGGGGGATTAGAACTCAGTTGTATCACAGTCGCGTAACAGGATTCACAGCCGATCCGTCGCTGCGAATTCTGTACAGTCGGCTCACAGTCCAGGATCGCCCCCGAGGCGTGAGGAACGTAGAAGCCGGCATGGTGATCAATATCAAGGCCGTGAGCGGTATGAACACCGATTCGATCACAGTGATCGACGTCGAGTGCCCACTCCTCCCCCAAGAGGTGGATCGTACGTCCCACGGCAGCAAGATGACAGACGCCAGCATAGTGCTGGGCGTAGATTTCCAGTCGACCCCAGGAAGCCAGGCTTTGATGCGAGATCCATTATCGTTCAAGGTCTGGTCATCAGGAATAGAGCTCACAGGGGAGGCCATGACAGATACGTTCCCTCCAGCAGTAGGGTTCATGTATCAGGACCAGAATGTTTCAGTAGAGCGATCAGGGCCGCTGTAATTCCTCCCAACTTCAGGTTGGCGACTGGAGTTAGTAAGTTCACCGGCGAGTCCAAGCCTGACACATGGCTTGAAGATTACCGAGTGGCTGTTCAGATTGGCGGCGGCAACGACGAAGTAGCCATGAAGCATTTGCCTCTCATGCTGGAGGTATCAGCCAGAGCATGGTTGAACCAGTTGGCACCCAGCAGTATTTACACTTGGGAAGATCTCGCCCGAGTGTTTGTCAGGACATTTGAAGGGACTTGCAAGCGACCAGTAGGGTTGACAGAATTGCAGTCGTGTGTTCAGAAGTCGAGTGAAACTCTGAGGGATTATATCCAGAGGTGGATCACTTTACATCACACAGTCGAGAATGTGTCTGACCACCAGGCAGTTTGTGCCTTCAAGGAAGGCGTCAGGAACAGAGAACTGAGTTTGAAATTCGGTCGGACCGGAGATATGACATTGAGTAGGATGATGGAAATTGCCGCCAAGTATGCAAACGGTGAAGAAGAAGATAGGCTCCGGAGTGGCAAGTACAAAGCAGCCGCTAATGAGGCTGGTGGAGGAAACTCCAGTTGGAAGCAAAAGCGCAAGGCCGAGCCAGCTGCTCCTGGAGAGACCTTGGCCGTGACCCCAGGAAAGTTTAAGGGGAAACCCAAGGGTCCCTGGAACCCCAAGAAGGTGAAAGATCAGGATGGGAATGATGTGATGGACCTACCGTGTCACATTCACACGAAGAAAGACGAAGAGGGTAAACTCATTTACCCAAAGCATACCACTCGACAATGTCGACTCCTGATTCAGTAGTTTCAAGGGAAACAGGCCAAAGACAAAGAGAAAGAGCCAGACAGAGTTGAGGACAAAGAAGACAGCGGTGAGGAGTACCCCCAAGTCAACTCCACCCTGATGATTTTCGCTGATGTCGAAAGCAAGAGTCGATTGAAGGTTATCAATCGGGAAGTGAACATGGTCGCTCCGACGACACCCAATTATCTGAAATGGTCTCAGACTGCCATCACTTTTGACCAGTCTGATCACCCGACTCATATTGCTACCCCAGGGAGGCAAGCGTTGGTGGTCGACCCAGTCATTGAAGGCACTTGACTGACCAAAGTGTTGATGGATGGTGGCAGTGGCTTGAATTTGCTGTATGCAGAGACGCTAAAAGGGATGGGCATTCCGATGTCCAGACTCAGCACCAGTAACATGAGCTTCCACGGAGTCATTCCTGGAAAGAAGGCTGAGTCACTCGGCCAAATCGCTCTCGATGTAGTTTTTGGTGACTCGAAGAATTTCCGGAAGGAAAAGTTGACCTTTGAGGTCGTGGATTTTCAGAGTGCGTACCACGCCATACTCGGAAGGCCAGCGTACGCTCGTTTCATGGCCCGACCATGCTACGTGTACCTTAAGTTGAAGATGCCTGGTCCCAAAGGTGTGATCACTATCACGGGTAATCGGAAGAAGGCGGAAGAGTGCTTCCAGAAGGGCTCCAAAATCGCTGATGCTCAGATGGCCGAAATGGAGTTACAAGAGTACCAGAAGACCGCAGACCCGAGTGATTTGTTGTGAGCCAAGAAGCCCGCCACAGAGTCAAGATTTCAGTCGTCCGGTGAGACAAAACAGGTTCACATCCACCCGACTGACCCCAGTGCGGCTTCGACCAACATCTCCACCACACTCGACTCTAAATAGGAAGAAGCGCTCATCCAGTTCCTCCGTGAGAATTGGGACATCTTTGCATGGAAGCCCGCTGACATGCCAGGTGTTCCCAGGGGACTAGCTGAGCACCACCTTCGAGTCGACTCAAAAGTCAAACCAGTTAAGGAACATAATCAACGGTCCGCCGTCCAGAAGAGAAAGGCCATTGGCGAAGAGGTGGCTCGACTCTTAGCGGCAGAGTTCATTCGCGAGATCTACCACTCCGAGTGGCTCGCCAATGTTGTAATGGTCCCCAAGAAGGACAAGTCGTTGCGCATGTGCATCGATTTCAAACATATCAATCGGGCCTGCCCGAAAGATCATTTCCCTCTTCCTCGCATCGACCAAATAGTCGACTCGACCGCAGGATGCGAGAGGTTGTCTTTTTTAGATGCTTACTCCAGATACCATCAGATCCATCTGTATGGACCAGATGAAATAAAAACAGCTTTCATCACCCCGTTCGGGTGCTTCTGCTATGTCACCATGCCTTTCGGTCTCAAGAATGCCGGAGCTACTTTCATGAGAATGATTCAGAAGTGCCCGATCACTCAAATCAGTCGGAATGTAGAAGCATACATGGATGATATAGTGGTCAAGTCGCGAAAAGGTTCCGACCTGCTGACTGACCTTGCTGAAACGTTTGCCAATCTCAGGAGGTATGATATCAAGCTTAATCCATCGAAATGCACATTTGGAGTTCCTGGAGGAAAGTTACTCGGTTTTCTTGTTTCCGAACAAGGAATCGATGCTAACCCCGAAAAAGTTGGCACCATACTCCGAATGAAACGCCCTGAGCGTGTGCACGACGTCCAGAAACTTACTGGATGCTTGGCCGCTTTAAGTCGATTCATCTCAAGACTCGGTGAAAAGGCATTGCCTCTTTGCCGACTGATGAAGAAGTCAGACAAGTTTGAGTGGACTCCAGAAGCTGATGCAGCATTTGCAGAGCTAAAAGCTCTGCTCTCCACCCAGCCGGTGCTTGCTGCCCCTGTCAGCAAAGAGCCATTATTGCTTTACATTGCAGCCATTGGACAAGTCGTTAGTACCGTACTTACGGTCGAGCGGGAAGAGGAAGGAAAAACATTCAACGTTCAGCGCCCAGTTTATTACCTTTCTGAAGTTCTGACCCCATCAAAGCAAAGATACCCTCACTATCAGAAGCTTGTCTACGGGATTTACATGACCACGAAGAAGGTTGCTCATTATTTCTCTGATCACTCCATTACAGTCGTCAGCGACGCCCCGTTATCAGAGATCCTTCATAACAGAGATGCAACTGGTCGAGTGGCAAAATGGGCGATTGAACTCCTTCCCCTTGATATCAAGTTCGAGGCAAAGAAAGCTATCAAGTCCCAAGCAATAGCCGATTTCCTCGCCGAGTGGACTGAACAACAACTTCCGACTCAAGTTCACTTAGAGCACTGGACTATGTTTTTCGATGGCTCCAAGATGCTAAATGGGTCCGGTGCGGGGGTTGTATTGGTTTCCCCCCGAGGAGACAAGCTCAAATACGTCCTCCAGATTCACTTTGATTCCTCCAACAACGAGGCACAATATGAAGCACTCCTATATGGACTTCGTATGGCCATTTCACTCGGCGTCCGTCGCCTTATGGTCTACGGCGACTCAGATCTGGTTGTTAATCAAGTGATGAAGGAGTGGGATGTTCGAAGCCCAGCCATGACGGGTTATTGCAATGCAGTGAGAAAGCTGGAGAAGAGATTCGAGGCGTTAGAGCTCCATCATATACCCCGACTGAAAAACCAAGCTGCGGATGATTTGACGAAAATAGGGTCCAAGAGAGAAGCCATCCCCAGTGATGTGTGTTTAGAGAACATTCGTGCGCCGTCAATACAGGAAGATCCTTTCACATAAGAACCTCCACAGCTAAAGAGCGCCAGTGATCCGACTGAAGTGGAGATTCCAGCCGTGGTCGACCTGATTACGGAAGTTGTAGTCATCACTCCCGACAGGATAGCGCCTTACATCGCGTATATTATGAGGAAAGAGCTCCCAGAAGACGAAGAAGAGGCTCGACAGATCGTCCGTCGATCCAAGGCCTTTACAGTAATCAAAGGGCAGTTGTACAGAGAAAGCGCGACTGGAGTTGGCCAGAAGTGCATCACGCCAAAAGAAGGTCAGATAATTCTTGAGGATATCCACTCGGGGACCTGTGGTCATCATGCGTCCTCTCGGACCATTGTGGCTAAAGCATACCGAGCAGGATTTTATTGGCCGAAGGTGAATGAAATGGCAAAAGATATAGTCGACAAGTGCGAAGGGTGTCAGTTTTATTCCAACATGTTGCACAAGCCCGCCTCTGCTCTGAAGACCATTCCACTCGTCTGGCCCTTCGCTGTTTGGGGGCTAGACATGATTGGACCGCTGAGAACTGGTAGAAGCGGCTTCACTCACTTACTGGTTGCAGTCGACAAGTTCACCAAGTGGATAGAAGCCAAACCCATCAAAAACCTCGATGCAAGCACTGCTATCAGTTTCATCAGAGAGCTGATATTCAGATATGGAGTTCCACATAGCATCATCATGGACAATGGATCAAACTTTGATAACGACAGGTTCAAAGCCTTCTGCGCCTCCCAAGGCACGCGGGTCGACTATGCCTCAGTCGCCCATCCTTAGTCGAATGGGCAGGCAGAGCGTGCAAATGGTCTCATCCTCAAAGGACTGAAACCCCGACTGATGCGAGATCTCAAACACGCGGCAGGAGCTTGGGTCGACGAACTTCCGTCAGTGCTTTGGGGATTAAGGACCTCTCCTAATCGGTCGACTGGAAGAACGCCCTTCTTTCTGGTCTACGGGGCTGAAGCAGTGCTGCCAAGTGATCTGCTCCACAATGCACCTCGAGTCGAACTATACTCAGAAGCAGAAGCGGAACAAGCTCGGCAAGATGCAGTCGACCTCTTGGAAGAAGAGAGGGAGATGGCCCTAATCCGCTCGACTATCTACCAGTAGGACTTACGTCGGTTCCACGCGAGAAACGTGAAGAGTCGAGCCTTTCAGGAAGGAGACTTGGTCCTCCGAGTGGATCAGCAAAAACCTCACAAGCTCGCTCCAACCTGGGAAGGCCCCTTCATCGTCACCAAAGTCCTCCACAACAGAGCGTATCACCTCTACAGCGTTGATCGCCAGATCGACGAGCCTCGAGCTTGGAATGCGGAGTTACTCCGTCCTTTTTACACTTGAAAGAAGAAACTCACTCGGTTGAGATGTAATAAAAGTACCTCTGTAGTTCTTTTATCTAAAGCAAGAATGTTATAATTTTCACAGAAGATTGCTATTTCTTTTTTTTGAAATTTCCCCCAGTGGGTGGCTTAGCTGCAAATCCGTTTCGCCTAAGTTTGTAAAAATCCTGCCGAGTGAAGAGCCAGCCTCCCACTCGGTGGCTTAGCTGCGAATCCGTTTCGCCTAAGTTTGTAAAAATCCTGCTGAGTGAAGAGCCAGCCTTCCACTCGGAGGCTTAGCTGCGAATCCGTTTCGCCTAAGTATCTAAAATCCTACCGAGTGGAGAGCCAGCCTCCCACTCGGGGGCTTAGCTGCAGTCCAAGTACTCGCCTAAGTATTTAAAATCCTACCGAGTGGAGAGCCAGCCTCCCACTCGGGGGCTTAGCTGCAGCCCAAGTACTCGCCTAAGTATTTAAAATCCTAACGAGTGGAGAGCCAGCCTCCCACTCGGGGGCTTAGCTGCAGTCCAAGTACTCGCCTAAGTATTTAAAATCCTACCGAGTGGAGAGCCAGCCTCCCACTCGGGGGCTTAGCTGCAGTCTAAGTACTCGCCTAAGTATTTAAAATCCGACCGAGTGGAGAGCCAGCCTCCCACTCGGGGGCTTAGCTGCAGCCCAGCGCTCGCCTAAGTGATCAAAATCCTATCGAGTGGAGAGCAGACCTCCCACTCGGAGGCGTAGCTGCAGCCCAGTGCTCGCCTAAGTGATTAAAGTCCTACCGAGTGGAGAGCAGACCTCCCACTCGGAGGCTTAGCTGCAGCCCAGTGCTCGCCTAAGTAATTAAAATCCTACCGAGTGGAGAGCAAACCTCCCACTCGGGGGCTTAGCTGCAGCCCAGTGCTTGCCTAAGTGTTTAAAAATCCTACCAAGTGGAGAGCAGACCTCCCACTCGGAGGCTTAGCTGCAGCCCAGTGCTCGCCTAAGTAATTAAAATCCTACCGAGTGGAGAGCAGACCTCCCACTCGGAGGCTTAGCTGCAGCCTAGTGCTCGCCTAAGTAATTAAAATCCTACCGAGTGGAGAGAAAACCTCCCACTCGGGGGCTTAGCTGCAGCCCAGTGCTTGCCTAAGTGTTTAAAAATCCTACCGAGTGGAGAGCAGACCTACCACTCGGAGGCTTAGCTGCAGCCCAGTGCTCTCCTAAGTAATTAAAATCCTACCGAGTGGAGAGCAAACCTCCCACTCGGGGGCTTAACTGCAGCCCAGTGCTTGCCTAAGTGTTTAAAAATCCTACCAAGTGAAGTGCAAACCTCCCACTCGGAGACTTAGCTGCAGCTCCGTGCTGGCCAAAGTCATTTTGAGTAAAAGTCGAGCCAAATCTCACTTGACGGATAAATCACGAAGATATTCAACAATAAATCAAGATTCGGATAAAGATCAAAAGGTCCTGGACCGCAAATAAAAGTGCCCGAGCCTCCAGCTCGACGGAGTTTATCGGTTACACAAACCACTCGGCATTCCGAGGCAAATTTATGGTGAGACACAGTAGTTTTTTACTCCTCCAGTGGAGGACTGGATGGGGCCACAAACTCGTCCAAATCAATCCCGTCTGAGATTCGGGTGGCAGCAGCAATGAAGGTCTCCATTATGTCCTGGAAATTATGCTTCTTGGTATTGGCAACTTGGAGGGCAGCCAGCTTCTCTTCTCGCGCCTCCTTGCAGTGGACACGAACCAGCGACAGAGCAACATCGGCACCACACCTGGCAGAAGACTTTTTCCATTCATGCACTCGACTTGGCACTTCCTTCAGTCGAGTGACCAAAGATTCAAGGTCATTCTGAAGTATCTGATTTGGCCAGAGTCGATCCGCGACACTGCAGCCTTCAGTCGAGCGAGGTAGTCCACCACACTGGCGACGCGAGACTCCAGCCGGAGGACATTCATGGCAGCTTCGTCCTTCACAAGAGAGTTGATGGGGTCCAGATTGGTTTCCATTCGACCAGTTTCTTCCTCGAAGTTTTGACAGAATTCTAAAAGGTACAGTCTAATATTATAATTGAATGATGAGTCGACAATGACAAGTCAATTAAGTAAGGGGATTACCTTCAAGCATGAGGAATATTTTCTTGGCGAGCCCTCCGAGGTAAGCCTCCAGATCCTTTCGCTTCCCCGCCATATCGCCGACCTTGTCAGTCAGAGCAATCTTGTCATTTTTCAATCGACTTGCTTCCTGGTTGGCCGCGTCAAGAGCAGACTTCAGCTTGGCATTCTCGTCTTCAAGCCGACCAACTGAAGCAATCTTTTCTTCAGCGAGCTTCGTTTTCTCTGAAGCCGCCTTCTGCGCTTCTGCAAGGTCAAGATCTTTCTTCCTCAGAGCCTCCTCCAGTTGGTCTGCAAAACAATAATGAGAACGGAGTTGAGAATAGGCAGAAAAACAAAGACAGCCGTCGAATCCTCACCAGCCATACCTTTTGCTTCGTCCTTCGCCTTCTGCAAGTTCTCCTGGGCAAACTCCAAGTCGAGGTTAAGCTGGACCTGTTTCTCCTTCAATTCAGCAAGATGAGCAACAAGCTCACAAGACTTCTGCAAAGAGTCAATCGACAAAAGATATCAAAGCCAAGTTACTTCCGAGTGGCTAAAGGAAAAGTTGTTGCACTTCTAAGACTACAGCCGAATCAAAACATTTGACAGTAGCCTCGAGGACTACACCCAGTGGGTGCACTCAGCGTGCCCCCACCGGTAATCTTTCTAAATCCTGATCGATCAGTCGACCAAATATGATTCTAGTGCCATGACTAATAGTCAGTGTTTCTAAGACTACAGCCGAATCAAAACATTCGACAACAGTCTCGGGGACTACACCCAGTGGGTGCACTCAGCGTGCCCCCACTGGTTCGGCCAAAAAAAAGAGTCGACTGCCCGCAGTCGACCGCATACAGTTCCATTCAACATGGCCCGACCAGACCGAGTGAAGAAGTACAAATACAGAAACGCAATATAAAGACTACAGTCGACTGCCAGCAGTCCACCGTAGTCTCGGGGACTACACCCAGTGGGTGCACTCAGCGTGCCCCCACTCGACCAAAGGTCGACAGACACACCCAGTGGGTGTAGAGATATAAAGATTACAGATATAAAGATCTTCGGAAAAGATATTCTTCGAGCAGCATATTGCAACAGACCAAGTGTCGAGTCGACTGACCTGGACGTTGCTCTGAAGAGCCGAACTCGCGTCATACGCTGCTTGGCTGGCGTCCCGAACCACTTTCACTTGCTCCATCATGATACCCGCCTGGCGTATAGCCTCGTTTGCGGCACTCACTTGGTCCTTTGGGGCAGGGTATGTAGCAAAAAGTGAAGGCGGATTTGCAGTTGACATCGAAGGCCGCATGCTCGTCAGAGGATCAGCAAAAGTCACGGAAGTCCGAGTGGTATCACCACCATCCCGAACTACAGCCTCAGACACCGGAGCAGATTGGGGGGTCTTGCCAGTCGATGCCCTCCGGTTCCTTCTTACTCTCAGCGGCTCGTCATCTTCATCGTCTGGTAAGTTGATAACATGAGGGGGTGCTGCAAGAAAAGTCAATCGACCAGAGTTACAAGAAATATTCAGTCGACCAAAGACAGAACATCAGTAACTGTACCTGGATTGGAAGTAACAGCATCTTCCATCTCTTGATCTCCGTCCTTGGCAGAGATCTCAGAAGTAGCAGCACTACAAATTTCGGAAGTCAGTCAGTTGGCTCAATGAATCGACCAAGGATCCATCCACAATCGACAAAGGAAAATAAGTATTATTATTACCCAGAAATGGTGGGGACGGTCATCTTCATCTTGGTCAGAGCCTTGGGTGACTTGGATGGCGTCGCGCGTTGGTGCTTGGGAGCCTTCTCAGTCGGTGTAGGAGAAGAGGTCCGAGGGCGTTTCGACGACTGCCCAACAGGAGTAGTCACCTTACCACGTTCCCTCGCGGGATCGTGTGTAAGCTTGGATCGCCTCTCCGTGCGGGGGGGGGGGGGGGGGGGGGGTTCAACTTCCTCCTCCTCCTCTTCGCTAGAGTAGACGTCGTCGTCTCCCTCCCCTTCACCATCGGATTCCCACTCGCCGTGCTCATCTCCTCTTTCACCTCCACTCGCCTCCCCTTCCTCAGTCGGCTCCTATGCCCCGTTGGGCGTCGAGTACATCTCAGTAGTTTCCTAGGAAACAACAGACAAAACAAAAGTCACTCGACCAATTCAAAGAAGACCAATGGAGAAAGCAAGATCTCAGTCAGGTGCATAAGGTCTGACCTGGTCCACTTCGTATGTGTTGTCGAGTGGAGGAACCCTCTTGGCTCCTCGGGGATTGTCTTTGTTTCCTGTGATGCTCGACAGCCATCCTTCTAGCATCTCGTCAGTAACCTCCTCCGGGTGGATCCGAGTGGTGTCTTCAAGACCCGAATATAGCCACATCGGATGGTCGCGAGCCTGGAGCGGCTGGATGCGCCTTCTAAGGAAGACTTCCAGCAAGTCCATGCCAGTCACGCCGTCGCGGACAAGCTGAACCACTCGACCGACCAGCACCTTGACTTGGGCCTTTTCTTCCGGCGTCACTTTCAGAGAAGCAGGTTTTTGGGCTCGTTCCAGAGAGAAAGGGGGAAGTCCAGTTGACTGACCTGGAGTCGCCTGGTCTTTGCAGTAAAACCAGGTCGCCTGCCAACCACGGACCGACTCAGGGAAAGTGATGGATGGAAAAGAACTTTTTCCCCTCGTCTGGATCGCCAGGCCTCCGCACAGCTGGATCACCTGCGTCCTCTCGTCACTCGACTTGGCCTTTTTGACCGATTGGGAACGACAGGTGAAGATATGCTTAAAGAGTCCCCAATGGGGGCGACAGCCCAAAAACCCTCACACAATGAAATGAAGGCAACAAGATACACGATAGAGTTGGGAGTGAAATGGTGGAGCTGCGCTCCGAAGAAATTCAGGAAACTCCGGAAAAAGGGATGAGGAGGCAGAGAAAACCCGCGATCGATATGGGTGGCAAGGAGCACACACTCACCATCGAGAGGTTGGGGCTCGACTTCTCTCCCGGGGAGACGCGCAGCTTCATGAGGGATGACTCCTCCGTCAACCATATCGTCGAGATCTTCCTACCTCAGCACTGACGGCATCCAGTCGCCCTGCATCCAGCCTCTGGGCAGAGAAGTCCTTGAGGAAGATCCGCCCCGAGCGGATTTCTTCCCTTTTCCCTGCGCCGCCGCCGCCTTCTTCGCGCGCTCCAGGGCGGACGTATTGTCCTTCACCATCGTTGCCGGAAAGCTCGAATGGGCCTGTGGCGCTAGGGCGAGAGCGGAGGTGGCGGAGAACTTTGCGAGGGGAGAAGGGAAGGAGAGAACACACTGTTGGAAACCCCGAGCTGACAGGTTTTAAGGAGCCGCTTTTGAGTGGCTGACTGGTAGACCCAGGCTATCCCGTCAAATCCCGCAGTAGACGCGCGCGCGATACGTTGCTAAAAAAGTGGCGCGGGGATCGAGGAGCTTCCGCCTTATCACATCCGATTACTGCGGCCGCTCCCGTCCCGCGCGCTTCCCGAAAATCAAATCTCGCGAAATCCGCAGTTGCAGAACAATTCGTCAGGCAGAAGATCCCTTTCGCACTACCATTCGGAATGTCACAGACAAGGGAATTCACTCGACGGAAGGCCTAGAATGGATCAAGGCGACTGAAAAAGGTTAATGACGTCATCCGTGACGATTAATCCAAAACAAGGCACCCGTGTAGCACGAAGAACCAGTCGGAAAGATCTCCAACCCTTTCCCCACTCTAACCTCGATCCATTCGGGGGCTAATGATGAAGTTATGTACCTGGGGTAGGGGCACGGACCTGTCCTAAGAGCCCTGCCCAAATACATCCTTAGAAGAAGTCACCTTTCAATCGACTTCAAGATACCCACTCGACGGGTTCAAGACACTCGACCAAGAAGCTACCACTCGACCACGAAGCCAACCGCTCGACTGCCAGGAGATCTAAGTCACTCCACAGGCAAATGGTCGATCATTAAGTAGTCTTTATGGTCATCAAAGCACTTTATTAGAGGCGTTACCTATAACGCTCGACCTTAATGTACCTTAAACCCCTTGCAACGTGGGCTGGCTGGGGTCTGGGCGCACTCTATATAAGCCACCCCCTCCACTGGCACAAGGGTTCGCATCTTTGTAACACACACGCATATAATCCAGTCGACCGCCTCCGGGCTGCGAGACGTAGGGCTATTACTTCTCTTGAGAAGGGCCTGAACTCGTAAAACTCTTGCGTGCACAACTACTCCAAAGCTAGGATCTTGCCTCTCCATTCCTACCCCCCATTCTACTTTCAGACTTAGAACCACGACAGCGCCCGACTCCACCCATTGGCGGATGCATTTCGATGGCTCCAAGATGTGCACCGGCTTGGGAGCCGGTGTCGTCCTCACTTCTCCCAAGGGCGACCAGCTCAAATATGCGTTGCAAATCCATTTCGCCGCCTCCAACAACCTCGCCGAATATGAGGCACTCATTCACGGGCTCCGGCTTGCCAAAGAACTTGGCATTCGCCGGATCCTGTGTTATGGCGACTCCGACTTGGTGGTCCAGCAGTCATCTGGCGACTGGGACGCCAAGGACGAAAACATGGCAAGCTACCACTTCCTCGCGCAGCAACTCAGCGGATATTTTGAGGGGTGCGAGTTCCTTCACGTACCAAGAAATGACAACAACCAAGCAGACACCCTGGCACGAATCGGCTCAACCCGCCAAGCAATACCATCCGGCGTCGCCCTTCAACGCCTCCTCAAGCCATCTGTCAAGCCTTCACCAGAATCAGACTCCATCTTCGTGCCGGCTCCCCCCGAAGAAGTCGGATCCGACTCAAGAGCCCCAGCAGACGGCACGAGAATTCTTACAGACGACTCCAAGAACGTCGCAGTCGAAGCCGATCCGGGGACTTCAGAACCCGGCCCGGAGACTGCGGCGACCAGCCCGAAGACTCCAGAACTCGGCTCGGGGACAGCACAAGTCAGCTCGGGGACTGCACAAGTCGGCCCGGGGACTTCATCATTCCAGCAAGCAGTCGCGGACTCCAGCCCGCCGCCTCCCAGCCCAGCCGCCCTCGTCCAAGTCGCAGTTCTGGCAGTTGAAGAAATAACAACACCCTCATGGGCCCAGCCCATCCTCAAATTTCTGGTGAACAAAGAGTTGCCAACCGATGAGATCCTAGCTCGACAAGTACAACGCCGAGTAGCAACCTACACCATAGTCAACAGAGAGCTAGTCAGACGCAGCGTCACGGGCGTCTACCAGTGCTGCGTCGAGCCAGAGCAAGGCCAGGCAATTCTCGAAGATATCCATCAAGGCGAGTGCAGCCACCATGCGGCTTCAAGAGCACTCGTCGCCAAAGCCTTTTGACATGGTTTTTTCTGGCCGACTGCCCTAGAAGAAGCCACGGAATTGGTCCAGAAATGCAAGGGGTGCCAGAAGTTCCGTTCCAAGCCGCATCAGCCGGCTTCTGCACTCAAGACCATTCCCATCACCTGGCCCTTTAAAGTTTGGGGCCTGGACATGGTGGGACCATTCAAGACGGCGCGAGGAGGCCTAACTCACCTACTTGTCGCGGTGGACAAGTTCACCAAGTGGATAGAAGCAAAGCCCATCAAGAAGTTGAATGGTCTGACTGCCGTGACCTTCATCTCTAACATCACAATTCGGTACGGCATACCACACAGCATCATCACCGACAACGGCACAAACTTTGCCAAAGGTGCCTTGGCCCGTTTCTGCGCGACACAGGGCATCCGACTGGACTTAGCATTCGTTGCCCATCCGCAGTCAAATGACCAAGTGGAGCGAGCAAACGGCCTCCTCCTGTCTGAAATCAAGCCTCGACTGGTTGAACCACTAGAGCGTTCGGCCGGCTGCTGGCTTGATGAGTTGCCAGCCGTCCTCTGGAGTCTGCGCACGACTCCAAACAAGTCAACCGGCTTCACGCCCTTCTTCCTCGTCTATGGTGATGAAGCCGTCATCCCAACGGACATAGAGTTCGACTCCCCGCGAGTCACCATGTACACCAAGGAGGAAGCAGAAGAAGCACGTCAAGACGGTGTCGATCTGCTGGAAGAGGGCCGGCTGTTGGCACTTAGCCGGTCCAGCATCTACCAGCAAAGCCTGCGCCCATACTACAACAGGAAGGTCAGGCCGAGATCTTTCCAAGAGGGCGACCTTGTGCTCTGATTGATCCAGCGAACAGCCAGCCAGCACAAGTTGTCGGCACCTTGGGAAGGCCCTTTCATCATCAACAAAGTACTGGGCAACGACTCCTACTACCTAATCGACGCTCAGAAACCCCGAGCACGCAAGAGGGATGACTCCGGCAAAGAGACAGACCGTCCATGGAATGCAAACCTCCTCTGAAGATTTTACAGTTGATGCAGTATGTACCACGCTACCTCTTGTATTTAAGTACCAAGACTCCGGGGACCCCGAGACGAGCTCGGGGACTGCCCTTTTTGTTACCTATATGATAAGAATTATGCCTTCAAGTATGATACCCTTTTATGGCGCTTGGCACCGGGCTCGACTAGTCGGCCCGGGGACTCTCCGTCTTGCGCTACGAAATGCTTCCTGCAGTCGGACAAGTAGTGTGTGGCGCCCAAGCCGTCTCCTGTCAGAAGCCGCAGCTCGCAGAGCGACTGTCTGGCAGGCAGGAGTAAGGAAGAATGGACGCCCACATGAAAAATGGCTAAGGACTCAAAGCATAAACATAGCTCAAGCCGGCTTCCAGCCTCTCTCCGCAAGCCAACTCTTGAGCAGTCGGCTCGCTGCCTTCTATTCAACTTGCTAAGAAACCCTAAAACGGCCAAGTACTTGCCTTCCCAAAAGTAGCCAAACATTTGATCCAGCGGCAGTCCACAGAGCGGCTGACCGGCTGGCAAGACGACAACTAAGGGAAGGCAGCAAAGGAAAAAGCCAAAAGAGCAATGAGCAAGAAAAGATAGAACTCGGATGAATATTTACATAACATAGGCCCTTGGCTGAATCTTCGAGCAGAAGTTCAAAACACACCCCACGGGTGGAGTTGTGAGAATTAACAAGTTCTTCAAAGACTACTAAAACAGATAAAATAAAGACGAGGCAGCAGCCTAGGAAGCGGCAGATGGGTTCGGAGGCTTGGAGGAGATGGAGGTGTCAGACGTTGGGGCGGCCGGCTGGGCAGTCTCGGCTTGATCACCTCCGGCGGCAGCCGGCTCGGTTGGGCGCGGCTCATTGCCGGAAGCGCGGTCGAGCTGAGGCTGGTCGTCCGCTCCGCCTCCTGGCGCCTCCGTCCTCCGCCTCGCCTTCCTCCTCGACGCTGGAGCCGATCACCTCTGCCGAGTCCTCGTCGTAGTCCGGGTTCATCCCAAACCACTCCGGCGGTGCCTCCTCGCCGCCTTCAGCCCGCTCAGGAATGAAGACGCTGGTATCGGTGTACTCGGCGATCGCCGTGACGTGCTTGACAAGGGCGTCTTCCGCGGCTGCCAGCTCCGGCTAGGCCTCTGCCCGGAGCGTGGCCAGCCGGTCCAGGTCCAGCCCCGGATACCACGCCTTGACGAATTCCAAGGCCTGGCACTCTCCAGCCCGGGCCGAGGAACCCTTCCAAGCTTCAAGACGGCCGGCTGCGACCTCCAGCCAGTCGGCAGTCCGACTAGGAGTGCGTAGAGCCGGCATGTCTGGCCACAAAGCAGCAATCGCCTGGGCGCCGACACGTTGAAGATGGCGCAACATCCGATGGGTCGGCCGCAAACGAGCCTCGATGCTCAGAAGCTGCTCATCAAGGGTCCGTGGGGCGTTGGTGGCAATCTTCGCACCATTTGCCCTTCGCGCCTTGCGATCAACCTCGATGGCTTGAGTGGCAGCCTGTGTGTGGCCAGGGAAGAAGTCTGCCAAGATAAAAAAGAAACAAGTCAAAAATCAGGAGTCAGCCTGACCCATAGTCGGCGGCCTCAAGAAAGAAAGCAAAGAAACTCACCATCGACGATGTCCTCAATCTCATGGAAGCCGGAGGTCAGCATTGCCTCCTTGTCGGTCCAGGAGGAGCGCTCACTCGCGAACTCGCCCAGGAGGGCGGTCTCCTTCTCTTCCGCCTTCTTCTGCGTCTTCTTCAGCAGCTCCTTCTGCTCCGCCAACTGTGCGGCTAGCAGGTCGCGCTCTGCGACAAGCTTGCTGCACTCCTCCCCCTTGGCACGCAAGGCCGTGTTGGCTTCGCCCAGCTGCTGCTGAAGAACGGCGTTGGCCTCTGAAGAAAAATAAGAAAGAGGACGTTAAGTCATTAACAAAGAAGGTCGCCAGGAAGATCCGGCCCGACTGCTCAGCAGCCGGCCCGAATCTCGTGGACTACAGCTCGCGGGAGCGCCAGCGCGCCCCCGCGAAGAAGAAAGGGAACTCACTCCGGCTCTCCGACAAGTCGGCAGTCCGCTTGCCCAGCTCCTCAACATTGCGGTTGAAAGCGGTGGCCCGGAGGTTGTGATAATCTTGTAATTTCAGACAAAGTAAATGCTTAGAACCCGCCAAATGGAGTTCCAAGCCGCCTGCTCAGCAGCCGGCCCGGAACTCGGGGACTACACCCAGTGGGTGCGCTGGCGCGCCCCCACAGAGAAGAACAAAAATACGGAAACAAAGAAAAACACTTACCCGGATGGCAGTCCGCGACGCCAGGTGCGCCTTGGTGCAGCTTTGGATGGCGTTGCCCTCAGCTCGCAGCTTCGCCTGGACGTCCAGAAGCGCCTGGTTTGGGGGGCCCGTGCCGCCTCCTCGCACCCACCCAACGGGCGCGGCGCTCGTCGCCTTGGCGTATGGAATTGTAGAGCTGGCGGCGCCAGTCTCCAAAGGGCGTGGTGCCGAAATCGCCTTCTCAAGACGGCGGCGCACTGGCGAGCTGACTTGAAGGAGTAGCTTTGCCACGGCCTCGACCTTAGTCGACGGCACCGGCGGGTCCGCCGGCTGTTTATCACGTGCGCCCCTAGACGGTGGCGGGGGTGGCGGCGGCGGCGCTACCGTGCCCGACATGGAGGCATCGCCGCCTCCCCTCTCGATGATCGGGAACTCGGCGCCGGCTCCCTCCGACTGCGCCGTGAACTCCGGAGGCGGCCGCGCTGAGTTCAGTGGGATGACAAACACCGCCGACTGGCGGTGCGCGGCTTCCTCAGCCTGCCGCCTTGCCGCGATGGCGCTCTCGGCCTCATCCAGTTTCTTCTGGGCGGAGGCGGCCGCCTTTTCGACCTTCGCCTTCTCCAGGCGGGCGGCTTCTTCCTCGACGCGCTTCTCCTGCGCGTTCCGCTCTGTCGCCTCCTAGAGGCCGTCGGCGGGGTCAATCCGCCGAGTAGTGGCGGACGTCTTTGCCGACCCCATGATGGAGGCGACGGCGACCCTCTCAAGGGTGAGGGGAGCCCTGGAACAGGGGAAGCATGAAAAAGACTTAGACAAAATCAACAAACAGAAAACAAGACAAAGGGCGGCGGCACTTACGCGGAGACCAACGGCGGCTTCTTCACTTCCCTACGGAAGCGAAGGGCTTTCACAGCCGCCTCATCACGCTTGGTCGCAGCGGCTTCCCCCTTTAACTTCTTCGGCCGGCCGCCAAGCGTACTCGGCACGGCACGGCGCTTCCTCGCACCGCCCTGACCATCCAGGACGGCGGGGGAACTCGCGCCGGGCTGGCCGGCCTTCGGCTGGTGGCGCGGGGCGACTTCCCCCTCGGCATCGTCATCAGGCCAGTCGGCAAAGGTGGCCGAGGGCCTGAAGCCGCCTCCTCCTCCATCGGCGTCGGCCTCCATCGCCGCCTCCCCCAAGTCGGGGTCGTCGACGTCGCTCTCCGCTCGATCGGGGACAAACTGGCGGGCCGGCCCCGTGGTGCCGATTGAGGGCTGGATGAGAGGGTTCTGATTCAAAGACTAAAGAAGATTAGAAGTCGGAGTCGGCTGCAAAAGAAAGCAAAAGAAGAAGAGAATGACTTACAACAGGCGGGGGGTTGGCGCGCGAGTACGACTCCATGCCAAACTGCCAGTCCCCCGAGAGGCCGCAGTTCGCGATATAGTTCACCGTGTCCGCCACCTCCGCGTGGGGCATGTCCTTGGAACACATCCGACTCGGATCCCGGTGGCCGCTCATCTGGCAGATTAGATGAGGTCGGCCTTGGAGAGGGAGAACTCGGCGCGTCACGAAGGCGGCCAGCAGGTCGGCCCCGGTCAGACCCGCCGACTGCGTCAGCACTCGGAGTCGCGTGACGGCAGCGGCGCCAGCGGGAGTCAGCGTCTTGGCCCGGTGGGACCAGCTGGGGAGCCTTCCAGCCGATGCGCCGGCTTCGTAAGCCGGCAGGTTGACCCAGTCGCCTTCTGGGGCGATGTTCTTCACATAAAAATAAGATCGCTGCCACATCTTCACAGATTTGATCAGCGTAATGGTGGGGAACGGGTTGTCGGCCCCCGTTCTCCGCATTGCGATGAATGCGCCGCACTGGGCTAGCACGCCGGCAACGTGCGTGCCGAGCTTGGACTGGAAGAATTCCCCCACAGTTCGATGGTGGGGAGAACGCCGAGGTAGCCTTCGCACAGAGTGGCGAAGGCCGCCAGCAGCACCACCGTGTTCGGTGTGAGGTGGTGCGGCTGGAGCCCGTGGAACTACAAGAAGGAGCGGAAGAAACTGCTCGCCGGCAGCCCTAGGCCGCGCATGAGGTGCGAGCGGAATATGACCCGCTCGCTTTCCTCCGGTGTTGGCGATACCTCCCCCGCCGGCGCGGTGTGGGCCCGCACTAGGTCCTGGCCGAGGAGGCGACGTGTCTTGCGAAGGAACTCGATGAGGTCGTCATCGACCTCGGAGTCGTCCCACACACCGGAGCGCACGGCGGGAGGCGCGGCAGTTGAAGAAGAGCTCATTGTTGCGGGCGCGGCATGGTCCGGCGCGACAATGGCGAGAGGAAGAAGAAGCAAGAGGGAGCGGAAGGGAGTAGGGAAGATGGGCGCGCGTGCCCGGCCGCCCCCCTCCTCCCGCCTACTTATAGCCCTATGGGCTGAGAAGACGAGGGGGTGATCATGGGATTAACTGCGCTCGGAGCCCCACGACCCCCACGATTTACCACACAAAGTTACTGCTGCAGTTACTGCGCGGGGAGCCCAACCGCCCGCGCGGCCACAACGGATTCGTTCGCATGCCGAGGCGCGGTAGTGGCGGGCCCGGCCTTAGGGCCTGTCCCGTCGCACGCGTGGGTGGTCAGACTGGCCCGGCCACGTGGCGCCGCGCAACGGATCCGCAACAGGCGGCAACCCGGAAGCTTGTCGGGCACGCCGCCTGGCCCCCGCTGCGACTTTCAAACTCTTCGAAGGCAAGACGGCTTTCCGCGAGTCCGGCTCCAGATAGTCGGCTGAAAGGTAGACGGCGAGCCAGGCCCGAATTCAACCACCGGAGGGAAGAAACTGATGACACTCCTCGACATGTCTCCCTCGGCGCCTCACCAGCTTCAGGGACTACTGTCGGAGTAATGGGCCACGGGTAGGCTAACCCGAGGCCCAGAACCTTTCAAGACTTCGGGGCAGGCTGCGCCCCTCAAAGACCCTAGGACAGAAAGCCACCTTTGGGAGTCGGCAGCAGCGCAGCCGACTACCTACTCTCGGCCGAGTCCCAGGGACGACTTCGAAGTAAGCCGACTCCTAGCTGGCGGCTTCCAGAGAAGCCGGCTATGGGGAGTCGGCCCGCGACTCCAACCACCTCATGCTCTCGGCAGGAGGGACGGGACGGGGCGTGGCCTCCGCAAGGTCCACGCCCATCCCTTACCGAAGGCAGGCATGACCACAGTGCGCCGTACCATCGGAGATCTCCGTCCGGCGCGACACTGTTGCCATGCCAGCCTTGACATCAGCCCCAGCGGGCGGAACCCTGTGCCCACGATGGCCTGTCTGTACGACCCAGAGACGGCAGGACCCAAAGGTCAGCGGGCGTCCCAAAGACGGCAAGATTGCCACTAGTCGGACTCGGTGGGAGTCGGCCTCCAGGAGTCGGCTGGCCCCTCCCACGGGCCCCACATGCCATTAACCAAACAAGACGGGGAATGGCAACAGTGATCGCCCTTCAGGCGGCGACACTATTGCCATGACCCCACGACCAAGCCAGCGTCATTAGAAGCACGGCTACAGTAATCCGCAGCCGTCAAGACCCGCCCGCGGCAGACACGGCCTGACAGTCGGCGGAGAAGACGGCGGCCTGAGAGACAGACGGCTGGGACCCGTGCCCAGCCGGATTACCATTGTACCCCTGGGGGGTAGGCCTATATAAACCCCCCAGGGCACCCATGCAAAGGGTTGGAATCCATTAGCACTAGACCAGATCATATAGGAAGGAGAGAGCTGGCCTTGCCTTCTCCTACCTCCAGGAAACAGCTCAAGGAGCAACCGTGTACACACTTTGCCATAGTGATCATGCGGAGACCCCGCAGAGCAGCAGTAGGGGTGTTATCTCCTCGGAGAGCCCTGAAGCTGGGTAAGATTCGTCGGCGTGCATGTCTTCGCCTCATCCCGTTTCCAGGCACCGGCGACGTTCTACTCGCTCATACCATGATAAGCCATCCCTTGGCATATGTCGCACCCAACCCCCGACATGCGACTACTGAACCTCCTGGCAGCTTTCTTCTTCACGTGCGGGCGTCCTGCGCGGCAGGTCATGCCATGGGGCCGCGCGCCTTGGCCCGAGGGCGAGGTCTTGGCGGGGAGGTGGAGGAGGTGCTCCATGGGCTACGTCGCCCGCAGTAGGCGGTGGGCGAGGCAGTGAGAGAGACGATGCCGGAGAGCCCCCAGCGGCGCTGACTAGCTCGGCGATGCGGTCCAGCCAGTCTACGTAGAAGTCATCGACGGGTCGGTAGCGCCGGAGCTCATGCGCCATGAGCAGCGCAGCCTGCGCCATCCGTCAGTGCGCGATAAGCATGAGATAACGAACCAGCCGGAGTCAGCGACGGGGTGGCAGTGCGTCCATCACGCCGCACGGAGGGGTGCAACGACGAAGCTTGTTGCTCGTGCCCCGCGGTGGCGGCAGGCGATGGAGAACGGCGGGGAGGCGCGCCGACAGACGCTGTGAAGGCAACGCGAGCGGCAAGGGCGGCTCGATGCTCAGCACGGGCTCAACGAGCGTCAGCCATGGAAGCAGTGGAGCGGTGGCGGGTCGACCGGCGGAAGAGAGGCTCCGAAGCACCCCTACCTGGCGCGCCAAATGTCAGATTCAGGGTTCCGCAGACCTTTGAGAGGTTTGAACTTTAGGGTGTGTGCGAAGAACTCATCCTCCCCTGTCTGCCTACTCGATAATCTCACTGCCTAGCTCGACGAACTAGATGTAGAAGGGACACAACAGTTTATCCTGGTTCAGGCCACCTTACGGTGTAATACCCTACTCCAGCTTTGTGGTGGATTGCCTCAAGGGGCTGAGGATGAACTAGTACAATGGTAGAATAGCCTCAGGAGGTGAGGTGTTCTTGTGCTCGATGAGCTGGTGGGTGTGAGGATGATCAGAATGATCCTCCAGGATGATCTCAATGATCCCCCTTCTATGGTGGTGGCTAAGTCCTATTTATAGTGGCCTTGGTCCTCTTCCCAATTGTAAGGCAGGAAGGGATCCCACAACGGCCAAATTTGAAGGGGGACAACTAGTACATGCTATCTTGATAAAAGTAGTCTCCGCCTATGAAAAGCTTCTGGTCGTGATGCCGCGGTGGGCTCGGCGATGACCTCCATCCTGCCGTCCTGGCGGTCTTGGTCTTGTTGCACCGAAATGGAAACCTTTAGCTGATTCCTCGGGACCCCACGCCTGCGCTTGACTCCTTAGCGCAAAAGAGGAAACTGGTACACTGCTCCCGCTGGCACCCGCTTGGCCTTGATCGTCATGGCTCACATCATCTGATCCTCGCGAGGTGAGCCTTGCATAGAAATCTCCACTCCTCGGGGGCCAACCTGACGAGGCCGCCCCTCGAGGAGGTCTTGGGGTAATCCGCCTCGCGAGGCTTGGCCCCTCGCGAAGGTCTTGGGTTGTTGATCCTGAAGCTGGGCCGTACCAGGCTACCAATGGAGACACGTCACGGGCCGCGGGTAGACAAGTCTGGGTACCCCAGTCCAAGGACGCCGACAAGTTCGAGGGACGTCATCGAGTTGAACGTGTGTGTGCAGAACTCGGAGGTGTCGTGCTTTCGGTGCTTGATCGGTCAGAATGAGAAGAAGTTCGACTACATCAACCGCGTTGTGAGACGCTTCCTCTTTCGGTCTACAAGGGTACGTGGACACACTCTCCCGCTCTCGTTGCTATGCATTGATACATCTCCAACGTATCTACTTTTCCTAACACTTTTCCTCTTGTTTTGGACTCTAATTTGCATGATTTGAAAGAAACTAACCCCGAACTGACGTTGTTTTCAGCAGAACTACCATGGTGTTGTTTTTGTGCAGAAATTAAAGTTCTCGGAATGGAACGAAACTTTGCAAGGAATTTTTATACAATAAAAGAGAACTTCTGGAGCCAAGAGCCACCGGAGGGGGGGGACCTGGGTGGGCACAACCCACCAGGGCGCGCCTGCCCTCCTAGGCACGCCCAGGTGGGTTGTCCCCACATGGTGGCCCCGCGGACCCTGAAACCGACGCTATAAAATCCTATTTTTCCAGAAAAAATCAGGGAGAAAGAATTATCGCGATCCGCGAGACGAAGCCGGCGTCACCTCATGTTCTTCGTCGGGAGGCCAGATCTGAACCGTTTATGTTATCAACATTATATCCATGTTCTAGATCCGATCTTGCAAGTTATAGTCACCTACTACGTGTTATGATCCGGCAACCCCGGAGTGACAATAGTCGGGACCACTCCAAATGATGGCCGTAGTCTGAGGAGTTCATGTATTCATCGTGTGTTAATGCTTTGTTTCGATTCTCTATTAAAAGGAGGCCTTAATATCCCTTAGTTTCCAATTGGACCCCGCTGCCATGGGAGGGGGGACAAAAGATGTCATGCAAGTTCTTTCCATAAGAACGTATGACTATTTATGGAATACATGCCTACATTATATTTATGAACTGGAGTTAGTGTCGTCTCGCCCTAGGTTATGACTGTCACATGATGAATATCATCCAAAAAATTACTGATCCAATGCCTACGAATTTCCTACATATTGTTTCTACTAAGTTACTAATGCTATCATTACTGTTGCACTTGCTACAAAATTACTGCTATCACTGTTATCGTTACCATTGCTGTTGTCACTATTATCAAAACTATCATAGTGCTTTGCTGCTAATCACTTTACTGTAGATAATTAATCTCCAGGTGTGGTTGAATTGACAACTCAGCTGCTAATACTTACAAATATTCTTTGGCTCCCCTTGTGTCGAATCTATAAATTTGGGTTGAATACTCTACCCTCGAAAACTGTTGCGATCCCTTATACTTGTGGGTTATCAAGACCTTTTTCGGGCACCGTTGCCGAGGAGCATAGCTATATTTGTTGAGTCACTTGGGATTATTATCAATTTATCACTATGAAGAATTTGAAGTATGCTAAGACTAAGATTTATCCCTCTAAGACGAGGGGAGGTAAGGTATTGTCATCCAGTTTTGCTTTAGATTCACCTTCTGTTATAAGTAAACTTACAACACCACCACATGCTATTAATCCTGATATATCGCAAGTTATTGATGATGCTACTTATGCTATGAATGATACTTATGATGGTTCTAGTACCTTGCTTGATTATGATGTGCCACTTGGTGAATTTCTTGATGAACAAATTGCTAGAGTAATACAACATGATGTTGTTGAATCTGATGATGAGCTTGAAACTGAAAATCTTGAAACACCTGCCAGAACTAGCCTTCCTAGATATGAATTGCCTAAGGTACCGTAAGGTCATGTTATTAATGAGGAGACAACTAGAGATATTCTTGCTTGTAAGGATAGAGATGATCTAGAGAAATTACTATGCAAGTATAAAGAAAAATCTTTGAATGCTAGAATGCAATATGATCCTAAGTTTGCTACCTCACCTATCTTTATTGATGATAAGGATTATGAATTCTCTATCGACCCAGAGTTAATTACTTTGGTTCAATATGATCCTTTCCATGGTTATGAAACGAAAATTGTTGGGGCACGTCTTACTAAGTTGAATGATATAGCCACCCTTTTTACTCATGATGAGAAAACTCGCTATTACTATATTCTCAAATTATTTACGTTCTCATTAAAGGGTGATGCCAAGAGCATCTCCAGCCGCGCCCCCAGAAAGGCCTCCCCACGAGAAGCTTTCATGCAGGCGCTGAAAAAACGGTTCAGTCGCGCCCCCAGGAGCCCGATTTTTGCCGGCCTGGGCCGAAATCAGCGCCGGCGGACCCATGCCGAACTCGGCGCGCAGGGGGGCACCCGGGGGCGCCGGGGCGAGTTGTTTTGGCACGAAGCAGCCGTGGGCCCGCCGAGTCAGCGAGACAGGCGCTTCGTCACCCTCATCGCCTCGGTTCCCGCGGGAATCAATGCCAAGGCTGCCGCCGCCGGTCAGCCTTGCCATTGATTCCTCACGGGCGGCGCGTCACGCCTCCCCTCCCGCCAAGCATACATACGGGCGCGGCTATATAAGACGATGGCCTCCCTCGCCTCTGGCCACACCATCCCTAGCCACCGAGCTCTCCCTCTCCCGTGCGTCGCCGCCGAGCCCTCCCTCTCCCGTACGCCACCTCCGAGCCCTCCCTCACTCCGACAGCCCTGATGGCCGAACGTTTCCCCGGAGATGAGGCGGCGGCCAATGGTTTCGGGCGCCGCTCACTCCGCGAACAGGAGTCATGGCTCCTGTTCGAGGCCAACATCCCGGCGCCACCGGACATGCGCACCGGGCCTCCGGGGTGGAGGCTCAGCGACGGGGGAGTGCCCGTTCCCCCTTGCCCGACGCCGTGGCGCGCGCCCCCTACTTCACCGTCGAGGTAGAGCTCGTGCGCGCCTCCCTCACCGACGAGTAGGTCGCCCTCCCCCAGTACGCCGCCGACAACCACGCGGCGTGGGCGGCGTACTTCAAGCGCTGTCAGGAGCAGAGGTTAGCGTCCACCAACGGGGCGCCGGTGGTGGGCTGCATGAAGAACAGCGAGGGGCGCCGCGTGTGGTGGGGCGTCCCCGGCCGGACGCTCGAGGGCGTGCTGACGCACCTACAGGGCGACAAAAACCCACCGCTGGCATACCCTCCCCCGGCGGCCGCCCCGGCCCACCGCCGACGCGCCGGGCAATGGATGCCCAGGAGGTTCGGCTCCTCCTCGTCTTCCTCCTCGCACTCCTCCTCACGGTCTTATTCCCACTCCTCCGGCTCTCCGGCGCTGCTCGGTGTCAAGGCTGATCCCGTGGCAGGGACATCGCTCGGCCGGCGCACTCGCCGCGCCGACATCGTCATCAGCGAGGGTGGCCGGCACACCTCCTCGTCGGCTCCTCCGCGCTTCGTCAAGCCAAAGACGGAGCCGGGGCTCGTGCCAGTGAAAACGGAGCCGGGTCTCCCCGCCGTGAAGACGGAACACGGCGAGGTGGGGCTCAACGACCAGGCGGCCCTGAAATGGGTGCGCGAGGACTTCCTGAAGATGGAGAGGGAGCGCCAGTGCGCCGCCCTGCGGCGCTTTGAGTAGCGCCGTCGGGGCTGCGACGAAGGAGTAGTCGTCGTCCTCGACGACAGCGACGACGACGACGTGCCGCCGTCGCCACCAGTCCGCCATGGCGACGCCGGGCAGAGGTCCACCAGGGATGGCTGCGTCAAGCAGGAGAAGGCCGACGACGATGACATCGGCGAGTATGACGGCGATGACGGTGACTACTCCGCATTTAGCGAGTTCTTTTTTTAGATATATTTGCTATGTATAAGCCGCGAACATGTCTAATATATGCCAAAGTTTGCCGAAATTTAGACGTGTTTAGCCGAACTTCGCCGAACATTTTTTTAATTAGATGGTTCTGGGGGCGGCCCTGGGGCCGGTTACTGGGGACCAACTCGCCCCGAAGCCGGTTTTTTGTGCCGGCTCGCCCCCAGGCGGTGATTTTAGGCGCCCCCTGGGGGGCCAACGGCTGGAGATGCTCAAAAGCTTGGTTCAATACTCTTGCTCCTGGTTGTGTGCTTAGTCCCCAGGATATGATTTATTACTTCTCTGAAAAATATTTTCCTGCTCATAAGTAACAAGTTGCCTTACAGGAAATATTTAACTTTGTGCAAACTAAAGAAGAGAGACTCCCACAAGCTTGGGGGAGGCTTTGCAAGTTACTTAACGATTTTCCAGATCCTCTCTTAGGGAAAATGAAATACTTGATATATTCTATAATGGACTAACCGATGCTTCTAGGGATTTCCTAGATAGTTGTGCTGGTTGTGTTTTCAGGGAACAAACTATTAGACAAGCCGAAGAATTATTGAATAACATATTGAAAAATTATGATGATTGGACTCTCCCTGAACCACCGCCTAAACCCACTTCAAAGAAAAGGGGTATATCATATCTCAGTCCTGAAGATATGCAAGAGGCAAAGAAATCTATGAAAGAAAAAGGTATTAAAGATGAGGATGTCAAAAATTACCTCCTATTGAAGTAATACACGGGCTTAATACACCACCACTGCTTAAGGTGGTAGAGGTAAATTCTCTAATGAAATTCAACGATAATGACAATCCTCACAATATGCACCCTAGCCATATGAGTTTGAGAATTATATTAGAAAACAAGATCACTTTAATGCAAATGTTATGAAACAATTGAAATACAATTTTGAGATGATTGCTCGCTTGAGTGACTTGTTATTTAGAATCTCAAATGATGTTAGAGGTGTGGGAAAGCATGCTTCTATGGTACAAACCCAGCTAGAACAAGTTGCTAAATCTCAAAGAGAGTTGCTTGATGAAATGAATAGCAACATACATGAATTTGCTATTAGAGTTGCAACTAGGGGAGGTAAAATACTCAGGAACCACTTTATCCTAAGGGACACCCAAAAATAATTGAACATGATTCACAAAGGAACAAGACTGCTACACCTTGTCCTTCTAAAAAGAAGAAGAAAAAGAAAAATGATAGGACTTTGCATGCTTCTAGTGAACCCGAAGTAGAAAAACCTCCTGATAATGATCATGATGTTTCTATTTCTGATGCTAAAACTCAATCTGGTAATGAACATTCACCTAGTGATGATGAAAAAGATAATGTTGATGTTAATGAAGATACTCAACCAAACAATGAAAAAGAACTAGATAATGATGTTGAAATAGAACCAGATGTTGATCTTGATAACCCACAACCTAAGAATACATGATATGATAAAAGAGACTTCATTGCTAGAAAATACGGTAAAGAAAGAGAACTGTAACAGCCCCAAAATGGGGTTATCAATTTTTGTGCTGTTATTCCTTCCTGGCAATCATTTTGCAAATTTTCTCCTGAATTTGCTGGATGACTCTAAGGATTCTTGCCATTTCCAACCTTTCAAAACCTTGCTCATGTCTTTGTCACTAGGCAAGACCTCATTTGCATCATCTCAACCCTCTCAAACCCTAATTCCAAATTTTTGGGATTTGAATATTTCCTTTGTGCTTACAAAGGAGCCAACATTTCTCTTGATCTGTTGATCTTCCAAATCCTCTCAGAGATCCTCCTACCCTTTCAAATCTTGGATATGCCAAAAATGTTACTAAGTCTTATTCAATATTTTTCATTTGTGATTTATTCCTTTTCTTGTCTATTAGAGGAAAAAACCAAAGGCATAGCTAGCCATCTCCTAAATTCATGAAAATTGGTGGAGATGATATTTATGTCTAATCTTAGCTCTGGCAAAAATATTGGCCACATTTAAATAAGGGAATTGCCTTTTCCTATTTTAAGCCAATATTGCATTTCTGCCATTTTCCAAAGGAGTTGCCATTTTTATAGCAAGGAAAATTCCCAAATAATTTGTGGAGCTTGTACTTGCTATATATTCACCATTTCCATCCAAACCCATGCTCCAAATATCATAATTTGAGCACATGATCCAATGCAAGTTCCTGCCCTGTCTGAAATTTTTGCAAAGGAAGTGCTTGAACCCTTGATCCATTTGAGCTGAAATTTTGCAGGCTGATTTACATTGATAAATTACCTCTGGATAACAAAAATCGGCTCAATCCATACATCTAATCGTCCTTGGCAATTTTCTCAAGTTTCTGTTCAGATTTCTCGTCTGTGAGGGAAGTACCCTCATGGATGATCAAAATGAGCTGAAACTTTTCCTTGAGTCTCTCATGACCATATCATCATTCCCCACCAAAATTCAGCTCATTCCATTGAACTATGTGAGCACAGGAGCAATTCTTGGTTTCTGTCCAAGTTTTCAGTTTGTGAAGCAAGTATATTTTATCTTGCTCCATTATGGCTGAAATGTTTCCCAAGCCTTCTCCTACCCATATAACCTATCTCCACGAAATTTTGGCTCATTTCAGTTCTCCATTTGCCCTCAGGATTTTTCTCAAGTTTCTGGGCAGAAATAACAGCTGTGAAGGAAGTACCATTTTGGCAAGTCCATTTGGTATGAAATTTTTACAACATCATTGTATGTCCAAATCATCTAGCTTTGCTAAGTTTCAGCTGAATCCATCACTCCTAGTGAGTGCCCCTTCCTCATTTTGTTTATGGACCAGAATTAGTAGTTGCAAAGCAACTATGCTAAATACTTGTCCAAATGCCCTCATAATTCCCAGGACCGTAGTACTTGCTACCCTAAGACTCCCAGATATCAAGTTTACCTTTTAACCTCCTTGGTTTTATCTCAAGGATGTGGTCAAGTTTGCTACAACAAACTTGTGGAGCTTGGTTTACTCTACTCCCTGTGTCTTTGCTCGTTTCTTTACCATAGTAATACTCCACCTTGGAGGGACTACGTTGTGGACATAGTTTGGCATGGAGTAGAATGTCAGAGCACGTGTTGTTGGTGGTGACCATGGGCAATGCCATCCAAAAACGATGGTCTAGCCACTGTTCTCGTCGGCAGTGCTGCTCCGACCATCTCTGGCATCGCCATTAATGCCCTACAGTCCCCCCTCGATGTTGTCTTCTCGCTGGATCCCTCTCCTCCTTCGTTTTCTTCTCCGGCGAGCCGTGCCAATGACCGAATAGTGATCTTGGTGGCCATCACTGCCTTCCTCGCTTCTGTCCTCTTCCTCCTCTCGTCTCCGTGAGCCTCAACTGCTCGGCTGCATCCTCCTCGTTGCCTTCCCGCCGCTTCCCGTGAGCCTTGGTCGTGCCTGCCGACACTGCGCCATTGTCGACATGCGAACATGTAGCCGCGCGCGTGCCACCTCCTCCTCTCCCCCTCGAGCCCTCCCACGGCTATTTAAGCACGCCCCGAGCGTCCTCGAAGTCCACAACGCCCTCCCCGAGCCTCTCCCCGAGCCCAGAGCCCCTCTTTGACCCCCACCATCGCCATGGCCGTCGCCTTGGTTCTTCCTCGATTACGGTGATGCCGTGCCCCCCTTGTCGTTTCTCCACCACCACTGCATCACCTGAGGTCCGGTGAGCCTCCTCGTTGCCTCGCCCACTCATTTCCCCCACCGGAGCAGCCAGTTCCTCGGCGGCCGAAACCCAACTCCTTCGCGCGCCCTACTGCTCCCTTCCCAGTCCTCCTCACCGGAAACTAAGGCCACCACGGGATGCGCCTCTCGCTCCTGAGCTCGTGGGTAGGTCGGTTGTTGTCTACGGTGAGCGGAGCCGCCGGCAGTCGCCGTCGGGGCAATCCCCTGCATCGGCCCGTCGCGCGCCTGAGCACGAGGTTGAAGACGTTAGGCCAAGCAGGTCACTTCCCGCGCGACCCCACCTGTCAGCGACCGAAGGGCCTGGCCCAGCACCACGTCGGATAAGTGGCGGCGCCCCCGCCGCGAAGCCGTTTCCCCGCTCTAAAGGCGTATCCCAAGTGAGTATGTTTCCCACTTTAGAAAGCGTATTCCAGTGCTTTGTTAGATGAAAATGCATTTTCACTTCTCTGAAGGCATATTCTCAGAAAGGCGCTTTCTCTTTTTGAGCTCAGCCGGCCGAAATGCTTATATTATGAAAGTTCACTGTTTAAGCCACTTTTCTGCCTAAAAGTGAACGGCCGTATCTTTTCAACCACAACTCCAATTGAGGTGATTCCAACGCTCACGTTCTCTGTTCGTTGAGCTCTTTGCGTTGGTATCATTTTCATTATGTTTTTGCATAGCGAAAATGGCCACTTTGCCCTTGCCCGTAAACAGCCCCCTCCGAGAGAGAACTGTTTCTAACAAATCTTTCTGCGATCATTTCACACTTCCTCCCGGAGTATTTGTCGACCCCCAGGCAAGCCAACCTCTTATCATGAGCCCTGAACTTGCATGTTGACTTTGCTTGCACCTTGTGTGTGTGTAGTTGCAGTTGTTTCTTATTGTTTTCGTCTGCAGTTATTCCATTATGCTTAACATGTATGCTTGTGTTTTCATGATATCTTTTGCCATGATAATTAGAATGTTGTTATTGATAATGCCATTTCACTACTCTACTTTATTTTCATGTCATTGTTATAAAATGTTATGATGATTGTAATACACCATTCATATGCTAGTACTTGGTATTGTCATGTTCTTATGCTATAGTTGTTCACTTGATAAGCTTGGTATTTTATTAAAGCATTTGTATGATGCATGATCATTGTTGCATTCATGTTAAATATGTTCATGATGATGGAGAAGATAATAATATGCCTTAATAATAACAAACCTCCTCCGTCATCGATGGGATTGAGTCATAGGGCCACCAAATCGAACTTCTTTAGTGCAGCCACATTTTGCCTTATGGGAAGGCCTTAATGCGATCTATTGTCATGCCTCTCGCCGGTGCCTCCAACAAGGGAAGGTTATGGGCGCGCGCTACCCTGATCAGGTAGGCAGACATAAGCCTTGTGTGCCCAGGTTTAGTTTTGAGGTCATGTCCCCGTTTGGGACCGTTTATTGTTTTGCCACCACAGTGGCCGTTGGTGTCTTTGGTAGGCACGTGGCCACCCAGGACTGAACCCAAAAGGGGTGTTGGTCGGAGTGGCCGGGAGAGTGTCATGGCAGTAGGTCGGTTTCGTCGGAATGTCGTTGGTCCACCCGAATGGGATGACGAGTGTAACGCCCCGGATTCGATGCGCCAGGTGTCTACCAGTTATTTGCCGTCCTTGCCATGTCATGTGCTTGCATGTCGCACTTTGCCATGTCATCATCTGCATTTCATATCATGTCATCTTGTGCATCGCATTTGCATACGTGTTCGTCTCATGCATCCGAGCATTTTCCCCGTTGTCCGTTTTGCAATCCGACACTCCTATGTCCCCCGGCGCCCCCTTTTTGCCTCTTTTCATGTGTGGGTGTTAAACGATCTCGGAATGGACCGAGGTTTGCCAAGTGGCCTTGGTATAGCACCGGTAGACCGCCTGTCAAGTTTTGGGTCATTTGGAGGTCGTTTGATACTCCAACAATTAACCGGGTAACTGCAAAGGCCTCTTTTGTGTGCAGCCCAACACCCCTTCCAAGTGGCCCAAAACCCATCTAAGTCATCTCCATGTTCTCGGCCGTTCGATCACGATCGTGTGGGCGAAAACCGCACCTCATTTGGACACTCCTACCTCCTCCTACCTATAAATATGTGCTCCCCCCCCCCCAAAAAAATCCCGGGTCCACACCCTAGTCCTCTTCCTCCCGCCGCCACCGGACATGTCCGGCCCGAGCCGGAAAAAATCCCGCCGCTGCCCGCGGCCACTCACCGCGCGCCACGTGGCCCCGGCCACCGCGCCCCGTCGCCGGCCCGGCGAGCCCGTAGCGGGCCCGCTCGGCCCATCGCGTCGCCGCCGCCCTAGCGCGCCCGCGCCCCGCAGCCGCCCGCCTCCGCCTCCGCCGCTGCCAGGCGACCGCGCGCAGCCCCTCGGCCTCCTCGCCGGCCCGCTCGCTGCCTTCGCCGCCCGGCCATCCCGCGCCGGCGCCGCCAACCGCCTCGGGCGCCGCGCGCCACCGGCGCCGCCCGCAGCCGGCCCCGCCGCCCGGGTCCTCCTCGTCGCCGGCGCACCCCGGTCGCCTCTCTCCCTCGACTCCGGCGTCCTCCCGACGAACTCCAGTCGGCGAACCTCAGGATCCGCGCCCGGCTGGATCTGGATCTCAGATTCGAAATCGCGGTTGACTTTTTCTCAAAGGTTGTTTTTCTGCTAAGTCCCGAAATTCTATCATTATGTACCCCTGTTCATTGCATCATAACTCTCTGCATACTGCTCCGTTTTGCATGCATGACATATAGAAATGTTCATCTGGTTGTTCACTTCACTTTGTTCCATTGTGACATATTCATTTGAGTTCATCTTGATGTTCTAATCATCGTTGCAAGAGTGCTATATGATGTTAACTGCTGTCTGCTATCAGAATATGCTCATTTGTTATTTTTGCATCTTTTTGTGTGATTTTCTTTTGAGCATGAAGTCTACATGTGTTATGAGCTATGCCATGCCATATTTGACGTGGTGCAACCCAATATTCATGATATGCCATGTATTGTTTGTTTCAAGCTTGTGAAGTAGCCTCCGTGATGTAGCTGATTTCAGGGACTTGGAATTTCACTGTCTTTGTCTGCTGTTATTTTTATGCCATGTATTCAGGGGCGGACCTACGTTAGGAGCCGTGGGGGCAGCTGCCCCCACTTGATTTTTTGCATCGAGTTATAGTGCTAGTACGTGATTCATTAGTGCCCCCACTAAGCCTAATGACCTGCCCCCACTAAGCCTAATTAGTTGGATATTGTAAAAGCCCAATCGTAAGAAAAACAGCCCAGTAAAAGGCCACAGCCCGCAGCGTAAATCTGAACCCTGCCTACACACCACACGTATACACAACCTAAGAAAAAAAAAACAGCCCAGTAAAAGGCCATAGCCCGTAGCGTCGTAAATCTGAGCCCTGCCTTGTATATACACAACCTAAGAAAAAACACGGACGCAGCAGCCCCGCACGGGACTGGAACGAATGCCCTCGCCTGTCGCCTCAATCTCAAACCGCCGCGCAGTCACCGGCTCGCTGCAGCGCCGCCGGCAATCGTGAATCGTCGACTCCCCATAGTCCATCCCTTGCTGCTCGTGTTCCTGGTCGGCGGCACACCGGCACCGCGGCGGCACGGCGACGGCGACGGTGATCTCATTTCTCATCTCTCCAGTTCTGCAATTCCCTAACTTCAGTTGACAACTTGACATCATGGTAAATCCCTAGAACTTTTTTCTGCAAACTTGTTGTTTCTTTGCTTCTATGTTAAAAACCATCTTAGTCTTGTTAACTCGTGTGTATAATTTATCAATTTGTGTGATTAGATCAGTTCAAACAATTTTTTCTATTGATGTTTGAATTTTGGCACTTAATATATTACAGGACAGCTAATCGGGAAGTTTTTCAAGAAATCAACAACTTCTTCGATGACTGAACTAGTTGATTTGGACAAGCTTCATAGGGGTCCATCTAAAAGGAAAAGGATTATAGCACTTACTTTGCCTGTTGCCACTGGAACCATTGAGAGATGCTTCTCAGCTATAAAGATTGTGAAGAATGCTCTACGTAGCAAAATTAGTGATGATTTAATGAAAAAGAATTGCGGTGAAAGAACATACGTTGACCAAAATTCCAAATGAAAATGCTGAAAAAAATTCCAAATGAAGTGATAGTTAAATGTTTTCATGCGGTGAAAGAGCGTTGTGGGATGAAACGGAAGGTAATGCTCTTCCAAAATCTCTTGCCTTTTTAATACCAGCCTTTTTCAACATTAGCACTTCCCCTCAATTTTGATCATGTTTTTCCTTGTTGTTGCAGGTTGTAGATTACAGTGTTAGGACAATGTGTCGATGTGCTCTTTTGCAACTTCATAACAAGATATTTTATATTGACAAATGGTTAGTTTCCTTTTGCTTTTCAATGAACTTGGTTATCATGTGGATAATAAAGAGATTATCTCTACATTTTTAGTTTACATGGATGTTTTTTCCTTGTTGGTTTATGAATATGGCCATATATTTTTTGCCCCCTCTCAATTATTTTCCTGGGTCCGCCCCTGCATGTATTCATGTTGCTACAGTGAGATCGATGCCTCTTTTGAGGATGATCAGTAAGGATGTTTTGTAGATATGGTTATGCTCTATCCATCCATGTCTCTGTTTGCATTTATAGAGTGCTCTAGCATGTATTAATCTTGCTCTACTTTTGCTATAAAATGTTCCTGGCAGATTGTTTACATGTTATTCAATTTTGCCAAGCTTGTTGTAGTTGGTCCGTGCATGCTATGTTATTGTTCTTGCCATGTCTAGCTTCTATGCCATGTCTAGTTGCTGGTTATATGCTTGGTTTGTCACGCAATGCCTCGTAGTGAGTGCATCGAGCTTGTAAACATGCCTACTAGTTATCTGTTTTGGCCATGCTCCAGTTTTTCACTAGTCTGAATCTGTTTATGTTTTTGCTATATTCACATGCTTGCAATTGTATTTTCTGATCCCTTTTGGCTCATGGTCAGTAAGGGACTTTTGTTATATGCTTTGAGTGGATTCATGCCGTGCTATAGTTTGACATGATAGCTTGCTGTAACATGTTGTTTGATAGCTCTAAACATGCTAATCTGATGTTATTTCTGCCATGTCCTGAAATTCTGCTAAGTCTGTGAACCTGTTATTATTTGCAATCTTGCCATGTCCTTTTGAGCATGTTCTATTAGTTTCTGGAGATAGCTCAGTGTTCATGTTTTGTCATGCTTTACATGTAATTAATGTCCATGCATTTTGTTATCATGTTATGATTCTGTAGCATGTTGTTTTGATGCTTGCTAGATGCCAAGTTGCTGTTTTGGACAGATTGTTGTTTGAACTTGTATGGTGTGTATGTGTTGAACCGTTGCTCCGTTTTGAGCATGCTCTATATGAAAATTGCTTAGAATTGCATGTAGCTTCATATTATCATGTTGCATCCTTGTCTTGAATGTGTTTGCTTGATGTTGGTATGCATTTTGCATCGATGCCATGCTTATCTTGTTTTGCTCATATCTACTAGGCCGTAGCTCCGAATTAAATGATCTTTATATGTAACTTGACTAGATTTTTGTGTAGATCATCGTGGTGCATCTTAACTTGCTGTTTAACAACTTGAACTTAAGGATTATTAAGATCTGGACCAAATTCGAAATTTTCATATGAGGACTTACCGGAATTGTTATATGTTGTTTCCGGCCTCATTTAAACTTGCTTTGATGTGTTGTTCTTGTATGCATCATTTCTTGCCTTTCGTAGCCTCATGTAGCCTTGTCATGCATCATACTTGGTTGAGCATCATGCCTTGTTTATGTGTGGTGTGTTTACCATGTTGTGTGCTTCTTCTCGATAGTTCCCGTTTCGTTGCGATCATGAGGATTCGTTCGTCTACGCTTGGTTCGTCTTCGTGGCTTCATCTTCTTCATGGACTCGTTCTTCTTCCTAGCGGGATTTCAGGCAAGATGACCATCACCTTGGATCTCATTACTATCATTGCTATGCTAGTTGCTTCGTTCTATCGCTATGCTGCGTTACCTACCACTTGCTGCTCAAGCCTCCCAAATTGCATGATAGCCCCTGACCTTTGATACCCTTCCTAGCAAACCGTTGTTTGGCTATGTTACCGCTTTGCTCAGCCCCTCTTATAGCGTTGCTAGTTGCAGGTGAAGATGAAGATTGCTCCATGTTGGATTATGTTTATGTTTATGTTGGGATATCACAATATCTCTTATATTATTAATGCATCTATATACTTGGTAAAGGGTGGAAGGCTCGGCCTTATGCCTGGTGTTTTGTTCCACTCTTGCCGCCCTAGTTTCCGTCATATCGGTTTTATGTTCCCGGATTTTGCGTCCCTAACGCGGTTGGGTGATTTATGGGACCCCCTTGACAGTTCGCTTTGAATAAGACTCCTCCAGCAAGGCCCAACCTTGGTTTTACCATTTGCCTCACCACCACCTAATTTTCCCTTGGGAGTAATTAACCCAAGGGTCATCTTTATTTAGCCCCCCCCCCCGGGGCCAATGCTTGTCTAAGTGTTGGCCCAAAACGAGTAGACTGCGGGGCCACCTTGGGGAAACTTGAGGTCTGGTTTTACTCGTAGGATGTCTCATCCGGTGTTGCCCTGAGAACAAGATATGTGCAGCTCCTATCGGGATGTCGGCGCATCGGGTGGTCTTGGTGGTCTTGTTTTATTACTGTCGAAATGTCTTGTAGCTGGGATTCCGAGACTGATCGGGTCTTCCCGGGGAGAAGGAATATCCTTCGTTGATCGCGAGAGCTTATCATGGGCTAAGTTGGGACACCCCTGCAGGGTTTGAACTTTCGAAAGCCGTGCCCGCGGTTATGTGGCAGATGGGAATTTGTTGATATCCGGTTGTAGTATACTTGAAGTAAACTCTTCTAAAATACACCAACCATGTGCATAACCGTGAGTGTCTCTTTTCGGGGTTGATCGAGAGGAGAACACGGTTTCTGGGTAATGTCTGACGTAAGTAGGAGTTCAGGATCACTTCTTGATCATTACTAGTTGACGACCGCTTGCTTTGCTTCTCTTCTCGCTCTTATTTGCGTAAGCTAGCCACCATACATGCTTAGTCACTGCTGCAACCTCACCACTTTACCCCTTCCTTACCCCTTTAAGCTTTGCTAGTCTTGATACCCATGGTTATGGGATTGCTGAGTCCTCGTGGCTCACAGATTACTACAACATCAGTTGCAGGTGCAGGTTATGCGATGATCATGACGCGAGAGCAATGTTTATTTGTGTTGGAGATCTTCTTCTGCTCCTTCTTCGATTGAGGGATAGGTTCCTGGTCGGCAGCCTGGGCTAGCAGGGTGGATATTGTTCGATTTTCTGTTTATGTTTCATCCGTAGTCGGATGTTGATCTTGTATATGATGTATTGTTGTATTCATGTGACATTGTATGTCTTGGTTGTATCCCCACTATTATTTAATGTTGATGTAATGATATCCACCTTGCAAAAGCGTCTTCAAGATGCGCTTCTATCCTTGGTGGGACCTTCGAGTTCCTTTAGGATAGGGTCGCATCTTGGGCGTGACAACGAGGCCATGGACTCCGTGGTGTGGGTAAAGTGCGCTACCTCTGCAGAGTGTTTATTAAGTCTATCGGTAGCAGCACAGTTCTTAGTAGGTCACACTACCGGGTCTTGGTTGAAATGGAGGATAAACCTGAAATAATTAAGGTGATTAATGTGTAACAAATAATGTGGTGACTTGGACTACGAGACAGTCGTGAGTAAGCACGATGATGTGTTGATATGATCACGAGACGAGGTCTCGGTGAGTGTTGAACCAAGTGTGGATCCGTTTGTGATCCGTGAATCATCACCGTTTGGTTACAAGGTAACCCATTGAACTGAGTATGGTTTCGTTTGTGATCCGTGAGTGATCACCGCTCGGTTGCGAGGCAACCTGTTGGTAAGAGAGTCTGAGAGACTCGGTGCACAAGTTTGGTTGCATTGCATGAGTAATCTGTTGTTATTTGCATTTAAAGAACCATGGTAGAACAGAAGATGGTTGCATAAAGTTAACATATTATGTTTGCATTGGATATGACTGGTAGTTTATATTCAGCATAGTTTCATGATGCCATGCCATGCTTTGATCGATATGTTAAATTATGCCATGATTGAGATGATATGTTGTGTTATGATATTGCCA
The DNA here is from genome assembly GCA_032464435.1 of Aegilops umbellulata. NCBI lineage: Eukaryota > Viridiplantae > Streptophyta > Magnoliopsida > Poales > Poaceae > Aegilops > Aegilops umbellulata. The sequence goes on from CP136057.1 coordinate 621,601,431, forward strand.
TGTTAGAAGCATATTTTGATATACCATGTTATTGCCATGATAGTAAATGTTATAATGTTGTTCATGCTTAATGATCTTTATCATGCTATGTTTAGTAGTTGGTATGAGATAGGTTGTTGCATGTGCTTGGTTCTTGCTTGGTATTCTGCTTGTTTGGATGCTATATAGTTGGTTGTCTTGCAAGTACATTCAATGTACTAACCTGGCGTGTCATGCCAGTTTTGTAGGTCGTGCCCAAATTGTTCGCTTGTTCCATTGTGCTAGGCCGTAATCTTGCCAGTCCTGTGAGTTGTGGAGCCCAGCCAGAGTTTATGAGACGCCAAACCAAGACTTCTGCCGCCTTTTAATAGCCTTAGAGCTATGCCAGATGACTGTATTCATCAATGATGTAATATTCTATACATGTATTTGATGAATATTCTTGTACCTGGAATGCTGTATCATGGACCTATCGTGCGTCAGGTGTTATCCTGGGCTGACGTGCGAAGGCCCCCTGCTCCATGCGGATCGGGGTGTCACAAGAACCGTGGGTTCAAAACCTATGCCTTTTCCACCCAAGTCAACTAAAAAGAAAGATGATGAAGAATTTGAACGCTTTGCTGAAATGCTGAGGCCAGTCTTTTTGCGTACTCGCTTGACTAATATCCTTAAAATGCCTCCTTATGCAAAGTATATGAAAGACATCATCACCAATAAGAGAAAAATACCAGAAGCTGAAATCTCCACTATGCTTGCTAACTATACTTTTAAAGATGGAGTACCTAAAAAACATGGAGATCCAGGAATACCAACTATACCTTGCTCCATCAAAAGAAATTATGTGAAAACTGCTTTATGTCATTTAGGAGTTGGTGTTAGTGTTATGCCTTTCTATTTATATAAAAGACTTGATTTGAATACACTCACACCTACTGAAATATCTTTGCAAATGGTTGACAAATCAATTGCCATACCTCGACGGTATTTGTGACGATGTGCCCGTTGTTGTTGCTAATGTTACTATTTTGACTGACTTTGTTATACTTGAGATGCCCGAGGACGACAACATGTCGATTATCCTTGGTAGACCCTTCTTGAACATTGCAGGGGCCGTTACTGATTGCAATAAAAGCAAGGTCACTTTTCATATCAATGGTAATGAGCATACAGTGCACTTTCCGAAGAAACAATTCCAAGTGAATGGTATTAATGTTATTGAAAAATCTCCATCAATCACTAATGGAAGTTTTCAACTACCTCTACCTCCTATCAAAAAGAAATATGAAATGCTTACCGTTTGGGACATTCATATCCCCGTTGAGGTAACTTAGTGATTTACGAAAATTCTTCGGTTTCATGCTAATCGAAAGTGGTTGTTAATAGGACTTGATCAACCTTATTAATTGATAATATTTCAAAGGTATGAAGTTGATGAATTTAGTGAGCACTACCTTCTGTTCCTACCTTTTGTTTACTGTTTTTATTAGTTAAATAAAATAAAATGCCATGTTTATTCTGTTTTCTGAATTTCCCATGCAATAAAAAATGACCCAAAAATAGAAGTTCTCAGAATGCTCTGAAAATTCAATACTATTTTTTTCTGAATATTTAAGAATTTCTGGTGCAAATAATATCATAGGGAGGTGCACCAGGTTGGCACAATCCACCTGGGCTTGCCAGGACCCCCAGGCGCGCCTTGGTGGGTTGTGGTCCCCATGTGGGCCCCCTCACTTATCCCATTACACCACATCATCACCTACCTCCAGAAAAAATTCACCATTGCTCTCTCTCTCTCTCTCTCTCTCTCTCATGTTCTTGCTCTCAAACCCGTGGATTTTGATCTCTTTGCTCGAAGCCCCGTTTCTGAAAGTATTTTGGGGGATTGTTGGTTGGTATGTGACTCCTCTGTTTGTCCAATTAGTTTTGTTTTACTAGTTTATATTTTGAATAATTAGCTACTCTTGGTGCTGCTGTAGATGAGCTTGCATGTTGAATTCTTAGAGTTCTAAGTAGTTTGAATGATTGCTATGGCCTCTCGGCATCTCTATGAGTAGTTGTTATCAATCTTGTAAAGTTTTATTGATAAATTTTTGTCACCCAATAAATTTCCAGAAAATTGTATGTGAATATGATGAACCTCTTTGGTAGGAGTTCTTCAAGGAGGAGATCCTCGGGGGCATCTTCGAGTGACAGCTCCGCTCGTCGGTCTTATGTTGAACCAAGTGGAAGTTCCATATGAGATGCAGCCACCAAAACATGATTATGGCCTTGTGATGATTATATGGTGCGTGTGGGCATTAAGGAGGAAATTGAGCAATATGTTCACAATGCCAGTCTCGGTCCCTACATTTCAAATAAGTGCAATCAACACCACACTCTCACTGAATCATTTGTCAAAGGATTTAAATTCCATTCCCGTGAGTCTAGGGTGTCATTTAAACTTTATGAAAATCCATTTACCATATCACTAGAGAGTTTTGCTCACCACTGCAAACTCCCATTCTGCGGTTTGCTTGATGAACCACCAAGGTGTGAGTACCAATCAGTTTTAACTAGTCTTTGTTATGGTGAAACGTGGGGAGTGACGCAATGTAGAATAAAGAGCATTCATTTTCCCACAATTCAGTACTTTGCTTTGTTTAATGGGAAATGTATTGTAGGAAAACAGGATTTTAGTACACTTTGTTCTCCAGACTTGAGCCTCATACGCACCGCCCTCGCTAGTGATAGGAGTTATAATCTTGGAGCGATTGTTGCACGCAGGCTGCAGCATAACGCTAATAGTGGCTATTTCTATGGTGGGATTTATGCCACACGTTTAGCAAGAGAGCTGGGTGTTTCACCTTTCCCATTTGACCCTATTCTACCCACGCAGTATTTAGAATTTGATGCTATGAAAAATCATAAGATCCTTAAAGGAGATATTCATAATTTCACCTATAAATTGTTGTTTAACCAAGCATCAGTTGTGCACACATATTTGCTTGTGCCTGCTCTTTTTGACTATCACAGCAAGGGAAGATATTTTGTTCTTGAGAGCGAGGCCTGAGCTCACAACGCGGAGGTTGAGGTGGCACGGCAGACCGAGGAATCGGCACCGAGAGCCTCCGTGAGCTACCACTCCGACTACTATCCAGGCTACTGATCAATTTCCAAGTTAGGACAAAAGCCTAAGCTTGGGGGAGTACGTGTTTCTCACCGACATTACATTCATGTTCACACATCTCATTTCAGTTGTCTGTGTTCACACTTTTTCAGTGTATTATCCATGCTTAAATCTATTTTCTTGTTTTCTTCTTGTGTGTTTGAAAACCTTAGAAAAACCAAAAAAATAGTTGTAGTTAGTTTACTTTCTATGCATGCTTAGTTGTAATATTAAGAAGAAAACAGAAAAAGATTTCCTTGTTCTTCTTTTGCTTGTTGGGAGCTTTCCCGTGTAAATAGTTTTTCTTGTTTTTGCTTTCCCTCTATTTGCTTGTTCTAGAAAACTCAAAAGTCCAAAAATATTTCAGTGTGTTTCTCTGAATTTCTTTTCTTTTTATTCGAGTCATACCAAGGAGAAGACCGCAATGAAAATGTTGAGTGGCTCTCATTTGCATAATTGTTGATCTAACAAAGAGCCCATTTTACCTTGTCTTCTCCTGTTGAATAAAATGTTTGCAGATTTCAGCTTAGTCCACGACACTCTTGCACTATTATTATTTTCACATCGTTCTGTCGTGCAAGTGAAAGGTAATAATGACGATATTCGATGAACTGGCCATGGCAGAGAGAAACGGGTATGAACTCGACTTGTTCTGTTTCTGTAAATATGTTTAACCCAGTATCCATGATTCAGCCCATTATGATTAAACATGTTTGCAATGACAATTAGAGATTATAGTTTCTCATGCCATGCATAAGTAGCTAGGAGTGGATAATGATTTATCTTAGATGTCAACATTGCATTAAAATGATTGTGATGTAGTATGATGACACTACAAAAAAAATACACTTCCGTGATGATACGTGTTTGTCACAGTAGCTCATGTTTTCTGTCATGCATGTACATCCATGACAATTTTATGACAAAATCAAGATAGTCATACATGTGCTGTCGTAGAAGTGTTCCATGACATTACCAAAATTATCATCACGGAAGTGTCCACTTCCATGACAATAAATCGCGCGTCATGGAAGTGCTTTTGTCAAGGGTGACCGACACGTGGTATCCACCGTAACGGGTCGCCGTTAAGCTATCGGGTCCGGTTTTGAATCTGATAACCCGCTAACAGCCACGACCAATGCCGATTTTTCATGTGTAAAATTCTCATTGGCTGACGAAACCACGTGTCAGCTCTGCGGTGGCACAGGTGTCACTCATCCAATGGGCGAGATGTGCCTATGATATGTTGACACGTGGACCGGCCCAAAAGTGGCCCATAAAGATTAAATGGGCCGGCCCAACTAAAGGCCCACAAGATTTAGTAGACCATAATGGGCTAGCCTAGCTAAAGGCCCATAAGATTTAGCGGACCATAATGGGCCGGCCCAGCTAAAGGCCCACAAGATTTTGCAGATCATAATGGTTCGGCACGGCTAAAGGCCCAACATTCTCAGTTAAGGCCCATACGGCTAGTGTCAAATCGGCCCGTCAACAGCCCATCCTAAACTTGTCATCATCGCGCCCCTTGGTCACTTCTGGCCCGTTAACAGTCCGCTAAGTATTTGGGCCGAATTATGGCCAGGTGTGTTTCCGACCTGTTAAAGGTCCTGCTTCATTTGGGCCCATTGATAGACCATTGAAACTTTCGGCCCATAAATGACCGTGAAGGATATGGGTCATATTCGGCCATGTCTGACATTCGGCCTATTAGAGGCCCACTACAGATTTGGGCCACTTTTAGCTCGTTGTGACTTTCGGCCTGTTAACGTCGGATGAAATCCATGGGCCATATGTGGCCCAACGCCACATCGGGCCTACTAACGGCCCGTATAAAAATGACACTAATCAAGCCCGACCGAACTTCCGGCCTGTTAAAGGCTCGTGTAGTAGGTAGGCGCATTTACGGCTCATCCGAATTTCGGCCTGTGGACGATCCGCATTGTAAATGGGCCACCATTTTGGCCTGCTAAGACCAGTGGGTTATTTGGCACAATCAGGGCCCAACCTTACTTTTGGCCTATGAAAGGCCCATGCTTTTTATGGGCTTGAGATATTTACACCTGTAAACGGCCTATTATTACTGAGGGCCCAAATTATGTTTAGGTCTGTTAAAGGCCCACTATTGGCACAAGCCTACCAGAAAAATATGAAAGCTTATGCTGATTTAGGCCCAGATATTTTTAGTGGGCTACATGCAAATTTCGGCCCAGAATCATTTTTGCCCAATTGGAATGGGCCCGATGAATGTTGTCATGTTGGGCTCGTACGAAGCTTTCGGCCGAATACATTACTAAGATAAACCTACACTATAGAAAAATAGCGTCGTAATTACTGCAGCCTTTGGCAGCATCATAAATATTGTACCACAACAAAATAAATTCCAACCATACAACAAAAGACCTGTTGGCATAAAGTTTACAGTCCTTGCAAATAAAAGCACCATCAGATGTATAGAAGAACATATCATTTGACCTGAGTGCTAATGTTTCAGGCTGTAGAATCTGCTGGAGCAGCACGATCTTCCCCTTTTTTTCCGCAATTGCTCTTGAACAATGAAGCAAATGTCTGATAGTCTGGTTTCAAAACCATTCATATCTTCATGACATTTTTCAACCACTATTCTTGTTTTCGACACAACGTCCATTAGGGATTGGAGTTGTGTCTAGAGCAAAGATATATCACTCTGTCTAGCTGGAAGATTTTGTTTAGTAGGCGATTTGGACGAGGAAGGTGCTTTTTGCACTGTTAGTGGAGAGATACTGACGCACTGCAGCAAGAGGTGACATTGTTCCTGTGGTAGCCTCGTCACCTTCAGGTGGTTGTGGTTGTTCAATCTTTGTTCCATAGCTTGCGGAAAGTTTGAACTTGTAGATTAGTGTACCAGATAAGTTACTAATGACATAAAAACAAACAAAGTAGGTTTCACGTTTATACATAACTTATTTTGGTAAACTACTGCAATACAACATTAGCATGTATTGTAGTGCCAACTACATAATAAAATCACTTTCGGAACATATGTCCATGTAGGATGAACATATGCCTACTGTATTGTCTATTTCCTCACATTCGTTGACATCTAAGGATAAAGAGACATGGTTTAAAGTAGGATGAACATAGTATGACATCATTCATATCATGGGCAAACAGATATAAAACAAACAGGCTACTGTATCATTGTGTGCGCACGTGGACATCACAAATAGATTACAAATCAAGACCAAAAGAATATCCTTCATCTCTTGTAAACCATGTAAGGTAAAATGATACGTTAAGTAGCTGTGTATAAAAGTGAACAGAGTAACTGACATTGGCTACAAACCAAGCAGTTAAATGAACACATCACAGTACCAATTAGTTCAAAGGAAGGAGGAGTAAGGACTTACAACAGCGGCTTGAACTGGTGTGCTCATGCCCTTCATATTGATGGTGTGGCAATCCTTGAAGATTTGCACTGCATTCGGTTCAGGTTCTTTTTGGTTCGCACGGGTTTTCCTCTGTATTTGGAACAAGTCAATATAGATACGATAATATGGCACTGAAAAAAGAAAGAACCAGCAACTATTTACAAGAGCCTCGCAGTGTGCAATATAGCTGTGAGATCATGTTGTCTGTTGGAATTTCACTTTAGAATGGTTGGTCTTGTTCTTTAAACAGTTAGCCTAGACGAAGATACACTTGTAAGGCACATACATAAATACAAGTTCTATATGTGGTATGATCAAATACATATACCCTACCTGATTCTTTGTATTAGACCAGTGTTTAACAAGGGTTGTCCAGTCTTCATTTGTAATATATTTCACTTGAGATGTTTGGGCGATTTCATTGTTAGCCTTGCCTTCAAAGTGAGATTTTCTAAGGTGGTACCGATACTGTAGCAAAGTACACTGAAAAACATGAGTGCATGCTTGTTTAGTTGCATCATCTTTCGGATCGAACTTGAACCTCATCTGTTGAAAAAAGAATGTGAGTCTTATTAGGAGGAAGCTAGAAAGTATGGCACAGAGCAAGAAAATATGAAAAATTGCGATGAATAACATTACTTACGGATAAATGGTCAAGGAAGGTGTTAAACTGGATATTTTCTTTCTTATTCCTGTACTGGATCCACGTTGGGAGGATACGTGCATGACACCTAACGGCAATGGATGCCTCTGATACTAACTTGGCTGACTCTGTAGCATCACGTGGCCTTTTTAAACCTGCCTCAAAATGGATCTCCATTCTTCCTCCTTTAGATTTTGTTAATCTGTCAAGCATTATCCCTGATGTCTATTTTCGCTTGCGCCGTGGTGCTAGTTCAACAACGAATATGGAAAGTGTTAGTGCACATCAAACTGTGAGAGTACATATAAAGGAGCATGCAACAGCAACTTGACTCGGTCAGGTACCGTCTTGATGTTGATGCTCATGAAGTTCATCTGATCTTGCCAAGTCCTGTTGTGTCAGCAGTGCTTCGGAAGTAGTGTTAGGTGTGAACGAGTAACTCGTTGAGATGCTGGTACAGTTGAAGCGGATGCTGTAGCTGGTGGAGCAGGTGATACTGTGTTTGTAGATATAGCCGGTGGACTTTAACCTTCTATTGCACTATAAGTACCAGCAGAATCTTGAGGGCAGATCCTTTTCCGTTTCACCCAACGAGTAACGCCATTCCCTGCTATATTCTTTTCCTTGCTCTTTTTTGACTTTGCCATGTCAAGCCGTACCCACAACACAAAAGAATAAAATCGCTCTTCAGAACTCATTGATGCATGATACAGACAAGCAATACTTTGATGTAAGACAACCGTATGAGGATGGAATATGTAAGAAAAATAGGACGGCATGACATATTCATAGCTACGATGTGTAAACTAAGCAGAAGGATTTTCAAGAAAATAGAAGTAATGCAAGTTAGACACCATATGAAAGATGCAACCAATATCACTCTGCCTAGTTAAAAGTGTCTTGTCATAAGTGGCATTTCGAAAAACTAGAAGCATTACAACATAGAAATCAATGCAAGATGCAACCACTATCAAACTGCCATGTTAAAAGCGTCCAATCATGAGTGACTGATGTGGGATACACAACATCGGTACTTTGATGTAAGAACATGGTATGATTGATAGATGTAGTGTATTCTAGACACAGAAAGGCATGTCATATGCACATGTATAACGTATAAACTCAGTAGGTACAGTTTAATCAAAATAGAAGAAATACAGGCTAGACAACATATGCAACATGAAACCAATTATCACACTGTCAACTTAGAGCAAGCACCTGCGATGGTGGAGTACGGGAGATAAACTCATCATGTAGACTTGGGACTTCAACATCATTAGCAGTAGCAGTGGAAAATCTAGAGAGTCTTTGTTTGCGTTGGTTAGGAGGACCACCAACATCCCCTAACTTACTCTTTTCCTTCCGATTTTTTGATATTGCCTTATGAAGTCAAAACCAAAAGAAGATGAATAAAATTAGCTCTGCATAACTGGTTGATGCATGATACAGACAAACACTACTTTGATATAAGGCAAGCGCGGGATAGGAGGATGGAATATATACAAAAAAGACAGCATTGCATATTCAGATGTACGATAGGAGGATGGAATATGTATGAAAAACAGTAAGCAGAAGGCATTTCAACAAAATTAGAAGAAATGAAAGCTAGGCACCATATGAACATGCAACCAATATCACTCTATCAGGTAAAAAGTGTCTCGTCGTAAGTGCCATTTCAAGAAATTAAAAGCAGTACAAGCTAGAAGACAATGCAAGATGCAACCTACATCACACTCCCAAGTTAAATGTGTCTTATGGGTAAGTGATCGTTGCAGGATGCAATTCAACAAAATCAGAAGCAATACAAACTAGACATCATAAGGAACACGCAAACACATATAACAGTTCCAAGTTAGAGCAAGACCTGTGATGGTGGAGTAGGGGAGATGTGCTCATCATCTACACTTATGTTCTAGAGACATGAACATGTGTCATATTCACAGGCATTGTGTGTAAAGTAAGCAGATGCAGTTCAACAAAGTTAGAATCAATACAAGCTAGACATCATACGCAACATGCAACCACATATAATAGTGCCAAGTTAGAGCAAGCACCTGCAATGGTGGAGTAGGGGAGATGTGCTCATCATCTACACAGCTACGTTGACTGTCCGGCCTTGTGTTGTCTTGCGAATCTTGTTGGTAGGATGACGGAGTAGAATCTATAGAGACCCTCTGTTTGAGTTGCTCCGAAAGACCACCATCATCCACTGCCAGACTAATTTCCTTTAGCTGTATTGATTTTGCATTGTGAAATCAAACCGACAAGAAAAAGGAATAAAATTCGCTCTTCAGAACTCATTCATGCATGATACTGACGAACACTACTTAGATGAAAGGAAAACGCATGATACGAGGATGGAATATGTATGAAAAACAGGACGGCGTGACATATTCACACCTATGATGTGGTAACTAAGCAGAAGGCATTTCAACAAATTAGAAGCACTACAAGCTAGACACCATATGAAAGGTGTAACTAATATCACTCTGCCAAGCTCAGACTATCTAGCGTTTCAACAAATTAGAAGCAATACATGCTAGAAATCATATGCAAGACACAACCAAGATCACAATGGCGACTTAAAGGTGCCTTATCATAAGTGACTGATGCGGGATATGCAAGAACAGTAGTATGATGTAAGAACATGGTGTGGTCAGATATATTATGTTCTAGAAACAGGAACAATGTCATATTCACAGGCATTATGTGTAAAGTAAGCAGATGCAATTCAACAAAGTTAGAAGCAATACAAGCTAGACATCATACGCAACATGCAACCACATATAATAGTGCCAAGTTAGAACAAGCACCTGTGATGGTGGAGTAGGGGAGATGTGCTCATCATCTACAGAGCTACGTTGACTATCTAGCCTTGCATTGTCTTGCGAATCTTGTTGGGAGGATGGCGGGGTAGAATCTGTAGAGACCCTCCGTTTGAGTTGCTCGGAAGGACCACCATCATCCAATGCCTTACCAATTTCCTTCCTCTTTATTGATTTTGCATTGTGAGGTCAAACCGACAAGAACAAGGAATAAAATTCGCTCTTCAGAACTCATTCATGCATGATACTGACGAACACTACTCTGATGAAAGGCAAAGTCATGATACAAGGATGGAATATGTACAAAAAACTGGACGGCTTGACATATTCACACCTATGATGTCGTAACTAAGCAGAAGGCACTTCAACAAATTAGAAGCACTGCAGGCTAGACACCATATGAAAGGTGCAATCAATATCACTCTGCCGAGTTAAAATTGTCTCGTCATAGGTGGCGTTCATCAAACTAGAAGCACTACATGCTAGAAATCATATTCAAGACGCATACCAATATCACACTGCCAACTTAAAGGTGTCCCATCATATGTGACTGATGCAGGATACACAAGAAGAGTAGTTTCATGTAAGAACATGGTGTGATAAACAGATATAGTATGTACCAAAAAGAGGAAAGCGTGTCATATACACACGTATCATGTGTAAGCTAAGTAAATGCAGTTTACACTAATTAGGAGCAATACAAGCTAGACACCATATGCAACATGCAACCAGATATGACACGTTAGAGTAAGCACCTTGGATGGTGGAGTAGGGGAGCGGAGACTTGGAACTTGTAATGCACTAGCAGTACAAGGAGAATCCGTACAGATGCTATGTTTATGTTGCTACAGAGGACCACCATCATCGCCTTCCTTACTCTTTTCCTTCCTCTTTCTTGATTTTGCCTTGTCAAGTCAAACCAACAAGAAAAAGGAATAAAATTTGCTCTTAAGAACTCATTGATGCATGATACTGACGAACACTACTTTCATGTAAGACATCTGCATGATAGGAGGATAGAATATGTATGAAAAACAGGACGACATGACATATTGACATGTATGATGTATAAAGTGTAAACGAAGCACAAGGTGTTTCAACTAGTTAGAAGCAATGCACGCTAGAAACCATATGAAAGATGAAACCAATATCACTCTGCCAAATTAAAAGGGTGGCCTAACAAATGTATTTGACCAAATTAGAAGCAATACATAGCAATAGACTAGAAATAATATGCAATATGCAATGAATAAAGGTGTCTCATCGTAAGTGATTGATGCAGGATAGAGAAGAGAGGTAGTTTCATGTAAGAACATGGTTAACACAAAGTTGTAGTGTGTACCAAAAATAGGAAGGCATGTCATATTCACGGGCATAATGTGTAAACTAAGCAGATGCAATTTACCCTAATTAGAAGCATTACAAGCTAGACACCGTATGCAACATGCAACCACATATCACACTGCCAAGTTAGAGCAAACACATGCGATGGTGGTGTAGGGGAAGTGTGCTCTTCAAGTACAGAGCTACGTTCAATATCTTCATTTAGGCTTGTTGTTTCTTGAGAATCATGTGGAGAGGGTGAAATTGCACTCTTTATAAGAGTAGCGCGTCTCATACTAACCAATGAGCGTGACTGTCTCATCATAAGCGATAGATGCAGGATACACAAGAACAGTAGTTTGATATAAGAACATGGTGCGATAGGCAGATGTAGTATGTACCAAAAATAGGAAGGCATGTCATATTCACATGTATAATGTGTCATCTAAGGAGATGCAATTTAACAAATTAGTAGCAATACAAGCTAGGCACCATATGCAACATGCAACCAGATATCACACTGCCATGTTAGAGCAAGCACCTGGGGTTGTGGAGTAGGGGAGATGAGATTTGGAACTTGCACTGTAGTAGGAGTAGCAGGAGAATCTGCAGAGATCATCTGTTTTGGTTGCTCCACAGGACCACCATCATTATGTGCCTTCGTCCTTTTAGATTTTGCCTTGTCAAGTAAACACACAAGAAAAAGGAATGAAATTCGCACTTCCAAATTTGTTGATGCATGATACTGACGAACACAACTTTTATGTACGGCAACCACATTGTAGGAGGATGGAATATGTACGAAAAACACTAAGCAGAAGGCATTTTGACAAATTGGAAGCAATGCAATCTAGACACCATATGAAAGATCCAACCAAAATCACTCTACCAAGTTAGATGTGTCTCATTATAAGTGGAACTTCAACAAATTAGAGGCAATACATGTTTGAAATGATATGCAAGATGCAACCAATATTACACTGTCAACTTGTAGGTCTATCGTCAGAAGTGATTGATGAGGGATACACAAGAAAAGTAGTTTGATGTAGGAACATGGTTAATAGAAAGACGTAATATGTACCAAAAACAAGAAGGCATGTCATATTCACAAGTATAATGTATTAACTAAGCAGATGCAATTTACCCTAATTAGAAGCATTACAAGGTAGACACCATATGCAACATGCAACCACATATCACACTTCCAAGTAAGAGCAAGCACCTACGATGGTGGTGTGGGGGAATTGCGGTCATCAACTAGAGAGCTACGTTTACTATCTTCATTTAGCCTTGCTGTTTCTTGAGAATCATGTGGGGAGGATGACACTGCACTCTTTAAACGAGTAGCGTGTTCACAGTAACCCACTGGGGTGACTGTCTCATCATAAGTGATTGATGAGGGATACAAAAGAGCATTAGTTTGATGTACGAACATGGTTAATAGACATATGTAGTATGTATGTAGCGACCCGACCCGGATGGATCAAGTCTCTGTGCTTAAGTGTCATCCCTGGATCGGTATGCTGACACACACAATACTTGAAGGATTTGTAACAGAGGTAAATCACATGTATAAAGTAACGTAAATACTATTACCTCAATCCATATAGCGGAAGTAACAAGGTTGTGGATTCCCATCAACACCAACGGCAAAGTTGAGTGTAGAAATCGTAACCTTAACGTATCACTTACTCGTCGTAAGATAATCCTGCAACATGAGACGTTGCAGCCACAAAGGGTCAGTACATTGAATGTACTGGCAAATTCACACCATAGAGAAATGATGAACAATGGCTATCACTACATGCATATATGGCTGGTGGAAAAGCTCTATGGTTATAAGGTTTTTGCGAAAAGCCAATTTTTTCCTACTGCAAAGGAATAAATTTTATTTAACTATCATGGTGGTTGTTGAACATTGAGAATGGTTGACAGCATTCTCAATCCCAATTAAGCATCATCATTAAAACCCAACAAAATTAATTAAAGTAACGTCATGAGATCAACATGATAATCCAAGAACCAGATACTCAAGATGTCCATAACCGGGGACACGGTTAATCATGATTAGTTTGTACACTCTACAGAGGTTTGCACACTTTTCCCCACAAGACTCGATCGCCTCCATTGGATTTCTCGCACTGCATGGTGTTTGAGAAACAGATGACCGAGACATAGTCTTTCAGAAGCGCTAGCACCTTACGATGTGATAGACCGTGCCAACCTACATCCCCTACATCTGCTAGTCTACCACTATAAGAGTTCGCACGACTTAATCAGCTATGCCAGAGCCCATAATGGCTTGTGGCTGCACACGAAAGTTTCTAGTATGAATAATCTCATGATGCCTTTGAGCCTGGGTGGTGGTCCATAAAAAAAACAGGCAATCCTGGAGTACCCAGGTACCTAGACAGGCAATCCTTGAATACCCAGGTACCTCAATCCACCCATATGTGCGTTTAAGTTGCCACCTTAAATAAACCATTAATTAACAATCTCACATCTGTCATGGATACTCTCAAAACCCAATCTACGTCTATGAGCATAGCATGGCAATATAAGCAACGCGTAGAAGTAACTCCCAAGGGTTTGATAATAAACAGGTAATAGGTACTACCTCAACTACTTCCCATCCCACAATTTAATTAGATCCTAATCATGCAATGTTTGAGGTACCCATGCATAAAAACAATAGTGTGAGTATGGGTGAAGTGTGTGCACAAGTAGTACAGCGTAAAGGTAGCAGATAGCAGGTCGGTGAGAAATAAATGATGGGAGACATATGATAGCTCTACAACATGCATGGCACACGAAACTACTAGATTTTAGGATTTTGGAATATGAGCACAGGGATGGCTGGGAAATGCAGATGCTCCTCTAGCACACCACAAGGTGTGGTCCTATGAAAATAACAGTCGGCTGAAAACAAATATGCCAGTCCATTTTTTCTGCACCGTATGATGTACAAAGAACGGGCAGATCGCCTTCAACTACCCCCAGCCAGTCAGTGTTACGATCTTCCTCGAAACGCTAGCGATCACCGGCCCAGTCCCCTACTCCCGCCCTCCCCACGACCTCCCCGGCCATCCCTTCAAGCCCCGCCGACCTCCAGATCGGGTGCAAGCAGCTCCTGCGCCCCACGCCCCTACGACAGACATCGATGTGCCGCTTCCTCGGCGAACAGGCGGACTTGGTGCTCCGCGCGCCTAAGCGGGTGCTGCTTCTTTTAATTGTGATTTGACTGACCCTGAATTATCCAGGTGGGCTACTGACCTCTAGCTAAGGTGAAATAGTAAATGGGAGGAAACCTTGTGCATTTAGTATCGCGAAGAAGATGCAGTATGAAGGGCTCAACTAGTTTATTTCGTGGGATGAATACGGTGTGAGCAGAGACGGAAGATTTGCACGAATAAGGGAAGAGGAGTACCTCTTTCTACTGGCAGTGTTGTGTCCTCCTTCTGTTTTTCCAATGATCTTCTTGTGGTTCGCTGGAAACGAGAAGTTGTGGAGGACGGTGGAGCCTTGGACAAACCCATGGCCAAGTTGTTGAGTGTGGTGCGGTGGCCGTCTGTCGGCGGCGGGGAAACAGATCCAAGGCGGGAAACGACGGCGTAGCGGGAACAACTCTGATGTGGTGGACGGTTGCGACAGTGGAGCGGCAGCGGTGAGGTGCACGATGGCGTGGTCAAAGTGGTTCTGGTACGGCGCATGTCGGCTTCGGTGTCATGGAGGCAACTCTGCCTCGGCTTCAGCTGCTAAGTCCTTAAGGGCGTTGCGGTTGGGGTTGCGTTGGACGACGACGTCAGGGTACCAGCTACGGCGTGATGGAGGAGGGCGGCGGTGGATTGGGCGTGATGGGGTGGAGGACGAAGGAGGCTAGGGTTTTGCAGCTGATGGAGAGGGCGTTTTGGCGCCCATGGAGTATGAATGGGTAAAGGAGGGACGGGGAACTAAGGGTGAACAATGTTTCAGTTTGGGATGCGCTTGTTTGAAATTTGGGCAAAGTTACAAACTTTGCCCCCATCTAAAATTTCAGACATATTGCGGATTGGGGGTAGGACAGTAATCTCGGGTGTCCCAAATGGTGGGCAGGATATATTTTGGCCGAGCGCATGGGTGTTTAGGCGCCCATGGCGTATGAATGCTTCTCGGAGGCGGTTGAGACTGGCGTCTAGGTGAAGTTACAAACCTACCCCGGTTTAGACCTTTGGACATCGGGACGATAGGCTACACGTGCCAGAGCCAGGACAGTAATTTCCTACCACTAAACATTAGTCTGTGCGGTTTCGGGTGACCAGAGGCTTATTTGGCGCTTCGTTCAATATTTGGGAGCATAAGCATTAATGTTTTCGGTTCTCTTGAATTGAACTTTCAGGATTTGTCAAACTTCACAAATCTTTACTCTTGAAAATCCTAAAACTATGATTATTTTGGAATGGAGGGGGTACATTTGAATATACATTGTACACGAGTATATATTAAAAAAATATGCAACTTACCTCAGTTCATGCATGGTTCCAGATATAATCTCCTTGGTTGCAAAAAAAATAGTTAGTCATGCGTATACATATATAGCATGTTCAAATGCACAACAAAGATTGATGGCCCCTTTTAGATCTAATTTACAAATGCCATTATCTCAGGTTCAAATAGATGAATGCACTTCCTATGAATTCGAATCTTCGAAACCCCCTTTCTGTTGAATTCAACATGTATTCTATTTCGTAGCTAGCAATTTGGAATGTATCCATGTAACTTACAAATGTATAAAGTGCTTCACACCAACAACATGGAGCTCACTAATTAATGTTTATATATGAATTGCAAAAGCAATGCATTGCCTGTATTTCAAACCGCTCTCACTCTATGGATTGGTAATATGAAATAAACACATGCACATGCTAGAATTCAATAGAGTATGGGTGTCTGATAGACCGATTTTCGTTCATACGCAAATTGCAAAATTCATGATCTCATCCAAAAATAATAATATCATTTATATTTTAATTTAATGTGTA
Source organism: Aegilops umbellulata (assembly GCA_032464435.1). Classification (NCBI taxonomy): domain Eukaryota; kingdom Viridiplantae; phylum Streptophyta; class Magnoliopsida; order Poales; family Poaceae; genus Aegilops; species Aegilops umbellulata. The sequence continues at coordinate 621,617,771 of CP136057.1, forward strand.
GAAGCGCCTTTTACACGTAGATGCACTATGCCTCGGCCCATTCTCACAAATGTGCTATATATCTCTCTATCTAACGCATAAGTGCACACAATTTATACACATCGGCATTCGAGTGGTTCTTCATATGGTCAATTAACTCTATCATGGTCGAGTGGAATTGGGGTATCCGAGTGGGATAGCTGGTCGAGTGCATTGCACTCCAAGGTGATTTCAGTCAATATCTTCTGTTGTACTTTGAATGTCCTTGACTCTAGGGTTGTGTCCTTGGGTAGGGCATCTAGGTCAGGCATATGGCCTTACCCTAGGTGCATGTCATCGTCATTAGCCCCTGAATGGATCGAGGTCCGAGTGAAGAAGGGTTGAAGTTAGTTTTGACTCAATTCTATGCTTCGGAGGCATTTCACTGAAGTCTAGAAATCATGTTGAAGCTTCAACCTTGTTTCAGTCGCGTTGATCAATTCAGAGGTCGTCGAGTGAATTATGCTGGTAATCTTCAAGTGGGTTATAGTGTGAAATCTTCGGCGCGATTGATTTCTCTGCAGTTCCGGATCTCACGGGATTCAAAAATTTGGAGAAGCGTGAGGGACGGAGCATGCCGTAGTAATCAGAGCGAGTAGACAGGGGCGCCTTGATCTCCATGCCGCCTTTTTCGCCACGTATCGGGGGAGCGACTGTTGCGGGATATGATAGGATTGCTCGGGCCCATAGGTCAGCCACTCGGAAGCAGGTCCATAAAAGGCGTCGAGGCCGATGTAATGTACTGTACGCCTCATTTAATCTCTTCTTCCTTTTCTTCTCCACCGCGCCTTCCTCTGCTCTAGACGCCTCCGCTCGGTCCGTGTGCATTCCACCGCCATGGTGAAGGACAAGACAACGGCCTTGGAGCGCGCGAAGAAGGGGACGGCGGCGGCGAAAGGCAAGAAGACGGCGAGGGGGACGTCCTCGCGGTCCAGTCTGCCCCCTGGTTGGATCCAGGGGGATTGGATCCGCTCCATTGTCGAGCAAGAAGACTTCGAAAAACTCGCCGACAACTATTTGATTGTTGATGGATCTTGGATGCTACCGGAGGGGGAATCCGAGCCTTGTCCACGCGAGGGTGAGCGCGTTCTCCTCACCACCCATGTCGATCGAGGTTTTTCCCTTCCCCGCATCCGTTTTTTCGGGGTTTCTTGCACTTCTTCGGTGCTCAGATTCACCATTCCCCCCAACACAATCACATATCTTGTTGCGTACATCTCATTGTGTGAAAACTTCCTGGGTTGCCAACCGCACTGGGGTCTCTTCAAACACATCTTTACTTGTCGTTCCCAAACGATGAAGAAAGCGAATCCGACTGATGAAAAGACGCATGTGATCCAAATGTGCGGGGGTTTAGGGATTCACACTAGGGGTAGGAGCACTTTTCCTTCCATGACCCTTCCCGAGTCAGTTCGAGGATGGCAGTCGAGGTTCTACTGCAAAGATGTCCCGACACCTAGTCAGTCGACCAGACTCCCCCCTTTCACTATGGAGCGACTCTGCCAACCTTCTTCATTGACTATGACCCAAGAGGAGAAAGGCGAGGTGTCTCTTTTAGTCGACCAGGTTGTCAACTTAGTCCAGGAGGGTGTGACTGGCATGGATATGTTGGAGGTATTCCTCAGCCGACGCATCCAGCCTCTCCAAGCCCGAGAGCATCCGATGTGGATGTATTCGGGCACTGATGACACCGCTCGGGTCCACCCAGAGGAGGTTGCTGAGGAGACGGTGGCTCAGTGGCTGCGAAGCATTACTGGGAACAAGGATAACCCCAGGGGGTCCAGGAGGGTTCTTCCATTCGACACTGAGCACGAGCCGAAAGAGGTCAGGCTTGAAATACTGAGTGTTTTCTCCCTTCAATTTGTAAATGCACTTGAATCTGACTGACTTTTGTTGACTTGCGCTTTGCAGATTTATACCAAAATGTACTCGATGCCAAACGGGGAACAGCTCCAGGAGGGAGAGGAGAGCGAAGACGGAAGCGCCGACTGGCAATCTGGGGACGACGGTGAGGAAGGCAGTGAGGATTCTGATAGCAGTGAAGAGGTCGACTCGCCGCCCCGCTTTGAACGGCGTTCCAAGCAGTCGCAGGATCCTACAGGTGGGCGTGGCAAAGCAGCTCCATCAAGTACGCAAGTTCCAAAGCGCACTCGGACGTCCACTCCTGAGCCGTCAGAGAAGGCCGCGAAGTAGCCCAAGGTTGTGCCACTGAAGCCTCAGAAGGCCCTGCCCAAGATCAAGGTGGATGTTCCTGTTGCTTCTGCGTAAGTGTTTCTCCTCTCTATTTTCTTTTTTATCAGTAACTTCTTTTCTTATTTGACCAAGTGGAATCGGGAACTTTTAGTGCTGCTACTTCTGGGACGTCCATGGACATTGACAAGGAGCAGGATGACGCGGAAACTGCAGACGCGACCACTTCCCGGGCAGGTACAACTTCACAACCATGCTCTTACTTTGCCAACTGTTCTGATGGTCGGCTGAATTCTTACAGTAGAATTTTTTGTAGCGCCACCAAATGTTATTGAACTTCCAAACGATGATGAGCATGAAGAACTGCCACAAAAGAACATAGGGAGAAGGGGCAGGACTTTGAGCAAATAGGTGTCTGCCAGCAAAGTGTCTCAATCGACATCAGCATCAGAACCAGTCGTTCAGCAAATTGGAGATCCAATTTGGACTTCTATTTCTTTTGCTGATCCTGTGTCGACTAATCAGCCTTCAGCGTCGATTGCTCAATCCCCTGCTCTGACTGTGCAACTTCAGGCTTCGGCTCCTCCGGCTGCCTCGTCTGTTCCACCGACTCCACTTTTTGTTACTCGTCATGTCCCGGAGGACCAGGTAGGCGCTGCCAAGGAAGCCATGATCCAAGCAGGCCTAATGATGGACCAAATGAAGGTGGTGTACGAAACCAGCAAGGCTGCCTATGATGCTAGCTCTTCCCTTGAAACCAACATCCAAGTAAGTGGGATTGTAAGTTGATTTCCGACTGGCTTTTAGCTTGATCTTTGCTCTCTCAGGATAGGCTACTTGAAAACTGCTGCTTTATTACTCATAAGATGTTCGTGGATGAGCGTTTTGGAACTTTATGTGCATCTATCATGAGTTTGCACCTTGCATCTGTTCACCCACTAGGTGTTTCTCTTTTGCTTTGTATCTCTTTCACTTGAGTAGACCAAGTCGTGTCGAGTGAACTCTTGAACTAGTGGGGGTACGCTCAGTGCACCCACTGGGTGTAGTCCCCGAGACCGCCGTCGGATGTTTGATTCGGCGGGGGGTCTTTGAGAAATGTTTGTTTGTAGTACTTCCACTTAGTCTAGATAGATCGTGTCGAGTGGGAACTGAACCAATGGGGGCACGATAAGTGCACCCACTGGGTGTAGTCCCCAAGACTGCGGTCGACTGCCAGTAGTCGGTGGTGGTCTGAGAACAGATGTTGTTGTTTTTTTACTCCTTCCACTCGTGCTGGGTGGACCATGTTGAGTGGGAAATCAAACCAGTGGGGGCACGCTAAGTGCACCCACTGGTTGTAGTCCCCGAGACTGCTGTTGAATTTCAGATTTGGTAGTAATCTTAGAATCCTTTTTATCATAATAATAATCTGATCTTTGTCTCTGTCAACTGATTTGTCTTGTTGTTGATTACAGAAATCTTGTGAGCTTGGAGCCAAGTTTGCGGATTTGGAGAAGAAACGGATCCAACTCAACCTCGATCTGGAGTTGGCGAAGGAGAACTAGAAGAAGGCCCGGGATGAAGCAACTGTCATGGGAGGTAACAATTTGTCGACTGTTGGCCTTGTCATTTTTTCCTTTCATCTTTTGAACCAAGTGATTCCACTCGAACAGATGTGCGTAGTGAAAACCGCCAACTCCAAGCTCATATGAAGAATGTTATTTATTTAGACAAAATGAAGAAGGCTCTGGAGCATAAGGATCTTGACCTTGCAGCGGCTCAAAAGATGGCGCGGGAGAAGACTGAACTTGCCGACAAGAAGCTGGCTTCAGTCGGAAAGTTAGAAGAAGAAAACGCCAAGTTGAAAACTACCGTTGATGAGGCGAGGAAAGAAGTCATGCAGCTAAAGGAGGAGAAAGTGGCCTTAGAAGACAGAGTTGATCTTATCACTTGGAAGAGGGATGAACTGGAAACTTATTTGGGAAGTCCTGCCAAGAAGATGTTCCTCGTGCTTGAAGGTACTTTTCTTTGCGCTTCTGCTTCCGACTGACTGCAGAGAACCTTTCCACTATGTTATTGTCAACTCAACACCTTTCTGCACATGCAGAACTCCGTCAAAACTTCAAGGAAGAAACCGGGTAGACTGAGACAAGTCTGGACCCCACCAATTCCCCCGTCAAGGACAAAGCTGCAATGAACGTGCTGCGGTTGGAATCTTGCCTTGCCAGTGTCTTGGACTACCTTGCCCGACTGAAAGTGGCACTGTCGCGGATCAACAAGGAACTCTGGCCTGGTGAGACATTCCAGAATGATCTCGAGTCAATGATGACTCGACTCAATGACATCCCTGGCCGAGTGCAGGCGTGGAAGAAGTCATCAGCTCACTGCGGTGCTGATGTGGCTATGTCTCTGGTTCATGTCCATTGCAAGGAAGTCAAAGAAGAGAAGCTGGAGGCTCTTAAGGTTGCCAACACTAGGAAGCTGCAATTCCAATCCTTCATGGATACCTTCATCGACGCCGCTACTCGCATCGCAGACAGCATTGACTTGGACATGTTCGTCGAGCCAGCAAGTCCTCCTCTTGCCGAGTGAAAAACTTAATAACTGATTTGCCTCTGAATGCCGAGTGGTTTTGTAACCGTTAAACTCTTTGGGCTTGATGCTCGAGTACTTCTGCTGGTGGTCCGGATCCTTGATGGATTTATCTAAACTTGATTATCTTTGCTCAAACGCAATTGCTTTGTCTTTGTTGCCTTCGGAATTATTTGATTTAATCAGTTCTAATATTGCAACTGAGTCTCCGAGTGGGAGGATAGCTCTCCACTCGGAGTAGACGTTGTACTTGTGGCGCAACTCAGATTGCAACAAGACATTGTACTTGTGGTGCAGCTCAGAGTGCGGTTTTGGTCCCGTTACTCCGAGGTTCGAATCCTTCCGTTGCAGCAACCATAGTTGATGCGTGTATAAGTGCCGAAATAGGGGTGGGTCCTTCCATAGCATCGGGTAACCATACGTGAAGAGGGAATTGTGTGGAAGATGGAGGGAGGCCCTCGGGGGGAGGGCCATAGCAACCATACATTGTACTTATGGTGCAGCTCAGAGTGCAGCAATACGTTGTACTTGTGTCGCAGCTCAGAGTGTGCGGCCAAACTTCTGAGTGAGAGGGTCGCTCTTCACTCAGAGTGTTTTTGCAACTTAGGTGAGTACGGGGTCGCAGCTAAGCCCCCGAGTGAGAGGGTTGCTCTTCACTCGGAGTGTTTTTGAAACTTAGGCGAGTACAGGGTCGCAACTAAGCCCCGAGTGAGAGGGTTGCTCTCCACTTGGAGTGTTTTTGAAACTTAGGCGATTACGGGGTCGCAGCTAAGCCCCCGAGTGAGAGGGTTGCTCTTCACTCGGAGTGTTTTTTGAAACTTAGGCGAGTACAGGGTCGCAGCTAAGCCCCCGAGTGAGAGGGTTTCTCTTCACTCGGAGTGTTTTTGAAACTTAGGCGAGTACGGGGTCGCAGCTAAGCCCCTGAGTGAGAGGGTTTCTCTTCACTCGGAGTGTTTTTTGAAACTTAGGCGAATCGGGTTCGTGGCTAAGCTCCCGAGTGAGAGGGTTGCTCTTCACTCGGAGTTCATTTTTTAACTTAGGCGAATCTGGTTTGCGGCTAAGCCCTTGAGTGAGAGGGTTGATCTTCAATCGGAGTTTGTTTCATAACTTAGGCGAATCGGGTTCGCGGCTAAGCCCTGAGTGAGAGGGTTGCGCTTCACTCGGAGTTCATTTTTGAAACTTAGGCGAATCGGGTTCGCGGCTAAGCCACCCACTGGGGGATTTGAACACACATGCTTATGTGGAAACAATCATTAAGATACTGCAAAAATCATGTCTTTGATAAGCAAACTGAAGGATTCTTATTACAACTCGTCGATCTGAGTGTATAGGTATAAAAACAGTGGAGCAGATCCGCATTCCACGAGCGTGGCTCGTCTTCTTTCTTGAATATGTTGTAAAGGTGATACGCCCCATTGTGGAGCACCTTGGTGATGATGAAGGGCCCTTCCCAGGCCAGAGCAAGCTTGTGAGGCCGTTTCTGGTGAACTCGGAGCACAAGGTCTCCTTCCTGAAATGCTCGGCCTCTGACATTTCGGGCATGGAATCGACACAGGTCTTGTTGATAGATGGTCGACCGGATCAGAGCCATTTCTCGTTCTTCCTCTAGGAGATCAACTGCATCCTGGCGTGCCTGTTCTACTTCAGCTTCTAAGAAGAGTTCCACTCGGGGGTCATTGTGCAGCAAATCACTCGGAAGCGCAGCTTCAGCACCATACACCATGAAGAAAGGGGTTCAATCAGTCGACCGATTGGGAGTCGTTCTCAGTCCCCATAGGACAGATGGCAACTCAGTCACCCAAGCTCCAGCTGCATGCTTGAGAGCACGCATCAATCGGGGTTTCAATCTTTGAAGGATCAAGCCATTTGCTCTTTCCGCCTGCCCATTCAATTGTGGGTGCACAACGGATGCGTAATCGACCCGAGTGCCTTGGGAAGCACAAAATGCTCTGAACTCATCAGAATCAAAGTTGGAGCCGTTATCTATGATAATGCTGTGAGGGACTCCATATCGGTATATCAGATCTCTAATGAAACTAATGGCAGTGCTTGAGTCAATATTCTTGATAGGTTTGGCCTCAATCCATTTGGTGAACTTGTCGACTGCTACGAGCAAATGAGTGAAGCCGCTTCTGCTAGTCTTGAAAGGTCCAACCATGTCCAATCCCCAAACTGCAAATGGCCAGACAAGTGGAATAGTCTTCAAGGCAGAAGCAGGCTTGTGAGACATGTTTGAGTAAAACTGGCAGCCCTCGCACTTGTCAACTATATCTTTAGCCATCTCATTCGCATGCAGGCAATAAAATCCCACTTGGTATGCTTTGGCCACGATAGTCCGAGAGGATGCGTGGTGACCACAGGTCCCAGAGTGAATCTCAATTAAGATCAGTCGACCTTCTTCTGGAGAGCTGCAACACTGAGCTACCCCGGTAACACTTTCTCTATAAAGTTTCCCACTTATCACTGTGAAGGCTTTGGATCGGCGGACGATCTGGCGGGCCTCATCTTCATCCTTTGGAAGCTCCTGCCTGAGCATATATGCAATGTATGGCACCGTCCAATCGGGAGTTATCGCTAAAACCTCCATGATCAAGTCGACTACAGCTGGGACTTCAATCTCAGTCGGATTAGTTGAACTTATCTGTTGTGGGGGCTCCTCTGTAAAAAGATCTTCTTGAACTGACGGGGTGTGGAGATGCTCCAAGAACACATTACTGGGAACAGGTTTCCGAGTGGAACCTATTTTTGCCAGATCATCGGCTGCTTGATTCTTGTTTTGGTGTATGTGGTGGAGCTCTAACCCCTCAAACTTATTCTCTATCTTTCTCACTTCATTGAAGTAACTAGTCATAGCTGGGCTCCTGATATCCCATACCTTCATTACCTGATTGACCACCAAGTCTGAGTTGTCGTAGACCATCAGGTGTCAGACGCCGAGTGAGATGGCCATACGCAACCCATATAGGAGTGCCTCATACTCAGCTTCATTGTTTGAAGAGTCAAAGTGAATCTGGAGGACATAACTGAGCTTGTCGCCTCTTGGGGATACCAGGACCACTCCGGCACCAGAACTATTCAACATCTTGGACCCATCAAAGAACATAGTCCAATGTTCCGAGTGAATCTCAGTCGGTTGTTGCTGCTCGATCCACTCGGCTAGGAAATCTGCTATTTTGAGACTTGATTGCCTTTTTAGCTTCGAACTTGATATCCAAAGGGAGGAGTTCAATCGCCCACTTGGCCACTCGACTGGTTGCATCTCGATTGTTCAGGATTTCTGATAATGGGGCATCGCTGATGACTGAAACTGAGTGGTCTGCGAAGTATTGTGCAACTTTCTTCGTGGTCAGATAAATCCCGTAGACAAGCTTCTGGTAATGTGGATACCTTTGCTTGGATGGAGTCAAGACTTCAGAGATATAATACACTGGGCACTGAACTTTATAGGCTTTGTCTTCTTCCTCCCGCTCAACTATGAGCACTGTGCTGACAACTTGTCCAGTGGCAGCGATATATAGCACTAGAGGCTGTTTGATGATTGGGGCAGCAAGCACCGGCTGGGTGGAAAGCAGGTTTTTGAGCTCTACAAACGCTGCTTCGGCTTTAGTAGTCCACTTGAAGTTATCAGACTTCTTCATCGGTTGATAAAGAGGCAATGCCTTTTCACCGAGACAAGAAATGAATCGTCTCAATGCAGCCAAACAACCAGTAAGATTTTGAACGTCATGCACACGCACAGGGCGTTTCATTCGAGAATTGCTCCAACCTTTTCCGGTTTTGCATCGATCCCTCGTTCTGAAACAGGGAAACCGAGTAACTTTCCGCCTCGGACTCCGAATGTGCACTTTGATAGATTGAGCTTGATATCATATCTTCTTAAGTTGGCAAATGTTTCAGCGAGGTCAGTCAGTAGGTCGGAACCTTTACGTGACTTGACCACGATATCATCCATGTATGCTTCCATGTTCCGACTGATTTGAGTGAGCAGGCACTTCTGAATCATGCGCATGAACGTGGCGCCAGCATTCTTAAGACCAAAGGGAATGGTAACATAGCAAAAGCACCCGAACAGGGTGATAAAGGCAGTTTTTATTTCATCGGGTCCATACAGTTGGATCTGATGGTACCCAGAATACGCATCCAAAAAGGGCAAATGCTCACATCCCGTAGTTGAGTCGACAATTTGGTCGATGCGGGGGAGAGGGAAGTGATCTTTCGGGTAGGCCCGATTGATGTGCTTGAAATTGATACACATACAAAGTGAATCATCTTTCTTGGGGACCATGAAAACATTGGCGAGCCACTCGAAGTGGTATATCTCGCGGATGAACTCAGCTGCGAGAAGCCGAGCCGCCTCTTCGCCAATTGCCTTCCTCTTCTCCACGGAGGACCGACGGAGATATTCTTTGACAGACTTTACTTTTGGTTCGACGCGCAAATGATGCTCATGCGCCAGTCCCCTGGGTACACCCGGCATGTCAGATGGTTTCCATGCGAAGATGTCCCAGTTCTCACGGAGGAACTAGATGAGCGCTTCTTCCTATTTGCTGTCGAGTGTTGTTGAGATGTGGGTCAGAGCAGCATTGGGATGAGTTGGGTGAATATGAACAGGCTTTGTCTCACCGGCCGGTTGAAATGCGGACTCTGAAGCGGGCTTCTTAGCTCGCAACAAATCACTCAGATCTGCATTCTTGTTGTATTCTTCCATCTCTACTGTCGCCATCTGCTCATCAGCAATCTTTGAGCCCTTCTAGAGGCACTCTTCCACTCTTTGTCGATTCCCTGTGACTATGATCACGCCTCTGGGACCAGGCATCTTCAACTTGAGGTATACGTAACATGGTCGAGCCATGAAACAAGCATATGTGGGCCTACCTAGAATAACATGGTAGGCACTGTGAAAATCCACCACCTCAAATGTCAACTTTTCCTTGCAGCAATTCTTGGAATCACCAAAAACCACATCAAGAGTGATCTGACCGAGTGAATCTGCTTTTTTCCCTGGGATGACTCCGTGGAATCGCATGTTGCTCTCACTGAGCTTGGACATCGGGATGCCCATCCCTCGGAGGGTCTCAGCATACAGAATGTTCAAACCACTGCCACCATCCATCAGAACCTTGGTCAGTCGGGTGCCCCCAACGACTGGGTCGACCACCAACGCTTGCCGCCCAGGGTAGCAACGTGCGTTGGGTGATCGGACAGGTCGAATGTAATAGGAGTTTTTGACCACTTCAAATATGCCGTAGTTGCTGGAGCAACCATGTTCACTTCTCTATTGATAACTTTGAGTCGACTTTTGCTCTCGATGTCAGCAACAATCACCAAAGTAGCATTGACATTTGGGGTAACCATCATGTTCCTCATTATCTTCTTCCTTATCATATTCCTTCTCCTTCTCACTGGGCTGACCCTCCTGGAAACTCTGAATCAGGAGTCGACACTGTCGAGAGGTATGCTTGGGCAGAACCAAGTTACCCTCTTCATCTTTTTTGGTGTGTATGTGACACGGCAAATCAAGAACATCATTTCCCGCTGATACGTCTCCAACATATCTATAATTTTGATTGCTCCATGCTATATTATCTACTTTTTTAGACGATATTGGGCTTTATTATCCACTTTTATATTATTTTTGGGACTAACCTATTAACCAGAGGCCCAGCCCAGAATTGTTGTTTTTTGCCTCCTTCAGTATTTTTAAGAAAAGGAATATCAGACGGAGTCGAAACGGAAGGAAAACTAGAGAAGTTATTTTTGGAAGGAAAGCTACCAGAAAACCTTGGAGTGCACGTCGGGAAAGGAACGAGGGATCCACGAGGGTGGGGGTGCACCCACCCCCTAGGGCACGCCCCCTGCCTCGTGGGCCCCTCGTGGCTCCCCTAACGTGCTTCTTCCGCCTATATAACTCCATATACCCTAAAACTTCTAGATACGAGAATAGATCGGGAGTTCCGCCGTCGCAAGCCTCTGTAGCCACCAAAAGTCAATCGGGACCCTGTTCTGGCACCCTGCCGGAGGGGGGAACCCTCACCGGTGGCCATCTTCATCATCTCGGCGCTCTCCATGACGAGGAGGGAGTAGTTCACCCTCGGGGCTGAGGGTATGTACCAGTAGCTATGTGTTTGATCTCTCTCTCTCATGTTCTTGAATTGGCACGATCTTGATGTATCGCGAGCTTTGCTATTATAGTTGGATCTTATGTTTCTTCTCCCCCTCTACTCTCTTGTAATGAATTGAGTTTTCCCTTTGAAGTAATCTTATCGGATTGAGTCTTTAATGACTTGAGAACACTTGATGTATGTCTTGCCGTGCGTATCTGTGGTGACAATGGGATATCACGTGATTAACTTGATGTATGTCTTGGTGATCAACTTGCGGGTTCCGCCCATGAACCTATGCATAGGGGTTGGCACACGTTTTCGTCTTGATTCTGCGGTAGAAACTTTGGGGCACTCTTTGAAGTACTTTGTGTTGGATTGAATAGATGAATCTGAGATTGTGTGATGCATATCGTATAATCATACCCACGGATACTTGAGGTGACATTGGAGTATCTAGGTGTCATTAGGGTTTTGGTTGATTTGTGTCTTAAGGTGTTATTCTAGTACGAACTCTAGGGCTGTTTGTGACACTTATAGGAATAGCCCAATGGATTGATTGGAAAGAATAACTTTGAGGTGGTTTCGTACCCTACCATAATCTCTTCGTTTGTTCTCCGCTATTAGTGTCTTTGGAGTGACTCCTTGTTGCATGTTGAGGGATAGTTATATGATCCAATTATGTTATTATTGTTGAGAGAACTTGCACTAGTGAAAGTATTTACCCTAGGCCCTGTTTCCTATCATTGCAATACCGTTTGTGCTCACTTTTATAATTAGTTACCTTGCTGTTTTTTATTTCCAGATTACAAAAATCTATATCTACCATCCATATTGCACTTGTATCACCATCTCTTCGCCGAACGAGTGCACCTATACAATTTACCATTGTATTGGGTCTATTGGGGACACAAGAGACTCTTTGTTATTTGGTTGCAGGGTTGCTTGAGAGAGACCATCTTCATCCTACGCCTCCCACGGATTGATAAACCTTATGTCATCCACTCGAGGCAAATTTGCTACTGTCCTACAGACCTCTGCACTTGGAGGCCCAACAACGTCTATAAGAAGAAGGTTGCGTAGTAGACATCACCCGCCTGATCTTTCACTTTTTGGGGGATCCATGGACCTTTAGGCTTTCCCTTGAACTTCCCTTGATTCAAAACTACGGCCTCAGCAGGACCTGCAGGTTCAGCCTTGTGCTTCTGCTTTTGAGTGGAATTCCCTCCTCCGGTGTCTTGGGCGACTGGTTTATTCTTGCCACTGCGGAGTTGGTCTTCCTCTTCGCCATTAGCATACCGAGTGGCTATTTCCATCATTCGAGCCTGGAACATGTCTCTCGACTGACCGAACTTCAGGTTGATCTCTCTGTATCGAACGCCCTCTTTGAAGGCGCAAACTACCTGGTGCTCTAACACATTTTCTAAAGTATGATGAAGAGTAGTCACCTCTGGATGAAGTCTCTCAAAGTCTCGTTTTGTTTGTGAACGCAATGGTGTAATTCAGTCAGTCCAGCAGGTCGCTTGCAGGTGCCCTCAAATGTTTTGATAAACACTCGGGTAAACTCTTCCCAACTGAAAATACTTCCAGGAGCCAACTGATTCAACCAAGCTCTTGTTGAACCCTCTAGCATCAGGGGGAGGTGCTTCATGGCTACATCATCGTTGCCTCCGCCAATCTGCACTGCCACTCGGTAATCTTCTAGCCAAGTGTCGGGCTTCGACTCATCGGTGAATTTACTCACGTTCGTGGCCAACCTGAAGTTGGGGAGGGATCTTAGCAGCTCGGATGGCTCTACTAAAACATTCAGGCCCAGAAATGTGTACTCTGCTACCACTCAGACGGTTCCTGTCTTGTCCTTCTCTGTGTGCCTGGCCCCTGTCGACCAAACCTTGTACGAGAAGTGATCTCGCATCAAACCAGGCTCTCTTGGGTTGACTGGAGCTCTCCGCTCATCACCATACGGGCGCATGTCATCATACCACCGGGGCGCCTATGATCCGCCCCTCGGAGGGGGCGTAGGCACACGATAGTGGTCATCACGGGCGTACCGATGGTCATACTGTTTGTGGCCTTGATCGAGGTACTGATCCTGGTAGTGCCCAAAATCTTGTTGCTGCGGAGGCAATCTTGGACTGTGTGTCGACTGAACTGTTTCTGTAACTACAGCTCTGCTATGGATCCTATTGCGCGACTGAGAAACAGCTGAGTTTTGTTCACCCGCTGCTCGGAGCAGCACTCGGATCTGCAGCAAACCTCCACCAGCTTCCGAACGAGATGGCTGGATTGACTTTGCTATACGTGCTACAGCTCCAAGATTCTGGACTGGAGTACGGTATACCTGGGGTTCAGGCGGAAACAATTGTCGAGGCCGCCGACTTGATTCGGGGATCTACGTGCGGTCTCATTCGTCGAGTGAATGTTAAAGATTCTCCAGATGCATGCGTTAAGCCAAGGTGGCCAGGCATGCAGCCTCCAAGGCCCAAGCCTCGGAGGTCTCCCCCAAGATGGGGGTCTGGAGTGCCTCCATGTTGCGGTGATGCAACTCTTATCTTTGCTCTGAAGTAAGGGCTTGGGGTTCATACTCATCATGAATGTATGACGGTCCATCACCGTCGTCGCCGCCGCCGTTGCGACGGAAACCAGGTGGGCTGCGATGGAAGTCGACCATGAGGACTTCCGCCACGGGATCGCTGCTTCCTCACTCGGACAGAGTGTCTGTGGAACCAGTCGACAGGTCTAATGGTCCGTAGAGAGATTTGTCGGAATTGATTGCCGCGACTTGAGGGGTGGCTTATTGTCGAGCCACTGCATGCCTCACCCACCGCTGAAGCCGCGCCCGACCGGATCACTTGCGATGGCGTACAGCAGGGTGAGTGGATGATGCGGGAGCCGACTGATCCTGAGTCGACGGCTTCCGCAGGAGGATGCCGCGAGCACTTGCGCAGAAGTGCGCCGCCCCGCGGATGGGAAGGGCCTCGACATCGAGGGGGGCCTCTAGGAGCCAGACGGAGTCGTCAGCGACGAAAACGAGCGTGCCGATACGGATCTCGCGGCCCAAAGCCAAACCACCGCCAGAAACCATGTTGATGAAGATCGGAAAAACTGTAACCTCACTGAAATTCAACAGCAGTCTCAGGGACTACACCCACTGGGTGTACTTAGCGTGCCCCCACTGGTTTGATTTCCCACTCAACATGGTGCACCCGCCCACTACCTGCAGTCGACCGCGGTCTCGGGGACTACACCCAGTGGGTGCACTTATCGTGCCCCCCTGGTTCAGTTCCCACTGGGCATGATCCGTCTAGACTGAGTGGAGGTACTACAAACAAACATTTCTCAAAGACCCCCGCCGAATCAAACATTCAACGGCGGTCTCGGGGACTACACCCAGTGGGTGCACTGAGCGTGCCCCCACTCGTTCAAGAGTTCACTCGACACGACCTGGTCGACTCAAGTGAAAGAGATACAAAGCAAAAGAGAAACACACAGTGGATGAACAGATGCAAGGTGCAAACTCGTGATAGATGCACATAAAGTTCCAAAACGCTCATCTACGGACATCTTACGAGTAATAAAGCAGCATTTTTCAAGTAGCATATCCTAACGGAGCAAAGATCAAGCTGAAAGCCAATCGGAAATCAACATACAATCCCACTTACTTGGACGTTGGTCTGAAGGGCAGAGCTGGCATCATAGGCAACCTTGCTAGTTTCGTACACCACCTTCATTCGGTCCATCATTAGGCCTGCTTGGATCATGGCTTCCTTGGCAGCGCCTACCTGGTCCTCCGAGACATGATGAGTAACAAAAAGTGGAGTCGGTGGAACAGACAAGGCAGCCAGAGGAGCTGAAGCCTGGAGTTGTACAGTCGGAGCAGGGGATTGAGCAATCGACGCGGAAGGCTGATTAGTCGACACAGGATCAACAAAAGAAATAGAAGTCCAAATTGGATCCCCAAGTTGTTGAACGACTGGTTCTGATGCTAATGTCGAGTGAGACACTTTGCTGGCAGGCACCTTCTTGCTCAGAGTCCTGCCCCTTCTCCCGGTGTTCTTTTGTGGCACTTCTTCATGGTCATCATCATCTGGTAGTTCAATAACATTTGGTGGAGCTAGAAAATAGTCGATTGTAAGAATTCAGTCGACCATCAAAACAGTTGGCAAAGTAAGAGCATGGTTGTGAAGCTGTACTTGCAGGGGAAGTGGCCGCATCTGCAGTTTCCACGTCATCCTCCTCCTTGTCAATGTCCATGGACGCCTAAGGGAGTCCTGGACTAAGGGGTCCTCGGGCGTCCGGCTTGTTACCCAAGGGTCGTACTAATGGGCTATGAAGATACGAAGACCGAAGACCCTACCCGTGTCCAGATGGGACTCTCCTTGGCGTGGATGGCAAGCTTGGCGATCAAATATGTAGATTCCTTTCTTTGTAACCGACCTTGTGTAACCCTAGATCCTCCCGGTGTCTATATAAACCGAAGGACCATTATCATAGTCATACAAGCTAGACTTCTAGGGTTTAGCCATTACGATTTCATGGTAGATCAACTCCTGTAATACTCATATTCATCAAGATCAATCAAGCAGGAAGTAGGGTATTACCTCCATAGAGATGGCCCGAACCTGCGTAAACATTGTGTCCCCTGTCTCCTGTTACCATCGACCTTAGACCCACAGTTCGGGACCCCCTACCCGAGATCCGCCGGTTTTGACACCGACACTGGTGAAATGCTTTCATTGAGAGTTCCACTGTGCCGTCCCCTAAAGGTTTGATGGCCCCTTCAATCGTCAACAACGACGCTGTCCAAGGAGAAACCTTCCTCCCTGGACAGATCTTCGTGTTCGGCGGCTTTGTACTGCGGGCCAACTCGCTTGGCCATCTGGAGCAGATCGATAGCTACGCCCCTGGCCACCAGGTCAGATTTGGAGGCTTGATCTACATCGTGGACATCCATGGAGACTTGATCTTTGCCGGATTCGAGACCGCGGCGACCGCTCCCTGTCGCCCGATGAACATGACCTAAAGTTGTCATCGGACCATACTCAGGAGATTGCTCCCATAACTGCTCTAGCCTTAGATCCGGAGCAGATCGCACCATCTGAGGATGGAATCTCAACCCCGCCACGGAGGCCACCAATTCCGCGGCTATGGAGCCGCACATAGACTTAACCTCACATGATATCTATGTCAACGGGACTCCGGACTCGTCTCCGGCCTTAAGTTCCGAACCATGTGCATCCGCGGACGACGAGCTTGATCAGTTATCGATCTTCGAATTCAGCGCTGCAGACATCTTCTGACACTCGCCCCTCGGCGATGTGCTGAACTCGTTAAAGAATCTGTCCTTGGCGGGGGACTCACAGCCGAATTATGTCCGGTTTGAACTGGAGGCTGATGTTGGGAGAGAATTTCGCTTCCCACCCGCCACCCACTTCATAGCCACCGTCGAGGATTTAACCGATATCCTTGATTACGGCTCCGAAGACATTGACGGCATGGACGACGATGCTGATGAGGAGCAAAGCCAAAACTCGCCATTTACTGGACGCTGGATGGCCACTTCTTTATATGATGTGTACATGGTGGATACACCCAAAGCAACCAACGACGATGACAAAGAAAATCCAGTTGAGAATAAACCTCCTGAGACACAACACAAACGCCGGCGTCCTCAGTACTGCTCTAAGTCACATCGTTCCAAAGACAGCAATACTGGCACCGGAGAAAATAATACTCCGGACGATGCCAAAAACAATGAAGACTCTGGTGAGGTAACATTCGAACAGGAGGAACAAGAAAACGGGCAAGTTAGCACCGATGAACAGGTCATGCCCAACGACTCGGAGGACGGTAGTTATCATCCGCTCTCTGAGGATGACGAAAGCCTCGATAATGAAGATTTCATCATGCCTCAGGAACCTCTCGAGCAGGAGCGCTTCAAGCGCCAACTAATAGCCACCGCAAGGAGCCTGAAAAAGAAGCAGCAGTAGCTCCAAGCTGACCAAGACCTGCTCGTCGACAGGTGGAATGATGTCCTGGCAGCCGAGGAATATGGCCTCAGACGCCCAGCCAAGAGTTACCCGAAGCGTAGATTGCTACCTCAGTTCGATGAAGAGGCGCCGGAGCCCATACCTCCCTCGCGTAATGCGGCTGACCGACCACTACGCGGTTAGGACAGTGCGGCGGACCGACCACCACGCGGTCGGGATAGAGGGGCAACTCAGGCCGAACAGCAGCCCGCCCCACCGTCATGTAAAAATAGAGACAAAGCAGTTCGGGGTCATACATACGACCTTCGGCAGGACCTGGACAGTAGAGCAAGATATACCAGATCGATTTACGGATCGCGAGGACGTTCCTCGACACGCAATGATGGCTACCTATTCGGACGTGACAAACCTAGTCACGCCCGGGCCGACAACCACAGATGGACTCCATCGGAGCTACATCGCGATGTGGCCAGATATAGAGGCACCGCACACCCTCTTTGCTTCACTGATGAAGTAATGGATCATGAATTCCCCAAAGGGTTCAAACCTGTGAATATTGAATCATACGACTGGACAACTGATCCCGTGGTATTGATTGAGGACTTTATCCTCCACATCCACATGGCCCGCAGAGATGACCTCCACGCTATCAAATACCTCCCACTAAAGCTTAAAGGACCAGCTCGGCACTGGTTAAACAGCATGTCTAAAAATTCTATCGGCAGCTGGGAGGACTTGGAAGAAGCCTTCCTCGACAACTTCCAAGGTACATATGTCCGGCCACCAGACGCCGATGACTTAAGCCACATAGTTCAATAGCCTAGAGAGTCGGCCAGGAAATACTGGACTAGGTTCCTACCTAAAAAGAACCAGATCGTCGACTGTCCAGATGCCGAAGCCCTACCGGACTTTAAACATAGCATCTGCGATGAATGGCTCGCCCGCCACCTCGGCCAAGAAAAGCCAAAATCTATGGCAGCCCTTACGGCACTCATGACCCGCTTTTGCGTGGGTGAGGATAGTTGGCTGGCTCGTAGTAAAAACACAGCCAACGAGGCAGGCCCCTCCGAGGTCAAAAACAGCAGCGGCAAGCTCCAACGTAACAGACACAAACGCCGAAGCAATGGTCATAATACCGACGACACTACAGTCAACGCCGGATTCAGCGGCTCTAAGTCCAGCCAGCGGAAGAAACCGTACAAAAGAAACAATCAGGGACCATCCAGCCTAGACCGCATGTCGGTGTCAAAATTGGCGGATCTCGGGTAGGGGGTCCCGAACTGTGCGTCTAGGATCGATGGTAACAGGAGACGGGGGACACGATGTTTACCCAGGTTCGGGCCCTCTCTATGGAGGTAATACCCTACTTCCTGCTTGATTGATCTTGATGAGTATGAGTATTACAAGAGTTGATCTACCACGAGATCATAATGGCTAAACCCTAGAAGTCTAGCATGTATGGCTATGGTAATGTGTATATCTATCCGGACTATGCTCTCCGGTTTATATAGGCACCAGAGAGATCTAGGGTTACATGGAGTCGGTTACATCAGAGGGAATCTACATAGTCGGTTGCCAAGCTTGCCTTCCACGCCAAGTAGATTCCAATCCGGACAAGGGTAGAATCTTCGATCTTCATGTCTTCACAGCCCATCAGTCCGGCCCAATAGGTAACAGGTCGGACGCTCGAGGACCACTTAGTCCAGGACTCCCTCACCGCATACTCGATCACCCGTGCCAGATACATGGCACCCCAGACAAGGCAGAGATCATGTCCCCTTATTTACGGGATTTTCATTAACGCAGGCGTGGGTAACCCAATCGTCCCCTGGGTATAACTCTTTGGGGATAGGTAAGTTTTAAGATCCAGGTGGAGGCGTTCAATATTCGGGGTCTTTATATAGGGACCCAGAATTGTCTTCTTCCTTTGCGCTTGCTCCTTCCTCAACCCCAGCCTCCCCAAGTTCCAACCCTCGGGTCCCAATCGCCACCAGCCATAATCATGTCCGGATCCAGCCGTCAAGGCCAGTGGGTGGCTTCTTCTATCACAGAGGAGGATATTGCGAAGCTTCGCGTAGCTGAAAGAACATGCGGTGCCCCCATGTTTGGTTTTGGTAATTAATGACAATCCCTATGGACTAATGGTTACCTTGAGTTATATTTGAAGGTTTTGTCCATAGGCTTTTCTTGGAGTACATGTGTTGGTTTCAAGGAGAGTTTGTGTAGACCAAGGTGCTATTCAAGGAATTATCCAAAGATTGGTCATGTAAGTGTTGAGCTTATTGCAAGCATGTCTTGAAGTAGAAGATTGTGTGATCATTCATGTCTACCTTCAAGACATCATCCAAATAAAGAGAATTGGAAAGATTCAAGGATGATCAAGATCACAAAGCGCAGAAGATGTACCGAGAGGGATCAAGTGATCCCATGGTATGGTAAGCATTGTCAATTTCGCTTTGTGTACTAACCCATGGTCTTCGTGAGAGTTCTTTGTGGGGTTAGGTTGCGGTGTGCAAGTTCAAGTGATGCATCACGAAGAGATCAAGTGCTTGAAGCTTGCCGTCCATTGTGGTGACAATGGACTTGTGAAGATGAGCCGAAGAGTGGCTCGCCCATAGTGGACTATGGGGGAGCAATCATCTAGTCTTCATCGAGCCAACGCAATCAAGAAAGGTGGTCCAACTTGAGGGAGTCAAGATCATCATCATCTAGCTCAAGTGGACCATGTGCAAGGCAAAGGTTTGCGCTTGATAGGTTTTCTATTTTACCGGTCTCATAGTGGTAGTTGGGAGACCGGGTTATAGGATCGATTGTCATACTATCAAGGGGGGCTTTCGATGAGTAACTTGATCGTATCGTTCGTATAGAGCTTAAACCATTGCATCCTTGCATCATCTTTCTTGGTTCTTGTTTGGTTCTCTTTGTGTGTATTAGAGCTTATGGTCATCTTGATGACAAGCTCGAGTTCATTGAAAACAGAGTTCACATGGAGTCGCTGTTTTGATGCTACTCGTCGTCTTGTATCCAACAAGCTTGAGTTTGCTCAATTCGGAGTTCATATGAAGAAGTTATGGCAGTTCTGTTTTTCTCCTTGCGGTAGTACCGCGGTGGCAGCGGTAGTACCGCTTGTAGCGTCAAGCGGTAGTACCGCTCTAGTTCCGCTCTACTACCACCTCGATTTTGGGTCTGCTCTTTTCGTGTCGGGTTTAGCAGTAGTTGCGTGACAATAAGGCATGGTGGTGCGGCCTAAGCGGTAGTACCGCTCCGGCCGGGCGGTAGTACCGCTATTGCATTACTGCCGCCATACTCTGCTCTGCCTTGCCTCTTTTGATCCCATGTTCTGCTCCTCCAGCGGTAGTACCGCTGGGGTGAGCGGTAGTACCGCTTATATGCAGTACTACCGCCCCAAGGTTCATGTTTTGTCGCTCCTTTTCCCTCCTTCTTCCGCCCGAGCGGTAGTACCACTCGTGTGCGGGCTGAGCATATAACGGTTGGATTTTCCCCCTCCTTTAAAAGGGGGTCTTCTTCCCACATGAACCTTATCCTTTGAGCTCGTGTTGTTCCCCCATTGTTGACCTTCTTCGAGCTTGCTAACTCTCAGTCCCTCCAATGATTCTTGCTAGTTCTTGAGGGAAAAGAGAGAGGACATCTAGATCCACGTTTCCACCAATCACTTTCTCCTCTAAGTGAGGGGAACCCCTTGGATCTAGATCTTGGAGTTCTTCGTGTTCTTCTTTCGTTCTTCCTCTTGTTTTCTTCCCTAGCATTAGTTGCTTTGGTGGGATTGGGAGAGAAGGACTTGGGCACTTCGTGTGCCCTTGCCATTGCATTTGGTGCATCGGTTTGAGTTCTCCACGGTGATACGTGGAAGTGAAGTTTGAGAAGCTTATTACTCTTGGGTGTTTGGGCACCCTAGAGCTTGTTCCTCTTGGGTGCCTTCGCGCCCTAGACGGTTGGTGGTATTTGGAGCTCAATCATTGTGGTGTAAAGCTCCGGGCAAGCGTCGGGGTCTCCAGTTAGGTTGTGGAGATCGCCCCGAGCAATTTGACGGGTACCGGTGACCGCCCCCAAGGGTTGCCAAAGTGTACGGGTTCGGTGACCGCCCCCAAGGGTTGCCATTTGTATGGGTTCGGTGACCACCCTCAAGGGTCCCTTAGTGGAATCACGGCATCTTGCATTGTGCGAGGGCGTGAGGAGATTACGGTGGCCCTAGTGGCTTCTTGGGGAGCATTGTGCTTCCACACCGCTCCAAACGGAGATTAGCATCCGCAAGGGTGTGAACTTCGGGATACATCGTCGTCTCCGCGTGCCTCGGTTATCTCTTACCCGAGCTCTTTACTTATGCAGTTTACTTTGTCATAGCCATATTGTTTCTTGCCATATATCTTGCTATCACCTAGTAGTTTATCTTGCTTAGCATAAGCTGTTGGTGCACATAGGTGAGCCTAGTTGTTGTAGGTTTTGTGCTTGACAAATTAACCGCTAGGTTTATTCCGCATTTGTTCAAGCCTAAACCGTAATTATTTTAAAGCACCTATTCACCCCCCCCTCTAGGCGTCATCCACGATCTTTCAGCAGCAAGGTATCTGACCCCGGAAATTCTTCACCGACTTCCTGCATAGGGGCAGGTTATACTCACCCCCAAATCCGGCGAGAGGGTAATATTTGTGTCCCACTTCCTCCACGGGTTAGGGTTCACGCTCAACCCCTTCATCCGGGGGATGATGTTCTTCTATGGGCTAGATTTTCATGATCTGACCCTGGACTATATTCTTCTCATCTCGACATTTATCGTTACGTGTGAGGCCTTCCTCCGGACTCCTCCGCACTTTGGTTTGTGGCTCAAGACCTTCGGCGTGAGGCCGCCGGTGACAGAGGAGGAGCAGGCAGAGTGCGGCAGCATCATAATAGGCAAGCTTGCCAGCATGGTTTGATTTGAGGGATCTTTCGCCAAGTCCTCCAACCTGTGGCAGCAGGGGTGGTTCTACATCAACGAGCAGAGAGGCTCTAAGTGGGCGGCTGCGCCAGCGTTCCAACCCGGCCCTCCAATTCAGCTTGCTTCATGGATCAATAAGGGATTGGACTGGGGGTCCGTCAATGAAGTGCAGACTCTGCAAAGTCGCATCTGAAGCCTTATCGAGAAGGGCATCAACCTTGTCAACGTCGTTCAAGTGATGCTAGTCCACCGGACCCTGCCATGTCAGCGACGGACTCTCCGTATGTGGGAGTTTAATCCAGAAGGGCAGCAGACTCTTCAGCACTTCTTCGGCACCACGCACAAAGGAATGTGGAAATTGTATTTCGGGGAAGGAGAGCAATTGTCGGACTCCTCCAAAGATGCTGCCTTGACTGCAACCATCCGTACACGGCGGTAAGTATTCAATCTCCGAATACCTTTTACTCAAGCATCTTTTGACAATATACTGAACGATCCGTCCCTATACAGGACTGGATAAAGAAAGTGGTGTTAATCTGGTGTCTGGCGCCCCTTCCCGAAGACTCTGTGTCACATCCCTAGTTATGGTATGACCTGGACTAGCTGGTCATGTGTGCATCATGTTTAAATTTCATTTAAATTTGAATTGGGGATTTGTGAAACCCTCAGAACCATTTCTGGAAATGACCCAGATAAAAATTGCTCCAAAAAGGTCCAAGAAAATGTTCATGTTGCTCTCTGAAAATATTGGGCAGAGATAAAAATCAAACCAATATTTTCAGGAGCTCATAAGTATTTATTTTGGGCATTTGGAATTAATGCAGTAATTATTTGCTTTGGATATATATTGTTATATATATAATATTGTCCAAAAATTATGCTAGTAGTTGAGGAGCTCTGGAATAATACCACTAGCCCCTACAAAAATTGGCATAAGAAAATAAAATGGTTTAGTATTTTTATTAAACCAAACAAATGTCAAGAAAAATAGAAAACGGAAACAAAAAAGGGAGAAACTTACCTGGCGCCTCTGGACGGCCCGTTTCTGTTCTGGCCCAGCCCACCAGGGGCATAACCGTCTTCCTCCTCTTGCGAGTAGGCAGAGGGGAAGCGGTGCCCGACGTCGTGCGCGCCGGCACACAGGTGACTGCCTGGCCTTTCCAGGCCTTCTCCTCACGCCAGACATCGCCATGCACCCCCCCAAGCCTCTCTCGCTCTCTCCCATGCCATTCCCTCTTCCTCCTTGCTCTCTCTCTCTCGCGGCCGAAATCACCGTCGCCGCCGTCCACAGCCACCGTGGCCTCGGCCATTGCCGCACCTCCCCGACACGCTCCCCAGCTCCGCCGCGACCCCCTCTCCCTCCTCACGGAGCCAAGCAACCCGGGCGAGCTCCGCTTCGTCCTCGGCGCCATCGTCTTCATCTTCAGCTGTCGGAGATCGTCTTCGCCGCCCCGCTGACTCCAGCCTTCCCCGAGCTCTCCGACGATGCCCGCTGGTCCGCTGTGAGCCCCGCCCTAGTTCCCCCTACTCACCTACCCTTTTGCGCCCTCTAGCCCCTCTGCCGCTCGAGCCGAGCTCCGGCCGTCGCCGCGAGCTCCGCTCCGGTGAGCTCAGGCCACCCATGCCTCTCTTGTTTGCTCCAGACGACGCGGACGGGCCCTGGCTCCTCGCCCGTGGCCTCCGCCGCCCAAATGGTCGCCGGAGCGACGGACCCAAGCCCCTCCGCTGCGTTCGCCCTCGCCGGCGACTAATCGCTGGTCAAACCAGGTCAACCCGGGCTAATCAACCCCCAGTTGACCAGATTTGACCAGCGTAGGTCAACGACAGGTGGGGCCCGCCTCTGACTAAAATCTATAGTTAAGCTAGTGTTAGTGCTAACTAATCTCTGTTAATTACCTATACCTGGTCAGCCACGTTTGCCTCGCTGATGTCATGCCTCTGTAATGCTGGCGCAGTTATTCATTTTTTGGTATTAAAATAAATCAAAAATTCTAGAAAATGTTCAAAACTTCAAAAAATCACAGAAATTCAGCCGTAGCTCAGATTGAAATAAATTATATATGAAACATTATCAGAAAAATGCAATCTATCCATCTGTCCCTGTTTCATGCATGAAAAACCAAGTTATACCTGCTGTACAGGTGAAAACACATGAATGGCATTTATAAGAGCTTATTTTGAAGATGCATTTGAACCTTTGGTTCAAATGGACTTCAACCAAATGAATGCTAGTTGCATTAGCTCTGACACATCACATATTCATGCCATATTCATGCATCATATTGTTGCATATGCTTGTGCTTGATCGTCGACGTCGTTCCTTCTCGATAGGTCCTGCTCCGGAGACCGATCCAGAGTACCTGTCAGAGGAGCAGTGCCCCCCTGTTGATCTACCAGGCAAGCAAACCCCCTTGTTCATTCGGATACAATCCCACTCTATCGCTCCTGCTCTCTTTTATTGCATTAGGACAACAATGATTCAACTGCTACTTTATGCTGCGGTAGTTGAACCCATTCCTTTGCATGACCTGTCATTGCCACAGTAAATAGTTGAAACTCACTAGCATGTGTATGAGTTGATTGAGCCATGTTGTGTTCCTACCATGACATGCCTGCTATTGCTTAGAGTTGTGTCAGGTCTGATTCATTGGGAATGGATTGGAGTGTTATGATATGTTCTGATGCTGAGAGTTAAGTGTGTGAACACGATTTGGTAAAGGTAGCGGTGAGAGGCCATGTAGGAGTACATGGTGGGAGTCTCACTGGAACCGTCCTTAAGCACTGAGTTCTGTGTATGTTGTCCAATGACTAGCTACTACCACACATTGGGTTCCGGTAACTCGGCCCCTCTCGACTTATTAACCAACTTGATCTCTGTCCAGGAGTTGCAACTAGTACATGGTGTATGTAGGTAGTGCTATTTTTCTACCGAGTGGCACCCGGCAGGGTGGGCTTGGGACAGACTAGGCACAGGTGGCACGGTGTACCAAGTGGCACCCGGATGGTGGGCTTGGGAACCCTTCTCACATCGTTGGGGCCGTGAGCGACACCCCGGCCGGATCTCCTTGCGGATGGAACCCGAATAGGCGATAAACCCGGACTATAGTCTTGTGTGGTTAGTCAGGTCGTGGCCGACACCCTCACCAGGCTTCCGCTTGAAGGTTGCCGAGATACATGACGTGTACATGGTGATAAGTGGTGAGAGCGTGTGTGAAGAAGTACACCCCTGCAGGGTTATCATGATCTATTCGAATAGCCGTGTCCTCGGTTATGGACTTCTTAGATGCTTACGTGGTACATAGACAGCTTAAAGTGGATACTCTAAAATGCTCAAGATAAGTGTGAGTGCTATGGATGGCCTTCTCGTAGTGAGAGGGGAATGAATCCATAGTGGTGTATTGAGGTGGTGATTAGTGGACTCATGTGCGCTGCCTCACCTCAAAGTAGTTTCTCGTAGCCCTAGAACAGGATAGCCATTGAGTCAAAGCTGGCTTGCTGCAACTAAACCCCACATTACCTTCTTGATACAAATGCATGTATGATAGGATCTGATGTAAGTCTTGTCGAGTACCTTTGTACTCGCGTTTGCTTTATTTATGTTTTTGCAAATGAGACATCTGTCTCACTAGTAGTTCCGCTTGGACTTCGACGAGTAGCTTGTTACCTCAGCTACGATCTTGTACCCTTGGGAGGGTCTTGTAGATAGTCAGGCTTCTCAGCCTTTTTCTTTTGTAGTTGTCTGTACTCAGACATGTAATGCTTCCGTTGCTTGTATGCTCTGAATGATGGGTCATGTGACCCCTGTTTGTATTTAATGCTATGTGGCTCTTCTGGGCCTTTATCTATATGAGTCTGTGTTATGTTGTGATGCCATGTTGTACAGCACATACTTGCATGTTATGCGTACGTGTAACGTGTATTGCTATGTGTGGGATCCGACAACCTAGTTGTCTATCCTTGGTAGCCTCTCTTATGGGAGAAATGTAGTCTAGTGCTTCCACCGAGCCATGGTAGTCCGCTACAGCCCGATTTACCGGAGTCCTGCTAGCCCAGCACTACTGCTCCGGAACACTTAGACTGGCCGGCATGTGATTCACTTCGTTCCTGTGTCTGTCCCTTCGGGGAAATGTCACGCGGTGACATCTGGAGTCCTGCCTAGCCTGCTACAGCCCGGGTTCCCGGAGTCCTATTAGCCTAGTTGCTACAGCCCGGATTCACACGCTGCTGACCGACATGCTCGATGTTGTTTCATGTATGCCTGTCCCTGTAAGTTAGTGCCACTTTGGGTTCACGACTAGTCATGTCGGCCTAGGTTCTCTATCATATGGATGCTAGCGATATTATCATATACGTGAGCCAAAAGGCGCAAACGGTCCCGGGCCATGGTAAGGCGACACCCGTGGGAATACTGTGCGTGAGGCCACGATGTGATATGAGGTGTTACAAGTTAGATCGATGTAACGTAGAATCGGGATCTCGACAGCTTTGGTATCAGAGCCTGACTGCCTGTAGGATTTCCAAGCCAACCTGGTCGAAGTTGAGTCTAGAAATTCTTTAGTTATGTAAGGGAATTGATTGTGGAAGGGAACGTAAGGCTCTTTTTACTCCTTATACCTCATGCCTTTCTGGTCTGAGTCATCCTATCTTTCCTACGGGGTTAAGGAACTAGGCTTCCTCTTCTGTCTATCAGGATCACGTGTTACTACTCCGTAGTCTCTTAGGATTGGTTGATCAGAGTCATATCCCAATTCGAGTACCTCCAGTGTAGCCTATTTAGTAATATCTCAGAACCTTGAGTGATGATGTTGAGTATGGTGCTACCCCATTGTTTGCAGGATGTCTCATTTTGAGCATTTTACCGCCGTTATGCTGCCGGAATTGTCCTAGGAGTTTGAGAGATACTAAATTCTTGTGCTACCTTCTGCATCCTATAGTTGATGCTGAATCCATTCTTGTTTTCCTTGGTTTCATTCTTCAGGATGTTGCCAGTTAACCGAAGTTTTGTTGCTTATAGCCGGAACCACGGAGATGGTAGGGCTTAGGATCCTCCTGACCAGTCTTCGTTGGCAGAGTTCATGTTAGAGATTGAGAGGAACAAGCGTGAGACTAACCTCTTGTTAGCACGTATTGAGGAGAACACCTCACATCAATGCAAAGAGTCAGCGACCATCTATGATCTCATTGGTCTGAAACCACCTAATTTCCATCATTCCATTGAACCACTCGATGCAGATGACTGGCTCCGTAGTATCACACACAAGCTGCGTTCTGCGAGCGTAGCTGATGGTGACAAGGTCACCTATGCTACATATCACCTGGAAGGTCCTGCTAGTCTTTGGTGGCAGAACTATGAGGCTATGCTTCCAGCTGGCCAGATACCTACCTGGAGAGATTTCACTGAGGCTTTTCGCGAGCATCACATTCCTCTGGCTCTCATTGACCGCAAGAGAGAAGAGTTCTGTAGTTTCACCCAGGGTAAGATGGCTATTGATGCTTACAGTAGAGAGTTTGAGAACCTCGCCCGCTATGCTACAGAAGAAGTGTCCACGGACGCCAAGAAGCAGGATAGGTTCTGGAAGGTCTCAATCCCAAGTTGCGTCGTGATCTCCACTTGCACCATTGCAATACATTCCAGACTCTTGTGAACAAGGCCATTAATGCGGAGACAGCTCAGCTCACTTACGAGGAGTCTCATAAGCACACTTGTGATTTGGTTTCTTCCTCTGGTTCTAATTCTCAGAAGCGCCTGATTTGGGCTCCGAACTCCGCTCTTCCACCCGGATATTCACCGAGGCCATCTTATGTGGCGCCTCACCCAATTCAGCAGTATGCTCCACCCAGACCTATTGGTAGACCGCTTGTCAATGCGGGTCCACGTCCTACTTCAGGGACTTGCTTCACATGCGGAGAGCCAGGACACTCTGCACGTGACTGCTCTCAAACCAACTATGCTCCACCCCAGCCCGAGAAGTCTGTTGACCGTGATAAGCCATCACGCAAGATGATCAGTGTCAAGTCAGCTCCCACTGAACGTGGACGTGTGCATCACGTCTCAGCTAAAGACGCTCATGATGATCCAGATGTCGTTCTTGGTACACTCCTTATCAATTGTCATCCAGCTTCGGTTCTATTCGATATTGGAGCATCTCACTCCTTCATTTCTGAAAACTATGCCAGCTTGCACAACATATCATTTTGTGATATGCCCTCTCCACTAGTCATTCAAACTCCTTGATCCAAATGGCAAACTTCTAGTGTAAGCCATGGTAATGAAATCCTTGTTGACAGACTTGAATTCCTTGCATCACTTGTAGCCCTCAAGTCCATAGATATTAACATCATCTTGGGTATGGACTGGATGAAAGCTCATTATGCCAAGATTGATTGTTACACCAGGTCTGTTCAACTTACACATCCATCTGGCATCACTGTCTCCACCAAAGTTGCAAAGCGTCAAATCTATTCTCTTAATGCCAGCCCTCTTCCAGACCTTGAGGATATCCCGGTAGTTCGTGACTTTCCAGATGTCATTCCAGAAGAACTGCCAGGTGTTCCACCTGACAGAGATGTAGAGTTTGTCATAGATCTTATCCCAGGAACCGCCCCAATTTCTAGGAGACCTTACAAGATGGCACCCTTAGAGCTAGCTGAGCTTAAGAAACAACTTGATGAGTCCTTGCAAAAGGGTTTGATCTGTCCTAGTTCTTCTCCTTGGGCTTGCCCCGTCCTCTTCGTCAAGAAGAAGGATGGTACGGATCAGATGGTTGTAGATTATCGTCCCATTAATTTGGTCACGATAAAGAACAAGTATCCGCTCCCCAAGATCAACGACCCGTATGATCAGCTCGCTAGATCCTCAGTCTTTTCCAAGATGGATTTGAGGTTAGGCTACCACCAAATCAAGATCAGAAACGGGGACATTCCTAAGACGGCTTTTATCACTCATTATGGCCAGTACGAGTACACCATCATGTCCTTTGGTCTAACCAATGCTCCAGCTACCTTCTCCCGCTTGATGAACTCGATCTTCATGGAGTACTTAGACAAGTTCGTCGTGGTTTACCTCGATGATATTCTTATTTACTCGAAGAATGAGGAAGAGCATGCCGAACATCTTAGACTTGTGTTAGAAAAACTCAGAGAGCACCGCCTTTATGCGAAGTTCTCTAAGTGTGAATTTTGGTTGCCAGAAGTGACCTATCTAGGCCACGTGATATCTGGTAAGGGCATTGTTGTCAATCCCGAGAGAGTTCAGGCCGTTCTTGATTGGACTCCACCTGAAACAGTTAAGCAAGTTAGGAGTTTCCTTGGTCTAGCAAGTTATTGTCGCCGCTTCGTTGAGAACTTCTCTAAAGTGGCCAAACCTCTCACGGAACTTCTCAAGAAGGATAAATAGTTTGAGTGGTCCCCACAGTGTGAATACAGTTTTCAGGAACTGAAAAGACGCCTAACTTCTGCCCCCATACTTGTGCCACCGGATTTCACTAAGGACTTTGTTATCTATTGCGACGCCTCATGACAGGGACTAGGTTGCATTCTTATGCAGGATCATCACGTGATTGCCTATGCATCCTGACAGTTGCATCCACATGAGGATAATTATCCTACACATGATCTAGAGCTTGCAGCCGTAGTCTATGCACTTAAGACATGGCGACATTACCTTCTTGGTAAATGTTGCGAGATTTACACCGATCACCAGAGTCTCAAGTATATTTTCACCCAACTAGATTTGAACCTTAGGCAAAGACGTTGGTTGGAGTTGATCTCAGATTATGACTTAGGGATTACCTACACCCCAGGCAAGGGCAATGTCATGGCTGATGCGCTAAGTCGTAAGTCCTATTGCAACAATCTCATGTTGCGGCAGGGCCAACCACTTCTCCATGAGGAATTCTGTAAGCTTAACCTTCACATTGCTCCTCACGGATTCCTTTCTACCTTGGTGGCGGAGCCTACTATTGTGGATCATATCATAGATGTCCAGAAGCATGATCGGGCATCTCCCGAATCAAGAGAAATATCTCCAAGGGAGTAGCTGGTTGTTTCTGTATGGATGAACGAGGTGTTGCTTACTTTGGGAACCGCTTGGTGGTTCCGAAGAGTCAGCAGATGCAGCAATTGATCCTTTAGGAGGCGCATGAATCCCCTCTCACGATTCATCCTGGTAGTACTAAGATGTATCAGGACGTACGCCAGAGGTTTTGGTGGACTAGGATGAAGAGAGAAATCGCCGACTTCGTTGCTAATTGTGATGTTTGTCGTCGTGTTAAGGCAGAGCATCAAAGGCCTGCTGGCACCCTTCAGCCTTTATCCATTCCTGAGTGGAAATGGGATAAAGTTGGTATGGACTTCATCACCGGCTTTCCCAGGACCAAGAAAGGGAATAATGTTATCTTCGTAGTCGTTGATCGTCTTTCCAAAGTGGCTCACTTCCTACCTGTTCGAGAGAGTATCACTGCTAGTTAGCTCGCTGACTTATATATTTCTCGAATAGTGTCACTTCATGGTGTTCCACTAGAGATCAATTCAGACCGTGGTAGTCTCTTCACTTCTCATTTCTGGGAGAGTTTCCAAACTACCATGGGCACCCATCTTTCTTTTAGTACCGCTTTCCACCCTCAGTCAAGTGGTCAGGTGGAACGGGTCAACCAAATTCTCGAAGACATGCTTAGAGCTTGCGTTATCTCATTCGGTATGGATTGGGAGAAGTGTCTTCCTTTCACCGAGTTTGCTTATAACAATAGCTACCAATCCAGTCTTAAGAAAGCTCCTTTCGAAATTCTGTATGGACGAAGATGTCGAACACCTTTGAACTGGTCAGAAACCAGTGAAAGACAATTCTTTGGACCGTACATGACCCAGGAGGTAGAAGAGCAAGTTCGCATCATTCGTGAGAATTTGAAAACAGCCCAATCTCGTCAAAATAGCCAATATGATTGTCGTCATAAGGATATAACTTATGAAATTGGCGACAAGGCTTACCTTCGGGTTACTCCTCTAAAGGGTACCCATCGATTAGGTATCAAGGGCAAGTTGGCTCCTTGTTATATTGGTCCCTTTCTCATTCTCGCTAAACGAGGAGACGTTGCCTACCAGTTGGAACTACCCCCACATCTTTCTCGAGTTCATGATGTCTTCCACGTCTCTCAACTCAGGCGTTGCTTCTCGGATCCCATTCGCGGAGTGGACCACGAAACGCTTGATCTTCAAGATAACCTCACATATCGAGAGTACCCTATTTGCATTCTTGATCAAGCAGAGCGTGTTACCCGATGTCGGAACATCAAGTTTCTCAAAGTTCAGTGGTCTCATCATTCTGAGAGAGAAGCTACTTGGGAGCGAGAAGATCGTCTTCGACTGGAGTACCCTACCTTCTTTCCGTCGATCCCTGAATCTCGGGACGAGATTCTTTAAAGTGGGGGCGAGTTGTCACATCCCTAGTTCTGGTATGACCTGGACTAGCTGGTCATGTGTGCATCATGTTTAAATTTCATTTAAAATTGAATTGGGGATTTGTGAAACCCTCAGAACCATTTCTGGAAATGACCCAGATAAAAGCTGCTCCAAAAAGGTCCAAGAAAATGTTCATGTTGCTCTCTGAAAATATTGGACAGAGATAAAAATCAAACCAATATTTTCAGGAGCTCATAAATATTTATTTTGGGTATTTGAAATTAATGCAGTAATTATTTGCTTTGGATATATATTGTTATATATATAGAATATTGTCCAAAAATTACCACGAGATCAAGGAGGCTAAACCCTAGAAGCTAGCCTATGGTATGATTGTTATGTTGTCCTACGGACTAAAACCCTCCGGTTTATATAGACACCGGAGAGGGCTAGGGTTACACAGAGTCGGTTACAATGGTAGGAGATCTATATATCTGTATCGCCAAGCTTGCCTTCCACGCCAAGGAAAGTCCCTTCCGGACACGGGACGAAGTCTTCAATCTTGTATCTTCATAGTCCTGGAGTCCGGCTGAAGGTATAGTCCGGCTACCTGGACACCCCCTAATCCAGGACTCCCTCAGTAACCCCTGAACCTGGATTCAATGACGACGAGTCCGGCGCGCAGATTGTCTTCGGCATTGCAAGGCGGGTTCCTCCTCCAAGTACTCCATAGAAGATTTTGAACACTAAGGATAGTGTCCGGCTCTGCAAAATAAGTTTCCACATATTGCCATAGAGAGAATAACATTTGCACAAATCTAATCTGCTGACGTATTCCGCAGCGTGACATCACACCACGGCCAAGCCTTTATTCGAATCGTTTTTACTCCCCCACATCAGCGCGTTTCGCGAGGCGGTTTCCTTGGCACGTCTTGTCAAAGGAGAGATCGTGTCCCCTTATTTACGAGATTCTCATCAATACGGACGTGGGTAACCCAACCGCGCCATTGATTACGGCGCTTGGGAGATAAGCGAGTTTTATCAGACTGGTGGGGACGCATAGCCGCATCCGCACATATAAGGGGATAAGGATCCACCTTTCTACCTATGCCTTCTTCCTCCTTTGCTTATCCATCTTCCGCGCACTCAAGCTCCAGCGCCCAAGTCCGCACTTCCCACCTTGACCTTCTCCAGCCATGTCCGGAGCGGGAGGCAAGTGGATGGCCTCCTCCATCACGGAGGGACACATCAAAAAACTGAGGAAGGCTGGATACTTGTCTAACGACATCGTGCACCGGATTCCCGAAGAGGGGCAGCTCCTCCCCACCCCAAGGCCCCATGAGAGGGTAGTGTTTCTCCCCCACTTCCTCCGCGGACTGGGCTTTCCTCTCCACCCATTCGCTCGGGTCTCATGTTCTACTATGGCCTAGATTTCCATGATCTGGCCCCGAACTTCGTCCGCAACATCTCGGTGTTTATCGTCGTGTGTGAGGCTTTCCTCTGCATCCGCCCCCATTTCGGCCTATGGCTCAAGACTTTCAACGTCAAGCCTAAGGTGGTGCGCGGCAACCAGCGGAGTGCAGAGGTGCCATTGCGGGCAAGATAGCCAACGTCCTATGGCTCGAGGGCTCCTTTGTGGAGACCCTGAAGGGGTGGTAATCGGGGTGGTTTTACATCACCGAGCCGCGCGACCCCGAATGGGTCGCAGCCCCCGAGTTCCGGTCCGGACCCCCTACGGCGCTCACGTCTTGGAAAGAGACGGGCCTGTCGTGGGGCAACAAAGGAGAGGTAACCGGACTGCAAAAATGCATCCAAACCCTGGTGAGCAAGCAGCTCAAGCTTGTCAACGTAGTCCAGGTTATGCTCATCCGCCGGATCCTCCCGTGTCAACAACGGGCTTTCAAACTGTGGGAGTTCGACCCGGCACAGCACCAAACCCTGAACAGGCTCTTCTACACGACGTACGAAGACGCGTGGAAGGTGCTATTCAAAGGCGCCGAGGCTCCCGCATCCGCTTCCGAGGAGCGCGAATTCAGCACGCAGCGTCACACTAGTGCGGTAAGCTATTTTTACCTTTTACAGGATGTTAGTTTTCCATAGTTTGACTCTATGCGGGATCTAATCTCCCTTTCCTTTGACAGGATTGGCAGGCGAAGTCTGTTGGGGAACGTTGCAGAAAATTAAAATTTTCCTACGGTTTCACCAAGGTCCATCTATGAGTTCATCTAAGCAACGAGTCATGGGAGAGAGATTGCATCTACATACCACTTGCAGATTGCGTGCGGAAGCGTTCAAGGGGATGGTGATGACGTAGTCGTACTCGTCGTGATTCGGATCACCGATGACCAAGTGCCGAACGGACAGCACCTCCGCGTTCAACACACGTACGGGACGATCGACGTCTCCTCCTTCTTGATCCAGCAAGGGAAGGAGAGGTTGAGGAAGAAGACTCCAACGGCAGCACGACGGCGTGGTGAGGTTGGTGCAACAGAACTCCGACAGGGCTTCGCCAAGCGCGTACGGAGGAGGAGAGGTGTTGGGGAGGGGAGGGGCTGCGCCTTGAGTTGTATATTCAGCCCTCCCCTCACCCCTCTATTTATAGGGGAAGGGGCAAGGGGGGCCGGCCCCCTCTAGATGGATCTAGAGGGGGGGCGGCGGCCAAGGGGGAGGGGGCTTGCCCCCCAAGCAAAGGGGGGCGCCCCCTTTAGGGTTCCCCAAACCCTAGGGCGCATGGGCCCTTGGGGGGGAGGCGCACCAGCCCACTTTGGGCTGGTTCCCTTCCCCTTTGCAGCCCATGAGCCCCTCCGGGAGAGGTGGCCCCTCCCGGTGGACCCCCGAGGCCCCTCCGGTGGCCCCGGTACAATACCGATATGCCCCCGAACTATTCCGGTGTCAGAATGACAACTTCCCATATATAAATCTTTACCTCCGGATCACTCCGGAACTCCTCGTGACGTCCGGGATCTCATCCGGGACTCCGAACAACATTCGGTAATCACATACAAGTCTTCCTAATAACCCTGGCGTCACCGAACCTTAAGTGTGTAGACCCTACGGGTTCGGGAGACATGCAGACATGACCGAGATGACTCTCGGGCAATAACCAACAGCGGGATCTGGATACCCATGTTGGCTCCCACATGTTCCTCGATGATGTCATCGGATGAACCACGATGTCGAGGGTTCAAGCAACCCCGTAAACTATTCCCTTTGTCAATCGGTAGGTTACTTGCCCGAGACTCGATCGTCGGTATCCCAATACCTCGTTTAGTCCCGTTACCGGCAAGTCACTTTACTCGTACCGTAATGCATGATCCCGTGGCCAAACACTTGGTCACTTTGAGCTCATTATGATGATGCATTACCGAGTGGGCCCGGTGATACCTCTCCGTCATACGGAGTGACAAATCCCAGTCTTGATCCGTGTCAACCCAACAGATACTTTCGGAGATACCTGTAGTGCACCTTTATAGTCACCCAGTTACGTTGTGACGTTTGGTACACCCAAAGCACTCCTACAGTATCCGGGAGTTACACGATCTCATGGTCTAAGGAAAAAATACTCGACATTGGAAAGCTCTAGCAAAACGAACTACACGATCTTGTGCTATGCTTAGGATTGGGTCTTGTCCATCACATCATTCTCCTAATGATGTGATCTCGTTATCAATGACATCCCCATGTCCATAGTCAGGAAACCATGACTATCTATTGATCAACGAGCTAGTCAACTAGAGGCATACTAGGGACATATTGGTGTCTAGTATTCACACATGTATTACGATTTCCAGATAACACAATTATAGCATGAATAAAGACAATTACCATGAACTAGGAAATATAATAATAATACTTTTATTATTGCCTCTAGGGCATATTTCCAACAGTCTCCCACTTGCACTAGAGTCAATAATCTAGTTACATTGTGATGAATCGAACACCCATAGAGTTCTGGTGCTGATCATGCTTTGCCCTAGGGAGAGGTTTAGTCAACGGATCTGCGACATTCAGATCCGTGTGCACTTTACAAATTTCTATGTCTCCATCTTGAACATTTTCACGGATGGAGTTGAAGCGACGCTTGATGTGCCTGGTCTTCTTGTGAAACCTGGGCTCCTTGGCCAGTGCAATAGCTCCAGTGTTGTCACAGAAGAGTTTGATCGGCCCCGACGCATTGGGTATGACTCCTAGGTCGGTGATGAACTCCTTCACCCAAATTGCCTCATGCGCTGCCTCCGAGGCTGCCATGTATTCCGCTTCACATGTAGATCCCGCCACGACGCTCTGCTTGCAGCTGCACCAGCTCACTGCTCCACCATTCAACATATACACGTATCCGGTTTGTGACTTAGAGTCATCCAGATCTGTGTCGAAGCTAGCATCGACGTAACCCTTTACGACGAGCTCTCCGTCACCTCCATAAACGAGAAACATGTCCTTAGTCCTTTTCAGGTACTTAAGGATATTCTTGACCGCTGTCCAGTGTTCCTTGCCGGGGTTACTTTGGTACCTACCTACCAAACTTACGGCAAGGTTTACATCAGGTCTGGTACACAGCATGGCATACATAATGGATCCTATGGCTGAAGCATAGGGGATGACGCTCATCTCTTGTTTATCCTTTGCCGTGGTCGGGCATTGAGCTGAGCTCAATTTCACACCTTGCAATACAGGCAAGAACCCTTTCTTGGACTGATCCATTTTGAACTTCTTCAAAATCTTATCAAGGTACGTGCTTTGCGAAAGACCTATGAGGCGTCTTGATCTATCTCTATAGATTTTGATGCCTAATATATAAGCAGCTTCTCCAAGGTCCTTCATTGAAAAACACTTGTTCAAATAGGCCTTTATGCTTTCCAAGAATTCTATATCATTTCCCATCAATAGTATGTCATCCACATATAATATGAGAAATGCTACGGAGCTCCCACTCACTTTCTTGTAAACGCAGGCTTCTCCATAAGTCTGCATAAACCCAAACGCTTTGATCATCTCATCAAAGCGAATGTTCCAACTCCGAGATGCTTGCACCAGCCCATAAATGGATCGCTGGAGCTTGCACACCTTGTTAGCATTCTTGGGATCGACAAAACCTTCCGGCTGCATCATATACAGTTCTTCCTTAAGATAGCCGTTAAGGAATGCCGTTTTGACGTCCATTTGCCATATCTCATAATCATAGTATGCGGCAATTGCTAACATGATTCGGACGGACTTCAGCTTCGCTACGGGAGAGAAAGTCTCATCGTAGTCAATCCCTTGAACTTGCCGATAACCCTTAGCGACAAGTCGAGCTTTATAGATGGTGACATTACCATCCGCGTCCGTCTTCTTCTTGAAGATCCATTTATTTTCTATCGCTCGCCGATCATCGGGCAAGTTTGTCAAAGTCCATACTTTGTTTTCATACATGGATCCTATCTCGGATTTCATGGCTTCTAACCATTTGTTGGAATCCGGGCCCGCCATCGCTTCTTCATAGTTCGAAGGTTCACCGTTGTCCAACAACATGATTTCCAGGACAGGGCTGCCGTACCACTCTGGTGCGGAACGTGTCCTTGTGGACCTAGGAAGTTTAGTGGAAGCTTGGTCCGAAGTATCTTGATCATTATCATTAACCTCCTCTCTAATTGGAGCAGGCACCACAGGAACATTTTCCTGCGTTGTGCCATTCTCCGTTTCAAGAGGCAGTACTTCATCAAGCTCCACTTTCCTCCCACTTACTTCTTTCGAGAGAAACTCTTTCTCCAGAAAGGTTCCGTTCTTGGCAACAAAGATCTTGCCCTCGGATCTCAAGTAGAAGGTATACCCTATGGTTTCCTTAGGGTATCCTATGAAGACGCATTTTTCCGATTTGGGTTCGAGCTTTTCAGGTTGAAGTTTCTTGACATAAGCCTCGCATCCCCAAACTTTTAGAAACGACAGCTTAGGTTTCTTCCCAAACCATAATTCATACGGTGTCGTCTCAACGGATTTAGACGGTGCCCTATTTAAAGTGAATGTGGCTGTCTCTAGAGCGTATCCCCAAAATGATAGCGGTAAATCGGTAAGAGACATCATAGATCGCACCATATCCAATAAAGTGCGATTACGACGTTCGGACACACCATTACGCTGAGGTGTTCCAGGCGGCGTGAGTTGTGAAACTATTCCACATTTTCTTAAGTGTGTGCCAAATTCGTGACTTAAGTACTCTCCTCCACGATCTGATCGTAGAAACTTGATCTTTCTGTCATGTTGATTCTCAACCTCACTCTGAAACTCCTTGAACTTTTCAAAGGTCTCAGACTTGTGTTTCATTAAGTAGACATAGCCATATCTACTCAAATCATCAGTGAGTGTGAGAACATAACGATATCCTCCGCGAGCCTCAACGCTCATTGGACCGCACACATCAGTATGTATAATTTCCAATAAGTTGGTTGCTCGCTCCATTGTTCCGGAGAACGGAGTCTTGGTCATTTTGCCCATAAGGCATGGTTCGCATGTGTCAAACGATTCATAATCGAGAGACTCTAAAAGTCCATCAGCATGGAGCTTCTTCATGCGCTTGACACCAATGTGACCAAGGCGGCAGTGCCACAAGTATGTGGGACTATCGTTATCAACTTTACACCTTTTGGCATCCACACTATGAATATGTGTATTATCACGCACGAGATTCATTAAGAATAAACCATTAACCACCGGAGCATGACCATAAAACATATCACTCATATAAATAGAACAACCATTATTCTCGGATTTAAATGAGTAGCCATCTCGTATTAAACGAGATCCAGATACAATGTTCATGCTCAAGCTTGGCACTAAATAACAATTATTGAGGTTTAAAACTAATCCCGTAGGTAAATGTAGAGGCAGCGTGCCGACGGCGATCACATCGACCTTGGAACCATTCCCGACGCGCATCGTCACCTCGTCCTTCGCCAGTCTTCTCTTATTCCGCAGCTCCTGCTGTGAGTTACAAATATGAGCAACAGCACCGGTATCAAATACCCAGGAGCTACTACGAGCACTGGTAAGGTACACATCAATTACATGTATATCACATATACCTTTAGTGTTGCCGGCCTTCTTATCCGCTAAGTACTTGGGGCAATTCCGTTTCCAGTGACCATTTCCCTTGCAATAAAAGCACTCAGTTTCAGGTTTGGGTCCATTCTTTGACTTCTTCCTGGCAACTGATTTACCAGGCGCGGCAACCTCCTTGCCGTCTTTCTTGAAGTTCTTCTTACCCTTGCCTTTCTTGAACTTAGTGGTTTTATTCACCATCAACACTTGATGTTCCTTTTTGATCTCCACCTCCGCGGATTTCAGCATTGAATACAACTCGGGAATGGTCTTTTCCATCCCCTGCATGTTGTAGTTCATCACGAAGCTTTTGTAGCTAGGTGGGAGCGACTGAAGGATTCTGTCAATGACCGCCTCATCCGGAAGATTAACTTCCAGCTGAGTCAAGCGGTTGTGCAACCCAGACATCTTGAGTATGTGTTCACTGACAGAGCTATTTTCCTCCATTTTGCAGCTAAAGAACTTGTCGGAGACTTCATATCTCTCGACCCGGGCATGAGCTTGGAAAATCAATTTCAGCTCCTCGAACATCTCATATGCTCCGTGCTTCTCAAAACGCTTTTGGAGCCCCGGTTCTAAGCTGTAAAGCATGCCGCACTGAACGATGGAGTAATCATCAGTGCGTGACTGATGGGCGTTCATAACGTCCTGGTTTTCCGGGAATGGTGCATCACCTAGCGGTGCATCTAGGACATAATCTTTCTTGGCTGCTATGAGGATGATCCTCAAGTTCCGGACCCAGTCCGAGTAGTTGCTGCCATCATCTTTCAGCTTAGTTTTCTCTAGGAACGCGTTGAAGTTGAGGCTGACATTACCGTGGGCCATTTGATCTACAAGACATATTGTAAAGATTTAGACTAAGTTCATGATAATTAAGTTCATCTAATCAAATTAATGAATGAACTCCCACTCGGATTAGACATCCCTCTAGTCATCTAAGTGTTACATGATCCGAGTCGACTAGGCCATGTCCGATCATCACGTGAGACGGACTAGTCATCATCGGTGAACATCTCTATGTTGATCGTATCTTCTATACGACTCATGTTCGACCTTTCGGTCTTCGTGTTCCGAGGCCATGTCTGTACATGCTAGGCTCGTCAAGTTAACCCTAAGTGTTTTGCATGTGTAAAACTGTCTTACACCCGTTGTATGTGAACGTATGGATCTATCACACCCGATCATCACGTGGTGCTTCGAAACGACGAACTTTAGCAACGGTGCACAGTTAGGGGAGAACACTTCTTGAAATTTTGTAAGGGATCATCTTATTTACTACCGTCGTTCTAAGTAAACAAGATGTATAAACATAATAAACATCACATGCAATTATATAGAAGTGACATGATATGGCCATCATCATATAGCTCCTTCGATCTCCATCTTGGGGCTCCATGATCATCTTGTCACCGGCACGACACCATGATCTCCATCATCATGATCTCCATCATCGTGTCTCCATGGAGTTGCTCGCCAACCATTACTACTACTACTATGGCTAACACGTTTAGCAATGAAGTAAAGTAATTTACATGGTGACACGCAGGTCATAAAAGAATAATGACAACTCCTATGGCTCCTGCCGGTTGTCATACTCATCGACATGCAAGTCGTGATTCCTATTACAATAACAAGATCATCTCATACATCACATGATTCATCACAACTTCTGGCCATATCACATCACAAAGCACTTGCTGCAAAAACAAGTTAGACGTCCTCTAATTGTTGTTGCAAGTTTTTACGTGGCTGTTATAGGTTGCTAGCAAGAACGTTTCTTACCTACGTTAAAACCACAACGTGAATTTGTCAATCTCTATTTACCCTTCATAAGGACCCTGTTCATCGAATCCGATCCAACTAAAGTGAGAGAGACAGACACCCGCCAGCCACCTTATGCAACTAGTGCATGTTAGTCGGTGGAACCGGTCTCACGTAAGCGTACGTGTAAGGTTGGTCCGGGCCGCTTCATCCCACGATACCGCTGAATCAAGATAGGACTAGTAACGGCAAGAAGAATTGACAATTCGACGCCCACAACTACTTTGTGTTCTACTCGTGTAATAGAGAACTACGCATAGACCTAGCTCATGATGCCACACTTGGGGAACGTTGCAGAAAATTAAAATTTTCCTACGGTTTCACCAAGGTCCATCTATGAGTTCATCTAAGCAACGAGTCATGGGAGAGAGATTGCATCTACATACCACTTGCAGATTGCGTGCGGAAGCGTTCAAGGGGATGGTGATGACGTAGTCGTACTCGTCGTGATTCGGATCACCGATGACCAAGTGCCGAACGGACAGCACCTCCGCGTTCAACACACGTACGGGATGATCGACGTCTCCTCCTTCTTGATCCAGCAAGGGAAGGAGAGGTTGAGGAAGAAGACTCCAACGGCAGCACGACGGCGTGGTGAGGTTGGTGCAACAGAACTCCGACAGGGCTTCGCCAAGCGCGTACGGAGGAGGAGAGGTGTTGGGGAGGGGAGGGGCTGCGCCTTGAGTTGTATATTCAGCCCTCCCC
This sequence comes from Aegilops umbellulata, assembly GCA_032464435.1. NCBI lineage: Eukaryota > Viridiplantae > Streptophyta > Magnoliopsida > Poales > Poaceae > Aegilops > Aegilops umbellulata. The sequence goes on from CP136057.1 coordinate 621,658,573, forward strand.
TCACCCCTCTATTTATAGGGGAAGGGGCAAGGGGGGCCGGCCCCCTCTAGATGGATCTAGAGGGGGGGCGGCGGCCAAGGGGGAGGGGGCTTGCCCCCCAAGCAAAGGGGGGGCGCCCCCTTTAGGGTTCCCCAAACCCTAGGGCGCATGGGCCCTTGGGGGGGAGGCGCACCAGCCCACTTTGGGCTGGTTCCCTTCCCCTTTGCAGCCCATGAGCCCCTCCGGGAGAGGTGGCCCCTCCCGGTGGACCCCCGAGGCCCCTCCGGTGGCCCCGGTACAATACCGATATGCCCCCGAACTATTCCGGTGTCAGAATGACAACTTCCCATATATAAATCTTTACCTCCGGATCACTCCGGAACTCCTCGTGACGTCCGGGATCTCATCCGGGACTCCGAACAACATTCGGTAATCACATACAAGTCTTCCTAATAACCCTGGCATCACCGAACCTTAAGTGTGTAGACCCTACGGGTTCGGGAGACATGCACACATGACCGAGATGACTCTCGGGCAATAACCAACAGCGGGATCTGGATACCCATGTTGGCTCCCACATGTTCCTCGATGATGTCATCGGATGAACCACGATGTCGAGGGTTCAAGCAACCCCGTAAACTATTCCCTTTGTCAATCGGTAGGTTACTTGCCCGAGACTCGATCGTCGGTATCCCAATACCTCGTTTAGTCCCGTTACCGGCAAGTCACTTTACTCGTACCGTAATGCATGATCCCGTGGCCAAACACTTGGTCACTTTGAGCTCATTATGATGATGCATTACCGAGTGGGCCCGGTGATACCTCTCCGTCATACGGAGTGACAAATCCCAGTCTTGATCCGTGTCAACCCAACAGATACTTTCGGAGATACCTGTAGTGCACCTTTATAGTCACCCAGTTACGTTGTGACGTTTGGTACACCCAAAGCACTCCTACAGTATCCGGGAGTTACACGATCTCATGGTCTAAGGAAAAAATACTCGACATTGGAAAGCTCTAGCAAAACGAACTACACGATCTTGTGCTATGCTTAGGATTGGGTCTTGTCCATCACATCATTCTCCTAATGATGTGATCTCGTTATCAATGACATCCCCATGTCCATAGTCAGGAAACCATGACTATCTATTGATCAACGAGCTAGTCAACTAGAGGCATACTAGGGACATATTGGTGTCTAGTATTCACACATGTATTACGATTTCCAGATAACACAATTATAGCATGAATAAAGACAATTACCATGAACTAGGAAATATAATAATAATACTTTTATTATTGCCTCTAGGGCATATTTCCAACAGTCTCCCACTTGCACTAGAGTCAATAATCTAGTTACATTGTGATGAATCGAACACCCATAGAGTTCTGGTGCTGATCATGCTTTGCCCTAGGGAGAGGTTTAGTCAACGGATCTGCGACATTCAGATCCGTGTGCACTTTACAAATTTCTATAGCGGTCCGAGCAAGAGCTCGGCCTTGCCAAGCGGCATCTCGAGGAGAAGGAAGGTAAGAAATACCTTGATTGAAATATATAAAAAGTGCAATTGCAAAAAATGACAGGATTATCGTTGCTATTGTAGGGGCCACGTCTGAGTGGCGACCCTTAAGCAAGCGCTGTCCGAGGCCGAGAAGATGGCGGCCACGGAGCGCACCGAGCGGGAAAGGTATGAAGCCCAGGTTGGCGAGGTGCGGCAAGAGCTCCAGGCTCTCATGAAAAAACATGAGAGTTTGGAGCTTGACTCAAAGACGCGAGCGTCCGAGCTCGCAGCAGCTATTGAAAATGCCAAATCTGCCAAGGCTGAATCCCAGAAGGCCCTCCAGGAGTTGGATGCGGTGAAAAAGATAGCGGAGGGTAAGGCATTCTTTATGCAAAGCAAACATGTAAAAGTGAGCTTCTTGTTACTTACCCGAATCCGGAGCTCTCCAGGAGCATTCGCAGATCTTCCCCGTAGCGTGTCTGATGCCGCCGCATTCTACCGAGCCGAAGAGGGCAGCTCAACGGAGAAGGTGTTCTGGTCTCAGTATGCTGAGGGCGGACACCCTGTGCCCCTGAGCGACCAGCTGAAGCAGCTGGTCGAGCTCCACAAGGTAGCCGAACAGGCCATGAAGGGCCTCATAGTTCGGCTGTGGCCTGGAGAGGCTCTGCCTGGGAGCTACTTCGGGCTGGTGCGGCGGCTGGTGGAGGCCTGTCCAAGGCTCGAAGTCATCAAGCGCTCCGTCTGCATCGAAGGTGCCCGTAGGGCCCTTGCCCGCGCTAAGGTGCACTGGGGCAAGCTGGATGCTGAGAAGCTTGTGAAGGACGGGCCACCGCTGGGGAAAGAGCATCGCAAGCCCGAGAACTATTATAAGGACGTTCTGAAGGGTGCCCGCCTTATGGCGGATGAATGTTCCAGGGATGTAATTTTTGAGTAAACTCGCTCGTTTTGTCCTGTGCACTGAAAACTTGTTCATATGCGCTAAGCAATGCTTTTTGAATTTAAAATATTACCTTCTGTGCGGCCGTTTATCAAATTTGAGAGATGGCGAGTCGTCCGCTTCTGCCCCCATGCCACTAGTGCTGGGGTGTTCGGGATAAACCTGAGCGCTCTTTTTCCCATGTTTGGGTCCTTCGAGGGAGGCGCTCAGCACAACGAACGAGGCAATCGGACTATAATGCTTGAACACTCTCACTTAGCCATAGAATTCTATAATTTTAAATTTCGGCAAAGCCCCTAGAATTCGGAAGACCGAGTTCGAGGCGCTATCCACGCCTTGGCCGGACAAAGCCGACTCCTCGCTCTAAGCGGCATAAGTCTTTAGGGACTCGAAGAACCTCTCGAACAGTGACCAGCTCTCGCTTCATCATGACAGTCAGTTTTAGCTTTCTCTACTGAGGTGCTCAGCGCAGCTCAACTGGGAACAATTGCAGTAGTTCACCTAGTGCTACCTTAGCCGATATAGCGGAACGTAAGGCACCAAAACATAGGAGCCGGGCAAACCCAACTATTGACCCAAGACATGATTCGGAGCCGATGCATATAATGCTATAAGTTCGGGGTGCCACACTTGTTAAGGTGTTCGGACTTCTCACGCCATATTGAGGGGTACTGAAGCCCCTGGCGTATTGGCCGTACCACAGTGTACGGGTGCAACATGTCATTAATGAACATATATTCATAAAAAGAGTAATGCAAAAATAGACAAAAGCTATGCATTGTTTATGAAAAGGTCTGCGATCAAGGAAGAACGATACAAATAACGCGATAAGCAAAAGGTTGGACTATTTAACTTGTCCGGTCCAGGGGCAGGCTGCAGAATTGTATGTGAAACAGGTATACTGCTCGTGATGGAGACCACCCGGGAGTTTCATAGTGCGGCATGGCTTGTCTGCTTCCCTGGTTCTTGTATCGTTTGTGCGGCAATTATACTGCCGGACAGGCCTTCCGAAGAATGGAGTCCTAAAAGTAAGAGAAAATTAAAAAAAATAACTCAGCCCCTAGTATGGTTTAAGACATGTTTTGGGCGTGCCGTGATGGCGCCCCTCCCCCTGTGCCCATGGTATTTCAAGAGCGTACTTATGTACGCGGGGCACTGATTTCGCATTTTCGCGAGGGCTGGGGTTGGGGCCGCATTGCTACGCCTGCTCGGAACGTGCCAGGTGGTCTTGTTGTAGGTTACTCCGGGCGCGCTTGACGGTGTCCGGACGTTTAATGGCCGGACTGGGGAACTGCCTTGAGAGGCTGCTTTGCACTTCCGCTGCGAGGGCCGCCGTGTGCTCCTCCGTTAGGAGGGAGCATTCGGTGTTTCCATTGACCGTAATTACTCCTCGAGGGCCTGGCATTTTGAGTTTAAGGTATGCGTAGTGCGGTACTACGTTGAACTTAGCAAATGCGGTTCGCCCGAGCAGGGCGTGATAGCCACCGCGGAACGGGACTATGTCGAAGATTAACTCCTCGCTTCGGAAATTATACGGAGATCCGAAGACCACTTCAAGTGTAACTGAGCCTGTACATTGGCCTCTACACTTGTTATGACGCCTTTAAAGGTCGTTTTGGTGGGCTTAATCCTCGAGGGATCTATGCCCATTTTCCGCACTGTATCCTGGTAAAGCAGGTTCAGGCTTCTGCCGCCGTCCATAAGGACTCTAGTGAGATGAAATCCGTCGATAATTGGGTCTAGGACCAATGCGGCGAACCCGCCATGACGGATGCTAGTGGGGTGGTCCCTTCGGTCAAAGGTGATCGGGCAGGAAGACCATGGGTTGAACTTTGGGGCGACTGGCTCCATCGCATATACGTCCCTTAACGCGCACTTCCGCTCCCTCTTGGGGATGTGGGTTGCATATATCATGTTCACCGTCCGCACTTGTGGGGGAAAACCCTTATGTCCACTGTTGTTCGGTGGCCGGGGCTCTTCATCCTCATCGCTATGCAGCCCCTTGTCTTTATTTTAGGCATTTAACTTGCCCGCCTGCTTGAACACCCAACAATCCCTGTTGGTGTGATTGGCTGGCTTGTCGGGGGTGCCATGTATCTGGCATAAGCGGTCGAGTATTCGGTCCAGGCTGGACGGGCCCTGAGTATTTCTTCTGAATGGCTTTTTCCGTTGACCGGATTTATAGCCCCTGAATCCGGCATTGACTGTCGTATCTTCAGAATTGTCGCCGTTAATGCGGCGCTTTTGCTTGTTGCGACGCGACCTGCCACTGCTGTCTCTGGTATCTGAATTACCAGGGTTCTTGGTCATATTGTTGCTGCGAGCAAGCCAGTTGTCTTCTCCCGCGCAAAAGCGGGTCATGAGTGTCGTGAGGGCTGCCATAGATTTCGGCTTTTCCTGTCCAAGGTGCCGGGCAAGCCACTCGTCACGGATATTGTGGTTGAAGGCTGCTAGGGCCTCTGCGTCCGGACAGTCGACTATTTGGTTTTTCTTTGTTAGGAACCATGTCCAGAATTGCCTGGCCGATTCCTCTGGCTGCTGAATTATGTGGCTTAGATCATCGGCGTCTGGTGGTCGCACATAGGTGCCCTGGAAATTGTCGAGGAATGCGGCTTCCAGGTCCTCCCAACAGCCGATTGATTCTGCTGGCAAGCTGTTAAGCCAATGCCGAGCTGGTCCCTTAAGTTTGAGTGGGAGGTATTTGATGGCGTGTAGATCATCGCCGCCGGCCATGTGGATATGAAGGAGATAATCCTCGATCCATACCGCAGGATCTGTTGTGCCATCGTATGATTCAATGTTCACGGGTTTGAAACCCTCAGGGATTTGATGATCCATTACTTCATATGTGAAGCATAGTGGGAGTGCGGCGCCTCTTTATTGGGCTATATCACGACGTAGCTCAAACGAGCTTTGTCTATTGTGTTCGGCCCGGCCGGATTTACTATATCCGGAGTGACAATCACTGTCACGTGCCGTGGGGCGCCTGCGCGATCCGTAGATCGATCTTGTTTGCCTTGCCTTGTCCTCCAATATATCTCGCAGGTCTGGCGCATTTTCCCGTGCCTTGGTATATTTTGAGCGGCGCCGGCGTGCGGCTTGAGTGGAGGGCCGAGAGGCCTCTCTGTCGCGGCCACGAGGTGGCCGGTCGGTCGTATCATGCGCTGGTGATGTAGGTTTAGGTGCTTCCTCCTCTGATCTGGGTAGCACCCTGCGTTTTGGGTAGCTCTTGGAGGGGCGTTCGAGTTCATACTCTTCAGCCGCAAGGATTTCAATCCATCTATCAGCTAGCAAATCTTTATCAGCTCTAAGCTGTTGCTGCTTTTTCTTGAGGCTGCTTGTCGTGGCCATAAGCCTTCGTTGAAAACGCTCTTGCTCGACAGGATCCTCTGGCACGACGAATTCGTCGCCGCCGAGGCTTGCCTCATCTTCGGAGGGAGGCATATAATTATCGTCCTTGACCTCTCTGTCTGCCGCTCTCTCATGAGGGCTGGCTGCTCCATCCTCCTGTGCTGAATCTTGCTGGAGGGGATTTTCTTCGGCACTCTCCGGAGTATTATTATCTCCCATGCCGGAATCACAATTTTTGCTTTGGCGGGATTTTGAGCGGCGCCGCTGACGCCGGCGCTTAGGTTGTTTCTTGGAGGGGTCATCCTCTGCTGTTCCATCGCAATCTCCTTCTTTTGGTGTGTCCACCATGTATATGTCATACGACGAGGTGGCTTTCCAGTGCCATATAGGCGCTGGTTCTTGATTGTCTCCTGCATCGGCGTCCATACCGTCGATGTCTTTGGAGTCGAAGTCGAGCATGTCGGTTAAATCGTCGACAGTGGCTACAAAGTGGGTGGTGGGCGGGCTTTGAATTTCTTCATCGTCTGTATCCCAACCTTGCTGACCGTAGTCCGGCCAGGGCTCTCCTGATAAAGAGAGAGACTTTAATGACTTCAGAGTGTTGCCGAAGGGCGAGTGCTGAAAGATGTCCGCGGCGGTGAACTCCATGATCGGCGCCCAATCGGATTTGATCGGCAGGGGCGCGGAGGGCTCGGAGTCCGGAGAGGAGTCCGGCCCCTCGGAGTCACGGGCCTTGCGGAGTGTGGGGCTGGTGTTTTGCCCGATCGCTGCTGGGATTACAGCCCCCGAGGCGGCGTCCAACCACCCATCCTCGATAGGTGCAGTTGACTCCGAATTAAGGGTCGGAGCCGATGTGAGTGCGGCCTCCAAGGCACTGTTCGGTGGCAGAGCTAGATCATGCCCATCGTGACAGTGCGGCGCGCTCGGCTGTGGCTCGAATCCGTCGAAGATCAAGTCCCCGCGGACGTCAGCCGTGTAGTTTAAACTTCCAAACCTGACTTGATGGCCAGGGGCGTAGCTTTCGATCTGCTCCAGATGGCCAAGCGAATTGGCCCGCAGTGTGAAGCCGCCGAAGACGAAGATCTGTCCAGGGAGAAAAGTCTTACCCTGGACTGCATCGCTATTGATGGTCGGAGGAGCCATCGGGCCTAAATGTGACGACACAGAGGAACTCTCAATGAAAGCACCAATGTCGGTGTCAAAACCGGCGGATCTCGGGTAGGGGGTCCCGAACTGTGCGTCTAGGCGGATGGTAACAGGACACAAGGGACACGATGTTTTACCCAGGTTCGGGCCCTCTTGATGGAGGTAAAACCCTACGTCATGCTTGATAAATATTGATGATATGGGTAGTACAAGAGTAGATCTACCACGAGATCAAGGAGGCTAAACCCTAGAAGCTAGCCTATGGTATGACTGTTATGTTGTCCTACGGACTAAAACCCTCCGGTTTATATAGAGACCGAAGAGGGCTAGGGTTACACAGAGTCGGTTACAACGGTAGGAGATCTATATATCCGTATCGCCAAGCTTGACTTACACGCCAAGGAAATTCCCTTCTGGACACGGGACGAAGTCTTCAATCTTGTATCTTCATAGTCCTGGAGTCCGGCTGAAGATATAGTCCGGCTACCCGAACACCCCCTAATCCAGGACTCCCTTACCGTCGTCCACAGCCACCGTGGCCTCGGCCACTACCGCACCTCCCCGACACGCTCCCCAGCTCCGTCGCGACCCCCCTCCCTCCTCACGGAGCCAAGCAACCCGGGCGAGCTCCGCTTCGTCCTTGGCGTCGTCGTCTTCATCTTCAGCCGCCGGAGATCATCTTCGCCGCCCCGCCGACTCCAGCCTTCCCCGAGCTCTCCGACGACGCCCGCCGGCCCGCTGTGAGCCCCACCGTAGTTCCCCCTACTCCCCTACCCTTCTGCGCCCTCTGGCCCCTCCGCCGCTCGAGCCGAGCTCCGGCCGCCACCGCGAGCTCCGCTTCGGCGAGCTCAGGCCACCCCCGCTTCTCACGTTTGCTCCAGACGACGCGGACGGGCCCTGGTTCCTCGCCCGTGGCCTCCGCCGCCCAAATGGTCGCCGGAGCGACGGACCCGAGCCCCTCCGCTGCGTTCGCCCTCGCCGGCGACTAATCGCCGGTCAAACCAGGTCAACCCGCGCTAATCAACCCCCAGTTGACCAGATTTGACCAGCGTAGGTCAATGACAGGTGGGGCCCGCCTCTGACTAAAATCTATAGTTAAGCTAGTGTTAGTGCTAACTAATCTCTGTTAATTAACTATACCTGGTCAGCCACGTTTGCCTCGCTGACGTCATGCCTCTGTAATGCTGGCGCAGTTATTCATTTTCTGGTATTAAAATAATTCAGAAATTCCAGAAAATGTTCAAAACTTCAAAAAATCACATAAATTCAACCGTAGCTCAGATTGAAACAATTTATATATGAAACATTATCAAAAAAATGCAATCTATCCATCTGTCCATGTTTCATGCATGAAAAACCAAGTTATACCTGCTGTATAGGTGAAAACACATGAATGGCATTTATAAGAGCTTATTTTGAAGATGCATTTGAACCTTTGGTTCAAATGGACTTCAACCAAATGAATGCTAGTTGCATTAGCTCTAACACATCACATATTAATGCCATATTCATGCATCATATTGTTGCATATGCTTGTGCTTGATTGTCGACACCGTTCCTTCTCGATAGGTCCTACTCCGGAGACCGATCCAAAGTACCTGTCAGAGGAGCAGTGCCCCCCTGTTGATCTACCAAGCAAGCAAACCCCCTTGTTCATTCTGATACAATCCCACTCTCTCGCTCCTGCTCTCTTTTATTGCATTAGGACAACAACGATTCAACTGCTACTTTATGCTATGGTAGTTGAACACATTCCTTTGCATGACCTGTCATTGCCATAGTAAATAGTTGAAACCCACTAGCAAGTATAGGAGTTGATTGAGCCATGTTGTATTCCTACCATGCCATGCCTGCTATTGCTTAGAGTTGTGTCAGGTCTGATTCAGGAGTTGCAACTAGTACATGGTGTTTGTAGGTAGTGCTATTTTTCTACCGAGTGGCACCCGGTAGGGTGGGCTTGGGACAGACTAGGCACAGGTGGCACGGTGTACCAAGTGGCACCCGGATGGTGGGCTTGGGAACCCTTCTCACATCGTTGGGGCCGTGAGCGACACCCCGGCCGGATCTCCTTGCGGATGGAACCCGAATAGGCGATAAACCTGGACTAGAGTCTTGTGTGGTTAGTCAGGTCGTGGCCGACACCCTCGCCGGGCTTCCGGTTGAAGGTTGCCGAGATACATGACGTGTACATGGTGATAAGTGGTGAGAGCGTGTGTGAAGAAGTACACCCCTGCAGGGTTATCATGATCTATTCGAATAGCCGTGTCCTCGGTTATGGACTTCTTAGATGCTTACGTGGTACATAGACAACTTAAAGTGGATACTCTAAAATGCTCAAGATAAGTGTGAGTGCTATGGATGGCCTTCTCGTAGTGAGAGGGGAATGAATCCATAGTGGTGTATTGAGGTGGTGATTAGTGGACTCGTGTGCGCTGCCTCACCTCAAAGTAGTTTCTCGTAGTCCTAGAACAGGATAGCCATTGAGTCAAAGCTGGCTTGCTGCAACTAAACCCCACATTACCTTCTTGATACAAATGCATGTATGATAGGATCTGATGTAAGTCTTGCCGAGTACCTTTGTACTCGCGTTTGCTTTATTTATGTTTTTGCAGATGAGACATCTGTCTCACTAGTAGTTCCGCTTGGACTTCGACGAGTAGCTTGTTACCTCAGCTACGATCTTGTACCCTTGGGAGGGTCTTGTAGATAGTCAGGCTTCTCAGCCTTTTTCTTTTGTAGTTGTCTGTACTCAGACATGTAATGCTTCCGTTGCTTGTATGCTCTGAATGATGGGTCATGTGACCCCTGTTTGTATTTAATGCTATGTGGCTCTTCTGGGCCTTTATCTATATGAGTCTGTGTTATGTTGTGATGCCATGTTGTACAGCACATACTTGCATGTTATGCGTACGTGTAACGTGTATTGCTATGTGTGGGATCCGACAACCTAGTTGTCTATCCTTGGTAGCCTCTCTTATGGGAGAAATGTAGTCTAGTGCTTCCACCGAGCCATGGTAGTCCGCTACAGCCCGATTTACCGGAGTCCTGCTAGCCCAGCACTACTGCTCCGGAACACTTAGACTGGCCGGCATGTGATTCACTTCGTTCCTGTGTCTGTCCCTTCGGGGAAATGTCACGCGGTGACATCTGGAGTCCTGCCTAGCCTGCTACAGCCCGGGTTCCCGGAGTCCTATTAGCCTAGTTGCTACAGCCCGGATTCACACGCTGCTGACCGACATGCTCGATGTTGTTTCATGTATGCCTGTCCCTGTAAGTTAGTGCCACTTTGGGTTCACGACTAGTCATGTCGGCCTAGGTTCTCTATCATATGGATGCTAGCGATATTATCATATACGTGAGCCAAAAGGCGCAAACGGTCCCGGGCCATGGTAAGGCGACACCCGTGGGAATACTGTGCGTGAGGCCACGATGTGATATGAGGTGTTACAAGTTAGATCGATGTAACTTAGAATCGGGATCTCGACAGCTTTGGTATGAGGTGTTACAACAAGCCAACCTGGTCGAAATTGATACAAATGCATGTATGATAGGATCTGATGTAAGTCTTGCCGAGTACCTTTGTACTCGCGTTTGCTTTATTTATGTTTTTGCAGATGAGACATCTGTCTCACTAGTAGTTCCGCTTGGACTTCGACGAGTAGCTTGTTACCTCAGCTACGATCTTGTACCCTTGGGAGGGTCTTGCAGATAGTCAGGCTTCTCAGCCTTTTTCTTTTGTAGTTGTCTGTTCCTAGACATGTAATGCTTCCGTTGCTTGTATGCTCTGAATGATGGGTCATGTGACCCCTGTTTGTATTTAATGCTATGTGGCTCTTCTGGGCCTTTATCTATATGAGTTTGTGTTATGTTGCGATGCCATGTTGTACAACACATACTTGCATGTTATGCGTACGTGTAACGTGTATTGCTATGTGTGGGATCCGACAACCTAGTTGTCTATCCTTGGTAGCCTCTCTTATGGGAGAAATGTAGTCTAGTGCTTCCACCGAGCCATGGTAGTCCGCTACAGCCCGATTTACCGGAGTCCTGCTAGCCCAGCACTACTGCTCCGGAACACTTAGACTGGCCGGCATGTGATTCACTTCGTTCCTGTGTCTGTCCCTTCGGGGAAATGTCACGCGATGACATCAGGAGTCCTGCCTAGCCTGCTACAGCCCGGGTTCCCGGAGTCCTGTTAGCCCAGTTGCTACAGCCCAGATTCACACGCTGCTGACCGACATGCTCGATGTTGTTTCATGTATGCCTGTCCCCGTAAGTTAGTGCCACTTTGGGTTCACGACTAGTCATGTCGGCCCGGGTTCTCTGTCATATGGATGCTAGCGATACTATCATATACGTGAGCCAAAAGGCGCAAACGTTCCCAGGCCATGGTAAGGCGACACCCGTGGGAATACCGTGTGTGAGGCAGCAAAGTGATATGAGGTGTTACATGCTAGGTCGGTGTGACTTAGAATCGGGGTCCCGACACTCTGCGACCACTCTGCTGACGAGAATGTTGATTCCGACACCGTATCAGGTGTCCACAGAGGGGGCGAGAGCAGGAAGCCTAGAGGTGATACCCGCCCTAAGGATGAATTAGACACTGTGTTTGGGGAAACCGAAACTCCTTTGTCCAAGGGAAAAGGTGTAGAGGAAGCCCTCCATAGCAAAAAGAGGGCCGCTTCCGAAGATCAGGACGGGAAGCCTTCCAAGAGAGGAAAAATGCCATCGTCGGGGGACTTGGGCCAGGCGAGCGATGCTGCCGCGGGGTTTTATGATGAGGACGAACCTCTGGCCAAACCGTAAGTGAAGCTGGGACACTTTTGAACGTACCTCATTCTTTTCCTATTAGTGAAGTAATCATCCGACATATGTACATCCACGCAGGTTAACGCCTGGTGTTTCTCAGTCGCCCTCCTCCTCGAGAGACCTTCTTCCGGAGATGATGGAGAGTGACACGTCTTCTCCGGCCGTCTCACCCAATAGGGGGGATGATACTAAGGTGTTGTCTCGAAGGGCTCCTCCTGACCGTCAAGTAGTGCAGGAAACGAAGAAGGCGTTACGCGAAGGCGGTGCCACTGTCACTCAGGGTTCGGAGGTCAAGCATGATGGCCCCGAACCATCCGGTTTACAGCCGGAGACGATTCCGGAGGCGAGTGAATGGATTCCTTCCAAGAAATGTCGTACTTCGGCGGCGGTTTCCGAAGACCCCGGAGCGCCGGATACGCTGATGGACATGCTGCGACAAGCGTCCATTTCAGAGGAGCGCCGTGCCTTGATGGTTACGGTGGTCGAAAAGGTTCTATCCGCGGAGAGCGGATTGAACGGGGCCTTCTCGAGCCTTCTAAGAGGTTTTGAGGTGTGTGATGTAGTTTTGCCAATTGAATAATATTGACTAAATGCACCTGTTATATATACAGTAGCCCCTGAGACTCGGATTGCCTTCCAAAGGAGGCGATCGGAGGATCAAAAAAGATATGCTCAGGTACTAACCTTGATTTAACTTGGACTGCAGGCTGTCTCTCCTCCTGCAGCTGCCCGAAATACGGAAGTGGCCGAACTGCAGCGAAAGCTGGATATTGCGGAGGATGACATTGCATTGATCAACAGGCGTCTTGACGACTCGCAGGGTATGTATTTCGAGCATTCCTTACACCAATGTGTTTGTTATTTAGGCCTGACATCGAAAAGAGTTTTATATGAAATGTGCACGAGTGCAGATGGTGCTGCCGCCGTTGAAGCTCTTCGGGCGGAGTTAGCCCGGACCAAGGAGCAGGCCCGGTGTAGCGATGCGGCTGCCGAGAAGGCATCGGCTGATCTAAGAGCCAAACAAGCAGCTCGGCGCCAACATGAGGAGAAAATATCTGCACTGGCGCTTGACTTGAAGAATACTACCAGCCGCTGTGAGTACCTTGAGAGGGAAAATAAAGCCAAAACGGCTGAAGTTGATAAGGCCGTATGAGAGGCAAGTGAAGCTCGGTCTGAATCTAGGGCAGCTCGCGAAGAGATTCGGCAGGCTAAGGAGATAGCGGCCGGTAAGCCCTTTTAGCTTCAAGCTAAGTTTGGCGATCCGGACTATGCTCAGCTGAGCCAGGTCTGGAGTTCTCCGGCTGAATTTTTGGACTTGCCGAAGAGTTCTTCCGATGCGGCACAATTTTACCAAGAACAGGAGGGGTATGCAACGGAGAAGCTTTTCCGGTCACAATTTGGCGCATCAAAGCACCCTCTGTTGCTGAATGAACAGATGTCCCAATGGGCCGAGCTTCAGCGGTTATCCGGCGACGCCATGAAGAATGTCATAATCCGGTTGTGGCCGAATGAGCCTGTTCCAAAGAGCTACTTTGGCCTGGTGCGACGTCTTGTTGATGCGGCGCCACATATCGACGCTGCGAAGTGGTCGGCGTGCGTTGAAGGTGCACGGATGGCCTTTGCCCGAGTCAAGATGTTCTGGGGGAAGAAGAAGGCCGTCGATGTTGCAGTGAAGAGTCCGCCCAAGGGCAAGGACCGTAGTGAGCCGGAGCATTATTTTGAAGACATCCTAGAAGCCGCCCGCCTGATAGAGGATCAATGCTCAAAGAATATAATGTTCGAGTGAGGTGTATTAGAATTGTAAAAGATAGTTTTATAATTGATCTATCTTTACATTTTTGCTCAAAAGCTTGAATTCCTCCTGTGCGGCCGTTTTAATATAATCTGAAAGTTTTCTAGTCGTCGGCTTCAGCCCCCTCGTAGGAAGTACGGGGGTGTTCGGAAAAGCATTTAATCACTCTTTATCCAACGTCTTGGTCCATGAAGGAGGTGAGAATGCAGCGAACTAGGCAATCGGACTATAAGGCGTTAACACTTTCACTTAGACATAGGAGTTTTATGGCGGGACTACGACATAGCCCCTAGTATGTATGCAGCGTGTAGTGCCTTACATATTTGATCTGAAAAATATCCCTCGTGACAGTCAGTTTTCAAGAAGTTGGTCCATGAAAGATTCCAAGAAGTTGTCAAGTGGTTGACCAGCTCTCGCCGCATCATGACAGTCGGTTTTTGGCTTTCTCTACTGAGGTGCTCATCTGGGCACAATCGCAGTAGTTCTCCCTTTACTACCCTAGCCGATGCAGCAGAACGTAGGGTAGCAAGCACAGGAGCCGGGCAACCCAACTATTGACCCAAGACAATGATTCAGAGCTGATGCATATAAGGCCAAACTTGCGACGCTGAAGTACGCTATAGAGTTGTTCGGACTTTTGTTGGCAACTCTTTCGTTCCCATACCGAGCCCATGGCAGGGTATGCCGAGGTGCATCTGTAACGCAGCCGTTGAGGCCGTACTCATTGTTGAAAGAGTATGAAAGATTAATTCGGAGAAGGTTTACTGGGAGACGAGCAATATGCCCATGATGAGCTTATGTATATATATGTAATAAATAATAATAAATAAATAAAGAAACCACAAGCCCGGCTATTTGAGGAAAAAGGGCATAGTACAGGCTCGGAATAAAGAGTGCAGTCCACAAAAAAGGTTATTTTCGACCTCGTGCCGCACGTTTGTGCCGCCCGTCCTCGGGGGGGAGGGGTCCTTAACGGAGGTAGCCTTGTAGGTGAGTGTACGGATCCGAACTCCGACAGAGACCGTTGTAGGTGTTGTCCTGTTGGTCACCTGTTATCAAGAGATGATACATAAAAATAAGGAAAACGGATAAAAAACGTTACGAGAATGCTTGCAGGGTTGTCTATATTGTGTTTCCGCCGATGCCCATGGTATCTTGAGTGCGCGTGGTGTAAATCATGCCGGTGTAATAGGTGGGTGCCGGAAGCCGAACTGCTATTTCCATTCCGAGAGTGGTCGAACCTCAAAAGGAAACTGTTTCTGGCCCCTGGTGTTCGGCTGGCGAGCCGCTCCATCGTCTTTATCGCCTGGTGGCCTCCTCCCCTTGCTATCGGTGTTGAGCTTCCTTGCCTGCTTGAGGACCCAACAGTTTCTGTTGGTATGGTTAGCCGGCTTATCAGGATGACCATGAATCAGACAAGGTCGGTCTAGTATTCTATCAAGGGTGGATGATCCATCCTAGTATGCCTTTAGTGGCTTCTTCCATCGACCGGGTTTCGGATTGTGAAATCCGTTCTTGACCACTGTGTCGCGTAATCTTTCAGTACTATTGCGACTGTTGTGTTCGGTTCGTCGTGGCTTACCGTTGCCGTCTCAAATTTTGGAAGTACCCGGGTCGCTGGCGTTGTTGCTTTTTCGTGCGAGCCAGTTGTCTTCTCCCGCACAAAAGCGAGTCATTAGAGCGGTAAGGTCTGTCATGGATTTGGGTCCTTCCTGGCCGAGGTGACGTGCTAGCCATTCATCCCGGACGCTATGTTTGAAGGCCGTGAGGGCTTCTACGTCCGGACAGTCGACAATTTGGTTCTTTTTGACTAAGAACCTAGTCCAGAGCTCCCGGGCTGGCTCGCCAGGCTTCCGGACAATATGACTTAAGTCATCGGCATATAGTGGCCGGACATATGTTCCCTGGAAGTTGTCTCGAAAGGCGTCTTCCAAATCTTCCCAGCTGCCAATAGAATTTTCTGGCAAACTGTTTAGCCAGTACCGAGCTGGCCCTTTAAGCTTGAGAGGTATGTATTTAATGGCATGAAGGTCGTCTCTGCGAGCCATGTGAATATGGAGGAGCTAATCCTCAATCCATGCCGTGGGATCTGTTGTTCCATCGAATGATTCGATGTTGATGGGTTTAAACCCGTCTGGAAATTCATGCTCCGTTACCTCGTCAGTGAAGCAGAGAGGGTGTGGGGCTCCTCTATGTAGAGCCACACTATGAAGCACCTCCGGCGGACTCTGTTTATGGAGTTTGGATCGGGCGTGGACGGCTCTGCTGTGTTCGAATAGGTAACCATCATCACCGGTTGGGGCATGTCCCCGCGATCTATATATCGGTTTTTTGTGTGTTGTTCTACCCTCCAGGTATTGTTGGATGTCGCGAGTATTCCCCCGAGCTGTTTTGTTCTTGTTTAGACGGCCGGATGGGTTGGTATGGTGCTCTGCATGGGCTATTGCTTTGTCCGGACCGAACTGTGGTCGGCCTGCCGCATTATTCGATGGTGGTGTGGGCTCCAATGCCTTGCCATCGTATTGAGGGGGCCACCTACTCTTGGGGTGGCCTTTGTCTGGGCTGCTAAGGCCATATTCTTCGGCGGCCAAGACCTCGGTCCATCTATCATTGAGCAAATCTTGGCTTGCTTTTAGCTGCAGCTGCTTCTTTCTTAGGCTCTTTGCAGTGGCTATGAGCTGGCATTTAGAGCACTCCTGCTCGAGAGGTTCCTTAGGCACGATAAAATCCTCGTTGCCGTGGATCTCCTCTTCCTCGGAGAGTGGGAGATAATTGCTATCCTCTGAATCTCTATATGTGGCCTGTTCATCATGGTTGTCTTGATTGCCTTCATGTTCCTCCTGTTCGGATCCTACCTCAACAGGGTCTTCGTTGTCCAGAGTGTTATCTTCTCCGGTGCTGATATTGTTTTCTCATGACTTAGGGCGGCGTAGGATGCGTCGGTGTTCGGATTGTGTACCAGAGGGTTTACCCTCGACTGTGTCTGCCTTGTCATCGTCGAGAGCGTCGTTGGGTGTGTCTACCTGAAGGAAATATGCCCTAGAGGCAATAATAAAGTTATTATTTATTTCCTTATTTCATGATAAATGTTTATTATTCATTCTAGAATTGTATTAACTGGAAACATAATACATGTGTGAATACATAGACAAACAGAGTGTCACTAGTATGCCTCTACTTGACTAGCTCGTTAATCAAAGATGGTTGAGTTTCCTAGCCATGGACATGAGTTGTCATTTGATTAACGGGATCACATCATTAGGAGAATGATGTGATTGAATTGACCCATTCCGTTAGCTTAGCACTCGATCGTTTAGTATGTTGCTATTGCTTTCTTCATGACTTATACATGTTCCTATGACTATGAGATTATGCAACTCCCGTTTATCGGAGGAACACTTTGTGTGCTACCAAACGTCACAACATAACTGGGTGATTATAAAGGTGCTCTACAGGTGTCTCCGAAGGTACTTGTTGGGTTGGCATATTTCGAGATTAGGATTTGTCACTCCGATTGTCGGAGAGGTATCTCTGGGCCCACTCGGTAATGCACATCACTATAAGCCTTGCAAGCATTGAAACTAACGAATTAGTTGCGGGATGACGTATTACGAAACGAGGAAAGAGACTTGCTGGTAACGAGATTGAACTAGGTATTGAGATACCGACGATCGAATCTCGGGCAAGTAACATACTGATGACAAAGGGAACAAACGTATGTTGTTATGCGGTTTGACCGATAAATATCTTCATAGAATATGTGGGAGCCAATATGAGCATCCAGGTTTCGCTATTGGTTTTTGGCCGGAGACGTGTCTCAGTCATGACGAGGAGTCTCAAAATGGTCGAGACGTAAAGATCAAT
The DNA here is from genome assembly GCA_032464435.1 of Aegilops umbellulata. Classification (NCBI taxonomy): domain Eukaryota; kingdom Viridiplantae; phylum Streptophyta; class Magnoliopsida; order Poales; family Poaceae; genus Aegilops; species Aegilops umbellulata. Next base: position 621,675,953 of record CP136057.1, read on the forward strand.
ATATTGGACGACTATATTTGGATATCGGAAAGGTTCCGAGTGATTCGGGGGTACCGGGGAGTTACGGGAATACGGGAAGAAGTATATGGGCCTTATTGGGCTTTACGGGAGAGAGAGAGAGGCAGGCTGCGTGCCCCCCCCCAAGACCTAGTCCGAATTGGACTAGGAGGAAGGGCTGCGCCCCCTCCTTCCCCCTCCTCTCTCTTCCCCTTCCTTCTCTCCTACTCCTACTACATGGAAAGGGGGGGAATCCTACTCCCGGTGGGAGTAGGACTCCCCAGGGCGCGCCATAGAGAGGGCCGGCCCCTCCCCTCCTCCACTCCTTTATATACATGGCCAGGGGGCACCCCATAGACACAACAATTGATCGTTTGATCTTTTAGCCATGTGCGGTGCCCCCCTCCACCATAGTCCACCTCGATAATACGATAGCGATGCTTAGGCGAAGCCCTGCGTCGGTAGAACATCGTCGTCGTCACCACGCCGTCGTGCTAACAAAACTCTCCCTCAACACTCGGCTGGATCGGAGTTCGAGGGACGTCATCAGGCTGAACGTGTGCTGAACTCGGAGGTGTCGTGCGTTCGGTACTTGATCGGTCGGATCGTGAAGACGTATGACTACATCAACCGCGTTATGCTAATGCTTCCGCTTTCGGTCTTTCGCTTCCGCTTTCATGCATCACCATGATCTTGCGTGTGCGTAGGAATTTTTTTGAAATTACTACGTTCCCCAACAGTGGCATCCGAGCCAGGTTTTATGCCTAGATGTTATATGCACGAGTAGAACACAAGTGAGTTGTGGGCGATAAAAGTCATACTACTTACCAGCATGTCAAACTTTGGTTCGGCGGTATTGTTGGATGAAGCGCCCGGACCGACATTACGCGTACGCTTACGCGAGACTCATTCTACCGACGTGCTTTGCACATAGGTGGCTGGCGGGTGTCAGTTTCTCCAACTTTAGTTGAACCAAGTGTGGCTATGTTTTGGAAATATGCCCTAGAGGCAATAATAAAATGGTTATTATTGTATTTCCTCGTTCATGATAATTGTCTATTGTTCATGGTATAATTGTATTAACTGGAAACCGTCATACATGTGTGAATACATAGACCACAACATGTCCCTAGTAAGCCTCTAGTTGACTAGCTCGTTGATCAATAGATGGTTATGGTTTCCTGACCATGGACATTGGATGTCATTGATAACGCGATCACATCATTAGGAGAATCATGTGATGGACAAGACCCAATCCTAAGCATAGCACAAGATCGTGTAGTTCGTTTGCTAAGAGCTTTTCTAATGTCAAATATCATTTCCTTAGACCGTGAGATTGTGTAACTCCCGGATACCGTAGGAATGCTTTGGGTGTACCAAACGTCACAACGTAATTGGGTGACCATAAAGGTGCACTACAGGTATCTCCGAAAGTGTCTGTTAGGTTGGCACGAATCGAGACTGGGATTTGTCACTCCGTATGACGGAGAGGTATCTCTGGGCCCACTTGGTAATGCATCATCATAATGAGCTCAATGTGACTAACAAGTTAGCCACGGGATCATGTGTTACAGAACAAGTAAAGAGACTTGCCGGTAACGAGATTGAACAAGGTATAGGGATACCAACGATCGAATCTCGGGCAAGTAGCATACCGATAGACAAAGGGAATTGTATACGGGATTGATTGAATCCCCGACATTGTGGTTCATCCGATGAGATCATCGTGGAACATGTGGGAGCCAACATGGGTATCCAGATCCCGTTGTTGGTTATTCGTAGAGAGCTGTCTTGGTCATGTCTGCATGATTCCAGAACCCGTAGGGTCTACACACTTAAGGTTCGGTGACGCTAGAGTTGTTATGGGAATTAGTGTGCAGTTACTGAATGTTGTTCGGAGTCCTGGATGAGATCCCGGACATCATGAGGTGTTCCGGAATGGTCCGGAGGTAAAGATTTATATATGGGAAGTCCTATTTTGGCCACCGGAAAATGTTCGGGATTTTTCAGTATTGTACCGGGAAGGTTCTAGAAGGTTCTGAAGTGGGGCCCACCTGCATGGGAGGGCCCACATGAACGTGGGTATTGGGGGCAAGGCCCCACACCCCTGGTCAAGGCGCAGAAAGATTCCCCCTTAGAAGGAATAAGCTCATATCCCGAAGGGATAAGATCAAGATCCCTAAAAAGGGGGGATAACAATCGGTGGGGAAGGGAAATGATGGGATTTCTTTCCCCCACCTTTGCCAACGCCCCAATGGACTTGGAGGGCAAGAAACCAGCCCCCTCCACCCCTATATATATTCCCCTGGTGCAGCCCTCTCCCTCCCCAACACCTCCGTAGTAGTAGTAGTGCTTCGCGAAGCCCTGCCGGAGAACTGCAAGCTCCACCACCACGCCGTCATGCTGCCGGAGCTCTCCCTCAACTTCTCCTCTCCCCTTGCTGGATCAAGAAGGAGGAGACGTCCCCGGGCTATACGTGTGTTGAACGCGAAGGAGCCGTTGTTCGGCGCTTAGATCGGAATCAACCGCGATCTGAATCGCTACGAGTACGACTCCTTCATCTGCATTCTTGTAATGCTTCTCCATCGCGATCTTCAAGGGTATGAAGATGCACTCCCCTCTCTCTCTCTCGTTGCTAGTCTCTCCATAGATTGATCTTGGTGATGCGTGTCGGTGTCAAAACCGGCGGATCTCGGGTAGGGGGTCCCGAACTGTGCGTCAAGGCCGGATGGTAACAGGAGACAAGGGACACAATGTTTTTACCCAGGGTTGGGCCCTCTTGATGGAGGTAATACCTACTCCTACTTGATTAATATTGATGATATGGGTAGTACAAGAGTAGATCTACCACCAGATCAAGGAGGCTAAACCCTAGAAGCTAGCCTATGGTATGATTGTGTATGATGATGGTTCGTCCTACGGACTACAACCCTCCGGTTTATATAGACACCGGATAGGGTTAGGGTTACACAGAGTCGGTTACAATGGTAGGAGATCTTGAGTATCCGCATCGCCTAGCTAGCCTTCCACGCCAAGGAAAGTCCCATCCGGACACAGGACAAAGTCTTCAATCTTGTATCTTCATAGTCCAGGAGTCCGGCGAAGGTATAGTCCGGCTACCCGAACACCCCCTGAGGGAGTCCTGGATTAGGGGGTGTTCGGATAGCCGGACTATACCTTCAGCCGGACTCCAGGGCTATGAAGATACAAGATTGAAGACTTTATCCCGTGTCCGGAAGGATCTTTTCTTAGCGTGGAAGGCAAGCTAGGCGTGCGGATATTCGAGATCTCTTACCATTGTAACCGACTCTGTGTAACCCTAACCCTATCCGATGCCTATATAAACCGAGGCGTTGTAGTCCGTAGAACAACCATCATCATACACAATCATACCATAGGCTAGCTTCTAGGGTTTAGCCTCCTTGATCTCGTGGTAGATCCACTCTTGTACTACCCATATCATCAATATTAATCTAGCAGGAGTAGGGTTTTACCACCACCGAGAGGGCCCGAACCTGGGTAAAATAAAGTGTCCCTTGTCTCCTGTTACCATCCGACCTTGACGCACAGTTCGGGACCCCCTACCCGAGATCCGCCGGTTTTGACACCGACATTGGTGCTTTCATTGAGAGTTCCTCTGTGTCTTCGCTTTTAGGCCCGATGGCTCCTTTGATCATCAACAACGATGAGGTCCAGGGTGAAACTTTCCTCCCCGGACAAATCTTCGTCTTTGGCGGCTTCGCTCTGCGGGCCAATTCGCTTGGTCATCTGGAGCAGATCGAAAGCTACGCCCCTGGCCATCAAGTCAGGTTCGGAAGCATAAACTACATGGCCGATATCCGCGGAGACTTGATCTTCGACGGGTTCGAGCCACAGCCAAGCGCGCCGCACTATTTCGAGGGGCATGATATAGCTCTGCCTCCAAATAGTACCCTGGAGGCCGCACACGCTCCGGCCCCGATCCTTGACTCGGAGCCCGCTGCGTTCTCCGAGGATGAACGGTTGGACGTCACCTCGGGGGCTGCGATCTCAAAGGCGATCGAGACGAACGCCAGCCCCGTAGTCCGCACGGCCCAGGACTCCAAGGAGCCGGACTCTTCTCCGAACTCCGGGCCTTCCGTGCCCCCGCCGATCGAATCTGATTGGGCGCCTGCGATGGAGTTCACCACCGCGGACATCTTTCAGTGCTCACCTTTCGGTGATATCCTGAATTCTCTCAAGTCTCTCTCTTTATCAGGAGAGCCCAGGCCGGACTATGGTATGCGAGGTTGGGATTCCGACAACGAAGAAATTCAAAGCCCACCCACCACCCACTTGGTAGCCACTGTCGACGATTTAACCGACATGCTTGACTTCGGCTCCGAAGACTTCGACGGTATGGACGACGAAGGAGGAGACGAACAAGAACCAGCACCCGTAGGGCGCTGGACCTCCACCTCGTCATATGACATATATATGGTGGATGCTCCAAAGGATGCAGATGGCGATGGAACAGCGGAAGACGACAACTCGAAAAAACCGCCAAAACGCCAGCGCCAACGGCGCCGCTCTAAATCCTGCCACAGCAGAAACGGTGATTCCCGCACGGGAGATAATACTACCCTGGACAGCGCCGAAGAACACCAGAACCAGCAAGATTCGGCGCAGGAAGATGGAAAAGCCAGCCCTCGGGAGAGAGCGGCAGAGCAAGAGGTCGAGGATGATAACTACATGCCTCCCTCCGAAGAGCGTTTTCAACGCAGGCTTCTAGCCACGACCAATAGCCTAAAGAAAAAGAAGCAACAGCTTAGAGCTGATCAAGATTTGCTAGCTGATAGATGGACTTCAGTCCTTGCGGCCGAAGAGTATGAACTCGGGCGCCCCTCCAAAAATTATCCTAAGCACAGGCCGCTACCCCAATCAGAGGGGGAAGCATCTGACATGGCAGACCGGCCACCCCATGGCCACGACAGAGAGGCCTGTCGAACCCTTAAGCAAGCCATGCCCCGGAGCCGTTCAAATAAGGCACGGGAAAACGAGCCAGACCTGCGAGACGTACTGGAGGATAAAGCAAAGCAAACAAGATCGATCTATGGATCGCGCGGACGCCCGACGACATGTGATGATCTTCACTCCGGACACAATAAATCCAGCCGGGCCGAACACAGCAGGCATAGCTCTTCCGAGCTGCGTCGTGACATAGCCTAGTACAGGGGCGCCGCACACCCACTATGCTTCACAGACTAAGTAATGGATCATAAAATCCTAGAGGGTTTTAAACCCGTCAATATCGAGTCGTACGATGTTATGACAGATCCGGCAGTATGGATTGAGGATTATCTCCTTCACATCCACATGGCACGTGGCGATGATCTGCACGCCATCAAATACCTACCCCTTAAGTTTAAAGGACCAGCCCGGCACTGGCTTAACAGCCTACCGGCAGACTCAATCGGTTCTTGGGAGGACCTGGAGGCCGCATTCCTCGACAACTTCCAGGGGACCTACGTGCGGCCACCGGACGCCGACGACCTAAGCCACATAATTCAGCAGCCAGAAGAATCGGCCAGGCAATTCTGGACATGGTTCCTCACAAAGAAAAATCAGATAGTTGATTGTCCGAACGCAGAGGCCCTAGCAGCCTTCAAACATAACATCCATGACGAGTGGCTTGCCCGGCACCTGGGACAGGAAAAGCCGAAAACCATGGCGGCCCTCACGACACTCATGACCCGCTTTTGCGCGGGCGAAGATAGCTGGCTAGCTCGCAGCAACAAATTATAAAAAAAGCCCGGTAATTCGGATACCAAGGACAAAAGTGGCAGGTCACGTCGAAATAATCAAAAGCGTCGCGTTAGCAGCGACAGCAATGAGGATACGGCAGTTAATGCCGGATTCAGAGGCTATAAATCCGGTCAGCGGAAAAAGCCATTTAAAAAGAATACCCAGGGCCCGTCCAGTTTGGACCGGATACTCGACCGCTCGTGCCAGATTCATGGCACCCCCGAAAGGCCAGCCAATCACACCAACAGGGATTGTTGGGTGTTCAAGCAGGAAGGCAAGTTAAGAGCCGAACACAAGGACAAGGGGCTGAACAGCGACGACGAGGAGGAGCCCAGGCCGCCGAACAACAATGGACAGAAAGGGTTTCCCCCACAAGTGCGGACGGTGAACATGATATACGCGACCCACATTCCCAAGCGGGAGAGGAAGCGTGCGATACGGGACGTATACGCGATGGAGCCAGTCGCCCCAAAGTTCAACCCATGGTCCTCCTGCCCAATCACTTTCGATCGAAGGGACCACCCCACTAGCATCCGTCATGGCGGCTTTGCCGCACTGGTCCTCGACCCAATCATGGACGGATTTCATCTCACAAGAGTCCTCATGGACGGCGGCAGTAGCCTGAGCCTGCTTTATCAGGATACAGTGCGGAAAATGGGCATATATCCATCAAGGATCAAGCCCACAAGGACGACCTTTAAAGGCATCATACCAGGTGTAGAGGCCAATTGCACAGGCTCGATAACACTTGATGTGGTCTTCGGATCTCCGGATAACTTCCGAAGCGAAGAGTTAATCTTTGATATAGTGACGTTCCGCAGTGGCTATCACGCCCTGCTCGGACGAACCGCATTCGCTAAATTCAATGCGGTGCCGCACTACGCATATCTCAAGCTCAAGATGCCAGGCCCTCGAGGAGTAATTACGATCAGCGGAAACACAGAACGCTCCATCCGTACGGAGGAGCACACGGCGGCCCTCGCAGCAGAAGTACAAAGCAGCCTTTCAAGGCAACTCTCCAGTCCGGCCGTTAAAAAACCGGACAATGCAAAGCGCGCCCGGAGTAACCTGCAACAAGACCACCTGGCACGATCAGAGCAAGCGTAGCAGTACGGCCCCGACCCCATCCATCGCAACATAGTGGAGCAAGTACCTCGAGTACACAATTACGCTCTTAAAATTCCATGGGCACGGGGGGACGGGCACATTAACGGCATGCCTACAACACGGCGTAAAACGTACTAGGGGTTGCCGGATTTTTCTTTTTTACCTTTTTTTTACTTTCAGGACTCCATACTCTGGATAACCTGTTCGGCATTGTTGCCGCACAAACGATGCAAGATCCAGGAAAGCAGATAAAGCTACGCCGCATTCCGGAACTCTCAGGTGGTCTCTATTTCGAGCGATATATCTGTTTCTAAATTCCGCGGCCCGTGCCTGGTCAGGACATGTTAAATAGTCTAATATCTTTTTTGCTCATCGCAATACTTGTATCGTTCGGCTTTGATAGATAGCCTCTTTATAAAGCAATGCATAGTTTTTTGTCTATTTTTTGCATTATCCCCTTTGAATATATGTGTTTATTACATAACATGATCGCACCCGTACACCATGGTACGGCAAACCATGCCAGGGGCTTCATTACCCTTTTATCTGGTGTGAGAAGTCCGTACACTTTCACAAGTGCGGCACCCCGAACTTATAGCACTATATGTGTCGAGGGTTGGGTGCGACATATGCCAAAGGATGGCTTATCATGGTGGGGGCGAGTAGAACGTCGCCGGTGCCTGGAAGCGGGATGAGGCATAAACATGCACGCCGACGAATCTTACCCAGCTTCGGGGCTCTCCGAGGAGATAATACCCCTACTGCTGCTCTGCAGGGTCTCCGCATGATCACTATGGTGATATGTGTACAAAGTTGCTCCTCGAGCTGTGTTCTGGAGGTAGGAGAGGGCAAGGCTAGCTCTCTCCCTTCTATGCTGCTGGTCTGGTGGAAAAAGGATCGAACCCTTTGCATGGGTGCTCCGGAGGGTTTATATAGGCCTACCCCCCGGGGGTACAATGGTAATCTGACTGGGCGCGGGTCCCAGCCGTCTGTCTCTTAGGCCGCCGTCTTCTCCGCCGACTCCTGGGGGCCGCCTCTAGTGGGCCCCGCCGACTGACCTGGCCACTGTAGCCGCGCCTCTGATGACGTTGGCTGGGTCATGGGGGCGTGGCAACAGTGCCGCCGCCTGGCGGGCGATCACTGTCGCCACTCCCTGTCTTATCTGGTTAATGGCGTGTGGGGCCCGTGGGAGGAACGGGCCGACTCTCGGAGACCGACTCCCACGGGGTCCGTCTTTGGGTGCTCTCGCCGTCTTCGTCCCTCCCGCTGACTAGCGGGGCCCGCCGTCTCCAGGCCGTACATGCGGGCTACATGGGAACAGTGCCCCGTCGTCAGGGCGGACGTCAGGGCCAGCATGGCGACAGTGCCGCGCCGGACGGAGCTCTCCTCTGGTACGGCGTACTGTAGCCATACCTGCCCCTGGTAATCAACGTAGGGGAGGGCCGTACTCTGGCCATCCTCGGTCTCGTCCTTCTTCCTGAAGGCAGAGAGTGGTGAAGTCGCGGGCCGACTCCCCATAGTCGGCCTCCCTGGAGTCGCCGATCGGGAGTCACAGCCGTCTCTGGGACTCGGCCATGAGTGGGTATCGGGGATGCTGCGGCCGACTCCCAGAGTCGGCTGATCGTCTTGGGATTCTTTGAGGGGCGTAGCCTGCCCCGATGTCTTGAAAGGTTCTGGGTCCCGGGTTAGCCTACCCGTGGCCCATTACTCCGACAGTAGTCCCCGAAGCTGGTGAGGCGCCGAGGGAGACCTATCGAGGAGCCTCAACAGTTTCTTCCTCCGAGTGGATCGTGGGGGAGGCGATCTTTATCGAGGCCGCCTCCGACAAGCCGACTATGGGAAGCCGGACTCGTCGAAGGTCCTCTTGCTCTTCAAAGAGTTTGAAAGTCGTGGCAGGACTCGGGGGGCGTGCCTGATAAGCCACACGGCCGCCGCCCGTCGCGGACCCGCTGAGGGACGCCACGTGGCCGAGCCAGTCTGCCAGCCCACGCGCGCGACGGTACAGGCCCATGGGTGGGGCCCGCCATTACCGCGCCTCGGCCCTTGAACGGATCCATTGCGGCCGTGCAGGCGGTTGAGCTTCTCAGCGCAGTAAATGCGCGTGGTAACTTCCGTGGTAAATCGTGGGGGTCGTGGGGGCGTGGGCGCAGTTAATCCCACGACGCCCCCTCGGTTCTTCAGCCCGCAGGCCTATAAGTAGGCGGAGGGAACGGGGCGGTGAAGCACGCGCGCCCGCTCCCCTCTGCTTCCTTTGCTTCTTTTCTCCTCCTTCTTTCTCCCACCGCTGCCGCGCCGGACCGCGCCTTGCACGCAGCGATGAGCCCTATCTTCGCCGCCGCGCCCGCCGCCATGCGCTCCGGCGTATGGGATGGTTCTGAGATCGACGACGACATGATTGACTTCCTCCGCAAGACGTGCCGCATCCCCGGTGCGCACCTCGTGCAGGCCCGCGCTCCGCCGCCGACGGAGGTGACGCCGGCGCCGAAGGAGGGCGAGCGGCTCGTGTTCCGCTCCCACCTCATGCGCGGCCTGGGGCTGCCGGCGAGCGGGTTCTTCCGCTCGTTCCTGGACTTTCATGGCCTCCAGCCGCACCACCTCACTCCAAACACGGTGGTGCTGCTGGCGGCCTTCACTGCGTTGTGTGAGGGCTTCCTCAGCGTTCTCCCCACCATCGAGCTATGGGGAGAGTTCTTTCATTCCAAGCTCGGCACGCATGTCGCCGGCGTGCCAGCTCAGTGTGGTGCCTTCATCGCGCTCCGAAGGTCGACGGCCGACAACCCATTCCCCGCCATCCAGCTGATCAAATCGGTGAAGATGTGGCAGCGCTCCTACTTCTATGTGAAGAACGTCGCCCCAGACGGCGACTGGGTTAACCTGCCGGCTTATGCAGCCGGCGCGCCAGCTGGGAGGCAGCCCAGCTGGTCCTACCGCGCCAAGACGCTGACTCCGGCTGGAGCCGCCGCCGTATCGCGACTTCGAGTGCTGACGCAGTCGGCCGGCTTGACTGGGGCCGACTTGCTGGCCGCCTTCGTGGCTCGCCGAGTCCTCCCGCTCCAAGGCCGGCCTCATCTGATTTGTCAGATGAGCGGCCACCGGGACCCCAGTCGGACGTGCACCAAGGACATGCCTCACGCGGAGGTAGCCGACACGGTGAACTATATCACGAACTGCGGCCTCTCGAAGGATTGGCAGTTCGGCTTGGAGCCGTACTCGCGCGCCAACCCCCCGCCGGTGGTAAGTGATTCTTCTTCTTCTTCTTCTTCAGCCGAATCTGACTCCTCATCTCTTCATTCTTATCTCTTGAACCAGAACCCTCTCCTCCAGCCCGCGGCCGGTGCCGCAGGGCCGCCCCTCCAGTTCGCCCCCGATCAAGCGGAGAGCGACATCAACGACCCCGACCTGGGGGCGGCGGCGATGGAGGCCGACGCCGAAGGGGGCGGCGAAGGAGAAGAAGGCGGCCTCAGGCCCTCGGCCACCTTCGCCGACTAGCCCGCCGGCGAAGATGGAGGAGTCGCCCCGCGCCATCAACCGAGGCAAGACGGCGCGAGGAAGCGTCGGGCCGGGCCGAGTTCCCTCGGAGGCCGGGAAAAGAAGTTTAAGGGGGCGGCCGCCGCGACCAAATGGGAAGAGGTGGTCGTGAGGGCCCATCGCTTCCGTAAGGAAGTGAAGAAGCCGCCGCTGTCTTCTGGGTACGTGTTTCTCTTCTTTGTCTTGTTTTATCTCTTGGTGGATTTTGTCTGAGTCCTTACGTGTCTTCCCTGTTCCAGCGCTCCCCTCACCCTTGGGAGAGTCGCCGCCACCTCCATCAGGGGGTCGGTGGAGTCGTCCGCCACGACTCGGCGTATCGACCCCGCTGCCGACCTCCGGGAAGCGACGGAACGGAACGCGCAGGAGAAGCGCGACGAGGACGAAGCCGCCCGCCGAGAGAAGGCGGAGGCCGAGAAGGCGGCCGCCTCCACCCAGGAGGGGCTGGAGGGAGCAGAAGCCGCCGCCGCGGCCAAAGAGCGGGCCGAAGAAGCCGCGCGCCGCCAGTCGGCGCTGCTCGTTGTCCCATTGCGCTCGGCGCCGCCTCCGGATCCTATGGAGCAGTCTGGGGAGGCCGGCGGGGAACATCCCGTCATGGAGAGGGAGGGCGGCGATGCCCCCGGTCTGGACACGGTGGTGCCGCCACCACCGCCCCCGCCGCCATCGGGAAGCGCGAGGGATGAACGGCCGGCGGACACGCCGGTGCCGCCGACCACGGACGAAGCCGAGGCGAACTTGCTTCTCCAAGTCACCTCGCCGACACGCCGCCGTCTGGAGAAGGCGACTTCAGCGCCGCGACCTCTGGAGACTGGAGCGGCCAGCTCGGCCGCCCCAGACGTCGAGGTGATGAGCGTCGCGCCCGTCGGGTGGGTGTGAGGAGGCGGCACCGGCCCGCTGAACCAGGCGCTCCTGGACGTCCAGGCGAAGCTGCGAGCCGAGAGCGACGCCCTCCAGATCTGCACCAAGGCACATCTGGCGTCGCGTGCGGCCGTCCGGGTATGTTTCTTCTGTCTTTGTTTTTCTTGCTCTTCTTTGTGGGGACGCGCCAGCGCACCCACTGGGTGTAGTCCCCGAGTTCCGAGCCGGCTGCTGAGCAGGCGGGTTGGAACTCTACTGGCGAGTTCCAGACACTTATTCTTTTTGAAAATGCTTATCATAGGACTACCACAACCTCCGAGTCACCGTCTTCAACCGCAATGTTGAAGAGCTGGGCAAGCGGACTGCCGACTTGTCGGAGAGCCGGAGTGAGTTTCCTTCTTTGCGGGGGCGCGCTGGCGCACCCGCGGGCTGTAGTCCCCGAGATTCGGGCCGACTGCTGCGCAGTCGGGCCGGGTCTTCTTTGCGACCTTTTCTGATGACTTGTGCCCTTTTTCTTCTTTCTTCAGAGGCCAACGCCGTTCTTCAGCAGCAGCTGGGTGAAGCCAACACCGCCTTGCGCGCCAAGGAGGTGGAGTGTGGCAAGCTCGTCACGGAGCGCGACCTGCTGGCCGCGCAGCTGGCGGAGCAGAAGGACCTGCTCAAGAAGGCGCAGGAGGAGGCGAACGAGAGGGAGACTGGACTCCAAGCTGAGTTCGAAGCCGAACGCTCCTCCTGGACCGATAAGGAGGCGATGCTGACCTCTGACTTCCACGAAATTGAAGATATCGTTGATGGTAAGTTTTCTTTACTCGCTTCCTTTGGGCAGCCGACTGTGGGCCGACTCTTGCCCTTTCTGACTTGCTTCTTTTTTTTCGTCTTGGTAGATTTCTTCCCAGGCCATGCGCAAGCCGCCGTTCAAGCCATCGAGGCCGATCGCGAGGCGCGGAGGGCGGCCGGCGAGGAGGTTGCTGCCAACGCCCCCCGGACTTTTGATGAAAAACTTTTGAGCACCGAGGCTCGCCTGCGGCCGGCTCACCGGATGCTGCGCCGGCTTCAACGCGCCGGCGCCCAGGCGATTGCTGCCTTGTGGCCGGAGATGCCGATTCTGCGCACCCCCAGCCGGACAGTCGACTGGCTGGAGGTCGCAGCGGGCCGCTTGGAGCCCTGGAAAGGCTCCTCGGCACGCGCCGGAGCGCGTTGTGCCTTGGAGTTCGTCAAGGCGTGGTATCCGGACCTGAGCCTGGACCAGCTGGCCATGCTCCAGGCTGAGGCCCAGCCGGAGCTGGCAGCCATGAATGATGACTTTGTCAAGCGCGCCGCGGCACTCGCCGAGTACGTCGACCTCAATGTCTTTGTTCCTGAGCTAGCTGACAACGGCGAGGAGGCGCCGCCGGAGTGGTTCGGGATGAACCCGAACTACGGCGAGGACTCGGCGGAGGTGATCGGCTCCAGTGTCGAGGAAGGAGGCGAGGTGGAGGTCGGAGACGAGATGGAGGCGCCAGAAGCCGGAGCAGGCGATCGTCCTCAGCTCGACCGTGCCTCCAACAACGAGCCACGCCCAACTGCGCCGACTGCTGCTGGAGGTGATCAAGCCGAGTCTGCCCAGCCGGCTGCCCCAACGTCCAACACCGCCATCTCCTCCGAGCCCCCGAACCCGTCTGCGGCTTCATAGGCCGCTGCCTTGCTTTATTTATCTGCTTAGTAGTTGCTCGAAGAACTTTGTTAATTCGCACAACTCCACCCGCTGGGTGTATTTTGAACTTCTGTTCAATGATTCGGCCAATGGCCTCTGTGATGTAAATATTTATCTGGGTTCTATCATTTCTTGCTTATTGCTCTTTTGGCTTTTTTTTCCTTTTGCCGCCTTCCCCTAGATGCCGTCTTTGCCAGTCGGGCAGCCGTTTCGCGGACTGCCGTTGGATCAAATACTTGGCTACTTTGGGGAAGGCAAGTACTCAGCCATTCTAGAGTTTTGTTAGCAAGTCGGATAGAAAACAGTAAGCCGACTATTCGGAGTCGGATTTGTGAGGAACTGCTGGAAAGCCGGCTCGAGCTATGTTTGTGCTTTGAGTCCTTAGCCATTTTTCATGTGGGCACCCATTCTTCCCTACTCCTGCCCACCGGGCAGCCGCTCTGCGAGCTACGGCTTCTAACAGGAGACGACTTAAGCACCACACACTACTTGTCCGACTGCCGGAAGCGTTTTCATAGCGCGAGACGGCATGTCCCCGGGCCGACTAGTCGAGCCCGGTGCCAAGCGGCATAACAAAGAGTAGCATACTCGGAAGCATAATACTTATTATACAGATGTCAAAAGGGGCAGTCCCCGAGTCCGTCTCGGGGGGCCCAGAGTCTTGGTACTTCAATACAAAAAGGGTAGCGTGGTACATACTACGTCAGCTGTAAAATCTTCGAAGAAGATTCGCGTTCCATGGTCGCTCCGTCTCTTTCCCGGAGTCGTCCCTCTTTCGTGCTCGGGGCTTCTGAGCATCGATCAGGTAGTAGGAGTCGTTGCCTAGCACCTTGCTGATGATGAAGGGGCCTTCCCAAGGTGCAGACAACTTGTGCTGGCCGGCTGTTCGCTGGATCAGCCGGAGCACAAGGTCGCCTTCTTGGAAGGATCTCGGCCTGACCTTCCTGTTGTAGTAGCGACATAGGCTCTGCTGGTAGATGCTAGACCGGCTGAGTGCCAACAGCCGGCCCTCTTCCAGCAGATCGACGCCATCTTGTCGTGCCTCTTCTGCTTCCTACGCAGTGTACATCGTGACTCGCGGGGAGTCGAACTCTATATCCGTTGGGATGACGGCTTCAGCACCGTAGACGAGGAAGAAGGGTGTGAAGCCGGTCGACTTGTTTGGAGCCGTGCGCAGACTCCAGAGGACGGCTGGCAACTCGTCAAGCCAACAGCTGGCCGAACGCTCCAGTGGTTCGACCAACCGAGGCTTGATGCCGGACAGGATGAGGCCATTCGCCCGCTCCACCTGCCCGTTCGACTGCGGATGGGCAACGGACGCTAAGTCCAGTCGGATGCCCTGTGTCGCGCAGAAACGGGCCAAAGTGCCTTTGGCAAAGTTGGTGCCGTTGTCGGTGATGATGCTGTGCGGTATGCCATACCGAATTGTGATGTCTGAGATGAAAGTCACGGCAGTCGGACCATTCAATTTCTTGATGGGCTTCACTTCTATCCACTTGGTGAACTTGTCCACCGCGACAAGTAGATGAGTTAGGCCGCCTCGTGCCGTCTTGAAGGGTCCCATCATATCCAGGCCCCAAACTGCAAAGGGCCAGGCGATGGGGATAGTCTTGAGTGCTGAAGCCGGCTGATGCGGCTTGGATTGGAACTTCTGGCACCCCTTGCATTTCTGGACCAACTCTTTGGCCACTTCGAGGGCAGTCGGCCAGAAGAAACCATGTCAAAAGGCTTTGGCGACGAGCGCTCTTGAGGCCGCATGGTGGCCGCACTCGCCTTGATGGATGTCTCTGAGAATTGCTTGGCCTTGCTCTGGCTCGACGCAGCGCTGGTAGACGCATGTGACGCTGCGTCTGACCAGCTCTCTGTTGATTATGGTGTATGCTGCCGCTCGGCGTTGTATTTGCCGAGCCAAGGTTTCATCAGTTGGTAGCTCCTTGTTCACCAAGAATTTGAGGATGGGCTGGGCCCATGAGGGTGCTGTTATCTCTTCAACCGCCAGAACTGCAACTTGGACGAGGGCGGCTGGGCTGGGAGGCGGCGGGCTGGAGTCCGCGGCCGCTTGCTGGATCAGTGAAGTCCCCGGGCCGAGTGGTGCAGTCCCCGGGCCGAGTTCTGGAGTCTTTTCTCTGGTCGCCGCAGTCCCCGGGCCGAGTTCTGAAGTCCCCGGGCCGGCTTTGACTGCGGCGTTCTTGGAGTCATCTGCGAGGGTTTTTGTGCCGTCTGCTTGGGCTTTGGAGTCGGATCTGACTTCTTCTGTAGGAGCCGGCACAAAAATGGAGTCTAACTCTGGCGAAGGCTTGATGGATGGCTTGAGGAGGCGCTAAAGAGCGACGCCAGATGGTATTGCTTGGCGAGTGGAGCCGATTCGTGCCAAAGTATCTGCTAGGTTGTTGTCGTTTCTTGGCACGTGGAGGAACTCGCACCCCTCGAAATATCTGCTGAGTTGCTGCACGAGGAAGCGGTAGCTTGCCATGTTTGCGTCCTTGGCGTCCCAGTCGCCAGATGATTGCTGGACCACCAAGTCGGAGTCGCCATAACACAGGATCCGGCGAATGCCGAGTTCTTTGGCCAGCCGGAGCCCGTGAATGAGCGCCTCGTACTCAGCGACGTTGTTGGAGGCGGCGAAATGGATCTACAGTGCATACTGGAGCTTGTCGCCTTTGGGAGAGGTGAGAACAACGCCGGCTCCCAAGCCGGTGCGCATCTTGGAGCCGTCAAAATGCATCCGCCAATGAGTGGAGTCGGGCGCTGGCGGCAGGTACTGGGTCTCGGCCCAGTCGACGAGGAAATCGGCCAGTGCTTGCGACTTGATGGCGGTGCGGGGTTGACAGTAGATCGTGTAAGGCGCCAACTCTATGGCCCATTTGGCCACTCGGCTAGACGCATCTCGGCTTCCAATGATCTCGGCCAATGGGGCTGTGCAGACCATTGTGATTGGATGTTCTTGGAAGTAAGGCTTCAGCTTCTTGGCGGTGAAGTGCACGCCGTAACACATCTTCTGGTAGTGGGGGTAGTTCTGCTTGGAGGTCGACAGTACTTCACTCAGGTAGTATACCGGTCTCTGGACTAGCAGTGCCTTGCCTTCCTCCTTGCGCTCTACTACAATGACTGTGCTGACTACTCGGCTGGTGGCGGTGATGTACAGGAGCATGGGCTCCTTGGGAGTCGGAGCCGCCAACACAGGGGGAGCAACCAACATCTTCTTCAGCTGCAGAAAGGCCTCATCCGCCTTGTGGTTCCACTCGAAAAAATTGGTCTTCTTCATGAGCTGGTACAACGAGAGAGCTTTCTCGCCCAGCCGACTGATGAAACGGCTGATGGATGCCAGGCAGCCAGTGAACTTTTGCACATCCAACAGTCGGTTGGGTACCTCCATCCTCTCGATGGCCTTGATCTTCACAGGGTTGCACTCTATGCCGTGTTCGGAGACCAGGAAGCCGAGTAGCTGGCCGGCTGGTACTCCAAAAACGCACTTCTCGGGGTTCAGCTTGATCCGGAATCGGCGCAGGTTCTCAAAGGTTTCTTTGAGGTCTTCCAGCAAAGTTCTGCGCTTTTCTGTCTTCACCACCACATCATCCACGTAAACGTGGGCATTTCGGCCGAGTTGCTTGAGGAGGCACTTCTGCATGCAACGCTGAAAGGTGGCGCCGACGTTCCTCAAGCCGAATGTCATGGTCAGGTAGCAGAAGGCTCCAAACGGCGTGATGAAGGCGGTCTTTAATCTGTCTGCCGGGTTCAGCTTGATCTGGTGATATCCTGAATAGGCATCTAAGGAGCTCAACAGCTCGCATCCGGCTGTGGAGTCTATCACCTGATCGATTCTCGGCAAAGCAAACGGGTCCTTGGGGCAGGCTTTGTTGAGGCTTGTGTAGTCAATACACATTCGCCACTGCTTGCTCTTCTTCAGTACTAAGACTGGGTTCGCTAGCCACTCTGGGAAAAATACTTCCATGATAAAGCCGGCTCCAAGGAGCCGGGCTATCTCTTCACCAACAACTCTTCTCTTCTCTTCTGACAGGCGGCGCAAGGGCTGCCTGACGGGCTTCGCATCGGACCGGACATGTAACTTGTGCTCGGTGAATTCCGTCGGCACACCTGGCATGTCTTTGGGGGACCATGCGAAGATGTCCCAATTCTCACAGAGGAAATCGACGAGCTCGCCTTCCTATTTGCTGTCAAGGTTTGCACCTATGACTGCGTACCTCTCCGGGTGCTCTGGGTCCAAGGTTATCTTCTTCGTTTCCTTCGCTGGCTTGAACGAGCCCTCAGCTTCCGACTCCTTGGGGTTGGGCGACATCTCAGGTTGCTTGCCGGCCATCGCCACAACCCGATCAAGAAGCCGCTTCTCTGCTGCAATAACCAGGGACTCGGCTAGCCGACTGCTCTCGGCCACGCAAGTGGATGACTTCCTGTAGTCGCCGGTCACAGTCAGAATTCCCTTGGAACTCGGCATCTTCATCTTGAGGTAGGCGTAGTGGGGGACCTCCATGAACTTGGCCAAAGCAGGTCGGCCAAGCAGCGCATGGTACGGGCTTCTGAGGTCCACCACTTCAAACCAGACTGGCTCTTGGCGGAAATGTTCCTTATCCCCGAAGAGGATGTCTATCAGAATCTTGCCGATTGGGGGGCAGGAAAGGCCAGGGACAATCCCATGGAACACGGTCCGGCTGCTCTGGAGCTGTCTTTGCTTGATTCCCAGCTTCTCCATTGTATCCTTATACAGGATGTTGATACTCCTACCTCCATCTATAAGAACTCGCGAGAAGCAAGCTGCCCGCCTATCAGTGGCAAAGGTGGCCTCCAGGACCAGGGCATAGGACCCTGGATTCAGCATCACCTCTGGGTGATCAGCTCTGCTCCAGCTGATAGGCTTCTCGGACCAGTGCATGAACTCTGGAGTGTCTGATGCCACTGCGTTGACTTCTTGCTGCTGCAGCCGCCTGCTGCGTCTGTCATCTGCCATACTGGTGAACACCACATAGGCTCCATGCTCTTCCGGGTACTTGTCTTGTACTGCGCCGACTGGCCTGGCAGCTGGCTGCTGGGGCGGAGGCGGCTGCCCAGCCGGTGGGGGAGGCGTCAGGCCGTCTCCTTTGGCAATCCGGGTAAGCCAGTGGCACTTTCTGGTGGTGTGGTTCGACGGCTTCGCGCCGCTGTGGAACTTAAAGGGACCATTCAGAGTCTGCTCGTAGGAGAAAGCCGGCAACCAATTGGGCTTGCCGCCCTTCTGCCGCTTGGGTGGTGGCTGCTCCTCCGGCTATTGGTCTTCGACTGCTGCGACCTGCCGGCTACTGGAAGCCGGCTGCGGGGCCTTGCGCTTGTGATCGTTCTACTGTTGCCGCCGACTGGTGTCTCCAGCCGGAGTTCTGGGAGCCTCAGGGGCCATTTTGCCGGTCGCGCTGACTTGGATCTCCGTATTCATAGAAGAGTCGGCTGTGGCGTACTTGTCTGCTATGATCAGCAGCTCATCCAGGGTCTCCGGCTCGTCGCAGAGGAGCTTATGCTTGAGGAGGGTGCCTTCTCTGCACCCGGCGGTGAAGTACTCGATGGCCTGCACCTCATGCACGCCCTCGCAGGAGTTTCGGAGCTCGGCCCAACGCGTGAGGTAGTCGCGAGTTGATTCGTTGGGGCCTTGCATGCACAAGGAGAGCTGGCGAGGCTTGGGAGGTCGCTTGTATGTGCTCGTAAAGTTGCGGATGAAAGCCTCGGTGAAGTCGGAGCAGCCGTTGATGCTGCGGCGTTTCAGGCTGTTCAGCCATGTCCGGGCTGTGCCCTGGAGCATGAGCGGAACATACTTCACGGCAACACGCTTGTTGCCGTTCGCTATGCTGACGGCTGTGGAGTAGTGAACCAGCCAGTCCTCTGGCTTCACGGAGTCGGTGTACTTGGGAGTGTCTCTAGGGAGAGTGAACCCTTTGGGGAAGGGCTCATCTCGGATGCGGGGGCCAAAACACGGCGGTCCCAGCTCGTCTTCTTCTTCGAGCGCCAGGGATCGGTGGAGTCAGTCGATCCGGTGGCGGGCATCATTCTCTCCGAATCCCTCTCGGCGGCCGAGGCGGCCTCCGAGAGTCGGATGCTCGACAGGCGGCGGGGAGACTCGCCTTTCTCTGCGGGGTGGAGGAGGCACATAGTCGTCCCGCCACTCTACTGCTCTCGGGCGGCCGTCTTGGTCGCGCTCGATGGTGAGGTGAGTCCGACTGCGGCTCGCAGCCGGCTCCTTGTCTTTTCTTCCGCGAACCCCGCCAGTCGGCGTCCGAGACGTCGCGCCTTGGTATCGGTGGGGTGGCAGGTCGTCGTTCTGCTGCTGCAGCCCCTCGGTTCGGCAGCCGGCCGCGTTCTGCGCGCCAGCCGTGTCGAGGAGCTGCTGGACTCGCTCCGTCATCAGTCGGCGCTCTTCGCCTTCGAGTCCATCTAACTCGTCTGCCGCCGCCTAGGCAGCTCGAATGTTCTCGGCGGGCGTGGCGTATACGGGGTGATTGGCCCCGAACATGCTGGCGATGTCCGCGCCGCGTTGCCGGACCGCGCCTAGGCGGCTCGGCCCCATCGGAGCCGACGAGCCGCCCACAGCGCGATCCATATCACGCTGGTAGGCCTCTGACAAGCGTCTCATGCTTGCCAGCTTCTTTGCGCCTTCGACGAGCTAGAGGCGGCGTGCCTCCAGCGTCTCGGCGTCGGCGTCCTCTGGAATGGGCGCATCCAGGTCTTGCAGTGCCGCATCAAGCGTGTCGCGAGCTCCTCCGTCGGAGCGCTCGCCATGACCGATGACGAGCACTTCTGTGACGGTGCTCCCACTGCCCTCCGCGCGAGGGAGCGGCTCGTCGTAGACCACCACGTTGGTGGGGAAGGCGTCGAGCGACGCGGTGTCGGAATCGACCAGCATCGGGTCGGTGGAGCCTACGGACTCCAGGTCAGCGGCAGGCTCGCCAGCAACGTGGAGGTCATCGACGAGGCCCGCGAGAAGGCTCTCGGGGCCGCCGGTGCCTGCGTCGGATGCAGGCTCGTCGGAGAGGCTAACCTCGCCGACAAGATCGGCGAGGCAGCTGGTCGCGCAGGCGGTCTCAGCGTCGTGCAGTGCGTCGGCGTGAACTCCCTCTGGCGTGCCGAGCTGGCTACGCTCGCCAGGGAGGAAAAGGGTTCCCATCCAGAACAGATCTCCAGACGACGGTGCACCTCGCCCCACGGTGGGCGCCAAATGTCGAGGGTTGGGTGCAACATATGCCAAAGGATGGCTTATCATGGTGGGGGCGAGTAGAACGTCGGCGGTGCCTGGAAGCGGGATGAGGCGTAAACATGCACGCCGACGAATCTTACCCAGCTTCGGGGCTCTCCGAGGAGATAATACCCCTACTGCTGCTCTGCGGGGTCTCCGCATGATCACTATGGTGATATGTGTACAAAGTTGCTCCTCGAGTTGTGTTCTGGAGGTAGGAGAGGGCAAGGCTAGCTCTCTCCCTTCTATGCTGCTGGTCTGGTGGAAAAAGGATCGAACCCTTTGCATGGGTGCTCCGGGGGGTTTATATAGGCCTACCCCCCGGGGTACAATGGTAATCTGACTGGGCGCGGGTCCCAGCCGTCTGTCTCTTAGGCCGCCGTCTCTCCGCCGACTCCTGGGGGCCGCCTCTGGTGGGCCCCGCCGACTGAACTGGCCACTGTAGCCGCGCCTCTGATGACGTTGGCTGGGTCGTGGGGGCGTGGCAACAGTACCGCCGCCTGGCGGGCGATCACTGTCGCCACTCCCCGTATTATCTGGTTAATGCCGTGTGGGGGCCGTGGGAGGAACAGGCCGACTCTCGGAGGCCGACTCCCACGGGGTCCGTCTTCGGGTGCTCTCGCCATCTTCGTCCCTCCCGCTGACTAGCGGGGCCCGCCGTCTCCAGGCCGTACATGCGGGCCAACGTGGGAACAGTGCCCCGTCGTCAGGGCGGACGTCAGGGCCAGCATGGCGACAGTGCCGTGCCGGACGGAGCTCTCCTCCGGTACGGCGTACTGTAGCCATACCTGCCCCTGGTAATCAACGTAGGGGAGGGCCGTACTCCGTCCATCCTCGGTCTCATCCTTCTTCCCGAAGGCAGAGAGTGGTGAAGTCGCGGGCCGACTCCCCATAGTCGGCCTCCCTGGAGTCGCCGATCGGGAGTCATAGCCGTCTCTGGGACTCGGCCGTGAGTGGGTATCGGCGATGCTGCGGCCGACTCCCAGAGTCGGCTGATCGTCTTGGGATTCTTTGAGGGGCGTAGCCTGCCCCGATGTCTTGAAAGGTTCTGGGTCCCGGGTTAGCCTACCCGTGGCACATTACTCCGACAATATGCATCGGCTGCGAGTCATGATTTTGGTCACATGTTGGGTTTGCCCGGCTCCTACGTTTTGGTGCCTTACGTTCCGCTTTATCGGCTAAGGTAGCACTAGGAGAACCACTGCGATTGTGCCTCAGATCAGGTGGGTTGAGCACCTCAGTGGAGAAAGCTAAAACAGACTGTCATGATAAGGCGTGAGACCGGTCGCTGTTCGAGAGGTTTTTCGAGTCCTTAAAGGCTTATGCCGCTTCGAGCGAGGAGCTGGCTCTGTCCGGCCAAAGGCATGGATAGCGCCCTGAATTCGGTCTTCCGAACTAGGGGCTTCGCCGAAATTTAAAATTATAACGTTCTATGGCTAAGTGAGAGTGTTCAAGCATTATAGTTCGATTGCCTGGTTCGTTGTGCTGAGCGCCTCCCTCGAAGGACCCAACTATGGGAACAAGAGCCCTCAGGTTTATCCCGAACACCCCAGCACTAGTGGCATGGGGGCAGAAGCTGTCGGGACCCCGATCCTAAGTCACACCGATCTAGCATGTAACACCTCATATTACTTTGCGGCCTCACGCACGGTATTCCCACGGGTGCCACCTTACCTGGCCCGGGACCGTTTGCGCCTTTTGGCTCACGTATATGATAGTGTCGCTAGCATCCATATGACAGAGAACCCGGGCCGACATGGCTAGTCGTGAACCCAAGGCGGCGCCAACCTATGAGGACAGGCATACATGAATCACATCGAGCATGTCGGTCATCAACGTATTTATCCGGGCTGTAGCACTGGGCTAACAGGACTCCGGTAACCCGGGCTGTAGCAGGCTAGGCAGGACTCCGGATAACACCGCGTGACATTTCCCCGAAGGGACAGACACAAGAACGACGTGAAACACATGCCGGCCAGTCAAGTGTTCCGAGCAGTAGTGCTGGGCTAGCAGGACTCCGGTGAACCGGGCTGTAGCGGACTACTATCGCTCAGAAGCACTAGACTTACATTTCCCCATATGAAAGGCTGCCAAGGATAAACAACTAGATAGTCGGATCCCACACATAGCAATACACGTTACACGTACGCATAACATGCAAGTATGTGCTGTACAACATGGCATCACAACATAACGCAAACTCATATAGATAAAGGCCCAGAAGAGCCACATAGCATTAAATACAAACAGGGGTCACATGACCCATCATTCAAAGCATACAAGCAACAAGCGGAAGCATTACATGTCTGAGTACAGACAACTACAAAAGAAAAAGGCTGAAAAGCCCGACTATCTACAAGACCCTCCCAAGGGTACAAGATCGTAGCTGAGGTAGCAAGCTACTCGTCGAAGTCCAAGCGGAAATACTAGAAAGACTGAAGTCTCCGCTGCAAAACATAAATAAAGCAAACATGAGTACAAAGGTACTCAGCAAGACTTACATCAGATCCTATCATACATGCATTAGTATCAAGGAGGTAATGTGGGGTTTAGTTGCAGCAAGCCAGCTTTGACTCTGTGGCTATCCTATTCTACGACTGTTGGTAACTCTTTTGAAAAGGCGCACACGAGTCCACTAATCACCACATCAATACACTACTATGGATTCATCCCCGTCTCACTACGAGAAGGCCATCCATAGCACTCACACTTATCTTGAGCATTTTATGGTATCCACTTCAAGTTGTCTATGTACCACGTAAGCATCCAAGAAGTCCATAACCGAGGACGCGGCTATTCGAATAGATCATGATAACCCTGCAGGGGTGTACTTCTTCACACACGCTCTCGCCACTTATCGCCCTGTACACGTCATGTACCTCGGCAACCTTCAAGCGGAAGCCGGGCGAGGGAGTCGGCCGCGACCTGACTAACCACACAAGACTCTAATCCAGGTTTATCGCCTATTCGGGTTCCATCCGCAAGGAGATCCGGCCGGGGTGTCGCTCACGGCCCCGAACGATGTGTACAGGGTTCCCGAGCCCACCATCCGGGTGCCACTCGGTACACCGGGCCACGTGTGCCTAGTCTGTCCCAAGCCCACCCTGCCGGGTGCCACTTGGTAGAAAAATAACACTGCCTACAACACCAAAAACTAGTTGCAACTCCTGGACGGAGATCGAGTTGGTTAATAAGTCGAGAGGGGCACTTAAGCATTCCAATGTGTGGTAGTAGCTAGTCATTGGACAACATACACAGAACTCAGTGCTTAAGGATGGTTCCAATGAGACAACCCACCATGTACTCCTACATGGCCTCTCACCGCTACCTTTACCAAATCGTGTTCACACACTTAACTCTCAGCATCAGAACATATCATATCACTCCAATCCATTCCCAATGAATCAGACCTGACACAACTCTAAGCAATAGCAGGCATGGCATGGTAGAAGCACAACATGGCTCAATCAACTCCTACACATGCTAGTGGGTTTCAACTATTTACTGTGGCAATGACAGGTCATGCAGAGGAATGGGTTCAACTACCGCAGCATAAAGTAGCAGTTGATTCGCTGTTGTCCTAATGCAATAAAAGAGAGCAGGAGCGAGAGTGGGATCATATCGGAATGAACAAGGGGGGGTTTGCTTGCCTGGTAGATCAACAAGGGAGGCACTGCTTCACAGACAGGTACTCTGGAACGGTCTCCGGAGCAAGACCTATCGAGAAGGAACGGTGCCAACAATCAATACACAATCACAAGCAACAATATGATGCATGAACATGGCATGAGAATGTGATGTTGTTTGAGCTAATGCAGCTAGAGTTTATTTGGTTGAAGTTCATATGAACCAAGGGTTCGTATGCAAACCCCAAGTGAAGTATATAACATGCCATTATTACGTTTTCACTTATACAGCAAGTATAAGTTGGTTTTTCATGCATGAAACTAGCATAAATGGGTTCCTTGCATTTTTCTGATGATTTTTCATATATAACTTGTTTCAATCTGAGCTACGGTTGATTTGATATGAATTTTTGAAGTTTGAAACATTTTCTGGAATTTCCTGTTTAAAATTAAATCCAGAAAATAATAATTGCGTCAGCACTGCGTCATGCTTGCGTCAGCAAGTCAACCGCGCTGACTGGGTCAAACCCGACGTGTGGGGTCCACACGTCAGTGACAGGGGATTAAAACAGGGGTTAGTTAATCTTAATTAAAGGATTAGTGGCACTGGGGCCCACTGGCAGTGTCAGCAGGGGTAATTAGCCTAAACTAATTAAGTCAGGGGCGGGGCCCACGTGTCATTGACCCACACGGGTCAAAGCTGGGTCAACAGGGGGTTTAGACCCGGTCAACCCCGCCGGCGTTTAGCCGCCGGCGAGGCGAACGCGGCGGAGGGGCTCGGGACCGCGTCTCCGGCGACCATTTGGACGGCGGAGACCATCTACGCGATGCCCAGACTCGCGCGCATCCAGTGGAACACACGGGAGGCTGCGGGGCGGCCGGAGCTCGCCGGAGCGAAGCTCGGGGCGGCGGCCGGTGTTCGGGCGCGAGCGGCGATGCGGTTGCGGTATGCGAGGGCGAGAACGGAGAGGGGGAGGAGGAGCAGCAGCTCACAGCGATCTCGATGGGCTTGACGGCGAGCTCGGGGACGCGCTGGAGTCGGCGGGGCGGCGAAGACGATCTCCGGCGACCGGAGATGAAGACGGCGGCGAAGGCGCCTCTCCAGGGCCTCCCGAGGCGCGTGGCTTGGCGGAGAGCTTCAGAGGGAGGAGGCAGAGCTCCTGGGCTCTACGGAGGGACGAGGGGGAGGCGGTGGCTACGGCCACGGCGTGCGGCGGCGACGGCAGCGCTTCGGCGCGGGGAGAGAGAGAGAGCGAGGGAGAGGAGAGGAGAGGACTGAGGAGAGTGAGAGGGTACGGGGCGGCGTGTGGCGATGTCCGGGCGTTCCAGGGCGACGAGAAGGACGCCAGGCAGGCAGCTGCGTGCCGGCGCGCACGGCGTCGGGCACCGCTTCCCCTCTGCCTACTGGCAAGAGGAGGAAGACGGCTATGCCCCTGGTGGGCTGGGCCAGAACAGAAATGGGCCGGCCAGAGGCACCAGGTAAGAAGCCCAGGTAAGGTTTCTTTTTTTATTTCTGTTCATGTTTTCTATTATCTGACATTTATTTTGATTTAATAAAATACTAAATCATTTTATTTTCTTCTGACAATTTTTGTAGGGGCTAATGGTATTATTCCAGAGCTCCTCAATTACTGGCACAATTTTTGGATATATAAAACATATATATCATTTATATATCCAATGCAAATAAATATTGCATTAATTCCAAATGCCCAAAATAAATATTTAAGAGCTTCTAAAAATATTGGTTTGATTTTTTTACCTCTGTCCAATATTTTTAGAGAGTAACATGAACATTTTCTTGGACCTTTTTGGAGCACTTTTTATCTGGGTCATTTCCAGAAATGATTTCTGAGGGTTTTACAAATCCCCAATTCAAATTTAAAAGAATTTAAACATGATGCACACATGACTAGCTAGCCTTGAGCATACCAGAACTAGGGATGTGACAGAAGCCGACGACTGGCCATCTCTCAATTTTTGATAAAGGCCGCACAGAAAATAATATTTTAAATTCGATAAGCATTGCTTAGCGCATACGAACAAGTTTTCAGCACACAGGATACAAACGAGCGAGTTCATTCAAATATTACATCTTTAGTACATTCATCCGCGACAACGCGGGCTCCGGCAAGAACATCCTTGTAGTAGTTCTCGGGCTTGTGATGCTCCTTCCCCTGCGGTGGCCCGTCCTTCACCAGCTTCTCTCCGTCCAGCTTACCCCAGTGTACCCTTACACGGGCAAGGGCCCTCCGGGCACCTTCAATTCATACGGAGCGCTTGACAACCTCAAGCCGTGGACAGGCCTCCACCAGCCGCCGCACTAGCCCGAAATAGCTCCCAGGCAGGGCCTCTTCAGGCCACAGCCGAACTAGTAAGCCCTTCATGGCCTGTTCGGCCGCCTTATGGAGCTCGACCAGCTGTTTCAGCTGATCGCTTAAGGGCACAGGGTGTCCGGCCTCAGAATACTGAGACCAGAACACACTCTCCGTCGATCTACCCTCTTCAGCTCGGTAGAACGCGGCGGCGTCGGATACGCTACGGGGAAGATCGGCGAACGCCCCTGGAGAACTCCGGATTCGGGTAAGTAATAGGAAGTTTACTTTTATATTCCTACTTTGCATTGAGAATGCCTTACCCGTTGCTATCTTTTTCACCTCCTCCAACTCTTGGAGGGCATTTTGGGCTTCGGCCTTGGCACTCTTGGCGGTCTCGATGGCCGACGCGAGCTCGGATGCTTGCGCTTTGGACTCAAGCTCCAAACCCTCATGTTTTTTCATGAGAGCTTGCAGCTCTTGCTGCACCTCGCCGACCTGAACCCCAAGCCTTTCTCGCTCGGCGCGCTCCTCGGCCGTTTTCTTTTCGGCCTCAGCCAGCGCCTGCTTCAGGGTTGTCACCTCGGTTGTGGCCCCTACAATAAGCAGTACAATCCTGTTATTTCTTTTCTGCAATCAAGCCTCTCTATAGGCACCTTTTTTTAGGTATTTCTTACCTTCCTTCTCCTCGAGCTGCCGTTTGGCAAGGCCGAGCTCTTGCTCGGTCCGCCCGAGGTCCTTTTTAAAGACATCCACCTGCGCAGTCAGTGCGGCGGTGGACAGCAATGAAGCCTGTATACGCATATTTGACCTTTTTTGGTAGACTCCTGCGAAAATTACTTGATCCTCTATCCGGCTTTTCTTTCCGAACACCGAACAGAGCATCAGGGGCTACTGTCTATGCGGTAAATAATTTGACATATTTTTACTTAGCTCGAAGCCTGTTAGAAGGCTAGCGCAAGCTTCATTCAGTCCGCTCTTGGCGGACTGAATCCTTTGGATCACCGTACTCATAACAGTACGGTGCTCCTCATCGATGGCGGCTCCCTTAAGCACCTCCAGCAGATTGTCCGGCACCTCCGGTTGGACGGAGGCCTCCGGCTCAGACGGCTTACTCCTCTTGGAAGGAGTTCGCCCACCGCGGACCGGGACTGTCGAGTCCGGCGCGGTGTCCGGCACAAAGCCGGACTTGGAGCCCTGGGGGGTTTCATCCCCTTTACTCCTGGGGTCCGGAGGATTGCCTTGTGGCTCCTCCAGGACCATCTCCACGTGCCCCGAAGCTTGGCGGGGCGCCACTTCGGCGTCGTCCGCCCCGCGGGGGGAGACCGCGGGCGGAACAGAGTTCACGTCCGACGAATCCAGGGGGCCGCTCGACGAATCGTCGAGTCTGGCCCGGGGCGGGCTGCATAAATTACATTCGATATTAGGGAAAGCCGCGCATTAAAAGAATATCATGAGTCACTCTGGTATGTAAACACTTACGATGTCGCCGGACGCTTGGTTTGGTCCAGCCACTCCTCTCCGCCCTCTTCGGCATCGTGGGAGTAGTCCGGCGGACGGGTTTTCCTTTTCCTCGACCCCTCGGCCTCCCCTGTTGGGGCGGCCTTCTTCTTCTTTGCTCCCCTCGCTGGGGGGGAGAGCTTCCTTGTTCCTCCTCCTCGTTTTCACGAGAGGAGAGCGTTGCGGACTCGTCAGATGACGAGTCCGACACCACCATGTTGCGGGAATTTTTTTGAGACCCGGTGATTTTCTTCTTCTTGGCCTTCCTCTCCGGCACCACGTAAGGTGCCGGAGCCATCAGCTTCACCAAGAGAGCTGGGGCCGGGTCTTCGGGCAGAGGAGTCGGACAGTTAATTGGTCCGGATACCTCCTGCCAAGCCTGTCAAAGGTAAAGGGAGTATAGATCCCGCATAGAGTTAATCTATGAAGAAGACCTTAACGAACTTGTCAAAGGTATAGATAGCTTACCTCGCTAGCGTTACGCTGCGAGTTGTATCCGCGTTCCTCGGAGGCGGATGTGGGGGACTCGGCGCCTTTGGTCAGCACCTTCCAGACGTCTTCATACGTCGTGTCGAAGAGCCTACTGAGGGTTTGGTGCTGCGCCGGGTCGAATTCCCACAAAGTAAAATCCCGTTCTTGGCACGGGAGGATCAGGCGAACGAGCATGACCTGGACTATATTGACAAGCCGGATTGGCTTGTTCACCAGGGACTGAATGCACGTTTCCAACCCAGTCACTTCTTCCTCGTTGCCCCACGACAGACCTGTCTCTTTCCAGGACATGAGCCGCGTGGGGGGTCCGGATCTGAACTCGGGGGCCGCGACCCAATTCGGATCGCGGGGCTCGGTGATGTAAAACCACCCGGCCTGCCACCCCTTTAGGGACTCCACGAGGGAGCCATCGAACCAGAGGACGTTGGCTATCTTGCCAACCATAGCGCCTCCGCACTCCGCCTGGGTGCCGGACACCACCTTGGGCTTGACGTTGAAGGTCTTGAGCCAGAGGCCAAAGTGGGGGCGGACGCGGAGAAGGGCCTCACACACGACGATAAACGCCGAGATGTTGAGAACAAAGTTCGGGGCCAGATCGTGGAAATCCAGGCCGTAGTAGAACATGAGCCCCCGGACAAATGGGTGAAGTGGAAAGCCCAGTCCGCGGAGGAAGTGGGGAAGAAAAACTACCCTCTCATGGGGCCTTGGGGTAGGAAGAAGCTGCCCCTTATCAGGAAGCCGATGCGGGATGACCTTGGACAAGTATCCGGCTTTCCTTAACCTTTTTACTTGAGCCTCCGTAACGGAGGAGACTATCCACTTGCCTCCGGCTCCGGACATTGCTGGAGAAGGTTGAGGAAGGAAGAGCGGACTTGGGCGCTGGAGCTTGAGTTCGCAAGAGATGGATTGGCAAAGGAGGAAGAAGGCGTAGGTTGAAAAGGTGAATCCTTATCCGTTTATGTAAGCAGGTACGGTTAGGCGTCCCCGCCTACCTAATAAAACTCACTTGCCTCTCAAACGCCGTGGTAAATGGCGTGGTTGGGTTACCCACGTCCGTATTAATGAGAATCCCGTTAAAGGGGGCACATGATCTCTGCTTTGACAAGACGTGCCAAGGAAACCGCCTCGCTAAACGAGCTAAGGTGGAACAATGAAAGCAACTTATATAGAAGGCTTGGTCGCAGTGTTATGATGCACTGCGGGATACGTCAGCAGATTTGATTTGTGTTAATATTATTCTCTATATGGCAAAATGTGGAAACTTATTTTGCAGAGTCGGACACTATTTTTTGGTGTTTATAATCTTCTTGAAGAACTTGGAGGAGGAAGCCGCCTTGCAATGCCGAAGACAATCTGCGCGCCGGACTCGTCGTCATTGAAGCCTGGTTCAGGGGCTACTGAGGGAGTCCTGGATTAGGGGGTGTTCGGATAGCCGGACTATACCTTCAGCCGGACTCCAGGGCTATGAAGATACAAGATTGAAGACTTCGTCCCGTGTCCGGAAGGATCTTTTCTTGGCGTGGAAGGCAAGCTAGGCGTGCGGATATTCGAGATCTCCTACCATTGTAACCGACTCTGTGTAACCCTAACCCTATCCGGTGTCTATATAAACCGGAGGGTTGTAGTCCTTAGAACAACCATCATCATACACAATCATACCATAGGCTAGCTTCTAGGGTTTAGCCTCCTTGATCTCGTGGTAGATCCACTCTTGTACTACCCATATCATCAATATTAATCTAGCAGGAGTAGGGTTTTACCTCCACCGAGAGGGCCCGAACCTGGGTAAAATAAAGTGCCCCTTGTCTCCTATTACCATCCGACCTTGACGCACAGTTTGGGACCCCCTACCCGAGATCCGCCGGTTTTGACACCGACACCCCCTAATCCAGGACTCCCTCAGTAGCCCCTGAACCAGGCTTCAATGACGACGAGTCCGGCGCGCAGATTGTCTTCGGCATTGCAAGGCGGGTTCCACCTCCAAGTCCTTCATAGAAGATTGTAAACACCAAAAATAGTGTCCGTATCTGCAAAATAAGTTTCCACATATTGCCATAGAGAGAATAATATTAACACAAATCAAATCTGCTGACGTATTCCGTAGTGCGTCATCACATTGCGGCCAAGCTCTTTATACAAATTGTTTTCACTTTTCCACCTCAGCACGTTCAGCGAGGCGGTTTCCTTGGCACGTCTTGTCAAAGCAGAGATCGTGTGCCTCTTTTAATGGGATTCTCATCAATACGAACGTGGGTAACCCAACCGCACCATTTACCACGGCGCTTGGGAGGCAAGCGAGTTTTATTAGGTAGGTGGGGACGCATAACTGCATCCACCCATATAAGGGGATAAGGATCCACCTTTTTTACCTGCGCCTTCTTCCTCCTTTGCCAATCCATCTCTCGTGCACCTAAGCTCCAGCGCCCAAGCCCGCTCTTCCCACCTCAACCTTCTCCAGCAATGTCCGGAGCGGGAGGCAAGTGGATGGTCTCCTCCGTTATGGAGGTTCAAGTAAAAAAGCTAAGGAAGGTCGGATACCTGTCCAAGGACATCCCGCACCGGCTTCCTGAGAAGGGGCAGCTTCTCCCCACCCCAAGGCCCCATGAGAGGGTAGTTTTCCTTCCCCACTTCCTCCGCGGACTGGGTTTTATACTTCACCCAATCGTCCGGGGACTCATGTTCTACTACGGCCTAGATTTCCACGATCTGACCCCGAACTTCATCCTCAACATCTCGGTGTTCATCGTCGTGTGTGAGGCCTTCCTCCGCGTCCGCCCCCATTTCGGCCTTTGGCTGAAGACCTTCAACGTCAAGCCCAAGGTGGTGCGCGGCAGCCAATCGGAGTGCGGAGGTGCTATGGCTAGCAAGATAGCCAACGTCCTCTGGCTCGAGAGCTCCTTTGTGGAGACCCTAAAGGGGTGGCAAGCCGGGTGGTTTTACATCACCGAGCCACGCGATCCGGAATGGGTCGCAGCCCCCGAGTTCAGATCCGGACCCCCCACGCGGCTTGTGTCCTGGAAAGAGACGGGCCTGTCGTGGGGCAACGAGGAAGAGGTGACCGGACTGAAGACCTGCATCCAGTCCCTGGTAGACAAGCCAATCCGGCTGGTCAATATAGTCCAGGTCATGCTCGATCGTCTGATCCTCCCGTGCCAACAACAGGATTTCAATTTGTGGGAGTTCGACCCGGCGCAGCACCGAACCCTCAACAGGCTCTTCGACACGTCGTATGAAGACGTCTGGAAGGTGCTAATCAAAGGCGTCGGGACCCCCGCCTCCGCTTCCAAGGACTGCGGATACAGCACGTAGCGTCACGCTAGCGAGGTAAGCTATCTATACCTTTGACAGGATTTTTAAGCTCTTTTTCATAGATTAACTCTATGCGGGATCTAAAGTCCCTTACCTTTGACAGGCTTGGCAGGCGATATCCGGACCAATTAACTGTTCGGCTGCCCTGCCCAAAGACCCAGCCCCAGCTCTCCTAGTGAAGCTGCTGACTCCGGCACCTTATGTGGTGCCGGAGAAGAAGGTCAAGAAGAAGAAGACCACCGGGACTCGAAAGAGTGCCCGTAACTTGGTGGTGTCGGACTCGTCGTCTGACGAGTCCGAGGCGCCCTCCTCTCGTGAAAACGAGGAGGAGGAAGAAGACGGCTCTCCCCCACCCCAGCGGAGGGAGGAGAGAAGAAGAAGGCCGCCCCATCAGGGCAGGCCGAGGGGTCTAGGAAAAGGAAGACCCCTCCGCCGGACTGTTGGTGAACGTTGTAGAAAATAAAAATTTTCCTACGGTTTCACCAAGATCCATCTATGAGTTCATCTAGCAACGAGTGATCGGATGCATCTACATACCTTTGTAGATCGCGAGCAGAAGCGTTCACTAGAACATGGATGATGGAGTCGTACTCGCCATGATCCAAATCACCGATGACCGAGTGCCGAACGGACGGCACCTCCGCGTTCAAAACACGTACGGAGCGGATGACGTCTCCTCCTTCTTGATCCAGCAAGGGGGAAGGAGAGGTTGATGGAGATCCAGCAGCATGACGGTGTGGTGGTGGATGAAGTTGTCACGTGCGGCAGGGCTTCGCCGAGCGTCTACGCGAGAGGGAGAGGTGTGACAGGGGAGAGGGAGGCGCCAGGGGTCAAGGGTGCGGCTGCCCCTCCCTCCTCCCCCTTTACATAGACCCCCTGGGGCGGGCACCGGCCCTGGAGATCCCATCTCCAGGGGGCGGCGGCCAGGGGGGTGGAGTACCCCCCAAGGCAAGTGGGGCGCCCCCCCCCACCCTAGGGTTCCAACCCTAGGCGCAGGGGGTGGGCCTTGGGGGGCGCACCAGCCCACTAAGGGCTGGTCCCCCCCCTCCCACTTCAGACCATGGGGCCCTCCGGGATGGGTGGCACCACCCGGTGGACCCCCGGGACCCATCTGGTGGTCCCGGTACAATACCGGTGACCCCTGGATCACTCCCGATGGCCGAAACTGTACTTCCTATATATATAATTCTTCACCTCCGGACCATTCCGGAACTCCTCGTGATGTCCGGGATCTCATGCGGGACTCCGAACAACTTTCGGATTACTGCATACTCATATCTCTACAACCCTAGCGTCACCGTACCTTAAGTGTGTAGACCCTACGGGTTCGGGAGACATGCAGACATGACCGAGACACCTCTCTGGCCAATAACCAACAGCGGGATCTGGATACCCATGTTGGCTCCCACATACTCCTCGATGATCTCAATCAATCCCGTACGCAATTCCCTTTGTCAGTCGGTATTTTACTTGCCCGAGATTCGATCGTCGGTATCCCAATACCTCGTTCAATCTCGTTACCGGCAAGTCACTTTACTCGTACCGTAATGCATGATCCCGTGATCAAACACTTTGATTACATTGAGCTCATTATGATGATGCATTATCGAGTGGGCCCGGTGATACCTCTCCATCATACGGAGTGACAAATCCCAGTCTCGATCCGTGTCAACCCAACAGACACTTTCAAAGATACCCATAGTATACCTTTATAGTCACCCAGTTATGTTGTGACGTTTGGCATACCCAAAGCACTCCTACGGTATCTGGGAGTTACACGATCTCATGGTCTAAGGAAAAGATACTTGACATTGGAAAAGCTCTAGCAAACGAATTATACGATCTTTGTGCTTATGCTTAGGATTGGGTCTTGTCCATCACATCATTCTCCTAATGATTCTATCAATGACATCCTATGTCCATAGTCAGGAAACCATGACTATCTGTTGATCAACGAGCTAGTCAATCTAGAGGCTTACTAGGGACATGTTGGTGTCTATTTATTCACACATGTATTACGATTTCCGGATAACACAATTATAGCATGAATAAAAGACAATTATCATGAACAAGGAAATATAATAATAATGCTTTTATTATTGCCTCTAGGGCATATTTCCAACAGTCTCCCACTTGCACTAGAGTCAATAATCTAGTTACATTGTGATGAATCTAACACCCATAGAGTTCTGGTGTTGATCATGTTTTGCTCTAGGGAGAGGTTTAGTCAACGCATCTGCGACATTCAGATCAGTATGCACTTTACAAATTTCTATGTCTCCATCTTGAACATTTTCACGAATGGAGTTGAAGCGACGCTTGATGTGCCTAGTCTTCTTGTGAAATCTGGGCTCCTTGGCAAGAGCAATAGCTCCAGTGTTGTCACAGAAGAGTTTGATTGGCCCCGACGCATTGGGTATGACTCCTAGGTCGGTGATGAACTCCTTCACCCATATTGCTTCATGCGCTGCCTCCGAGGCTGCCATGTACTCCGCTTCACATGTAGATCCCGCCACGACGCTCTGCTTGCAGCTGCACCAGCTTACTGCTCCACCATTCAACATATACACGTATCCGGTTTGTGACTTAGAGTCATCCAGATCTGTGTCGAAGCTAGCGTCGACGTAACCCTTTACGACGAGCTCTTCGTCACCTCCATAAACGAGAAACATGTCCTTCGTCCTTTTCAGGTACTTCAGGATATTCTTGACCATTGTCCAGTGTTCCTTGCCAGGATTACTTTGGTACCTACCTACCAAACTTACGGCAAGGTTTACATCAGGTCTGGTACACAGCATGGCATACATAATAGACCCTATGGCCGAGGCATAGGGGATGACACTCATCTCTTCTATATCTTCTGTCGTGGTCGGGCATTGAGCTGAGCTCAACTTCACACCTTGCAACACAGGCAAGAACCCTTTCTTGGACTGATCCATATTGAACTTCTTCAATATCTTTTCAAGGTATGTGCTTTGTGAAAGACCTATGAGGCGTCTTGATCTATCTCTATAGATCTTGATGCCTAATATATAAGCAGCTTCTCCAAGGTCCTTCATTGAAAAACTCTTATTCAAGTAGGCCTTAATGCTGTCCAATAGTTCTATATCATTTCCCATCAAAAGTATGTCATCTACATATAATATGAGAAATGCTACAGAGCTCCCACTCACTTTCTTGTAAACACAGGCTTCTCCATAAGTCTGCGTAAACCCAAACGCTTTGATCATCTCATCAAAGCGAATGTTCCAACTCCGAGATGCTTGCACCAGCCCATAAATGGATCGCTGGAGCTTGCATACCTTGTTAGCATTCTTGGGGTCGACAAAACCTTCCGGCTGCATCATATACAGTTCTTCCTTAAGATAACCGTTAAGGAATGCCGTTTTGACGTCCATTTGCCATATCTCATAATCATAGTATGCGGCAATTGCTAACATGATTCGGACGGACTTCAGCTTCGCTACGGGAGAGAAAGTCTCATCGTAGTCAACCCCTTGAACTTGCCGATAACCCTTAGCGACAAGTCGAGCTTTATAGATGGTAACATTACCATCTGCGTCCATCTTCTTCTTAAAGATCCATTTGTTTTCTATCGCTCGCCGATCATCGGGCAAGTCTGTCAAAGTCCATACTTTGTTTTCATACATGGATCCTATCTCGGATTGCATGGCTTCTAGCCATTTGTTGGAGTCTGGGCCCGCCATCACTTCTTCATAGTTCGAAGGTTCACCGTTGTCTAACAACATGATTTCCAGGACAGGGTTGCCGTACCACTCTGGTGCTGAACGTGTCCTTGTGGACCTACGAAGTTCAGTAGTAACTTGATCCGTAGTTTCATGATCATCATCATTAACCTCCTCTCTAACCGGTGGAGGCACCACGGAAACATTTTCTTGAGCTGCGCTACTTTCCGGTTCAAGAGGTAATACTTCATCAAGTTCCACTTTCCTCCCACTTACTTCTTTCGAGAGAAACTCTTTCTCCAGAAAGGATCCGTTCTTGGAAACAAAGATCTTGCCTTTGGATCTTAGGTAGAATGTATACCCAATGGTTTCCTTGGGGTATCCTATGAGGACGCATTTTTCCGACTTGGGTTCGAGCTTTTCAGGTTGAAGTTTCTTGACATAAGCATCGCATCCCCAAACTTTTAGAAACGACAGCTTAGGTTTCTTCCCAAACCATAATTCATACGGTGTCGTCTCAAAGGATTTAGACGGTGCCCTATTTAAAGTGAATGCGTCTGTCTCTAGAGCGTATCCCCAAAATGATAGCGGTAAATCTGTAAGAGACATCATAGACCGCACCATATCCAATAGAGTGCGATTACGACGTTCGGACACACCATTACGTTGAGGTGTTCTAGGCGGCGTGAGTTGTGAAATGATTCCACATTTCCTTAAGTGTGTGCCAAATTCGTGACTTAAATATTCTCCTCCACGATCTGATCGTAAGAACTTTATTTTTCGGTCACGTTGATTCTCTACCTCATTCTGAAATTCCTTGAACTTTTAAAAGGTCTCAGACTTGTGTTTCATCAAGTAGACATACCCATATCTACTCAAGTCATCCGTGAGAGTGAGAACATAACGATATCCTCCGCGAGCCTCAACACTCATTGGACCGCACACATCAGTATGTATGATTTCCAATAAGTTGGTTGCTCGCTCCATTGTTCCGGAGAACGGAGTCTTGGTCATTTTGCCCATGAGGCACGGTTCGCATGTGTCAAATGATTCATAATCGAGAGACTCTAAAAGTCCATCAGCATGGAGCTTCTTCATGCGCTTGACACCAATGTGACCAAGGCGGCAGTGCCACAAGTATGTGGGACTATCGTTATCAACTTTACACCTTTTGGTATTCACACTATGAATATGTGTATTATCACGCACAAGATTCATTAAGAATAAACCATTGACCATCGGAGCATGACCATAAAACATATCACTCATATAAATAGAACAACCATTATTCTCGGATTTAAATGAGTAGCCATCTCGCATTAAACGAGATCCAGATACAATGTTCATGCTCAAACTTGGCACTAAATAACAATTATTGAGGTTTAAAACTAATCCCGTAGGTAAATGTAGAGGTAGCGTGCCGACGGTGATCACATCGACCTTGGAACCATTCCCGACGCGCATCGTCACCTCGTCCTTCGCCAGTCTCCGCTTATTCTGCAGCTCCTTTAGTGTTGCCGGCCTTCTTGTCCGCTAAGTATTTGGGGCAGTTCCGCTTCCAATGACCCTTCCCCTTGCAATAAAAGCACTCAGTCTCAGGCTTGGGTCCATGCTTTGACTTCTTCCCGGCAACTGGCTTACCGGGCGCGGCAACATCCTTGCCGTCCTTCTTGAAGTTCTTCTTACCCTTACCTTTCTTGAATTTAGTGGTTTTATTGACCATCAACACTTGATGTTCCTTTTTGATTTCAACCTCTGCTGATTTCAGCATAGCAAATACCTCAGGAATGGTCTTTACCATCCCCTGCATATTGTAGTTCATCACAAAGCTCTTGTAGCTAGGTGGGAGCGACTGAAGGATTCTGTCAATGACCGCCTCGTCTGGGAGGTTAATCTCCAGCTGAGTCAAGCGGTTGTGTAACCCAGACATCTTGAGTATGTGTTCACTGACAGAACTATTTTCCTCCATCTTACAACTGTAGAACTTGTCGGAGACTTCATATCTCTCGACTAGGGCATGAGCTTGGAAAACTAGTTTCAGCTCCTCGAACATCTCATATGCTCCGTGATGCTCAAAACGCTTTTGGAGCCCCGGTTCTAAGCTGTAAAGCATGCCGCACTGAACGAGGGAGTAATCATCAGCACGAGACTGCCAAGCATTCATAATGTCTTGGTTCTCTGGGATGGGTGCTTCACCTAGTGGTGCTTCTAGGACATATTGTTTCCTGGCAGCTATGAGGATGATCCTCAGGTTCCGGACCCAGTCCGTATAGTTGCTGCCATCATCTTTCAGCTTGGTTTTCTCTAGGAACGCATTGAAGTTC
This sequence comes from Aegilops umbellulata, assembly GCA_032464435.1. NCBI lineage: Eukaryota > Viridiplantae > Streptophyta > Magnoliopsida > Poales > Poaceae > Aegilops > Aegilops umbellulata. The sequence continues at coordinate 621,713,358 of CP136057.1, forward strand.
ATGTTGACATTAGCTTGGGCCATTTGATCTACAAGACATATTGCAAAGTTTATTTAGACTATGTTCATGATAATTAAGTTCATCTAATCAAATTATTTAATGAACTCCCACTCAGATTAGACATCCCTCTAGTCATCTAAGTGTAACATGATCCGACTCGACTAGGCCGTGTCCGATCATCACGTGAGACGGACTAGTCATCATCGGTGAACATCTCCATGTTGATCGTATCTTCCATACGACTCATGTTCGACCTTTCGGTCTCTTGTGTTCCGAGGCCATGTCTGTACATGCTAGGCTCGTCAAGTCAACCTAAGTGTTTGCATGTGTAAACCTGTCTTACACCCGTTGTATGTGAACGTTGGAATCTATCACACCCGATCATCACGTGGTGCTTCGAAACAACGAATTGTCGCAACGGTGCACAGTTAGGGGGAACACTTTCTTGAAATTTATTATGAGGGATCATCTTATTTACTACCGTCGTTCTAAGTAAACAAGATGCAAAACATGATAAACATCACATGCAATCAAATAATAATAGTGACATGATATGGCCAATATCACATAGCTCCTTTGATCTCCATCTTGGGGCTCCATGATCATCTTGTCACCGGCATGACACCATGATCTCCATCATCATGATCTCCATCATCGTGTCTCCATGAAGTTGCTCGCCAACTATTACTTCTACTACTATGGCTAACACGTTTAGCAATAAAGTAAAGTAATTTACATGGCGTTTCCATTGACACGCAGGTCATAAAAAATAATGACAACTCCTATGGCTCCTGCCGGTTGTCATACTCATAGACATGCAAGTCGTGATTCCTATTACATGAACATGATCTCATACATCACATATATATCATTCATCATTCATCACAACTTTGGCCATATCATATCACAAAGCACTTGCTGCAAAAACAAGTTAGACGTCCTCTAATTGTTGTTGCAAGTTTTACGTGGCTGCATTAGGGTTCTAGCAAGAACGTTTTCTTACCTACGTAAAAGCCACAACGTGATTTGTCAACTTCTATTTACCCTTCATAAGGACCCATTTCGTCGAATCCGCTCCAACTAAAGTGGGAGAGACAGACACCCGCCAGCCACCTTATGCAACTAGTGCATGTCAGTCGGTGGAACCGGTCTCACGTAAGCGTACGTGTAAGGTTGGTCCGGGCCGCTTCATCCCACAATACCGCTGAAGCAAAATAAGACTAGTAGCGGCAAGAAAGTTGACAACATCTATGCCCACAACAATTGTGTTCTACTCGTGCAAAAGGAACTACGCATAGACCTGGCTCATGATGCCACTGTTGGTGAACGTTGCAGAAAATAAAAATTTTCCTACGGTTTCACCAAGATCCATCTATGAGTTCATCTAGCAACGAGTGATCGGATGCATCTACATACCTTTGTAGATCGCGAGCGGAAGCGTTCACTAGAACGTGGATGATGGAGTCGTACTCGCCGTGATCCAAATCACCGATGACCGAGTGTCGAACGGATGGAACCTCCACGTTCAACACACATATGGAGCGGATGACGTATCCTCCTTCTTGATCCAGCAAGGGGGAAGGAGAGGTTGATGGAGATCCAGCAGCACGACGGCGTGGTGGTGGATGCAGTTGTCACGTGCAGCAGGGCTTTGCTGAGCGTCTGCGCGAGAGGGAGAGGTGTGATAGGGGAGAGGGAGGCGCCAGGGGTCAAGGGTGCGGCTGCCCCTCCCTCCTCCCCCTTTATACAGGCCCCCTGGGGGGCACCGGCCCTAGAGATCCCATCTCCAGGGGGGCGGCGGCCAGGGGGGTGGAGTACCCCCCAAGGCAAGTGGGGCGCCCCCCCCCCCCCACCCTAGGGTTCCAACCCTAGGCGCAGGGGGTGGGCCTTGGGGGGCGCACCAGCCCACTAAGGGCTGGTCCCCCCCCCTCCCACTTCAGCCCATGGGGCCCTCCGGGATGGGTGGCCCCACCCGGTGGACCCCCGGGACCCATCTGGTGGTCCCGGCACAATACCGGTGACCCCCGGATCACTCCCGATGGCCGAAACTGCACTTCCTATATATAATTCTTCACCTCCGGACCATTCCGGAACTCCTCGTGACGTCCGGGATCTCATCTGGGACTCCAAACAACTTTCGGATTACTGCATACTCATATCTCTACAACCCTAGCGTCACCGAACCTTAAGTGTGTAGACCCTATGGGTTCGGGAGACATGCAGACATGACCGGGACACCTCTCTGGCCAATAACCAACAGCGGGATCTGGATACCCATGTTGGCTCCCACATACTCCTCGATGATCTCATCGGATGAACCACGATGTCGAGGACTCAATCAATCCCGTACGCAATTCCCTTTGTCAGTCGGTATTTTACTTGCCCGAGATTCGATCGTCGGTATCCCAATACCTCGTTCAATCTCGTTACCGGCAAGTCACTTTACTCGTACCGTAATGCATGATCCCGTGATCAAACACTTTGATTACATTGAGCTCATTATGATGATGCATTACCGAGTGGGCCCGGTGATACCTCTCCGTCATACGGAGTGACAAATCCCAGTCTCGATCCGTGTCAACCCAAAAGACACTTTCGGAGATACCCGTAGTATACCTTTATAGTCACCCAGTTACGTTGTGACGTTTGGCATACCCAAAGCACTCCTACGGTATCCGGGAGTTACACGATCTCATGGTCTAAGGAAAAGATACTTGACATTGGAAAAGCTCTAGAAAACGAATTATACGATCTTTGTGCTTATGCTTAGGATTGGGTCTTGTCCATCACATCATTCTCCTAATGATGTGATCTCGTTATCAATGACATCCTATGTCCATAGTCAGGAAACCCTGACTATCTGTTGATCAACTAGCTAGTCAATCTAGAGGCTTACTAGGGACATGTTGGTGTCTATTTATTCACACATGTATTACGATTTCTGGATAACACAATTATAGCATGAATAAAAGACAATTATCATGAACAAGGAAATATAATAATAATGCTTTTATTATTGCCTCTAGGGCATATTTCCAACACGGACTACTCCCACGACGCCGAAGAGAGCGGAGAGGAGTGGCCGAACAGGGCCAAGCGTCCAGCAAAATCGTAAGTATTCGTATACCAGAGTGACTCATGATATTCCTAGGTTGTTCAGCTTTCCATAATGCCGAACATAATTGTGTACCCCGCCCCGGGCCGAACTCGACGATTCGTCGAGCGGCTCCCTGGATACGTCGGACGTGAACTCAGTTCCGCCCACTGTCTCCCCCCGCACTGCAGACGACGCCGAAGTGGCGTCGCAACAAGCTCTGGGGCAGGATGAGGTGGTCCTGGAGGAGTCGAAAGGCGACCTCCTGGACCCCAAGAATAAAGGGGACAAGACCCCCCAGGGCTCCAAGTCCGGCTTTGTGCCGGATGCCGCGCCGGACTCTTCAACAGCGTCGGTCCGCGGTAGGCGGACTCCTTCCAAGAGGAGCAAGCCTTCTGAGCCAGCGGCCTCCGTCCTACCGGAGGTGCCGGACAATCTGCTGGAGGTGCTTGACGGCACCTCCATCAACGAGGAACACCGTACTATTATGAGTATCGTTATCCAAAGGGTTCAGTCCGCCAAGAGCGGACTGACTGACGCTTGTGCTAGCCTTCTGACAGGCTTCGAGGTAAGTAAAAATATGTCAAAATATTACCGCATAGACAATAGCCCCTGATGCTCTGTTCCGCGTTCGGAAAGAAAAGCCGAATAGAGGATCTATTAGTTTTCGCAGGAGTCTAACAATAAAGAGTCAATATGCGTATGCAGGCTTCGCTGCTATCCACCGCCGCACTGACTGCGCAGGTGGATGTCCTAAAAAAGGACCTCGGCCGGACCGAGCAAGAGCTCGGCCTTGCTAAACGGCAGCTCGAGGAAAAAGAAGGTAAGAAATACCCTACCGAGAAAAAAGGTGCCTATAGAGAGGCGTGATTGCAAAGAATAACAGGATCGTACTACTTATTGTAGGGGCCACAGCTCAGGTGGCGACCCTCAAGCAGGCGCTATCTGAGGCCGAAAAGAAAACGGCCGAGGAGCGCACCGAGCGAGAAAGACTTGGGGCTCAGGTTGGCGAGGTGCAGCAAGAGCTGCAGGCTCTCATGAAAAAACATGAGAGCTTGGAGCTTGAGTCAAAGGCGCAAGCATCCGAGCTCGCGTCGGCCCTTGAGACCGCCAAGGGTGCCAAGGCCGAAGCCCAAAAGGCCCTCCAAGAGTTGGAGGAGATGAAAAAGATAGCAGAGGGTATGGCATTCTTAATGCAAAGTAGAAATATAAAAGTAAACTACTTGTCACTTACCCGAATCCGGAGTTCTCCGGGGGCGTTCGCAGATCTTCCCCGCAGCGTATCCGACGCCGCCGCATTCTACCGAGCTGAAGAGGGCAGCTCGACGGAGAGTGCGTTCTGGTCTCAGTATTCTGAGGCCGGACACCCTGTGCCCTCGAGAGACCAGCTGAAACAGCTGGTCGAGCTCCACAAGGCGGCCGAACAAGCCATGAAGGGCTTCCTAGTTCGGCTGTGGCCCGAAGAGGCCCTGCCTGGCAGCTACTTCGGGCCGGTGCGGCGGCTGGTGGAGGCCTGTCCAAGGCTTGAGGTCATCAAGCATTATGTCTGCATCGAAGGTGCCCGCAGGGCCCTTGCCCGTGCAAAGGTGCACTGGGGTAAGCTTGACGGAGAGAAGCTGGTGAAGGATGGGCCGCCGCAGGGGAAGGAGCATCGCAAGCCCGAGAACTACTACAATGATGTTCTTGCTGGTGCCCGCCTTATTGCGGATGAATGTACCAAAGATGTAATTTTTTAATGAACTTGCTCGTTTTTATCCTGTGCGCTGAAAACTTGTTCATATGCGCTAAGCAATGCTTATTGAATTTAAAATATTGTTTTCTGTGCGGCCGTTTATCAAAAATTGAGAGATGGCCAGTCATCGGCTTCTGCCCCAATGCCGCTAGTGCTGGGGTGTTCGGGATAAACCTGAGCGCTCTTTTTCCCATCGTTGGGTCCTTCGAGGGAGGCGCTCAGCACAACGAACCAGGCAATCGGACTATAATGCTTGAACACTCTCACTTAGCCATAGAACTTTATAATTTTAAATTTCGGCGAAGCCCCTAGTTCGGAAGACCGAATTCGGGGCGCTATCCACGCCTTTGGCCGGACAAAGCCAGCTCCTCGCTCGAAGCGGCATAAGCCTTTAGAGACTCGAAAAACCTCTCGAACAGTGACCGGTCTCTCGCCTTATCATGACAGTCAGTTTTAGCTTTCTCCACTAAGGTGCTTAACCCAGCTGAACCGGGGCACAATCGCAGTGGTTCTCCTAGTGCTACCTTAGCCGATATAGCGGAATGTAAGGCACCAAAACATAGGAGCCGGGCAAACCCAACTATTGACCCAAATCATGATTCGGAGCCGATGCATATAGTGCTATAAGTTCGGGGTGCCGCACTTGTGAAAGTGTACGGACTTCTCACGCCAGATCGAAGGGTACTGAAGCCCCTGGCGTGTTTGCCGTACCATGGTGTATGGGTGCAATTATGTTATTTAATAAACATATATACTAAAAGTGAATAATGCAAAAAATAGGCAAAAAGATATGCATTGTTTATAAAGAGGCTATTTATCAAAGCCGGACGATACAAGTAGTGCGATAAGCAAAAAGATATTAGACTATTTAACATGTCTTGACCAGGGGCAGGCCGCGGAATTGTGTTCGAAACAGATATGCCGCTCGTAATAGAGACCACCTGAGAGTTCCATAATGCGGCGTAGCTTTGTCTGCTTCCCTAGATCTTGCATCGTTTGTGCGGCAGTCGAATTGCCGAACAGGTCGTCCAAAGTGTGGAGTCGTGAAAGTAAAAAAAATCCGGCAGCCCCTAGTACGTTTTAAGCCGTATTTCGGGCATGCTGTTACTTTGCCCCTTCCCCTGTACCCATGGTATATCAAGGGTGTAATTATGTACGCGAGGTACTAGCTTCGCTATGTCGCGATGGCTGGGGTTGGGGCCGCATTGCTACGCCTGCTTAGATCGTGTCAGGCGGTCTTGTTGTAGGTTACTCCGGGCGCGCTTGACAGTGTCTGGCTTTTTAACGGCCGGACTGGAGAGTTGCCTAAAAAGGATGCTTTGTACTTCCGCTGCGAGAGCCGCCGTGTGGTCCTCCATACGGAGGGAGCATTCGATGTTTCCGTTGACCGTGATTACTCCTCGAGGGCCTGGCATCTTGAGCTTGAGATATGCGTAGTGTGGCACCGCATTGAACTTGGCAAATGCGGTTCATCCAAGCAGGGCGTGATAGCCACTGCGGACCGGGACTATGTCGAAGATTAACTCTTTGCTTCGGAAGTTATCCGGAGATCCGAAGACCACATCAAGTGTTATGGAGCCTGTACAGTTGGCTTCTACACCTGGTATAATGCCTTTAAAGGTCGTCCTTGTGGGCTTAATCCTTGATGGATCTATGCCCATTTTCCGCACTGTATCCTAGTAAAGCTGGTTCAGGCTACTGCCGCCGTCCATGAGGACTCTTGTGAGATGAAATCCGTCGATGATTGGGTCGAGAACCAATGCGGCAAAGCCGCCATGACGGATGCTAGTGGGATGGTCCCATCGATCAAAGGTGATCAGGCAAGAGGACCATGGGTTGAACTTTGGGGCGACTGGCTCCATCGCGTATACGTCCCGTAGCGCACGCTTCCGCTCCTTCTTGGGAATGTGGGTTGCGTATATCATGTTCACCGTCCGCACTTGTGGGGGGAACCCCTTCTGTCCATTGTTGTTCGGCGGCCTGGGCTCCTCCTCGTCATCGCTATGCAGCCCCTTGTCTTTGTTTTTGGCTCTTAACTTGCCTGCCTGCTTGAACACCCAACAATCCCTGTTGGTGTGATTGGCTGGCCTTTCGGGGGTGCCATGGATCTGGCACAAGTACTCCAGTATTCGGTCCAAACTGGACGGGCCCTGAGTATTCTTTTTAAATGGCTTTTTCCGCTGACTGGATTTATAGCCTCTGAATCCGGCGTTGACTGCCGTATCTTCATTGTTGTCGCTGCTAACACGGCGCTTTTGCTTATTTCGACGTGTCCTGCCACTTTTGTCCTTGGTATCCGAATTACCAGGGTTCTTTGATAAGTTGTTGCTGCGAGCTAGCCAGCTATCTTCGCCCGCGCAAAAGCGGGTCATGAGTGTCGTGAGGGCTGCCATAGATTTCGGCTTTTCCTGTCCCAGGTGCCGGGCAAGCCACTCATCGCGGATGTTATGCTTGAAGGCTGCTAGGGCCTCTGCGTCCGGACAGTCGACTATCTGGTTTTTCTTTGTTAAGAACCGTGTCCAGAATTGCCTGGCCGGTTCCTCTGGCTGCTGAATTATGTGGCTTAGGTCGTCGGCATCCGGTGGTCGCACATAAGTGCCCTAGAAGTTGTCGAGGGATGCGGCTTCCAGGTCCTCCCAAGAACCGATTGAGTCTGCTGGCAGGCTGTTAAGCCAGTGCCGGGCCGGTCCTTTGAGTTTGAGAGGGAGGTATTTGATGGCGTGTAGATCATCGCCACGTGCCATGTGGATGTGAAGGAGATAATCCTCGATCCATACCACCGGATCTGTCGTGCCATCGTAAGATTCGATGTTTACGGGTTTGAAACCCTCTCGGATTTAATGATCCATTACTTCATCTGTGAAGCATAGTGGGTGTGCGGCGCCCCTGTACTGGGCTATGTCACGACGTAGCTCGGAAGAGCTGTGTCTGTTGTGTTCGGCCCGGCCGGATTTATTGTGACCGGAGTGAAGATCATCGTCACGTGTCGTCGGGCGCCTGCGCGATCCGTAGATCGATCTTGTTTGCCTTGCTTTATCCTCCAGTACATCTCGCAGGTCTGGCGCATTTTCCCGTGCCTTGGTTGAGCGGTGACGGGGCATGGCTTGGTTGGAGGTTCGACAGGCCTCTCTGTCGCGGCCGAGAGGTGGCCGGTCTGCCGTGTCGTGCGCTGGTGATGTAGGCGCTTCCTCCTCTGATCGGGGTAGCGGCCTACGCTTTGGGTAATTCTTGGAGGGGCGCTCGAGTTCATACTCTTCGGCCGCAAGGACTTCAGTCCATCTATCAGCTAGCAAATCTTGATCAGCTCTAAGTTGTTGCTGCTTTTTCTATAGGTTGTTCGCGGTGGCTAAAAGCCTGCGTTTGAAACGCTCTTGTTCGTCTTCGGAGGGAGGCATATAGTTATCATCCTCAGCCTCTCGTTCTGCCGCTCTCTCATGAGGGCTGGCTTCTCCATCTTCCTGTGTCGAATCTTGCTGGGTTGGGTGTTCTTCGGTGCTATCCGGGGTAGTATTATCTCCCGTGCTGGAATCACTGTTTTTGCTTTGGCGGGATTCAGAGCGGCGCCGCTGACGCCGGCGCCTTGGCTGTTTCTTGGAGGTGTCCTCCCCCGTTGTTCCATCGCCATCTCCATCTTTTGGAGTATCCACCATATATACGTCATATGATGAGGTGGCCGCCCAGCGCCCTATAGGTGTTGGTTCCTGTTCGTCTCCTACCTCGCCGTCCATACCGTCGAAGTCTTCGGAGCCGAAGTCAAGCATGTCGGTTAAATCGTCGACAGTGGCTACCAAGTGGGTGGTGGGTGGGCTTTGAATTTCTTCATCGTCCGTGTCCCATCCTTGCTGACTGTAGTCCGGCCAGGGCTCTCCTGATAAAGAGAGAGACTTGAAAGAATTCAGGATGTCACCAAAAAGCGAGTGCTGAAAGATGTCCGCGGCGGTGAACTCCATTATCGACGCCTAATCGGTTTCGACTGGCAGGGGCGCGGGGGTTTCGGAGTCCGGGGAGGAGTCCGGACCCTCGGGGTCATGGATCACGCGGAGTGCAGGGTTGGCGTTCGGCTCGATCGCCTTTGAGATCGTAGCCCCCGAGGTGACGTCCAACCGCTCATCCTTAATTGGCGCAATAGGCTCCGAGTTAAGGGTCGAGACCGGTGCGTGTGCGGCCTCCAGGACACTGTTCGGAGGCAGAGCTAGATCATGCCCCTCGAGATAGTGCGGCGCGCATGGCTGTGGCTCGAACCCGTCGAAGATCAAGTCTCCGCGGATATCAGCCGTGTAGTTTAAGCTTCCAAACCTGACTTGATGGCCAGGGGCATAGCTTTCGATCTACTCCGGATGACCAAGCGAATTGGCCCGCAGAGCGAAGCCGCCGAAGACAAAGATCTGTCCGGGGAGAAAAGTCTCATGTAAGTGCATCTAGTGCCCCTTAGTGATTTTGGTGTATTGAAGACTTATAGGTTAAGTATCTAATGCGTTTATGAGTGTACACAGGTCTATAAGTCTATGAGGAGTTTGATATTTGCAGAGAAAGTCGACCCCTAAAAATGAAGTTCTTCGAGTGAAGACTTTGATATTTTGAAGACTTTCTGAAGACTTTGAAAGTGAAGAAATTGGTGTGACCCTGAAGACTTGGTATTCATTCGAGGAACATGAAGCGTGAAGACTTTTGTTTTCGTAGTTTCATTTTCTCTTTCTTGAGTCATAGGAAACACCGTACTGTTAAAGGGGGTCGAGGAAATACTAAGGAGAAAATTTCCATGTGATGCTCAACTCAAATCCTACACCTACCAATCCCTTCGAGTGAAGCCATTGGAAATCTCATACAGATCAGTCAATTTCTTCAGTGACAGAGACGCAGTTATTCTGGTCACTGAGGACTTTGCTCTGACTGAGGAGTTAGGAATTCGCCAGTGCGAATTGCCTACACAGTGAGGAACATGATAGCCCTGAGGAATTTGTACCTCAAATTTCCGACCGTTGCTGTGCTATGCGCCAGCTGTCCCAAAATATCTTGCCCACATAACGGTCATATCATTGAAGGGCATTTATGTCTTATCATGTCGGGCTGCTCCCTAGGCTATAAATAGCCGCCCCCTACAACCACTAGCTGGTTGGCTGCTCCGCGAGAACTTGACACTTGTCATTTGAGAGCAACCCATCCTCCGAGGACTTTGAGCGAAAATCATCAAGTGAGGATAAACCAAACCCAAACCCAAAACACCTACAAACCCAAAGTGATTGAGCATCACTGAAGAGATTGATCCTGTGTGGATCCGATGCTTGTTACCTTTGAAGACTGTGCTTCTTCCAGACGGTTAGGCGTCATGGTCTAGAGCATCCAAGAGGAATTGTGGATCGCCGAGTGACCTAGTCTGTGAAGGTTTGGAAGTCACCTGAAGACTTACCACGAGTGATTGGGCAAGGACTGTGTGTCCTTAGCTCAAGGAGAATACGGTGAGGACTGTGTGTCCGGGACTAGGTGTCCTCGAGTTTAAATACTCAGCCGCTCCAACCAGATGTACAACTGAGACAGCAGTTAGAACTGGTCTACCAAATCATTGTCTTCACCAAGCTTACTGGTTCTATTTCCTCGACACTTTCATTTCCTCATTACTGTGGTGTGTGTTTGTTCATATCTGTGCTTGAAGTGTTTGACTGAAGACTTTCTCAATTTCCTCAGTTCAATTTCTTCAGTTTGTTTTGTCTTCATCTAGAGTTATCATGTCTTTACGCTTTCTGTACTCTGTGTTAGTCTTAATTTCATCATGATGACCATGCATGTAATCTGCCATGTTTACTTCTGAGTACTTATTCCGCTGCTAGTAGTTCTTCGCTAAGGAATTTCCTCACGAGCAAATTCCTCAGTGAAGAATTTCATAAAAATCGCCTATTCACCCCCCCCCCCTCTAGTCGATATAATGCACTTTCAATTGGTATCAGAGCAAGGTACTCCCTTGTTCTGTGTGATTTTGGTTTAACCGCCTGGAGTTTTAGTTATGTCGACCACAGGTATGATCAAGGTCTCTGCTGGGTGTCCTACCTTTGATGGGACGGACTACCCTACTGGAAGAATAAGATGCGAATGCATCTTGAGGCAATTGATAACGATCTCTGGTATGTTGTGGAAAATGGTGTTCCCTCTTGTCGGTGTCAAAACCGGCGGATCTCGGGTAGGGGGTCCCGAACTGTGCGTCAAGGTCGGATGGTAATAGGAGACAAGGGACACTTTATTTTACCCAGGTTCGGGCCCTCTTGGTGGAGGTAAAACCCTACTCCTGCTAGATTAATATTGATGATACCGGTAGTACAAGAGTGGATCTACCACGAGATCAAGGAGGCTAAACCCTAGAAGCTAGCCTATGGTGTGATTGTGTATGATGATGGTTGTCCTACGGACTATAACCCTCCGGTTCATATAGACACTGGATAGGGTTAGGGTTACACAGAGTCAGTTACAATGGTAGGAGATCTCGAATATCCGCACACCTAGCTTGCCTTCCACGCCAAGAAAAGATCCTTCCGTACACGGGACGAAGTCTTCAACTTTGTATCTTCACAGTCCTGGAGTCCGGCTGGAGGTATAGTTCGGCTATCCGAACACCCCCTAATTCAGGACTCACTCAGTAGCCCCTGAACCAGGCTTCAATGACGACGAGTCCGGCGCGCAGATTGTCTTCGGCATTGCAAGGCGGCTTCCTCCTCCAAGTTCTTCAAGAAGATTATAAACACCAAAAAATAGTGTCCGGCTCTGCAAAATAAGTTTCCACATTTTGCCATATAGAGAATAATATTAACACAAATCAAATCTGCTGACGTATCCCGCAGTGCATCATAACACTGCGACCAAGCCTTCTATATAAGTTGCTTTCATTGTTCCACCTCAGCTCGTATAGCGAGGCGGTTTCCTTGGCACGTCTTGTCGAAGCAGAGATCGTGTGCCCCCCACTAACGGGATTCTCATTAATACGGACGTGGGTAACCCAACCACGCCATTTACCGCGGCGTTTGGGAGGCAAGTGAGTTTTATCAGGTAGGTGAGGACGCCTAACGGTACCTGCTTATATAAAGGGATAAGGATTCACCCTTTTAACCTATGCCTTCTTCCTCCTTTGCCAATCCATCTCTCGCGCACTCAAGCTCCAGCGCCCAAGTCCGCTCTTCTTCCTCAACCTTCTCCAACAATGTCCGGAGCAGGAGGCAAGTGGATGGTCTCCTCCGTTACGGAGGCTCAAGTAAAAAGGCTAAGGAAAGCCGGATACTTGTCCAAGGATATCCCGCATCGGCTTCCTGATAAGGGGCAGCTTCTTCCTACCCCAAGGCCCCATGAGAGGGTAGTTTTTCTCCCCCACTTCCTCCACGGACTGGGCTTTCCACTTCACCCATTTGTCCGGGGGCTCATGTTCTACTACGGCCTGGATTTCCACGATCTGGCCCCGAACTTCGTCCTCAACATCTCGGCGTTTATCGTCATGTGTGAGGCCTTACTCCGCGTCCGCCCCCACTTCGGCATCTGGCTCAAGACCTTCAACGTCAAGCCCAAGGTGGTGTCCGGCACCCAGGCGGAGTGCGGAGGCGCTATGGTTGGCAAGATAGCCAACGTCGTCTGGTTCGATGGCTCCCTCGTGGAGTCCCTAAAGGGGTGGCAGGCTGGGTGGTTTTACATCACCGAGCCCCGCGATCCGAAATGGGTCGCGGCCCCTGAGTTCAGATCCGGACCCCCCACGCGGCTCATGTCCTGGAAAGAGACAGGCCTGTCGTGGGGCAACGAGGAAGAAGTGACTGGGTTGCAAACATGCATCCAGTCCCTGGTGAACAAGCCAATCCGGCTCGCCAACATAGTCCAGGTCATGCTCGTTCGCCTGATCCTCCCGTGCCAAGAACGGGATTTTACCTTGTGGGAATTCGACCCGGCGCAGCACCAGACCCTCAGTAGGCTCTTCGACACGACGTATGAAGACGTCTGGAAGGTGCTAACCAAAGGCAACGAGTCCCCCACATCCGCCTCCGAGGATCGCGGATACAGCTCGCAGCGTATCGCCGGCGAGGTAAGCTATCTATACCTTTGACAGGTTCGTTAAGCTCTTCTTCATAGATTATCTCTATGCGGGATCTAAACTCCCTTTTACCTTTGGCAGGCTTGGCTGGAGATATCCGGACCGATTAACTGTCCGGCTCCTCTGCCCGAAGACCCAGCCCCAGCTCTCTTGGTGAAGCTAATGGCTCCGGCACCTTACGTGGTGCCGGAGAGGAAGGCCAAGAAGAAGAAAACCACCGGGACTCGAAAAAGTTCCCGCAACATGGTGGTGTCGGACTCGTCGTCCGACAAGTACGCAACGCCCTCCTCTCGTGAAAACGAGGAGGAGGAACAAGGGAGCTCTCCCCCTCCAGCGAGGGGAGCAAAGAAGAAGAAGGCCACCCCAACGGGGGAGGCCGAGGGGTCAAGAAAAAGGAAGACCCCTCCGCCGGACTACTCCCACGACGCCGAAGAGGGCGGAGAGGAGTGGCCGGACAGAACCAAGAGTCCGGCGAAATCGTAAGTATTTATATACCAGAGTAACTCGTGATACTCTTTTTAGTGTGCGGCTTTCCCCGATATCGCACGCATTTTATGCAGCCCACCCCGGACCGAACTCGACGACTCGTCGAGCGGCTCCCTGGATTCGTCAGACGTGAACTCTGTTCCGCCCGCGGTCTCCCCCCGCGGGGCGGACGACGCCGAAGTGGCGCCCCGCCAAGCTTCGGGGCAGGAGGAGCCACAAGGCAATCCTCCGGACCCCAGGAGTGAAGGGCATGAAACCCCCCAGGGCTCCAAGTCCGGCTTCGTGCCGGACACCGCGCCGGACTCGACAGTCCCAGTTCGCGGCGGGCGAACTCCTTCCAAGAGGAGTAAGCCATCTGAGCTGGCAGCCTCCGTCCAACCGGAGGCGCCGAACAATTTGCTGGAGGTGCTTGAGGGCACCGCCATCGACGAGGAGCACCGTACTGTTATGAGTACGGTGATTCAAAGGATTCAGTCCGCCAAGAGTGGACTGAATGAAGCTTGCGCTAGCCTTCTAACAGGCTTCAAGGTAAGTAAAAAATGTGCCAATTTATTTACCGCATAGACAGTAGCCCCTGATGCTCTATTCGGTGTTCGGAAAGAAAAGCCAGATAGAGGATCTAATGATTTTCGCAGGAGTCTAACAAAAAAGGTCAAATATGCGAATGCAGGCTTCACTGTTGTCCACCGCCGCACTGACTGCGCACGTGGATGTCCTGAAATAGGACCTCGGGCGAACCGAGCAAGAGCTCGGCCTTGCCAAACGGCAGCTCGAGGAGAAGGAAGGTAAGAAATACCTAAAAAAAGAAGAAAAAGGTGCCTATAGAGAGGCTTGATTGCAGAAAGAAATAACAGGATTGTACTGCTTATTGTAGGGGCCACAACCGAGGTGACAGCCCTGAAGCAGGCGCTGGCTGAGGCCGAGAAGAAAACGGCCGAGGAGTGCGCCGAGCGAGAGAGGCTTGGGGTTCAGGTCGGCGAGGTGCAGCAAGAGCTGCAAATTCTCATGAAAAAACATGAGGGTTTGGAGCTTGAGGCGAAAGCGCAAGCATCCGAGCTCGCGTCGGCCATCGAGACCGCCAAGAGTGCCAAGGCCGAAGCCCAAAAGGCCCTCCAAGAGTTGGAGGATGTGAAAAAGATAGCAACGGGTAAGGCATTCTCAATGCAGAGTAGGAATATAAAAGTAAACTACCTATTACTTACCCGAATCCGGAGTTCTCCAGGGGCGTTTGCCGATCTTCCCCGCAGCGTATCCGCCGCCGCCGCGTTCTACAGAGCTGAAGAGGGCAGCTCGACGGAGAGTGTGTTCTGGTCTCAGTATTCTGAGGCTGGACACACCGTGCCCTTAAGCGATCAGCTGAAACAGCTGGTCGAGCTCCACAAGGCGGCCGAACAGGCCATGAAGGGCTTACTAGTTCGGCTGTGGCCTGGAGAGGCCCTGCCTGGGAGCTATTTCGGGCTGGTGCGGCGGCTGGTGGAGGCCTGTCCACGGCTTGAAGTCATCAAGCGCTCCGTCTGCATTGAAGGTGCCCGGAGGGCCCTTGCCCGTGTAAGGGTACACTAGGGTAAGCTGGACGGAGAGAAGCTGGTGAAGGACGGGCCACCGCAGGGGAAGGAGCATCGCAAGCCCGAGAACTACTACAAGGACGTTCTTGCCGGAGCCCGCCTTGTCGCGGATGAATGTACTAAAGATGTAGTATTTGAATGAACTCGCTCGTTTGTATCCTGTGCGCTGAAAACTTGTTCATATGCGCTAAGCAATGCTTGTTTAATTTAAAATATTATTTTCTGTGCGGCCGTTTATCAAAAATTGAGAGATGGCGAGTCGTCGGCTTCTGCCCCCATGCCACTAGTGCTGGGGTGTTCGGGATAAACCTGAGGGCTCTTGTTCCCATAGTTGGGTCCTTCGAGGGAGGCGCTCAGCACAGCGAACCAGGCAATCGGACTATAATGCTTGAACACTCTCACTTAGACATAGAACGTTATAATTTTAAATTTCGGCGAAGCCCCTAGTTCAGAAGGCCGAATTCGGGGCGCTATCCACGCCTTTGGCCGAACATAGCCAGCTCCTCGCTCAAAGCGGCATAAGCCTTTAAGGACTCGAAAAACCTCTCGAACAGCGACCGGTCTCGCGCCTTATCATGACAGTCTGTTTTAGCTTTCTCCACTGAGGTGCTCAACCCACCTGATCTGGGGCACAATCGCAGTGGTTCTCCTAGTGCTACCTTAGCCGATAGAGCGGAACGTAAGGTACCAAAACATAGGAGCCGGGCAAACCCAACATGTGACCAAAATCATGACTCGGAGCCGATGCATATTGTGCTATAAGTTCGGGGTGCCACACTTGTGGAAGTGTACGGACTTCTCACACCAGATAAAAGGGTAATGAAGCCCCTAGCGTGGTTTGTCGTACCATGGTGTACGGGTGCGATCATGTTATATCATAAACACATATATTCAAAGGGGACAATGCAAAAAATAGATAAAAAGCTATGCATTGTTTTATAAAGAGGCTATTTATCAAAGCCGAACGATACAAGTACTGCGATAAGCAAAGAAGATATTAGACTATTTAACATGTCCTGACCAGGCACAGGCCGCGGAATTTAGAAACAGATATATCGCTCGAAATAGAGACCACCTGAGAGTTCCGGAATGCTGCGTAGATTTGTCTACTTTCCTGGATCTTGCATCGTCTGTGCGGCAACGCTGCCGAACAGGTTGTCCAGAGTATGGAGTCCTGAAATTAAAAAGAAAAAAACCGGCAGCCCCTAGTACGTTTGACGCCGTGTTGTAGGCATGCCGTTAATGTGCCCCTCCCCCTGTGCCCATGGAATTTTAAGGGCGTAATTGTGTACTCGAGGTACTTGCTCCGCTGTGTTGCGATGGCTGGGGTCGGGGCCGTATTGCTACGCTTGCTCTGATCGTGCCAGGTGGTCTTGTTGCAGGTTACTCCGGGCGCGCTTTGCATTGTCCGGTTTTTTAACGGCCGGACTGGAGAGTTGCCTCGAAAGGCTGCTTTGTACTTCCGCTGCGAGGGCTGCCGTGTGCTCTTCCGTACGGATGGAGCGTTCTGTGTTTCCGCTGACCGTAATTACTCCTCGAGGGCCTGGCATCTTGAGTTTGAGATATGCGTAGTGCGGCACCGCATTGAATTTAGCGAATGCAGTTCGTCCGAGCAGGGCATGATAGCCACTACGGAACGGCACTATATCGAAGATTAACTCTTCGCTTTGGAAGTTATCCAGAGATCCGAAGACCACATCAAGTGTTATCGAGCCTGTGCAATTGGCCTCTACGCCTCGTATGACGCCTTTAAAGGTCATCCTTGTGGGCTTGATCCTTGATGGATCTATGCCCATTTTCCGCACTGTATCCTGATAAAGCAGGTTCAGGCTACTGCCGCCGTCCATGAGGACTCTTGTGAGATGAAATCCATCCACGATTGGGTCGAGGACCAGTGCGGCAAAACCGCCGTGATGGATGCTAGTGGGGTGGTCCCTTCGATCGAAAGTGATCGGGCAGGGGGACCATGGGTTGAACTTCGGGGCGACTGGCTCCATCGCGTATACGTCCCGTAGCACACGCTTCCTCTCCCGCTTGGGAATGTGGGTCGCATATATCATGTTCACCGTCCGCACTTGTGGGGGAAACCCTTTCTGTCCATTGTTGTTCGGCGGCCTGGGCTCCTCCTCGTCATCGCTATTCAGCCCCTTGTCCTTGTGTTCGGCTCTTAACTTGCCTGCCTGCTTGAACACCCAACAATCCCTGTTGGTGTGATTGGCTGGCCTTTCGGTGGTGCCATGAATTTGGCACGAGCGATCGAGTATCCGGTCCAAACTGGACGGGCCCTGGGTATTCTTTTTAAATGGCTTTTTCCGCTGACCGGATTTATAGCCTTTGAATCCGGCATTGACTGTCGTATCCTCATTGCTGTCGCTGCTAACGCAACGCTTTTGATTATTTCGACGTGACCTGCCACTTTTGTCCTTGGTATCCGAATTACGGGGCTTCTTTGATAAGTTGTTGCTGCGAGCCAGCCAGCTATCTTCGCCCGCGCAAAAGCGGGTCATGAGTGTCGTGAGGGCTGCCATGGTTTTCGGCTTTTCCTGTCCCAGGTGCCGGGCAAGCCACTCGTCACGGATGTTGTGTTTGAAGGCTGCTAGGGCCTCTGCGTCCGGACAATCGACTATTTGATTTTTCTTTGTTAGGAACCGTGTCCAGAATTGCCTGGCCGATTCTTCTGGCTGCTGAATTATGTGGCTTAGGTCGTCGGCATCCGGTGGCCGCACATAGGTCCCCTGAAAGTTGTCGAGGAATGCGGCTTCCAGGTCCTCCCAAGAACCGATTGAGTCCGCTGGTAGGCTGTTAAGCCAGTGCCGGGCTGGCCCTTTAAGCTTGAGGGGTAGGTATTTGATGGCGTGCAGATCATCGCCACGTGCCATGTGGATGTGAAGGAGATAATCCTCAATCCATACTGCCGGATCTGTCGTACCATCGTACGACTCAATATTGACGGGTTTAAAACCCTCTGGGATTTTATGATCCATTACTTCGTCTGTGAAGCACAGTGGGTGTGCGGCGCCCCTGTACTGGGCTATGTCACGACGCAGCTCGGAAGAGCTGTGCCTGCTGTGTTCGCCCCGGCCGGATTTATTGTGTCCGAAGTGACGATCATCACGTGTCGTCGGGCGTCCGCGCGATCCATAGATCGACCTTGTTTGCTTTGCTTTATCCTCCACTACGTCTCGCAGGTCTGGCTCATTTTCCCGTGCCTTATTCGAGCGGCACCGGGGCATGGCTTGCTGAGGGGCTCGATAGGCCTCTTTGTCGCGTCCACGGGGTGGCCGGTCTGCCATGTCATATGCTTCCCCCTCTGATTGGGGTAGCGGCCTGCGCTTAGGATAAATTTTGGAGGGGCGCCCGAGTTCATACTCTTCGGCCGCAAGGACTTCAGTCCATCTATCAGCTAGCAAATCTTGATCAGCTCTAAGCTGTTGTTGCTTTTTCTTTAGGCTGTTGGCCGTGGCTAGAAGCCTGCGTTGAAAACGCTCTTGTTCGGCGGGGTCTGATGGTACGACAAATTCGTCGTCGTCGAGGCTTGCCTCGTCTTCGGAGGGAGGCATGTAGTTATCATCCTCAACCTCTTGTTCTGCCGCTCTCTCCTGAGGGCTGGCTTTTCCATCTTCTTGCGCCGAATCTTGGTGGTTTTGGTGTTCTTCGGCGCTGTCCGGGGTAGTATTATCTCCCGTGCCGGAATCACCGTTTCTGCTGTGGCGGGATTTAGAGCGGCGCCGTTGGCGCTGACGTTTTTGCGGTTTTTTCGATGTGTCGTCTTCCGCTGCTCCATCG
Source organism: Aegilops umbellulata (assembly GCA_032464435.1). NCBI lineage: Eukaryota > Viridiplantae > Streptophyta > Magnoliopsida > Poales > Poaceae > Aegilops > Aegilops umbellulata. Next base: position 621,732,077 of record CP136057.1, read on the forward strand.
CCATCCGCATCCTTTGGAGCATCCACCATATATATGTCACATGATGAGGTGGCGGTCCAGCGCCCTACAGGTGCTGGTTCTTGTTCGTCTCCTCCTTCGTCGTCCATACCGTCGAAGTCTTCGGAGCCGAAGTCAAGCATGTCGGTTAAATCGTCGACAGTGGCTATTAAGTGGGTGGTGGGTGGGCTTTGAATTTCTTCATTGTCCGAATCCCAACCTCGCAGACCATAGTCCAGCCTGGGCTCTCCTGATAAAGAGAGAGACTTGAGAGAATTTAGGATATCACCGAAAGGTGAGCACTGAAAGATGTCCGCGGCGGTGAACTCCATCATAGGCACCCAATCGGATTCGATCGGCGGGGGCGCAGAAGGCTCGGAGTTCGGAGAAGAGTCCGGCTCCTTGGAGTTCTGGGCCGTGCGGAGTACGGGGCTGGCGTTCGGCTCGATCGCCTTTGAGATCGCAGCCCCCGAGGTGACGTCCAACCGTTCATCCTCAGAGAACGCAGCGGGCTCCGAGTCAAAGATCGGGGCCGGAGCGTGTGCGGCCTCCAGGGTGCTATTCGGAGGCAGAGCTATATCGTGCTCCTCGAGATAGCACGGCGCGCTTGGCTGTGGCTCGAATCCGTCGAAGATCAAGTCTCCGCGGATATCAGCCATGTAGTTTAAGCTTCCAAACTTGACTTGATGGCCAGGGGCGTAGCTTTCGATCTGCTCTAGATGACCAAGCGAATTGGCCCGCAGAGCGAAGCCGCCGAAGACGAAGATCTGTCCAGGGAGGAAAGTCTCACCCTGGACCTCGTCGTTGTTGATGATCAAAGGAGCCATCGGGCCTAAAAGCGACGACACAGAGGAACTCTCAATGAAAGCACCAATGCCGGTGTCAAAACCGGCGGATCTTGGGTAGGGGGTCCCGAACTGTGCGTCAAGGTCGGATGGTAATAGGAGACAAGGGACACTTTATTTTACCCAGGTTCGGGCCCTCTCGGTGGAGGTAAAACCCTACTCCTGCTAGATTAATATTGATGATACGGGTAGTACAAGAGTGGATCTACCACGAGATCAAGGAGGCTAAACCCTAGAAGCTAGCCTATGGTATGATTGTGTATGATGATGGTTGTCCTACGGACTATAACCCTCCGGTTTATATAGACACCGGATAGGGTTAGGGTTACACAGAGTTGGTTACAATGGTAGGAGATCTCGAATATCCGCACACCTAGATTGCCTTCCACGCCAAGAAAAGATCCTTCCGGACACGGGACGAAGTCTTCAACTTTGTATCTTCACAGTCCTGGAGTCCGGCTGGAGGTATAGTTCGGCTATCCGAACACCCCCTAATACAGGACTCCCTCACCTCCGTCTCACCCTCACTGAACGCTACCGATGTGAAGATATTCAAGCAACTCGACTCTCAAGCGAAGAATATCATATGTGGCCATCTGAGCAAAGGACAGTATGGTAGAGTGAGTGCTTTGGAGACTGCTAAGCTTATCTAGGATAGGCTGTCCAAGGTTAATGAAGGAGTTTCAACTGAGCGTGACTCTCGAGTTGATGTTCTTCGCAATCTCTTCAACCGCTTCAAAAGACTCGACAATGAAAATGTTCAGCAAACCTTCGATCGCCTCACTGACATCTCAAATGAGCTTCAAGCACTTGGTGCCACTGACATCACCGACCACGAGGTGGTGAAGAAATTGCTGAGATCGCTTGATTCCTCATTTGACACTCTGGCACTGATGATACAAGAGCGTGTTGATTACAAGTCACTTGACCCCACTGATATCCTCGAGAGGCTTAATACTCATGAGTTCCAGCTTGCTGAAAAGAGAGATCTCTATGGTTCGAGCTACGGCAGATCACGTGCACTGAAGGCCAAGGCAGTTTCTGAGTCTGAAGATGAAGACTCTGGTAGCAGCCTTGGTGATCCTGAAGAACTGAGTCATGATCTAGCACTGCTTGTGAAGAAATTCCAGAAGTTCTCAAGACGTGGTCGCTTTGGAAAACCCTCAAGGAGCAATGATTCCTCATCCAGTGACTATAAGAAGAGGCTTTGTCACAACTGCAAGAAACCAGGACATTACATTCAAGATTGTCCTCAGTGGGAAAAGGAATCAAAGAAGAAGAAATACAAGGATTACAGTTCTGATGATGCGAAGAAAAAGAAGAAGTCCTCAAAATCTTCATCATCAAAATCCTCAAAGTCTTCATCTCACAAGAAGAGCAGCTCCAAGAAGGCTCGGGCATTCATTGGCAAGGAAATGGACTCTGAGGCTGAATCTGAAGAAAATGAAGCAGAAGAAGAATCTGATGATTCTGAGTCTGGTGTGGCGAGCCTAGCCCTCGCTACTGCATTCGTCAGCAAATCCATCTTCAATGCTGAAGAAAGTGATCTCACCAACAAGGCTGATGAAGGCAGTGATGACTATGCTCCCACCTATTGCTTCATGGCAAAGGGTGCCAAGGTACTCAAATACGCCTCCTTTGAATCTAGTGATGATGAATCTGATGAAAATCTTAAGCCTAGCTACTTTAAACTTGCTAAGATCATTGTGCAACAACAAAAGGCTTTTGAAAAGGTTCAAAACATGCTAGACAAAAGTGATGATATGTTGGGTGAAGAACTGGATCGCACTAAGGCCTTATCTGAAAATCTTCAGAGACTTCAGACCAGGTTTGACAACCTTCAAAGTCATCATAACACTCTCTTATCTGATCATGAGAAGCTTTCTTATGAATATCTTCAAAAGAAGCAAGATCTTGAGAAGCTAAGAGAGAGTTATGAAGATCTTCAGAAGGAGCGTGATTCATTACTTGCTCAACAAATCAGCGCTGCTCGGGAAGAATTTATTCCTCCATGTTTAAAATGCATTGAACGAGAATCTGCTAATTCTTCACCTGAATGTTCAAATGCTTCAAATGTTACAAGTTCTTCACCTGTCTCTGCTATCACTAATTCCTCATATGAGGACATTGCTAGTATTACTGACGATGCAGGGCTGAAGGAATTATACATGACAGGCATGTACAAAAGCCTCAAAGGTCATCAGACTCTTTGTGATGTGCTTAAAAAGCAGATCCTCAACAGGAACCCTAGGAAAGAGGGTATTGCCTTTGAGAGGAAACTCAATGCTGATGGTACATATTGGAAGCCTGAGCAGTACCCAAAAACCTCATGGGTTGCTGCAAAGGGACCTCCAGTTGATCCATCTAATTTATCTGGCTATACATGTGAATCTTCTCATTCTTCCGATGAGTCATTTGACTCCAACTATAAACTGTTCAAAAATCAGAATGGTGAAGTATTTGCTAGATATGTTGGCATTAACTGCAGGAACGGTTCCCCTATGAAGCAAATCTGGGTTCCCAAAAGGTGCCTTGAAAGTCTTCAGGTGAATGTCCTCATGACACCACCTGTGAAGAAAAGGAACCCCAGATCAAATTCTTCACATGGACCAAATTCTTCATATGGATCCAAGTCCTCATACGGACCAAATTCCTCAAGGGGATCAAATTCCTCAGATGGATCAAAGTCCTCATATGAACATCATCGTGCTAACAACTCTGTTTCGTAGGGAAGAGCCAAGGGCTATGAATATGAGCATTATTCTTCTAATCATTATGTTCATAAGTCCTCGAAGAATTTCTCTGCTTATGCATATGCTTACCCTAACCCCTCTTATGTGAAACGAAATGGTTTGGCTGCTTTGCCACCATTCTCATATGGAGCTCGCAGAGTGATGAACTCTTTGCCACCCCTTCAGATGTGGGTGATGAAGAAAAGAACTAATCTCTTCTGCAGGATCAGGTCTCCAGACGTGCTGTAACATCTGAAGAATTTGCTGGGGACCTGACAAATTGCCTGAAAGGACGCGGGCTAACCATGATGAAATGAACTTTCATTTCACACGTCCTCCCTCTGTTTTATCTGTTCTACTGCTTGATGAAATTGATCTGATGAATTTTGATATCATATTCTTCACTGTTGAAGTATATGAGGTCGTAAGTTGCACTAATTCATCTGCAGGATGATCAACCCAAAGCCACTGAGTGGGTACTTGATAGTGGGTGTGCAAATCACATGACTGGTGACAAGAATCTTTTGATGGATGCTCCCTTATCATCGTCACATATGAAGCATATCATCTTCGCTGATAAAAGCAAAAGTCAGGTATTGGGTCTAGGTAAAGTTGCTATCACAAAGGATCGACACATGGACAAAGTCATGCTTGTTGAGTCCTTAGGATACAACCTTATGTCTGTCTCAATGCTTTGTGACCTTGATATGGTTGTTGTCTTTGGCAAGTATCGGTGTGTTGTGATTATGGAAGCTGACAATTCCAAAGTCTTCGAAGGCTTTAGGAGAGGAGACTTGTATATTGTTGATTTCTCTGCAGATTCACAACCAGCCGTGTGCCTACTTGCAAAAGCTTCAGAAGGATGGCTATGGCATCGACGACTTGGTCATGCAGGCATGAGGAATTTGAACACGCTTGCGAAGAAGAAGCATGTCATTGGCATTGAGAATGTCAAATTCCTCAAGGATCACTTGTGCGGTGCCTGTGAAGCTGGAAAGATGACAAAGGCCAAGCATCCAGCGAAGACTATCATGACCACCACTCGTCCATTTGAATTGCTTCATATGGATCTCTTCGGTCCTAATCATTATTCCTCTGTTTCAAATGAAGCATCTCAATATGGCTTTGTTGTTGTTGATGATTACTCTCGTTATACATGGGTACACCTTGTCTCTTACAAAACTGAAGTGCAGGAAGTCTTCAAACGATTTTCCTCGAGGGCTTCAACCAACTTTGGTGTGAAGATCAAGCACATCAGAAGGGACAATGGCACTGAGTTCAAGAATTCGGGTCTCGATGACTATCTTGATGAACTTGGTATTACTCATGAGTTATCTGCTCCTTATACTCCTCAACAGAATGGCGTCGTGGAGCGCAAGAACAGGACTCTTGCTGAGATGGCTCGCACTATGCTCGATGAGTACAAAACCCCTCGTCGTTTCTGGGTTGATGCAATTGATACTGCGTGCCATACATCAACAGAGTATATCTTCACAAATTCTTCAAGAAGACTGCCTATGAACTCCTCACTGACAAGAAACCCAATGTGAGTTATTTCAAAGTCTTCAGTGCTAAATGCTGGATTCGAGATCCTCATCACAACTCTAAATTTGCACCGAAAGCACATGAAGGTTTTATGCTTGGTTACGGAAAGGACTCGCACACCTACAGAGTCTTCAACAATGTTCGTCACAAGATTGTTGAAACTGTAGATGTGTGGTTCGATGAAACTAATGGCTCGCAAAGAGAGCACCTACCTTCTGTGTTAGATGAACCAGCACCTGAGGATGCTATCAAGCACAAGGCTACTAAAGATGTCATTCCTACTGAAGAATCTGCTGAAGAATTCATTTCAGAACGTGAAGAACGTTGAGCTGATGAACCTGAAGAAAATACTGAGGAAATTGATGCTGAAGAAAATGCTGATCAAATTCCTCAACGACAACTATCTCACCCTCGCGTTGCAAAAGAAGTGCAAGTGGAGAAGATCATCGATGACATTAGAGCACCAGGTCCTCTCACACGCTCAAAAGCTTCACATTTATCTAACTTTTGTGGGCACTTTGCCTTTGTCTCTATCACAGAGCCCACTAAGGTAGATGAAGCATTTCTGGAGCCTGAGTGGATTCAGGCCATGCAAGAAGAATTACATCAGTTCAAGCTCAACAACGTATGGGAACTAGTCAATCGTCCCGATCCTCGCAAGCATAACATCATTGGCACAAAGTGGATCTACCGCAACAAGCAAGATGAAAATGGTGTTGTGGTGAGGAATAAGGCACGACTAGTAGCTCAAGGCTACACACAGGTTGAAGGAATTGATTTCGATGAAACTTTTGCACCTGTTGCTAGACTTGAGGCTATTTACATATTGCTTGCTTATGCTAACCATCATGATATCATCTTATACCAAATGGATGTGAAAAGTGCATTCCCCAATGGTAAGCTTGAGGAAGAAGTATATGTTGCTCAACCCCCCAGGTTTTGAAGATCCAAAACATCCTGACAAAGTCTTCAGACTTAACAAGGCCCTCTATGGCCTCAAGCAGGCCCCACGGGCGTGGTATGATACATTGAAGGAATTCTTCATGAAGAAAGGCTTCACACCCGGTTCACTCGATCCCACTCTCTTTACTAAATCATATGATGGTGAACTGTTTGTGTGCCAAATATATGTTGATGATATCATCTTTGGTTGTACTGACCAACGTTATAGTGATGAATTTGCCTATATGATGAGTGAAGAATATCAAATGTCTATGATGGGAGAGTTGAAATTCTTCTTAGGTCTTCAAATTCGTCAATAGCGAAATGGCATATTCATATCTCAGGAGAAATACCTCAAGGATGTCCTGAAGAAATTCGGCATGCAAGATTGCAAAGGCTTCAAAATTCCTATGCCCACAAATGGTCATCTATGCACTGATGAAAATGGTATTGAATTCGATCATAAGGTATACCGCTCCATGATTGGCTCTTTATTGTACTTATGTGCATCTAGGCCAGATATAATGCTTAGTGTTTGCATGTGTGCCCGATTTCAAGCTGCACCGAAGGAATCACACCATAAGGCTATGAAGCATATTCTTCAATATCTAGCTCACACACCAACACTAGGATTATGGTATCCCAAGGGTTCAGATTTTGATCTCATTAGATATTCAGACTCCGACTATGCTGGTGACCATGTGGACCGCAAGTCAACATCTGGTACTTGTCATTTCCTCGGACGATCCTTGGTTTGTTGGTCCTCGAAGAAACAGAACTGCGTATCACTGTCTACTGCTGAAGCTGAGTACATTGTTGTTGGTTCTTGCTGTGCTCAACTGCTATGGATGAAGCAAACTCTCAAGGACTATGGCATCAACGTGAAGAATGTGCCTCTCCTGTGTGACAATGAGAGTGCCATCAAGATTGCTCACAACCCAGTTCAGCACTCGAAGACAAAGCACATTCAAATTCGTCATCATTTTCTTCGTGATCATGTGTTGAAGGGCGACATTTCTATTGAGCATGTGAAGACTGAAGAACAGCTAGCCGATATCTTCACTAAGCCCTTGGATGAGAAGAGATTTAGCAAGTTGCGGTGTGAGCTAAATATCTTAGAGTCTTTGAATGTACTTTGAAAAGGCACTCATCCTAACACTTATGCAGACTTGATGACTTAGATGTGCAACACATGAAGAAACATTTTTCTTCAATCAATAAAGAATAACACTCTAAGTGTGAAGAAATTAATGAAGAATTTGATTCTCAGAACCCTACGACAATTGTACGCGGTGTCTGTAATCATCATTCTTATACGGTGGGTCACGCCACCACAAAAGTTGAAAATCTTCAATTTGAGTTTTTCCTCATTTCTGAAATTCCTCAGTTTTTCAAATTCTTCAGCTTTGCAAAATCTTCACTTGTTCCGCTGTTTTTTTTCATTGGCTATATATATATATGAGTTTATGTCCTCTACAGCATTCACTTATGGCTATTTCTTCAAGTTGGTGTTTTCTGCTAAGTGAATGTGATCGGACCCTTCCCCTCTATGCTATACTCAATCCAATCTATTCACAAATTCTTCATGTGCGTTCTATTTGAAACTCGTTCAAATTCTTCACTGTGTCCTTGTCAGCTGAAGAAATTGTGAATGAAACGTTAAAACTAATCTTATCCAAACTTTCGGTTTTGCCGCTCAAACCGTTCCGCATCCCATGATGCATTATTTTATCCACCCACGATCTTACACGATCTCCACTACACAGTACGTGGGTGACACATGTCGCAAGAAGGAGAACGGCCAAGGGCATGTTCGTCCTAAATCTTCGGGCGAGCAGTTTTTTCACCGTGGCTATAAATACCCCTGTCGCTGTCCTCACTTCTTTTACCCCGCTCGATCTCACTCCCCCGCTCGAGCTTCCAAACGCTAGCGCCGCCGCTACTCCATCGTCGCCGGTGAGGAAAAGCTTCACTACCTCGACCTCATCGCCGTCGTACTCGCGCCGACTGCGGAAATCTTCACCTCCGCCGCCGCCGTAGACGTCTTCCTCCGCCAAGTTAGGGCGTGGAAGATCTGCATCGACGAACTTCCCTGTTCCAACTCACAGTTCATCGTGTTCTTCGTTCAGGGTAATTAAAAGCTAATTTTACTGCCCTCTTTGATTCGAAACTTTTCTACAAAATCTTCAAAGGTGTTTTATTCTTCAAATTCTCACACACAAAACACCTCACATGTTATCTGTTCTTGATTCATTTCCCCAAGCCTCATTTTCTTCAAGATTCCTCAATTCTGTGGATCCTTGATCTATACAACTCTGGAACCTAAGATATAAAGCGCTTAGTGAAATTCCTCAAGACGAATCTAGTCAAATTCCTCAAACTTGTTCTTTATGAAAAACCCTCTGAGAACGCATATGACCTCTCCAAATTCCTCGCAACTATACTCTGTTCACAGGTACACATGTCCGCTGCTGAATCATTAGGTTCTCATCAACTTAACTCATTTGCAGCATTCCTCGAAGAAAAGTTGCATACTTCTTCAGAGAATTCAATTGTTCAAATTCCTCATCTAAAGAAAATGTCTGAAGGTAAAAGGCCACAGAAAGGAGGAAAGAGGCCTGAGGTTATGACAGCTTTTGAAATACCTGAGGACATCTATGCTGGGTATTGCACACCTCCTGAGGAAGATAAAAATCAGCGCAAGGTGCGCATTCAGAAGATTGAACGGAGATGGGCACGTGAATGGAGGGAGTACAGATATGTTACTCCAAAGTACATAAAGAAATTCGCACTAAATCCTCCATGTCCCAGAGCCCCATTGGCACCTGGCCAAGAAGCTGATCCCACTAGCCTCAAGCGCGGTGAGGATTTTCCTGAAGAATGGGCCAAGCGCCAAGCTAAACTGGCAAGGCAAGCCAGAGAAGCAGTGAGGAAATTCAATGAAGACTCTGCTGCTGCTGCTGCCACCGAGGCTTCTATCAAGACGAAGAAAGCGATGCTCAAGAAGCCCGCTCGCAAGCCAACTGCTTCAACATCAATGCCCTCACGGCCAAGTTCCTCAGCTGCGCCCTCACGGACAGAATCTTCAAAATCTTCAAAGCAAATTCCTCATGCTGCTCCTGCTCCACCAAAGTCCTCAGCACCTCCTCCACTGTCCTCAAATGTCCCGACAAAGTCCTCAGCACCCGTGCATCTAGCCTCGTGCCAAAGGACTACTGGCATCTCTATTGCCTCTGGTGTCTCAGCTAGTTCTTCAGCTGCACCAAATTCCTCAGCTGGACCCTCTCTGCTGAAGAAAAAGGCTACTGCTGGACGCGGTAATCGCCCAAGTCCCAACAAGAAGCAGGTAGTCTTTACTGTACCATCTGATGATGATGAAGCTGATGAAGAAGAACTCGTTGAAATCATCAGAGACCGCCAAGAAAGGGCTGCTAAAGCCAAAGGCACACCTGTGCCCCTACTACTGGATCCTAGGGCGATCCTCGATTACATCAATATCTGGCATAAGGATCCAAACACACCTATGCCTGACTTCAAACTGACTCCTGGCCAAAGTCACATGCTGACTCACTTCATCCAAGAGGAGAAGTGGAAATATGATAGGGCCAGGCAGATCAAGAAATCACAGTACAAGAAAGAGAAACTGCTAAGGAAAAACGTTCTCACAATGAAGCCTGAAGAACTCATCAAGATGCAGGCTGACATCAAAGCCCTCAGCGATGACTTTGATGCATACTATGCTGACTGGAAAGGAGCAAAAGTCAGGTTTGTGAAACTGACTGAGAAATTCACCAATGTTGCAGCTCCATCGCAGCAAGAAGTTCCTCAAGCTAAAGCATCTGTTCAGCCCACTGAAGAACATGCCAGCACCGCTGATGACTTTCAGGTTGCTGAAGAAAATGCTAGTTCCAGGGCTGATGCCTCTGCTCCAGCCGCTGATGAAATTGCCAGGGCATCCACTAGTGGTGCGCCTTAAGAGATTGAAGAAACCAGGGCAACTGCATCAGTTGCGCCTAAGGAAAATCAACCAGATTCCTCAGCTCCACCTGCGCCTACACCAACTCTGATCCTTCCATCCGCATTGGATGTGAAGAAGACAAAGGCTGCAGAGCGAGCTGCAGTGAAGAAGAGGAAAGCATCACAAGCTTCAGAATCTTCAGCTCCCAAGAAGATGAAGCCCATGACCAGCTCGTTTGTTAATCCAATTGATGTTGTTCCTATCTCATCCATGCCATCAAAGGACCTTGTTCCTTTTGGTGAAGACTATAAGATCCCAAGTGGATCAGATGAAGAAACTCAATCTGATGCTTCCTCAGAGCGGATTGATGAAGAAATTGAAGTGGATTCAATCCCTTCAACCCCAAAGGTCTCATCACCAATGCCTTAGTTTGATGCTGAAGAGGCTGCTATTAAATAAATTGATGATGAAGATGTGGATATTGGCAGCACAACTCCGTTGATGAATGATGACTTTTGGGAAAGTCAGCACCCCAATTCCCCACTCTTCACCCCACTGCAGCAAATTCCTCACTCCCCTACACAAACTGTTCAAATGGGCTCTGAAGAAACTCATCCCACTGCATCTGTGAATGAAGAAATTCCAGCCACTAGTGCTGAAGAAACTGCTACTGAAGCTGAAAAGGTGACTGCACCTGAGGAAAATCCTGAAATTCCTCAGCCTGAAGAACCTGAGATTGTGATTCCTGAGGTCGTGATGCAACTCACTGACACTCCTCTGCCAAGGCCAAAGGATCCGTTCTCACGAAAACAGAAATTCAAGGCTGAAGACTTCTATGGCGAGCACGTGTTCTTCACTGAATACAACCCATATGACTCTGCTCGCATAAGGAAGAGGCGTTTCTGGACAGCCAGCCAAGCCAATTTCTATTCCTCAGTGCTTTACAACAAAGACAAAGTCTTCGACCATGCACATATTCCTCACGTGGATATGGAGTCTTTGCCGTGCTTCACGCCAGTCCTCAGTGTTCTTCACGACGCTGGGCTGCTCAATTTCTGCATAGACATATGCGATTGGAATGAAGAACTCATTCTTCAGTTCTATGCAACGTTGCACATCACCGGCAACCCTGAAGATGTGAATTCATGGGTTCTGGACTGGATGACTGAGAACACACATCATAAGGCCCCAGCATCTGAATTGCTTCGTGTCCTTCCTCTGAGTCCACCCACTGAAGATGCACGTTGTGTTTACAATGAACCTGAGCTTTCAAATCACTATATGCAAGTGCTGATGAAGCCTTTGAAGCCAGGGCAAGCACCTCGAACCAAATTCCATGTCAAGGAATTGTTATATGTGCCAAGGAATGTCTATCGCATTCTGACGAAGACAATGAGTCCCATCAAGGGCCACGACTCAAGTGATGAAGAAGTCGTTGGCATCATGAAGAACATGCTTTTCAACATCATTCATGGCGTTCCCGTCAACTTCCATGATTTCTTCATGAGGACTCTGGCCAACATTGCTATGTCACCATTTGAGCTGAAGCCTTATGCACCTTGGATAATGAGATTCATCAGGACAAGGTCTTCACTCAACTACAAAGCTAAAACTCTCAACCACTGCAGCTACTTGCCTCCCATTGAAGTCCTCAAACGGACATTTTCCTCAGCTGAAGAAAAGGGCAAGGCCACTGCTATGATCGATGAAGGCATTCGTCCATTGGATGGTCAATTTCGCAAGGCTGCTTCTTATTCCACCAATGATGACTCTGCCACACATGACTCTGCTGCCAACACTACCAAGCAAAATCCTCAAGCCACAGCACCCAGGGTGATGACTGACCATGAGTTACTCCTCAGTCTTCATCAAAAGGTTGATCGCAATCACAAATGGGTCAAGCGTCAGTTTGGTTCAATTCTTCACAACATGACTTCCACACACAATGCAGTGAAGAAAGACCATTACTACCTTCATGAAACCCTCAACCGCACCTGGGATGTTCTGTCTAAAATGTACAGTGCTGAAGATTTGGAGAAAATGGGTCTCAAAGAAGATTTTGACTGGTTTGCACCTCCTCCGAAGAAATACAAGAAGGTCAAGGTTCCTTCTTTGGTGGCCAGCTCATATTCTTCATCACGTGAGACTGATGAAAATGAAGACTTGGACGACACTGCAGCAGGCCTTACATCAACTACCGACCCCAACAACGCTGGCGCTCCTTCATCAACTTGAATATCTTCAGGGGCGTTAGTCCTCAGTTTCGATCCTTTTGGTCATTTGATGACAAAGGGGGAGAAATCTGAGTTAGTCTTCAAGCGGGTCTATAATAAGGGCGTTTTTTTAAGTTACAACTCTCGTTCTTCCGAAACTTTTATTGGATCGAGTTGTAATCTTAAACCCGATGGTGCGCTGATACTTTTGTTGCACTATGCTTTGATACTTTTGATACGCTATTCTACATGCTTATTCCTCAGAAATATTATCGCACGCATGCTGAATTACATCAGGCACCATATTTCATCATGCATTTCAAATTCTTCATATTATATATCAAATGCGTGTATGAATTACAAGATATAGGGGGAGATCTCCATGATTCAACTCTTCAAGTGTGCATTGCTTCAAAAGCAAATTCCTCACTATGCACATCTTCAGGGGGAGTTCTTCTATATCTTGCAATCAAATTCCTAAATATCAGTATTTACACTTCATATATTTTTCCCCGTGAAAACTTAACCTATGTTGTCATCAATCACCAAAAAGGGGGAGATTGTAAGTGCATCTAGTGCCCCTTAGTGATTTTGGTGTATTGAAGACTTATAGGTTAAGTATCTAATGCGTTTATGAGTGTACACAGGTCTATAAGTCTATGAGGAGTTTGATATTTACAGAGAAAGTCGACCCCTAAAAATGAAGTTCTTCGAGTGAAGACTTTCTGAAGACTTTGAAAGTGAAGAAATTGGTGTGACCCTGAAGACTTGGTATTCATTCGAGGAACATGAAGCGTGAAGACTTTTGTTTTTGTAGTTTCATTTTCTCTTTCTTGAGTCATAGGAAACACCGTACTATTAAAGGGGGTCGAGGAAATACTAAGGAGAAAATTTCCATGTGATGCTCAACTCAAATCCTACACCTACCAATCCCTTCGAGTGAAGCCATTGGAAATCTCATACAGATCATTCATTTCTTCCGTGACAGAGACGCAATTCTTCTGGTCACTGAGGACTTTGCTCTGACTGAGGAGTTAGGAATTCGCCAGTGCGAATTGCCTACACAGTGAGGAACATGATAGCCCTGAGGAATTTGTACCTCAAATTTCCGACCGTTGTTGTGCTACGCGCCAGCTGTCCCAAAATATCTTGTCCACATAACGGTCATATCATTGAAGGGCATTTATGTCTTATCATGTCGGGCTGCTCCCTAGGCTATAAATAGCCGCCCCCTACAACCACTAGCTGGTTGGCTGCTCCACGAGAACTTGACACTTGTCATTTGAGAGCAACCCATCCTCCGAGGACTTTGAGCGAAAATCATCAAGTGAGGAAAAACCAAACCCAAACCCAAAACACCTACAAACCCAAAGTGATTGAGCATCACTGAAGAGATTGATCCTGCGTGGATCCGATGCTTGTTACCTTTGAAGACTGTGCTTCTTCCAGACGGTTAGGCGTCATGGTCTAGAGCATCCAAGAGGAATTGTGGATCGCCGAGTGACCTAGTCTGTGAAGGTTTGGAAGTCACCTGAAGACTTACCACGAGTGATTGGGCGAGGACTGTGTGTCCTTAGCTCAAGGAGAATACGGTGAGGACTGTGTGTCCGGGATTAGGTGTCCTCGAGTTTAAATACTCAGCCGCTCCAACCAGATGTACAACTGAGACAGCAGTTGGAACTGGTCTACCAAATCATTGTCTTCACCAAGCTTACTGGTTCTATTTCCTCAACACTTTCATTATCTCATTATTGTGTTGTGTGTTTGTTCATATCTGTGCTTGAAGAGTTTGACTGAAGACTTTCTCAATTTCCTCAGTTCAATTTCTTCAGTCTGTTTTGTCTTCATCTAGAGTTATCCTGTGTTTACGCTTTCTGTACTCTGTGTTAGTCTTCATTTCATCATGATGACCATGCATGTAATCTACCATGTTTACTTATGAGTACTTATTCCGCTGCTAGTAGTTCTTTGCTAAGGAATTTCCGCACGAGCAAATTCCTCAGTGAAGAATTTCATAAAAATCGCCTATTCACCCCCCCCCCTCTAGTCGATATAACGCACTTTCATGTCACCCTGGACCTCATCGTTGTTGATGATCATAGGAGCCATCGGGCCTAAAGGCGACGACACAGAGGAACTCTCAATGAAAGCACCAATGTCGGTGTCAAAACCGGCGGATCTCGGGTAGGGGGTCCCGAACTGTGCGTCAAGGCCGGATGGTAACAGGAGAGAAGGAACACGATGTTTTTACCCAGGTGCGGGCCCTCTCAATGGAGGTAATACCCTACTCCTGCTTGATTAATATTGATGATATGGGTAGTACAAGAGTAGATCTACCACGAGATCAAGGAGGCTAAACCCTAGAAGCTAGCCTATGGTATGATTGTGTATGATGATGGTTCGTCCTACGGACTACAACCCTCCGGTTTATATAGACACCGGATAGGGTTAGGGTTACACATAGTCGGTTACAATGGTAGGAAATCTTGAGTATCCGCATCGCCTAGCTTGCCTTCCACGCCAAGGAAAGTCCCATCCGGACACGGGACAAAGTCTTCAATCTTGTATCTTCATAGTCCAGGAGTCCGGCGAAGGTATAGTCCGGCTACCCGAACACCCCCTAATCCAGGACTCCCTCAATGCGTATAAAATTTCAATTTCTGCAACGATCCCCAACAGTGGCATCATGAGCTAGGTCTATGCGTAGTTTCTATGCACGAGTAGAACACAAGTTGTTGTGGGCGTCGATTTTGTCAATTTACTTGCCGTTACTAGTCTTATCTTGATTCGGCGGCATGGTGGGATGAAGCGGCCCGGACCAACCTTACACGTACACTTACGTGAGACAGGTTCCACCGACTGACATGCACTAGTTGCATAAGGTGGCTAGCAAGTGTCTGTCTCTCCCACTTTAGTCGGATCGGATTCGATGAAAAGGGTCCTTATGAAGGGTAAATAGAAATTGGCATATCACGTTGTGGTTTTGGCGTACGTAAGAAACGTTCTTGCTAAGAACCCTATAGCAACCACGTAAAAATTTGCAACAACAATTAGAAGATGTCTAACTTGTTTTTGCAGCATATGTCGTGTGATCTGATATGGCCAAAAGGATGTGATGAATGATATATGTGATGTATGAGATTAATCAGGTTCTTGTAATAGGAATCACGACTTGCATTTCGATGAGTATGACAACCGGCAGGAGCCATAGGAGTTGTCATAATTTATTTATGACCTGCGTGTCAACATAAACGTCATGTAATTACTTTACTTTATTGCTAAACCGTTAGCCATAGTAGTATAAGTAATAGTTGACGAGACAACTACATGAAGACATGATGATGGAGATCATGATGATGGAGATCATGGTGTCATGCCGGTGACGATGATGATCATGGCGCCCCGAAGATGGAGATCAAAAGGAGAAAAATGATATTTGCCATATCATGTCACTATTTGATTGCATGTGATGTTTATCATGTTTTACATCTTACTTGCTTAGAACAACGGTAGCTTAAATAAGATGATCCCTCGCAATAATTTCAAGAAAGTGTTCCCCCTAACTGTGCACCGTTGCGAAGGTTCGTTGTTTCGAAGCACCACGTGATGATCGGGTGTGATAGATTCTAACGTTCGAATACAACGGGTGTAAGCCAGATTTACACACGCGATACACTTAGGTTGACTTGACGAGCCTAGCATGTACAGACATGGCCTCGGAACACGGAAGACCGAAAGGTCGAACATGAGTCATATAGAAGATACGATCAACATGAAGATGTTCACCGATGATGACTAGTCCGTCTCACGTGATGATCGGACACGGTCTAGTTGACTCGGATCATGTATCACTTAGATGACTAGAGGGATGTCTATCTAAGTGGGAGTTCATTGAATAATTTGATTAGATGAACTTAATTATCATGAACATAGTCAAAAGGTCTTTGCAAATTATGTCGTAGCTAACACTTTGGTTATACTGTTTTAGATATGTTCCTAGAGAAAATTTAGTTGAGAGTTGATAGTAGCAATTATGCGGACTGGGTCCGTGAACTGAGGATTGTCCTCATTGCTGCACAGAAGGGCTATGTCCTTAATGCACCGCTCAGTGTGTTGAACCTCGAGCGTCGTCTATAGATGTTGGGAAACATCTGACATACACGTTTTGATGACTACGTGATAGTTCAGGGCGTAATACTAAAGGTTTAGAATTGTGGCACCAAAGACGTCTTTTTTTAAATGTCGCAGAACATATGAGATGTTCCAAAAACTGAACTTGGAATTTCGGATTAATGCCACCGTCAAGAGGTATGAGACCTCTGACAAGTTTTTTAAGCGTGCAAACTAAGGGAGAAAAGCTCAATCGTTGAGCATGTGCTCAGATTTTCTGAGTACTACAATCGCTTGAATCGAGTGGGAGTTAATCTTCCAGATGAGATAGTGATGGTTCTCCATAGTCACTGCCACCAAGCTATTGGAGCTTCGTGATGAACTATAACATATCAGGGATAGACATGATGATCCTTGAGAAACTCGCGATATTTGACACCGCGAAAATAGAAATCAAGAAGGAGCATCAATTGTTGATGGTTAAACCACTAGTTTCAAGAAGGGCAAGGGAAAGAAGGGATACTTCATGAAATGGCAAATCAGTTGCTGCTCTAGTGAAGAAACCCAAGGTTGAACCCAAACCCGAGACTAAGTGCTTCTATAATGAGGGGAACGATCACTGAATCAGAACTACCCTAGATACTCGGTAGATGAGAAGGCTGGCAAGGTCGACAGAAGTATATTGGATATACATTATAATGTGTACTTCACTAGTACTCCTAGTAGCACCAGGGTATTAAAATACCGGTTCAGTTGCTAAGTGTTAGTAACTCGAAATAAAAGGCTACAGAATAAACGGAGACTAGCTGAAGGTGAGATGACGATATGTGTTGGAAGTGTTTCCAAGGTTGATGTGATCAAGCATCGCATGCTCCCTCTACCATCGATATTGGTGTTAAACCTAAATAATTTTTATTTGGTGTTTGCATAGACATGATTGGATTATGTTTATCGCAATACGGTTATTCATTTAAGGAGAATAATGGTTACTATGTTTATTTGAATAATACCATCAATGGTATTGCACCTAAAATGAATGGTTTATTGAATCTCGATCGTAGTGATACACATGTTCATGCCAAAAGATATAAGATAGTGATGATAGTACCACATACTTGTGGCACTGCCATTTGAGTCATGTTGGTATAAACGCATGAAGAAGCTCCATGTTGATGGATCTTTGGACTCACTCGTTTTTGAAAAGATTGAGACATGCGAACCATGTCTATTGGTAGATATGCATGAAGAAACTCCATACAGATGGATTGTTTGGACTCACTAGATTTTGAATCACTTGAGACATGCATATCATACCACATGGGCAAGATGACTGAAAGGCCTCGTTTTCAATAAGATGGAACAAAAAAACAACTTGTTGGAAGTAATACATTTTGATGTGTGCAGTCCAATGAGTGCTGAGGCACGCAGTGGATATCGTTATGTTCTTACTTGACAGATGATTTGAGTAGATGCTGAGTATATTTACTTGATGAAACACAAGTCTGAATTATTGAAAGGTTCAAGTAATTTCAGAGTGAAGTTGAAGATCGTCGTGACAACATGATAAAATGTCTATGATATGATCATAGAGATGAATATCTGAGTTACGAGTTTGGCACACAATTAAGACATTGTGGAAATTGTTTCACAACTAATACCTCCTGGAACACCATAGTATGATGGTGTGTCCGAACATCATAGCTGCACCCTATTGGATGTGGTGCATACCATGATGTCTCTTATCAAATTACCACTATCGTTTACGGGTTAAGCATTAGAGACAACTGCATTCACTTTAAATAGGGCACCACGCAATTCCGTTGAGACGACACCGTATGAACTATGGTTTAGAGAAACCTAAGCTGCCTTTTCTTAAAAGTTTGGGGCTACGACGCTTATGTGAAAAGGTTTTAGGCTGACAAGCTCGAACACAAAGCAGATGAATTCATCTTCATAGAATACCCAAAAATAGTTGGGTATACCTCCTATCTCAGATCCAGAAGCAAAAGTGATTGTTTCTAGAAACGGGTCCTTTCTCGAGGAAAAGTTTCTCTCGAAAGAATTGAGTGGGAGGATGGTGGAGACTCGATGAGGTTATTGAACCGTCACTTCAACTAGTGTGTAGCAGGGCACAGGAAGTTGTCCATGTGGCACCTACACCAATTGAAGTGAAAGCTTATGATAGTGATCATGAAACTTCGGATCAAGTCACTACCAAACCACATAGGTCGACAAGGATGTGTACTACTTCAGAGTGGTACGTAATCCTGTCTTGGAAGTCATGTTGCTAGACAACAATGAACCTACGAGCTATAGAGAAGCGATGGTGGGCCCGGATTCCGACGAATGGCTCGAGGCCATAAAATCCGAGAGAGGATCCATGTATAAAAAAAGTATAGACTTTGAAAGAACTACTTGATGGTCGTAAGGCTGTTGGGTGCAGATGGATTTTAAAAGGAAGACGAACAATGATGGTAAGTGTCACCATTAAGAAAGCTCGACTTGTCGTTAAGATGTTTCCCGACAAGTTCAAGGAGTTGACTACGATGGGACTTTCTCACTCATAGCGATGCTAAGAGTCTGTTGGAATTATATTAGTAGTTACTGCATTATTTATGAAATCTTGTAGATAGGATGTCAAAACATTGTTTCCTCGACGATTTTCTTGAAGAAAGGTTGTATGTGATACAACCAGAAAGTTTTTGTCAATCCTGAAAGATGCTAACAAGTATGCAAAGCTCCAGCAATCCTTCTAAGGACTGGAGTAAGCATCTCGGAATTGGAATGTGCGCTTTGATGAGATGATCAAAGTTTTTGGGTTTATACAAAGTTTATTAGAAACTTGTATTTCCAAAGAAGTGAGTGGGAGCACTATAGAATTTCTGATGAGTATATGTTGTTGACATATTGTTGATCAGAAATGATGTAGAATTTCTGGAAAGCATGCAGGGTTATTTGGAAAGTGTTTTTCAATGGAGAACCTGGATTAAGCTACTTGAACATTGAGCATCAAGATCTATAAGGATAGATCAAAAACGATTAATAGTACTTTCAAATGAATACATACCGTGACAAGATTTTGAAGGAGTTCAAAATAGATCAGCAAAGAAGGAGTTCTTGGCTGTGTTACAAGGTGTGAGTATTGAGTAAGACTCAAGACCTGACCACAGCATAAGAGAGAGAAAGGACGAAGGTCGTCCCCAATGCTTTAGACATAGGCTCTACAGTATGCTATGTTGTGTACTGCACCTGAAGTGTGCTTTGCCATGAGTCAGTCAAGGGGTACAAGAGTGATCCAGGAAAGGATCACATGACAGCGGTCGAACTTATCCTTAGTAACTAGTGGACTAACAAATTTTCTCGATTATGGAGGTGGAAAAAGAGTTCGTCATAAAGGGTTACGTCGATGCAAACTTTGACACTAATCCGGATGACTCTGAGTAGTAAACCGGATTCGCATAGTAGAGCAGTTATTTGGAATAGCTCCAAGTAGCGCGTGGTAGCTGCATCTACAAGATGACATAGAGATTTGTAAAGCACACACGGATCTGAAGGTTTAGACCCGTTGACTAATAACCTCTCTCACAAGCGAGATATGAACAAACCCCATGGGTGTTGGATTCATTACAATCACATAGTGATGTGAACTAGATTATTGACTCTAGTGCAAGTGGGAGACTGTTGGAAATATGCCCTAGAGGCAATAATAAAATGGTTATTATTGAATTTCCTTGTTCATGATAATTGTCTATTGTTCATGCTATAATTGTATTAACTGGAAACAGTAATACATGTGTGAATACATAGACCACAACATGTCCCTAGTAAGCCTATAGTTGACTAGCTCATTGATCAATAGATGGTTATGGTTTCCTGACCATGGACATCGGATGTCATTGATAACGGGATCACATCATTAGGAGAATGATGTGATGGACAAGACCCAACCCTAAGCATAGCACAAGATCGTGTAGTTCATTTGCCAAGAGCTTTTCTAATGTCAAGTATCATTTCCTTAGACCATGAGATTGTGTAACTCCCGGATACCGTAGGAATGCTTTGGGTGTACCAAACGTCACGACGTAACTGGGTGGCTATAAAGGTGCACTACAGGTATCTCCGAAAGTGTCTGTTGGGTTGGCACGAATCGAGACTGGGATTTGTCACTCCGTATGACGGAGAGGTATCTCTGGGCACACTCGGTAATCCATCATCATAATGAGCTCATTGTGACTAATGAGTTAGCCACGGGATCATGCATTACAGAATGAGTAAAGAGACTTGTCGGTAACGAGATTGAACAAGGTATAGGGATACCGACGATCGAATCTCGGGCAAGTAGCATACTGGTAGACAAAGGGAATTGTATACGGGATTGATTGAATCCCCGACATCATGGTACATCCGATGAGATCATCATGGAACATGTGGGAGCAGACATGGGTATCCAAATCCCGCTGTTGGTTATTGGCCAGAGAGCTGTCTCGGTCATGTCTGCATGATTCCCGAACCCGTAGGGTGTACACACTTAAGGTTCGGTGACGCTAGAGTTGTTATGGGAATTAGTGTGCAGTTACTGAATGTTGTTCGGAGTCCCGGATGAGATCCCGGACGTCACGAGGAGTTCCGAAATGGTCCGGAGGTAAATATTTATATATGGGAAGTCCTATTTTGGCCACCGGAAAATGTTCGGGATTTTTCGATATTGTACTAGGAAGGTTCTAGAAGGTTCTGGAGTGGGGCCCACCTGCATGGGGGGGCCCACATGAACGTAGGTATTGGGGGAAAGGCCCCACACCCCTGGTCAAGGCGCAGCAAGATCCCCCCTTAGAAGGAATAAGATCATATCCCGAAGGGATAAGATCAAGATCCCTAAAAAGGGGGGATAACAATCGGTGGGGAAGGGAAATGATGGGATTTCCTTCCCCCACCTTTGCCAACGCCCCAATGGACTTGGAGGGCAAGAAACCAGCCCCCTCCACCCCTATATATAGTGGGGAGGTGCATGGGAGCCACACCCCTTCCCCTGGTGCAGCCCTCTCCCTCCCCGACACCTCCTCCGTAGTAGTGCTTCGCGAAGCCCTGCCGGAGAACTGCAAGCTCCACCACCATGCCGTCGTGCTGCCGGAGCTCTCACTCAACTTCTCCTCTCCCCTTGCTAGATCAAGAAGGAGGAGACGTCCCCGGGCTGTACGTGTGTTGAACGCGGAGGCGCCGTTGTTCGGCGCTTAGATCAGAATCAACCGCGATCTGAATCGCTACGAGTACGACTCCTTCATCCGCGTTCTTGTAACGCTTCCGCATCGCGATCTTCAAGGGTATGAAGATGCACTCCCCTCTCTCTCTCTCTCTCGTTGCTAGTCTCTCCATAGATTGATCTTGGTGATGCTTAGAAAATTTTAATTTCTGCAACGATCCCCAACACTACGCCCGGTACTTGCGAAGGTTAAAACAGCACCAACTTGACAAACTATCATTTTGGTTTTGATGCGTAGGTAAGAACGGTTCTTGCTCAGCCCGTAGCAGCCACGTAAAACTTGCAACAACAAAGTAGAGGACGTCTAACTTGTTTTTGCAGGGCATGTTGTGATGTGATATGTTCAAGACGTGATGAGATATAAGTTGTTGTATGAGATGATCATGTTTTGTTGAAGTTATCGGCAACTGGCAGAAGCCTTATGGTTGTCTCTTTATTGCATAAGATGCAAGCGCCAAATAATTGCTTTACTTCATCGCTATGCGAAGCAATAGTTGTAAGAGCAATAGTTGGCGAGACGACCATGTGACGACACATTGATATAGATCAAGATGATGGAGATCATGGTGTCATGCCAGTGATGATAGAGATCATGACGGTACTTTGGAGATGGAGATCAAAGGCACAAGATGATCATGGCCATATCATGTCACATATTTTGATCGCATGTGATGTTTATCTTTTATACATCTTATTTTGCTTAGTTCGACGGTAGCTTTATAAGATGATCTCTCACTAAATTTCAAGATAAAAGTGTTCTCCCTGAGTATGCACCGTTGCCAAAGTTTGTCGTGCCCAGACACCAGTGATGATCTGGTGTGATAAGCTCTACGTCCATCTACAACGGGTGCAAGCCAGTTTTGCACATGCAGAATACTCAGGTTAAACTTGACGAGCCTAGCATGTGCAGATATGGCCTCGGAACACTGAGACCGAAAGGTCGAGCATGAATCATATAGTAGATATGATCAACATAGTGATGTTCACCATTGAAAACTACTCCATTTCACGTGATGATCGGTTATGGTTCAGTTGATTTGGATCACGTGATCACTTAGATGATTAGAGGGATGTCTATCTAAGTGGGAGTTCTTAAGTAATATGATTAATTGAACTTTAATTTATCATAAACTTAGTCCTGGTAGTATTAGCATATTATGTTGTAGATCAATAGCTCGCGATGTTGCTCCCCGTTTATTGTGTTCCTAGAGAAAAACTATGTTGAAAATGTTAGTAGCAATGATGCGGATTGGATCCGTGATCTGAGGATTATCCTCATTGTTGCACAGAAGAATTATATCCTTGATGCACCGCTAGGTGACAGACCTATTGCAGGAGCAGATGCAGACGTTATGAACATTTGGCTAGCTCAATATGATGACTACTTGATAGTTTAGTGCACCATGCTTAACGGCTTAGAATCAGGACTTCAAAGACGTTTTGAATGTCATGGACCATATGAGATGTTCCAGGAGTTGAAGTTAATATTTCAAGCAAATACCCGAGAGATATGAAGTCTCCAACAAGTTCTATAGCTAAAAGATGGAGGAGAATAGCTCAAGCAGTGAGCATGTGCTCAGATTGTCTGGGTACTACAATCGCTTGAATCAAGTGGGAGTTGATCTTCCAGATAAGATAGTGATTGACAGAATTCTCTAGTCACCATCACCAAGTTAGTAGAACTTCGTGATGAACTATAATATGCAAGGGATAACGGAAACGATTCCCAAGCTCTTCGTGATGCTGAAATCGATGAAGGTAGAAATCAAGAAAAACATCAAGTGTTGATGGTTGACAAGACCACTAGTTTCAAGAAAAGGGCAAAGGGAAGAAGGGGAACTTCAAGAAGAACGGCAAGCAAGTTGCTGCTCAAGTGAAGAAGCCTAAGTCTGGTCCTAAGCTTGAGACTAAGTGCTTCTACTGCAAAGGGACTGGTCACTGGAAGCAGAACTGCCCCAAGTATTTGGCGGATAAGAAGGATGGCAAAGTGAACAAAGGTATATTGGATATGCATGTTATTGATGTGTACTTTACTAGTGTTTATAGCAACCCCTCGGCGTTTGATACTGGTTCAGTTGCTAAGATTAGTAACTCGAAACGGGAGTTGCAGAATAAACAGAAACTAGTAAAGGGCAAGGTGATGATGTGTGTTGGAAGTAGTTCCAAGATTGATATGATCATCATCACACACTCCCTATACTTTCGAGATTAGTGTTGAAACTAAATAAGTGTTATTTGGTGTTTGCGTTGAGCATGAATATGATTTGATCATGTTTTTTGCAATACGGTTATTCATTTAAATTAGAGAATAATTTTAGCACATATTCATAATATTTAAGCCAAAAGATGCAAAGTTAATAATGATAGTGCAACTTATTTATGGCACTGTCGTTTAGGTCATATTGGTGTAAAGCGCATGAAGAAACTCCATGCTGATGGGATTTTGGAATCACTTGATTATGAATCACTTGATGCTTGCGAACCATGCCTTATGGGAAAGATGACTAAGACTCCGTCCTCCGGAACAATGGAGCGAGCAACTGACTTATTGGAAATAATACATACTGATGTATGCGATCCGATGAGTGTTGAGGCTCGCCGCGGGTATCGTTATTTTCTCACCTTCACAGATGATTTGAGCATATATGGGTATATCTACTTGATGAAACATAAATCTTAAACATTTGAAAAGTTCAAATAATTTCAGAGTGAAGTGGAAAATCATCGTAACAAGAAAATAAAGTTTCTATGATCTGATCGTGGAAGAGAATATTTGAGTTACGAGTATGGTCTTCATTTGAAACAATGCGGAATAGTTTCGCAACTCACGCCACCTGGAACACCACAGCGTAATGGTGTGTCCGAACGTCGTAATCGCACTTTACTAGATATGGCGCGATCTATGATTTCTCTTACTAATTTACCGCTATCGTTTTGGGGTTATGCATTAGAGACAGTTGCATTCACGTTAAAAAGGGCACCATATAAATCCGTTGAGATGACACCGTATGAACTGTGGTTTAGCAAGAAACCTAAGCTGTCGTTTCTTAAAGTTTGGGGCGGCGATGCTTATGTGAAAAAGTTTCAAACTGATAAGCTCGAACCCAAATCGGAGAAGTGCATCTTCATAGGGTACCCAAACGAAATTGTTGGGTACACCTTCTATCACAGATCCAAAGGCAAATTCGTTGTCGAGAATGGATCCTTTCTAGAGAAGGAGTTTCTCTCGAAAGATGTGAGTGGGAGGAAAGTAGAACTTGATGAGGTAATTGTACCTTCTCTCGAATTGAAAAGTAGCTCATCACTGAAATCAGTTCCAGTGATGCCTACATGAATTAGTGAGGAAGTTAATGATGATGATCATGAAACTTCAGATCAAGTTACTACCGAACCTCGTAGGTCAACCAGAGTAAGATCCGCACCAGAGTGGTATGGTAATCCTGTTCTGGAGGTCATGTTACTAGACCATGAGAACCTACGAACTATGAGGAAGCGATGATGAGCCCAGATTCAGCAAAATGGTTTGAGGCCATGAAATCTGAGATAGGATCCATGTATGAGAACAAAGTATGGACTTTGGTTGACTTGCCCGATGATTGGCAAGCCATAGAAAATAAATGGATCTTCAAGAGGAAGACGGACGCTAATAGTAGTGTTACTATCTACAAAGCTAGACTTGTCGAAAAAGGTTTTTTGACAAAGTTCAAGGTGTTGACTATGATGAGATTTTCTCACTCGTATCGATGCTTAAAGTCTGTCCGAATCATGTTAGCAATTGCCACATTTTATGAAATCTGGCAAGTGGATAAAAAAACTGCAATCCTTAATGGACTTATTAAAAAAGAGTTGTATATGATGCAACCAGAAGGTTTTGTCAATCCTAAAGGTGCTAACAAAAAGTGCAAGCTCCAGCGATCCATCTGTGGACTGGTGCAAGCATCTCGGAGTTGGAATATGCGCTTTGATGAGATGATCAAAGTATATAGTTTTATACAGACTTGCGATGAAGCCTGTATTTACAAGAAAGTGAGTGGGAGCACTACAACATTTCTGATAAGTATATGTGGATGACATATTGTTGATCGGAAATAATGTAGAATTTTCTGGAAAGCATAAAGGAGTATTTGAAAGGAGTTTTTTAAAGAAAGACCTCGGTGAAGCTGCTTACATATTGAGCATCAAGATCTATAGAGATAGATCAAAACGCTTGATAAGTTTTTTCAATGAGTACATACCTTGACAAGATTTTGAAATAGTTCAAAATGGAACAGGTTCCGCTATGAGCATCCAGGTTCCGCTATTGGTTATTGGCCGGAGACGTGTCTCGGTCATGTCTACATAGTTCTCGAACCCGTAGGGTCCGCACGCTTAAAGTTTCGATGACGGTTGTATTATGAGTATATGTGATTTAATGTACCGAAGGTAGTTCAGAGTCCCGGATGAGATCGGGGACACAAGGAGGAGTCTCGAAATGGTCGAGACGTAAAGATCGATATATTGGACGACTATATTCGGACATCGGAAAGGTTCCGAGTGATTCGGGTATTTTCAGGGGTACCGGGGAGTTACAGGAATACGGGAAGAAGTATATGGGCCTTATTGGGTTTTAGGGTTTTAGGGGCCTTATTGGTCTAGGGGGAAGGGATGCGCCCCCTCCTTCCTTCTCCTCTCTCTTCCCCTTCCTTCTCTCCTACTCCTACTACATGGAAAGGGGGGAATCCTACTCCCGGTGGGAGTAGGACTCCCCAGGGCGCGCCATAGAGAGGGTCGGCCCCTCCCCTCCTCCACTCCTTTATATACGTGGCCAGGGGCACCCCATAGACACAACAATTGATCGTTTGATCTTTTAGTCGTGTGCGATGCCCCCCTCCACCATAGTCCACCTCGATAATACTGTAGCGGTGCTTAGGCGAAGCGCTGCGTCGGTAGAACATCATCGTCGTCACCACGCCGTCATGCTGACGAAACTCTCCCTCAACACTCGGCTGGATCGGAGTTCGAGGGACATCATCAGGCTGAACGTGTGCTGAACTCGGAGGTGCCGTGCGTTTGGTACTTGATCGGTCGGATCGTGAAGACGTACGACTACATCAACCGCGTTGTGCTAACGCTTCCGCTTTTGGTCTACGAGGGTACGTGGACAACACTCTCCCCTCTCGTTGCTATGCATCACCATGATCTTGCGTGTGCGTAGGAATTTTTTTGAAATTACTACGTTCCCCAACACTACCATACACACGTCGTACCATGAAGTGGTCGGCCCGCGTCTAGCGGGTAGTGAGTTCTGGCCTTGCCCCTCATCGTCATCCATACCGTCGATGTCTTCGGAGCCAGGGTCAAGCGTGTTGGTTGGGTCTTCGACAGTGGCTATGAAGTGGGTGGCGGGTGGGAAGCGAAATTCTCCATCATCCGCCGCAAGTTCGAACCGAACATAGTTCGGCGGCGAGTCATCTGCCAGTGGTAGGTTTTTTAGTGAGTTTAGCACGTCGCCCATGGGCGAGTGCTGGAAAATGTCTGCGGCGCTGAACTAGAAGATTGATAACCGATTGAGTTTGGTATCCGCGGACTCGCAAGGTTCGGAACTTGTCACCGGAAATGAGTCCGGGGCTCCGTTGATGCAGATGTCATATGAAGTACAATTTGTGTGCGACTCCAACGCCGCAGGATCGGCAACCTCCACGACGGAGTTGAGTGTCCCATCTTCGAACGACTCGGTCTCCTCCAGATCTAAAGCCGGAGTCGTTGCAGGAGCTGATACGTCTCCAACATATCTATAATTTTTATTGCTTCATGCTATATTATCTACTGTTTTGAACAATATTGGGCTTTATTATCCACTTTTATATTATTTTTGGGACTAACCTATTAACCGGAGGCCCAGCCCAGATTTGCTGTTTTATGCCTATTTCAGTGTTTCGAGGCAAAGGAATATCAGACGGAGTCAAAACGGAACGAAATCAACTGGAGAAGTTACTTTTGGAAGGAAAGCAACCCAGGGAACTTGGAGTGCACGTCAGGGGAGATACGGGTTTTCCACGAGGGTGGGGGTGCGCCCACCCCCCTAGGGCGCGCCCCCCTGCCTCGTGGGGCCCCCGTGGCTCCTCCGACGTACTTCCGGCTCCCATATATATCCACGTACCCTAAAACTTCCAGAACGGAGATTAGATCGGGAGTTCCGCCGCCGCAAGCCTCTGTAGCTACCAAAACTCAATCGGGACCCTGTTCCGGCACAAGAAAAGAGCTTGATGTCTACTAAACAACCTTCTTCTTGTATACGTTGTTGGGCCTCCAAGTGCAGAGGTTTGTAGGACAGTAGCAAATTTCCCTCAAGTGGATGACCTCAGGTTTATCAATCTGTGGGAGGCGTAGGATGAAGATGGTCTCTCTCAAGCAACCCTGCAACCAAATAACAAAGAGTCTCTTGTGTCCCCAACACACCCAATACAATGGTAAATTGTATAGGTGCACTAGTTCAGCGAAGAGATGGTGATACAAGTGCAATATGGATGGTATTTATGGGTTTTTGTAAACTGAAAATATAAAAACAGCAAGGTAGCAAGCGGTAAAAGTGAGCGTAAATGGTATTGCAATGCTTTGAAACAAGGCTTAGGGTTCATACTTTCACTAGTGAAAATTCTCTCAACAATAATAACATAGTTGGATCATATAACTATCCCTCAACATGCAACAAAGAGTCACTCCAAAGTCACTAATAGCGGAGAACAAACGAAAAGATTATGGTAGGGTACGAAACCACCTCAAAGTTATTCTTTCCAATCAACCCGTTGGGCTATTCCTATAAGTGTCACAAAAAGCCCTAGAGTTCGTACTAGAATAACACCTTAAGATACAAATCAACCAAAACCCTAATGTCACCTAGATACTCCAATGTCACCTCAAGTATCCATGGGTATGATTACACGATATACATCACACAATCTCAGATTCATCTACAAACCAACACAAAGTACTTCAAAGAGTGCCCAAAGTTTCTACCGGAGAATCACGACGAAAAAGTGTGCCAACCCCTATGCATAGGTTCATGGGCGGAACCCGTAAGTTGATCACCAAAACATACATCAAGTGGCACGGGATATCCCATTGTCACCACGGATACGCACGGCAAGACATACATCAAGTGTTCTCAAATCTTTAAAGACTCAATCCGATAAGATAACTTCAAAGGGAAAACTCAATCCATTACAAGAGAGAAGAGGGGGAGAAGAAACATAAGATCCAACTATAATAGCAAAGCTCGCGATACATCAAGATCGTGCCAAATCAAGAACACGAGAGAGAGAGATATCAAACACATAGCTACTGGTACATACCCTCAGCCCCGAGGGTGAACTACTCCCTCCTCGTCATGGAGAGCGCCGGGATGATGAAGATGGCCACCGGTGAGGGTTCCCCCCTCCGGCAGGGTGCCGGAACAGGGTCCTGATTGACTTTTGGTAGCTACAGAGGCTTGCGGCGGCGGAACTCCCGATCTAATCTCTGTTCTGGAAGTTTTAGGGTGCGTGGATATATATATGGGAGCCGGAAGTACGTCGGAGGAGCCAACGGGGGCCCCACGAGGCAGGGGGCGCACCCTAGGGGGTCAGCGCGCCCCCCACCCTCGTGGGCAGCCCGTATCTCCCCTTACGTGCACTCCAAGTTCCCTCGGTTGCTTTCCTTCCAAAAATAACTTCTCCAGTTGATTTCGTTCCGTTTTGACTCCGTCTGATATTCCTTTTCCTCGAAACACTGAAATAGGCATAAAACAACAAATCTGGGTTGGGCCTCCAGTTAATAGGTTAGTCCCAAAAATAATATAAAAGTGGATAATAAAGCCCGATATTGTTCAAAACAGTAGATAATATAGCATGGAGCAATCAAAAATAATAGATACGTTGGAGGCGTATCAAGCATCCCCAAGCTTAATTCCTGCTCGTCCTCGAGTAGGTAAATGATAAAAAAGATATTTTTTGATGTGGAATGCTAGTTGGCATAATTTCATTGTAATCCTTCTTAATTGTGATATGAATATTCAGATCCGAAATATTCAAGACAAAAGTTCATATTGATATAAAAATAATAATACTTCAAGCATACTAATAAAGCAATTATGTCTTCTCAAAATAACATGGCCAAAGAAAGTTATCCCTACAAAATCATATAGTCTGGATATGCTTCCATCTTCACCACACAAAGTGTTTAAATCATGCACAACCCCGATGACAAGCCAAGCAATTGTTTCATACTTTAACATTTTCAAAACTTTTTCAATCTTAACGCAATACATGAGCATGGGCCATGGATATAGCACTATATGTGGAATAGAATGGTGGTTGTGGAGAAGACAAAAAGAGGGGAAGAAAGTCTCACATCAACTAGGCGTATCAACGGGCTATGGAGATGCCCATCAATAGATATCAATGTGAGTGAGTAGGGATTGCCATGCAACGGATGCACTAGAGCTATAAGTATATGAAAGCTCAAAAAAAGAAACTAAGTGGGTGTGCATCCAACTTGCTTGCTCACGAAGACCTATGGCATTTTGAGGAAGCCTATCATTGGAATATACAAGCCAAGTTCTATAATGAAAGATTCCCACTAGTATATGAAAGTGACAACATAGGAGACTCTCTATCATAAAGATCATGGTGCTACTTTGAAGCACAAGTGTGGTAAAAGGATAGTAGCATTGCCCCTTCTCTCTTTTTCTCTCATTTTTTTGGGCCTTTCCTTTTTATGGCCTTCCTTTCTCCTTTTTTTTATATTTTTTATTTTTTTTATTTCTCACTTGGGACAATGCTCTAAAAATGATGATCATCACACTTTTATTTTTCTTACAACTCAAGAATTACAACTCGATACTTAGAACAAGATATGACTCTATATGAATGCCTCTGGTGGTGTACCGGGATATGCAATGAATCAAGAGTGACATGTATGAAATAATTATGAATAGTGGCTTTGCCACAAATACGATGTCAACTACATGATCATGCTGGCAATATGACAATGATGGAGCGTGTCATAATAAACGGAACGGTGGAAAGTTGCATGGCAATATATCTCGGAATGGCTATGGAAATGCCATGATAGGTAGGTATGGTGGCTGTTTTGAGGAATATATATGGTGGGTGTATGATACCGGCAAAAAGTGCGCGGTATTAGAGAGGCTAGCAATGGTGGAAGGATGGGAAAAAGTGCGTATAATCCATGGACTCAACATTAGTCATAAAGAACTCATATACTTATTGCAAAAATCTAGAAGTTATCAAAGAGAAGTATTATGCGCATGCTCCTAGGGGGATAGATTGGTAGGAAAATACCATCGCTCGTCCCCGACTGCCACTCATAAGGAGGACAATCAATAAACACCTCATGCTCCGACTTCGTTACATAACGGTTCACCATACGTGCATGCTACGGGAATCACAAACTTCAACGCAAGTATTCTTTAAATTCACAACTACTCAACTAGCATGACTCTAATATTATCACCTCCATATCTCAAAACAATTATCATGCTTTTAATCTTTTCTTAGTATTCAACACACTCATAAGAATTTTTCTTTTATTAGTCTTGTATGCCTAGCATATTAGAATTAAGCACATTACCGTGCTATTTAAGACTCTCAAAATAATCTAAGTGAAGCATGAGAGTTCATCTATTTCTTCAAAATAAAACCACCACCGTGCTCTAAAAGATATAAGTGAAGCAGTAGAGCAAACAACAAACTACTCCGAAAGATATAAGTGAAGATCAATGAGTAGTTGAATAAATATGTAACTATGTGAAGACTCTCCCATTTAATAATTTCAGATCTTGATACTTTATTCTAACAGCAAGCAAAGCTAAATAAAATAAAATGACGCTCCAAGCAAAACACATAATGTGGTGAATAAAAATATAGCTCCAAGTAAAGTTACCGATGAATGAAGACGAAAGAGGGGATGCCTTCCGGGGCATCCCCAAGCTTAGACACTTGGTTATCCTTGAATATTACCTTGGGGTGCCTTGGGCATCCCCAATCTTAGGCTCTTGCCACTCCTTATTCCATAGTCCATCGAATCTTTACCCAAAACTTGAAAACTTCACAACACAAAACTTAACAGAAAACTCGTAAGCTCCGTTAGCGAAAGAAAACAAAACACCACTTCATGGTACTGTAATGAACTTATTATTTATTTATATTGGTGTTAAACCTACTGTATTCCAACTTCTATATGGATTATAAACTATTTTACTAGCCATAGATTCATTAAAAAAAGCAAACAACACACGAAAAACAGAATCTGTCAAAAACAGAACAGTCTGTAGTAATATGTAACTAACGCAAACTTCTGGAACTCCAAAAATTCTAAAATAAATTGGTGGACATGAGGAATTTGTCTAGTAATCATCTTCAAAAAGAATCAACTAAATAGCATTCTCCAGTAAAACGTTCTAGCTAATCTCATGAGCGCTAAAGTTTCTGTTTTTTACAGCATGATCATAAAGACTTCACTCAAGTCTTCCCAAAGATTCTACTTGGCACAAACACTAATTAAAACACAAAACCTCATATAAACATAAGCTAGATGGATTATTTATTCCTAAACAGAACCAAAAAGCAAGAAACTAAAATAAAATTGGGTTGCCTCCCAACAAGCGCTAACGTTTAACGCCCCTAGCTAGGCATGATGATTTCAATGATGCTCACATAGAAGATAAGAATTGAAACATAAAGAGAGCATCATTAAGAATATGACTAGCACATTTAAGTCTAACCCACTTCCTATGCATAGGGATTTTGTGAGCAAACAACTTATGGGAACAATAATCAACTTGCATAGGAAGGTAAAACAAGCATAACTTCAAAACCTTAAGCACGTAGAGAGGAAACTTGATATTGTTGCAATTCCTACAAGCATATATTCCTCCCTCATAATAATTTTCAGTAGCATCATGAATTAATTCAACAATATAACCAGCACCTAAAGCATTCTTTTCATGATCTACAAGCATAGAAAATTTACTACTCTCCACATAAGCAAAATTCTTCTCATCAATAGTAGTGGGAGCAAACTCAACGAAATAACTATCATATGATTGAGAATTAAGATCAAGATGACAAGTTTCATGGTTATCATTATTCTTCATAGCATAGGTGTCATCACAATAATAATCATAGATAGGAGGCATGCTTTCATCATAGTGAATTTGCTCATCAAAGCTTGGGGGACAAAAAGTATCATCTTCATCAAACATAGCTTCCCCAAGCTTGTGGCTTTGCATATCATTAGCATCATGGATATTCAAGGAATTCATACTAACAACATTGCAATCATGCTCATCATTCAAAGATTTAGTGCCAAACAATTTAATGCATTCTTCTTCTAACACTTTGGCACAATTTTCCTTTCCATCATACTCACGAAAGATATTAAAAAGGTGAAGCGTATGAGGTAGACTCAATTCCATTTTTTTTAGTTTTCTGTTATACACTAACTAGTGCTAAAACAAGAAACAAAAAGATTCGATTGCAAGATCAAAAGATATACCCTCACTTGCCTTCACTCCCCGGCAACGGCGCCAGAAAAGAGCTTGATGTCTACTACACAACCTTCTTCTTGTAGACGTTGTTGGGCCTCCAAGTGCAGAGGTTTGTAGGACAGTAGCAAATTTCCCTCAAGTGGATGACATAAGGTTTATCAATCTGTGGGAGGCGTAGGATGAAGATGGTATCTCTCAAGCAACCCTACAACCAAATAACAAAGAGTATCTTGTGTCCCCAACACACCCAATACAATGGTAAATTGTATAGGTGCACTAGTTCAGCGAAGAGATGGTGATACAAGTGCAATATGGATGGTATTTATGGGTTTTTGTAAACTGAAAATATAAAAACAGCAAGGTAGCAAGCGGTAAAAGTGAGCGTAAATGGTATTGCAATGCTTTGAAACAAGGCCTAGGGTTCATACTTTCACTAGTGCAAGTTCTCTCAACAATAATAACATAGTTGGATCATATAACTATCCCTCAACATGCAACAAAGAGTCACTCCAAAGTCACTAATAGCGGAGAACAAACGAAGAGATTATGGTAGGGTACGAAACCACCTCAAAGTTATTCTTTCCAATCAATCTGTTGGGCTATTCCTATAAGTGTCACAAACAGCCCTATAGTCCGTACTAGAATAACACCTTAAGATACAAATCAACCAAAACCCTAATGTCACCTAGATACTCCAATCTCACCTCAAGTATCCGTGGGTATGATTATACGATATGCATCACACAATCTCAGATTCATCTATTCAAACCAACACAAAGTACTTCAAAGAGTGCCCAAAGTTTCTACCGGAGAATCATGACGAAAACGTGTGCCAACCCCTATGCATAGGTTCATGGGCGGAACCCGCAAGTTGATCACCAAAACATACATCAAGTGGCACGTGATATCCCATTGTCACCATAGATACTCATGGCAAGACATACATCAAGTGTTCTCAAATCTTTAAAGACTTAATCCGATAAGATAACTTCAAAGGGAAAACTCAATCCATTACAAGAGATAAGAGGGGGAGAAGAAACATAAGATCCAACTATAATAGCAAAGCTTGCGATACATCAAGATCGTGCCAAATCAAGAACACGAGAGAGAGAGAGAGATCAAACCCATAGCTACTAGTACATACCCTCAGCCCCGAGGGTGAACTACTCCCTCCTCATCATGGAGAGCGCCGGGATGATGAAGATGGCCACCGGTGAGGGTTCCCCCCTCCGACAAGGTGCCGGAACAGGGTCCTGATTGACTTTTGGTAGCTACAGAGGCTTGCGGCGGCGGAACTCCCGATCTAATCTCTGATCTGGAAGTTTTAGGGTACGTGGATATATATATATGGGAGCCGGAAGTACGTCGGAGGAGCCACGGGGGGCCCACGAGGCTGGGGGCGCGCCCTAGGGGGGTTGGGGCGCCCCCCATCCTCGTGGGCAGCCCGTATCTCCCCTGACGTGCACTCCAAGTTCCCTGGGTTGCTTTCCTTCCAAAAATAACTTCTCCAGTTGATTTCGTTCCGTTTTGACTCCGTCTGATATTCCTTTTCCTCGAAACACTGAAATAGGCATAAAACAGCAAATCTGGGCTGGGCCTCCGGTTAATAGGTTAGTCCCAAAAATAATATAAAAGTGGATAATAAAGCCCAATATTGTTCAAAACAGTAGATAATATAGCATGGAGCAATCAAAACTTAAAGATACGTTGGAGACGTATCAGGAGCTATCTCCTGAATGGGGTCCGATGACAGGTTTAGGCCATGTTAATCGGGGTGAAGGGGAGCGGTGGTCGTGGTTTCAAATCTGTTGAAGATCAAGTCTCCACGGATGTCCGCGACGTAGTTCAAGCTTTCGAATCTGACCTGATGGCCAGGCGCGTAGCTATCGATCTGCTCCAGGTGGCCGAGCGAGTTGGCCCGCGGTACGAAGCCGCCGAATACGAAGATCTGTCCGGGGAGGAAGATTTCTCCCTGGACAACGTCATTACTGATGATCGAAGGGGCCATCGAACCTTTCGTCGACGGCACAGTGGAACTCTCAATGAAAGCACCAATGTCGGTGTCAAAACCGGCGGATCTCGGGTAGGGGGTCCCGAACTGTGCGTCTAGGATCGATGGTAACAGGAGACGGGGGACACGATGTTTACCTAGGTTCGGGCCCTCTCTCTGGAGGTAATACCCTACTTCCTGCTTGATTGATCTTGATGAATATGAGTATTACAAGAGTTGATCTACCACGAGATCATAATGGCTAAACCCTAGAACTCTAGCATGTATGACTATGGTAATGTGTATATCTATCCGGACTATGCTCTCCGGTTTATATAGGCACCAGAGAGATCTAGGGTTACATGGAGTCGGTTACATTAGAGGGAATCTACATAGTCGGTTGCCAAGCTTGCCTTCCACGCCAAGTAGAGTCCAATCCGGACATGGGTACAATCTTCGATCTTCATGTCTTCACAGCCCATCAGTTCGGCCCAATAGATAACAGGCCGGACGCCCGAGGACCCCTTAGTCCAGGACTCCCTGACGGCATACTCGATCGCCCGTGCCAGATACATGGCACCCCAGACAAACCAGCCAATCATACCAACAGAGGTTGTTGGGTTTTTAAACAGGCTGGCAAATTAAATGGCGAGAACAAGGAAAAGGGATTGCAAAGCGAGGACGATGATGAGGAGCCCCGGCAACCGAACACAGGGGGATAGAAGAAGTTTCCCCCACGTCAAAACAGTGAACATGATATATGCTACACACATCCCCAAAAGGGAGGGCAAGCGCGCGCTCAGGGACGTCTATGCGATAGAGCCAGTCGCCCCAAAATTTAATCCATGGTCGTCATGACCGATCACTTTTGATCGACGGGATCATCCGACCAGTATCCGTCATGGTGGTTCAGCCGCATTGGTCCTTGGCCCAATAGTTGACGGATTCCACCTGACGCGAGTTCTTATGGACGGCGGCAGCAGCTTGAACCTGCTCTATCAGGATACAGCGCGCAAAATGGGCATTAACCCATCACGGATCAAGCCCACAAAGACTACCTTCAAAGGAGTCATATCAGGTGTAGAGGCCCGTTGTACGGGCTCAATCACACTAGAGGTTGTCTTCGGATCTCCGGACAATTTCCGAAGCGAGGAGTTAATCTTTGACATCGCCCCCTTTTGCAGCGGCTATCACGCACTACTCGGACGAACCGCATTCGCTCGATTTAATGCAGTGCCACACTATGCTTATCTCAAGATCAAGATGCCCGGTCCACATGGTGTCATAACAGTCAACGGAAATACGGAACGCTCCCTACGTACAGAAGAGCACACAATTGCCTTAGCAGCAGAAGTACAGAGCGGCCTTCTCAAGCAGAAACTCAATTCGGCTGCCGAGCCCACGGACACCGTTAAGAGGGTCCGAACTACCCTGCAGCAAGACAGCTCGGCTCGTCAGGAGCTCGACTAACAATTCAGCCTCCGTCTCAGTCCCTATCAAGTGATGGCATTCGTACCGCGTGTACAAAACTACGCACTCAAAATTCCATGGGCATCTATGGAGGCATAGCTAGCTTGTGATCCACAGTACGGCTCAACCGGCACCGGATACACACATACTTTAACTTTTATTCGTTTCCTTTTCAGGTTTCAATCCCGCAGGCCCCATCGGATGGCCTGATCACCGGTCCTCTTGAAGGATAAACACACCAAGACGGCAAGACACAGTCGTATGGGGGACTTTCAAGGTGGTTTCGTTAAAGATCACTCTACCTGTTTTTCAGGACCCACACGCAACTCTCCCTTGGTTTTGGGCATGTTAAATATCATGTTGCTTATCGCACTACTTGTATCAATGCGCCTTGACGTATTAATCAAATTACAATGGAAACAGTTCGCGGCTCGAGCTTTAGGGCCCCAGCTTATCACCTTTGCACCCTTTCTGTTTTCTATTCTTTTTTTCTCCCCTGTGGGTAACCTTATCAGGTAGCACCCGTACACTTTGGTACGTTTGATATTTGCCACGGGCTTCATAGCACCCCGTACTATGGCAACAAAAGTCCGAACACTTTTTATAGTACAGTTCGGCACCCCGAATTTAGCATTATATGCATTGGCTCCGAATCATGTCTTTGGTCAATAGTTGGGTTGTCCGGCTCATGTGCTTGCTACCTTACGTTCCGCTATATCGGCTAAGGTAGTAAAGGGAGAACTACTGCGATTGTGCCTTGGTTTATCCAAAGGAGCACCTCAATAGAGAAAGTCGAAAACTGACTGTCATGATGCGGCGAGAGTCGGTCAGCTCTTCGGAGGTTGCAAATCGTTGGAGATTTGTTCCGCATTACGCGAAGGATCGGTACTTCCCGATCAGGCACTTATAGCACTCTAGTTCGGATACTAGGGGTTGCGCCAATATTTTTATTGTCAAACTCCTATGGCTAAGTGAGGGCGTTAAAGCCGCATAGTCTGATTGTCTGGTTCGTTGCGCTAAACAACTCCTTCAAGGACCATATAATTAGATCAAGAGTGTTTAGATTCCATCCTGAACACCTACGTACTACCTACGTGGGGGCAGAATCCGACGACTGGCCAACCCTCAGATTTCATACAACACGGCCGCACAGGAGGTAAATTTTTTAACATAACAAACATTATATTACAAACCCACTTTGTTTTACCATACAATGTAGAGGCAACTCGAATGCATTCATTCAAAGATAATGTCTTGCGAACACTGCGCCGCTACAATACGAGACCCCTCCAGGACGTCTCCAAAATACCGCTCGGGTGTGCGGTGCTCCTTGCCCTCGGGTGGCCCCTCGGTCACAATCTTGATGGCGTCCATCTTCGCCCACCAGACCTTGACGCGGGCGAAGGCCATACGCGCGTCCTCGATGCAGACGGACCGCTTGTCGGCGTCCAGCCGAGGACAGGCATCCACCAACCGCTTCACGAGGCTGAAGTAACTGCTGGGTATAGCTTCGGCTGGCCTAAGCCGGATTATTAAATCCTTCATGGTCAGTTCGGCCACCCTGTGCAGCTCGACCAGCTGTTTTAGCTGATCACTGAAGGGCACCAGATGTTCTGGCGCAAGATATTGCGACCAGAACAGCTTCTCCGTGGAGCTCCCTTCTTCGGCTTGGAATAACTCCGCGGCGTCGAACACTCTACGTGGCAGATCAGCAAAAGCCCCTGGAGAACTTCGAATCCGATTTAGTAAAAGATAATTCCTCTTCACACACTTGCTTTGCATACTAAACGCCTTACCCGCCGCAATCTTGCTGGCCTCCTGGATCTCCTGGAGGGCCCCTGGGCCTCATTCCGGGCCGTCTCTACGCTCTGACGAGTCTTGGCGAGTTCGATCTCTTGAGCCGACGCATCGCGCTCTAAGGTCTCGCACTTCCTCATCGCGTCCTGGAGCTCCTGCTGGACCTCGTTGACCCGGGCCTTGAGCTTCTTACGGGCGGCCTGATCCTTGACAGCCTTCCCCTCGGCTTCGGCCAGGGCCTTTTTCAGGGCCTCGATCTCGGTCGTCGCTCCTATACATATCACGACACTTCGGTCAATATATATCATTTCACTCTTTTCGAATATATAACGGGTTATTACATACCTTGCTTCTCCTAGAGCTGCCTCCTCACCTGGCCGAGCTCCTCCTCGGCCCGCTCCAGTCTCTGCTTCAGTCCAGAGACTTCGGCAGTATGCGAGGCCGCGGCCAGCAGCGACGCCTGCGTATTCATTTCGGACATATTTAGTTAGTTTCCTACAATAGGGGATTGATCCTCTGTCCGGCTTCTCTTTCCGAACACCGGCCAGTGTCTCAGGGGCTACTGTCTGTATTGGGATCTTCTCTTTTTGCGTCGCTTACCTCAAAACCTGTCAGCAGGCTGCTGCAGGCTTCGGTTAGTCCGCTCTTAGCGGACTGAACCCTTTCAATTACTGTGGCCATAAGAACACGGTGCTCATCCACAATGGAAGCGCCTCGCAATGCTTCTAGCAGATTATCCGGTGCCCCTGGTTGGACAGGGGTCACCGGCGGAATAGGCATACCCCCTTCTTTCGAAGGAGGTTGCGTGCCGTATACCGAAGCCGTATCGGTCTCCGGAATAGAGTCTCGCTGACATGTTGATTGCACATTATGAATTTATGATTGATACAAGTCAGTATTTAGAGACTATTGGAAGAGCACCGGAGTCCCTTGAGGCTCGACGACATTTCCGTAACCGGATACACTTCATTTCAAATTTACTGTATTTTGTAGTAGCAAAACCCATGGCAAGCGTTATACAGTTCTCTGAATTTAGCATCGAAGCAGAGGTTTAGGGTCTGCTCACAGCTCACCAACTAGGTGAAGCCCATTTTCCATCAACCATGATAGTAAGGGAGACAATTTTCCAAAGGGTTGGTTCAAACCGGTCCTGGTCTGTTTACCCAGCACTAACACTAGATCGAGTCACAGCAGGTGTTCCGATGCAGAAGAAAGAGAACATAAAGACCCATTGCCTGGTCCTTGCAGATGCATTAGCCTAGACACACTAAAACTAGTCCAAGAATCCTCAGTTGATCCAGTCGTCCCCTCGCAGGCGC
Organism: Aegilops umbellulata; assembly: GCA_032464435.1. Classification (NCBI taxonomy): domain Eukaryota; kingdom Viridiplantae; phylum Streptophyta; class Magnoliopsida; order Poales; family Poaceae; genus Aegilops; species Aegilops umbellulata. The sequence continues at coordinate 621,771,779 of CP136057.1, forward strand.
TTGTTAGGCTTCCGGACTCGAGTGGACTTCGCCCTTGCCATGGCAGCGCTCCCCTCAGGGTCAGCCTTCACCTTCTTGCATTGAGTGGTGGCTGCAGCAGGGACTGGGGCGCTAACATCGTCCATGATCGAGCTCACCGCGAAGCTCCCGTCCACGTACTTGTCGAAAACCTCAAAGGTGTGTGTCGAGCCAAGAAGATCCTCAATTTCGTCCGGCAGGGTATACCACTCATCATCGTCCTTGATCTTATCGACAAGCTCCTCCGCGGAGACACCGACCAGCTCCTCCGCCACCTCACAGAAGATCATCAGGTCCATTGTGCCCGTGGCGTCCTGCACCGTCGCCTTCAGCTTGTACCTATAGCGTGCCCAAAAGGGCCAGAACAACATTGTGGTAATCAGTGACTTATGAATGAGCAACAAGTATGCACTGAGACCGATGCGGCAATGGCACCATAGCGTTGCAGGTCCCTACCACTGAACTGGCCTCTTAATCGGGCCACATCGGGCGCACTTGTATTTCCTTGGGGCCTTGTACATCGACTTTTGGCAGGTGTTGCATCCAAGATAACACCAACCACTTGTGCAATCTATGTCTATCAGGGAAACTCTGCACAAAAACATGGTATCCTGCAAGCAAACACAGATATATGCGAGTAAAACAGATGAGCTTTGCACACATAAACGAGAAGAGCAGCAAACTAAATTTACCTCATCATACTCTTCTGGATCGAGGCTTTTTAGCTGTTTGATTGTTCGCCAACTCTCTGCTAACTCCTGAGCTGCAGTTTTTTCTGGAACAGGGTTTGCTTTCTGAATGCGCAAACTGCATGCGCACGAACCAGTTAGCCATGTACTAGTACGACTTTGATCATTCATCAACATGGGTATAAACTTATGAGGTCCACTCACTTCGCACGGAATTCTTTCACCTCCGGTATTTTCAGATCCAGATAGTATTTTGAAGATGTTGTAGAGCAAACTATAACAACCAAAGATCACCAAGAAAAATGACACCAAAAGATTTCAGTACACACTATTGCATAGAATGGTAGACAGACAGATGTTTTACAAGAAAAGAAAGGACAATAACTCAAGAGTGTCGCATGGTAGAAACCGACAAATGAAACACGGTGGATTGAGGATTGACCTGATGATGAGGAATCAACAGACATCCCTGTAAAGACAGCAACAACTGAGGCGCCTTGGCCTTTCTCAAGCATATCCTCATAAAAACCAGAAGCAATATCCCCATACAGTGTGACATACAGTTCCTTTCCTCTGTAAATGGCAACTCCAGCAGTGATGAGCTATCAGGGGACGACAATCATCCAAAAGAAAGAACTGTATTCCGTTACCTCAAATCCTGTATACTTGCATTGCAAATTTCTATAACGCGGGATCTTTTTGAGATCTGCCGTAGCTCATCGGCATCTACTACGTGTCCCAGAACATCTGCATGATGTATATCCGAACATGTGTAAGGAAAACAATAAGATGATACACACGGTAGGTCTAACTGTGATCAGACTTTCAGTTCCAAAAGAATTTACCTGTCAATAAGCTGTTGTTGCCACGCCTATAACGGAGATCCTTAAATTTAACAAACTCAAAGCTGTGGAGGGGTATCGAATCAATATCTCCTTCTATCTCAGTGACCACCGTCTGCCTTCTAATGTACATAGTCCACTCATTGCTACATGACATATAGTAGTCCCTCTGCACATCAACGTGAAAATCTGACAAGGCATAGACCTTCCCTTCAACTAGCCTATGTTCAAACAACTCTATATCGTAGGGATCTACACGTGCCTGCATAGTTTTACCCTACAAGTGGAAAACAACTAGAAGAATCAGTGCGCTGAAAACTTAAAAGATGGTAATTTAATGTTAGTAGCCAGCAAGCAATGCAGTTCATCCGTTTGGTGTTTTTAGCATAAGGAAGCACCTGATCGTCGATCAGAAGGCAGTCAAGGCCGAACAAAGTGTTATTTTTTGGATTGAAGGACTCCCACAGGCGCGAGATGCGCACCCGCACTTTACATTTGTCCATTCCATATTCTAACTGAGACAGTGGGGTGAACTCATCCTCAGCAGAACCCATTTTGGCCTGGACGGCTTGAAGCTACAAGTTATTAGCATAGAAACAAAAGGAAATAGTGATCAAAATTTTGTATTGTATATATTTTAATCCCCAAAAATAGAGAAGCTTAAGAGACCAACAATAAGTTTTCACCAGTAGTCTGAAAGCCTGAAATTTAACCTTATGGACTATGGTTGCTTTCCCATCATAATATTTTGCTTACTAAACAGGAGTATTAACTAGTTTAAATTTCTGAGTTGTGTGCTTATGATGAAAAGGTATCAGTTGTGTTGCCTGTAAATGTATTTTGGGATGAAATCTCTACCAAGGTTTTGGTTACCGAACGAGGCATTTTTACCGAGGGAGACTGGTAAACATGGTTACCACGGTTACCAAGAAATACCGAGAATATTTCGAACGAATTTTATAGTTGAATTTTGAATTCAAATAAGTGAATGAACGAACATTTGAACCAGACACCTCTCGAAACAGAAACTAGGTTGCTACAGACACGCCAAAACCAACTCTCATGGCTTTAATGAGATACTATGTACTTTACTATAAATCGAGTGTTTAAATTTAAAAAATTCAAAAAAGGTATTTTTTGCTCGGTATGGGGATTTATCGAGGGGCACGGAAATACGCGATAACCATGGAAATCTTGAAATTTCGACCGGTAACCAAAACCTTGATCTCTACTGATTTTCATGTATATATTAACAGCGATTTCAAATCAATCGCTGAGTTTGGAGAAGATGCTAGAATAGTAGAAATTCTAATGTGAGTTCCAATGCTAATGTGAATAACACGATTTTCGATCAACAGGTGTGGCATCAGCAACAAAGAATATGATGCCAAAAAAATGATTTCAACATATAAAACCCTAGCGGAACAAGGGGGGAAATCACCACAAGAGAAGTACTAAACTGAGGCATCTGCGTGTCCACAGGATGCAAACATTTATAGGAGTATATAAATCGACTTAACCACACGTTGTGGCGGAAAACTAAAGCGAATCCGAATAAATGCTGAGATCATAACTCAGCAACCCACACACTGAGGCCGAGTCAGATCACAGACTCAACGCCGTAGTGGAAGCTTGAAGCTACTCGAGAATCAGGATCGTCGGAGAGGAATCGTTCGTGCGGACATCCCGGAGAAAATCGATGGCGATGAGACAAGAATCGAGACGAGAACTAGTAAATAGTAATGCAAGTAATGGAAAAAGAGAGGCTGCTCTGCTCTTTTTCCTCTTGGGCCTGGAGGATGGGTAAGGAAGACCTGGGTTACCTCCGCCCTCCGGAACTGAAGTCGTAGATGTAACTAATTTTCTCCTCGCCGTCGCCGAGAACAAAGACCGGAGGAGGTGGAGGAAGAAATGACGGTCTCGTACACGGTTTCGTACAGAGGCCTGAGCCTGGACCGGTGACCTATCAAGCCCAAGAGGAAACTATAGAAAATGCACCTACTCTTCTTAAAGAGCGCTGCTATGCACACGACGCATAGCAGACGATTTGTGCACGATAGGGCATATCAGTGCGTCCGTGCATATTATCAAAATGCAGCAGACGGCTAGATGAAAATCGTGCACCTGTCGTCCATGGAGTGCATCGTCTGCATAGCTGTTTCGCTTCTTAAAAGCCTATGGATTTCTGTCAGGCCCATTGATGGGACGAGACATGCTCAGTCCTGTTTTTCTTTTGACCGTTTTAGTACTCGTTTTTTTCAGTTGGAGTTGGAAAGTTGACACAAAGTTGAGACATTTATTTGGGGTACCAACACAGTAATATTATTTTTTCAGCAATGGAAATCCCTTATAATTTTTACCCTTCAATCTTTAAAATGAAAACCCTTGTAAATCACTCACTTAAGTGGTTGGAGCTGACACGTTAATTTTGAAAGGTTGTGTCTATGGGTTGAGTAAATCATCAGCCCCCGACCTCTCGAAATAGGCTTGCGTCCTGCTTTATTATGAAGCAGCAACCGCACAAGGTATACAACATTGGCTCCAACTTTGCACCACAACACGACACTTACATCGTGGGTGTGCTTGGTTGCAGCATTCAGCCTGTGGATGCAAAATAAGCCTCTTTAGTTGTCTTGACTACTTTTAAACTGTGGCATGCATGCTTATTTAAGGCAGCCACGGATCTGGTTGAGGAGGAAACATTTCCTCATAGCCAGGCTCCAGCGGACGCAGCGTGGCACGAGGTTTTATGCTTGGGAAGCTCGGGAGATGAGACGCTTTGGCCTTAACTTCCAATACACTTCATTCATCGTCCAAACCCCTATTCTTTCACTACCTCTTCGTTGTCATTGATGGTCGGCTCTGCTCCGCCACCATGCCGCATGAATCCTTGCCCTCTTACTCTAGTGTTCATTTTTGGTGGCTCGCCGGCGCCGAGTCAAGGAACCTCGAACCCGGGGGTTTGGCGAAGATGCTAAGGGCCCCTTCCCCTTCTGCATCCGGCCATGCTCAACATGTACTGATCCCTCATATGCAGCAGGTACCTCGACTGCGGCTGGTAGGAGTTCTACTTCGGTGGTGAGGCACTTTCGACGTACTTCCCTGGATATCCGTACTGGCTGAGGCTGCGATTTCAGCGGCCTTCACGGTGATACGTCTCCAACGTATCTATAATTTTTGATTGTTCGATGTTATTATATTATCTGTTTTTGGATGTTTAATGGGCTTTATTATGCACTTTTATATTATTTTTGGGACTAACCTACTAACCAAAGGCCGAGTTTCAAATTAATGTTTTTTGCCTATTTCAGTGTTTCGCAGAAAAGGAATATCAAACGGAATCCAAACAGAATGAGACCTTCGGGAGAGTTATTTTTGGAACAAACGCAATCCAGAAGACTTGGAGTGGACATCAAGGAAGCAACGAGGCGTCCACGAGGTAGGGAGGCGCGCCCAGGGGGGTAAGCGCCCCCCCCCCCACCCTCGTGGGCCCTAGTGGCTCCACCAACCTACTTCTTTCGCCTATATACACTACTGGAATCTGGGAATTTGCCATCAGCCAGCTCTTTGCCATCTGCCAGCTGATGGCAAAGAACATCTTTGCCATCTGCTTATAAAAAACAGATGGCAAAGAACTGACAGACGGCAAAGAACATGGTTGCCATCAGCCAATTCTTTGCCATCTGCCAGCAGATGGCAAAGAGGTTGGCAAATCATGTGGACGTCAATAGTGTAACGGTGTACCAGCCCCACCTCTTTGCCATCTGCCAGCAGACGGCAAAGATTTTTTGCCATCTGCTGGCAGATGGCAAAGAGATGGGGTTATTTTTTTCCAAATAAAAAAACTATGGGGTTATCCCTTCCCTTTCTCCCCTCCTCTCCCTCTCTCCCCTCCTTTCCCACGCATCTCACCAGCCGCCGCCCCGCCGCCCAACCACCACACTACCCCGCCGCCGCCCCACCACCCCACCACCCCGCCGCCGCCCACCACCCCACCACCCCGCCGCCTCGTGCGGATGTCGGAGGGCCGCGGCGGGCTCTGCTGTGGCGGCGTGAGGTCGCGAGTGGCGGATCTCGCGGGGCTCGAGATGGGCAGGCCCAGCGCCGGCCCCGCGGGGCTCTTCCGGTGCCCGCGCTACGGCCGTGTGCGCGCCACCGCCTCAGGTGCGTCCGTCGCCGTCTCGTCACCCGATTAGGGGGTACAGAAGCGTGGTTGTGCAATCTGGGGTTTGGTTGTTAGGGATGATGTAAGCTCCAGCAACAACCTACCAATCGCCGTCTGTGAATGTTTCGCAGGGGGGATGTGACGGAGGGTCATGCCTGCTGCGCCGGCCAGCAATTTCGTTGTGAATTCCGTTTTGGGGAAACAGGGATTGCATTCGCGCTGTCTATCTAGTACTAGACTACTAGTACCAAGCTGTAGTTGTCCTGGGTTGTGTGGTTGTCAGCGGACTTTTCATGCTTATTGGCTGTCTCAGATTCAGCTTCTTCTGCTGTACCACCGTGTGGGAATGTCCATGTTGCATATGCATAGTAGGCTCCGAATTGTACAGGATGCTGGTAAAGAGCTGTCCCCGTTTTGCTCTCCACCATGCGCTGCAAACATTCATATGATTGTGTACATCCTGCTTGCGGTTAGCTGTAGATTTTAAAGAATAGTTGTTGCTTTTTCTTTCCTGTTGATATTGATTTGTGTTTTGCCTCGAGTACTGCTAGAGTCTGGACAAATTTCTACAAAGGTGAATGAAATACATGGAGATAGACTACCAATTGGGTAAGAACGAATGCCCTCGATCTGTTTGTAACTATTTTACTATACTTAAATTTGATAAGATGCTTTTAGGCCATAGTGCAGCATAAACATGCTCCTGCTTGCTATTTGTCACAGCCCTAGCTTTGGCTTTGCTTGTCATTGCATCATCATCTTGCATCATGTTTTAATTCCAAAGAAACTAGAAATGGGGATTGTTGAAACCCTAGCACCAAATGAAATTCAACTAGGTTCACCTAAAATATTTTCAGTATTCCAAATGGCTTTTAAAAATGTTCATCATTTCTGGAAAATGCTAAAACCATAACCAGAAGTTTTGCACATTTTTCCATGACATATTTGGTCACTAGATTAAATCATATAGTATTTGCATTTGGGCATTTAAATGCTATAAAATATTTTAAATACTCAAATAATCATAAACTAAAATGTTTACTGTTGGATATATTATAAACAGTAGCCATGTTTAGTTTCATGATTTTTGGAAATGCCCTAGTATTTTAATTAAAGCCCTAAAGTTACAGAAATAGAAAACAAAAACAAAAGAAAAACGAAAGGCCAGCAGACCTCTTACCTGACGCCCACCTGGCGCCCCACCTGGCCCAACACGGCCCGGCCCATCTGGCCGCGCCAGTCATCACCTACCTCTGCCAGTAGGCAGAGGAGGGAGACAGCGCACGCGCGCCCGTGCGCCACCTCCTGCTTCGCGCTGGCGAGCTCTCCCTCCCCCCGTCCTCACTCGAGCGCCACAGAGACGCCCGCAACCCCCTGGTCACTCTCCCCCTCTCTCCCGTGCCTCTCCCCTCTCTGCTCTCTCTCCCTCTCGCGCCCGAGCGCGCTCGTCGCCACCGACGCCGTCCACCGCGGCCACCGGCCACCCCACACCTTGCCGTCGCGCTAAGAAGCTCCGCCCCGTCCCTCTCATCTTCACGACCGAGCCACGCGAGCCCGGACGGCCTGAATCGCCGTCGCCATCGTCTTCTTCAACCTCCGGTCGCCGGAGATCCCTTCCGCCGCACCGACGACTCCAGACCTTCACCGAGCTCTCTGAGACCCTCGTCCGACTCGCGGTGAGCTCCTCTACCGATCCCCCATACTCCCATGCCCACTAGCTCATCGTAGCACCCGTTTCCGTCGAGCCCGCGAGCTCGGCTCCGCCGGCCATGGCGCCGCCGTGGCCACAGCCCCTGCCGCTCATGTCGGAGCACGTCACTGTGCTCAGGAAGTCCCTAGGAACCTAACGCACACACTCACTCGCTCTGACGCGCACCGTAGCACCAACCCCGCAATCACCGAACTCCGGCGCCGCCACGAGCTCGACTCCGGCGAGCTCGTTCCACCCCAGCCCCTCCCCCTTGGCTCTCTGGATGCGCAAGAGCGCGGCCTACCTCCTGGTGTCCTCAGCGCGCTAACCCGACGCCTCTAGCGCAAGTCCGGCGAGCCTCCGCCGTTGTTTTGGTCCCCGCCGGCGACAATCCGGCGTGCTGACGTGGCGCCGTCATTAGTGGGTAATGACGCCACTAACTAACCCCCTCTCTCACTGACACCTGGGCCCCACACTCTAATTAACCCCAGTTTTATTTCTGCTTAGGATTAACCAAACCAGAGCGGCCCCACGCATCAGCGTTGACCATGCTGACGTGTCCATTGACTGGGTCCACATGTCAGTGACCCTAACTGGCTCTGAGACACTGACCAGTGGACCCCACTGGTCAGGTTTGACCTGGACCGCGCCCCGTTGACCTGCTGACGTAATGATGATGTCAGGCTGACGCGGTAATCCTTTTCTGGAATTTAAATAAATCTTAAATGATTTGTTTAATTCAGGAAATATCCAAAACTTTGAAAAATCATAGAAATTAATCTATAGCTCCAAATGAAAAGATTTATATATGAAAAATTATCAGAAAAATTCAAGGAATCCATCTGTACCATTTTCATGCATGTTTGAACAATGTTTGTCCTCTGTTTTGGACAAAACAAATAAAGGACATTTAAATAATCATATATGGAGTTGGATTTTGAATCATGTATTCAAACCAACTTCATTTAAATCATAGCTAGATGCATTAGCTCAAATCACAGCATATTGCCATGTCATGATCATGCATCATATTGTGGCATTGCATTGATTGTGTTCTTTCTCAGTTGCCGGTGTTTGTCCCCTCTCGATAGACGTGGTTCCGACGATGTGATCGTTGCCACTGATGAAGACTCAATGTTATCTTCAGAAGTGCCAGGCAAGCAAAATCCCCTTGTCCATTCCGATATAATCCCACTCTCTCGCTCCTGCTCTCTTTTACTGCATTAGGACAACAACGATTCATGTGTTACTCGCTGCGGTAGTTGAACCCCTTATCCTCTGCATGACCTGTCATTGCCACAGTAAATAGATGAAACCCACTAGCATGAGTAGGAGTTGTTTGAGCCCATGTTGTGCCTACTCAATCATGTTTGTTTGTCATGCCTGCTACTGCTTAGAGTTGAGTCGGGTCTGATTCATCGGGAATGAATTGGAATGGTGATGAACATGTCCTACAGTGTGTGAGCTAAGTGTGTGAATATGATTTGGTAAAGGTATTGGTGAGAGGCCATGTAGGAGTACATGGTGGGTTGTCTCATTGAAGCCGTCCTCAGGAACTGAGTTCTGTGTTTGTGATCCATGAAACAGTTACTACCACACATTGGGATCCTTAATTGACTCTCTCGGCTTCTTAATCACCCTTGTCCTCTGTCCAGGAGTTGCAAGTAGTTTCTGGTGTTTGTAGTATGCTGGGGGCCGCACGCAGCGCTGACCGTAGGGGTGGGCTGTGTTGCGGTAGGCACGTGGCACGGTGTACCGATTCGCCCGTTTGGTGTCTCGGGAACCCTGCACACATCGTTCGGGGCCGTTAGTGGAAACCTCGGCCGGACTCCCTGCGGATGGAACCCGAATAGGCGATAAACCTGGACTAGAGACTTGAGTGTTTAGGTAGGCCGTGGCCGACACCCTCGCTGGGCTTCCGCTTGAAGGTTGCCGAGTACATGTCGTGTAAACGGCGGTAAGTGGTGAGAGCGTGTGTGAAGAAGTACACCCCTGCAGGGTTAACATCATCTATTCGAATAGCCGTGTCCGCGGTAATGGACTTCTGGGTTGCCTATATCAGTTCATAGACAAGTGAAAGTGGATACTCTAAAATACGCAAGATAAGCGTGAGTGCTATGGATGGCCTTCTCGTAGGGAGACGGAAGTGGATCCATAGTGGTGTATTGGATGGTGAATATGTGGACTCGTGTGCGCCACCTCAAAAGAGTTACTTGCAGTCGTAGTTCAGGTTAGCCACTGAGTCAAAGCTGGCTTGCTGCAGTCAAACTCCACCACCCCCTTTATTGATACTAATGCATATGTAGTTAGTTCTGATGTAAGTCTTGCTGAGTACAATTGTACTCACGTTTGCCTATTTTATGTTTTTGCAGAGAGACTTCAGTCTCGCTAGTAGTACCGCTTGGACTTCGACGTTTAGCTTGATACCTCAGCTACGATCTTGTGCCCTCGGCAGGATCTGGTAGTTAGTCAGGCTTCTCAGCCTTTTTCATTTGTAGATGTGTGTACTCAGACATGTTAAGCTTCCGCATGTGTTTGACTTGTGTGCTCTGAATGTTGGGTCATGAGACCCATGTTTGTAATATCTCGCTCCTCGGAGCCTAATGAATAAATACTTGAGTCATAGAGTCTTGTTGTGATGCCATGTTGTACTTACACATATCGAGCATATTGTGTGTATGATTGAAATGCTTGGTATGTGTGGGATCCGACTATCTAGTTGTTTATCCTTGGCAGCCTATCATATGGGGAAATGTAGTCTAGTGCTTCTGAGCGATAGTAGTCCGCTACAGCCCGGTTCACCGGAGTCCTGCTAGCCCAGCACTACTGCTTGGAACACTTGACTGGCCGGCATGTGTTTCACTTCGTTCCTATGTCTGTCCCTTCGGGGAAATGTCACACGGTGTTATCCGGAGTCCTGCCTAGCCTGCTACAGCCCGGGTTACCGGAGTCCTGTTAGCCCAGTGCTACAGCCCGGATTCACACGCTGATGACCGACATGCTCGATGTGATTCATGTATGCCTGTCCTCATGGGTTAGCGCCGCTTTGGGTTCACGACTAGCCATGTCGGCCCGGGTTCTTTGTCATATGGATGCTAGCGACACTATCATATACGTGAGCCAAAAGGCGCAAACGGTCCCGGGCCAGGTAAGGTGGCACCCGTAGGAATACCGTGCGTGAGGCCGCAAAGTGATATGATGTGTTACATGCTAGATCGGTGTGACTTAGGATCGGGGGCCTGACACTATTGCTTTTACCCAGTTTGGGGCTGCTTGAGTGGATGTGTGCTAAATCGTAAAAGAATAGAAGTGAATAACTATATATGATGGTAGGTGTTGAACTTAGGTTTACCCAACGGCGAGTATGTTGTAGCAGTCATATATAGAGATTCCATGTTATTACCACTCTAAACCTTTGCTCTGCAATCTAGCATCTAATAATTTCATCATGTAAATGAAACCATCGGAGGTGAAGATGAAAATTGCATGACCGCGGCATGTCCTTCATCAGCTATGCGGGCACATGCAGACACAGGGCTTGCAAAGCTGAGCACCAGGCGACTACTGGCAGGGAACTAGACGGCGACTAACAGCGCAGGGCAGTGCGGCGACAGGCTGCAGGGGAGTGGTGCAGCCAACGAAAGAACAATGGCAGGTTGTCGCAATGGCCAACTGCAGCTGACTGACGATGCTAGAAATAGGCACAACAATGTCAGGTTAGTGCGTATTCGAGTAACATACATCTAAATAATTTTGCTTTCCTTTTTTCTCAGCGTGAGTATCGAGCTTTGCATTAGTACATGAAAAAAGCTGAGTTTCAGTGGCACCAAAATCAATCTGCTGTTTTAATTAAAAAAATCGACCTTTGAGGGATTTGGTAGTTCTTCTTGCGATGCCCAAATTGCTATGCATTGTAATGCAATGTGACCATAAGAAACATCCAAGCTAAAGAGCTTAATATAATGTGATAGGTTAGTCTTAGTTCTTTCTGAAGTTCTTTATTTTCCTTGAACTGTATGTATGACTTTGTCTTTGTTTGTTACAGTACAGTGTTGGCAACAAACTACTTTTTCTTTGGATATGTTTTTAATATAAAGAGAGGGATCAAGGCCAATAGTTCCTGATGGTAGGTTAGTATTTCTGTAGCTAAAGACTAGAGAACAGCAATACAGTCGCACTGGCACTTCTTATTATTAAAACAACTTGATGTCTTGGCTCCAGTTTACTATATCATTTACCAACAGTTAGTATGACTCCATTTAACAATTAGATAGTGGACAGAAGCTTTTAGTATATAAATTAAATAACACATGCCGCTGCCTGATAAATTAAACTTTCATTTCCTGTGAAAAAAAGTGTCAACTTAATTTGGATGGATTTGAAAGGAAAAACTACATTGAGGTAACTACAATAGTGTCTATAATCATGGATATTAATTTTTCTTGGGTGTATGGTCCTGCTTAAGTAGTACATGGTGCCAATAAAACTTTAGTTTGAGCTTCGACGAAATATCTACTGTCAAGTTAAATTCCTACTGTATTGTCTAACGTTTCTTTACAAATTTGTTGGTCGATCGCTTTATGAGATGAAACAACTACAAAACTGATCTCTTCCACCACTTTTGAACTACTTTTGTACGTGCATGTTCAAGGATAAGAATATCATTCCTTTTGGTTTTATATTTGTTGATGCCCATAGCGTACTGTTCACATAAAGCCGTGTGTTCTATAATTTGCAGATATTGTAACCAGTATGTACTCCATTTGTTCCAAAATAATTAAATTTCTCAGAATTTAATAAGTCAAAAAATTTAAAGTTTGACCAAGTCTATAAGAAAAATCGCAGAATCTGCAATATCCAATATATGTATTATGAACATTTCATTTCATAATGAATCTAATGAAGCAAATTTTATTTTCTAGATGCTGATAAAATTTGTTCTAGACTATGTCAAACTTAATAAAGTTCAACTTAGGACAATCCTAGAAGTTTAATTATTTTAAATGAAGGGAGTATCTCTTAGATCTCATATACATACATGTTACAATATTAAATTAGTTGAGTATATTTGTATCATCTGAGAAACTACTTCTGCATTACATTATCCAGTTGAAGTAAAGTGAAGGAATTTTTTTATGTGAGATCACTTGAAATATAAAAGAATATTAAAAAATACAATATGTTAGGATATCCGTTTTATAATATCCGTAAGAGAAAAGCTTGAATTCATTCCTTCATCTCCTCATATTTTGTACTTATGACAACTGATTTCCACTTATTGTTCTACCACAAATATTGATACGAATGTGGATATCCAAATCTTGACCCTGCTCAATTGCCTCGACAAGATATTTGCTACAAATATTACTGTCGCTCACCTATGTTCTGCCATAAAAGCTAATACACTATACATTTTCATATTCATTTTGGTGTATCTTTTCTTTAGTTTGTAAATTAAAATATACATTTTCATATACACGCACATATGTGTGAATGAGTTTGTGTTCTCAGGGCTATACAAATATCTAGATTACTTGGGATTGAGTGCCAAAATTTGTACGCGGCTTTGGAGTAAGTGACTTGAAAAGTATCCAGTATCTACCAATCTCTAGGCTTACAAGCAAGTTCTCCTGCCATTTTTTAATTCCCAACATTGCATCCATCAGGACTCCATGACTCTCATCTTCAGCATGTAAACATCTAGGCACTATAGTTTGATATTTAGGGCCATATATACGGATTAAAAATACTTACATATATTTGCAATAGAAAAGAAAAAACAAGTCATATACCTGGACTATATATATCTTCACATAATGCGAAACGATCTGCTCAGTTTTTCGTCTCAGTTACTACGTGAAGATGTAAGTATTGGGTAGGGACGTGCCTCTGCATCACTTTCATCTTATTTATTATCACAACATAACAGCATGAATACATAATTTAATGCGCATAAGCTGCCCAATGGATGATATATAGTTTTTCTTTCCAACTTCGTGACCCTTATGTAATGTACATATAATTAAGTTGCATGAAGAAGTGCACTAAATTCTTCTCAACCTTTAGCCAACAAATAAGGCAAAAGATTACTTAGGTTGATCAAATAAAAATTATATAAATAGGTGTGCCATAAATAATATTTCATCATTTTCTCAAATTTAATCATTTACTAATATATTCATGAAAACAAACATGATAGTTGCATGCCAGAATAGACCAAGTATATATCAAAATTTCATGTATATTTGAACTTCAAAAGAAATACCTAGCCCGTGCATATTCTAACTTTCTTCTTTCCCATTTTACAGATTTGCTTAAGATCACGGAAGCTTGGGTTGATGGAGTGCTTGTATTTAGTTTTTGTTTTGACCTTGTGAAACTTGCTACCTATGGATGAAACTATGTAATATTGATGAAACTATGTATATGTACGGATGAAACTTGCTACTATTGGTAACATGTGTTGGATATATATATGTGTGTTCATGACTATTGGTAATATGTGTTGAATATGCTATATTGGTCATATAAATATATTTATGTTTGATTTTCTGTGAAAATGAATTGATATAAGAAAAAATTAAATTAAATGGGGCAATATAGGCACTTTGCCATCTGCTGGAGATGGCAAAGAGCTTTGCCATCAGCTGGCAGATGGCAAAGAGGCCACGTGTCATCTACATGTAAAATTTGGGCTGGCCTATTTGGGCTCTTTGCCATCTGCCAGCGGATGGCAAAGCTCTTTGCCATCAGCTGGCAGACGGCAAAGCATGCAGCCTTTGCCATCTGCTGGCAGATGGCAAAGAGCCTGCAGCCTTTGCCATCTGCTGGCTGACGGCAAAGTATGCTGTTAGCCTTCTAACGGGGCTAACCCCGTTAAGAGGCTTTGCCATCTGCCAGCTGATGGCAAAGCCACAGGCTCTTTGCCATCAGCCAGCAGATGGCAAAGAAGCCTTTGCCGATAGGATTTTAGACAAACTGTTTGCCATCTGCTGGCTGATGGCAAAGCCTTTGCCATCCGCCGACCATGCCTTTGCCATCTGCCATGGCAGATGACAAAGTGCCAGATTCCAGTAGTGATATACTCATATACCCCGAAAACATCCGAGAGCATCACGAAACCCTACTTCCACCGCCGCAACCTTCTATACCCGTGAGATCCCATCTTGGGGCCTTTTCCGCGCTCCGCCGGAGGGGGAATCGATCACGGAGGGCTTCTACATCAACACCATAGCCTCTCTGATCATGTGTGAGTAGTTTACCACAGACCTTCGGGTCCATAGATATTAGCTAGATGGCTTCTTCTCTCTCTTTGGATCTCAATACAAAGTTCTCCTCGATTCTCTTGGAGATCTATTTGATGTAATTCTTTTTGTGCTGTGTTTGTCAAGATCCGATGAATTGTGGGTTTATGATCAAGATTATCTATGAACAATATTTGGTTCTCCTCTGAATTCTTATATGTATGATTTGATATCTTTTCAAGTCTCTTCGAATTATCAGTTTGGTTTGGCCTACTAGATTGATCTTTCTTGCAATGGGAGAAGTGCTTAATTTTAGGTTCAATCTTGTGGCGTCCTTTCCCAGTGACAGAAGGGGCAGTAAGACACGTATTGTATTGTTTCCATCGAGGATAAAAAGATGGGGTTTATATCATATTGCTTGAGTTTATTCCTCTACATCATGTCATCTTACCTAATGCGTTACTCTGTTCTTATAAACTTAATACTCTAGATGCATGCTGGATAGTGGTCGATGTGTGGAGTAATAGTAGTAGATGCAGAATCGTTTCGGTCTACTTGTCGCGGACGTGATGCCTATATACATGATCATGCCTAGATATTCTCATAACTATGCGCCTTTCTATCAATTGCTCAACAGTAGTAATTTGTTCACCCACCGTAGATTATGATATCTTGAGAGAAGCCACTAGTGAAACCTATGGCCCCCGGGTCTATCTTCCATCATATTATTTTCCTATCAATTTGCTATTTCTGCCGCCGTTTATTTTGCAATCTTTACTTTCCAATCTATATCATAAAAATACCAAAAATATTTATCTTATTATCTCTATCAGATCTCACTTTTGCAAGTGGCCGTGAAGGGATTGACAACCCCTTTATCACGTTGGTTGCAAGGTTCTTATTTGTTTGTGCAGGTACAAGGCGACTTGCGTGTAACTGATACGTCCATTTTGCATCATGCTTTTATATCGATATTTAATGCATTATGGGCTGTTATTTCACATTATGTCACAATACTTATGGCTATTCTCTCTTAATTTATAAGGTTTACATAAGGAGGGAGAATGCCGGCAGCTGGAATTCTCAGCTGGAAAAGGAGCAAATATTATAGACCTATTCTGCACAACTCCAAAAGTTCTGAAACTCCACGGAATATTTTACAATAAATAATGAAAAATACATGCCAAAGATGAAGGCCAGGGGGCCCACACCCTATCCACGAGGGTCCCCCCCCCCCCGCCTACGGCATGCCCCCCTACCTCGTGGGCCTCCTGGTGGCTCTCCGACGCCCATCTTCTGCTATATGAAGTCTTTTGTCGAGAAAAAAAATAGAAAGCAACCTTTCGGGACGAAACTCCGCCGCCACGAGGCGGAACCTTGGCGGAACCAATCTAGGGCTCCGGCAGAGCTGTTCTGCCGGGGACACTTCCCTCCGGGAGGGGGAAATCATCGCCATCATCATCACCAACGCTCCTCTCATTGGGGGAGGGCAATCTCCATCAACATCTTCACGAGCACCATCTCCTCTCAAAACCCTAGTTCATCTCTTGTATCCAATTCTTGTCTCCAAGTCCGGGATTGGTACTAGTAGGTTGCTAGTAGTGTTAATTACTCCTTGTAGTTGATGCTAGTTGGTTTATTTGGTGGAAGATCATATGTTCAGATCATGTATGCATATTATTACCCCTCTGATTATGAACATGAATATGCTTTGTGAGTAGTTACGTTTATTCCTGAGGACAAGGGAGAAGTCTTGTTGTTAGTAGTCATGTGAATTTGGTATTCGCTCGATATTTTGATGAGATGTATGTTGTCTAGCCTCTAGTGGTGTTATGTGAACGTCGACTACATAACACTTCACCATTATTTGGGCCTAGAGGAAGGCATTGGGAAGTAATAAGTAGATGATGGGTTGCTAGAGTGACAGAAGCTTAAACCCTAGTTTATGCGTTGCTTCGTAACGGGCTGATTTGGATCCATATGTTTCATGCTATGGTTAGGTTTACCTTAATACTTTTGTTGTAGTTGCGGATGCTTGCAATAGAGGTTAATCATAAGTGGGATGCTTGTTCAAGTAAGAACAGCACCCAAGCACCGGTCCACCCACATATCAAATTATCAAAGTACCAAACGCGAATCATATGAACGTGATGAAAAGTAGCTTGACGATAATTCCCATGTGTCCTCGGGAGCGCTTTTCTCATTATAAGAGTTTGTCCAGGCTTGTCCTTTGCTACAAAAAGGATTGGGCCACCTTGCTGCACTTTATTTACTTTTGTTACTTGTTGCTCGTTACGAATTATCTTATCACAAAACTATCTGTCACCACTTGTTTCAGTACTTGCAGAGAATACCTTGCTGAAAACCGCTTATCATTTCCTTCTACTCCTCATTGGGTTCGACACTCTTACTTATCGAAAGGACTAAGATAGATCCCCTATACTTGTGGGTCATCAAGACTCTTTTCTGGCGCCGTTGCTGGGGAGTGTAGCGTCTTTGGTAGGTGGAATTTGGTGAGAAAAAATTTATATAGTGTGCTGAAATTTACTGTCACTTGTTACTATGGAAAGTAATCCTCTGAGGGGCTTGTTCGGGGTATCTTCACCCTGACTAGTAGAGCAAAGAGTTGCTCCTCAAACTACTGAACCTATTGAAAATGAAATTCCTTTTGAGTTTCCTTCGGGTATGATAGAAAAACTGCTAGCTAATCCTTTTACAGGAGATGAAACAAAGCATCCTGATGAACACCTAATATATGTGGATGAAGTTTGTGGATTATTTAAGATTGCAGGTATACCCGATGATGTTGCTAAGAAGAAGGTCTTCCCTTTATCTTTGAAGGGAGACGCATTGGCATGGTATAGGCTATGTGATGATACGAGATCATGGAACTATAAAAGATTGAAACTGGAGTTTCATCAAAAGTATTATCCTATGCATCTTGTTCATCGTGATCGCAATTATATATATAATTTTTGGCCTCGCGAAGGAGAAAGAATCGCTAAAGCTTGGGGGAGGCTTAAATCAATGTTATATTCATGCCCCAATCATGAGCTCCCAAGAGTTACAATTATTCAAAACTTTTATGCTCGGCTTTCTGAAAACAATCGCACCATGCTCGATACTTCTTGTGCTGGCTCTTTTATGATGAAGACTATTGAATTTAAATGGGATTTATTGGATAAAATTAAACGCAACTCTGAAGATTGGGATCTCGACGAAGGTAAGGAGTCAGGTATGTGATACGTCTCCAACGTATCTATAATTTTTGATTGCTCCATGCTATATTATCTACTGTTTTGGACTATACTGGGCTTTATTTTCCACTTTAATATTATTTTTGGGACTAACCTATTAACCGGAAGCCCAGCCCAGAATTGTTGTTTTTTGCCTATTTCAGTGTTTCGAAGAAACAGAATATCAAACGGGGTCCAAACAGAATAATCCTTTCTGGAACGTGATTTTCTTCCCGAATATGACCCAGGAGACTTGGACCCTACGCCAAGGAAGCTTTGAGGTGGGCATGAGGTAGGGGGGCGCGCCCCCACCCTCGTGGGCCCACCGAGGCTCCACCGACGTACTTCTTCCTCCTATATATATCCACGTACCCCCAAACGATCAGAACAGGAGCCAAAAACCTAATTCCACCGCCGCAACTTTCTGTATCCACGAGATCCCATCTTGGGGCCTATTCCGGAGCTCCGCCGGAGAGGGCTGTCATCACGGAGGGCTTCTACATCATCATAGCCTCTCCGATGAAGTGTGAGTAGTTTACCTCAGACCTTCGGGTCCATAGTTATTAGCTAGATGGCTTCTTCTCTCTTTTTGGATCTCAATACAATGTTCTCCCCCTCTCTTGTGGAGATCTATTTGATGTAATCTCCTTCTTTTTGCGGTGTGTTTGTTGAGACCGATGAATTGTGGGTTTATGATCAAGTCTATCTATGAATAATATTTGAATCTTCTCTGAATTCTTTTATGTATGATTGGTTATCTTTGCAAGTCTCTTCGAATTATCCGTTTGGTTTGGCCGACTAGATTGGTAGTTCTTTCCATGGGAGAAGTGCTTAGCTTTGGGTTCGATCTTGCGGTGTCCTTTCCCAGTGACAGAACGGGCAGCAAGGCACGTATTGTATCGTTGCCATCGAGGATAACAAGATGGGGTTTATTTCATATTGCATGAATTTATCTCTCTACATCATGTCATCTTGCTTAAAGCGTTACTCTGTTTTTAACTTAATACTCTAGATGCATGTTGGATAGCGGTCGATGAGTGGAGTAATAGTAGTAGATGCAGAATCGTTTCGATCTATTTGTCACGAACGTGATGCCTATATGCATGATCATGCCTAGATATTCTCATAACTATGCTCAATTCTGTCAATTGCTCAACAGTAATTTGTTCACCCACCGTAGAAAACTTATGCTCTTGAGATAAGCCACTAGTGAAACCTATGGCCCCCGGGTCTATTCTCATCATATCAATCTCCATCACTTTAATCTTGTTTTGCTTTTACTTTTTACTTTGCATCTTTATACCAAAAATATTATCTCTATCAGATCTCACTCTCGTAAGTGACCGTGAAGGGATTGACAACCCCTAATTGCGTTGGTTGCGAGTTGCTATCGATTTGTGCAGGTACGAGGGACTTGAGTGTGGCCTCCTACTGGATTGATACCTTGGTTCTCAAAAACTGAGGGAAATACTTACGCTACTCTGCTGCATCATCCTCTCCTCTTCGGGGAAAACCAACGCAACCTCAAGAGGTAGCAAGAAGAATTTCTGGCGCCGTTGCTGGGGAGTCTACGCAAAAAGTCAACATACCAAGTACCCATCACAATCCCTATCTCTCGCATTACATTAGTTGCCATTTGCCTCTCGTTTTCCTCTCCCCCACTTCACCCTTGCCGTTTTATTCGCCCTCTCTTTCTCCTTCTCTGTTTGCCTTATGGGCCTATAGAACTGAGTAAATGGGTATGTCTGCAAGTGGTCAAGTAGAATTGAGTAATAGAGAGCTCAAATTAATTTTGCAAAATACTGTCAATAGGTCTAGAAAGAATTGGTCTAAGAAACTTGATGATGCATTATGGGCCTATAGAACTGCATATAAAAATCCAATGGGTATGTCTCCGTATAAAATGGTTTATGGAAAAGCATGTCACTTACCACTCGAACTAGAACATAAGGCATATTGGGCTATTAAAGAGCTCAACTATGATTTCAAACTTGCCGGTGAGAAGAGGTTATTTGATATTAGCTCACTTGATGAATGGAGAACCCAAGCTTACGAAAATGCCAAGTTATTTAAAGAAAAAGTTAAAAGATGGCATTACAAAAGGATACAAGAGCGTGAGTTTAATGTAGGTGATTATGTATTGCTATACAACTCTCGTTTAAGATTTTTTGCAGGAAAACTTCTCTCTAAATGGGAAGGCCCCTACGTTATCGAGGAAGTCAATCGTTCTGGTGCCATAAAAATCAACAACTTCGAAGGCACAAACCCGAAGGTGGTAAACGGTCAAAGAATTAAACATTATATCTCAGGTAATCCCATAAATGTTGAAACCAATATTATTGAAACCGTAACCCCGGAGGAATACATAAGAGACACTTTCCAGAACGTTTCAGACTCCGAAAAGGAATAGGTATGTGGTACGGTAAGTAAACCGACTCCAAAACAATTTTTAAGGCAATATTTCTCCGTTTTGGAATATTTAGAAAAATAGAAAAAAAAAGTAGCAGTCCGGGAAGGACACGAGGGCCCCATGAGGGTGGTGGGCGCGCCCTATCCCCCTGGGCGCGCCCCCCTACCTCGTGAGCACCTCGTGTGCCTTCCGGACTCTGTTTTCTTGCATGATACGTATTTTGGTCGGTAAAAATTCACTATATATTCTCCCGAAGGTTTTGACCACCGTATCACGCAAATATCCTTTGTTCTTGTTTTGGGTTGTCTCACTGCAGATTAGATCAACATGTCGTCCCAGGATTCGGAAGGAGAAAGCTATGTGAATGATTACTTAGCAAATCCCAAGGTCTATGGAGATGTGGAACACAATGGTTGGACCACGGAGGAAGAGGAGGACTATGAACCCAAGGGGAAGGAGGAGACGAGCTCAGATGAAGATGAATCCCCATTACCTCAACTGGGGGACATGCACGTGGAGTTCAAAAAGTCAAGTCTCCCCGATAGGGTAAAGAAACCAAATTTCGAGTTTATCCCTTTTCGTCTCTTGCAGGAAAATAAGCAAGACCTATGCAAAAAGATATTAACCCTGGAGTGGGAGATTGATGATCTGAGGGATCAAAATACCGTCCTCAAGCGCAAATTAAGGGAGAAGTCTATGCCATCAACTAAGTCAACGACACCTCCACCTTCTTCACCAACAAAGGAGATATAATCACATGGGTATGGGCACTCCCCTTGGAAACTACCAAGCTTGGGGGAGGTGCCCCGATATCGTATCACCATCACACTCCTGTCTTTACCATTTATCTTAGTTCGATCCTATTAGTAGTATCTTGATCTAGTAGAATAAAGTTGATGGCATGATTTAGTTTTGAGTTTTGCTTTATGATCTCTCTATGTAATCGAGTCCGTGAGCTATATAATAAATATTAGTGTTGAGTCAAGGGCTTGATTATTTTGCCATGATCTTGGGTGAATAAAAGAAAAGAAAGAAAAGAAAAATAAAAAGAAACAAAGAGTTCATATTGATCTTATTGAGAGTAATGACTTCACATAGAAAGAGTATGATGATTAAAAGTTGTTGGGAGTTGGCAGACATAGCTTTGGTCATCGTTGCAATTAATAGGAAGTAATAAGGAAAGAGAGGTTTCACATATAGATATATTATCCTTGACATCTTTTATGATTAGGAGCACTCATTAAAATATGACATGCTAAAAGAGTTGATGTTGGACAAGGAAGACAACGTGATGAGTTATGTTTTCTTATATTTAATATAAAGTATGTTGTCAGGGATCCTCCAACATGTTGAGCTTGCCTTTCCCCCTCTTGCTAGCCAAATTCTCAGCACCAAGTAGAGATACTACCTATGCTTCCAAATACCCTTAAACCAGTTTGCCACGAGAGTCCACTATATCTACCTATGGATTGAGTAAGATCCTTCAAGTAAGTTGTCATCGGTGCAAAGCAATAAAAATTGCTCTAAACATGTATGATTGATTGGTGAGGGAGAAATAAGCTTTATACGATCTTGTGATGTGGAAGTAATAAAAGCGACGGACTGCATAATAAAGGTTCATATCACAAGGGGCAATATAAAGTGACGTTCTTTCGCATTGAGATTTTGTGCATCCAACCATAAAAGCGCATGGCAACCTCTGCTTCCCTCTGCGAAGGGCCTATCTGTTACTATTATCTTCTACCTTATGCAAGAGTCATGGTGATAATCACCTTTCCCTTTTCATTTTATCCTTTGGCAAGCACAGCATGTTGGAAAGAGTCTGATATATGTACCTAATTGGATGTAAGGGGGCATGAGTTATTATTGTTGACATTACCCTTGAGGTAAAAAGTTGTGGGGCGAAACTATAAGCCCCTATCTTTCTTTGTGTCCGATTAAAACTCTGTAACCACAAGTATTGCGTGAGTGTTAGCAATTATGAAGGACTAGATGATAGTTGAGTATGTGGACTTGCTTTTGAGCTCTAACATAAACTCTTTCTGATGTTATGATAAATTTCAATTGCTTCAATGACTGAGATTATAGTTTGTTGGTTCTCAATGAAGTTTCTGATTCATACTTTTGCATTGTGAATAGATCATCACTTGAACATAAGTAATCATATGACAATATCTATATATGTTGTTGTTATGAGAATAATCATGATGCCTTCAGGTCCGTATTTTATTTTTTATCGACACCTCTACCTCTAAACATGGGGACATATTTATCGTTATCGGCTTTCGCTTGAGGACAAGCGAGGCCTAAGCTTGGGGGAGTTGATACGTCCATTTTGCATCATGCTTTTATATCGATATTTAATGCATTATGGGCTATAATTTCACATTATGTCACAATACTTATGGCTATTCTCTCTTATTTTACAAGGTTTACATAAGGAGGGAGAATGCCGGTAGCTGGAATTCTAGGCTGGAAAAGGAGCAAATATTAGAGATCTATTCTGCACAACTCCAAAAGTCCTGAAACTCCACGGAATATCTTACAATAAATAATGAAAAATGCATGCCAAAGATGAAGGCCAGGGGGCCCACACCCTGTCCACGAGGATGGGGGGCGCCCCCCTCCCCCGGGCGCGCCCCCTACCTCGTGGGCCCCTGGTGGCTCTCTGACGCCCATCTTCTGCTATATGAAGCCTTTCGTCGAGAAAAAAAATAGAAAGCAACCTTTCGGGACGAAACTCCGCTGCCACGAGGCGGAACCTTGGCGGAACCAATCTAGGGCTCCGGCGGAGCTGTTCTGCCGGGGACACTTCCCTCCGGGAGGGGGAAATCATTGCCATCATCATCACCAACGCTCCTCTCATCGGGAGAGGGCAATCTCCATCAACATCTTCACCAGCACCATCTCCTCTCAAAACCCTAGTTCATCTCTTGTATCCAATTCTTGTCTCCAAGTCCGGGATTGGTACTAGTAGGTTGCTAGTAGTGTTAATTACTCCTTGTAGTTGATGCTAGTTGGTTTATTTGGTGGAAGATCGTATGTTCAGATCCTTTATGCATATTATTACCCCTCTGATTATGAACATGAATATGCTTTGTGAGTAGTTACGTTTGTTCCTGAGGACAAGGGAGAAGTCTTGCTGTTAGTAGTCATGTGAATTTGGTATTCGTTCGATATTTTGATGAGATGTATGTTGTCTAGCCTCTAGTGGTGTTATGTGAACGTTGACTACATAACACTTCACCATTATTTGGGCCTAGAGGAAGGCATTGGGAAGTAGTAAGTAGATGATGGGTTGCTAGAGTGACAGAAGGTTAAACCCTAGTTTATGCGTTGCTTCGTAAGGGGCTGATTTGGATCCATATGTTTCATGCTATGGTTAGGTTTATCTTAATACTTTTGTTGTAGTTGCGGATGCTTGCAATAGAGGTTAATCATAAGTGGGATGCTTGTTCAAGTAAGAACAGCACCCAAGCACCGGTACACCCACATATCAAATTATCAAAGTACCGAACGCGAATCATATGAACGTGATGAAAACTAGCTTGACGATAATTCCCATGTGTCCTCGGGAGCGCTTTTCTCATTATAAGAGTTTGTCCAGGCTTGTTCTTTGCTACAAAAAAGGATTGGGCCACCTTGCTGCACTTTATTTACTTTTGTTACTTGTTGCTCGTTACGAATTATCTTATCACAAAACTATCTGTCACCACTTGTTTCAGTACTTGCAGAGAATACCTTGCTGAAAACCGCTTATCATTTCCTTCTGCTCCTCGTTGGGTTCGACACTCTTACTTATCGAAAGGACTACGATAGATCCCCTATACTTCTGGGTCATCAGTAACCTCCTACTGGATTGATACCTTGGTTCTCAAAAACTGAGGGAAATACTTACGCTACTTTGCTGCATCATCCTTTCCTCTTCCAGGGAAAACCAACGCATGCTCAAGAGGTAGCAGACGGCAACCACAATGGAAGCATAGGGAGCTTCTTCTTTCGCGCTGGTTGCAGCAACTCCAACTCTCGCAGCCACCATAAGTACCTCCAACCACAGTTTTGCTAGCATTGCTTTATAGAAGTAGAATGAGCGACAGGGTGGGGGATTGGATACATGGTTACAGATTTTAGGCCGATTCACGATGCTTGCTACTCCACCTCCAAGGGCAATGCTATTTTCCTGGAGAGGGTACACGGTCAGGTTTTTTATATCCGTAGATTCGATAGATCGTGGCAGGCAATGTGCATGCCAATCCATAGATTCAATTGTATTCCATGCTTACTCATCTTGCTTATGCTTTGCAAGTCAATCTGCATGCCTTTGTGTTGGATCAAGTCTATTTGCATGCCTTTGGTTATGCTTTTATTGTGCACTGCATTAGTCTTGGATCATACTGAAAGGGAAAATATATCGACTAGAGAGGTGAATGGGACATTACAATATCACCCGTCAGGTTGACTCGAGATCCACTTTCTAGGGAACCACTACTCAAGCATAGTAGTGGAATGCTTTCGGCATGTTCCCAAAATTCTTGGGGGAAAACAAGTTGTTCAAAGAAAAATAGTAGTACCAAAGTAATGTTATGCATAACAAAAGACAAATTGCACTGAAGCAATAGACTATATGAAGTAAACTAGTACGACTGAGATAGCGACCGAAGTAATCTAGCTAGAAGAATAACTAGGTAGCAGTAAATGTACTCAAGTCTAGCAAACATGCAGATATCATTAAGTATCATAAGCGTAAACACAAAGCGAAACATAATGATATGTAGCAGAATAGAGATAAACTCAATAAAGTTTTCACAGAGATGTAAGAGCAATTTCTTCAAAACCAGCAAAAATACATGAAGTAAATTGGACGAATAAATAAGAACCCGGATGCCTGGTGAAGACAAACAATTTGATGACCCAGTTCAAGTTGACAACTCTACGTATGGTTGGAGGGGCTGAGATTTAACCAGAAGACCATGCTCGTCTTCAACCTATTCTCCTTGAGCTAAGATCACTCGAACATAGCCTAACCACTCGTGGTAGATCTTCAAGGTGACATCCAAGCCTTCACAGACTTGTTCTTCAGCTAGTCCACGGGCTGGAGGCTCTAAACAACACATAACCGTCTGGAAGATGCACATCCTTCAAGAATAACAAGTCTTTGGTGAACTTAGAACAGATTCTTCAATGACACTCGACCACTTGGGATTTTAAGGCTGTGGGTTTTTCCGCACTCAGGGTTCACTCGAATTCTTCAAGAGAATGAGTTGCTCAATATGCATTGATTCTGATGGAGCAACCAACCAACTTATGCTAGAGGCAGGGGCTATTTATAGTTGGTAGTCGCAACCCGAGGGCTGAAGTGACCATTGGGGGGGACGGGCCTGTCAACCTGCTGTCGCAACGGTCAAAAACTAAAACTCTCAAATTCCTCGCGTAGGACAACCCAACTACATGTTTCCCGACTCCTCGGCGAAGAAATTAAACCCAGTGTAACGAAGAATCATCTTCAACACGCAAGCTTGATGACTTTTGTTGGAAAGAGATTTCCATGTCTTCAACTCTGAAGAAAAAAATCGACTTAGCACAAATGAAGACACACTGTCTTAGTAACACCTAGACCCCCCCCCCCTAAGAGTATGTTTTGCCTTATTGACTTAAAAGGAATAAAAAGAACAAGTAAAGAGTTAAGTCTTCGCACTCCAGTTCCTCGTCTAATTCTTCAAAGGGTCCACACGTCTTCAATTCTCCCTTAACATTTTTAGGGGTCATACACCATTGGTTAAACCAAATCCCACTACAAAATGTGTGCTATTTTGTGATGAAAATCCTCGTAACGAAACAAAATGTTGCCTGAGATCATTTTTCGTGATGGAAACTGTCAGCAGTTGATTTCGCCCCGGGGCAGCCCCCTCGGTAATTTTGGTGATGTTCCGGCCTGAGTTTAGGCGACGCTTTTGGTCATCTCAATTCATTTCCATTTTCTGTGACAGGTTTAAGTGTTGCCTAAAATGATATAGGGGTTAGTTCTCGGCAAAAAAAATGGCCAAGGGGTTGAAATGTATGATCTTTGTTTGCCATGGCAAAGTTTTAGACATATTAAAGTCACATTTGTTTTCCTATGACTTGAGTTGCTCAAATTGAAATCCAGTGATTCCTTTTCGTACATGCTCACGTTGATTCTGTCGATACTGTGGTCTGACATTTCTATACTGCTTTAGTATTTAACAATTGTGTATCACAGTCATTTTTCTAAGAAACAACTAACTTCCTTAACATACCATAATATAATGCTTGCCACTATTCACCAAAATCTCATGAGAGAGGGATGACTAGAAAGTACTAATTAACAGTACTTAATTAGTGTGTGCGTACAACATAGCAACATGATATTCGATATTCACATCTATGAACGGACATCTTGTCTTTATAGTGCATAATTGGACATACAACAAACATTTGATACATCAGCACGTCATTACCAAAAGTAATGATCGGCAAACATTTGGTAAATGGAATGCGCGTATAGGTGACATTTTTTGAACATTCTGATATTGCATTTGCATTTTTCTAGGTTCATATGAATATTTTATGAATTTTTAAAGTAATGGTCAAATGACTTTGACGAGACGAAAGGGCATTCGGGCGACCTAAAATGCCTTTTTAGGGGCAAATTTGAGCACAGCGGGTCACAGTTTCTTGCCACTGACTAGAGGCACCCGTTTTTAAGCGAAAAAAAGATCTCAAACAACCCAGCTGAACTGTACACGGAACATAGGTTCAGACTTCAGAACATAGTTCATCGCGTACGCTGTATACCCCATATATCCCCTCCGGCGTCGCCCACAAAACTGTTGCAGAGTCTTCCGCCCAGAATCAAAGCATCAATTAAATGCCATATATGCTGGGTCCTGAATCCACTCGATTGCACTGCAACTTGCCGAGGAAGATGCGCTGTGCTACATTTGATGGTTAGCGTCCGCCGATTCAGCAATCCCGTGAGATATCTCACGGGGAGGCACAGTTTCTTTGTCGAACGGCTCTCGCAGAGCCAGCGTCTCCGCCTCTCGGGATTGGATCTGATCTGTGCGATCGCTGCGTGCATGCGTATGCAGAACCAAAACTGCATTATTAGGACGCTCTGGATTAGGATGGAAGGGTCCAAAGGTTTGCCCCAGCAGCTAGTACTGTGGTACTGCAGTGTAAGAGTGAGAAGGTGGCGAGCTTCGTCTGCACTCTGCGTCGCCATGAGCGGACAAGGCGCCCGTGACCCGCCTTCCTTTGGAGCTGGTAGATGGAGAGGCTAGGCCTGGCTGTGTTGAGTGTGATAGATTAATCTATCCGTCCATGAGATTAGCAGGTGCGTGAGACCCGTGCATGATTTATTAGTAGGGACGAGAAGAGGGCAATGAATAGTCCGGCTTAACGACGAAAGGAAGCACACAACAGGATGATCCCTGGTTTCCTGATGAAGCGATGAGTCTGTCCGTAGCCGTGGAAGGATGCTTGCCATGCATGAATTAATGGATGGATGATATGCTTTTGCGTACGCATATGCATGTGAGATGTTGTGCGTCTTTGTTAATGGTGCTGTATTGGCAGCTCAGGTGTCGATGTCAAGTATACCATGATCATTCTGCCCGTCGTAAGAGTCACATGTTCGCGCACGGGAGGATGATTGTAGAGTAAAAATCTAAGATGTTGAACTGAACCAACGGATTGTGGATGCGGTCGGCCGGTGAAAACATTTGTACACTTTGTAAGCTTTTTGGCTGCTAGCTGATGCACGTCACGTACACGCTTTGTGTTGTATAGGTACGTACATGCAAGGCCAGGCCAATTCATGTGATCCTTGAGCATCATCCGATCGAATCACGTGCAGCGGATCGATCCAAGTGGCGCGAGCATTGTACTGTGCCTTGTACTGTCGGCTCAGGGAATGAGCAGTGCGGCGAGTTAAAAAAACATACGGACTTTATTCAACCGAAATAGTTCCTAAATATTTGTCTTTCTAGACATTTCAAATGGTCACAACATACGGATACATATATACATATTATAGAGTGTAGATTCGCTCATTTTGCTTCGTACATAGTCACTTGCTAAAATCTTCTAGAAAGGCAAATATTTGGGAACGGAGGGAGTAATAGATACATCGTATCGTTTGTGAGGGATGGTACAATCATAGGCTCCTCAAACCAATCAAAAGTAGAAGAAAAAAATCTAACTAACCTAGCAAGCTCTCGTGCGCAACTTATTGGCTTCACTATTATAGTGTTCGAACTTAGAGATAGGAAAATCACACGCCACAAAATAGCAATCATCAAAAATTACCGCCACCACTCCTGCTGACCGTCCCTCATTATTTATCGTTTCAATACCCTCCAAATTATCAGAATTAATGACAAAACGATTGCATCCTGCCCGTTGCGCTAGTGATAGACCAAATCTGAGAGCCCAAGCTTCCGTTGTTAGAACGTCGATGCAATAATCAATTTTCCAAAGACCACCTGCAATAAAATTCCCTTTATCATTCCTCATAACAGCCTCAGCTGTACCTTTAAGAAGATCATGATAAAAAAAGCATTAACATCAAGTTTCACAAATCCCACCCAGGGACGAGTCCAACCCCCATTTTCATAGAAGCCTTTGGACTAGAAGCAACAACATAATTAGCCGTAAGAGCTTGTATCCCCATTGAAATCTGTGTAGCATCTTGAATTTTCTCTTTGTGCATTAGTTTACGTCATTCCCACCATAAATATCAAGACGTAATGGCAATCATCTCCTAAATATTCTGAAATCCCATAATAGATAAATCTTGGTCAGACATGTGTAACAAAAATCCAAGAATCGCTTCTCCCGCACGATCAACTTCATAAGCTTGGGCAATAATCTCGTCTAAGCCTTCTCCAAACCATTTTTGTCTTCTGGTACTGAAACAACATATGATTTGTGTCTTCTAAACCAGAAGCACAAAAAGGGCATAAAGGTGAAACTTTCATGTGTCTATTGGCAAGCGTAACACGACATGAAAGAGTGCCATGCAACATCCGCTAAATAAAAAAATCACCTTCCCTGGGCAAGATAAATTTTAAATCTTGCACCAAATTGGATTAAAGTTAGTTCGACCCACTCCGTTAGTATAACGAAGTTTCCGTCCATGTTGATGATCCCACTCAACAAAATATGCAGATCGAACAGAAAAAAAATCCCATTCTTAGTATGACTCCAGGCAACAAAATCTGACATATCAAACTGAGGCGGAGGGATAGCAAGGACCCGTTATGAATCAACGAGCCACAAGGTCTGTCTGATAAGATCCTCATCCCACCTATTTGAAAAGGGGTCAATGAAATCCGACACTTTTGACAACAAATGTTGCCCCTTTAGAGTGATGACTTTTCTATTAGAATAGTTAGGGATCCAAGCATCTTCCTAAATAACAATTTTTCGACCATTATATGCAAGATAGTAAGTATATTATGTCGCCATTACAGCGTCTAGAGCCGAGCGCCCTTGAACCCTCCTCAAACGATTTGGACGGATGCCACGGTCACCGATCGGTCAAAAACCCGATTTAGACGAACTTTCTCAAACCGGCCGTAAACGCCCGGACTGACTGACACCCCTCATGTTCAGCTAAAATATGGGACGGGTATAGCGTGGCCCGGGCGTGATCACACGCGTCTGTCACGTCGGACCCGACCCACGCTGGCTCACCCGACCTCACATATATTCATTTCCATCCGATCCTCGGACAAACCCTAGCCACTCCACTCCCTTCTACTTCACCCTGTTATCCAAACTCTCGTCCGGCGACCTACGGCCTTCTTCGACATGGCGGGCAGCAGACCCGAGTCCTACACCTCCAAATCCATTGATCAGGAGCTCGTTCCACGCGGCCTCAAGGAGGAGATGACCGTCTGTCTTGCGCTCCGCCGCTCCCGGGAGGAGGCCGCCCGAAAGCAGGGCTCAGACTCCTTTCGCCGGAAATCCATTGCGTCCGCCCAAATGACACATGGATCCGTCGTGAAATGTGTTGCCACTGCCTCAGCGAAGGCGATACGGTCCCTCTGGCGTCTGAATGCGACGGCGGATGCGCAACCGCTTCATTGGCGCGCTGAGGCGGAGGTGAACACATGGGCGTCGTTTGACGCAAATATGGCGCGACGTGCACATTGTGCGAGGCAGCGCGCGGGAGGCGGCGACAACCCTCGCGGCGGTGGACGTTGGCGAGGTCGTGACGCATTCTTCGGCGCCCTATATGGTGCACGGCCAGCCCGGACGCCGCGATTGCGTTGTGATGGACGACGCCAGCTCCTTCCATGACGGACCCATCATCGATCTCACGTCCACCAGTGCTCCGGACTCCAATGAGAAAGAGTAGGATATGAGAGATGGCAGCGCCCTGAGTCCGTGAGCCGATGTATGTCCCATGTCCTACTCTATCCTGTCGGTGACCGACGCAACACTTCAAGGGCGCAGCCGGCCGCCAGACATAAACACGGCGAAGCAGCGCAGACTGGTTCCTTAATTGACGTTTCAACGTTGCATGTAATATGTATTTAAGGTTTCTTAACTGAGGTGTTCCATTATTATGAAAGAGATTACTACTTAATACGTGACCAATAACTGTTTGCGGGCATTCGAGAGAACAGATTTGTTGTATCCGGGGGGTAGATGATCTTACGTGCAGCGCGAAGAGCAGCAGCAGAGTGATGATAACAAGATACACAGGCGATTCGATGGTAGCGCCGTGCCAGCTTGCTGCTAGGTCCTAGGTGGTGGTCATTCGGCCGACGAGATGTGAATGTGACGAACCTTGTCCTCTTGTTGACCCGTGAAGACAAGCTGTCGACGAGGCCGTGTCACGGTGTCCGCGAGTTCCATGAAACCCGCGGATTCTAGATTAAGGTGGTCGTTTTACTTCCTTGCGCTGTAGTAAACCCGGCCGCATAAATCATCAACTAGACTACTTCTAGATACTTCCTCCATCACAGTTTGTTGGGCGTATCTCATGCAATGTACGCGGTGGATTCCAGTTTACCAGGGTTACTACATAGGGGGTAAAAAAGACCTTAAATGTTTTTTTAGCCGAAAAACTGGCAAGATTGACACAACTCACACAAGCGGGATGGCATGGTATGCATGGTTAAAAACTTAGTTGAACGATTTTCAAAATAAAAAGCCAGTTGAACACAGCTGGTAGCTAGCTTCATCCGAAAGTTCTTTCACAAAATTCAACATTTCTTTTAGGTTTCACTATTTATAAGGTATCAGTATTATTTTTTTGCGTTAGTCTCTCTTTATTTTTGCTTCTTCTTGAACATGCGATATCTCATCAGAGAAGAAGCAACCCCACTATCTATATTAGAAATATGGGGGTGTAGTTTTGCTGGGGAGCAGAACCTCACTATCTATCTTAGAAGTGCAGAGAATTGCCGGAGTTGTTCATCGGTATTTTTGGGGCTTAGAGGAATGGTCGGGGCGTTGACCAGCAATGGCGATGGGAGGAGGTTGAGGGGAAAGTGGGAGCAAGGTGCAGTAGGGCCCGCCGGGCGCGGGTGGTCAAGGCCGGGACGTGCATGAGGAGGAAGAAGATGAATAGTATGCGGTCTGTTTCAGGCCGTTGGATGAAGATCTGACGGTTCAGATGAGAACTGACTGATGCAACATTTTTTTAACTTTTTTGATATATAGTTTGAATTGCTTTTTTTGTTTCTAGATTTTTTAATACAAACTAATATCAAATTTTCAACACGGACGGAAATGAAAAAGCAAGCAAGACCTCAAAGTGTACTCCCTCTGTTTCTTTTTAGTCCACATATAAGGTTTGGTCAAAGTCAAGCTTTGTAGAGTTTGACTGATTTTATATTAAAAAATATAAACATTCACAATATGAAATCAAAATTATCAGATGCACCATGAAACATATTTTCATACTATATAGTTTTAGTATTGTAGATGTTCATATTTTTCTATATGAATTTGGTCAAACTTTGTGTAATTTGACTTTGACCAAATCTTATATGCGGAGTAAAAAGAAACGGAGGGAGTACAAACGAAAAGGCCAAACCCCTATATAAACCCATGCCACGCTCCTCACTCCCTCGCAGTGACCACCGACACACTCCTAGCTCAAGCTGAGCTCTTTAGCCATGGCGGCCACCACAGTGCCCCTCCTCCTCCTCCTGGCCGCCACCGTCGCTGCGGCGGCCGACCTCTCCGTCTACCACAACGTGCACCCTCCGTCCGCCTCCCCGCTCGAGTCCATCATCGCGCTCGCCCGCGACGACGACGCGCGCCTCCTCTTCCTCTCCTCCAAGGCCGCCTCCGCCGGCGCGGCCTCCGCGCCCGTCGCCTCCGGGCAGACCCCGCCCTCCTACGTGGTGCGCGCCGGGCTCGGCTCGCCGGCCCAGCCCATGCTCCTGGCCCTGGACACCAGCGCCGACGCCACCTGGGCGCACTGCTCCCCGTGCGGCACCTGTCCCGCCAGCAGCCTCTTCGTCCCGGCCAACTCCTCCTCCTACGCGCCCCTCCCCTGCTCCTCGTCCATGTGCCCCATCCTCCAGGGCCAGCCCTGCCCGGACCGGGACCCCTTCGACAGCGCGGCGCCGCTGCCGTCGTGCGCCTTCTCCAAGCCGTTCGCCGACGCGTCCTTCCAGGCGGCGCTGGCCAGCGACTGGCTGCATCTGGGCAAGGACTCCATCCCCAACTACGCGTTCGGGTGCGTGGGCTCGGTGAGCGGGCCGACGTCCAACCTGCCGAAGCAGGGCCTCCTGGGCCTGGGCCGGGGCCCCATGGCCCTGCTGTCCCAGGTCGGGAACATGTACAACGGCGTCTTCTCCTACTGCCTCCCGAGCTACAAGTCGTACTACTTCTCCGGCTCGCTCCGGCTGGGCGCCGCCGGCCAGCCCCGGGCGGCGCGGTACACGCCGATGCTGAGGAACCCCCACCGGTCGTCGCTCTACTACGTGAACGTGACGGGGCTGAGCGTGGGGCGGTCCCCGGTGAAGGTGCCGGCGGGGTCGTTCGCGTTCGACCCCAGCACGGGCGCGGGCACGGTGGTGGACTCCGGCACGGTGATCACGCGGTGGACGGCGCCCGTGTACGCGGCGCTGCGGGAGGAGTTCCGGCGGCACGTGGCGGCGCCGAGCGGGTACACGTCGCTGGGCGCGTTCGACACGTGCTTCAACACGGACGAGGTGGCGGCCGGGGGCGCGCCGGCCGTGACGATCCACATGGACGGCGGCGTGGACCTGGCGCTGCCGATGGAGAACACGCTGATCCACAGCAGCGCGACGCCGCTGGCGTGCCTGGCCATGGCGGAGGCGCCGCAGAACGTGAACGCCGTCGTCAACGTCGTCGCCAACCTGCAGCAGCAGAACCTCCGGGTCGTCTTCGACGTCGCCAACTCGCGCGTCGGCTTCGCCCGGGAGTCCTGCAACTAGTTCGTATTTATGCGGTTATTAATCGAATCATTAGCCATGCATTTGGGTGTACGTACGTACGTACGTACGTGTGATTGTTAATTTGCGGCTTAGTAATTTTCAGTGTGTGCAATAAGGATTGTGGCGTCAAAGTTTGTCACGGGTGGGTGCGCGTGTGTTGTGCTGTGCGTGTCGATAGAACTAGAGAATTACTGTAACTGGTCGTCGTAACTATTTACTGGTGTGATGTGTGGTGCATTTAATTAACTTGTTTGTTTCGTTTGGCTGCTGCGCAAGGTGTAGGTTCGAGACTTTCACGCTGCGCATACGTACAGGCACAGTTAATGCAAAAGCTGGCTCGTTTTGGAGTGTACTGACAGCCCGTGCTACTGGCTTGTGCTGCCAATCTGCACAGTGCCCAGACGAACGGGGCTCCCAAGCAAAGCTAAAAAAAAAAAACTAGCATGCAAGCTCCATGGCATTGCCTCCTTTCAAAATTTGAAGTTTGGACAATCGTGTTGCTCATGATGATCTTGTGGAAACAGGACCGATGGTGGTTTAATACAGATTTGCCATTTCACATCTAGATGTGAAATAACTATCTCACATCTAAGTCCAGAGTCGTTGGATCAACTGTCTTTAATATTTGTGCAAAACGTGATGGTGTGGCTCGTGCGCTCGCTCGTTGAGGCTTGTCTCGCGGGTAGCTCATGTCCAGGTTGTTGCTAGTGCCAGGTCGGGCCGTTGTCGTGTTGCTTTGGTGATATTGGGCTGGCAGGCCATCTTTTGTCTATAGTCCACTCACGTTCCTCTCATCTAGTGGGCCTTAGTTTTTTCTCACCGTCGGTTGTTTTTCTCTATTTTCTTTTCACAAGTCTGTGCAACGACTTAACTCTAGTTCTTCTCATTTTTGTAAACTTTCATTTGACTCTCAGTATTTGTTTTTTTTTTGGTTTCCATTTTATTTTGTTTTTTGTTTTATTTTTTCTATTTCATTATTTGTTTTCAATTATGAATTAGTTTTAAATTCCTGGTTTTTTGTTTTTATTTTTAATTTTATTTTCTCCTTTTTTCATTTTTTTCCTTTTACCTTTCTTTCTTTATTTGTTTGTTTAAAATTCATGAACCTGTGTTCACTCTGTCATATGTTCGCTTTGAATGTCGTGCAAATTCTGATCGCTGGTTATTTTTGTCATGCACGCTATGTGTCGCATCGTGTGATTGGTGTCTACTTGTTGACATGTTCGCGCATGCGTCTTTTGTTAGGGCGTTTTCGCCACGCGGTCTGGGGTCTCGTTTTGGACTCGTTTCCTAATTCTCATCTAAATGAGAGTTAACAATGTTTTATCCAACTCATATACTGTTAGATACACGTGTTTCTGAGTCGTGCTTGTTGTCGTTGTGTCGTGTTTTCTATTTATCCCTCATCCCTCGTGAAGAAGTGAGGCCAGATATTATATTTTTTAGTGGACCGTTATTATGTTTTATGTATTGGTTTTTTCTCCGCGGGCTTAGTTTTTTTGAGGGCCACGTGTCTTTTTGTTCCCTCTTTTTGTTTTATTTTTTATTTGACCGTGTAGCTAGATTTTTTGTTTCAGATTTTCTAAAATCAATCTAGATGAATTTTTAGTTCATCTAAGTCTATAACTATCTAATTTGTTTGCCTTAATGTTGGTGCCAACCAAACATGCGTGTCTCCTCTTGTCCCGTTTGTTTTGTGTCATCATGTTCTCGCGTTTATTTTCACATGGGCTCATATATGGCATCGTTTAGGGGTTCGACGATGAAGCATATCCCCTTCTTCTCACTGACCGACATTGGACCCCTGTTATTTTGCCTGTGTTTTATTTTGCATCACAGTTATGGGTCCACACTTGACATGCAACTGGCCTGCAATTTGTTTCATCCTAGTTGCAAGTCAAACCTTGACTCGCAACTAGGCTCGTAATTTCGTAGTTGTCCCAGCTGCAATCCACCGTCGACTCACAACTAGGCTCATAGTTTTCCCAATTCCAAGCGTTCTATCTTCTGCCTTGCTTGTCGCTATTTGTTTTTTGCGTATCCTGTTGTTGGCCTAAGCATGTTTGGCTTCGCTTTTGTCCCCTTAACTCGTAACTGGGGCTTGACCATTTTTTATCCAAGTTGCAAGTACGTTCTTGATTCACAACAGGGACCTGACATTTTTTGTCCCAGTTGCAAGTCCACCGTCGACTGGCAACTGGGGCTCAACCTTTTTTCCTAGTTGCAAGTCCATCGTCGACTCACAACTAGGGCTTGAATTTTTTTCGTCCCTGTTACAATCCCCTCTACCCGTAACTTGGACCTGACCTTTTTTTGTCGCAGTTGCAAGTCTACCCTCAACTCGCAACTCGGGGTCCAACCTTTTTTTTGTCCAAGTTGCAAGTCTACCCTCGAGTCGCAACTTGGGCCCGACATGTTTTTGCGGTTGCAATTTCCTTGTCGACTCGCAGCTGGGGCCCGACATTTTTTTCCTCCTAATTGCAAGTCCCCTCTCAACTTGCAACTGAGGTCTGACCTTTTTTTGTCCTAGATGAAAGTCCACCCTCGATTCGGGGCCCAATCTTTTTTGTCCTAGTTCCAGGTCCACTCTCGACTCACAAATAGGGCGAGACTTTTCTTTTGTCCAAGTTGCAAGTCCACCCTTGACTCGCAACTCAGGTCCGACCTGTTTTGTCTGAGTTGCAAGTTCACCCTCGGCTTGTAACTGGGGCCAAACTTGTTTTTCCCGAGTTGTAAGTCCACCGTCAACTCGCAACTAGGGTCCAACCTTTTTTGTCCGAGTTGCAAGTCCACCCTCGACAAGCAGTTGCGGCCCGAGTTTTTTTACTCCCAATTGCAAGTCCAATCTTGATTCGCAACTGGGGCCCGACCTTTTTGTGTCTTAGTTGCAAGTCCACCGTCGACTCGCAACTGGGGCCCAACCTTTTCTTGTCCCAGTCGCAAGTCCACCCTTGACTCGCAACTGGGGCCCGACATTTTTTTCCTCCTAATTGCAAGTCCCCCCTCAACTTGCAACCGAGGGTCCGACCTTTCTTCGTCCCAGATGAAAGTCCACCCTTAATTCGGGGCCCAATCTTTTTTGTCCTGGTTCCAGGTCCACTCTCGACTCACAAATAGGGCGAGACTTTTCTTTTGTCCAAGTTGCAAGTCCACCCTTGACTCGCAACTCAGGCCTGACCTGTTTTGTCAGAGTTGCAAGTTCACACTCGACTTGCAACTGGGGCCAAACTTGTTTTTCTCGAGTTGTAAGTCCACCTTCAACTCGCAACTAGGGTCCAACCTTTTTTGTCCGAGTTGCAAGTCCACCCTCGACTCGCTGCTGCGGCCCGAGTTTTTTTACTCCCAATCGCAAGTCCACTCTTGATTCTCAACTGGGGCCCGACCTTTTTGTGTCTTAGTTGCAAGTCCACCGTCGGCTCGCAACTGGGGCTCAACCTTTTCTTGTCCCAGTTGCAAGTCCACCCTTGACTCGCAACTGGGGCCCGACATTTTTTTCCGCCTAATTGCAAGTCCCCCCTCAAATTGCAACTGAGGTCCGACCATTTTTTTTGTACCAGATGAAAGTCCATCCTCGATTCGGGGCCCAATCTTTTTTGTCCTTGTTCCAGGTCCAAGCTCGACTCACAAATAGGGCGAGTCTTTTCTTTTGTCCAAGTTGCAAGTCCACCCTTGACTCGCAACTTAGGCCCGACCTGTTTTTTCCGATTTGCATGTTCACCCTCGACTTGCAACTGGGGCCAAAGTTGTTTTTCCCGAGTTGTAAGTCCACCGTCGACTCGCAACTAGGGTCGAACCTTTTTTGTCCGAGTTGCAAGTCCACCCTCGACTCGCAGCTGCGGCCCGAGTTTTTTACTCCCAATTGCAAGTCCAGTCTTGATTCACAACTGGGGGCCGACCTTTTCGTGTCTTAGTTGCAAGTCCATCGTCGACTCGCAACTGGAGCTCAACCTTTTCTTGTCCCAGTTGCAAGTCTACCCTTGACTCGCAACTAGGGCCCAACCTTTGTTGTCTCAGTTGCAAGTCTAAACAGAATTCGCAACTAGGGGTTGACCTTTTTTAGTCCCAATTGTGAGTCCACCCTCGGCTTGCCATTGGGGGTCCTACATTTTTTTGTCCCAATTGCAAGTCCACCTCGACAGCGAACAAACCGTAGATGAGCCGGCCCAAGTAGCTAGGATATGTTTTTGGTTTTGTTCATGTTTTTCTGCTTTTTTATTTTATCATGTTTTCTTTATTGGTTTTTCTCTCCTTTTAATTTTTCTATTTTCAACAGTTGATCTCTTTTTTTCATTTTTCTGATTATTTTGTCTTTTTTCATAAATTCACAAGATTTAATAAATGTTCTAAAATTCATAAACTTGTTCATTGTTCTAAAATTGTTCGTGTTTATAATTTTTTTAAGCAAAATGTGTTCATCTCTAACATGTTTATTGGGAAAAAACTAATACACTAGCGAGATTATCTCCGTCGTAAGAAGAGAAAGATGCGAGCTGTCATGTAGTGTAGCGTTGTAGTACGACTAGCAACAACAACAGAAAGAGACGCGAGTTGCTGTGTAGTGTAGTAGTACAACTAGCAGCAACAACATGAAGGGACGCAAGCTGTCGTTTGTACTAGTACGTCGGCTAGCAGCATTAGCAAGGGAGCAGCAGCAGCGGTAATCCTAGCCCATGCGAGAATGCTTTGGGTGGCCCTCTTTTTTAGTCATACTGGGTGATTCTCTAAAAATAAAAATTACAGACAACAACAAAAATGGAAAACAACAAACAAATAAATAAAATCAACTAAGATGATGTCACGTTAGATGTGAGATATTATCTCACATCTAGATGTGACATAGATAAACCCGGTTTAATACTTATAATGTTTTCACTATTAGTTCTTGCAGCTTTTTTATTACGTGCAGTCAAGACATGGAGACTTTAGAATGCATATGCACTCGGATGTACAGTAAAAATAAAAAAGAAGAGGTAAAAATAAAAATAAAAAACTTGATTTTTCATTTCTTTTAGAATGAGTGCGGTAGGAAAGGCTCTACCATGTCTCATTTCTATAAAACAGAATTATAATCTACATATGGAAGGGTGGTAGGGGAATGAGAATGAAAAAATTAGAAAGTGTCAAGCCAAGTTTGCATGCCATCTTCAGAATGGGCTTTTCCCTGTTCATTACCATTTGGAAATCCTCTTTGAAAGAATAGCCACACTGATCCATATTTCTCTGTTTGTTTTCAAATATGATAACATTCATGTGCATCCTATGATAAGAGTTTCTCTTAAACAAATGTTTTCCATTCTGGTTTGTCGTTCAATCATAATATCAAATATATTTAACTCTGTGTTCCACACCATGACTATTCTCATCCTTTTTTTGACGAAAATAACATATAAAAAGATGATGGATGAGATCCTCATTGGTACCTTCATCACAACGCACAAAGTTAGTGTCATCAATGTGAAAATGTTTCTTGGAAAGCAAATCCCTGGTACTAAATTTATCCTAAATGGGTAACCAGAAAGGAATTTGTGTCTACACAAGCTACTTGATTCCCATATCCAAATGGAGCATCAATATTTGGTGGCGGTGTGTGTGTGTGGGGGGGGGGGGGTCGAGTTAATTCATAAAAATTCCTATTGGAGTATTTCAGTCCACTCTAGTGGAAAGTCCAAGTGTCAGCGGTATAATTGAGATCGATGCCATTCACAATGCTAGCAAATTCATCACAACGTTGGAGGACAATGCCCGATAATGGTAGATGGAACATATCACATATGTCATTTTGAGATATGGCACATTAGTGGAGTTGAGGAAATCTTCCCTTCATGATATCATCATGCCAATTGTCATTCCGTAACAGAATGGATGAAACATCATTAGGGCTACATGTTGTGATATTCTTAAAAGCCTCAATAAGTCTACAACAATTTTCCGAGAAGAATGGACCATTGTTGTAGGAAGCATTATGAGCAGTACAATTGTTGTAATAGGCTCTCCATACAAGGTTAACCCATGGAGTATCATGATGATTGAAGAATCTGTAAACTTTTTCATAAGCAGGGTTTTATCTTGTTGTCTTAGGTCTTTGACACCAAGGCCACCTGCATTCTTGGGCAAGCAGGCATTATCCCAGTTGAATATACATTTTCCTTGCCTGTCAATATCTTTAGGGAAGAAATATTCTACCAGATTTTTTAACACGATCAGTGATGGTAAACGGTACTTTAACTGAGCACATAGCAAAAATAGGCATAGCAGAAATGACATATTCAAATGTACTAATCATCTAGAGTATGATAGCATGGAGGCAATGCGAGAAAGTCTTTTGTCTAGTCTAGTGATCATGGACATGAGGGCATCAACTTTTGGCCTGCTGGTACTATGGGTAAACCAAGTTAGGTAAAAGGCATTCTCTCTGTTTTGCATCCAAGGTGGTGTGCAAGTTTATTGGCCCTGTCAATATTGATATTAATATGAACCAAAGGAGATTCACATAAATCGACTCTAGGGCCAGTACATTCAGCTAATTTATGTACTATGTCTTTGAGAGTACCAAGTTACATAAGGTCATCAAGCAAACTGATGAGTGTGTCATCATTCATCAACATATGGAATGATGGGATAACTCTGTCCATATGGTTCATCATTAGGAACCACAATCTCACAATTATCCCAAGTCTCATCAATTACTACAAGTTTAGTAATTCACCACCTAGTACAACTAGCAGGGGAGACACTTGGTCTCCCTGTCCAAACTCCTCTATTACTTGTGATCCTTTTACCATGGGCACAATCTAGAATGACAGGGTGGAAATATAGTGTAAAATACTCTGGACCCATCTCATCGATTTCTATTCAAAGCCTAGGCATTGAGTATGTATATGATTGCATTGTGCTCAACCTTGTCAAAAGCATTTTCAAAATTGATTTCTAAGACCAGAATTTATTTCCTTGACCGGAGGAAGAATTTCAAATCAAATATTCAAAGGCCAATGAAATACAATCATGTATTTCTTTGATTTTTCATTGTCAAGTCTTTCATTAATATGCAGAAGTTCCGTGATGAAAGAAACATTCGTGATGTTCTGTGCAAAAGTAATAAAATCGGTGTTTTAAAAAACTACTCTACTTTAGAAAGCATTTTGGAGCACTTTTTTGTTCTCATGTGTATTCTATCAAGTGTGTGAAAGCAGCTACAAAACTAGTAAATTTGTTGCCAAAAACTCAGTAATTTTTGTTTCCGTCTTCAGATTATACTGTTCATTTCAGTGTAGTCGTTTTTATGTTATCCTGGGTAAAATTGCATTCGTTACAACATAAAACATAAGAAATTGCATTTTACTATCAAAATGTCCATTAGAAACATGCACTCGTGTTGCTAGACCTTTTTTTTGCCAGGATAAACGGAGTTTATTGCATGAATAGAGTTACAGTTGAGAGGCCACAAATCCTCGATACATGGTGGAACCGAGCCAAGCCAAACAGCCGTGGAAAGCTCAGTGCGGCTATACTTAGCCAACCGATCGGCAACTCTATTTTAAAGTCTACTAATCTTTTGAGAAAAAACTCCCTATTATCTAAGAGTGACCTGATCTTCAGGATGATCTGTCCATAAGCCGAGCGATGAAGTGCATCATTTGTCAAGCTAGACAATGCTTCAGAGGAGTCCGTTTGAACCACCACCGGTAAATCAGAGTGTTGTAATGCTAGGGCCATCCCCTGCATGATCGCATGCAATTCCGCCTCGAGTGGGTCATTGCAATAGAAGATGAACCGGTAGGCTGCCATTAGGATATCGCCTCTGTTGTTCCGGAGCACCATACCGACGCCCGCAGAGCCATCCTCCTGCAGAAAGGAACCGTTGACTGACAGCACCAGCCTGCCAAGCGGCGGCGCCAGCCAGGGATCCGTCGGCGGCATGACTCCGGGGACTGGCAGCGCCACCGCCGAGGTCGACATCTTTCCTTTAATGATCTCCTCTGTAGAGTAACGCGCAGTGAGCCTTATAGACTTGTAGTAATTGTCCAGAAATTCGACAGTGGCTGGCACAGGGGGCACCTCCTTCCCGTGTGTCAGATCATTACGAAGCTGCCAAATCCGCCAGAAGAACATAATCAGCATATCATGTACATCCGACGAGCATTTCAACAGCAGAGAGAGTAGCCACTCCCTCCCATCATGGATAAGGAGATCATTGTCTGGAAGTGGCCAACGAAGACGCATATTTGTCCAGAGCAATCTCGCATGAGGGCAAGTTATCATTGCATGGAATGAATCCTCCTCCTCCACGCCGCAAAGCATGGAGGTTGAGCGTGTCGCCAAGTGTCGGAAGGCTTTATAACTCTGTGTTGCCAACGTTCCTGTCACACATCTCCATGCATGGATCTTCATTTTCTGCGGTACCCCGGACCGCCAAACATAGTTCCACCCCGCTCGATTACCCTCTGGTGCTACTCTCG
The DNA here is from genome assembly GCA_032464435.1 of Aegilops umbellulata. Lineage (NCBI taxonomy): Eukaryota > Viridiplantae > Streptophyta > Magnoliopsida > Poales > Poaceae > Aegilops > Aegilops umbellulata. The sequence continues at coordinate 621,813,977 of CP136057.1, forward strand.
ACGCACCATTAGCAGCGGCAACATTATGATCACATGTAGCCAACTTGTAGGCACTTCTCAACGTAAACCCCCCATTCTTTTCCGGGTACCATGCCAAGAAATCATCTCTTTGGTGAGGCGAAGTTCTTATTTTTAGAATGTGATCAATATCCATCGGCCAAAAGAATTCCCTCAACCGGTCTTGCTTCCACGCTCCATTGTCGTTTAAGAAATCAGAGACCATGTGGAAACGACAGATTCCCTTCGGAGTAATCGGACGGAATGAGAAAGGCCGAGGCAGCCAAGGATCACGCCAAGTACGAATCTTCATGCCATTACCGACTCGCCAAATGACGCCCTTCTTGATCAACTCAAGGCCATGCAGTATTCCCTTCCACACCTCAGACCCAGAGCCCGGGAACACAATATCCAACAGCTGACCAGATGGATAGTATCTCGCCTTCAGCAGACGCGCACAAAGGCTATCTGGCCGATCCAGTAGCCTCCAGGCCTGCTTAGCTAATAGCGCCTGGTTAAACGCCCTCATGTCCCTAAAGCCCATACCGCCCATGGCTTTAGGCAAACACAATTTATCCCAGCTCATCCAGGCCATCTTCTTCTTCCCGTTCTCCACCCCCACCAATACTGACGTATCCTCCTTGTTAGATCATCACAGAGCGATGCTGGGAGTTTAAAAACGCTCATAACATATGCTGGTATGGCCTGTGCCACTGATTTGATTAGTATCTCCTTGTTCCCTGAAGACATGTACTGCTCACTCCAGTCCACAAGGATTTTCCTCAACCGCTCTTGGATAGTCTCAAAGTGCCCTTTGTGCATCCTCCCCTCCGGAACCGGCAAGCCCAAATATTTAGGCTCAAACGCCTCCTGGGTGATGTCCAGCGTGTCTTTGACCTCATTAACCATATCAGGTTGACATTGATTTGAGAATAGAATGGAACACTTCGACGGGTTAATAAGTTGTCCTGTCGCTGTCGCAAATGTGTTCAACACCCCTTTCACTAACAATGCCTGCTGATTATTTGCTTGAAAGAATAGAAGTGAGTCATCCACAAACAAAAGGTGTGTAATCTCTGGAGCACCTCTACATATTCTGACCCGAGTGAGACCATCTTCCCTTGCAGCCTTTTCAATCAACGCAGAAAGAGCATCAGCTACAAATAAGAAGAGGAATGGAGACAGTGGATCACCTTGACGGAGTCCCCTCGAGGGGGAGAAGGACTCCAGTAGCTTCTCATTAAATTTTAACGAGTACTACACCGACGAAACACAAGCCATAACCCGAGCAATCCAGTTGGGGGAGAAGCCCCATTTAGCCAAAGCTTTCTCCAAAAAAAACTAGTCCACCCTGTCATAGGCCTTAGAAAGATCTAGCTTGTAAGCACAGAGGCCGGTTGCATTGTTTCTTACCGACTGAATATGGTGAAGACATTCAAACGCAATAATAGAGGATGAAGGCGCTAGACCAGTCTCCATGTGTTTTCTTATTTCTTATTTTTTTATTTGTTTCGACAATAACCGTAAATCCCAATGTCGTTTATATATTTTCAGAGATTGTTCGTAAAAAAATATTTTGGTGTGGAGGGAAATAATTATTTTCAGGAGTTTTTTTTAGCAAATTTTGAGGAGGTTGAAAATAAATGTATACTCCGTAAACTAAAAAGAGAGCAGGCCGGGGCCGGCAAACTTGCGAGCGACGCAGATTACTTTCCTCTTTGCTCCTGGGCTGTCCTCCAATGGGCCACCTGGGCTCTCCTCGTTTCATTCCTTCTTGTATTCCCCTGCGAACGCTTGATTCTTAAGCACTCGTCCCCTCCCATCCACACCCAGAAGACAGAACCCCCAAAACCCTACGAGCAAGCCGCCGCAGCCGCCACCGCCACCGCCACCGCCTCCTGTCCGCGGCTACGATCTCCGGCCACCCTCCCACGCGCACCCCCAGCCATGGCTGAACCCGAGGTGGCGGCCGCCGCGGCCGCCGCCATGGAGACCGAGGCCCCGGAGGCGAACCCTAGCCTGAAGAGGGAGCGGGAGGAGGGGGACGACCCCGCCGCCGGGGCTGCGGCCGAGGAGGCGGAGGAGGCGCCGGCCAAGAAGGCGAAGGTGGAGGAAGAGGCGAAGAAGGCGGAGGATGTCGCGGGGAACGGGGAGGAAGAGGGGTCCAAGGGTGAGGAAGGGAAGCCCGTCAAGCTGGGGCCCAAGGAGTTCACCACGGCCGTCGACATGTTCGACTACTTCTTCGCGCTGCTCCACTCGTGGTCGCCGAACCTTGAGTTCAATAAGGTGAGGCTGTCAGTGTTAGGATTTAGCCAATCGCTTGTGCCATGGTGATGTTATTGGTGTTGCGCCTCTATTGTGATTTGATATGCGTATTGCTTTTGTAGTCTAGTCCAAGGTAGTCACAAGCTGGTAGGTTGATTTGATTAGTTCGGGGAGTTCGTGGTGCCTGGGCCTGCGTTAGGCAAATCATTTTTTGCATCGATTTGTTCCAAGTAATCTAACTAATTGTACTCGATAAATGCACTGTGAAGGTTACAAATTTGCAGTTGGTCAAGGTTGGACGAACTGGTTGTAAGGTGGATCTGATCTTATGCCATGCTTGGACCTCCCAGCTTCCTGATTTGACCCATTACCTGTTTAGAGGTCTAGTTATTTACTCCCTCCGTTCCAAATTACTTGTCTTAGATTTGTCTAGATACGGATGTATCTAGACTCATTTTAGTGCTAGATACATCCGTATCTAGACAAAACTAAGACAAGTAATTCGGAACGGAGGGAGTACTTTCTAATGCAATTATGTATCCTGAAATGTTAGTTTACTAGGGTAGTAGCAACCTATTGGTTTGATTTGATTAATTTCAGTGTTCTAGTATGCTTGGATTAAGCAAGGTTGATCTTCTACTTCCCTTTACCTGTGTTTATTATTACTCCCTCCGCCCAAAAAAGTGTTGCAGATTTAGTACATAGGTAGTGCAAAGTTGTACTAAATCAGTGACACTTATTTTGGGACGGAGGGAGTGTGAATTATCATATATAGTGTTAGATTACACCTGGTAATTAAGGTCTTCTTTCTTTGACTGGGTTGTTTGAGTTTCCATGTGACTTTTGTCATTCAGTGGTTTGTGGTTGTTTTTGGTGCATAAGTTGATTTTTTTTCATGGTGCTCTGCCCCAAGTGTGTGTAATATTTCGTCTTTAGCGTTCATGGTCAGCGTTGATATCACAATCACAAGTTGATCCAGTCAAGACATTAACCTTCTCTTTCCATATGAGTTTTGTAATGAGTGTATATGTGGTTGTTTTTTGTGCATATGTTGATCTATTTTCATGGTGCTCTGCCTGAAGTGTATGTAAATAGGGTTGATATCTCAATCACAATTACAATTAGAGTTCATGGTTAGAGTTGATATCTAATCACAATTAGATCCTGTCAAGACATGAAAACTCATTGGTTTTCTGGTTCCATATGAGGTTTGCTATTGGTTGGTTATCTTTTTTTTTCTGGTGCATCTTATTTGCCCTCCTCGCACAAACGCACGCACAATGTTCAGTGTTCTGCTCCAAAATATTTTAGTCAGTTGAATTTAGTATTGCTGTCAATCAGGAGGATATATAGGCCGTAAGCTGTGTTGTGTTGATCTGATCTTGCAGATTAAGGATTTGGTGTTAATATTGACTATGTAAAGTCATTGCGTGAATATTGTTAACATTCCTTCCAAGTTTGCAGTTCCTATGTGGTTATGCAATACTGGAGAGTGAACCTTTTGCTCTTTCTGCTGGGCATTGCTAGACTTATGAAAACTTGCGGTGCTTTGCTATGTAAATTTTATTATAGCTTAAGGATGGTATAAATGAAATAAATTTGACTTATCTTCTATTGCGTTGGTGTAATCTTATTTAAATTTGATTTAGAAACTTTGAATTGGCTGGCCCAGATTGTGCTGCATATATTCATTTATCATATTGATATATTGACCACTTCTTAGGATCATGTTACTTGATGCTTTTGAGTTGCCTCTGATGTACTGTATGCCCTTCAAGCTTTAGTTTTTATCCAGATGAAAGTTCGTTATTGCATCTGGGCTGTGAAACAATGTAGGATTATGTTAGTTGATGCTTTTGAGTTGCCTCCAAGGTACTGTATGCCCTTCAAGCTTTAGTTCTTATCCAGATGAAAGTTTGTTATTGTCATCTGGGCTGTGAAATAATGTAGGATTATGTTAGTTGATGCTTTTGAGTTGCCTCCAATGTACTGTATGCCCTTCAAGCTTAGTTATTATCCAGATGAAAGTTCGTTATTCCCATCTTCATTCTGACACACAGAGTGCTAACTTGAATATTACCTTTTACAGTACGAGCAGATGGTGTTGGAGGACCTGGTGAAGAAAGGCCATGCTGAGCCCACTAAGAAGATTGGATCAGGCGTGGAAGCCTTTGAGATCCGCAACCACCCGGTGTGGCAGAGCCGCTGTTTCTTCATCCGCAGGGTCGATGGGTCCGCCGATGACTTCAGCTTCCGCAAGTGCGTCGACAACATACTCCCTCTCCCCGAGGACCTGAAGGCTGGCAACAAGAATTCAAACGGCAAGAAGGGTCACCACTACAAGAATGGCGGTGGCAGAGGAGGAGGAGGACGAGGCGGCGGCGGCCGTGGCGGAGGTGGCTTCCGTGGCGGTCGAGGCCGCGGCAGGCGGGGCAACTAGGAACCAATAATGCTCCCCACAATTTTGGTTGCCCAGTGCCAATCCTTGCAGTTGAGGCATTTATCATGAGCTATACGTGTCTGTTTGCTTGCCTGTCCTAGAGACCCATTATTATACATCTATGTACTACTACTGTGCAACTGATATATGATTCCCTGGATGCTTGCCATCATGTTTCTTCTCTAAACTTTCTGTTGGAAGCCTGCCATCATGCTTGTTTTCCCCTTTCTGTTTTTCAGTTATATATCGCTGGAGTTTCGCGTGAATGGGGACAGTCAGACTGGTGGAACGACTGAACGGGTTAGTTTTGCTCGTGCTATTTGGTTTTGGTCGTGCCCAGCATTCAAAAGTGACCTGATGCGGAGCGGAAGGAATATTCCCCGCTGCGTCGCCGGTGCTGGTCTTTTTACGACGACGAGGCGATGATGATTCTCTGCGGGTGATCACCGGAATTGACCGCTGGGTGGCCGCTTTCTCCGGGAAGGGAAAAAGAATGGATGCTTTCTTGGCCACTTGTGGGCATATTTATCCGGCTATGCACTAGCAGCACTAGTGCTGTCCGTTTGTCTGCTGAATTGCCCGAATGGCTGGCACTGTTTTTTTTTTCTTTTTAACATCATAACAGACGCAAACGTTCATATATACGCACGTACACTTATCCCTATGAACGAACATACGCATATCCTATCCCTATGAGAGCATCTCATGCCGTTGGCCCCCAGACGGCGATTTTACGCGCCCCCTGGGGGCGAGCCGGTGCTAAAATCAGCGCGGGGGCGAGCGGCTTAGGGTCGGCCCCAGACGCGTTTTTTTATTTTTTAAAAAATTTGAATTCGGCAAAGTTTAGTAAAATTTCGGCAAACTTCATATTCATATTAAACATGTTCGGCAATTTACATAAATTATTAAAAAAAAGTAATCTAAGGGGCGAAGAAGCCGATTAGTGCAGCGAATTCGCCGACGCCGTCGCCGTCCTCGTCGGCGGCGGCGGCCTTCTCCTTCTTGATGGCGCGGCCGCCCCTGCTGGACCCCTGCCCGGCGTCTCCATGGCGGACAGACGGTGGCGGTGCGTCGTTTTCGTCGTCGTCGTCGCTGTCGTCGAGGACGACGATGCCTCCCTCGTCCCAGCCACGGCGACGAGCTTCGAACCGCCCGAGGGCGGCGCACTGGTGCTCCCTATCCGCCTGCAACCAGTCGTCGAGCGCCTCCTCCTTGACACCGCCGGCGAGCCCGGGCTCCCCGTCGTGCGGGGTCTCCGCTGCGGGCTAGGCCTTGACGCCGAACACCGCCGGAGAGCCGGAGGAGTGGGAGGAGAAACGGGACGAGGATGACGAGCCAAAGATGAACCTCCTTGGCATCCATTGCCCGGCGCCGCGGCGGGGCACCGGAGCGACGGCCGGTCCTCGAGGGTAAGTGAGCGGCAGGTTGTTGCCGCCCTCGAGCTGCGCGAGAACCTCGCGGAGCGTCCGGTCGGGGACGGACCACCACAGACGTCGCCCCTCGCTGTTCCACCGGCCGCCCGCCACCACCGGCGCCCCGTTGGTGGAGGCGAGGCGTTGCTCCTGACGGCGCTGGAAGTACGCCGCCCACGCCTCGTGGTTGTCGCCGGCGTACTGCGGGGAGGCGCGCTGCTCCTCGGTCAGCGATGACCGATCGCGGTCGACCTCGCCGGCGAAGTAATTGGGGGCGCGCGACGACGTCCGGCAGGGGGGATGGGGACGCCTCCGACACTGAGCCTCCATCCTGTCGGCCCAACGCGCATGTCTGGAGGCGCCGGAATGTTCGCCTCGAAAAGCAGGTGCGCCTCCCACGTCTGCAGCGAGCGGCGGCCGAAGCTGTTGGCCGCCGCTCCGTCGCCGGGGAACCGCTCGCTGTCGTGGATGGGGCTGGGAGAGAGGAGAGGTTCGTCGGCGGCGGAGAGAGAGACAGAGAGCACGACGTCTGTGTATGCGGGGCGGGGAGTGAGGCGGCGACGTGCCGCCCGTGAAGAGCCGCCCCATGAGAAATCAATGGAAGGCTGACCGGCGGCAACTTTGGCATTGATTTCCCGCGGGAAACCGGGGCGTTTGCAGGACAATGAGGCGAGTGTCGCTGACTCGATGGGCCCGCGGCTCTTTCGCGCCAAAACCATTTCGCCCGGCGCCCCCGAGCGCCCCCCAACGCGTCGGGTTCGGCCTGGGTCCGCCGGCGCCGAATTCTGCCCGAGGCGGCGAAAATTGGGCTTCTGGGACGGGACTGGGCCGATTTTTTCGCGCATGTCAAGGGTGTGTTGGGGGCTCGGCTGGAAATGCTCTGACCACCTTCGAGGGACCGCTGGATTCTTGGCGGTAGCTTTTTGCTCCATGGGAATTCGCTTTACTACATGCCTATCATCGACCTGTGGCACCCTTTGGCAACGGTGATTGTTAGTGAAACTTTGTGCGCATATAGGAGGAAGAAAATAATATGCCCGTGTAATATCCTATTCGAACCAGACGTAGCAACTGGGTTTGCTCGGTGACGTGCGTGCTTTATCAAAAATGCTACACCTACGTAGCTTGTTACGTGAAGCTACGTAACTTCCCTTCCCCATAAACTAATCGCCCCCCCTGATTTTCAGGGGGTGGGCCTGGCCTTTTTTTCTTTTCCAATCAAATCAGCCCACATCAGCTCATACGTAACTTTCGTAATAGATATTACGTAGGTGTAGCAAAGCTCGTGCTTTATAGGTAGAAAAAAAGAGTCTAGATGCGCACGAACGGGGCGTGTCCGTGGGTGTGTGGATAAGATATAAGATCCACATCGAGCTGCTGCCGTTGGTCTTTTCTGCTGAAATCAGCGTGCGCCGCTGTCGCCCTCTGGCGGAGCCTTGCAAGCGTGACGGCGTCGCTAATTACAAAATCGCTCCAGCAACCCAGTTAGCTCGTCATCCTCCCCGTGTTCTTAGATACGAGATTGCGAGTATGTCATGCTGGTGCTGCGTGGCAAGGGCTATGCTTGAAATCAGGGAACGATCGAGGACAATAAGGGTCTCTTTCATTCAACGGATTTTCATAGGATTTCTGAAGGATTAGAATCCTTAGAGATTTTTTCCGCATTGGTCGTTTGATTTGTATGATTGAATCCCATAGGAATTTTTCCTACGAATTCATTTGTAATACATTTCATAGGAATTATAGTATCCACTCCAACTTCTTGGAAGAAGCCCTTTATTTTTTACTATGATACAATCAAACACACTCAAATCATATAGAAATCCAATGAGCATGTCATCTCAATCCTACGTTTTTCCTATTTCCGCATTTTTGCAATCCCGTGAATCAAAGAGGTCCTAACCTTTGCCAAAAGGGTTGATTAGATGTTTGTTCTTTTTTTTTTGCGATGAATTAGATGTTCGTCTTACAATGCACGCTAAGTCAATTTGCATGCTTGCCCGCAAAAAATAAGTCGATATGCATGCAAATTAATCTCTTGGAAGTTGCAGACTTCTCTATTCATGAGAAAAGTGTTTTAAGATTTTTTTTATTTTTACAATATTCATAAAGAGAAGTGGGAGGACAGCTAGCGACGTGATGTATAACCACACACAATCTTTGGTCTTTATGAGTATAGGACTTAGTACTCATCTGCGTACCATATTATTAATTTTGGTACAAGACAACAATATATTTATAAGAAAACATGTTTGCGTTGTAACTGATGTAACAGATCAATACTCCCTCCTTTCCGGTTTATTTGGCTCGTCTCACTTTCATAATTTTTCCATATTATAAGTCTTATTTAAACTTCTATCCATTAAATGTTCACATTTTAAGGTGCATTAAATTGATACATGCAAAGATTAAAAGAAACCAACAAATGCATGTAACCCTTCCTACTAATTTAGTGGTCATCCATGCATACACTATAATTAATGCAGATTAAAGTTTGAGTAATTTTGTCAACTACTTCACTCATCATCTATCTTGGTTGATGAGATTTCAGATTTCAGCCCTGTAAACCGGAAAGAAGGGAGTACCACACCACAAACTCTCTCACGGAACCATCTAAACACACCGCTCCGGCAGCTCGAATGTGAGTCACGAGGGCTGAGACAGTCCGCTGCTACTCAATGTTTTGAAAGACCCTTGCATTGCGCTGTTTTCCAGAGATTCCGCGTAATGAGAATGACCATTGAATCAAACCTCGCCTGATGCATTTTAAAAAAACTCTCCTGAATCATATATAAGAAAAATACTCTCCCGATTCTCTTTGGCAGAGGTTTTCTTGACCTCAGACACCACTCCTCAAGACAGTCACTCGTCATTGGGACCGCGACCTACATCCGAAGCTCCATGAAGCATTTGCACCAAAGCTCACTCGCATTCACATATTGCATAAGTATGTGATCCACCTTGTACTCCTCCTGATTGCAAATAAAGCAAGATGAAGTGCTCTGTTGCAAGATAACTCTATATTTAAAGTAGAGTAAAGAATGACGGTACAATGTAGGTAAGAAATGAATACAAGATCATATATGTGGATATTTTGGTTGGGACATGAGTTGGGTAATAAATCTTCCTAACCCCATTTATATAAATACAAGGGTATGTATTGGTTGAGAAAACTTGCGTGGCATATCCTTCCGTGTTATATCTAGCACTTGATACTAACATAACTGTATATTTTTGCGGCGAATGATTTTAAGCTGAAATACACGACTAAAACATGACATATAGTACAACGGGGAGGAACATTTATTGACTTAAACATTAAGAAACATGAGACAATCGTATTATTTTCTCATTAACTCTTTTTTTTTACCAATTTAGCAAAACCTTGTGTGATATGTCACTTTTTTGCCGGAATAAATATGATTTTGCGTATAAAATACATGCCGTAAGGCCTCGGGTCTCATATTCAATCGTTTTTACTTAAATGCGCACATGACCTAGCATGTTGTGTGTGGGGGAGTGCAAGGAAGATAAGCCATCAAATTGTAATGCAAATTATCCATGGGCGTCGATTTTGTGCTATGGAGGTTTGAAAAATTCAAATATATAACTTGCACACTGTTTTCACAACACAAATTGTGTGTGTGCTCATGTTTTCCCCAAGAAAACATTCCCTTTTACATCATACGAGATGAAGAACTCCACACAAGAAATAAGAAGATGAGGGGCCAATATGGATTTATTTATTTTCACATATTTTTGATTTAAAAATACAAGTGCAACTGTACGATTTTACATTGCACCAATATTGTTTGCAAAACTTGCAACATTTCTTTTTACCCTCAGTTAAAAAAAACATTTCTTTTTAACCTTGGTCACCTCGGTGTTTGACGGGCGAGGGGCACCGGCGTAAATTCGCGTTCACGAACGTACGTACATGCCAATGTTTTTCTCGTGATGAGGGTGTACACCACGGCTTGCATCCGATCGTCCTCTGTGCAGTTAGCCCTAGTAATCAATCATCATACCTTGTTGCAAGAAGAAAAAATCAATCATCATGTCAGAAATACATACCTATCTCAACGAAGGAGAAGAGGGATCTGTATTTCTGCATCTTCTGTGAAGGAAACGGGAAAGGGGCGAGAGAGCCCACCCGACCCAGGCAGCAAACCCGGAAATTAAAATTAACCAAGCTCAATCAAAAAGGGAAAAGAAAAAAATTTACACGATTTCTGCGCCCTTCTCTTCGGCGTCTTCGCTACTCTCCGCCAGCGGAGCCCCAACACGACCAACCCTCCCCGCCGGCGCCGCCGCTCGCGCAGGCAGGCAGGCGCGGGCGATGTACAAGCTCGGCGGCGGCCGCGGCGCCGGGCGCGGCGGCGCCGGCGGCGCCAAGCGCCCGCCCGCGCCCCACGGCCGCGGCCGGGGCGCCTCCTCCTCCATGGGCAAGGGCCCGCCTCCCCGCGGCCGCGCCGCCGCCGCCGCCGCGGCCTCGGCGGCGGCCGCCGCCCAGGCGGCCGGGCGCGAGGAGTCCTTCAGCCTCGAGTCCAGCGGCCCGCCCGCCTTCGCGGCTATCATAAGGCTCACCCCCGACCTCGTCGACGAGATCCGGCGGGCGGAGGAGGCCGGCGGCGGTGCCCGCATCATGTTCAACTCCAGCATCAACCCCGCGGAGAACGTGAGCTCTCTCTCTCTCGCCCTCCCCCCGCCGTCTAGTTTTTTTTTTTCCTTTCCCTTCGAGTCGGTTGCGAAGTTTAACCTAACCAATTTGGATGTTCTACGCATTACGGTTGTTTCGTCGAGGGCGCCCCTTTCTGTTTTCCCTTTCACGTCCATGACATGACACTGTTCCTGATTCTGGGGTAGGTTCATAGGTTCATTGTGCGTTTGGTTTGCATTCAGATTGCTCGAATTCACTGCTGGGTACTTGAACTCTGAACTGTTAGCACGTGTTGGATATCTTAGCTCAGCTCATGTTAGAGCTGCCAATTTTCATTGTATCATTGTCCGCTCCGGTTTTAGAGGACGGTCTTTTAATTGAATCCTTTCAGTACGTGGTGGTCCGGATGACTCTGATTTGGCTTAAGACTGCATGGTTTTTGTTGGGTGGAGTTCATGTTGTAGTTTATCCAAATTACTTGTTCAATTCGCATTTAGTTTGATATACTGGAGGGAAATACTCTGTTACGTTCTCATTGGAGGCTTCAGTTCAGTGTTCTGGCTGGGGATTGGTTTGGTGACTTTGGGCATGAGCTCTCAAGTTTTTACATGCATTTTCTTTCCTGCCTAATATAATTCTCCTTAGCCTTTCTGTACAGCGGGAGCAAGTGTATTGTTTGTTGATGATTCTTTTGTGTAGTCCGAGCAGCATAACAGTAAGCGGCATACAATCTGATTTGAAGCTGTTGAAATTTAACTGTGCCTCCATACTATCTAACATATAATTCTTTTAAAAAACAATTATCTACCTATAATTTTATTATTTTGTGCAGTTCAGTGGGTTCTTGGCTTGGTACATTCTATGCTGTAAGCTTAAGATTAGTTTTGTTTCTTATGTTGTTTAGGGTCATTAAAAGTTTTCCTTTGAGTGACGATCCAAACTTTAGGTTCCAAGTTCATGAAGCCCATTTGAATGATTTAGATGAAAACGATTTTTGTTAATTTTAGTGCATAACAAGCTGACACATTTCTCACCGGGTCTTTTATCTTTAGTGTGAGATTTTTTTAGGTACTGTAACTCGGTGGTGCTTTTGGAATTACTAATAGCGGGATATGTATGTTTCCTTTTAGAAAAAACAATCACCCATATAAGATTTCTCGCTTAAGAGTCTCATGAATGATGGACAGTGAGCTCCAATACCCATCACTCGTTTCAAATAGAACCCCGCAAAATCTAAAATCTGTCCCCATTTCCCCTTTTGGGAATAAATTAGTGCTGGCGAATTCTTCAAATCTTAAAATTAATTATAGACAACAAACTGTTTTATGATATTCATGAACTGCAAGCTGGTTTAAAAAAAGAGGGAAATAGCAGCTAGCTGGTATTTTGGGTCTCTTGTGAAGACTGTACTAACTCTTACATGTCAAGTCTAGCTGATACTCTGCCACAAAATAATAGCAGCTAGCTGGATTCTTACCTTTCTACATTACATGTCAAGTCTACTGGAACTGAACTCTTATTTCTGGCTGGTTATTTCTGTGGATCCTTGTTGTATTATTTTGTTTCGTTTGTAGAATAAATATCACTTCCATAACATGTTGCTTCAACACCACTAAATATTCTGTTGTATCTACTGTAGTATGCTTTGTTAAGTGATAAGCTTACTAGTCATAAATTTGTGTATTTGCGCTTCACATGTGTATGGAACTTACTTCTTATAGTGTCCAACAGTTAGAATTATACTCCCTCTGCCACAAAATAATAGTACAAAGTTAGTACAAATTTGAAACACTTATTTAGTACGGAGGGAGTAGATCATTTAGGATTTGAAGGTTGCTGGAAGATCAGCAGTTGATTCGGTATTGCTTTGGTATTTACGATCGCTTCGTGTGTGGTTTGATGAGAAAATACAAACATGTTTTACGTACATACAAACGGAACAGTAATGCCTGTATAATGTATCCACTCGTGCAATTTTCTGTTGTTTAAGTAATATAAGTAATACCAGTGCCATGATACTTGTGCACTGGAGTATTTATAACTGCTGTGTCCTTATTACCTTAGTACCATGGAGGAGGGTTTAGAGTCTTACTTTGAAAGAAATAGTACCCCCCCCCCTCTGTTACTGTTTTTTGGCATGACGCAAAGCCTGTGCAACATGAGAATTACTGTTGTACATTTAATTTGTTTAACTGAAAGTTCTTTTCTTGAACTAGGTTATCGACGTTGATGGTAAAGAATTCAATTTTGCATGGGCATCCGAACGGGGTGAGTTATGTGATATTTACGAAGAACAACAGAGTGGAGAGGGTGGAAATGGCTTGCTTGTGGAACGTGGATCTGCTTGGCGCAAGGTGACTGTGGACCGCACTTTGGATGAATCAGCAAAGAACCTTGTGAAAGCGCGCTCAGAGGAGGCTGAACGTCTCGCGAAATCTCGAAAGTTTGTCTGCTTTCCCTGATACATAATTCTCTCACTGATTAATCATCATCCTGATTTATAGGATTCTTAGATCTTTTCTTAGTACTGCATATAAGTCCAATTTTTTTACTTATGCATCCTTGTTTAATTTTCTGTTGTATAGATCAATTGTGCTGGACCCTGGGAATCCATCTGTCAGGAATCAGGCCAAGTCAATGGTTGCAGCCGGAGAAGGTTTGAACTTTGATAACTTGTTTTGTTTTTCTTGAACGAGTTCATTATTTCTACCTCACTTTTACATTCATGCTTCGACAGTAGAAATGTGTGATGTGCTCAGTTTTTCTATGTGCAATGTAAATGCTGGTTTTGAATTTGATTAGGGCCTAAGGTTCGTTAGACTGTATAACGGCTAAAGTTTGTAAGAGATTGTATAATTTAGTGTTGCTATCTCTTCCAGGTAATATGCGGAGGGGGAAATGGAACCAGAAGAAGGACAATTTCAATAAGAAGCAAGGTTTCAATTCTCTCTGATCTTCTCTTTTGTAGTACTTTATTCTTTCTATATGTATATAAATGTCCTACTATTCTACCACTAAAAAACCTGCATTACCATGTACCTGACTTTGTTTTCGTGGGTCTACTCCAGCTACTGTCATTCCAACCAAATCAATTTCTAAAGTAAAGCTGCCTAACAGTATTCCCAAAGGAAGTATCTCGACTTCACCTGTGCCTTCTCCTGAGCAACCTGGACCAAGCATTCATTCATTTCCTGTTGGGTCAGATGCAAATAATGAAGTCATAGTACCTTTTGATTTGAATAAAGAGGAAAACAGTAAATTTGAGAAAGCAACACCAAATAGGATCTCTCGAGGACTAAATCATGGGGCAGGTTCTGTTTCTGCAAGTGTTGAGGATAATACAACTGATTTGCGAAGCCTGCTGATATCTACACTCTCAGAAAATCCAAAAGGAATGAATTTAAAGGTACCCCCCCCCCTCCCCTTTACCACGTGCAAATAGGAAAAGGAATCCAGAAATTTTAAAATGAAGTACCAGCAAGTTTTTAATATTACAAGCTTCCATGCTAACTTATACATGATTTTTCTGCACTCGTTTGAAAGACAACCATAGTTCCATGAGTTTGCTGTATGAGATGTCACTTCAATTATGGCTGACCTTGTGGTCTGATGACAGCTCTGTATCTTTTGATTTTTTTCAGCTTTATACATGATATATTGTGATATCATCCATAGTTGGCTTGATCATATGCTACAAATGCTTTGGTTTATGATCTTAGATGCCTTTGTTCTTGTCATTTGTTTAGTTGCCTGATTCCCGAAGGCTGCTTACCCCAAAAGGAATTTCCTGATGTTTCTCTTCACTACATGTTGTGAAACATATGTAGGCCTTGGAGAAAGCTGTTGCAGATGCAATTCCAAATGCTTCAAAGAAAATAGAGCATATCCTTAAGAATGTGAGTAACAAACATTATCCACCACCTTTTTCTCGGTAAGGAGGCATTAAGAATATATTGTGATGCACACTTAACATATTTTTATTTATCCAGGTTGCAGATTGCCAGTCATCAGGGAGGTATTTGCTGAAACCTGAACTGGAAGTAGAAAACTCTAATCATGCATCTGGCAGTGGATGGTACTATTTTTCTCCTACAAGTTCAATCCCCTCCTTCTTGTTTAACCAGGCATTGCCTTCATGATGCCCTCTCCATAGTTTTGTGTATAGTTATTTTCTGCATGTTTGCTACTTCTGCCCACAAGCACCTCAGTATCCAACTGATGTATCTAACAGGACTATCGATGAGAACATCGAAGAAATTGCTCCAAGCTTAAGCATAGATGATCCTGATATTGAGAAGATTGAAATTGGGGGCTCCCCGATTTCAGCTGCAGGAGACGAAAAGGTCAATGACAGTGATGGCAAAGCAGGTAGCTCTAGTGAGAGTGGAAGTGATAGTGATAGCGACAGTGACAGTAGTGGCAGTGGAAGTGATAGTGGCAGTCAGAGTAGAAGTGCTGGAAGTGGCAGTGGGAGCAGCAGCGACAGTGATAGTGATGCTTCATCAAGCAGCAAAGAAGGATCTGATGCATTTGTGGATATTACAAGTGATGATAACAAGCCAGATACAGCACGTAGGAAAGTAGCAGATGAACTGAAGTTGTCTTCCTCGCCAAGAGATTTTCCAACATTTGATGGCGATGATGAGCAAATTGATATTGGAACAAATCTGGATTACAAGAGCACAGCATCACACATTGATCTGAATAATTTGAATGTCGACAATGATGAGCCGGCATATGCCGCTACAGCAACTGAGAAATTTGGTGCAAGCAATGTAGACATGCCATCAGAATTTCCAGGAAGCGAAAACATGGTGAGTACCAGGTTAGATCCAAGTATAGTTGATGGCGAGTATCCTGCAAACAAAATGTCTTATGAGGACAATCATTTTGATGACCCCTTAGCAGTGAGTAGTGAGAACATACCTAATGAAGAAGCTATTCAGTTCACGGAGCAGCATGGTAGCAGAAGAAAGTCAACCTCAAAGGATGGAACAAACCATGTGCCCACAAGAATATCAGAGAAAGGTGCCAAACCCACCTTGAAAAGGTTTCCGGGTAATGAGAATGCTATTACAAAGCCAGAAAGTACCAAAAAGGCCAAGGTTGACTTTGCCTATTCAGGAGCTACAGGTTCTTTATCAGCACAGAGACAGAACTTGCCTCCTGACAAACATATCAATGAGAGGTCAAGCAAGGAGACAGGGAATGTTGGATGGGACACACATACTGAGCTACAGGTACAAGATATTAGTCCTATGGAAGGAAGGCCTGTGACTCCTGGAGATCTGCAAAAGATAAATCAGAGCCAAAATCTGCCCATCCCAACTCACTCTGAGGGAAAACAAGAAAAGATCACGAAAACAGGCTCTAAGAAGAAATTAGATAAGGTGCAGAAACCTTTGAATAGTATGGATGGCAGCCCTGGGAATGTCAATTTTGACAACACTGATGATTCTGCTGCAAGAAAAAGGGGTAGGCATGGGGGATCTTCTCTTGATGGGAAAAAGCACAAGCGCTCAAAGGATCCTAATATTGATACAAATCCCATGAATTTGACCAAAGGTGTCAGAGGAAATGTTAACCACAACATGATGATGTCTCTTCCTGAATACACTGAAACTAATGGCAAGCCACCAATTTTGCAAAGAAACAGTGCTGAGAAATCATCTCCAAAAAAGGTGCTCCAGAGAGAGCATTCCGATCTCGAGTTGGGTGAACTTCGTGAGTTTCCTTTGGAAAATGACAACGGGAGGACAAGGAAACAACTTGAGAGAAATAGTTCTTCTAAGTCGCTTGATGGTAAAGCAACTAATGTAGATAATTTCTACCCCAATATGAATACCAGGAAGGTTGCTCTATCTGCTTCCCATGATCAGAGGAGACCATCACCGCAAGAATTTAATACTGGAGGTAATATAAACCAGGAAGGATTCCCAAGGAAGACTGCCGGATACGACTTTGATAATAATAGGTCTCAGCATAGAGGAAATGTTTCACAGGGTCGGCAATTGCCAAGGACTGATGATTCAGATTCAGAGAATGTATTATATCCAGACAGGTCGATAGAGAAAACAGGCAAAAGAGAAACAAAAATGGCACAGGGTGGAATGCTAGATCATGTAGATCCGAAGAAGACTACTCCCAAGTTTCCTCAGAATGGTACCAAGAATGGCATAGAGTGTAGAACACGCAAATCAATTTCACCTGCAGAAAATGAGGAAAGAAGTAGGAATAACTCTTTGATAGAGACTGAGACAGGTAGGAAGAGAAGAGACAGTTCTTCGGAAGAAGACAATCTATTCTTTAAGAAGTACGATAAAGCTAAGCCAGAACTGAAAGGTCCAATAAAAGATTTTTCACAGTAAGTGACAATATACTAGATGCGTTTTTATGCCCTTTTGAAGTATTTCTACTAGTGCATTTAATTTGTTTAGCTTGTTTGCACACTCGTCACCAAGATTTACACTGCCTTCTCGTGAAAATATTTGATTAAATCAGAATTTTCCTTGAGATTTTCAGCCGATGCTAGAAATAATTTTCTGCTCTAACATACACACTCTCACCTGTGTACGGTCTCAAAATATAAGGTGTATTTTGTTTTGCCGGAGCAAGACTTTGACCAACAATTACTTTACAAAATCGGAGTAATTTAGTAAGTGTTTTGTAATGAATTTTCTTTTGACTAGAAGATCAAACTAAATAATATAGTAAGGTCTGATGAGTAATGTTTAACAAATTGGGATTTTAAGGACATCATTTTCATGTCACATAAACTATATACCAATAGAGAAATATTGATCAAGGACTTGTCGTAAATAAACAAAATAAGTCATATATTTTGGGACGGAGTCATGGAGGGATTACAATTTACCTCTGGGGTAATTTTTGTGTCTCGAAATCCAATAATGATAACAGTACCACACTTAGCACAAATATAGGTCTCAGTCATGCAGAAGTGTAACGCAGCATCATATCCATTAAGAGATTCAAAACGCAACTGTTTTCCTTGAGAGATAGACCACACATAGGCAATTACTCAATGGCCGGTATATCTTCGTTGCAGCCTTACTTTTTGTTCATGCAGGCAACTAACTGATTATATCCATTTTCAGATACGAAGATTATTTGCAGGAGTACAATGAGAAATATAAGGTCTACTCTTACTTGAACAGTCAGATAGAGAAAACACAGTATGTCCTAACCTGAATTTTTCCTTCTAAAATTCCCCTTTGTACTCTTTTTTAAATTCTTCACAGTCCATGTTCTATCTTCTCCTATAACTTAGCATGCTTTTTATGCAGGTCTGAGTTCCTAAAGGTTCAGGAGGATTTCAATGTTGCTAAAGAAAGAGACAAGGATAAGTACTATAACATTGTTGACAGACTCAGAGACATGTACCATGAATCGGGCACAGTATGTTCTGCCTGCCTTTTTCTTCATTGATTGAACCTGAGTATACATGACTTTTTACAGTTAACTGATAACCTGCGCTTTGGGTGGTGTGTGTGGTGGGGTGGGGGTGGGGGTGGGGGGGCATTGCATTAATCAAGATCTTGGCATTCTCTGCATTTCTTTGTTATTTCTTACTGAGGACATTATATTCTGCAGAGGCATAAATTGATGAAGAAGGTCTTCGTATTGCTTCATGAAGAATTGCAGGTGTGTAATATTATCTTTGAGTATGCTTTTTGGTAGTTGACTCCAGTTAATTTCATTATTATTTGAGTTGACCTCCATGTGTTTTGTTTCACTTGGGTTTGTGGCATGTATTTTGATTCTCTTGGTTATTAATTCCTCAGAGTATCAAGCAAAGAATGAAGGACTTCGCAAAGGACTATTCGAAGGATTAATGGGTCCACCCTCATATCATGTGAGTGGTTTTGAAGTAATCTTTTGCCTGAAGTACGTTGAAACATCTTACAGATGGCAACTGACTGCAGTACTGACATGACTCTCTGCCCATGCATGCAGGGCATTCGCAACTGTTTTTTCAGAGGCTGTTACCCAGCATCTACTCTGAAAAATGTCGGGAACCTCGCTTCATGCTTTGCCTTTCTAAGAAAGGAGTCCCTGGTTTGAACATTCAGATAAGGCATTCATCAGGTGACGGAAAGCTGGGAAAGCTCACGGTTTCATCAATTGGTATGCTGAATTTCCTAGTGATCACAGCAGCAACAATCGAGGGTGATGAGGTGTGGTACAAGGAGTAACACCAACGCCTCCACACGCGCCATGTCCGTGGCAGTGTGAGCAGGTGAAACTTACCTAACATCGGTACTGTTGAAGGTGGTTTTACAACATCAATTTTGCAGGCAGGTAGATAGGAACTGTGCCGGGGCGGGGTTCCCCCTTTGTAGATTTTTTCCTTCTTTCTTTCTTTCAGTGAGACCCTCCCCGTCCTGGCTTTTGTATCAATGTGATCAACTCAATTCTGTTTCACCTTGTACATAATCTGTAGACCAAACTAGAGTAGTATTTGATGGAGGTGGGGTAATCACGGTGTATTCCTCACGTAACGTGTTGATGCAGTGAAGCTGTTGAAGTATGTTAACATGGGAAGTGACGAGCTTGTCAAAACTATTTATCTCTGGCCAGTTCTTTTCAGTACTGTAGATGTAGACTAACGTGTGTGATTGTTTTTAGAACTAATAATATCTACCCCCTCTGTTCCATCGTTCAAAATATAAGGTGCATTAATTTTTTAAAAGGTCAAACTTATCTATGCTTGATCACAAATTTATTGAGAAAGATATCAATACCGACACTACCAGATCAATATAATTAGATTCATCATGCAACTTTCATATTTATTTATTTGATATTGAAAACGTTATTATATCTTTTCTATAATCTTGGTCAACTCTAGAAATGTTAGAAGTTTTGAGAAATTAATACGCCTTAGGGTATCTACAGCCGGACTAACAAAATTTGACCCCTTAGAAGTTGGCGGTATCAATCCGATCAATGTTCGTTTTGAGTTCCTATTTGTGTGACCACTGACGGGGTATGTCCGGGCCTTCTCATATTGCCCCTTGTATGGCTGAGTATGAGGAGTGCCGGAGGTTTAGGGAGGCTTTGAGGGGTCTGGTTGAGTTAACTTTTTTCATTCTCTCCCTTGTCCAGTTAGTAGTCCTGTTTCTGCCTAGTCAGTTTGAAGAATCCGGCTGTAGATGCTCTTATGAAGTACTACCCTCGTCCTGGTATATTGGTCTTCTTTGTATTTTGTGTTAAATTTTAACTTTAGATATATTAACATTTTGTTAGTTAAATCTATGGTCAAAAGTTGACACAGAATACAAAGGGGACCAATAAACCAGGACGGAAGTAGTATGTTTATTGATTAAGTAAAAAAGACATAAAAAATCAGAGTAACTGAAACATACACCAACTACAAATATCTCAATAAACTCTGAAAGTTACAAAGGTTCTATGGAGCACAGAGTCAACATCTCTAAGTTTGTCGTTGTATTCTGATATCTCCATGCTTTAGCTGGTGATGATAACTAAAGTTCAAAAGGCTGAAAACTATGCATGTATTTTAAGCAAAATTTGATCATCGATTTGATCAATAAATTACGAGTCATATGCCGTAAAAATTATAATCTCTCCTTTCGACAATGTAGTGCATATTAAGTTTTGAAAAGTCAAACATGTCTACACTCAACCAAGTTTATAAAATAAACTATTGACATGTAAAATGCTAAATAAATAAGACATAAAAATACACTTCTTGATGAATCTAATGATACTAGTTTTGTATTGTCGATGTTGATATTTTTTTTTCTATAAATTCAGTTAAACATTTACATGTTGGACTTTCCAAATTTCTAATATGCACTACATTTTGAAACGGCATACCATTGAAAACTTTTTAAAATGTCAATTCGGCGAGATATAATTTGTCGCATATAACTAATAATGCAGTCAATTTTTCTTCAAAAAAATCGTGTGGGCCTCATAAACTTGAACGGAGGGAGTAGAAGAACCGCATGAGTCATTCACCCAAAAGAGGTCAGAACCTCATGTCGTTAAATGAAACATGGTCTTGGTTAAACCCCCACAAAACATGTGGATAAATTGGTGCTTGGGAGTGGCAATAAAGAAGACAAAATCTGATTAGTGTGTGCCTAGTATGGTGAACGACTAATGATCCCATCCAAACTCAATGGATCAAATGTAACGACCGAAGTATGTCAATGTATGAATCTTATCATGGTATATTCAGTTTGATGCCAAAAGAACTAGCACATCCCGGATTTGGTAGCAAACCAGATAAAATGCTTACCTCACTTCCAACCAGTTTTTTTTTTAACTCATATGGTTACTACGTCTGCAAATGCGTGATTTAACATGATATTAAAGAAGACATGATACGAGTTTGCTTTTTGCTCAACCATGTGAAATAATATAATCCTCAAAACTAATACTATTTCCTATATATGTCATCATATTTAGTGTTGTTCCTTATATATATATATATTGTGCTAGTTAGTTTTCCCTGTAGGTTCTAAATGATACTAGGAAGGGACACCAGAGGCAACGAAGAACTTTTATCTTACAAAAGTTTGGTAGGATACATTTGGATGGTTATCAAAGCTCACTCTATCAATTTTTGGCGCATGCCAAAAAATTGGTCTTTAATGTCAATTGCCATTTGTTTGCATAACAATGACTCTTTGTTCACTTTTAACTTATTTTTCTTTTCGATGTTGACTAACTCAAGAACCAAACATACAACGTCCAAATGCCATAAGCATTTGCGAATCAACCTGTGGTTCGATGGTTAGAAGTATAATGATATCCCCAACCCACGAGGGTTCAAATTCTAGACTTGGCACCGGTGCTCGTATCTTTGTACTTATTTCAAACTTTCCGGCGATGTTCGTTCAGTGAGAGGAATGTTCCCGTCAACTACGAGTCACCTACGATGACTTTTGTCAATCTCAAGATGTTGTGCCGACTCGGTATCTCAGATGTGCTCATATGGATAGGGTATGCGTGTGTGTATTCGTAGGATGAGTGTATGTACGTGTTTGTGAGCATCTGCAATTATACTGTGTTAAAAAATGACATAAGCATTTTTACATGAAAGAAATAAAACAAGCTCACTCGAGGATACACTTCAAGGTTCTGCGCCGTGCTCATCTCAACCATTCACTGCCGGTTGGCTTGGGATCCGGAAGATTAGAATAGAATCCGCTCTTTAGGTGAGATTGTGTGATTAATAATAATAATAAAACATCTCTAGACAATCCAAAAAATTCTGAATTATTTGACAACACAGTTATGATGTATGTCTACAACTCTAAAAAAATCAGCTCAAAATTCGATCCACAAATGGAGATAAAAATTGACAAATTCAACGGTGAATAGTGTCAACTTTGGATGAATAGTGTTTGACAACATTAACATCCGATTTTTTTTGTTTCTACAAGTGTAGATTGAATTAGCAGCTGAAACTTCTTAAGATTGTACATCAAACATTGACGTGTCTACAAATTTTTTGTCAGAATTTTTAGACATGTTATATATTTTTAGAAAAGTTAATCTCATTGATTCTCACCTACAAGCAGATCCTACGCTAGCTGCCCCCGGATCAGACGGCCAGGAGCGCGCCTCCCATCGACGAAAAGAGACTAAAAGCTGGACCCACCTGTCAGTGAGATCTCGTTTCATCGGCGGCAGACCCCACGCGTCCCTGGTCCCAATAGCCGCTTTCTCCCCCCACTCCAACCCGGCTCCCCTGGAACCCGAAGCAAACCCCCGCACCGCACCGCACCGCACCCATCCATTCCCCGGTTCCGTTCCGACCCCCTCACCTCGGCTGGAAGGCGCGAGAGCTTCCGGAAGCATCCACCGAATCGGCGGCGGGCGATCGGGGAGTGTCGCCGCTGCTGGGGTCGCGCTCGCCGGCGCCGGAGATGGAGATGGACGCGACGGAGAGGCTGCGGTGGCGCTTCTCGGACGGCGGCCTCACCGATCTGCTCGACGCCCGCAGCCTCCACGGCTCCCCCGTAAGCCCCCCCCCCCCCCCCTCGGAATGGCCGACCCCTCCTGCCCTCTCCGCGTTCTTGGCGTGGTGGCATGGCATCTGTGCGTTCTTAGCTTTGGGGCGAAGTTTCCGGCCCGAATTGCCCGATTCGGCGGGACGGGGGGTTAACCTGCGTGGGCCTATCCGCTGGTTGGCTCGTGAGCCGCGGGGGCTGGGGCTGCTGTTTCCTGTTGCATTTCTCCGGCGGTGTTTCTCGATCGAGCTGTCATCTGGAAGGGTTTATGGACGTGGGAGGGGAGTCGTTCCTATGTTGGCAACGGGTTGGTGCGGATTATGGTAGCCTTTTTGATCAATTATTAGTTCGGGGTCTGGTCTCTGGTGCAATGCTGCCAATAGCTCGACTTCTTGGAGTCTGAGAGTGATGCAGCTGCTTGTTGATGTATGTATCGGTTGCGTAGCCTCGCAGACATCAGAAGTAATGTTGGTTCACAGCTAGTGAGGTGAATTTTTGGTTCAGTGGGTAGATGCTTGTCAGGAAATTGGAATTGATTCTGAACATCGGGGGACGCCGGTATCACCTGTTTTATACTGTTATATGTGCAGGCGAGTTATTTAGAATGTAGGCAAAAGGATTAGCAACCCTCCTAATGCATCTTTTATGGTGGGGTGTTTTTTAGGTTGTAGGGGAACGGCATGGGCTGTGGCTAGTGGGTTGTTCCATTACTTGGGCAATGTTATGGATACTAATGTCTACTGTATTAGAAGTTGGAACTGTGGTATGAGTTTGGGAGGTATCTATGTGCTATGCTCTTGAACCAGCTTCTTATCACTTTGACCTTGTGTTCGTATATGGTCTTCTTGAATGGGAACTAACTTCTTTTTTGGCGGGAAGAATGGAAACTAACCTTGAGGTGAATTCATGGGAACTAGGATTTTTGTTCAAAACCTTGTGTTGGATTCTTGGGCATTCTGCAATTATGCATGTTTTAATCACATTAGCAGTCATAGAATAAACACTGATACAACTAGATACAATTAAGAATTTTCTTCTTTTTCAGGACATTGGAAAGAGAATGCAGTTCCATTCTTCTCTAGTACAAAGGCTTGCTTTAGAAAAGGAGATTGAGGTATTTGACTTCTTTTGTTGTTTATCTTATCATATATGCTAGTTTCCTCACAAGAACAGGGAGGTTTGTTTGTTTCCTGTGTTGGAATTTTTATTCGCTTAGAAGGAAGCTCAAGGGAGCCTTGGCACGCAACGGTAAAGCTGTTGCCTTACGACCATGAGGTCACGGGTTCGAGTCCTGGAAACAGCCCCTTGCAGAAATGCAGGGAAAGGCTGCGTACATAGACCCAAAGTGGTCGGACCCTTCCCCGGACCCTGCGCAAGCGGGAGCTTCATACACCGGGCTGCCCTTAGAAGGAAGCTTAAGTAGCAAAGTTCCTCGCTGTATCCTTGATTTTTACTGGATTGCCTTTTGCTTTCCTGTGATATCTAACAGGGTCACGTAGGTTGCGTGAATGCTATTGCATGGAACTCAAGTGGCTCACTTCTGATATCAGGATCAGATGACACTAGAGTAAGTTTCTGGATGCCAATTTCTCATCCATTATTCTCATGATCTCTGTAGCTGGTAGAGTTGCATGAACTCTTTACTTGTCTTGCTACATACAGTAAAAAAATTCCTGTACTTCTTTGTTGACCGAGATTTAACTTTTTGTTACAACCTTAAGTGGAAAGCAATCTGAATGATATAACACCATTCTCTTGCAAAATAGATGTTGCTCAGAGTTAGAGATGACACAATCTTGAAGTTGAACATTTTCTATGTATATGATTTTCTTTCCAATGGTATATCCTTGGACTGGAAAAGGCCGGAGAGTTTGATGGTTTGATTCAGTGTACTTCTGTATCAATACTTGTTCTGCAGGTCAACATCTGGAATTATGCTAATCAAGAGCTGTTGCATGAAATTGATACTGGACATTCAGCAAATGTATTTTGCACAAAATTTGTACCCGAAACATGTGATGAAGTAGTAGTTTCAGGAGCAGGAGATGCTGAGGTACAACCTTTTTATGTTTTCACTTTTATCTTTCCCTGTTATTCTGAGGCATCCTTTTCAGGAGAAGTTTATTGATTCTTTTCCAGGTTCGTGTTTTCAATTTGTCTCGTTTAAGTGGCATAAGGCCTAGGGAGATTTCCATGGAGCCAGCTGCAGTTTACCAATGTCACTCAAGGAGGGTCAAGAAACTAGCTGTAAGATCCTAGCCTTATGCTGAACGCCATGATTGGAATGTGGAACCATATAGCATGAAGAAAATTTGTCTTTGAGTTGCATCTAAGTTTGACAAAGCTTTGAGGTTGTTCCTACATGTACGCCCTTCTAGTGTCAAAAACACTCTTATATTATGGGACGGAGGAAGTAGTATCTATTCGAGAACAAAGAACGATGTCTTATTTTCAGATCTTTGCACCACTTGAGATGTGTTCTACTTACTGATGCATTAAGATTTCACACTGCCTGGTTCAACATTCATAATTATGTTTATCTGCAATATGTAGGTCGAAGGTGGTAACCCTAATGTAGTGTGGAGTGCAAGTGAGGATGGTACTATAAGACAGCATGATTTTAGGGAATGCAGTTCCTGTCCTCGTGCAGGATTGGTTAATCAGGAATGCCGTAACGTGCTTGTGAGTATTCTATCTGTTGGGTTCCACTTCTATTGTGGTTTCTCTTTGAGCATCTGATTCCACTTGAATTTAGCTTTTGTCCTTGAGAGCCAAATACAAGTGGCCAGTTTTACTATGGTAGCACATTTTGTATTACTTTTAAATGTTTCTCTGTCTGAATAGAACAGACAGAACTAAATGAGCCTATGTTGTTTTATGCTTGTGCATCACTTTGCTGTTTACCAGATGAATGGACCTGTAATGCTTCATTTGTGTGGACTATGGTAATATAATTAGTTTAACTTTGCAACCAGCATGTTGTTGCTTTCAATCACTTCCTCTCAGGATTGGTATGATCTCTGATGTTATTATGAGTACTTTTGGAAATGCCATGATAAATATATCCATAGGATAAATGCTGGCTGTAAATTAGCTTAGCTGGGTGTGGATTTGGTTTTGATTCCAGTTTCTACATTACATGTGTCTTTGACAGCTAGATCTACGATCTGGAGGAAAGAAGTCTTTAGCTGATCCCCCCAGACAACCGATGTCGTTTAAGTCTTGTGATATTAGCTCAGTTCGTCCCCATCAGCTCCTTGTTGGTGGGAGGTAACTTGTTGTCATAAATTAGTCAGTGCATGACGGGCCTTGCCCTTCAACTTAAAAAACATCATCTCACAACTTGATGTTTATGCAGTGATGCGTTTGCCCGGCTGTACGATAGGAGAATGCTTCCACCATTGAGCTCATGTCAAACAAGAAGGAAGCCACCGCCTTGTATAAAAATTTTCTGTCCATTGCACCTTGCTGAGAATGTGAGTTTTTCTCTTGTGCTTGAATAGCTTGTTGTGCTGTTCCAGATTGTGCATGGTAAAGGTGGCAGTAGTCACTGCTTGCTGGTATCATATGGACTGCTCTTATATTTTAGAGCTATGGGGTTGCTTTAACTTGATTATTTGAGAAAAATACTTTGCTGAGGAGTTCCGTTTTCTCCCAGAAATCATGCTACAGTATTTGGCGTAGAATTGGCAACTTTGTTTAGTTTGAGTTCAGAATTCTGTTACCTCTTGCTTTCCGAGTGTCTTTTCTGTTACATTCGTTGACATCTGGCCTCTGCATTGTAATCAGAGGAAGTCAAATTTGCACCTTACCCATGTTGCGTTCAGCCCGAATGGGAATGAGGTTCTTTTGAGTTACAGTGGTGAACATGTATATCTATTTGATGTCGACCCAGGTATGATTGTTCAGCTCCCTTTGTGTATGTATCCTCATTTTTGTTATCTGCTTGCTTTCTGCCCACTGCCAGTGGTGATATCTTTAATACTATACTGGTCAATTTATCTGTGTATATTTTCAGACAATACGAGTCCAGTGAGATACACAGCAGATGATGTACGCGATCAGTTATGTTTACTGCCTTTTCACAAGGAACCAAGAAAACAAAAGTCAAAACGAGATAAGTTTCCAGCTAAGAGAAATTTGTGTAGGGTGAGCAATCTTCTCTCTGTGCACTTGCTTGAGTGCCCTTGCGCTTCTCACTTTCGTAAACATGGCCTCTTCGTATCACACTATCACATATGTTGCCTGGTGCGAGACATGTTGAACTTCTCTGCCTTTCATGGCACCTGTTTCAGGTAGATATGTTGAAGAAACTTACGCAAGTGGTGATAAAATCTCTGGAGACTGGCACAAACCTAATGCATGGCATTGAAGCATGCTGTGAAATACTTGAGGCCATGGAATCTGATATTGATGATAGCACGAGGCATGATTGTTTGTGTACCCGTGCAGGATTGTACCTAAAGGTTTGCTATCATTTGTTTATCGGTTATCAAATCTCTGTTCTGTAAAAGAATACTGAACTTATGATTTACAGCGGAGGTGGAAAAATGATGTTTACATGGCTATTCGGGATTGCAACGAAGCTAGGAGTATTGACTTCGCATCATTCCAGGCACACTTGTTCATGGCTGATGCACTGTTACAGGTAAAAATGTGTAATTATGTCAAAGGTTGTATGCTTATACTGCAAATAATGCTGTACCATCAAACAAAATTGGTCTAACCCTGGTACTTTGAGTTGCTTTGTGCATGGTACCTCGAGTTGCTTTGCCTTTGTTAGGAGATTCTAAATCTGTGTTCAAGCCTCTAATGTTCTGTTTGTGCTACCTATTCTTTGTCAGACGAAAATGAGCATATTCTAAAGCAATTCTGATTAGGTGGATGCTTAGATCATGCCGATTTGATCACCCCTTCGGTTAATCATGTCTGCTATGATTGGCTCCTTCTAGTTCTATAAATGATGTAGACTTATCCACAACCACATGCCTACCAATTGATGCGTCTTGTTATCTCACTAAAATTCTGTATCTTCTAAATCCTCTAGCCTGGAGTGATAAATGAAGGGACGGAAACTTGGTACATTCTCCATCTCTTACAAATATGTGCTTTGCCTTTTGTAGATAGGAAGACTGAAGGAGGCACGTGAATATGCAGAAGCTGCACATAGTCTTGTTCCACCAAATCCGGTGTCTGCGGAACAGGTGGAAAATATAAAGAAGCGACTTGCTGCTGGTGAGTACATTTGACATAGAAACAATTGTTTTGTCCCGCATAGCTACACCATGTGAATTTTAATATTTGGAGATTGTTATGTAGTCACAGCTTCACATGCTAAAAGATGGCCTCTCCAGTGCACATAGCTCAGTAACCTGTTAATATTCCGTGCTCGGTAGTTATTTCTATGAAAATGTTAGTGCTCACAAGAAACATATACATGCAAATGTACGAGTACTTCTCTATATATAATATTCCATATTCATTTTCCATGTAATTTCTGATGCCACAGCTGTTCGTAGATCCATTGTATTTATTTTATAGCTTCTGGTATTGAACTCGAGAATTTATTGGGATTGAGAATTCTATGATGCCAATGGATTCAAAATTTTATTGTTGCTTGTGTCCAGAATATGTGATACGTTGCTGTTAATTTTTTCAAAGATCTGATGGATTTATGTTGTTCAAACAGCTGAACTTGAGAAAAATAAAAAAGATCAACAAGGAAATACTAACACTGATGCGCGGCATGGACGGTTACGGTCATTGAGTGATCTACTGTTCAGATCAGATGTTAGTGGGTCATCATCACAGGAGGGCCGGGAAGATTCAGATTACGATGATGAGATGGAGTTAGACTTTGATACATCAGTATCGGGTGACGAAAGCCGTGATAGTGATCCAGGTGCTGTTCGAGGTAGCTTACGTCTAAAATTGCACCGAAGAGAGGATCAACCTAATGAACAGTCTGTTGGGAATGGATCAGCTGAGTCCACTTGTAATGGCGATTCTGCCTATGAGGTTCTTTCTTTCTCATCCTACTATTTTATCTGAATGTTAAAGTCCCTAGTACGGGTTTCTCTTTTTCGGTGTCCTATATTTGTATACTGATATTGCATGGCTTTAATACCACCCTGTTGTGCAATGTAGCCGGATGTTGCCATTGATATGAAAAAAAGATATGTTGGGCACTGCAACGTGGGGACAGATATAAAGCAAGCTAGCTTTCTTGGTGAACAAGGTTAGGCTATTAAGCTGTTTCTTCTTGCATGCATGTTCAATTTTTATTTAAGTCGATAGTCCAGCTACCAGCTGTTTGCATGACGGATAACAGAAGACATTGACCTTTTATAGAAGGCGTACAGCTGTGCACCTTTCATGCACCTATTGCTAGGTTTGGCGTGGGCTTTTTCCTTACCTTTCTGAGTGAAAAATCCTTTCTTGGTCGGTTTCTTATCTTTGGTAATGCTTTCGGATTAAAATAAGAAGTGCAAAGCTCTTGCACATTCTCTAAAAACTATGTTATCAAATACTCTCGGATGTTCAGAAAACAAGTCATGAACCAATAGAGGTTAAACTATCCTAGATTGTGGTGTGGCATATACTCCCTTCGTCCCAAAATTCTTGTCTTAGATTTGTCTAGATACGGATGTACCTAATACTAAAACATGACTTGATACATCCGTATTTAGACAAATCTAAGACAAGAATTTTGGGACGGAGGGAGTAATTAGCTTCTGCAGAATCACTTGCTTTGATTTGAATTTATGCAAATTTACCAAATTATCACAAAAGTACACTCCGAAGAAAAGTTATCACCTGAGCAGGCATTATTTGGCATGCATATCTCAAAGTAACATTTTTAATGAGTTCCTGTTCTAGCCACTGCTATTACGAACCAGACCCACTTGTGAAGGCCACATTAGTTTTTGCGTGTTATACGATGACTGAGACGGAGCTGCCACGTTGGCCAGCTGGCTAGGTCTGCCTTATTGCTCTGATACTCCTCGATTCTCACCCGCTAACATCAACCAAGAGGTACAGACTGATGTATAGAGTCCCAGCAGCGCTAAAATTACCATTGTCACTTAAAGGTAGGCTCGTTGATGAAAGTTGGACGTGAACTCATTACGGTGTATTTTTGCGATAGATATGTCACAGCGGACCTGTAGTTTTATGGAACAAACCCGCATAAGAGTGTGGTTTTGTGGAAAGTAATTCTTAAAGCTTAATTTGATGATAGTTGACCATTAAATTTAATGTGATTCATATGTACTATAAATGTGCCTAATGCTGTATTGCTCTTGCGATAGGGGAATTTATTGCCAGCGGAAGTGATGATGGTAGATGGTTCATATGGGAGAAAAGAACAGGAAGGCTTGTTAAAATGCTTGCAGGGGATGGAGCTGGTAATTGCAATTTCATTTCTTACCGTGGCTATCCTTGAGTACTGCTTCTCATGTGCCCCTATATCTTCTCTAGTTGTGAACTGTATACAGTCTCATCCCTATGATTGTGCTGTTGCAACGAGTGGAATTGACAATACAATAAAGGTATATGATCTGATCTTATTCTTTTCTTGAAGTATTTAAATAATTTGCCCTCACTATTCACTTCGTCTTTGTTTATTGCTAGTTATGGACACCGGATGCAGAAGGTACTTCTATGGTTGATGGACCAGAAATTGATGTGTTAAGTGCCATAGAGAACAATCAGAAGAAGTTATGCCGCAACCGTGAAACTTTGTTGTAAGCTGTCAAAACTTCCTTGGAGTTTAGCCATATGCTATTTTGACTTGCAATGAAATTACCACAGCTATCATGTGGTACCAGGCTGTTTCTTTTGTTCTGTCTACCAAGTTATATAGAAACTAGCTAGTAATGATTTTCCTATGTTACATATCTATGTGCAGGCCTTTTGAGTTCTTGGAACGATTTGGGGCGCATGAATTTGCTGAAGGAAGCTTGCATCCTTTAGAGTGTGCGCAGACTTGATATACTATTGCTTGGGTTGCTGAGGTACTGCTGTTTGCTGGATATCTTTCCCAACATTTTACTCGGGACAAATTTGATAAATATGCATTGAGCTGGGTCACAGGATACAAATAATGTGAAACCTCACTTTTGCTCTCTGATTCCGGTCTTTTGATTTGTTATTTGTTTCACTTTTCAGGAAAAGGGAGAGGCACATTTAATCCAAGATACAAGCAACCAGTGTTAAGGTAAAAATGAGATTGCAAGGTTGTGTTGCAATCGTAGCCAGTGTTTTGCGCACCTGCTTAGATAATATTGCAGGTGTGCTGGTATTGAGTTGTTGCTTGAGATGTGAATAGACAGTAAAAGGCTGTTTGTTGGTACATTCACTTGTACAGATTGTAGAAAGGCCAAGTCTTGTAATAAGTAAATCATTTGTAGATGCTTCCATAATAGAGCTGTCTGCTGTGACGTTCTTCTGGTTTGTTAGTCGACTCCTGGGGACAAAGGCCGGCGACTTGATGCGACGTCGTTGGGCAAGTCTACTGATAATACAGATGAGACCTCAGGTCGAGAAGCTGCAGTAGAGACATACTGTATGTTGCTTTGTGCCGACCTATGGTTTTGGGTCCCCATTTGGTCCCAAATGAATGTTTGCACGATCGTTTTTAGTTCAGTGTAAGTGACATGATGCGGTAGAGACATCACCATAGGTTGACGGGCAAAGTGGGCAGGCAACACGATGGAACACGCAAAGGGCGAAGTGGACGTGTTAATCTTGAGTTGGAAGTGCGTCTCGGCTTGTTTTACAAATCGTTTGTGTTGTCCGCGCATGGCCGCCGGCGTTTGGATAATGCCAGTTTCTCCGGCAAGGCCGCTAGTTATGTTTTCCGCTGCATCTGTCGGCTGGCGTTGCGAGTAGGTTCGGTTCGACCGCACACGATTCATCTGCAAGTATATAGAACGTCCGACGGCACACGGTTCAGATGCAAAGTACTATAGAACGTCTGACCGAACCTATCACTAGGTGACCAACAGTACTTTATATAGAAGAGTAGGACCAAGCAAAGCAAAGCAAACCAAATCAGCGCCCTGTCAACTAGTGGCTGGAAGCCTGGAATCCAGAGTTTGTTTTTTTTTATTTTTTTTCGGGCTGCTTTGCTGATGTCTCAATCGCGCCATCCCCATCCAGCTCGTGTTCTCCGATCTCATCCAAGACAAAGAGACCCAGCGTGAGAAATGAAAATACCCTCGTGGTAATCGCGTCGACTCTGTTGAATTTGCCCCTGTCTAGATCGCTGTACAGCATACGTACATCTTTCTTTCTACCAACAACAATTTATTTGAGGCCGAATAATTTTTCGCATGCCTCTCCCTCTCGCTCTCGCGACGCCGCACCTCCCTCTCGCCATAGCCGCCGCCACCACTCTGACCCAGCGGCATGCCTCCATGCCGGTGAGGGGTGCTCGCGCTAGCTGCACCCACGCCTCCCCCACCTCAGCAGCTTGCCCCGGCCATTCGCGAGGAAATCCCAGAGATCCTGCGGTTGATTTCTCCGGTCCCGCATGCGGTGCTCATGGCGTCCAGAGCCGTGGGGTGGGCGGAGCGCGCGACCAGGATCCGGGACTCTACCTTCGAATGGATCCGGTGCGTGCAGGAGTGGAAGATGGCGGATCGGGCGGTTGCGGAGGCGACCACACCGGAGATAAGATCTGCGGCCATGAGGGTCGCCGAGATCCAACGAAGAAGGGCGGATGTGGAGCAAAGGAAGCTAGCACGGAGAATCTTCGAGGAGGCCACGCTGGAGGAGAGGGCAAGGATGCCCCCATTTCCGTCTTCCCCGCCGGCCGAATTCGTGGTTTGGGCCAGGGCGGAAGCAAAATAAATAGAGCCACGGCGAGCCCTCAGATGGGAGTGCATCCTCGGCGTGATTCCGCCGAGCGCCTGAGGATCGGTACGGGTGGGGTGGATCCACTGCCTCGCCGTAACACGCTGGAGCCGTCGTGGTTTGGTGACCGCGGCGAGGTTCCTCCAGGCGACCGTTCGAGAGCTAACAAAGGGATTTGTATCCCAAAGGGACAGGTCAGTCATCTTTCACAATCGATGATTTTGTTAGAACCATTAGAGGTTGGGCGGAGCTTGTGCTTAGAGAATCGAAAATCACCGTCGGCGGTGTGGTCCAAATTGCCGGAGTTTGGGGATTTTTCCCCTGAGTTGCGAGGGAATACATTTGGGCGGGATAACGCGGGGTCCGTTGCGACATCTCTCCCACTAATCCGATGCGAGAAAGTGAAAACGCCTTTGGCTAATACGCTTCCTCCTCGAGACGACGCAGATGAAACTATTTCTAGGGTTTTTGGACAGCTCTGGTCCATTCCCTCCCCCCGCCGTCGCCAGCCTCACCCCTTTCCACCTAGCAAAACCACCGCCACTCTAGGATGGTTCAGGAAAGATCTAGCTCGTTCGGGATGTTTTTCTCCCCCTAATTTATTCCCAGTCAAGCATCTTCGCCCGTTTGATCCTCCTCCGACACAGCTCAAGATCATCAGGGAGGGGATTGGGGCGGGATCCAAGTCCTTTGCGCAGGCTATCATGGCGGACAAGAATGCACAGCCGGGGGGGCTGAAGCAACGCGGCCCGGCTCCGCCGAAGAACCCGGGGCGTCGCCAAGCCACGGGGGGGGGGGGGGGGTGGGGGGCGTACTGCTGCTGCGCCCGACAAAGGTGCTGCCCCTCCTGCACAAACTACCGCCGCTGCGCGCCCGCCACCGATCCCTCCTACCCCACCGATGCAGGTCTTCGATGAGCGCTATAAGGATATGGTTTGCTTTACCTGTGGAGGCCCTGGCCACTACGTTGGTAACTGCATCCAGAAGAAAGCTTGCTTCATCTGTGGATTGGAGGGTCACAATGTCAATAATTGCGCAGCCTGGGCGCAACCTCATCCAGTTGCCACTTTCTTTGGGAGTTCTGCTCTGGAACTGGGGTTCTATCACATTGACGCTCCTGTGGGTAGAGAAGCAAGTTGGCTGAACTTCAGGAACTGTGGAGAAGTTTGGATCATGAAAGGCGAAATCAACAAGTCAGATCTAGTTAAGAATCTCTCTGGTATATTCTGCAAAAACAAGCAATGGACGTGGCAGATCAGGCCGCTGTCAGAGAAGAAGTTCCTGGTCAGATTCCCACCCTGGAAAGATGTCAAAGAACTGATTGAATTCCCTGCCTTTGATCTGCCCATCGATGGAGTGTTTATGTCTGTGGAAAAGTGGACCGGTTCAATTGACCCATTCAGCGAGCTTACTGAAGCATGGGTAGTCGTTGAGGGTCTATCATCCAAATGGTGCACATGGAAAGTCCTATCTCAGATTGCTTCCTGCTTTGGAATTCTTGTGGATGTAGATTGGAATGGTCTGATGAAGAGCTTCTATGAGAAAGTGAGGGTCAAAATTTCTTGTAGGGACCCAGCTAAGATCCCTTTCGAAAGGATTATGAAGATGAGGAAAAAACTCTATATCTTATCCTTTACTGTGGAAGGTTTTGACCAGATAGGGGCTGATGATCCTAATGATGATGATGGACCTAGTGACATAACTGTGGATGATGACAACAATGTAATTGATGAGGAGGAAATAGATAAGGACATCCTGGATGATGGAGAGGAACCCATAGATGACCTAGACCTTGCCAACAGGGCCCCCACAAAAACTCCAGCTGGGAAGAAAGCAACTGATGATGGTGCTACATTCCATCCCCATGCTCTGTTGGAGGCATGCATCTCTCCCATGAGAACTAATAAGAAGACTGAAGAAGAAACTGTGACCCAGAGCATGTGCTCTTCGATACCCTTCTCTGAGGCAATCAAAATCCTTAGCACTCCCCACAACAAAGCAAATGAGGCCAATATGCTTGCTGCATCGTCAAGTGGTGATGCTGCTATCACTTCCCCAATGTCTGCTCAAAAAATATACTGTTCTGGCCTGCTGGAAGAGCTGGAGGACTCTGCTTCTGATACTGACAGTGAAACTGTTGAACCAGATGAGGAAATGGACTGTTGAAGCTCCAATAGCTAGTGGATTGAAGATAATGGGACTTATGGAGAAAACCAAGGAAAGGGCTACACCCAAGAACAAGTGGAGCCCGGTGATTGCTCCAAGACTAAGCTCTAGGGTCCACAACAGGCAAAATATCATGGAGAAAGCTGCAGCATACAAGATGAAACAAAACCTGGAAATCCCCCTACATTTAAAAGTAAGTCCTTTACTACTGAATGTACATCTAGTTTAGAGGCTTATGCTTCTGCGGTTAACATCAAGATTGGTGATGATGAGATAGAAAAAAACCAGATCATTAATGACATTATTAGAGATGAAACTGAAAAATGCCTTTTATTGCGTCTCAGAATCCCGAAATATCTCTGCCTAACAATCTAGATACTGGATCTAATGCTGATAATGGAGTTTTTACTCCAAAAAGAGACATTCCCAACACCAACACACCAGGGGGCACTACTAGTGCCGAGGGTGGTTCTGGGAATGCTGTGAGAGGTGGAGTTTTTAGTCTGACACATCCATTCAAAATCCCATGATTGGTATCTTTTGGAATATTAGAGGTTTGGGCCAAAAAGGGAAACTACAGTGCCTGTCTGACTTAGTTAACAAGTATAAGCCTGGTTTTTTAGGCTTTCAAGAAATTAAGAGAGAGACCTTGTCTGACTCTTTTCTCAATGCCCTAGCTGGCTCTACTGCTTATGAATGGCATATGCTACCTGTTGTAGGCTCTGCTGGGGGTATCCTTGTGGGTAATAAATCTAATCTTTTTGAGGTGCTTAGTGTTAGTAATAAGAAATATTGTATTATCATAACCTTAAAAAACAAAACTGATGGTTTCTGCTGGCATTTGATTGTGGTCTATGGCATAGCTTATGTTGTAGACAAACTTGACTTTATTGCTGAACTACATGAAAGTATGGATGACTTGTGCTATCCTGTTCTGTTTGGGGGTGACTTCAATTTGATTAGAGAGGCTAAAGATAAATCCTCATGCAATATAAACACTTCTTGTTCAATGACTGGATAAATAAATGGGGCCTTATGGAATATAAGCTGTCTAACAGGGTTTATACCTGGAGTAATAATCAGGACAACACCATCTTTGCCACTATTGACAGAGTTTTCTCTGCTACTAGCTGGGACAGTCACTTCCCTCTCACCACTTTGTGTGCACTACCTAGGGTGGGAAGTGACCATGCCCCAATTCTCCTTGACTCTGGGGTGGGTACTTGTAACCCATCCAGACCCTTTAAATTTGAGAAGTGGTGGCTGGAACAACCAGATTTTCGAGCCTTGGTAGAAAGAATTTGGGCCACACCTTCACCATGCACAACTGCTATTGGGACCTGGCAGTTTAAAACCAAGCTGTTTAGGAAAAGTGTTAAAGGATGGAGTATAAACCTAGAAGCTGCCATGAAGAAAAGGAAAAAAAGACCTACTTCAGGAATTTGATATCCTTGATGTCTTTGCTGAACAAAACAGAACCAATGCTGGGGATGTCCTCAGAATGAAACAAATCAGGGGGGAGCTTGAAGAGATTTGGAGAAAAGAGGAAACTGCCATGTGGCAGAGATTTAGAGATAGGAAGATCAAAGAGGGGGATAGAAACACAACATATTTTCATGCTGTTGCTAACCAACGCAGAAGGAAAAATCAACTATCTATCCTGGAAGGGCCAGATGGGCCTGTATACTCCACTAAAGACATGTTGGATGTTGCTACTGACTTTTATAAAAACCTCTTTGGTTATGAACCCAGACCCAATATCCATCTAGATGACCAGTTTTGGTCTGAGGACGAACTGGTGACAGAAGCAGAGAATGCTTCCCTGGAAAAGCCCTTTTCAGAAGAGGAAATTAAAGAAGCCATCATGAGCTCATATGCTAGTGGGGCCCCTGGCCCTGATGGCCTCTCATTTCTTTTTTATCAACACTTTTGGGAGGTTATCAAACATGATTTTATGGCACTGGTGAGCGATTTTGAAAATGGGCCCCTGGATATCCAGAGATTAAATTATTCTATTGTTACTCTTATCCCTAAAGAGCCTGATGCTAAAAAAATGAGGAAATTTAGACCAATTTGTTTGAGTAACTACTCTGTTAAGATCTTTAGTAAGGCTATGACAAACAGGGTCGGCCCTGTAGGTCATAGGCTCCTATCCCCATGCCAATTTGCTTTTGTAAGAGGCAGATTTATTTTAGAAAGTGTGGTTACTGCCCATGAGGCCATTCATGAAGTTCATAAATCAAATGATCCTGGAATTGTTCTCAAAATAGATTATGAAAAAGCCTATGATCGGGTGAACTGGGATTTCCTAGTAGAGATGCTAACTTCTAGGGGTTTTGGAGCTAAATGGATTAGGTGGAACCTCTCCATTTTGCAACAAAGCTCTTTCTGTGTCAAAATTAATGATGTCCTAGGACCTTACTTTGTAGGGGGGAAAGGACTCAAGCAAGGAGATCCAAGCTCCCCCATGCTTTTCAATTTGGTGGATGACGTGTTCTCTCGTATGCTGCCCAAAGCTGTTAACAGCAACATTATCTCTGGGATTGTTCCCCATATCATCCCACAAGGACTGATATGTCTGCAATATGCTGATGATACAATCCTCTTTCTTAATCCTAAACCTGAATATGTTAAGAATTTAAAATGGCTCCTGGCATGTTTTGAAAACCTTTCTGGGTCGAAGATTAACTATGAAAAATGTGAGGTAGTGCCAATTAATATGAATGAAGATGATGCTAAGTTACTTTCCCAAATCTTTTGCTGTAAGTTGGGGGATTTCCCTCTGAAATACCTAGGAGTTCCACTACACTACCTCAAGCTGAGGAGAGAAGACATTCAGTATATCATAGACAAGATTATTAAGAGAATCTGTGGCTGGAAAGGGAGACTACTTAGCTATGAAGCGAAGTTAGTCCTCCTCAAAGCATGCATTGCCAGTGTCCCTATGTATCTAATGTCTGTCATCAAATTCCCCAAATGGGAGATCAAGGCCATCACTTCACAGATGGCTCATTTCTTCTGGGGGAACCTGGGAGATGAACATAAGTATCATCTTGCTAACCGGGGGCTAATCTCTCAGAAAAAGGATTTTGGTGGTCTGGGAGTACCCAATTTAAGGGAATTTAACATGGCTCTGCTAGCCTCTTGGGCGAAAAGGTACTTTATGGACAATGATAAAAACTGGGTGAGGCTGGTTGATCACAAATATAGAACTGACAAACCCAATGTATTGTGGGCCAAACAGGGTGTGGGCTCTCCCTTTTGGAGGGGGGTTACCTGGGCTTTTGAAGGGATTAGACCTTTCTACAAATGGAAGTTGGGAAATGGCGATAAGATTAGCTTTTGGAATGACGTTTGGGTGGGGGATTCCTCCCTAAAAACTCAATTTTGGGATGTCTATGAAATCTGCCAACAACAACATTGTACAACTTCTAAGGTGTGGGATGGTTTTACTCTAAAACTTACCTTCAACAGATGTGTGGAGGCTGAGTTTATGGAGAGATGGCATGATTTGATCCGAGTCATATCAAACATGACCATTACTAATGAGGTGGACCAACCTATTTGGGTGTTGGAATCATCAGGGATTTACTCGGTCAAGTCCTTCTATAACATGATTAACTGGGGTGGGGTTTCTACACCTATTTGGAGAAAATTCTGGAAAATTGTTGTGCCCCACAGATATCTAGTTTTTCTGTGGTTAGCTTTCCATAATAAGATTCTTACCAAAGATAATCTGAATAAAAGGAGGGTGGTGGAAAACTTAAAGTGTTTGTTTTGTGATGTGGATGAAACAATTTGTTACCTATTCTTTGAATGTGTGGTTGCCAAACAAATCTGGAATGATGTGTCTGACTCCTTTGAGTTTAATAGTCCTAATAATATGACTGAATTATCTTCCTTTTGAAACCTGAATAACAAGAAATCTGTTGTTAATATTGCACGTGTTGCTATCATTTGGGGCATTTGGACTATGCGTAATGACATGTGCTTTCAGGGCGCACCGTGGACAAGCACCCGTGCAATCTTGGCAAGGATCAGCTCATCGCTACATCAATGGAAGATTCTCTGTGTGGGCGACCAATCGGTGCTGCTGAGAAGATGCATTCAATTCCTGGATCGGCGAAGAGGCGAGCTGCTCAGGATTGCGTGGGCAATTGGGCGAGAGCTTGCGTGAAGAGGACCCGAGGCGAGGCGCTGAAGGCTCATTCAGAGTGAAGGAATGTGGTTGCACAAAAAATGAACGATCCCCTGCATATCGTGGAATGCCTCTGTCTTGGCTCGGGTGAGGGCTGTAGTCTGTCTGTTTTGTTAGTAGACGCTTTCCATTTCGGCACTTTTTGCTGTAGCTATGTCGCGCGTATTTGAACTTTTTAGGCCGTAGTTTTCTCATGCTTTCAATTTACTCCGGTCTGTCACTCTCGGGTAGGCCCGATTGCTTGTAACAGTCTCTGTTGACTTGCGCTTTGCTCCGTTTCTAATAAAAATGGGGCGGGGGGAAACCCCTTTTAATAAAAAAAAACAAAGAAGAAAAGCAAAGGCCCAAATTGCTAATCCCACGTCCGCACGCACCAGCTAAGAAGGAGCCCTCGAGTCCACGTCTCAACATTGCAGCCTTCACCAAGGCTCGTCGTGGCTTACAATTTACATATACATACACAAAGGGAAAAAGAAAGTCAAAGGCCAAAGCTTCACGTATAGACTAGGCGCGCACGCAACGCATCACGCCAACACGAGAAAAGAAATCCTTGTCTCGCCTCGCCTCGCCGTGAAGCACTTGCCCGTCGGTCCGGCCTCTCCCCTTCCCCTCTGGTGGCTGGCCGGTGTTCCTTCCTTCCTTCCTACCCACACGCGCGCGCACGCCACAAAGTACAACTAGCAGTACCTGCCACTAGGCCGCAGTGGGGCCCACGCATCACCTGGTATCCGATTGGCTGTCGCGGCATGCATGCCTAGTCAAACAAAACACACACACCGACCCCCCGCCGCCGCCCATCGGCCCCCTGTTTTTGAGCTAATTTACAAAGGCTGCCATCGCTTGACTCTCTAGGTCTACTGGGCAGGAGACCGTCGCGTGTGACTGACAGGCCGCCCGCTGGCCCCGTGGGCCGCTCCTGTCAGTGAAACGAGGTACAGATGCTCGTCGCGTTTCGGTAGGCCCGCGCCGCCCAACGAGGACCGTCCACCCAAACGCAATTATTCCTTCGACGGGCCGGGGTCTGGCTTTACCCCCCTCGATGCCCTCCTTTTCACGGCTTTGCCACTGGAAAACGACACGCTATTTGTTTTTGTCTTTGCTATATTATTATTATTACTCTAGTCAGGTTGTTTTGTGTGCTCGCCCTTGTAAGATGTGATATTTGCTGGACCAGCGGAGACATTCTATGTGCGTGTATTGTTCTTGTTTCTTTCACAACGCAAGTAGTTTTTTTTTCTTTGATTGATTGAGAAATGACAACGCAAGTGCGACTTCTCTACATCGTGCACTTATTCATGTAAGCCCAAACTTCACTCTATTCCCAAAGCAAGAAAATTACATTACATGCACAAGCAAACAAAAGTGACACGACGTACTTGCATGCCGTGACAAGGGTGGCGCGGTGACTGGACCATGGTGCGGTTGATTTAGTGTCTCGATTTAGTACATGTGAACGAGCGTCCGCACTCATGCCAATGTAGGTTTTGAACCACGCAAGTTTGTTAATGAATATCACATCTCCATCCAGTGGCGAATCTTGCACAAAATTGAAGGGTAGGCTCAAAACATCAAGTTTCTAAGTCTACTGAGCAAATTCATTGCAGTTTACATGTTAAACACCTCAGTATAATTCTCAAGTTGCATGTTTAGTTGAAATATGATTTTTGGAGGGTAGGCTTCAGCCTATTGAAGCCCCCCCCCCCTAGTGGAATCGCCACTGTCTCCATCTACTTCCCCCAATTGTCTAATTGCGTAAATTATAACACCTTGCACGCTATAGAAATAGAATAATCCTATGTGGAAGACGTGGAATGTACTAAAATAAATGAATTTATAAACAACTTAATGTGTGCCGGTTGTGCACATGATAGCACAACTAAGAAACAAGAATGTATTAGTAATGTTGTTCTGATACTCATTTATAGTTTAAAACTTTAACAATAATGTCATGCCCTATTTATAGGAGAAAAGTTGCACGTCGTGCGATAATATGCTCTCTCCACTTCGCTGACTTTGGAGATAATAGAGGTAAATTATTTTAACGAGAATCAAGTGAGATATCACTGGTCAATTTCCTTTTTTCAGTGGGCATAGCAGACTGGGTGAAACAAAGAAAGTAGTTGAAGCCATTTTTTCTTCAGTTCAGTGAAGAGCTTCACACAAAAAAGTATAAACTCAAGGTCCAAACGGCAAAAGCAAACTGAAAAAAAAAATTCAGGACAGCGTTACATGTCCGCCATGGGGGACGAGGTGGAGGAGGACAAAAGAGGGCAGCTTCCGCAAGATCTTGAGATGTGTGAAGACTACCGCAGACAGCGCATCAGCTTATTAGCACCACCACAGCCAGCAGCGCCCCCACCATCCTCCAGTTCATTCCTCTCCCTAAACCTGCTGCAGGTCTATCGATCGATCGGAATCGATCTCATGCGGTAGCTCTGCCCATCCATCTGAGATCGATTGATCGATCGCCAGGAGTGTATACCCGTTAATTTTCATGGGGGGCGACGGCAAGTTGGGTGCCGCCGAGGCCGCCGTCTGCTGCATGTGCGGCGACCATGGCCTCCTGCCGGAGCTGTTCCGCTGCGCCGCCTGCTCCGTCCGCTCCCAGCACACGTAGGTATCCTATCTCTTTCCCGTTGGCGCATATGTGTGATTAGAAGAGCTAATTTTGGATTTGCTTGCATGGATATTCTTGGATACGGGGATAGCTAGGTTAATTAGCAACGACGGCAGGTTCGTGAAATAGGAGGATTTTTTTTGTGTGTGTGTGTGTGAAATGGTTCTAACCGATCGACGACACAGCTTATCACAAACATGTGCACATGGAATTAGCTAATACACCAACATACGCAAGCATTGATTCGCATATGGCTATTCATCATTAATTCTGCATCATCATCTAGCTAGCTTGACGTACTTGTGTACTTGAATTCATCTAGCTTTGAATTATACCATACAATGCCAGCAGTTAATAGATTAGCTTCGTGCTTGGATTCATCTGAACCAGAACTGTTCAATGGCAATCCCCTTTTGGGTTTCCATTGGTATATTTGGTGACACGTTTGGCATACACATATCTATCTCCGATATATCATTTTCGCCACCCTGTGCCCGGCCCGCCCCTACATCGAGCCAATTAATTTGTTCCGACTTTTTGCATGATTCCGCGAGAATTCGTCAACAAAATGGGGCCGGCCAAAGACCCAAGAGATATACACACATCCGATCGATGTTGATATAAAGCTGTACGGTCGCTGTACCCTGTGTAGACATCCAGCTAGTTCAGGCACAGCTGAATCGATCGGTCGCCATTGTTCAGTTCTTTGATATTTCACGTGTCTACCATCTGCAAATGTGTGCGACAGTGCATGCAATAACACTGTACATGCATTCCATGTATCTGCACAAACTACCCAGCGACTAAGTGTGCACACATGGTCATGTGTCACCTCAGGTACTGCACGGATAGGTACCCGAAGGCGGAGGCGTACGGCACGTGCAACTGGTGCCTGAGAGCAGGCCAAGGAAGCGGCGGCGGCGGTGCCGTTGTTCCTAGCCCGGCGAGATCCACCTTCAAAGCGCCCGCCAGGCCGATGCCGGCTGCTCACTGCAGCGATGTCGCGGCTTGCAGCGGTGGCAGCAGACCGATGCCGGGGAAGGTCGCGGCTCGCGGCGACTTCACCGCGGAGCTGAACAAGCCTATCAAGAAGCAGCAACAGCGGCGGCGGCTCCTGCTGCAGCGGTCGGCGTCTGACCTGAGCAGTGGCGTCCGTGCCAACCGCAGCGCCGGGCCGCCCTCTCCTGGCGTCGGCCGGGGAAGACCGAGGGTTCGGAGGTACAAGCTCTTGGAAGAGGTCATCAGTAGCTAGCTGAGCGCCGTGCATGTCGTGCATGGTTTAGTTTTTGTTTCGTGGAGGACGCGTGCGTATTTAAGCATGCAAGCATGTATTTACGTACGTGTAGTAGACGTGAGCAGGTGCGGCGCTGGAGTTCTATAGCTCTATGTAATGTTGAGCATGACGATCGACTTGCTAACAATAACATGCAGCTCGATCATTCACTTGATTCCCGGTTTAGAGAGTGTTGATGTAAGAGAGACAAATGACAGTAATGAACGGTAGCCGTGTTCGTTCCTCGATGATGTTTACATTTGTAAAGAAAACAGTGCGAAACGCAAATGAATAGGGATCATTTATCGCTGATTGCGATTGCACTTTTTGTTTCAGAATATAAGGTGTATGGATTTCTGTGCAAGTCAAATTTGTGTATTTTGACCAAGGGTATAGATTAAAATATCGATTTAGCTGCATGTAAGTCGCCTGGAATTTTAATTTGGGTTAGTCGGTTTTTGTGCCGTTGATCTTGCTTTGCGATTCATGCTTTTATTATTTCTTCTAATTTCTAATTTGTTCTCCGAGGCATTTGGTCTGTGCTAAATCATCTGACCACATTTTTT
The DNA here is from genome assembly GCA_032464435.1 of Aegilops umbellulata. Lineage (NCBI taxonomy): Eukaryota > Viridiplantae > Streptophyta > Magnoliopsida > Poales > Poaceae > Aegilops > Aegilops umbellulata. The sequence continues at coordinate 621,857,437 of CP136057.1, forward strand.
TGAACACAGTACAATCAAAGTTGCTCACATACACGAGCATACACTTACCCCATGAATACACACACACACACACACGCCTAACCTACCCCTATGAACATCTCCGGAAGACCGAGCCGGCATAAGATCTTGAAAATTTTACGAAATCACCATAGATATCTCGTAGTCGACGGAACGTCTCCTTCCACTGAATGGAAGCCTGAAATAAATACGGAAATAATGCGAGCATCAATGTCAAGTTTAGGACTTAAACCTTGCTGGGCAGGGGATACCACTATTCTCATAATCACCCAACCACATGTTGGTTCGCAATCCACTGAGCACATATTTGGGTCAATTGATTTCTGAATAGGCCCAAGCCCATTACTAGGTGCAACCTAGCCTTCCCCTGTCTCCTTTTTTTTCTTCTATTTTTTCCATTTTCCCTTTTATCTATTTTTGCTTTAATTTTAATTTTAATTTAGTAGTTCGTTTTTAATTTTTTGTTTTGTGTTTATTTTTGAAATGTTGTGCGAATGTAAATATATACAAACAATACTATACAATATGTGCCAAAACTGCATTATTATATGATTATTAATTTTGCATATTAAAAAGTGCAATTTCAGTGCAAAGTTGTGTGCAAGTTTTTGCTATTTTTACATTTTTTGCATTTTTTAAGAGAATGCCATCGTGGCTTGCTTTATTTCAACTCAAAAAATAGATAGATTGTCCACAATAAAACTACGAATGAAAGAGGGAGGCTTCTCCATCCGCACACCTTGAGGTTTGACCCCAGCCCTGCTAGCTAGTTCATGAGCATGTGAGTCGTCTCTCGCGCACAATGCTCACAAATAACATGGCCAAAATTATTACAAATATATATCAAGGCAATCATTAAGAATAGGGGCTGCTATTGAATTGATCAATCCTTGCTGAATCTCCTTCGCCAGTTCCGCACAATCCGAATGGACCAGTAATTTACGGATACCCAGAGAGTTTGCAAGTTCAAGTCCCTTCCTGATTGCCAAAGCTTCAGCTATGCATGCATCTATGGTTGTGCTCATAAAAAAGTTATCCACTGCAACGAAATCATCTGCATCATCTCTAAGGACAGCACCAACAACAGCCGTGCTACCTTCATGCTCGAAAGATGCATCTACATTTAATTTGATTGTGCCGCTCGAAGGCTTAGCCCATCTCACTTCTTTTGCCGGATGGCCAACAGTACTCGCATGACAATAGTTCAACGACAATACTTCTATGGTTAAGGCCGACCGTTCACATGTTGAGATTTTCTCCCCTTTTGCACAGTTCATTCCTTCGTAGGAAACTTAGTTTTCATGAAAATTCTACCGTCATATGTTTATTTTGACATATTTTAAAAAGCATAATTTTTGTGTATATTGTGTACAATTTTTTGTTTGCTTTCTTTATATTTTCTTCATTTCAAAGGGTAATAATAATGTCACTAATTCATTTTTTCTTAGAAACTTTATTATTTTGATTTTGTTTCAGTTTTTTTATCTTACTTTATTTTATTTCTTATTTAAGGGTAATACCAATGCCACTAATTACACTATAATATTCCTATTCTTGCATATTTTAAAAAGCGCATGTTTTGTATATCATGTATAAATTTTGTCATTGTTTGTATTCGAGTTTTCTATGTATTCTTTTTGCTTAAAGGGTAATCCCAATGCCACTAATTTACTTTTGATTAGAAAACCTAATTATTTTGGTTATGATTTATTTTTTATTCCATTTTTTTTTCTGAAATGTTAATAACAAAGTTGCTAATTCATTTTTCTTGTAGAACTTCATTGTTTTGAAATCATTTTACTTTTTTATTTTTTCTTAAAGTGTAATAACAATGCCAGTAATTCATTACTTCTTAGGAAACTTTTTTTTGTCAAAGTGCACTATTATATGTTTATTCTTGCATATTATATAAATGCGCAATTTCTGTGTAAATTGTGTGCAACTTTTTCATTATTTTATTTTATTTCTTTTTAAAGGTTAATACTAGTGCCACTAACTCATTCTTTCCCCAAAAAACCTTATTTTCTGATTTTTGTCCGTAAGTATACACTCAACTATTAAACTATATGTGCGTAGTAGAATGCAAAAAATACACTATTGTATGCTCATTCTTTGAATAATCCAAAAAGTGCAATCCGAGTGCAAAGTTTTGTGCAAGTTTTTAAGTATTTTTTTCATTTTCTTTCTTAAAGGGTTTCATTCTTCCTTAGAAGACTTCATAATTTTCTTTTTCTTTTTTCCATTTTCTTTATTCTGAAAGGGCTTCAATCTTCCTTAGAAAACCTAATTATTTTGATTTTTAAGTTATTTTTATTTTCTTTCTTTTGAAAGGTTAATGCCAATGGCACTAATTAATTCTTCCTTTTAAAACATCATTTTTTATTTTCATTGAGCTTCTATTCTGTTTTTTATTTTGATTTAGTTTTATTACATCTCCTTTCTTCTTAAAGGGTAATGCCAATGCCACTAATTCATCCCTTCTTAGGAAACTCTTTTGTTGCAAAAGTTCCACTATTATATGTTTATTCTTGCATAATATAAAAATGTGTGTGAATTTTGTCATTGTTTTTAAAGTTTTTTTCAATTTCTTTCTTCTTAAAGGGTAACACCAATGGCCCTAATTCATTCTTCCTTATAAAATTTTGTTGATTTGATTTAGTTTTAATTTTTATTTTATTTTATTTTCTTTCTTATTGAGGGTAACACCAATGACACGAATTTATTTTTCTTAGAAAAAAATATTTTTTTGGTAAAATTTGACTATTATATTCTTCCTTGTTTAGTTTCTATTATGTTTTAGACTATGCCTAGAAATTTGGCGGGCTTCTGTATTTTGGTTGCAAAGGTTTGAGTTTCTATTTTTTTTTAATATGTGTCTATTTTCTTTGTGGGATATATGTCTTTATTCATTGATACTTACTTGATTTTTTTTCGTATTACAAAATTTTAGCTTAAAAAACTACACTATTTTAGATATGAGTTTTAGCACATTCGTGTATCTACAGGGTAGGTTGTGCTTTTTTCATGCTACTAACCAGATACTCATACATACGTAGAGGGAGGGAGTTGGTTCCAAGCTAGCTAGCTTTAGTAGTTTATCCTAGAAGCCAAGGATATACAATGCTACAATACAAAATGAATAATAAAAATACTTTTCGTGATAGATCTAATGATACAAATTTGGTACTGTAGACATTGATATATTTTTTCTAAACATTTGGTCAAACATGCACACGTTTGACTTTACAAAAATCTAACACACTTTATATTTTGGAATAGAGGGAGTAGTTTCTGAACGGAAGCTATGGTCCTGAAGGGATGCCTTGCATGTTTGTTAGATAAGGTGCATGAGCGAAACTATCATTGTAACATCATCATCTTCCTGATAAATCTCCTCCAAAACCCTGTAGGAAAAATATGAGGAGATATGTGCAATGCGCCATAAAAAACTCCTGAAAATAATGTGGGAGCATAAGAAGAAACTGACATATTATAATACCCGCATTACAATCACCTCATTAAAAACCTTCCAAGAGAAACCATTCGGAAAAAATCATAAATAAAAAGAGTGCAATATAAAAGATCCTTATATCACAAACAGATTATCATTCATGGTTACACCCCCCGAACTTTGCAAGTCTCGAAGTCGTCTCATACCAACTCCACCAATACATTTCTCAAATAAAAACATGGTAATGGCTTTGTAAATAAATCAACAACATTAGCACATGACTTTGTGTTAGGGCATTGTGGGGGGTTAGGTGCGACATATGCCAAAGGATGGCTTATCATGGTGGGGGCGAGTAGAACATCGCCGGTGCCTGGAAGCGGGATGAGGCGTAGACATGCACGCCGGCGGATCTTACCCAGCTTCGGGGCTCTCCGAGGAGATAACACCCCTACTGCTGCTTTGCGGGGTCTCCGCATGATCACTATGGTGATATGTGTACAAAGTTGCTCCTCGAGCTGTGTTCTGGAGATAGGAGAGGGCAAGGCTAGCTCTCTCCCTTCTATGCTTCTGTCTAGTGGTAAAAGGATCGAACCCTTTGCATGGGTGCTCCGGGGGGTTTATATAGGCCTACCCCCCGGGGGTACAATGGTAATCCGACTGGGCGCGGGTCCCAGCCGTCTGTCTCTTAGGCCGCCGTCTTCTCCGCCGACTCCTGGGGGCCACCTCTGGTGGGCCCCGCCGACCGACCTGGCCACTGTAGCCGCGCCTCTAATGACGTTGGCTGGGTCATGGGGGCGTGGCAACAGTGCCGCCGCCTGGCGGGCGATCACTGTCGCCACTCCCCGTCTTATCTGGTTAATGGCGTGTGGGGCCCGTGGGAGGAGCTGGCCGACTCTTGGAGGCCGACTCCCACGGGGTCCGTCTTCGGGTGCTCTAGCCGTCTTCGTCCCTCCCGCTGACTAGCGGGGCCCGCCGTCTCCAGGCCGTACGTGCGGGCCTACGTGGGAACAGTGCTCCGTCGTCAGGGCGGTCGTCAGGGCCGGTATGGCGACAGTGCCGCGTCGGACGGAGCTCTCCTCCGGTACGGCATACTGTAGCCATACCTGCCCCTGGTAATCAACGTAGGGGAGGGCCGTACTCCGGCCATCCCCGGTCTCGTCCTTCTTCTCGAAGGCAGAGAGTGGTGAAGTCGCGGGCCGACTCCCCATAGTCGGCCTCCCTGGAGTCGCCGATCGGGAGTCACAGCCGTCTCTGGGACTCAGCCGTGAGTGGGTGTCGGCGATGCTGCGGCCGGCTCCCAGAGTCGGCTGATCGTCTTGGGATTCTTTGAGGGGCGTAGCCTGCCCCGATGTCTTGAAAGGTTCTGGGTCTCGGGTTGGCTTACCCGTGGCCCAATACTCCGACAGGCATATTTCTCTCTTAGTTGTTTTGGTGATTGGCGACATTGGTTTTGCGGACTAATCGTGTGCATTGAGCATTTCAGAGAATCTATCATATGGCACAAGACGATTCGTGCCCCTCGGAGATATTGCGAAGACGGTTGTTTTCTTACGTTTCATTTTCGGTGGATTGAGTCGTAGGATCACCGTACTATTAAGAGGGGTCTGCTTCGGAAAGGTTTGGGTGGAATCAACACGTACACAGTCTTTTTGCACCCTCTTTCCTTCCTGACACTGGAGCTTGTGCTTCCTTGTGCATGGGCTTTCTTGAGGCACATAAGCGGTAGTACCGCTGTGCACCACGGTAGTACTGCTCTAGCACTACTACCGCAGTTCAGTGCTACTGGGACTTCCGCCTATTTTTAGTGCTCTGTAAATGAGCGGTAGTAGGGCGGTAGTTTAGCGCGGTAGTACCACTTCGGCGGTAGTGCGACTCTGACTAGCACCCCACTACTGCAGATTTACTGGGCATCTAACAATTTAGCGGAAGTACCGCTCCTCTACCGGAGGGGGATTAGATCACGGAGGCTAATACATCAACCTTGCTGCCCTTCTGATGATGTGTCAGTGGTTTACCACAGACCTACGGGTCCGTAGCTAGTAGCTAGATGACTTTTTATCTCTCTTTGATCTTCAATACAATGTTCTCCTCGATGTTTTTGGAGATCTATTCGATGTAATCTTGTTTTGTGGTGTGTTTATCCTTACAAGCAAGGAAGTCCCTAGCTACCTCTCCATCCATAACATAACCCTCAGGTATCTTTGGTAATTCGTATCTAGGAAAGCTAGGTCTAATAGGTGTTTCATAATTTTTCAGTTTTTGTAATCTCATCGGTTTCAACATTCTCAATTTCTTTAACTTTAGCAAGTTGTTCATCAAGAAATTCACCTAGTGGCACAGTGATACGTCTCCAACGTAACTACAATTTTTGATTGTTCCATGCTATTATATTCTATATGCATTATTATGCTATTTTATATCATTTTTGGGACTAACCTATTAACCCAGTGCCTAGTGCCAGTTGCTGTTTTTCCTTGTTTTTTCTTTTACAAAAAATCAATACCAAATGGAGTCCAAACGGATCCAAACTTTTGACGATTTTTCTTGGACCAGAAGACACCTAGGAAGCTTCGGAAGGAGGCCAGAAGAGCCACGAATGGGCCACAAGCTCACCAGGCGCGCCCTAGGGGGGCGCCCCCCGAGCTTGTGGGCCCACAGTGGCACCTCTAACCCTAATCTCAGCTCTATAAATACCCAAATATTCCCCGTATACCAGAGGACACACCGAAAATAATTTTCCGCCGCCGCTAGTTTCTGTCCTCGTGAGATCCCATCTGGAGACCTGTTCCGGTACTCCGTGATGGCTCGTGTCCGCGTCAGTTTTTCCCCAAAGAGGGAGGGATGATGCAGCACAACTACAATAGGTATTTCCCTCGATGATGAAACCAAGGTTATCGAACCAGTAGGAGAACCAAGCAACACTATGTAAACGGTACCTGTGCACGAAGAACAAATACTTGCAACCCCACGCATAAGATTGGTTGTCAATCCCTCTTGGGTAAAAGATAGATTGATCTAAATGATTTTGGATAAATAGATCTCTCAATAAAACAAAACAAAATAAATAAAGAAAAAGTGCAGCAAGATATTTTTGGGTTTTTAGAATAATAGATCTGAAAACAAAAGCAAATAAAAATAGATCTCGAAGCACATATGATAAAGGATAGACCCGGGGGCCGTAGATTTCACTTGTGGCTTCTTTCAAGAAAATAGCATATGGAAGGTAAACAAATTTCTGTAGGGCAATTGATAGAACTTCAAATAATTATGAGGATATCTAGGTAATGATCATTATATAGGCATCACGTCCAAGATTAATAGAACGACTCCTGCCTGCATCTACTACTATTACTCCACACATCAACCGCTATCCAGCATGCATCTAGTGTATTAAGTTCATGGAGAAACGGAGTAATGCAATGATGCGGCTTGAACTACGTCGGTATTTCCCCAAAGAGGAATGGATGATGCAACACAACTACGATAGGTATTTCCCTCAGTGATGAGACCAAGTTTATCGAACCAGTAGGAGAACCACGCAACACTACGTAAACAGTACCTGCACACAAAGAACAAATACTAGCAACCCGAAGTAAAAGAGGGGTTGTCAATCCCTCCCGGGTAAAAAGATAGATACAATTGTAGTAGATTGGATAAATAGATCTCGCGGGAATGCGAGATAAAATAAATAACAATAAATTCCAGCAAGGTATTTTTGGGTTTTTGGATTAATAGATCTGAAAATAAAAGCAAATAAAAATAGATCTCGAAGGCAAATATGATAAAGAAGAGACTCGGGGGCCGTAGATTTCATTAGTGGCTTCTCTCGAGAAAAATAGCATACGACGGGTAAACAAATTACTGTTGGGCAATTGATAGAACTTCAAATAATCATGATGATATCCAGGTGAGGGAGTCCTGGATTAGGGGGTGTTCGGATAGCCGGACTATACCTTCGGCCGGACTCTTGGACTATGAAGATACAAGATTGAAGACTTCGTCCCGTGTCCGGTAGGGACTTTTCTTGGCGTGGAAGGCAAGCTTGGCGATGCGAATATGTAGATCTCCTACCATTGTAACTGACTCTGTGTAACCCTAGTCCTCTCCGGTGTCTATATAAACCGGAGGGTTTTAGTCCGTAGGACGAACAATAATCATACCATAGGCTAGCTTCTAGGGTTTAGCCTCCTGGATCTCGTGGTAGATCTACTCTTGTACTACCTATATCATCAATATTAATCAAGCAGCAGTAGGGTTTTACCTCCATCGAGAGGGCCCGAACCTGGGTAAAAACATCGTGTCCCTTGTCTCCTGTTACCATCCGCCCAGACGCACAGTTTGGGACCCCCTACCCGAGATCTGCCGGTTTTGACACCGACATTGGTGCTTTCATTGAGAGTTCCTCTATGCCGTCGCCATCAGGAAGGATGCCTCATCCCGTCTTTAAAGACGACACCGTCGCTAAGGGAGCTTTGGCTGTCAGCCAAACTCTTCGGCTAGGTGGTTTTCTTATGACTGCCTGTTCGGCTGCTGCGCCGACAAAGACCTCTCGGGTCATCAAAAGTGATCTTCACGTCAGCTCGGAACTTGCCGAGCAGTTAGATCCAATGGAGCTCTCTTCCATAAACGATCTCTTGGATCGCATCGCCGCCCTGGGAGTCGCTACGGATTACGACCAGATCGTGCCTAAACCCGATCTGAGAGAGATCAACTCTCCCCAGGTCACCCATCACGTTGCCGTGGTAGAGGGACAGTGCGGCGACCCTTCATCTATCTTAAGGACTAGCTACGTCCGGGTTCTCGATCCCTCCAAGCCGGATACCCGCAGAGGGGAGGACATCACTCAAGACCTGAACTTAGAGTCGGGCAATGGGCTAGATTCATTGGACAACATCCAGGAATCCAAACTTTTGAGTTCGGAAACTCCTGGGCCTCTGAGTCTCAGATTGGGTGAGGTTTCGGATTTAATTCCACCCACCCACCCGAACATATGCGATCTATCCCAAATTAGGCAAAAGCCCGAAGAAACAATACATCACTACTGGGCCAGATTCCTCCTGGTTATGAACAGGATCAAGGACTGCCGCGAGGAAGACGCAATTTCATTCTTCTACAATAATTGCACGGACAAGGGAATCCTCAACCCCATAAGTCGCCGTGATATTACACACTTCGCTGACTTGGCGTCCATAGTACGAAAGTACTATGCGATGGAAAGCGCCTGGAAAACCAAAATAAAATTTTGGGATAATCCGGCCCCGAATACGAACCCAGTCCGAAATAAAAGGGTGCATCATCGCCAGACACCCGAGTTAAACACCAAAAAGCAAAAACCCTCTATAGGGCATGGAACCGTACTGGAAGGATAGCTTAATGGACCCTGTAAAATTCACAGTACAGAGGGCGCCACACCAACTCACAACCTTAGAGCATGTTGGATACTCCGGCAGGTGGCCAAAATTGGCGAAGATCTTCTAATTCCGGAGGCCACAGAAAACGACCACAAAGACACCGGTACGGTATTAACAGTCTTCGAGACCTTCGTATCAAATAATATGCGAAAAAGAACACTCCGCAGCCTTGCCGAAGTCTACCAAGTAGCAACAATAAACCCATGGAGTGACACGGCTATTACTTTCAATGCCAGTGATGAACCTAAATTCCGAACAGCCCGAGCACCAGTCGCATTGGTTCTCAGTCCAATAGTGGACGACTTTCGTCTTGCCAAGGTACTCATGGATGGAGGCAGCGGATTGAACCTCATTTACGAGGAAACCCTTCAAAAAATGGAAATAGACTGGAACCGCATTGAGCGAAGCAGCACAACCTTTAGAGGAATAATCCCCAGTCGGGAAGCGCGCTGTACAGGAAAAATCACACTAGATGTGGTGTTCGGCACGCCGGATAATTACAGGTCCGAAGAGGTCATGTTCCAAGTGGACCCGTTCAGTAGCGGATACCACGCTCTGCTAGGGCGGGAAGCGTTTACAATCTTCCAAGCAATACCCCATTACCGGTACATGAAGCTCAAGATTCCCGGGCCGAACGGAATTCTCACTCTCGCTAGTGATCCGAACATAGCACACCGCGCCGAGAACAAGACAGCCGCACTGGCCCTTGAGGCACTATCCGAAGCCCTGGCGGCTGAGGAGCTGACTGCGCTGCGCTCCACGGTGAACAGGGACGATGTGATACTCGATAAAAGATCCAAGTCCACCTCCTTTAAACCAGCGGACGAAATAGTCAAATTCCAGGTCCATCCAACGGACCCTAATAAAACAGCTTCCATCGGGGCACAATTAAATCCTGGTGTAGACGCTGCACTGCGAGAGTTCCTACGTGAGAACTAGGACATTTTCGCCTAGCACCCTTCAGACATGCCAGGAATCCCACGTAGGCTGGCCGAACACAGCTTAAATATCCTAAAAGGATTCAAACCCGTCAAACAGGCTCTTTGGTGTTTTTCCGAACCTAAGAGACAAGCCATGGGAGAGGAGCTAGCCAAGCTATTGGAGGCCGGATTCATCAGAGATATAAAACATCCGGACTGGCTAGCAAACCTGGTGATGGTATCAAACAAGGACAAATCCTGGCGCCTGTGCGTTGATTTTAAAGACCTTAACAAGGCTTGACCAAAGGATCCCTTCCCCCTACCCCGCATCGATCAAATTATCGACGCTACCGCAAGACACGATTCGTTGTGTTTCCTCGACGCATATTCCGGTTACCATCAAATCAAGATGGTAGAGTCCGACCAGGCCGCAACGGCATTCATCACACCATACATGCCATTCTGCTTCAACACAATGCCCTTTGGGCTCAAAAACGCCGGCGCAACATATCAGCGCATGATTCAGACATGTCTGGCAAACCAGATCGGCAAAACAGTGGAGGCATACGTGGATGACGTGGTCGTTAAAACAAGACATGTCGAATCTCTAGTAGACGACTTGAGGCTCACATTTGATAACCTCCAAACACACGATATCAAGCTCAATCCGGAAAAATGCATTTTCGGCGTTCCAGCCGGAAAGCTCTTGGGCTTCATTGTATCCGGTAGAGGAATTGAAGCAAATCTGGCCAAGATCCGAGCTCTGTCACAATTGGATATCCCAAAGGACCTCAAACAAATACAAAAATTAACCGGATGCGTGGCGGCTCTAAGCCGCTTTATCTCCCGCTTGGGAGAAAAGGCACTACCCCTCTACCGCCTCCTTCGGCACACCGAACACTTTGAGTGGACGGACGCTACCACGGCCAAACTCGATGAAATAAAAGCCGTATTGGCAACAAACCCAGTCCTGGCCGTGAAAAACATTGGCGAACCAATGCTATTGTACATTGCAGCAACCCATCAGGTTGTAAGCGCAGTACTCGTCATCGAACGAGAAACGGACGGACACAAATTCCCCCTTCAAAAGCCGGTCTATTATGTGTCCACTGTCCTCACTCCGTGCAAATCACGGTACCCGCATTATCAAAAGATTGCGTACGCGGTATTCATGGCATCCTGAAAGCTGTAACAGTAGCCTCGGAAGTACCACTTAACGATATTATAAACAACCGCGACGCGACAGGCCGGATTGCAAAATGGGCCATTGAGCTCCTCCCGTTCGACATAACTTATAAGCCACGGCGAGCTATCAAGTCGCAAGTTTTGGCCGACTTCGTCGCAGAATGGACGGAGGCCGAACTCCCTAAAGAGTACGACACATATTCAAACTGGGTCATGCATTTCGATGGCTCCAAAATGTTGGCTGGTCTAGGGGCTGGCGTCATTTTGACGTCCCCCACAGGAGACACAGTTCAATACGTACTCCAGATTATGTACACAGACTCCAACAACGCAGCCGAATATGAGGCCCTTTTACACGGTCTCTGGATGGCAGTATCCATGGGCATTCAACGCCTAGAAGTGCGCGGGGACTCGAACCTCGCAATATCCCAAGTAAATGGAGACTTTGATGCCAAGGATCCAAGAATGGCAGCTTACCACAACGCCGTCTTAAAATGTCAGCTCGGTTCGAAGGGCTCGAGTTTCACCATATAGCCCGGGAAAATAATCAGGCGGCAGACGTCCTGGCACGCATCGGCGCAAAACGCGATGTAGTCCCCCCAACATCTTCTTGGAAAGGCTGTTCAAGCCATCCGTAGCGTGGGAAGGGGAACCCGGCAATAACAGTCCGGACCCAACCACACCGCCCGATACCGAACAATCTGACATAATCGGAGGCTCTGCCGATGAAATCACACCTTCAGCCCACGTAATAATGGCCGTCATCGCCTCATGGACAAAACCTTTCCTCGCCTACCTCACTAGGCAGGAACTCCCCGAGGACCAAAATGAGGCACACTGCATAGTGCGGCGATCTAAAGCCTACAAAGTCCATGAGGGAGAGCTTTATAAGAAAAGCACTACCGAAGTCCTTCAAAGGTGCATCTCCGAAGAGGAAGGGCGGAACCTTCTGGCTGAAATTCATGCCGGACTCGGTGGTCATCACGCCGCAGCTCGGTCCCTTATAAGCAAGGCCTTCCGTACAAGCTTTTATTGGCCGACGGCCCGGGCAGACGCCCAGGACTTAGTCCAACGATGCGTCGGTTGCCCGCTTTTTGCAAACCAAAGCCATATGCCACCCACCGCCCTCCAAACTATCCCCATAACTTGGCCCTTTGCGGTCTGGGGGCTTGACATGGTCGGACCCCTTAAAGGCGGAACCCACAAGAAAAAATACTTACTGGTCATGGTGGATAAGTTCACCAAATGGATAGAAGCCAAGCCTGTTAAGACGGCCGAATCCGGACCGGTGACATACTTTATATCCGGGGTTGTACACCGTTACGGCGTCCCCTACAGCATCATCACTGATAACGGCATGAACTTTACGGCCGACGAGGTAAAACTCCGGTGCAAAAACATGGGCATCAAGCTCGATTATGCTTCCGTCTATCACCCACAAACTAACGGCCAAGTCGAACGTGCAAATGGTCTTATCATGAGCGGCATCAAACCCAGATTAGTGCGGTCCCTTAAGGAATCTAACAAGCACTGGGTAGAGGAGTTCGACTCTGTACTCTGGGGGCTACGGACCACGCCGAACCGCACCACCGGATAGGCACCATTCTTCATGTTGTACGGCGCACAGGAAGTTTTGCCTTGCGACATAATTCATGACTCACCTCGAGTGCGCATGTACGAAGAAAGAGAAGCCGAGCTCGATCGGCAGGACAGTTTGGACGCCTTGGAGGAGGAGTTTGACGTGGCAAAAGCCCGTTCCGCATTCTATCAACAGCAGGCTCGAAGATACCAAAGCAGAGAAGTACAGGCCAAAAATTACAACGTTGGTGAATTAGTTCTACGCCTGCCGGACAAGAAAAAAGACAAACTCAAGCCCAAGTGGGAAGGTCCCTTCATAATTGACCAAGTCCTGATTGGTGGAGCGTACCGCCTGCGAGATGCATCGGATAACCGACTCGAGCCGAACCCATGGAACGCAGCCCGTCTCCGAAGATTCTATGCCTAGCGCCGGACTCTGTGTTCGTCTCCTTCCTCTATCCATTTTTTATATACTGTCTGTCTTACATTTCTCTCTTTCTCCCCTCCCTTTCTTTTATAGCCTTTAAAGGCTCATCAAATGACGTGCTATTCGCACTCATTAAACCTGGGGGCTTCTTTTAACAGAAGCTTATTTATACAGGCTTTATGCCCAACACATGTGTCACACTTCCGCATGTACCTTTTATTTCACCATTATATGCATTGATATGACTTAAGTTTTGGCCAAGATGGGTTGCCTGGCTCCTGTGCTTACCCCTACGTTCCCGATATTTCGGCTAGGTGGTAAAGGGAGCACCTCTGCGATTGTTACTGCCGGGTCAGCCGGATGTGTACCTCAGACTGGGTGAAGCCGAAAGCTAGCGTTCTTAAGGGAATATTCGGTCGGTGAACTAAAAGATGATCTTTTCATTATTTATTTATGCGCCCCAGATGCTTTTTCCTGCGTCTTTTTCGCAGAATGGACATGCACTTTAGGGCATGCCTCCCAGGGAAAGGAACCCTTAACGGAACTATTCTCCCTGGAAGATGTTTCTTACTAACCATGTAATATAACATAACTAGTTGGGCACTTGTCTGTTCAAGCACTAATGACCCCTACGCCCGGTCTCCATGCATACCCCGGTTCTTATATAACCGCGAGGGTATTCGAACACACTCCGGACCGTCAGGTCCCGAGGTTGAAGCGAAAAGGTCGGCCATGACAAACGATCTACAATCCGGCTAGAAGGCATTAAAAATGTCAATTAAAATTACATAGTCATTCTGACTGATTGTATTCCTCTTCAATACCATCTAACAGGCTGTCTAGTTTACAGTCCTGCTGAGAATACTTTGCGGCCAATTCTACTTGGCCGTATACTAAGCTTACAGGGATCTCCTTCCCATCGGGCCCCACAGGTCCGACCTCCGCCATGTGGTTGGGGTCGGCCTTCGTGTACCACGTCTTCACCATGGCCCAGGCCTCCCTAGCGCCTTGACGGCAGGCCGAGATCTTCCATAAACGGAAGCGCCGCCGCGCTCCCTTCAGCTTCTCTGCAAGCTCTCCAAGGCCTTCGAGCATGGAGATGGATGGCCACAAGGCCTGGGCGACGCCTTGCATCACCTGCCGAACTCGCTCGTGCAGTTACGAGAGCTCGGGAAGAAGGTCACCCGTAGAATCGGGCATCTCCTCTGCAGGACGACCTGTTAGCACGCCTACAGACATTACTCTGTTAGTCGCTTCCTCGCCAAACTCCTTTTTTTCAAAGGTTCGTTTAAGCACTTACTAAATATGCCGCGCCGAAGCCGCTGATTCTCCTTAACGGAGTCCGACAGCTGGGCACGAACATCTTTCAGTTCAACGCCCAGCTTGGTGTTGGCATCTTGAAGATCACTCTTCTCCCGCCTCACCTTTGTCAGCACGCTCTCACCAGCCTTTAACTGGCGTAGGAGCCGTTGCTTTTCCGGATCTAATCCGGCGCCATCTGCAATTTCATTTGTCAGATTTGCACACACGCCGCCCTTCACAAAATACTTATCTTTTTGAAGCATATATTACCAACGGGGGTCTCCTTCGGCTCCCCTGCCACAGCTAGTGCGGCCCCAAGTTGGGCTTTGCACTCTTCTAGCTCCTGGGACAGTTGGGTATTCTTTTCCGCAAGACCCTGCATTATTAAATGATCCTTAAATCAGTTCTTCTAACTGTTTCAAGTCTCGGGGGCTACTGATATATATATAACCATTAAATTTTCTCACCCGTATGTCTTTTACATATTGCTCCGTGGCTCTGGCTAGACCATTTTGAGCGGCACGGAGGAACGCATCTCCCGGATTGAAGGCATTCAACGCCTCTTGGGAGAAACAAGCATCGCGAAGAACTTTCCGGCGACGCCTGTGGTTCATGGCACTCTCCACCTCGGAATTGGTGGCAGACAGCCTGTCCGCATCCTCTGTTGGAAGAGCGTCCGGTGCGCGCCTCGTGTTCGCCTCCGCCTCCGGACCAGGCTTTGGAGCCTGGGTAGTAGAGGCGCGATTGGCAGCCTCTCCGGATATAGTCAGGTGAGGTCTCTTTGTCCCGAAGAGAGAACGAGTGTTAATATGCCTTGAAGGAATAACACCTGGGAATAAGAGGGCGCGCTATACCTTTGCGCAGGCGCCTCGGTCCGGACTGCACTTCGTTTTTGCCCACGGGGCCCTGCAGCCCCTCGTTGGCTTGTCGCCGCAGGCTCGACCTACCGTCTCAAAAACCTCCCCTGCAAAACACGGTTGTTATCAGGAAAATGAAAACACGCGAGGGTGGATCCCTTTTCGAGGTGCTGGGACTTCGGTCTCAGTTACCTGGGAGGCCGGGATTAGCCCTGGGTAATCGGCCGTAATGGCCACCAAGGCGTTGTCCTTGCTCAATTGATGGAACAATCCATCAATCAGCTCCACGGATAAGTCCGAATCCTCTTGGGAGGCCGGGTCGAGGGACCGTCCCGGATCCTCGGGTTGTGGAGGGGGGTTGTTTATTTCTTTAACAGCCTGGCGCAGTTCCTGCGTTGAAGTCGTTAGACTATATAGTTAAACGACGGGAATATAAAATTGATGGGCAAGTAAAAGTGTCCACTTACCCAACTCGGAGGATTGCACATAGTAAATCCACCCTGTGGGTTGACGCGGAGAAATTCCTCCTCTTCTCCCTTGTACAAAGCGGACAAGATTTTTATTACAGCGGTAGCCGACTCCGGCCCCTTACGTCCATGACGGGTTGCGTCATCCTCCCTGTTGAAATCCCACATGGGGTGGCCTCTATACTGAAGTGGCTGCACCCCCCGCATGATGCATGCGGCCATGACTCCGATCATGGTTAGTCCGGAATGAGCTAATAGTCTTATCCGGCCCATCAGGTAAAGGACGTCCTTGTCACTTTCCCTCTGAGGGCTCCGTGGACGCCAGCTTAGGTGCTTCTTCAGGGGAGCAGTGTCGAACTCAGGGAGGCCGATCCGAACAGGATCCGGCAACGGTACTTCCTCTATATAAAACCATTCCGAAGGCCAATTCTCGGACGCCTTCTTCGGGGTTCTGGATAGATATCCGGTCCCGGTGACGCGCCACACTTCGGCTCCGCCCAATTGATATATTGACCCCTCCTGAGAATGGGGCACCAGGCAGAATAGCCTCTTCCACAGCGCGAAATGAGCCTCAACACCCAAAAACAACTGACAGAGGGCTACGAAGCCCGCGATATGCAATATGGAGGCAAGCGTGAGGTTGTGCAGCTGGAGGCCATAGAACTCCAGGAGCCCCCGGAGAAACGGATGGATTGGAAATCCGAGCCCTCTTATTAAATAAGGGACAAGGCATACCCGCTCTCCTTTGGAGGGATTGGGGGCGCTCTCCGCTTGCTCTCCGCCATTATAGGTGGCAAGTCCGGCTCGAACCGGGATCATATAGGCCAGAGGGAGAAATCCTTTGGTCTGGAGCGTCACTAGCTTGCTGTGCGGGATGGAGCATCTCTCCCAATCTCCAGGCTGAGGGCTGGAGGGGCGAGAGGAGGAGTTGCGTCGGCTGGCCATGGTGGGATGGACCTTTGTCGGATGCGCTCTGATGAATACTCGCGGAGGGGAGAAGGTGTGGTTTGGATCTAAATCCTCGTCCCTTTAAATAGGAGGCTCATTTACGCGGCTAGGGGTGTGAATGTAAAAACACCCAGACTTTTCATATTCATTTGACATGTGGAAAGCGGCCATTATTAGGCGTAGAAGCCAAGGAGCGCTACATTTATAAGAAACCGGACATTATTTAACACGTACACGGAATTTGGAGGAGAACCCGCCTTGCAATGCCGAAGACAATTTGCACGCCGGACTCGTCGTCATTGAAGCCTGGTTCAGGGGCTACTGAGGGAGTCCTGGATTAGGGGGTGTTCGGATAGCCAGACTATACCTTCGACCGGACTCTTGGACTATGAAGATACAAGATTGAAGACTTCGTCCCGTGTCCGGTAGGGACTTTTCTTGGCATGGAAGGCAAGCTTGGCGATGCGAATATGTAGATCTCCTACCATTGTAACCGACTTTGTGTAACCCTAGCCCTCTCCGGTGTCTATATAAACCAGAGGGTTTTAGTCCGTAGGAGGAACAATAATCATACCATAGGCTAGCTTCTAGGGTTTAGCCTCCTTGATCTCGTGGTAGATCTACTCTTGTACTACCTATATCATCAATATTAATCAAGCAGGAGTAGGGTTTTACCTCCATCGAGAGGGCCCGAACCTGGGTAAAAACATCGTGTCCCTTGTCTTCTGTTACCATCCGCCCAGACGCACAGTTCGTGACCCCCTACCCGAGATCTGCCGGTTTTGACACCGACACCAGGCAATGATCATTATATAGGCATCATGCCCAAGATTAGTAGACCGACTCCTGCCTGCATCTACTACTATTACTCCACACATCGACCGCTATCAAACTTGCATCTAGTGTATTAAGTTCATGGAGAAATGGAGTAATGCAATAAGAACGATGACATGATGTAGACAAGATCTATTCATGTAGGAATAGACCCCATCTTGTTATCCTTAATAGCAACGATACATACGTGTGATTTCCCCTTCTGTCACTGGGATTGAGCACCGTAAGATCAAACCCATCACAAAACACCTCTTCCCATGGCAAAAAAATCAATCTAGTCTGCCTAACTAAACCAAAGATTTGAAGAAGAAATATGAGGCTATAAGCAATCATGCATATAAGAGATCAAAGAAATTCAAATAACTTTCATGGATAAAATATACAGATCTGATCATAAACTCAAAGTTCATCGGATCCCAACAAACACACCGCAAAAAGAGGTACGTCAAATAGATCTCCAAGAGACCATTGTATTAAGAATCATAAGAGAGAGAGAGAGAGAGAGAGAGAGAGAGAGAGAGAGAGAGAGAGAGAGAGAGAGAGTAAGCCATCTATCTACTAACTACGGACCCGTAGGTCTACAATGAACTACTCATGCATCATCGGAGAGGCACCAATGAGGATGATGAACCCCTCCATGATGGTGTCTATATTGGATCTATGGTTTCTGGAACTTGGGGCGGTTGGAATTGTGTTTCGTCGACTCCCCTAGGGTTTTTGGAATATTGAGGTATTTATAGAGCAAAGAGGCGGTGCAGGAGGCGGCCGAGGTGGGCACAACCCACCAGGGCACGCCTGGGCCCCCATGCGGGTTGTGCCCCTCTCGGGGCACCCCTCTAGTACTTCTTTGGCCCATCTTGTGTCTTATGGTCCAAAAAAATCTCCAAAAAGTTTTGCTGCGTTTGGACTCCGTTTGTTATTGATTTTCTGCGAAGTAAAAAACAAGCAAAAAACAACAACTGGCACTGGGCACTATGTCAATAGGTGCTACTTGTTTAGCTTGCGTTGGTTTTTCCCTTGAAGAGGAAAGGGTAATGCAGCAAAGTAGAGATAAGTATTTCCCTCAGATAGAGAACGAAGGTATCAATCCAGTAGGAGACAACACACAAATCACCAATACCTGCACAAAGAATCAAACACTTGCACCCTCAATCCATTCACGGTCACTTGCAAAAGTGAGATCTGATAGAGATAGATAAAACTAAACAAAAGATAAAGTAAATATTTTTGTGTTTTTTGGTTTATAGATCAAAAAGTAAAATATTGCAAAATAGTAGATTGGAAACTTATATGATGGAAAATAGACCCGGGGGCCATAGGTTTCACCAGAGGCTTCTCTCAAGATAGCAAATAATACATTGGGTGAACAAATTACTGTTGAGCAATTGATAGAAAAGCGCAAAGTTATGACGATATCTAAGGCAATGATTATGAAATATAGGCATCACGTCCGTGTCAAGTAAACCAACTCCTGCCCGCATCTACTACTATTACTCCACACATCGACCGACTCCTGCCTGCATCTAGAGTATTAAGTTCATGAAGAACAAAGTAACGCTTTAAGTAAGATGCCATGATGTATAGGAATAAACTCAAGCAATATGATGTAAACCCCATCTTTTTATCCTCGATGGCAACAATACAATACGTGCCTTGCTACCCCTACTATCACTGGGTGAGGACACCGCAAGATTGAACCCAAAGCTAAGTGTCATGGGAACATATCTGACTGTATATATAGGGGGTACGTAGGAGGAGGCAGTGCCTAGCTACAACAAGGTTGTACACATGGTTTTACGAGTTCAGGCCCCTCTCGGAGGAGGTAACAGTCCTACGTCTCGGTGTCGCGGAGGCTTTGTAGATTAGAGTGTTGAGTTATAGGGGGTGCGAATCCTTGTGCAAGAGGGGAGGGGTAGCTTATATAGAGTACGCCGACCCCTCATAGCCCTCGGCGTATTTAATGACCTTTAAGGCGTCGGAGTGAATGTAAAGTCACGTAAGTTACTGGCAACGCTCGTATTTAATGACCTTTAAGGCATCAGAGTGAATGTATGACCGTTGCCATACAGAGGTGGCTCTAGGTCTTTTATCCTTTGAGTGGATTCTTATCTCTCGAGTGAATAACGACAGTCGAGTGGAATTGGGATATCCGAGTGGATCTTCTATCGAGTGGATTGCACTTCATGAGGATTCCAGTCGGTATCTTCTATTTAACTTTGTAGGCCTTGGTCTCTTGTGTAGTGTCCTTGGGTAGGACATACAGGTCAGGCCTAAGACCCTACCCTAGGTACATGTCATCATCATTAGCCCCTGAATGGATCGAGGACCGAGTGAAGAAGGGTTGAAGTTGATTCTGACCCGATTCAATGTCCCGGAGACACTTTCTCAGGGGCCTGAAAGTATGCTGGTATTTTAATCCTTCGTTAGTCGCCTTGATTAATCATGGCTTCTTGATCTTCTGAGTGAAATAAGTAACATATCATTGAGCAGATTGGATTTGGATATCTCCGATGCGATCGACTGATTTGCTGGACCCGGATTTCACGGGATTCGAAATTTGTAGAAGCGCGCAGGTCGGGACGCGGCACGGTAAGCGGGACAGGTGAGGAGGGACTCCTCGATCTTTGCACCGCCTTCTTCGGCACGTATCGAGCCGGCGCCGGTTGTGGGATGTACTGAGATTGCATGGGCCCAAAAGCCAGCCACTCAGACGCGCGGTAGCTACCTCTTGAGCATGCGTTGATTTTTCCCTTGAAGAATAAAGGGTGATGCAGCAAAGTAGCGTAAGTATTTCCCTCAGGTTTGAGAACCAAGGTATCAATCCAGTAGGAGACAACGCAACAAGCCACCGAATACCTGCACAAACAAACACCAACTTGCAACCAACGCGACAAAGGGGTTGTCAATCCCTTCACGGTTATTCGCAAAGTGATCTCTGATAGAGATGGATAAACGGTAAAGTAATATTTTTTGGTATTTTTGGTTTATGGAACAGAAAGTAAAAGATTGCAAAAGAAATTAAATAGAAAACTAGAATTGTAGATCGGAAACTTATATGATGGAAAATAGACTCGGGGGCCATAGGTTTCACTAGAGGCTTCTCTCAAGATAGAAAATATGACGGTGGGTGAACAAATTACTGCCGAGCAATTGATAGAAAAGCGAAAAGTTATGACGATATCTAAGGTAATGATCATGAATATAGGCATCATGTCCGTGTCAAGTAGACTGAAATGATTCCGCATCTACTACTATTACTCCACACATCGACCGCTATCCAGCATGCATCTAGAGTATTAAGTTCATAAAGAATGGAGTAACGCCTTAAGCAAGATGACATGATGTAGAGGAATTAACTCAAGCAATATGATGAAAGCCCCATCTTTTTATCCTCGATGGAAACAATACAATACGTGTCAGTTCCCCTTCTGTCGCTAGGATCGAGCACCGCAAGATTGAACCCAAAGCTAAGCACTTCTCCCATTGCAAGAAAACCAATCTAGTTGGCCAAACCAAATCGATAGTTCAAAGAGACTTGCAAAGATATCAAATCATGCATAAAAGAATTCAAAGGAGATTCAAATAATATTCATAGATAAGCTGATCATAAATCCACAATTCATCGGATCTCGGCAAACACACCGCAAAAGAGTATTACATCGAATAGATCTTCAAGAACATCGAGGAGAACTTTGTATTGAGAATCAAAGAGAGAGAAGAAGCCATCTAGCTACTAGCTATGGACCCGTAGGTCTGAGGTAAACTACTCACGCTTCATCGGAGAGGCAATGGTATTGATGTAGAAGCCCTCCGTGATTGAATTCCCCTCCGGCAGGATGCCTGAAAAGGCCCCAAGATGGTTTCTCTTGGGAACAGAAGATTGCGGCGGTGGAAAAGTGGTTTCGTGGCTCCCCTGGATGTTTTTGGGGTATAAGAGTATATATAGGAGGAAGATCTAGGTCAGGAGGTCTACGAGGGGCCCACAAGGTTGGGGGGTGCACCCTACCCCCCTGGGCTCGCCCTCCACCCTTGTGGCCGCCTCGTGGCTCTTCTGACTTTCACTTCAAGTCTCCTGGGTGTCTTCTGGTCCAAGAAAAATCATCGCGAAAGTTTTATTCCATTTGGACTCCGTTTGGTATTCCTTTTCTGCGAAACTCTAAAACAAGGAAAAAACAGAAACTGGCACTTGGCTCTAGGTTAATAGGTTAGTCCCAAAAATCATATAAAGTAGCATATTGATGCATATAAAACATCCAAAACAGATAATATAATAGCATGGAACAATAAAAAATTATAGATACATTGGAGACGTATCAAGCATCCCCAAGCTTAATTCCTGCTCGTTCCTCGGGTAGGTAAATGATAAAAACAGAATTTTTGATGTGGAATGCTACCTAAGATATTTATCCATGTAATTCTCTTTATTGTGGCATGAATGTTCAGATCCGCAAGATTAGAAACAAAAGTTTAATATTGACATAAAAACAATAAAACTTCAAGCATACTAACAGAATAATTATGTCTTCTCAAAATAACATGGCCAAAGAAAGCTTATCCGTACAAAATCATATAGTCTGGCTATGCTCCATCTTCATCACACAAAATATTCAAATCATGTACAATCCCGATGACAAGCCAAGCATTTGTTTCATACTTTTGACGTTCTCAAACTTTTTCAACTTTCACGCAATACATGAGCGTGAGCCATGGACATATCACTATAGGTGGAATAGACAGTGGTTGTGTAGAAGACAAAAAGAAGGATATAGTCTCACATCAACTAGGCGTATCAACGGGCTATGTAGATGCCCATTAATAAATATCAATGTGAGTGAGTAGGGATTGCCATGCAATGGATGCACTAGAGCTATAAGTTTATGAAAGCTCAAAAAGAAACTAAGTGGGCGTGCATCCAACTTGCTTTCTCACGAAGACCTAGGGCAATTTTGAGGAATCCCATCATTGGAATATACAAGCTAAGTTCTATAATGAAAAATTCCCACTAGTATATGAAAGTGATATCATAGGAGACTCTCTATCATGAAGATCATGGTGCTACTTTGAAGCACAAGTGTGGCAAAAAGGATAGTAACATTTTCCCTTCTCTCTTTTTCTCTTATTTTTTTATTTGGGCCTTCTCCCATTTTTTGGCCTCTTTTATTTTATTTTTATTTTTCATCCGGAGTCTCATCCTGACTTGTGGGGGAATCATAGTCTCCATCATCCTTTCCTCACTTGGGACAATGCTCTATAATGAAGATCATCACACTTTTATTTACTTACAACTCGATACTTAGAACAAAATATGGCTCTATATGAATGCCTCCGGCGGTGCACCGGGATGTGCAATGAATCAAGAGTTACATGTATGTAAGAATTATGAATGGTGGCTTTGCCACAAATACGATATCAACGACATGATCATGCAAAGCAATATGACAATGATGGAGCGTGTCATAATAAACGGAGCGGTGGAAAGTTGCATGGAAGTATATCTCGGAATGGCTATGGAAATGCCATAATAGGTAGCTATGGTGGCTGTTTTGAGGAAGGATATGTTGTGGGTTTATGGTACCGGCGAAAGTTGCGCGGTACTCGAGAGGCTAGCAATGGCATAAAGGTGAGAGTGCGTATAATCCATGGACTCAACATTAGTCATAAAGAACTCACATACTTATTGCAAAAATCTATTAGTCATCGAAACAAAGTACTAAGCGCATGCTCCTAGGGGGATAGATTGGTAGGAAAAGACCATCGCTCGTCCCCGACCGCCACTCACAAGGAAGACAATCAATAAATAAATAATGCTCTGACTTCAACACATAACAGTTCACCATACGTGCATGCTACGGGACTCACAAACCTCAACACAAGTATTTCTCAAATTCATAACTACTCACTAGCATGAATCTAATATCACCATCTTCATATCTCAAAACAATCATAAGGAATCAAACTTCTCATAGTATTCAATGCACTTTATATGAAAGTTTTTATTATATCCTTCTTGGATGCCTATCATATTAGGACTAATTTTATAACCAAAGCAAATTATCATGCTGTTTATAGACTCTCAAAATAATATGAGTGAAGTATGAGAGTTCATCAATTTCTATAAAATAAAACCACTGCCGTGCTCTAAAAAATATAAGTGAAGCACTAGAGCAAAATTGCCTAGCTCAAAAGATATAAGTGAAGCACATAGAGTATTCTAATAAATCATGATTCATGAGTGTCTCTTCCAAAAGGTGTGTACATCAAGGATGATTGTGGCAAACTAAAAAGCAAAGACTCAAATCATACAAGACTCCAAGCAAAACACATATCATGCGGTGGATAAAAATATAGCCTCAAGTAAAGTTACCGATAGACGAATACGAAAGAGGGGATGCCTTCCCAGGGATCCACAAGCTTAGGCTTTTTGACATCCTTGAATATTACCTCGGGGTGCCTTGGGCATCCCCAAGCTTAGGCTTTTTCCACTCCTTATTCCATAGTCCATCAAATCCTTACCCAAAACATGAAAACTTCACAACACAAAACTCCAACAGAAAATCTCGTAAGCTCCGTTAGTATAGGAAAATAAATCACCACTTTTGGTACTGTTGTGAACTCATTCTTTATTTATATTGGTTTAATATGTACTTTACTCCAACTTTCCCATGGTTCATACCCCGCAATACTAGCCATAGATGCATCAAAATAAGCAAACGACACGCGAAAAATAGAATCTGTCAAAAACAGAACAATCTGTAGCAATCTGGATATTTCAAATACTTGGGTAATTCTAAAAATCCCGAGAAGCTAGTAAGTCCTACATAATTTGTCTCTATTAATATTCTGCAAAAATAATCAACTAAAAATCTCTCTCCAGCTAAAAATGATAATTTTTTTGTGAGCGCAAAAGTTTCTGCTTTTCAGCAAGATCAAATCAACTATCACCATAGGTTGTCCCATAGGTCTTACTTGGCACAAACACAAATTAAAACACAAAACCACATCTAACCAGAGGCTAGATGATTTATTCAAAGCAAAACAGGACCTAAAAAGCAAGAACAAAAATAAAATTGGGTTGCCTCCCAACAAGCGCTATTGTTTAACGCCCCTAGCTAGGCATAAAAACACGAATGGATCTAAGTGTAATCATATTTGGCATGCAAATATTTAATCACACACTTATGACTTTTAGGAGATTCTTTGGTTTTATAGATGATCAAACTCCTAGGCAAGAAATCAAGAGATTCATTTGTGACAATAGGTTCCTTAATAATATCGAGAAAATTGGGGTGAATACTAATCGATTTGAGATCTTCATTGTCTTTACTAGAAGATTCACCCTTATTCTTAGGAACATAAGTAAACTTGGAAATCTTGGTAGGAGGAAGAAATTCAGTAGTTTTAACGGAGGAAAAAGCGGAACCCAAGTTGGTACGTTTTCATTAACTATTGGTTCCTTTTCCCTAAGGTTCTTTAAAGTAACTCCTACTTTAGATCCATATTGAGCAATCTGATTATGAATCTTTTTATCCAAATTTTCAATCAACTCAACGGTAGCAATTTTATTCTCAATAATATCAAGTCTTTGCATCACATGCTCCAAAGTTAAAGTAGTACCGTTGACCAAAAGAGGTGGGGGACCTAACAAATCTATCATAGCATTATAAGAATCAAAAGTATGGCTCCCCAAAAAATTTCCTCCTGTATTGGTATCTAAAACATATCTATTCTGTGGAGTAACGCCTACATAAAAATTATGAAAAAGCGCATCAGTAGATTGTTTTCGAGTAGATTTGTTTTGAGTATTGCAAATTCTATACCAAGCATCTTTTAGATTTTCTCCTTCCCTATGTTTGAAGTTGAGGACTTCATTATCAGGAGTACTCACGATAATGGGAGTACTAGCCATGAGGGCTAACGGCGATTAAACACACGGGCACACAAGAAGCAAACGAACAAGACGAATGGAAGAGGGGCGAAGAAAAGGCGAATCTTTTCGAAAATCGTTTTAGAAGTGGGGGAGAGGAAAACGAGAGGCGAATGGCGAATATTGTAATGCGAGGGATGCAAGTTTATGATGGGTACTTGGTATGTCTTGGCTTGGCGTAGATCGCCCCGACAACGGCGCCAGAAATCCTTCTTGCTACCTCTTGAGCATGCGTTGGTTTTTCCCTTGAAGAGGAAAGGGTGATGCAGCAAAGTAGCGTAAGTATTTCCCTCAGTTTTGAGAACCAAGGTATCAATCCAGTAGGAGACAATGCAACAAGCCACCGAATACCTACACAAACAAACACCAACTTGCAACCAATGCGACAAAAGGGTTGTCAATCCTTCACGGTTATTCACAAAGGGAGATCTGATAGAGATGGATAAACGGTAAAGTAATATTTTTGGTTTATGGAATGGAAAGTAAAATATTGCAAAAGAAAGTAAATAGGAAACTACAATTGTAGATCGGAAACTTATATGTTGGAAAATAGACCTGGGGGCCATAGGTTTCACTAGAGGCTGCTCTCAAGATAAAAATATTACGGTGGGTGAACAAATTACTGCCGAGCAATTGATATAAAAGCGCAAAGTTATGACGATATCTAAGGCAATGATCATGAATATAGGCATCACGTCCGTGTCAAGTAGACTGAAATGATTCCGCATCTACTACTATTACTCTACACATCGACCGCTATCCAGCATGCATCTAGAGTATTAAGTTCATAAAGAAAGGAGTAACGCCTTAAGCAAGATGACATGATGTAGAGGAATTAACTCAAGCAATATGATGAAAGCCCCATCTTTTTATCCTCAATGGAAACAATACAATACGTGTCAGTTCCCCTTCTGTCGCTAGGATCGAGCACCGCAAGATTGAACCCAAAGCTAAGCACTTCTCCCATTGCAAGAAAACCAATCTAGTTGGCCAAACCAAATCGATAGTTCAAAGAGACTTGCAAAGATATCAAATCATGCATAAAAGAATTCAAAGGAGATTCAAATAATATTCATAGATAAGCTGATCATAAATCCACAATTCATCGGATCTCGGCAAACACACCGCAAAAGAGTATTACATCGAATAGATCTTCAAGAACATCGAGGAGAACTTTGTATTGAGAATCAAAGAGAGAGAAGAAGCCATCTAGCTACTAGCTATGGACCCGTAGGTCTGAGGTAAACTACTCACGCTTCATCGGAGAGGCAATGGTATTGATGTACAAGCCCTCCGTGATTGAATTCCCCTTCGGCAGGATGCCTGAAAAGGCCCCAAGATGGTTTCTCTTGGGAACAGAAGGTTGCGGTGGTGGAAAAGTGGTTTCGTGGCTCCCCTGGATGTTTTTGGGGTATAAGAGTATATATAGGAGGAAGATCTAGGTCAGGAGGTCTACAAGGGGCCACAAGGTTGGGGGGCACGCCTTCCCCCCTGGGAGCGCCCTCCACCCTTGTGTCCGTCTCGTGGCTCTTCTAACTTGCACTCCAAGTCTCCTGGGTGTCTTCTGGTCCAAGAAAATCATCGCGAAAGTTTTATTCCTTTTGGACTCCGTTTGGTATTCCTTCTCGGCGAAACTCTAAAACAAGGAAAAAACGGAAACTAACACTGGATTCTAGGTTAATACGTTAGTCCCAAAAATCATATAAAATAGCATATTGCATATAAAACATCCAAAACAGATAATATAATGGCATGTAATAATAAAAAATATAGATACGTTGGAGACGTATCAGCGGGTATATAAGGCGACGCGGCCGAAGTGTGCAACAGTGCCCACCAATTCCCCCTTTCTCCTTCACCTCTCTGCCTCGCTTCCTCTAGCGCAGCGCCGTCCCGCTCGAACCCGTCGCCCACCGTAGCAATGGCGAAGGACAGGACGAGGGCCTTGGAGCGCGCAAAGAAGGCGACGACCAAGGGCAAGAAGATGGCGAAGGGGTCGACCTCGCAGTCCGCTCTGCGCCGGGTTGGATCCAAGGGGATTCGATCCCTTCATTGGTCTTAGTGGAGGATCTGGAGGGTCTCGTCGCCAACGGGCTCATAGCGGATGGGTCCTGGAGGCTGCCTGAAGGAGAGGTCGAGCCCGCGCCACGCGACGATGAGAGGGTTCTCCTCACGACTCATGTAGAAAGAGGTTTCTCCCTTCCCCCCACATCCATTCTTTCGTGGATTTCTGAATTTCTTTGGCGCTCAGATCCATCACTTTCCCCCAACAGCATCTCATACCTAGTCGCATTTGTTTTGATGTGTGAGAACTTCCTAGGATGCCACCCATACTGCAAGTTATTCAAACATATCTTTACTAGTCGATCTTAGTAGTTGAAGAAAGCCAATCCGACCGACGAGAGGACCCATGTGATCCAAATGTGTGGGGGTCTATAAATCCTAATGAGGGGTAGGAGCTCTTTCCCTCCCATGACCTTTCCTGAATCCTTTAGGGGGTAGCAGTCGACCTAGTTTTACTACAAAGATGTCCCGACTCCGGGTCAGTCGACCGGCCTTCCCCCATTCTCTCTGGAGAGATTCCGCACCCCTCGTTCATTGACTGTAGAGGAGGAGGAGAAAGGTGAGGTGGCCATTCTGGTTGATGCGGTCATCGCGCTGGTCCGGGGCGGAGTGATGGGCATAGATCTGCTGGAGGTATTTCTCAGTCGACGCATCCAGCCATTGCAGGCTCGTGACCATCCCATGTGGATGTACTTGGGTCCAGGCAACACCACTCGATCCCACCCAAAGGAGGTTGAGGAGGAGACGGTGGCCTAGTGGCTTCGGAGCATCACTGGTAACAAGGACAACCCACGCGGAGCAAAGTGGATCTTGCCATTCGACGCCGAGAACTCTCCAGGAGAGGTCAGGCGAAACTTGTCGAGTGTTTTATCTTGTATTCTTCAATATGCAACTATTCTGGAATCCGACTGATATTTGCAACTTGTGCCTTATAGGTATTCACGAAGATGTACTCGCCTGTGCCGAACGGATAACAGCACCTCGGAGGAGCGAAGAACAAGGGCGGGACCGCTGATATTGATTATGCTTACGACAGTGATTAGGACAGCGGCGACTCTGACGACAGCGAGGAAGTTGAGTCACCACCACGCACCGAGCAACGCACCAAGCAATCATAAGATCTTGGAGCTGACCACGGCAAGGCAACGACGTCGAGTGCAAGGAATCCGAAGCGTACTCGGACGACGACTCCCGACCCGACGAAGAAAACCGCCAAGCAAGCCAAGGCCATTCCTCCCAAACCTCGGAAGGCTCTGCCTAGGATCAAAGTTGTTGTGCCTATTGCTTCGGTGTAAGTATTTCTTCTTCTTTTTCTTCATTGCTGTTGTGGACCTTCTTGTTTATTTGACCAAATGGGATCCTGGATCTCCAGGGCTGCTACCTCTGGGACGTCCCATATGGAGATCGACGATGAGCAGGGTGACGCGAAGACTGCGGATGCGGCCACTTCTTGAGAAGGTATGATCAGCTCACACTTTGTCAATTGTCTTGGCGATCAACTGAAATCTTACTGCCGAGTGACTACAGTGCCAATAGACGTTATCCAACTTCCAGACGATGACGAGGAGGAGCCTCCCAGGAGTGCGGGAGGAAGAGGCAGAGCCTCGACCACCTCGCGGAACCTCGCCCAGAGAGTGCCTTCCAGTCGGACGTCTCATCCGCCGCCCGAACCTGTTGTTCAAGAACTCGGTAGTTTGTCTCGAGTTGGTGTCTCTTTTGCTGACCCTTTGTCGACTGCCCAGCCTCCGATGTCGACTGCCCAAGCTATAGGTCCGACTGGGCATCCTCAAACGCTGATCCCTCCACCTGGTCACCAACTCCTGCGTCGAGTGGATTCGCTCTGCATCATGTCCCGGAGGACCAAATAGGAGCTACCAAGGAGGCTATGATCCAAGCTGGCTTGATGATGCAGCGGTTGAAGGAGGTATACGAATCCAGCAAGGCTACTTACGACGCCACTCTGCCCTTCAGACCAATGTCCGAGTAAGTACGATTGTAAGTTGATTTCCGATTGGATTTTCTTCGCCTTGAATCTATACATCCACTGGGTGTTTTCTTTTACTCTGTAGTTCTTCCAGTGGGGGCATGCTGAGTGCACCCGCTGGGTGTAGTCCTCAAGACCCTTGTCTGATGTTTGGTTCGGTGGGGGTCTTAGAATATGCCTGTTTGTAACTCTTCACTCGGGCCAGTCGGGCCGTGCCGAGTGGGTAACTGATCCAATGGGGGCACACTGCATGCACCCACTAGGTGTAGTCCCCGAGACCGCTGTAGATTGCGGGTAGTCGGCGGGTGAGGGAGTCCTGGATTAGGGGGTGTTCGGATAGCCGGACTATACCTTCGGCCGGACTCCTGGACTATGAAGATACAAGATTGAAGACTTCGTCCCGTGTCCGGAAGGGACTTTCCTTGGCGTGGAAGGCAAGCTTGGCGATACGGATATGTAGATCTCCTACCATTGTAACCGACTCTGCGTAACCCTAGCCCTCTCCGGTGTCTATATAATCCGGAGAAGTTTTAGTCCGTAGGACAACAACAAAAACAATAATCATACCATAGGCTAGCTTCTAGGGTTTAGCCTCCTTGATCTCGTGGTAGATCTACTCTTGTACTACCCATATCATCAATATTAATCAAGCAGGAGTAGGGTTTTACCTCCATCGAGAGGGCCCGAACCTGGGTAAAAACATCGTGTCCCTTGTCTCCTGTTACCATCCGCCGAGACGCACAGTTCGGGACCCCCTACCCGAGATCTTCCGGTTTTGACACCGACATTGGTGCTTTCATTGAGAGTTCCTCTGTGTCGTCACTTTTAGGCCCGATGGCTCCTCCGATCGTCAACAGCGATGCGGTCCAGGGTGAGGCTTTTCTCCCCGGACAGATCTTCGTATTCGGCGGCTTCGCACTGCGGGCCAATTTGCTTGGCCATCTGGAGCAGATTCAAAGCTACGCCCCTGGCCATCAGGTCAGATTTGGAAGTCTGAACTACACGGCTGACATCCGCGGGGATTTGATCTTTGACGGATTCGAGCCACAGCCAAGCGCGCCGCACTGTCACGAAGGGCATGATTTAGCTCTGCCGCCGAACAGTGCTCTGGAGGCCGCGCCCGCATCGGCCCCGACCCTTAGTTCGGTGCCGATTGCGCCGATCGAGGACGGGTGGTTGGACTCTACCTCGGAGGCCGAAATCTCTATGGCGATCGAGCCGAATGCCAGCTTTGTCCCTTGCGAAGCCTGTGACTCCAAGGTGCCGGACTCCTCTTCGGACTCCGAGCCCCCCGCGTCCCTGCTGATCGAATCCGATTGGGCGCCGATTATGGAGTTCACCGCCGCGGACATCTTTCAGCACTCGCCCTTCGGTGATATTCTGAATTCAGTAAAGTCTCTCTCTTTATCAGGAGAGCCCTGGCCGGAGTACGGTTAGCAAGGTTGGGATGCGGATGATGAAGAAATTCAAAACCCACCCACCACCCACTTTGTAGCCACTGTCGATGATTTAACCCACATGCTCGACTACGACTCCGAAGACATCGACGGTATGGACGCCGATGCAGGAGACAACCAGGAACCAGCCCCTATGGGGCACTGGAAAGCCACCTCGTCATATGACATATACATGGTGGACACCCCAAAAGAGGGCGATGGCGCTGGAACAACGGAGGATGACCCCTCCAAGAAACAGCCTAAGCGCTGGCGTCAGCGGCGTCCTTCTAAATCCCGCCAAAGCAAAACCGGTGATTCTGGCACGGGAGATAATAACACTCCAGACAGTGCCGAAGAAAACCCCCTCCAGCACAACTCAGCACAGGAGGATGGAGAAGCCAGCCCTCATGAAAGAGCGGCAGACAGAGAGGTCGAGAACGATAATTACATGCCTCCCTTCGAAGACAAGGCAAGCCTCGACGACGACGAATTTGTCGTGCCTGAAGGTCCCGTCGAACAAGAGCGCTTCAAACACATGCTTATAGCCACGGCGAGCAGCCTCAAGAAAAAATAGCTGACAAATGGACGGAAGTCCTAGCGGCCGAAGAGTATGAACTCGAACGCCCCTCCAAGAGTTACCCAAAGCGCAGGTTGCTACCCCGATCAGAGGAAGAAGCACCTACATCACCAGCGCATGATGCGGCCGACCGGCCACCACGTGGCCGTGACAGAGAGGCCTCTCGGCCCTCCACTCAAGCCGCACCGCGGCGCCGCTTTAAAAATACCAAGGCATGGGGGAATGCGCCAGACCTGCGAGATATATTGGAGGACAAGGCAAAGCGAACAAGGTCGATCTACGGATCGCGTGGGCGCCCCACGGCACGAGACGGTAATCGTCACGCCGGATACAGTAAATCCAGCCGGGCGGAACACAGTAGGCAAAGCTCGTTTGAGCTACGTCGGGATATAGCCCAATACACAGGTGCCGCACACCCACTATGCTTCACAGATGAAGTAATGGATCATCAAATCCCAGAGGGTTTCAAACCCGTAAACATCGAATCATATGATGGCACAACAGATCCTGCGGTATGGATCGAGGATTATCTCCTCCATATCCACATGGCCCGCGGTGATGACTTACACGCCATCAAATACCTCCCACTCAAGCTTAAAGGACCAGCTCGGCATTGGCTTAACAGCTTGCTAGCAGAATCAATTGGTTGTTGGGAGGACCTGGAAGCCACATTCCTCGACAATTTCCAGGGCACTTATGTGCAACCACCAGATGCCGACGACCTAAGCCACATAATTCAGCAGCCAGGGGAATCGGCCAGGCAATTCTGGACATGGTTCCTAACGAAGAAAAATCAAACCGTCGACTGTCCGGACGCAGAGGCCCTAGCGGCCTTCAAGCATAATATCCGCGACGAGTGGCTTGCCCGGCACCTTGGACAGGAGAAGCCGAAATCTATGGCAGCCCTCACGACACTCATGACCCGTTTTGTGCGGGAGAAGACAACTGGCTGGCTCGCAGCAATAACATAACCAAGAGCCCTGGTAATTCGGATACCAAGGACAATAGTGCTAGGTCGCGTCGCAACAAGCACAAGCGCCGCATTAACGGCGACAATGCTGAGGATACGGCAGTTAATGCCGGATTCAGAGGCTCTAAACCCGGTCAGCGGAAAAAGCCATTCAAGAGAAATTGTCCGGGCCAATCCAGTTTGGACCGAATACTCGACCCCTCATGCCAGATACATGGCACCCCTGAAAAGCCAGCCAATCACACCAACAGGGATTGTTGGGTGTTCAAGCAGGCCGGCAAATTAAATGCCAAAAACAGAGACCAGAGGCTGCATAGCGACGACGAGGAGGAGCCCCGGCCGTCGAACAGTAGTGGACACAAGGGATTCCCCCCACAAGTGCGGACGGTGAACATGATATACGCGACACACATCCCCAAGAGGGAGCGGAAGCGTGCGTTAAGGGACGTATACGCGATGGAGCCAGTCGCCCCGATGTTCAACCCATGGTCCTCCTGCCTGATCACTTTTGATCGAAGGGACCACCCCACTAGTTGACGGATTTCACCTCACTAGAGTCCTCATGGACGGCGGCAGCAGCCTGAACCTGCTTTATCAGGACACAGTGCGGAAAATGGGCATCGTTCCTTCGAGGATTAAACCCACTAAAACGACCTTTAAAGGCGTCATACCAGGTGTAGAGGCCAACTGTACAGGCTCAGTCACACTTGAAGTGGTCTTCGGATCTCCGGATAATTTCCGAAGCGAGGAGTTAATCTTCGACATAGTCCCGTTCCGCAGTGGTTATCACGCACTGCTCGGGCGAACCGCATTTGCCAAATTCAATGCGGTACCGCATTGCGCATACCTCAAGCTCAAGATGCCGGGCCCTCGAGGAGTCATTACGGTCAATGGAAACACCGAACGCTCTCTCCGTACGGAGGAGCATACGGCGGCTCTCGCAGCGGAAGTACAAAGCAGCCTCTCAAGGCAATTCTCCAGTCCGGCCATTAAACGTCCGGAAACCTTTAAGCGCGCCCGGAGTAACCTACAGCAAGACCGCCCAACACGTTTTGAGTAGGCATAGCAATGCGGCCCCAACCCCAGCCCTCGCGAAATTGGGAAACCAGTGCTGCACGTACATAACTACGCTCTGGAAATACCATGGGCACAGGGGGAGGGGCACCGTCACGGCACGCCCAAAACACGGCTTAAACCGCATTAGGGGTTGCCGATTTTTCACTTTTATCTTATTTGTAGGACTCCATTCTTTGAAAGGCCTAACCGGCAGTACAACTGCCGCACAAACGATGCAAGAACCAGGGAAGAAGAAAACCACGCCGCACTATGGAACTCTAAGGTGGTCTTTATAACGAGCAGTATACCTGTTTTGCATATCATTCCGCAGCCCGCCTCTGGAAGGGACATGTTAAATAGTCCCACATTTTGCTTATCGAACCATTTGTATCGTTCTGCTTTGATCGCAGCCTTTTTAAATAAACAATGCATAGCTTTTGTCTATTATTGTATTAATCTTTTTTAAGAATATATGTTCATTAATAACATGTCGCACCCGTACACTTTGGTACGGCCAATACACCAGGGGCTGAAGTACCCCACAACACGGTGTGAGAAGTCCGAACACTTTCACAAGTGTAGCATTATATGCATCGACTCCGAATCATGTCTTGGGTAAAATGTTGGGTTTGCCCGGCTCCTATGTTTTGGTACCTTACGTTCCGTTGTATCGGCTAAGGTAGCGCTAGGAGAACTACTGCGATTGTGCCCCAGTTGAGCTGGGCTAAAGCACCTCAGTAGAGAAAGCTAAAATTGACCGTCATGATGAGGCAAGAGCTGGTCGCTGTTCGAGAGGTTTTCGAGTCCCTAAAGACTTATGCCGCTTAGAGCGAGGAGTCGGCTTTGTCCGGCCTAGGCGTGGATAGCGCCCCGAACTCGGTCTTCCGAACACTAGGGGCTTTGCCGAAATTTTAAATTGTAGAATTCTATGGCTAAGTGAGAGTGTTCAAGCATTATAGTCCGATTGCCTTGTTCGTTGTGTTGAGCGCCTCCCTCGAAGGACCCAAGAATGGGAAAAGGAGCGCTCAAGTTTATCCCGAACACCCCAACACTCGTGGGATGGGGGCAGAAGCCGACGACTCGCCATCTCTCAAAATTTGATAAACGGCCGCACAGAAGGTAATATTTTAAATTCAAAAAGCATTGCTTAGCGCACATGAACAAGTTTTCAGCGCACAGGACAAAATAAACAAGTTTTACTAAAAAATTTACATCTTTCGAGCATTCGTCCGCCATTAGGCGGGCGCCCTTCAGAACGCTCTTATAGTACATCTCAGGGTGGCGATGCTCCTTGCCCGGCGGCAGCCCGTCCTTCACAAGCTTCTCCACATCCAGCTTGCCCCAGTGCACCTTAGCACGGGCAAGCATCCTACGGGCACCTTCGATGCAGACGGAGCGCTTGATGACTTCGAGCCTTGGACAGGCCTCCACCAGCCGCCGCACCAGCCCGAAGTAGCTCCCAGGCAGAGCCTCTCCAGGCCACAGCCGAACTATGAGGCCCTTCATGGCCTGTTCGGCCACCTTGTGGAGCTCGACCAGTTGCTACAGCTGGTCGCTCAAGGGCACATGGAGTCCGGCCTCAGCATACTGAGACCAGAACACCTTCTCTGTCGAGCTGCCCTCCTCGGCTCGGTAGAATGCGGCGGCATCGGACACGCTGCGGGGCAAATCTGTGGACGCTCCTGGAGAGCTCCGGATTCGGGTAAGTAACAAGTAATTCACTTTCACATGCTTGCTTTGCATAAAGAAAGCCTTACCCACCGCTATCTGTTTCATCGTCTCAACCTCCTAAAGGGCCTTCTGGGCTTCGGCCTTGGCAGACTTGGCATTCTCAATGGCCGCCGCGAGCTCGGACTCTCGTGTCTTTGAGTCAAGCTCCAAACTCTCATGTTTTTTCACAAGAGCCTGGAGCTCTTGCCGCACCTCACCAACCTGTGCCTCATATTTCTCCCGCTCGGTGCACTCCGTGGCCGCTCTCTTCTCGGCCTCGGACAGCGCTTGCTTAAGGGTCGCCACCTCCGTTGTGGCCCCTACAATAGCCACGTTAATCCTGTCACTTTTTGCAATTGCACCTTTTTATATTTAAATAAGGTAGTTCTTACCTTCCTTGTCCTCGAGCTGCTTCTTGGCAAGCCCGAGCTCCCGCTCGGACTGCTCGAGGTTCTGCTTCAGCGTGTCCACCTCCGCAGTCAGTGCGGCGGACGCCAGCAGCGAAGCCTGCTTACACATATTGACTTAATTATGTTAGACTCCTGCGAATATTATTAGATCCTCTATTTGGCTTTTCTTCCCGAACACCGAACAGAGCATCAGGGGCTACTGTCTATGCGGTAATATTTTTAATATCCTTTACTTACCTCAAATCCTGTTAGAAGGCTGACACAGGCTTCAGTCAGTCCGCTCTTGGTGGACTGAACCTTCTGGACCACCGTACTCATCACAGTACGGTGCTCCTCGTCGATGGAGGCGCCTTTAAGCACCTCCAGCAGATTGTCCGGCGCCTCCGGTTGGACGGGGGCCACCGGCTTAGTGGGCTTGCTCCTCTGGGAAGGAGGTCGCCTGCTGGATGCTGGAACCTTTAAATGTTCCGGAGCGGTGTCTGGCCTAGGGCCGGACTTGGAGCCCTTAGGGGTTCTATCCCCTTGGCGCCTGGAGTCCGGAAGGTCACCTTGCAGCGCCTCCAGGACCACCTCCTCCTGGCTTGGAACCTCCTGGGACGCCACCTCGGCGTCATCCATAGGGCGGGGGAGGTAGCCATCGGAAGAGAGTTTACATCCGACGAGTCCAGGGAACCACTCGACGACACTTCGAGCCGGTCTTTGGGTGGACTGCATAATCATATTCGACGTAAGGAAAAGCCATGCAGTGAAGGAATACTATGACTTACTCTAGTATCCGGATACTTGCGATTTCGCCAGGGGCTTGGCCCTGTGTGGCCACTCCTCTTCGCCGTCGTCGGCGTTGGTGGAGTAGTCCGGAAGAAGGGGTTTCCCCTTCTTGGACCCTCCGGCCTCCCCAGTTGTGGCGGCCTTCCTTTTCTTTCCTTTCCCCGCTAGAGGGGGAGAGATCTCTTCTTCCTCCTCCTCGTCTTCACGGGAGGATTGCGTCTCGGAGTCGTCGGACGACGAATCCGACACCACCACACGCCGGGCACCCTTTCGAGTCCCCGTGGCCTTCTCCGTGGCCTTCTTCTCCGGCACCACATAGGGTGCCAGAACCAGCAGCTTCACCAAGCGAGCATCTACTGGGTCTTCGGGCAAAGGAGCCGGACAGTTGATCTGTCCGGACTTCGCCTGCCAATCCTGTCAAAGGTAAGGGAGCTTAGATCCCGCATAGAGTCAAGCTATGAAAAGCTAATACCCTGTAAAAGGTAAAAACGGCTTACCGCACTAGCGTGATGCTACGTGCTGAAGCCGCGATCCTCGGTAGCGGATGCAGGAGCCTCGGTGCCCTTGAATAGCACCTTCCAGGCATCTTCGTACGTCGTGTCAAAGAGCCTGCTTAGAGTTTGGTGCTACGCCGGGTCGAACTCCCACAGGTTGAAGGCCCGTTGTTGACACGGGAGGATCCGGTGGATGAGCATAACCTGGACTACGTTGACAAGTTTGAGCTTCTTGTTCACCAGGGTTTGGATGCATGTTTGCGGTCCAGTCACCTCTCCTTTATTGCCCCACGACAGGCCCGTCTCTTTCTAGGACGTGAGCCGCGTAGGGGGTCCGGATCGGAACTCGGGGGCTGTGACCCATTCAGGGTCACGCGGCTCGGTGATGTAGAACCACCCCGATTGCCACCTCTTCAGGGTCTCCCCGAAGGAGCCCTCGAGCCATAGGACGTTGGGCATCTTGCCCACCATGGCGCCTCCGCACTCTGCCTGGTTGCCGCGCACCACCTTTGGCTTGACATTGAAAGTCTTGAGCCATAGGCCGAAATGGGGCGGATGCAGAGGAAGGCCTCGCACACGACAATAAACGCCGAGATGTTGAGGACAAAGTTTGGGGCCATATCGTGGAAATCTAGGCCATAGCAGAACATGAGCTCCCGGACAAATGGGTGGAGAGGGAAGCCCAGTCCGTGGAGGAAATGGGGAGGAACACCACCCTCTCATGGGGCCTTGGGGTGGTGACGAGCTGCCCCTCTTCGGGAAGCCGGTGCGCGATGTCGTTAGACAAGTATCCGGCCTTCCTCAGTTTTTTGATGTGTCCCTCTGTGACGGAAGAGACCATCCACTTGCCTCCCGCTCCGGACATGGCTGGAGAAGGTTGAGGTGGGGAGAGCGGACTTGGGCGCTGGAGCTCGAGTGCGTGGAAATGGATAGGCAAAGGAGGGAGAAGGCGTGGATGAGAAAGGTGGATCCTTATCTCCTTATATGGGCGGGTGCAACTACGCGTCCCCGCCCGCCTGGTAAAACCCGCTTATCTCCCAAGCGCCGTAATCAATGGCCGGTTGGGTTACCCACGCCTGTATTGATGAGAATCCCGGAATAAGGGGACACGATCTCTTCTTGGACAAGACGTGCCAAGGAAACCGCCTCGCATAACACGCTGAGGTGGGATAATGAAACGATTCGAATAAAGGCTTGGTCGTGGTGTGATGTCACGCTATGGAATACGTCAGCAGATTAGATTTGTGTAAATATTATTCTCTCTATGGCAATATGTGGAAACTTATTTTGCAGAGCCGGGCACTACCCTTGTGTTCAAAATCTTCTATGAAGTACGTGGAGGAGGAACCCGCCTTGCAATGCCGAAGACAATATGCGCGTCGGACTAGTCGTCATTGAATCCTGGTTCAGGGGCTACTGAGGGAGTCCTGGATTAGGGGGTGTTCAGATAGCCGGACTATACCTTCGGCCGGACTCCTGGACTATGAAGATACAAGATTGAAGACTTCGTCCCATGTTCGTAAGGGACTTTGCTTGGCGTGGAAGGCAAGCTTGGCGATACGGATAGGTAGATCTCCTACCATTGTAACCGACTCTGTGTAACCCTAGCCCTCTCCGGTGTCTATATAAACCGGAGAGGTTTTAGTCCGTAGGACAACAACAAAAACAATAATCATACCATAGGCTAGCTTCTAGGGTTTAGCCTCCTTGATCTCGTGGTAGGTCTACTCTTGTACTACCCATATCATCAATATTAATCAAGCAGTAGTAGGGTTTTACCTCCATCGAGAGGGCCCGAACCTAGGTAAAAACATCGTGTCCCTTGTCTCCTGTTACCATCAGCCTAGACGCACAGTTCGGGACCCCCTACCCGAGATCTGCCGGTTTTGACACCGACAGCGGGGGTCTGAGAACTAGGTTTTCTTTTTCTTTCCACTTGGGCCGGGCAGGCTGTACCAAGTGGGAAATCTATCCAGTGTGGGCACACTGGGTGCACCCACTGGGTGTAGTCCCCGAGACCGCCGTTGAATGTTTGATCCGACGGTGGTCTTAGAACACTTTTGATAACAACAACTTGAATTTCCGCTTCTTCACTCGGAAGTAAAGGATCTTTCTCTTCGTCAACAGAATTGTTTTTTGTTGATCTCAGAAATCCTGTGAACTTGGGACTCAATACGTTGCCTTGGAGAAGGAGAAGATCCAACTCCAACTAGATCTAGAACTTGCCAATAAGAACCTAAAGTATGCTCAGGCCGAAGTGAAGACCATGGGAGGTAATAATTTGCTGACCGTATGCTTTGATGTTTCGTCTTTTCCATCCTTTGAACCAAGTGATTCCACTCGAACATATGTGTGTAGTGAAAACCATCAACTCCAAGCACAACTGAAGAATGTTATTTCTTTAGACACTATGAAGCAGGCGTTGGAGAGGAAGGACACTAAACTTGCGGGGGTGCAGAAGGTGGTGCGAGAGAAGACTAAAGCAGTTGAAAGAAAGCTAGCTTCAATTGGCAAACTCGAAGAGGAGAATGCGGCCCTAAAGACTACCGTTGACGATGTGAAGAAGGAGGACGATCAGCTGAGGGAGGAGAAAATTGCCCTGACTGACAAGGTGGACCAACTCACTCGGAAGACGGACGAGCTGGAAGTTTACTTGGGGGCCTTGCAAAGAAGGTGTAAATCATGCTCGAAGGTATCTTTCTTCGTTCGAGTGAATCTGTAAAACTCCCACATAATATTGCTACTGACTCGTATTTTCCCTCCTTGTGCAGAGTTCTGTCAGAATTTTGAGCAGGAAATTGAAAAGATTGAACCAGGCATGGACCCCACAAAGTCACTCGTCAAGGATGAAGCTGCAATGAATGTACTGCGACTTGAAGCTCGTCTTGACAGTGTCTTGGGGTACATTTCTCAACCGAAGGTTGCACTGTCAAGGATAAACCAAGAGCTTTGGCCAGAGGATAAAATTCAGAATGACCTCGAGTCACTTGTGACTTGGCTCAATGAAGTTCCTAGACGAGTGCAGGCATGGAAGAAATCAGCTGCTCGCTGCAGAGCCGACGTGGCGCTTTCGCTTGTTCATATCCACTTCAAAGATGCCAAATAAGAAAAGTCGAAGGCCCTCCAGGTGGCGAATACGAAGAAGCTCCAGTTTGAATCTTTCATGGAGACTTTCATTGAGGTAGCCACTTGCATAGCTGATGGCATATACATTAACACCTTCGTAAAGCCAGCGAGCCCTCCTCCTGCCGAGTGAAGAAAAACTTAATAATCTAAATTTATTTGCCTCGGAATGCCGAGTGATCTTGTAACCGTTAAACTCTTTTGGGCCTGACACCCAAGTACTTTTGCCTGTGATTTCGAACTTGGCGGACTTATCCGAACTTGACGTATTTATCCGAATATTGCTTTTTTGTTTTTAGAATGTTTTGTGTGAACAGGTTTTTGAACTTAGGCGAAGCTGGTTCACGGCTAAGCCTCCGAGTGGGAGGGATGCTCTCC
Organism: Aegilops umbellulata; assembly: GCA_032464435.1. Lineage (NCBI taxonomy): Eukaryota > Viridiplantae > Streptophyta > Magnoliopsida > Poales > Poaceae > Aegilops > Aegilops umbellulata. The sequence continues at coordinate 621,897,729 of CP136057.1, forward strand.
ACTCAGAGTATTTTTTTAACTTACGCGAGGACGGGCCCGCGGCGAAGCCCCCGAGTGTGAGGATTGCTCTCACTTGGAGAAGTTTTTTAACTTAGGCGAGGACGGGCTTGCGGCTAAGCCCCCGAGTGGGAGGATTGCTCTCCACTCGGAGTAGTTTCTTAACTTAGGCGAGGACAGGCTCACAGCTAAGCCCCCGAGTGGGAGGATTGCTCTCACTTGGAGTAGTTTTTAACTTAGGCGAGGACAGGCTCGCAGCTAAGCCCCCGAGTGGGAGGATTGCTCTCCACTGGGAGTAGTTTTTCAACTTAGGCGAGGACGGGCTCGTGGCTAAGCCCCCGAGTGGGAGGATTGCTCTAACTCAGAGTAGTTTTTCAACTTAATCGAGGACGGGATTGCGGCTAAGCCCCCGAGTGGGAGGATTGCTCTCACTCGGAGTAGTTTTTTAAACTTAGGTGAGGACGGGATCGCGGCTAAGCCCCCGAGTGGTAGGATTGCTCTCCAATCGGAGTAGTTTTTTAACTTAGGTGAGGATGGGCTAGCGGCTAAGCCCCCGAGTGGGAGGATTGCTCTTACTCAGAGCAGTTTTTAACTTAGGCGAGGATGAGCTCGCGGCTAAGCCCCCGAGTGGGAGGATTGCTCTCCACTCAGAGTAGTTTTTAAACTTAGGCGAGGACGGGCTCGCGGCTAAGCTCCCGAGTGGGAGGATTTATCTCCACTCGGAGTATTTTTGGAACTTAGGCGAGGTCGGGCTCATGGCTAAGCCCTCGAGTGGGAGGACTGCTCTCACTCGGAGTAGTTTTTAACTTAGGCGAGGACGGGCTCGCGGCTAAGCCCCCGAGTGGGAGGATTGCTCTCACTCAGAGTAGTTTTTTAACTTAGGAGAGGACGGACTCACGGCTAAGCTACCGAGTGGGAGGATTGCTCTCCACTCGGAGTAGTTTTTTAACTTAGGCGAGGACGGGCTCGCGGATAAGCCCCTGAGTGGGAGGACTGCTATCAATCAGAGTAGTTTTTTTAACTTAGGCGAGGACGGGCTGGCGACTAAGCCCCTGAGTGGGAGGATTGCTCTCACTCGGAGTAGTATGTTAACTTAGGCAAGGACGGGCTTGCGGCTAAGCTCCCAAGTGGGAGGATTGCTCTCCACTCGGAGTAGTTTTTTAACTTACACGAGGACGGGCTCACGACTAAGCCCCTGAGTGGGAGGATTGCTCTCACTCGGAGTAGTTTTTAAACCTAGGCGAGGGCGGGCTCGCGGCTAAGCCCCCGAACGGGAGGATTGCTCTCACTCGGAGTAGTTTTTTTTACTTAGGCGAGGACGAGCTCGCGGCTAAGTTCCCTAGTGGGAGGACTGCTCTCCACTCAGAGTAGTTTTTTAACTTGGGCGAGGAAGGGCTCACGGCTAAGCCCCCGAGTGGGAGGATTGCACTCACTCAGAGTACTTTTTCAACTTGGCGAGTTCGGGCTCACGGCTAAGCCCCCAAGTGGGAGGATTGCTCTCACTCGGAGTAGTTTTTTTAACTTAGGCGAGGACGGGCTCGCAGCTAAGCCCCCGAGTAGGAGGATTGCTCTCACTCAGAGTAGTTTTTTAACTTAGGCGAGGACGGGCTCGCGACTAAGCTCCAAAGTGGGAGGATTGCTCTCCACTTGGAGTAGTTTTTTTAACTTAGGTGAGGGCGGGCTTGCGGCTAAGCCCCCGAGTGGGAGGATTGCTCTCACTCGGAGTAGTTTTTTTTAACTTAGGTGAGGACGGGCTCACGGCTAAGCCCTCGAGTGGGAGGATTGCTCTCACTCGGAGTAGTTTTTTAACTTAGGCGAGGACGGGCTCGCGGCTAAACTCCCGAGTGGGAGGATTTCTCTCCACTCAGAGTAGTTTTTTTAACTTAGGCGAGGACGGGTTCACGGCTAAGCCCCCGAGTGGGAGGATTGCTCTCACTCGGAGTAGTATTTTAACTTAGGCGAGGATGGTCTCGTGGCTAAGCCCCCGAGTGGGAGGATTGCTCTCACTCGGAGTAGTTTTTTAACTTAGGCGAGGACTGGCTCGCGACTAAGCCCCTGAGTGGGAGGATTGCTCTCACTCGGAGTATTTTTTTTAACTCATGCGAGGATGGGCTCGCGGCTAAGCCCTTGAGTGGGAGGATTGCTCTCCACTCGGAGTAGTTTTTTAACCTAGGCGAGGACAGGCTTGCGGCTAATCCCTCGAGTGGGAGGATTTCTCTCAACTCAGAGTTGTTTTTTTAACTTAGGCGAGGAAGGGCTCGTGGCTAAGCCCCCGAGTGAGAGGGATGCTCTCGCTTGGAGTAGTTTTTTAACTTAGGTGAAAACAGGTTTCGCAACTAAGTCACCCACTAGGGATTTGAATATATGTTTATGCATTTGAAATTATCACGGGACTGCAGGAGTCATGTCTTGATAAACAATCTTATAGTACTCTTATTACATCTCGGCAATTCGAGTGCTAGGTATAAAAACGGCGAAGGAGATCTGCGTTCCATGAGCGCGGCTCGTCCTTCTTCTGAGCTAGGTTGTAAAGGTGATAAGCTCCATTGTGAAGCACCTTGGTGACGACGAGAGGGCCTTCCCATGCCGGGTCAAGTTTATGCGGTCATTGCTGATTCACTCGGAGTACTAGGTCTCCTTATCGAAATGCTCGACCTTTATTATTCCTAGCATGGAATCGACAAAGATCTTGCTGATAAATAGTCGACCGAATCAAAGCCATCTCTCGTTCCTCTTCCAGAAGGCCTACCGCATCCTGACGTGCTTGCTCTGCCTCAGCTTCTGAATAAGGTTCCACTCGGGGTGCATTGTGAAACAGATCACTCGGTAGCATGGCTTCAACCCCATACACCATGAATATAAAGGAAATATGCCCTAGAGGCAATAATAAAGTTGTTATTTATATTTCCTTATATCATGATAAATGTTTATTATTCATGCTAGAATTGTATTAACCAGAAACTTAGTACATGTGTGAATACATAGACAAACAGTTGATGCTTCTTCTCCGTTAGCCACTCTGGCCGCCGACGCTCGCCGCCCTGCCTCCTCCCCTGCCGCGAGCTTGCCTCATCCCGCGCCTCCCTGGCTACTCGCGCACCCGCGCCCGCACACACGCCCTCGTCGGCTCGCCACCCGCGCCACCCGCTGCTCGCCGTGCCGCCCCGCTCCGGCCGCTGTCGCCGGCGCCGGGCCACGCGCCGGCCCCCTTTCCCGCTGGCCGCAGCGCCCTGTCGGGCGGGCTGGTGCCAGTCGCCCGGCTCCGCCCGTGCCCGTCGCCCGCGCCCGCTGTGGCCTATGGGCCACTTACCAGTGGGTCCTACCCCCCTGTGACAATGATAGATGGGGCCCACATCCTTAGAACGTTTAAAAAAATAAATAAAAATGAAAATAATAAAATAATTAATTAATTAGTGAATTAATTAAGTTAATTAACTCTGTTTAGTTGATCTAATTAATTAGTTAGTTTAATTAAATAGTAATTAGATTAGTTAAACCCTAATTAGATTAAACAGAGTATGATAGCTGGGACCCACACGTTAGTTTGACCTAGTCAACACCCTGTTGACTGCCGACGTCATGCTGACATCATGATGATGTCACTTACACTATTCTGGATACTGTTGATTTAAAACAATTAAATAAATTCTAAAAATGATTAAAACCTTAGAAAATCATATAAAATAATCCGTAAATCGGATGAAAATAATTTGTACATGAAAGTTGCTTAGAACGACGAGACGAATCCGAATACGTAGCCCGTTCGTCCGCCACACATCCCTAGCATAGAGAACACGCAACTTTCCCCCTCCGGTTCATCTCTCTGAAAACGCGAAACACCTGGGATACTTTCTCGGATGTTTTCCCCCCTTCGCCGGTATCACCTCCTACCGCGTTAGGGCACACCTGGCACCGTTACTTGGTAGACTACGAGACTGACGCCGCTGCTGGTGCCCGATCGACTACGTTGTTGATGACCCCTCCTTGCCAGAGCAACCAGGCAAGCCCCCCTTGATCACCAGATATCACCTATTCCTTCTCTCTACTGTTTGCATTAGAGTAGTGTAGCATGTTACTGCTTTCGGTTAATCCTATTATGCTGCATAGCCTGTCATTGTTGCTACAATTGTTACCCCTACCTGCCATCCTAAATGCTTAGTATAGGATGCTAGTATTCCATCAGTGGCCCTACATTCTTGTCCGTCTGCCATGCTATACTATCGGGTCATGATGACTCAGGAGGTGATCACGGGTATATACTTACGTACATACTATATATGATACATGTGGTGACTAAAGTCGGGTCGGCTCATAGAGTACCCGCAAGTGATTCTGATGTGAGGGCTGAAAGGACAGGTGGTTCCATCCCAGTAGTGGTGGGCGTGGGTTCCTGACAGCCCCCCGACTGTTACTTTGTGGCGGAGTGACAGGACAGGTTGAGACCAACTAGGTGAGAGGTGGACCTGGCCCTGGTCGGCGTCTGCGGTTACATTAATTAACACGCTTAACAAGATCTTGGTATTTGATCTGAGTCTGGCCGCTGGCCTATACGCACTAACCAACTACGCGGGAACAGTTATGGGCACTCGACATCGTGGTATCAGCCGAAGCCTTCTTGACGTCAGCGACTGAGCGACGCGCACCGGGTTGGACTGGAACGCCTGCTCTTGTATAAGGGAGACTAGGTCTGCTCACCGGCCGCGTACGCAACGTGCAGGTGTGCAATGGGTAATGGGCCCAGACCCCTGCGCGCATAGGATTTAGGCCGGCGTGCTGACCTCTCTGTTGTGCCTAGGTAGGGCTGCGACGTGTTGATCTTCCGAGGCCGGGCATGACCTAGGAAAGTGTGCCCGGCCAGAGGGATCGAGCGTGTTGGGAAATGTGGTGCACCCCTGCAGGGTAGTTTATCAATTCGAATAGCCATGATCCTCGGTAACAGGACGGCCTGGAGTTGTATCTTGACCTTATGACAACTAGAACCGGATAGTTAATAAAACAAACCTTTCCAAGTGCCAGATATAACCCGGTGATCACTCTCACATAGGGCGACGAGGGGAGGATCGCCGGGTAGGATTATGCTATGCGATGATAGTTGGTGAACTTACCATCTACTCTCTTCTACATGCTGCAAGATGGAGGCTGCCAGAAGCGTAGTCCTCGACAGGACTAGCTATCCCCCTCTTATTCTGGCATTCTGTAGTTCAGTCCATCGATATTGCCCCTTTACACATATACCCATGCATATGTAGTGTAGATCCTTGCTTGCGAGTACTTTGGATGAGTACTCACGGTTGCTTTGCTCCCCCTTCCCCCCTTTCCTTTCTTCTCGGGCGTCGCAACCAGATATTGGAGCCCAGGAGCCAGACGCCACCGTCAACAATGACCCCTACTACACCGAGGATGCCTACTACTACGTTCAAGCTGTCGACGACCAGGAGAAGTTTAGGAGGATCCCAGGCAGGAGGCCTGCGCCTCTTTCGATCTGTATCCTAGTTTGTGCTAGCCATCTTATGGCAACTTGTTTAACTTATGTCTGTACTCTGATATTGTTGCTTCTGCTGACTCGTCCATGATTGAGCACTTGTATTCGAGCCCTCGAGGCCCCTGGCTTGTATTATGATGCTTGTATGACTTATTTTATTTTAGAGTTGTGTCGTGATATCTTCCCGTGAGTCCCTGATCTTGGTCGTACACGTTTACGTGTATGATTAGTGTACGACTGAATCAGGGGCGTCACAGGCCATTAAGCACAAGGCGGTTTCCCTGACTTTTGAAAATCATCTTCGCATCGACCCTAAGAGCGTCGATAAGATGGATCCGGCAGATATCTCGTCTTTAAACTAATTGCTAGATCGCATCACCACCCTGGGGGTCGCAACAGATTACGATCTGATTGGGCTTAAACCCGATCAGAGAGAAATCAGGTCCCCACCTGTCACCCACCTGGTGACTGTCGTGGAAGAGCAAGTTGAGGATACTGCTCCTCCTAGGCTAAAAACAAACTATGTTCGGATCTCCGAGCCCTATGAGCCGGACACCCATCTTCGAGAAGAGATCACCTGTCCTCTGAACATAGAATCAGGTGTTGAACCTAAAAACCCCGAGGACACTCCGGGTCCTAGGCCAATGGCGTTAGAAAATTTTCAAAATCCGGATTCCACGGCGGGTCAGGGATCGGATTTAAGCCCGCCCGCCCACCACAACTAATACTCTCCAAGCAATTCCGGTCCCCCGGACATATGAGACATAATGTATATACGACAACAACCTCAGGAAACAGTCCATCACTTTTGGGCTAGATTCCTACTTGTTAAAAACAAGATTGAAGATTGATGAGACGATAATGCGGTATCAGTCTTTCGCCGCAATTGTACGGACGAGGGGATCCTCAATGCCCTCAGTCGACGCCACATACTGCACTTCGCAGATTTGGCACATATAGTACAGAAGTATTGCGCAATGGAAAGCGCTTAGAAAGCCCAGAAAGCTCGGTGGGAACCACCGGCCTTTAAGTCACCCACCGGTTGGGCAAAAAGGATGCACCCTTACGGGGCACCTAATCATTTCTTCACGGAAAAGAAAATTAAGCCCTTACCGGGACATAGAACTGTCCTTGACGAATGGCTCGACAAGCCTTGTCAGATACATGCGACACCAAATTCCGAACCAACACATAGCCTTCGGGCATGTTGGATACTCCGGCAGGTGGCTGAAAGCGGTGAGGCCATCCTCACCAATACTACCCCGGTGAGGTACTCCCCCGAGGATAATGATCTCAATGTGTTTACGGTCTTCGAGGCTTTTCTTCAAATAATTGGCATAAAAGGGCGCTCCGCGACCTTGCCAAAGTCAACCAAGTAGCCGCAATAAACCCTTGGAATGATATGGTGATAACCTTCAACGCTAATGATGATCCAAGGGCCTGATCAGTCCGAGCACCAGCCGCTTTAGTTCTAAACCCAATTGTAGATGGCTTTCGGCTCACTAAAGTCCTCATGGACGGGGCAGCGGATTGAACCTCATCTATGAGGACACACTCGATAAAATGCAAATAGACAAGAGCCACATCGAGAAGAGTAGTACAACCTTTCGAGGTACCATCCCCAGCCGAGAAGTGCGGTGTTAGGGAAAAATAAAACTTGATGTGGTATTCGGCACGCCTGAGAACTACAGGTCCGAAGAATTAATCTTCCAGGTGGCAGCTTTCAACAACGGATATCATGCCCTGTTAGGGCGAGATGCATTCACACGCTTTCAAGCCATACCTCATTATGGGTACATGAAACTCAAAATGCCCAGGCTTAATGGTGTTCTCACTATCACCAGTGATCCGGACATAGCACTCCGCGCCAAAAACAAAACCGCATCCCTGGCCCTTGAGGCACTATCCGAAGCCATTGCGGCCGAGGAGCTCACCGCTCTGTGTTCCATAGTGGATAGAGACGACGTAATTCTTGATAAAAGGCCCAAATCCACTCCTTTCAAGCCGACAGATGAAATAGTCAAATTTCAAGTCCACCCAACGGATCCCAATAAAACAACTGCCATTGGGGAACAACTGGATCCGGCGGTCGAAGCCGCTCTAAGAGCATTCGTGCGCGAGAATTGGGACATTTTCACCTGGCACCCTTTGGACATGCCAGGAACACCCTTGCAGATTGGCCGAACACAGCCTCAATATAATAAAGGGGTTCAATCCAGTTAAGCAAGCGCTACGGTGATTTTCCGAACCCAAGCGGCAAGCTATGCGGAGGAGCTAGCCAAACTACTTGAAGCCGGGTTCATTCGAGAAATAAAACACCCGGATTGGCTAGCAAACCTGGTCATTATGCCAAAGAAGGACAAATCCTAGCGCCTTTGTGTCGATTTTAAAGACCTTAATAAAGCTTGCCCTAAGGACCCCTTCCCACTACCCCGCATAGACCAAATCATTGATGCAACTTTAGGACATGATTCACCTTGTTTCCTCGACGCATACTCCGGATACCATCAGATTAAGATGAAGGAATCCAATCAGGCTGCAACGACATTTATCACTCCGTATGGGCCTTTCTACTTTAACGCTATGCCTTTCGGACTCAAGAACGCCGGTGCCACCTACCAACGCATGATTCAAACATGCCTGGAAAAACAAATTGGCAAGATGGTGGAGGAATATGTAGATGTAGTCATCAAAACCAAACATGTCGAATCATTGGTGGACGACTTACATCTCACATTCGACAACCTCCGAACATACGACATACGTCTCAATCCGGAAAAATGCATTTTTGGCGTTCCGACTGAAAAGTTGCTCGGGTTCATTGTTTCCAATAGAGGAATTGAAGCAAACCCAGCCAAAATCCGAGCCTTGTCACAGTTGGCAATACCAACAGACCTAAAACAGGTCCAAAAACTAGCTGGGTGTGTGGCAGCCTTGAGCCGCTTTATCTCCAAATTAGGAGAAAAAGCGCTGCCGCTATATCGCCTGCTTCGGCGTACCGACCACTTCGAGTGGACGGGCGCGGCAACAGTCGGCCACGCAGAAATAGAAACTCTGCTAGCAAGCAAAACAATCCTTGCTGCACCTAACTTGGGCGAACCTATGCTACTGTATATATCTGCAACTCACCAGGTGGTGAGCGCAGTACTCGTCGTCGAACGAGAGGAAGAGGGACATAAATTCCCACTCCAAAAACATGTATACTACGTATCGACGGTTCTCACACCATGCAAATCCCGATACCTGCACTATCAAAAGATAGCATATGTGGTTTTTATGGCATCTCGGAAGCTGCGACACTACTTTCAAGAGTGTTCGATCATGGTGGCCTCCAAGGTACCACTCAATGATATCATAAACAATTGAGGTGCCATCGACCGCATTGAAAAATGGGCCATCGAGATCCTACCGTTTGAAATAATGTGCAAACCACGTCAAGCAATTAAATCTCAGGTGTTGGCCGACTTCGTCACCGAATGGACAGAAGCCAAACTCCCTAAAGAGTACGACGCATACTCCAGCTGGGTGATGTACTTTGACGACTCTAAAATGTTAGCCGGATTAGGAGCCGGTGTCATCCTAACATCCCCTACGGGGGACACAGTCCGTTACGTACTGCAAATCATGTATACGGACTCCAATAACGCAGTCGAATATGAGGCCCTACTGCATGGTCTTCGGATGGCTGTTTTTGTGGGCATACAACGCCTTGAGGTGTGAGGAGATTCAAATCTCGCAATATCCCAAATAATTGGCAAATTCGACGCAAAAGATCCAAAGATGGCAGCTTACCGCAATGCCGTGCTCAAAATATCAGCTCGGTTCGAGGGGCTTGAGTTCCATCACATGGCCCGAGACAGCAACCAAGCAGCGGACGTCCTTGCTTGAATGGGCGCTAAATGCGACTCCGTTCTGCCTAACACCTTTGTGGAGCAGCTGTCTAAGCCATCTGTAGTATGGCAGGAGCGGAACCACCAGTCCGGCGCCGATCACGCCCCGAGATGCCGAACACGATTCAGATATCTTCGGGGGCTCGGGCACAGAACCAACGCCTTCCGCCCATGTAATTATGGCAGTAATCGCCCCATGGAGCGAACCCTTCCTGGCCTACCTTAATAGGCAGGAGCTCCCTAAGGACCAGAATGAGGCTCGTTGTATCTTTCAACGTTCGAAAGCCTATAAGGTTCATGAAGGAGAGCTCCACAAGAAAAGTACTACCGGAGTCCTTCAAAGATGTATCTCCGAAGAAGAGGGGTGGCAGCTCTTGGCCGACATCCATGCTGTTCTTCGCGGTCATCATGCCGCAGCTCGGGCCCTTGTAAGTAAGGCCTTCCATACTGGCTTCTTCTAGCCTACGGCCCGAGCAGATGCACAAGATCTCGTCCAACATTGTGTAGGATGCCAGCTTTTCGCCAATCACAGCCATATGCCACCTACCGCCCCACGAACAATCCCCATTACTTGGCCCTTCGCGGTCTGGGGGCTTGACATGGTCGGACCCCTTAAAGGGGAAGCCATAAGAAAAAGTACCTGCTGGTCATGGTGGATAAATTCACTAAGTGGATAGAGGCCAAACCAGTTAAAACGGCTGAAGTCGGACCAGTGATAGATTTCATATCCGGTGTTGTACACCGTTATGGTGTCCCACACAGCATCATCACCAACAACGGCTCTAACTTTACAGCCGACGAGGTAAAAACTTGGTGTGCTAATATGGAAATCAAGCTCGATTACGCCTCCGTATATCACCCTAAAACAAACGGTCAAGTCGAGCGGGCCAATGGCCTGATAATGAGCGGCATTGAACCCAGACTAGTGCGATCCTTAAAGGAGTCAGATAAACACTGGGTTGAGGAGCTCGACTCCGTACTCTGAGGCTGTGGACCACACCCAATGGCATGACCGGATACACACCATTCTCCATGGTGTACGGCACAGAGGCCATCTTGCCCTGCGATATTATCCATGACTCACCTCGAGTGCGCATGTACTAAGAGAGAGAGAGGCCGAGCTCGATCGGCAAGATGACTTAGATAGCCTAGAGGAGGAGCGCGATGTTGCAAAAGCTCGTTCCACATTCTACCAACAACAAGCTCGAAGATACCAAAGCAGAGAAGTGCGGGCTAAGACTTATAATGTCAGTGAACTCGTTCTACGCCTACCAGAGAAGAAAAAGGACAAGCTCAAGCCCAAACGGGAGGGTCCCTTCATTATAGATGAAGTTCTCACTAGAGGAGCATATCGCCTTCGTAATGCATCAGACAATCTCTTAGAGCCGAACCCATGGAGCACTGCCATACTCCAAATATTCTACGCCTAAGTCCGGACACATTGTTCATTACCTTTTTCTCTTTTTTCTCTTTCTTCTTTTCATTTGTTTTGCGATTTTTGGCGTGTGTTGGGGTAAGCCGCACACTTGCAGGGCATACATCTTTAAATGTACACACCCCGCTATAACGGGGGGCTTCCTTTAAATAGAATCTCTTTATTAGCTCGAGCATAAGGTTCACCACACATATATGTATTTTCTTACTCGTATACGTCTTGTCTTCGCCATTATATGCACCTCTATGACTTAAGTTTTTGCCAGGCTGGGTTCCCTGGCTCCTGTGCTTATGCCCTACGTTCCCGATTGTTCGGCTAGGGCATAAAGGGAGCACCTCTGCGATTGTTACAACCGGTTCATCCGGACATGTACCTCAGACGGGTGAAGCCGAAAGCTAGCGTTCTTAAGGGAACAAATGGTCGGCGGACAAATGATGAACTGCCTTCATAGCATTATAAACTAACAAGAATACAAAAACTCCTGTGATTCTTTCACAGTCATGCATACATGCATGCCAACCCAGGTAGAGGAACCTTTAACAGAACTATTCTTCCTCGAAGATGTTTCTTACATTAAAAAGTAATATAACATAACTCCCCAAATATAGCTTGTCTGTTTAAGCACTATGCTACCTCTTGAGCATGCGTTGGTTTCCCCTTGAAGAGGAAAGGGTGATGCAACAAAGTAGCGTAAGTATTTCCCTCAGTTTTTGAGAACCAAGGTATCAATCCAGTAGGCGACCACACGCAAGTCCCTCGTACCTACACAAACAAATAAGAACCTTGCAACCAACGCGATAAATGGGTTGTCAATCCCTTCACGACCACTTGCAAAAGTGAGATACGATAGAGATGATAAGAAAATATTTTTGGTATTTTTATGATAAAGATTAAAAGTAAAGATTGCAAAATAAAATAGATTGGAAACTTATATGATGGAAAATAGACCCGGGGGCCATCGGTTTCACTAGTGGCTTCTCTCAAGTTTGCATAAGTATTACAGTGCGTGGACAAATTACTGTCGAGCAATTGATAGAAAAGTGCATAGTTATGAGAATATCTAGGCATGATCATGTATATAGGCATTACGTCCGCGACAAGTAGACCGAAACGATTCTGCATCTACTACTATTACTCCACACGTCGACCGCTATCCAGCATGCATCTAGAGTATTAAGTTCATAAGAACAGAGTAACACATTAGGCAAGATGACATGATGTAGAGGGATAAACTCAAGCAATATAATATAAACCCCATCTTTTTATCCTCGATGGCAACAATACAATACGTGTCGTTTCCCCTAATATCAATGGATCGAGCAACACAAGATTGAACCCAAAGCTAAGCACTTCTCTATTGCAAGAAAGATCAATTTAGTAGGCCAAACCAAACTGATAATCCGAAGAGACTTGCAAAGATAACAAATCATACATAAAAGAATTCAGAGTAGATTCAAATATTGTTCATAGATAATCTTGATCATAAACCCACAATTCATCGGATCTCGACAAACACATCGCAAAAAGAGTTACATCGAATAGATGTCCAAGAAGATCGAGGAGAACTTTGTATTGAGATCCAAAGAGAGAGAAGAAGCCATCTAGCTAATAACTATGGACCCGAAGGTCTGAGGTAAACTACTCACACATCATCAGAGAGGTTATGGTGTTGATGTAGAAGCCCTCCGTGATTGATTCCCCCTCCGGCGGAGCGCTGAAAAAGGCCCCAAGATGGGATCTCATGGGTACAGAAGGTTGCAGCGGTGGAAATAGGGTTTCGTGGTGCTCCTGGATGGTTTCGGGGTATATGGGTATATATAGGAGGAAGAAATAGGTCGATGGAGCTGCGAGGGGCCCATGAGGGTGGGGGGCGTGCCCAGGGGGCAGGCGTGCCTCCCTGCCTCGTGGCCTCCTTGCTTCTTTCTTGACGTCCACTCCAAGTCCTCTAGATCACGTTTGTTCCAAAAAAGACTCTCCCGAAGGTTTCATTCTGTTTGGATTCCGTTCAATATTCCTTTTCTGCGAAACACTAAAATAGGCCAAAAAACAACAATTTGCACTGGGCCTTGGGTTAGTAGGTTAGTCCCAAAAATAATATAAAAGTGTATAATAAAGCCCATTAAACAAAATAGATAATATAATAGCATGGAACAATAAAAATCAATAGATACGTTGGAGACGTATCAAGCATCCCCAAGCTTAATTCCTGCTCGTCCTCGAGTAGGTAAATGATAAAAATAGAATTTTTGATGTGGAATGCTACCTAACATAATTTTCTAAGTAATTCTCTTTATTGTGGCATGAATGTTCAGATCCGAAAGATTCAAGATAAAAGTTTAATATTGACATAAAAATAATAATACTTCAAGCATACTAACTAAGCAATCATGTCTCCTCAAAATAACACGGTCAAAGAAAGTTCATCCCTACAATATCATATAGTTTGGTCATGCTCCATTTTCGTCACACAAGAATGCTCTCATCATGCACAACCCTGATGACAAGCCAAGCAATTGTTTCATACTTTAGCAATCTCAAACTTTTCTCAACTTACATGCAATACATGAGCGTGAGCCATGGATATAGCACTATGGGTGGAATAGAATATAATGATGGGGGTTATGTGGAGAAGACAAAAAAGGAGAAAGTCTCACATGACGCGGCTAATCAACGGGCTAGGGAGATGCCCATCAATTGATGTCAATGCAAGGAGTAGGGATTTTCATGCAACGGATGCACTAGAGCTATAAATGTATGAAAGCTCAACAAAATAAAGTAAGTGGGTGTGCATCCAACTTGCTTGCTCATGAAGACCTAGGGCATTTGAGGAAGTCCATTGTTGGAATATACAAGCCAAGTTCTATAACGAAAAATTCCCACTAGTATATGAAAGTGACAAAACAAGAGACTCTCCATCATAAAGACCATGATGCTACTTTAAAGCACAAGTGTGGAAAAAGGATAGTAGCATTGTCCCTTTTTATTTCTTTTTTTGGGCCTTTCCTTTTTTTGGCCTTTCTCTTTTTTTTATTTTTTTATTTTATTTTATTTGGGACAATGCTCTAGTAATGATGATCATCACACTTGTATTTATTTACAACTCAATGATTATAGCTCGATACTAGAACAAAATATGACTCTAGATGAATGCCTCTAGCGGTCTACCGGGATTGGGAATGAATCAAGAGTGACATGTATGAAATAATATGCATGGTGGCTTTGCCACAAATACGATGTCAACTACATGATCACGCAAGGCAATATGACAATGATGAAGCACGTCATAATAAACGGAACGGTGGAAAGTTGCATGGCAATATATCTCGGAATGGCTATGGAAATGCCATAATAGGTAGGTATGGTGGCTGTTTGGAGGAATATATAAGGAGGTTTATGTGTGATCGAGCGTATTTATCACGGGGTTTGGATGCACCGGCAAAGTTTGCACCAACTCTCAAGGTGAGAAAGGGCAATGCACGGTACCGAAGAGGCTAGCAATGATGGAAGGGTGAGAGTGCGTATAATCCATGGGCTCAACATTAGTCATAAAGAACTCACATACTTATTGCAAACATCTACAAGTCATCAAAAACCAAGCACTACAAGCATGCTCCTAGGGAGATAGATTGGTAGGAAAAGACCATCGCTCGTCCCCGACCGCCACTCATAAGGATGACAATCAAAGAACACCCCATGTTTCAAATTTGTTACACAACGTTTACCATACAAGCATGCTATGGGACTTGCAAACCTCAACACAAGTATTACTCAAATTCACAACTACTCAACTAGCACAACTTTAATATCACTATCTCCATATCTCAAAACAATCATCAAGTATGAAACTTCTCTTAGTATTCAATGCACTTATATGAAAGTTTTTATTACATCCATCTTGGATGCTTATCATATTAGGACTAATTTTATAGCCCAAGAAAATTACCATGCTGTTCTAAAATAATCTCTAAATAATATAATTGATGCTTGAGAGATCAATAATTTCTATAAAACAAAACCACCACCATGCTCTAAAAGATATAAGTGAAGCACTAGAGCAAAATTGTTTAACTCAAAAGATATAAGTGAAGCACATAGAGTATTCTAATAAATTCCGATTAATGTGTGTCTCTACCAAAAGGTGTGTATAGAAAGGATTATTGTGGTGAACTAAAAAGCAAAGATTCAAATCATAAAAGACTCTCCAAGCAAAACACATATCATGTGGTGAATAAAAATATAGCTCCAAGTAAAGTTACCGATGGACGAAGACAGAAGAGGGGATTCCTTACGGGGCATCCCCAAGCTTAGGCTTTTGGTTGTCCTTGGATTTTACCTTGGGGTGACTTGGGCATCCCCAAGCTTAGGCTCTTGCCACTCCTTGTTCCATAATCCATCAAATCTTTACCCAAAACTTGAAAACTTCACAACACAAAACTTAACAGAAAATCTCATGAGCTCTGTTAGCGAAAGAAAACGAACCACCATCTTAAGGTACTGTAATGAACTCATTCTTTATTTATATTGGTGTTAAACATACTGTATTCCAACTTCTATATGGTTCATAACCTCCAATACTAGACATAGATTCATCAAAATAAGCAAACAACACACGAAAACCAGAATCTGTCAAAAACAGAACAGTCTGTAGTAATCTGTATCAAACGCATACTTATGGCACTCCAAAAAATCTAAAATAAATTTGTGGACGTGAGGAATTTATATATTAACCATATTAATAAATAATCAACTAAATATCACTCTCCAGTAAAAAGTTGTAGCTAATCTCGTGAGCGCTAAAGTTTCTGTTTTTTTACAACAAGATCATAAAGACTTCACCCAAGTCTTCCCAAAGGTTCTACTTGGCACAAACACTAATTTAAAACATAAAACCACATCTAAACATAATCTAAATTAATTAATTATTACTAAACAGAATCAAAAAGCAAGGAACAAAAATAAAATTGGGTTGCCTCCCAACAAGCGCTATCGTTTAACGCACCTAGCTAGGCATTGATAATTTCGATGATGCTCACATGAAAGACAAGAATTGAATAAAAAAAAGAGCATCATATAGCATTTTATAGGCAAACAAATTATCAAGGCAAGCAAAAACTAGCATATGCAAGGAAGCGGAAAGGAACAATAGCAATCTCAACATAAGGAGAGGTAATTTAGTAACATGAAAATTTCTACAACCATATTTTCCTCTCTCATAATAATTACATGTAGGATCATAAGAAAATTCAACAATATAGCTATCACAAAACATTCTTAACACGACCCACATGTATGCAAAGTTGACACTCTTCCAAAATAGCAAAACTCTCACCCCCAAGCTTAGGGTTTTGCATATCATTAACACAATTGACATTAATAGGATTTATAATAATATCATTGCAATCATGCTCTTGATTCAAGGAGCTATCGTGAGTCACTTGATAAGTTTCTTCTTTTAACACTTTATCAAAATTTTCAGATTCACAAATTTCAAGCAAAACCTCATAAATACAATATAGTACACTCAACTCACTAGCAATAGGTTCATCATAATTGGGTCTCTTAAAGAGATTAGCAAGAGGATGAGGATCCATATCAATAGAGTTTTAGCAAGCGAAGATGCAAGCACATAGAAGGCACATGGCAACACAAGCAAATGAGAAAGATGAACGGAAGAGGGGCGAAGAAAAGGCAAAGGTGAAGTGTTGGAGAGGAAAACGAGAGGCAAATGGCAAATAATGTAATGCGAGGGATATGAGTTTGTGATGGGTACTTGGTATGTCTTGACTTGTGCGTAGACTTCCCAGCAACGGCGCCAGAAATCCTTCGTGCTACCTCTTGAGCATGCGTTGGTTTTCCCTTGAAGAGGAAAGGGTGATGCAACAAAGTAGCGTAAGCATTTCCCTCAGTTTTTGAGAACCAAGGTATCAATCCAGTAGGAGGCCACACGCAAGTCCCTCGTACCTACACAAACAAATAAGAACCTTGCAACCAACGCGATAAAAGGGTTGTCAATCCCTTCATGGCCACTTGCAAAAGTGAGATCTGATAGAGATGATAAGATAATATTTTTGGTATTTTTATGATAAAGATTAAAAGTAAAGATTGTAAAATAAAATAGATTGGAAACTTATATAATGGAAACTAGACCCGGGGGCCATAGGTTTCACTAGTGGCTTCTCTCAAGATAGCATAAGTATCACGGTGCGTGAACACATTACTGTCGAGCAATTGATAGAAAAGTGCATATTTATGAGAATATCTAGGCATGATCATGTATATAGGAATTACGTCCGCGACAAGTAAACCGAAACGATTCTGCATCTACTACTATTACTCCACACATCGACTGCTATCCAGCATGCATCTAGAGTATTAAGTTCATAAGAACAGAGTAACGCATTAGGCAAGATGACATGATGTAGAGGGATAAACTCAAGCAATATGATATAAACCCCATATTTTTATCCTTGATGGAAACAATACAATACGTGTCGCTTCCCCTACTGTCACTGGGATCGAGCAACGCAAGATTGAACCAAAGCTAAGCACTTCTCCCATTGCAAGAAAGATCAATCTAGTAGGCCAAACCAAACTGATAATTCGAAGAGACTTGCAAAGATAACAAATCATACATAAAAGAATTTAGAGGAGATTCAAATATTGTTCAGAGATAATCTTGATCATAAACCCACAATTCATCGGATCTCGACAAACACACCGCAAAAAGAGTTACATCGAATAGATATCCAAGAAGATCGAGGAGAACTTTTTATTGAGATCCAAAGAGAGAAAAGAAGCCATGTAGCTAATAACTATGGACCCGAAGGTCTGAGGTAAACTACTCACACATCATCGGAGAGGCTATGGTGTTGATGTAGAAGCCCTTCCTGATCGATTCCCCCTCCGGCGGAGCGCCGGAAAAGGCCCCAAGATGGGATCTCACGGGTACAGAAGGTTGCGGCGGTGGAAATATGGTTTCGTGGTGCTCCTGGATGGTTTCGGGGTGTATGGGTATATATAGAAGGAAGAAGTAGATCGGTGCAGCTGCGAGGGGCCCACGAGGGTGGGGCGCGCACCCAGAAGGGGAGGCGCGCCTCCCTGCCTCGTGTCCTCCTCGCATCTTTCTTGACGTCCACTCTAAGTCCTCTGGATCACGTTTGTTCCAAAAATCACTCTCCCTAAGGTTTCATTCCGTTTGGATTCCGTTTGATATTCCTTTTCTGCGAAACACTAAAATAGGCAAAAAAACAGCAATTTGCACTGGGCCTTGGGTTAGTAGGCTAGTCCCAAAAATAATATAGAAGTGTATAATAAAGCCCATTAAACATCCAAAACAGATAATATAATAGCATGGAACAATCAAAAATTATAGATACGTTGGAGACGTATCACATTATGACTGGATTGCCTGGTTTCCAGACGTACTTGGTGCTTTCCACCAGTATAGTATTCGGAAACACTCCACTCTTGGGTTTCGGAGGTTGAATCGAAAGGTCTGCTATGCCAATCTTTTACAATTCGGCCGGGTGTCAGTTCACTGATAAAGTGTCTTGTCACATAACATCGCATGCCTACTCCTTATCTATGCCATCTATCAGGCTGTATAATTTACAATCCTGCTGTGAAAATTTGGCAGCTATCTTTACTTGGTCATACACCAAACTAACCGGATTTCTTGTCCGTCTGGTCCCCGAGGTCCGACCCGGGCCATATGATTCGGATCAGGTCCGGTATACCATGTTTTCACCATGGCCCAGGCCTATCGTGCAACCTCCCGACATGCCGATGCCTTCCATAGCTCAAAGCGAAGACGAGCTCCTTTGAATAGCTTCGCGGGCTCACCCATCAGCCCAGGAGGAGAATCGGATGGCCATAAAGACTTAGCCATATTCCTCATTGCTTTCCGAGCTTGCTCGTACACTTTGGATAGCTCTTGCAGTAAGTCGCCTTGAAATACGGACACCTCCCCTTCGGGCATCCCAATTAACAAACCTACAGGAATAAATCTCGTAAAGAACACAAAATTTTTCATCAGGGAATCTTATGAAAGTTAGGTTTAGGGACATACTAAATATCCCGCCTTTCAGCGTTCGGTTCTCTTTCAAGGCATCAGACAGTTGGGCTCTTATGTCCTTCAATTCCTCGGCCTGCTTGATGTTGGCATCTTGTAACTTGTTCTTCTCATCCCTGGTCCGTGTTAGTATACGTTGGCCAGCGGTTTCTTGCCTTTCGGCATGCTGTTTATCCGCCTATGCAACTTTCAGTCTCTCTTCCAGCTAATCTGACGATGCTACTGCTGTAAATGCAGCAGTGTTTATTTCCAAAACATTGCTGGCACAAAATTCTATTTTCTGGATAGTAATTGATATTACCCATCGGTGTCTTCTTGGAATTCTCCAGTTCAGTGCTGACAACAGTTAGCTGGGTCCGACACTTTTCAAGCTCCCGATACGGCATGTTCTTATTCTCTGTGAGTACCTAATTATACAATGATCCTTAAATCAGTTGCGCCAACTGCTTCAAGTCTCGGGGGCTACTGGCATATGATTATTGAATCTGCACAAAGCCATTACCCGCATATCCTTCGGAAGCTGGTGTGTAGCTCTGGCAAGTCCATCCCGAGCAGCTCGGATATATCCATCCGCTGAGATGAGGGCGTTGAATGCCTCTTTGGTGAAACTTGGATCGCGCATGGCCTCTTTCCGCCGCCGATGAACCATCGCGCTCTTCACTTCAGAATTGGTAATGAATACATTATCCGAATCCTCATGGAGGTGACAATCCGGCATGGCACCCATATCAACCCTAGTCCTTGTGACAGGGTCCGGCGCCGGATTGGCCGATGCATGGCCGGCGGGACCTCCGGATACAGTCCGGTGTATGCTCTTCCTGAAATATAACGCAATGGAGCGCGTCACAGTTCGGCCTATTTGCCGAACGCAGGTTGAAAATTATACCTCTTTGGTGAATGAGGAGGTGCTGTAGTATCACCACCCGTCTTTCTTTTCAAAGACTCGCCCTGCGCGAGTGTCGCCTTCTTGGAGGGTGATTTCGATACAGTTCGGCGAATGAGCACCACCCCTTCGGAGCATGAGATAGTGCGGTCGGTGAGGCACGACGAGAAGGCTCTTATCGAAAAGATGTCTCTTGGGCACTTACGTGGGAGGAGGGTAGAAGGCTGGGATAATCGGCTATGATGGCTACTTCTGTGCCATCGTAGCTTGCCTGATAAAAGATCCCCTCCTTGAGCTCTATAAATATATCCGGATCCTCTTCAAATCCGGGATCCAGGTCTCGAATATGGTCCTCCGGCTGTGGAGCGGGGCTATAGATCCCCGCGACGATCTTTCTCCATTCCCGTTAAAAATAGTCAGATTAAGTTCAACTAAAGCATGGCTCTGGAATATGATTGAGTAAAGCTACTGATCGAACGCTCACCCAGTTAGCATGGTTGTACATGGAAAGACCTTCTTGGCATTTAAGGTGAGTAAAATCTTCTTTCTCCCCTTTGAAAAGATCAGCCAGCATGGCAGCCAGTGCGGCAAAGTTGTCCGGACCCTTGCGCCCGCAGCGTGATGCGTCATCTTCCCCATTGTAATGCCACATGGGGAGTCCTCTGGATTGGAGCGGCTGAATGCCTCACGTTATCGAAATCGCCATTACCTCAATTGTAGATAGTCCGGATTGGGCGAGTACTTTTGTCTTGCTCATTAGCTTCTTAATCTATGCACTATCTTCCTCCTCGAGGCTTCGGGGGCGCCAGCTGGTGAGCTTCTTTAACGAAGCATTGAAAAATTCGGGAAGACCCCGTCGGATAGTGTTGAGGATATAACTACTAAGGGTAAACTGCCCAGGAGGGGCCGGTTCACCTTTACCTATACTGAAACCCAAGAAGACCCAGAAGATGGCGCTTCACGGATGAAGCTTAGAGGCCCAGAGCGCACAAGCAATTTAGGGCCCATGATAGTAAACCACCATGATTGTCTAAACTTGTGTTATAAGATAGGAAAGAGGAGACCGAGGCGGACACTTGTATGAGCCAGCCTCTGGACTCTCTAGACCGGCCGGGGTCCTCCTGAGTATATAAAGGGGTGACCCGACGGCGGTTCAGCGCAGGAAAAACAACAACTTGAGACTCAGGCAAAGCGTATTCGCTCCCTGGTCATCGAAGCCCGATCAATCCCATCACAACTAGACATAGGCTTTTACCTTCATCGAAGGGGCCGAACTAGTATAAACTCCCGTGTCCCTTGTCCGATTTAACCCCTTCAAGCTAACCCGTAGTGATGGCTCCACGACTAAGTCCTTCCAAGAGGACATCTAACGTGTTAATTCCACGACAGTTGGCGCCCACCGTGGGGCTATCGCACGATGGTTTCGAGTTCCTGAAGGGCAGCTTTGAAGGACTCAAAGGGTACGCGGTTGGCCTGATGACCAAAAGTCGTCGCGGCAAGCTCTACATCAACGATGAAGGGTGGGCCCCGAGACCGGCTCAATTGAGTACGGATACCGGGACCCCTTTGGAGGAATTCATGTCTTCATCGGCAAGATCGGCGAACCGGGCCCTGAGCTGGACATCTGCGCCGACCTCGTCGAAACAGCTCAGCGCGCGAGCCCTGCCCGGGTTAAGCCTGCCATGAAGCGTGCGTTCATAGGATGTGTCCATGGGACCGGATCTAAATCGGTGTCTGAAGGCGAGACAGCTGTTTACTCCGACAACAAGTAATCCACCGGTGAAACCGAGTCCTTATACCAAGTTCATGACGATGGGTTCAAAGGATATTCCGACCGCAACAGTATTCTGGATCTCCTCAAACCGCCAAGCCGGGTTGCTGTTTATATGGCCGGAACGCAGCCCACTTTGCAGTCTTCAACAGCGGCTGTGGCAGGTGGCCCGGTGCGCCGGCCGGATCAAGTTCTCCCCGATCTAATGGATGCCTGGGCGACCTTATTAACCGCGGTAGTTACCCCGGAGACGCAGGACCAGCATAATGCGGACGTTGCGAAGCTGAAAGACCAGATAGCACAGGCTAAGGAGGACCTGGCAGCTGAGGATTCTAGGATGACTGAAGAATGGGCCGCTTTGGACGCCCAGTTGCAGCTGATACAGGCACAGAATTACCGGCTCGTGTTGGATCAGAATGCATCAAACGAGGTAATGCGACGGAAGTACCGATCGCGTATGCCACCGGTCTGTGAGGGTTTGAACCTCTTTAATACGCTAGGGGCTGGGACAAGTAATCCGGCAGCCGTAAACCGGACCGATGCGCCTAGAGCGGCGCCGGATCAGCCGCACATGACAGAGCCACCTCGACGGACGGACAACCCGCCGCCATATGTGCCAACACCGCCGGGTCACTTTTTGAGCCCTTTGGATAATATGATTGCTGCACGTCTCGCCTGGCGGCTATTCCAATGGAGGGCGATTCACTGGCAGCGATTGAGACACGGCGGGCCAGGGATCTTCTTCAAACCGCCATGGTGCCGCAGCAGGCTTATTCCTATAGCCGGGATAGAATTCATTCGACCCGCCGTCCAAGCAAAAGCTACAGCAGGCACATGGATGAACCGGAAGTGTCTAGCAGCGCCCGGCGCCGTAATGCGGCACACGGTGAGTTAAATGCTCAGGATGTGGTGGATAATGGCAGAGCATGAAGGGAGGCCGCTTGGGCAGCACCACATGCAGGTCGCTATCAAACCGCCCCATGCATCCAACATCATCGGTAGACCGGGGCACTGGGGTTGCCTTCAGTTCCTGGGGGGTGCCGTGTCTTGTTCCGGCTCTCCGTAACATACGACTGCCTAAGGATTTCAAAGGTCTGCGGAAGGTACCAAATTACACTGCTGACCAGCCACCTGAGGCGTGGATCGAGAGCTATGAGATGGCGATCGAGATGCTGGAGGTGGATGAAGCGGCCTGCGCAAACTATTTTACGATGATGTTGGAGGGGACAGCCCGTACTTGGCTAAAAAAACCTATCAGCCAACTCCATCGAGTCATGGGGGCAGTTGAAGGCCCAATTTATAGCCAATTTCAAAGACACCTGCAAACAGCCTATGTCCATTGTGGATCTGGATGGCTATGTTCAAGGGGAGAACGAGTCGACAACTCATTGGGTGTGCCAAGTTTTAGAGGTTTTACATTCGTCAGACCGGATTAATGCAGGCCAAGCGATCTTGACGTTGGAGCGTAATTGCCGGTTTAAGTCACTCAAGATGAAGTTGGGACGGCTCAAGCGCCATTGCAATGACATAGGAACACTTATGGCAGCCTTGGTAAAGTACGCCGATTCAGATAATACCAAGGATCCCGAGTCTGATGAGGAGAAACCGGAGAAGGGAAAGAAGAACGGCGGTGCAAAAGGGCAGCACCACAACCAAGGAGGCCATGGGAATAATGGTAAGCGCAAAGCGGATAGTTCAGACTTTGTGTCTAACACAAATATGCAACGTTGTAAAGGTAAACCGCCCCAGCACGGTGGAGGGATGAATATGGAGCATTTGTTAAACCAGCCCTGCCCGAAGCATGGAACCAAGGAGGCCTGTCGGTGTCAAAACCGGCGGATCTCGGGTAGGGGGTCCCGAACTGTGCGTCTAGGCGGATGGTAACAGGAGACAAGGGACACGATGTTTTTACCCAGGTTCGGGCCCTCTGGATGGAGGTAAAACCCTACTCCTGCTTGATTAATATTGATGATATGGGTAGTACAAGAGTAGATCTACCATGAGATCAGAGAGGCTAAACCCTAGAAGCTAGCCTATGGTATGATTGTTCTTCTGTCCTATGGACTAAAACTCTCCGGTTTATATAGACACCGGAGAGGGCTAGGATTACACAGAGTCGGTTACAACGGAAGGAGATCTACATATCCGTATCGCCAAGCTTGCCTTCTACGCCAAGGAAAGTCCCATCCGGACACGGGACGAAGTCTTCAATCTTGTATCTTCATAGCCCAAGAGTCCGGCCAAAGGTTATAGTCCGTCTGTCCGGACACCCCCTAATCCTGGACTCCCTCAGTAGCCCCCGAACCAGGCTTCAATGACGACGAGTCCAGCGCGCAAATTGTCTTCGGCATTGCAAGGCGGGTTCCTCCTCCGAATACTTCGTAGAAGATTTTGAACACAAGGATAGTGTCCGGCTATGCAAAATAAGTTCCACATATTGCCATAGAGAGAATAATATTTACACAAATCGAATCTGCTGACGTATTCCGTAGTGTGACATCACACCACGGCCAAGTCTTTATTCGAATCGTTTTACTGTCCCACCTCATCGCGTTTAGCGAGGCAGTTTCCTTGGCACGTCTTGTTAAAGCAGAGATTGTGTCCCCTTATTCCGGGATTCTCATCAATACGGGCGTGGGTAACCCAACCGCGCCATTGATTACGGCGCTTGGGAGATAAGCGGGTTTTACCAGGCGGGTGGGGACGCATAGTTGCGCCCGCCCATATAAGGAGATAAGGATCCACCTTTTCACATACGCCTTCTTCCTCCTTTTCTCATCCATTTTCGCATACTCGAGCTCCAGCGCCCAAGTTCGCACTCCCCACCTCAACCTTCTCCAGCCATGTCCGGAGCGGGAGGCAAGTGGATGGTCTCCTCCGTCACGGAGGGACACATCAAAAAACTGAGGAAGGCAGGATACTTGTCTGTCGACATCGCGCACCGGCTTCCCGAAGAGGGGCGGCTCATCCCCACCCCTAGGCCCCATGAGAGGGTGGTGTTCCTCACCCATTTCCTCCACGGACTATGTTTCCCTCTCCACCCATTTGTCCGGGGCTCATGTTCTACTACGGCCTGAATTTACATGATCTGGCCCCAAACTTCATCCTCAACATCTCGGCGTTCATCGTCGCGTGCGAGGCCTTCCTCTGCATCCAGCCCCACTTTGTCTTATGGCTGAAGACCTTCAATGTGAAGCCAAAGGTAGTGGGCGGCCGCCAGGCGAAGTGCGGAGGCGCCATGGTGGGCAAGATGCCCAACGTCCTATGGCTTGAGGGCTCCTTTGTGGAGACCATAAAGGGGTGGCAATCGGGATGGTTCTACGTCACCGAGCCGCGCGACCCTGCATGGGTCGCAGCCCCCGAGTTCCGATCCGGAATCTCTACGCGGCTCACCTCCTGGAAAGAGAAGGGCCTGCCGTGGGGCAAAAAAGGAGAGCTGACCGGACTCCAAACATGCATCCAAACCCTGGTGACCAAGAAGCTCAAGCTTTTCAATGTGGACCAGGTCATGCTCATCCGCCGGATACTCCCGTGCTAACAACGGGCTTTCAGCTTGTGGGAGTTCAATCCGGCCCATCACTGAACTCTGAGCAGGCTCTTCGACGCGACGTACAAAGATGCCTGGAAGGTGCTATTCAAGGGTGCCGAAGCTTCTGCATCCGCTACCGAGGATCGCGGATTCAGTGCGTAGCGTCAAGCCAGCGAGGTAAGCAGTTTTTACCTCTTATAGGATATTTATTTTTCATAGTTTGACTCTATGCGGGATCTAAGCTCCATTACCTTTGACGGGATTGACAGGAGACGTCCGGACAGATCGACTGTCCGGCTCCTTTGCCCGAAGACCCAGCACATGCTCGCTTGGAAAAGCTGATGGTTCCGGACCCCTATGTGGTGCCAGAGAAGAAGGCCACGGGAACCCGGAAGAGTTCCCGACGCCCGGTGGAATCGGACTGATTGTCCGACGATTCTGAGGCGGACTCCTCCCACGAAGACGAGGAGGAGGAAAGAGAGGTCTCTCCCCCAGCGGGGGGAGAGAAGAAAAGGAAGGCCGCCCCAATGGGGGAGGCCGGATGGTCCAAGAAAAGAAGGACCCTCCCTCCGGACTACTCTACCAACGCCGACGACGGCGAAGAGGAGTGGCCACACAGGGCCAAGCCCCTGGCAAAATTGTAAGTGTTCGGATACCAGAATGAGTCATGGCGTTCCTTTATTGCATAGTTTTTCCTGATGCCGAAGATATTTATGCAGTCCGTCCAAAGACCGGCTCGACGTGTCATCGAGTGGTTCCGTGGATTCGTCGGATGTGAACATCACTTCACTTCCGGCCGCCTCCTCCCCTCACCCTACGGATAATGCCGAGGTGTTGTCCCAGGAGGCTCCAGACCAGGAGGAGGTGGTCCTGGAGGCGCCACAAGGCGACCTCCCGGACTCCAGGCGCCAAGGGGACAAAACCCCCGAGGGCTCTAAGTCCGGCCCCAGGCCGGACACCGCACCGGAACCTTCGAAGGTTCCGGAGTCCGGTAGGCGGCCCCCTAAGAAGAAGGGCAAGCCTACGACGCCGGTGACCTCCGCCCAACCGGAGGCACCGGATAACTTGCTGGAGGTGCTTAACGATGCCTCCATCGACGAGGAGCACCGCACTATTATGAGTGCGGTGATTCAGAAGGTTCGGTCCGCCAAGAGCGGGCTGACCGAAGCCTGTGCCAGCCTGTTGACAGGCTTTGAGGTATGTAAAAAATATGTAAAAATATTACCGCATAGACAGTAGCCCCAGATGCTCTGTTTGGCGTTCGGAAAGAAAAGCCGAATAGAGGATCTAATAACATTCGGAAGATTCTAACATAATTAAGTCAATATGCGTATGCAGGCTTCGCTGCTGGCCTCCGCCGCACTGACTGCGGAGGTGGATGCGCTGAAGCAGAGCCTTGAGCGGTCCGAGCAGGATCTCGGCCTCGCCAAGAAGGAGATCGGGGAAAAAGAAGGTAAGTAATACCTTGTGGAGTATAATATAAAAAGATGCAGTTGCAAACAATGACAGGATCGCTATTGGTGTCATAGGGGCCACGACTGAGGTGGCGACCCTTAGGCAAGCGCTGTCCGAGGCCGAAAAGAAGGCGGCCACAGAACGCACCGAGCGGGAGAAGCATGAGGCGCGGGTTGGCGAGGTGCAGCAAGAGCTCCAGGCTCTCGTGAGAAAACACGAGAGTTTGGAGCTTGACTCAAAGACGCGAGAGTCCGAGCTCGCGGCGGCCCTTGAAAGCGCCAAGTCTGCCAAGGCCGAAGCTCAAAAAGCCCTCCAGGAAGTTGAGGCGATGAGGAAGATAGCGGCGGGTAAGGCTTTCTTTATGCAAAGCAAGCACGTGAAAGTGAATTACTTATTAGTTACCCGAATCCGGAGCTCTCCAGGAGCATTCGCAGATTTGCCCCGTAGCGTGTCAGACGCCGCCACTTTCTACCGAGCTGAGGAGGGTAGCTCGACGGAGAAGGTGTTCTGGTCTCAGTATGCTGAGGCCGGACACCTGGTGCCTTTGAGCGACCAGTTGAAGCAACTGGTCGAGCTCCACAAGGTGGCCGAACAGGCCCTGAAGGGCTTTATAGTTCGACTGTGGCCTGGAGAGGCCCTGCCTGGGAGCTACTTCGGGCTGGTGAGGTGGCGGGTGGACGCCTGTCCGAGGCTTGACGTCGTCAAGTGTTCCGTCTGCATCGAGGGTGCCCGTAGGGCCCTTGCCCGTGCTAAGGTGCACTGGGGCAAATTGGATGCCGTGAAGCTTGTGAAGGACGGGCCGCCGCAGGGCAAGGAGCATCGCCACCCCGAGATGTATTACGAAGGGTGCCCGCCTTGTGGC
This sequence comes from Aegilops umbellulata, assembly GCA_032464435.1. Taxonomy (NCBI): domain Eukaryota; kingdom Viridiplantae; phylum Streptophyta; class Magnoliopsida; order Poales; family Poaceae; genus Aegilops; species Aegilops umbellulata. The sequence continues at coordinate 621,925,104 of CP136057.1, forward strand.
GGATGAATGCTCAAAAGATGTAATACTTGAGTGAAACTCGTTCGTTTTATCCCGTGCGCTGAAAACTTGTTCATATGCGCTATGCAACACTTGTTTAATTTAAAATATTACCTTCTATGCGGCCGTTTATTAAATTTGAGAGATGGCGAGTCGTCGGCTTCTGCCCCCATGCCACGAGTGCTGGGGTGTTCGGGATAAACCTGAGCACTCTTTTTCCCATTCTTGGGTCCTTCGAGGGAGGTGCTCAGCACAACGAACAAGGCAATCGGACTATAATGCGTTATCACTGTCACTTAGCCAGAGAATTCTATAATTTTAAATTTCGGCGAAGCCCCTAGTGTTCGGAAGACCGAGTTCGGGGCGCTATACACGCCTAGGCCGGACAAAGCCGACTCCTCGCTCTAAGTGGCATAGGTCTTTAGGGACTCGAAACCTACCGAACAGCGACCAACTCCCACCCTATCATGACAGTCAGTTTTAGCTTTCTCTACTGAGGTGCTTAGGCCCAGCTCAACTGGGGCACAATCGCAGTAGTTCTCCCAGCGCTACCTTAGCCGATATAGTGGAACATAAGGTACCAAAACATGGGAGCCGGGCAAACCCAACTATTGACCAAAGACATGATTCAGAGATGATGCATATAATGCTATAAGTTCGGAGGGCCGCACTTGTGAAAGTGTTCGGACTTCTCACTCCGTATTATGGGGTGCTTGAGCCCCTGGTGTATTGACCGTACCAAAGTGTACGGGTGCTAAATGTCATAACTAAACATATATATTAAAAAGGAAATGAATAGAGAATGCAGTAATGAGCTGAAGCTAAGTATTGTTTATTTTAAAATGCGGTTGTAAAAGCAGAACGATAAAAATAGTGCGGTAAGCAAGAGATGGGACTATTTGACATGTCCCCCTCCAGGGGCGAGCTGCGAGACGATATGTAAGACATGTATTTTGCTCGTTATACAGACCACCTGGGAATTTCGACGTAGCTTCCTGCCTCCTTGGTTGTTGCATCGTGTGTTAGGCGATTGTACTGCCAGACAGGCCTTCCGTATGATGGAGTCCTGAAAGTAAGAAAAAATGACGAAATCGGGAGCCCCTAGCGCGGTTGAGCCGCATTTAGGGCATGCCGTGGACGTGCCCCTCCCCCTGTGCCCATGGAATTTTCAGAGCGTAGTTATGTACGCGTAGCACTGATTTCGCAGTTTCGCGAGGGCTGGGGTTGGGGCTATATTGCTACCCTTGCTCAGAACGTGCCAGGCGGTCTTGTTGTAGGTTACTTCAGGCGCGCTTGACGGTGTCCGGACGTTTAAAAGCCGGACAAGAGAATTGCCTTGAGAGGCTGCTTTGTACTTCTGCTGCCAGTGCCGCCGTATGCTCCTCCGTTCGGAGAGAGCGCTCGGTGTTTCCATTGACCGTAATAACTCCTCGAGGGCCTGGCATCTTGAGCTTGAGGTATGCGTAGTGCGGCACCGCACAGAACTTTGCAAATGCGGTTCGTCCGAGCAGTGCGTGATAGCCACTGCGGAACGGGACTATGTCGAAGATTAATTCCTCGCTTCGGAAATTATCCGGGGATCCGAAGACCACCTCAAGTGTAACTGAGCCTGTACAGTTGGCCTCTACACCTGGTATGATGCCTTTGAAGGTCGTTTTTGTGGGTTTAATCCTTGAGGGATCTATGCCCATTTTCCGCACTGTATCCTGATAAAGCAGGTTCAGGCTGCTGTCGCCATCCATAAGGACTCTAGTGAGGTGAAATCCGTCAATGATTGGGTCAAGAACCAATGCGGCGAATCCGCCATGACGGATGCTAGTGGGGTGGTCCCTTCGATCAAAAGTGATCGGGCAGGAGGACCATGGGTTGAACTTTGGGGCGACTGGCTCCAACGCATATACGTCCCTGAGTGCACGCTTCCGCTCCTGCTTGGGGATGTGGGTTGCGTATATCATGTTCACCGTCCGCACTTGTGGGGGGAAGCCCTTCTGTCCACTTTTGTTCGGCGGCCGGGGCTCTTCGTCCTCGTCGCTGTGCAGCCCCTTGTCTCTATTTTCGGTATTTAACTTACCGGCCTACTTGAACACCCAACAATCCCTGTTGGTGTGATTGGCTAGCTTTTCGCGGGTGCCATGTATCTGGCACGAGCGATCGAGTATTCGGTCTAAACTGGACGAGCCCGTGGTATTTCTTTTGAATGGCTTTTTCCGCTGACCGGGTTTAGAGCCTCTGAATCCGGCATTAACTGTCGTATCCTCTGCACTGTCGCTGTTAATGCGGCGCTTGTGCTTGTTGCGACGCGACCTGCCATTGCTGTCCTTGGTATCCGAATTACCAGGGCTCTTGGTCATGTTATTGCTACGAGCCAGCCAGTTGTCTTCTTCTGCGCAAAAGCGGGTCATGAGTGTCGTGAGAGCTGCCATTGATTTTGGCTTTTCCTGTCCTAGGTGCCGGGCTAGCCACTCGTCACGGATGTTATGCTGAAGGCTGCTAGAGCTCTGCGTCCGGACAGTCGATTCTTCTGGCTGCTGAATTATGTCCAGAATTGTGTCCAGAATTGTCTGGCCGATTCTTGGGTAGGAACCGTGTCCTGAATTGTCTGGCCGATTCTTCTGGCTGCTGAATTATGTGGCTCAGGTCATCGGCGTCTGGTGGTCGCACATAGGTGCCCTGGAAATTGTCGAGGAATGCAGCTTCCAGGTCCTCCCAACAACCAATTGATTCTGCTGGCAAGCTATTAAGCCAATGCCGAGCTGGTCCTTTAAGCTTGAATGGGAGGTATTTGATGGCGTGTAGATCATCACCGCAGGCCATGTGGATATGAAGGAGATAGTCCTCGATCCATACCGCAGGGTCTGTTGTGCCATCGTATGATTCGATGTTTACGGGTTTGAAACCCTCTGGGATTTGATGATCCATTACTTCGTATGTGAATCATAGTGGGCGTGCGGCCCCTCTGTACTGGGCTATGTCACAACGTAGCTCAAATGAGCTTTGTCTACTGGGTTCGGCCTGGCCGGACTTACTATATCCGGCATGACGGTTATCGTCTCGTGTCGTGGGGCGTAGGGATGGCAATGGGGACAATCCCCTATGGGGATACCTACAACATCCCCATCCCCATCTATTCCCTATCATCCCATCCCCATCCCCGTTTACATGACTGGAGATGAAATTTCCCCATACCCATGCCCCAATGGGGAACGGGGCCCCATTAGGGTCCCCATCCCCATAAACAAATACTCATATACATAATATGACACCCTATAATGAACATAAATAAATGGTGTTGTCCTTGTCCCGCTAATGCCTATCTAGGTCGTACTTACTTCTTGGTCATGGTGGCAGCTGATGTGAGGACGTGAGATAGGTTTAATGTTTTTACAGAGCTTTTTTTTGTTTTCGCAAGTTTGTTTGTGAATATTTTAAGGTTGACTGTTGTGTCACAGTTACTAACCGGGTCCCCGATGGGTATTGGGATTGGGGAATAGGATATCGTCCCCATCCCTGTTGTACCCTATGGGGAATAAATTAGTTTTGTAAATATCCCCATGGGGATGTTTTTCGCCCACCCCCACCCCCTAATAGATGAAATCCCCATGGGTTTGGCGGGTATGGGGGCCCATTGCCATCCCTAGTGGGGCGCCCACGCGATCCGTAGATCGATCTTGTTTGCCTTGCCTTGTCCTCCAACATATCGCGCAGGTCTAGCGGATTTCCCCGTGCCTTGGTGTTTTTTGAGCGACGCTGGGGTGCGGCTTGAGTGTTGGGCCGAGAGGCCTCTCTGTCGTGGCCGCGAGGTGGCTGATCGGCCGCCTCATGCGTTGGTGATGTAGGTTGAAGTGCTTCCTCCTCCAATCGGGGTAGCAACCTGCGCTTCGGGTAGCTCTTGGAGGGGCGTTCGAGTTCGTATTCCTCGGCCGCAAGGATATCAGTCCATCTGTCGGCTAGCAAATCTTGATCAGCTCTAAGCTGTTGCTGCTTTTTCTTAAGGCTACTCGCCATGGCCATAAGCCCGCGCTTAAAGCGCTCTTGTTCGACGGGATCCTCAGGCACGGCAAATTCGTCGTCGCCGAGGCTTGCCTCGTCTTCGGAGGGAGGCATGTAATTATCCTCCTCTTCCTCTCTATCTGCCGCCCTCTCAGGAGGGCTGGCTTCTCCGTCTTCCTGCGCTGAGTCTTGCTGGAGGGAGTTGTCTTCGGCACTGTCCGGGGTGTTATTAGCTCCCGTGTCGGTATCACCGTTTTTGCTTTGGCGGGACTTAGAGTGGCGCCGCTGACGCCGACGCTTGGGTTGCTTCTTGGAGGGGTCATCCCCCATTGTTCCGTCGCCATTGGCTTCTTTGGGTGTATCCACCATATATATGTCGTATGGCGAGGTGGTTTTCCAGTTCCCTACAGGCGCTGGTTCATGTTCGTCTCCTACATCGTCGCCCATACCGTCGATGTCTTCGGAGTCGAAGTCTAGTATGTCGGTTAAATCATCGACAATGGCTATGAAGTGGGTGGTGGATGGGCATCGAATTTCTTCGTCGTCCGCATCCCAATCCTGTTGGCCATAATCCGGCCAGGACTCTCCTGACAAAGAGAGAGACCTTAGTGAATTCAGAATATCGCCGAAGGGCGAGTGCTGAAAGATGTCCGCGGTGGTGAACTCCATGATCGGCACCCAATCGGATTCGATTGGTAGGGGCGCGGAAGGTTCGGGGTCCGAAGAGGAGTCCGACACCTTGGAGTCACGAGCCTCGCAAAGGACAAGGCTGGTATTCGGCTCGATCGCCGTAGAGATTGCAGCCCCGAGGCGGGGTTCAGCCACCCGTCCTCGATTGGCGCAGTCTGCTCCGAGCTAAGAGTCGGAGCGGACACGGGTGCGGCTTCTAGGGCACTGTTCGGCGGCAGAGCTAGATCATGCCCATCGTAACAGTGCGGCGCGCTCGGCTGTGACTCGAATCCGTCGAAGATCAAGTCTCCGCGGATGTCAGCCGTGTAGTTCAAGCTTTCAAATCTGACCTGATGGCCAGGGGCGTAGCTTTCAATCTGCTCCAGATGACCAAGCGAGTTGGCCCGCAGTGCAAAGCCGCCGAATACGAAGATCTGTCCGGGGAGGAAAGTCTCACCCTGGACCGCATCGCTGTTGATGATTGGAGGAGCCATCGGGCCTAAAGATGACGACACAGAGGAACTCTCAATGAAAGCACCAATGTCGGTGTCAAAACCGGCGGATCTCGGGATGGGGTACCGAACTGTGCGTCTAGGCGGATGGTAACAGGAGACAAGGGACACGATGTTTTTACCCAGGTTCGGGCCCTCTCGATGGAGGTAAAACCCTACTCCTGCTTGATTAATATTGATGATATGGGTAGTACGAGAGTAGATCTACCACGAGATCAGAGAGGCTAAACCCTAGAAGCTAGCCTATGGTATGATTGTTCTTCTGTCCTATGGACTAAAACTCTCCGGTTTATATAGACACCGGAGAGGGCTAGGTTTACATAGAGTCAGTCACAACGGAAGGAGATCTACATATCTATATCGCCAAGCTTGCCTTCTACACCAAGGAAAGTCCCATCCCGACACGGGACGAAGTCTTCAATCTTGTATCTTCATAGTCCAAGAGTCCGGCCAAAGGTTATAGTCCGGCTGTCCGGACACCCCCTAATCTAGGACTCCCTCAAGACCCCTTCCACACATCTTTGGAAGGATTGACACATAATGAGGGAGTTCAAAAACTCTGATCTCTACCGGTACGATCAGGGTCCGCCGGGCGGTTCAGGTCCCGGTTTCCATGGGGGCGGCGGTTCAAGCTCTGGATTTCTGAATAACCAGGGCCATCAAAACAACCAGGGTAATAGCCAGCAGAATAACCAAGGGAATCAGTAGCAGTCAGGCTACCAAAGTCACCCCAAGAAGTTGAACAGCGGACAATATCATGTGTTCACTACTAGCCTGTGCAAGCGGGATCAGAAGCTTCACAAGAGGGCAGTCAATGCTGTTGAACCGGCCGTGCCACATTATCTACGATGGTCGGAGCAGCCCATTGTGTGGAGCAGAGAGGATCACCCGCCCCGGGTTGACAATCCGGGACAACTAGCTTTGGTGGTAGCACCTCAGGTTGGGGGTTATAAGTTTACCAAAGTTCTGATGGATGGAGGGAGCAATATCAACATACTGTACTATGAGACTTTCCGACGCATGGGGTTGATAGATAAGAATCTTAAACCGTCAAACATTGTTTTTCATGGTGTAGTACCAGGTAAATCGGCATACCCTATGGGAAAGATTGCTTTGGAAGTTGTGTTTGGAGATGAGCATGACTCCAGGTCTGAAACATTAACCTTTGAGGTGGTGAAAATCAAGAGTCCATATCACGCGTTATTTGGACGGCCAGCTTACACGAAATTCATCGCGAGACCCTGTTATGTCTATTTACAGCTCAAAATACCGGGTTATAAGGGGACGATCACAGTACATGGAAGTCGAAAGATTGCTTTGGATTGCGAGGAAGGTGAAGCGGCCTATGCTAAATCGGTTTGTGCTACAGTGGAGCTGAAGTTTTATAAGGACAATGTTGATCCGGCAGGCATGACCCCTCTGAAGAAGCCCACAACTGAGCATGACCTGGCCCTGACGTTCAAACCGACTAATGAGACTAAACTTGTTGACTTTGTCCCTGGTGATTCATCCAAACAGTTTAGTATCAGTGCCAATCTGGATCCGAAATAGGAAAGCGCGCTCATCGAGTTCATCCGTGAGAACCGGGACATTTTTGCATGGAAGCCTTCTGACATGCCAGGTATACCGAGGGGACTTGCTGAGCACACTCTCAATATTGATCCCAAGTTTAAACCGGTCAAGCAGTTCCTTCGCCGTTTTAACGAAGAAAGACGCAAGGCCATTGGTGAAGAGGTAGCCTGGCTACTTGCGGCTGGGTTTATCGTCGAAGTATTTCATCCCGAGTGGTTGGCTAATCCGGTGCTCGTTCTTAATAAAAACGGCACTTGGCGTATGTGTGTGGACTACACGGATTTGAACAAAGCCTGCCCGACAGATCCTTTTGCTCTCCCGCGTATTGATCAGATCATTGATGCGACGGCGGGTTGTGAGCGCCTGAGTTTCCTGGATGCTTATTAAGGTTATGATCAGATTAAAATGGCAGTTAAGGACAAGGAGAAGACAACCTTCATCACTCCCTTTGGAGCCTTCTGCTATGTTTCTATGCCCTTTGGGCTCAAGAGTGCCCAAGCAACCTACCAGCGTTGTGTGCAAAATTGTCTTCACAAGCAGATCGGGCCTAATGTCCATGCCTATGTGGATGGTATTGTGGCAAAGTCCAGGAAGCAGGAAACCTTGATAGATGATCTCAAGGAGACGTTTGACAATCTTCGGGTTTACAAAATGATGCTCAACCCGGACAAATGCGTTTTTGGTGTTCCAGCTGGCAAGCTCTTGGGTTTTCTTGTGTCCAACAGAGGCATTGAGGCCAATCCAGAAAAAATCAAAGCGATCACATCCTTGGCTAAACCGGCGTGTATCAATGATGTGCAGCGTCTGGTGGGCCGGATTGCAGCCCTCAGCCGGTTTATCAGCCATCTGGGAGAGAAGGCGATTCCACTATATCAGATGTTGAAGAAGACGGATAACTTCGTCTGGAGTAACGTCGCCAATGCGGCATTTGAGGATTTAAAGCGGCAGCTGGCTGAACCGCCCGTCCTTGCTGCTCCGGTTGATAACGAGCCTCTGTTATTGTACGTGGCTGGCAATGCCCGTGCGGTCAGTGTGGCAATTGTGGTTGAGCGTAAGGAGGCTGGAAAAGAATATCCAGTTCAACGGCCAGTTTATTATATCAGTGAGGTACTGATCGAATCAAAGCAAAGATATCCGCATTGGCAGAAACTGGTGTATGGAGTTTTTATGGCAACTAGGAAGCTCAAACAATACTTTCAAGGCCATCCTATCACAGTGGTTAGTTCTGCTCCTTTGGGCGATATAATCCATAATAGAGAAGCAACTGGCCGGGTTGCGAAGTGGGAAATTGAGCTTGGTCCACATGGGTTGAAGTATGTGCCTTGAACGGCCATCAAATCTGAGGCGCTTGTTGACTTCATCAATGATTGGACCAAGTTACAGGCACCAGAGGACAAACCGGATAATACTTACTGGACCATTCACTTTGATGGGTCCAGGCAATTAGAAGGCTCGGGGGGTGGGGTTGTCCTTACTTCCCCTCGAGGTGATAAAATTTGTTATGTTCTCCGCTTAATGTTTCCTTGCACTAACAATGCAGCAGAGTACGAGGCCTTACTCCACGGTCTCCGTGTGGCTAAGGAAATGAACTTAAGCCGACTTCGATGTTTTGGAGATTCTGATTTGGTGGATCAACAAGTTTCTGGTACTTGGGATTCTAAGGACCCACTCATGGCGGCTTATAGGCGCGAGGTGGATATTGTAGCAGGTCACTTTAAGGGTTATCAGGTGGAGCACATTGACCGGCGCAATAATGAAGCAGCAGACGCTCTAAGCCGGCTGGGTTCTCAGCGTAAACCGGTACCACCCAATACCTTCCTAGATATCTTGCATAACCCGTCTGTAAAGTTGCCTACAAAGGAGGATTTAGCTGTTCCTGATCCAGAGGCCCACTTGGTAGCCGCTTTACATGCCACTCCGGATTGGACGGTTCCATATTTGGCGTATCTGAACCGGGGCGAGTTACCAGATGATGAGCTTTTTGCCAGGCAGATAATCCGGCGGTCCAAGTCTATGGTTGTTCACAATGGGGAGTTACACCGTTCTAGCATTTCAGGCGTATTCCAACACTGTGTTTCTCCTGAAGAAGGACAAGAGATTCTACGTGAAATCCATGAAGGGGATTGTGGTCAGCATGCCGGTTCAAAATCCTTGGTGGCTAAAGCTTTCCGTCATGGGTTCTACTGGTTGACAGCTCATTCTGATGCGGAGGATCTGGTAAAGCGGTGTGACGCTTGTTAGAAGTTTTCATGTCGAGCTCATGTTCCGGCTCAAGAGTTACGGATGATTCCCATCACTTGGCCGTTTGCTACCTGGGGGCTTGATATGGTGGGACCCTTTAAGCGCTCCAAGGATAAGAAGACCCACCTATTGGTGGCGGTTGACAAGTTCACTAAATGGGTTGAAGCAGAGCCCATCAGTAAATGTGATGCAGCCACGACGGTTCAATTTCTCAAACAGATTATTTTCCATTTTGGTTTTCCACAGAGCATCATCACAAATAATGGTACGAACCTTTCTAAAGGTGAGATGGAGGAGTTTTGCCAACGAGAGCACATCCGGCTTGATGTAGCGTCCGTGGCTCATCCCCAGTCTAATGGTCAAGCTGAGAGGGCGAATCAAGAGATCCTGAAGGGTATCAAGCCTCGGCTTATGGTCCCTTTGAAGTGGACGCCGGGTTGTTGGGTGGAAGAATTACCATATGTGTTATGGAGTATAAATACCAGCCCAAACCGATCTACGGGTTATACACCTTTTTTCATGGTTTACGGGGCTGAGGTCATCCTCCCAAGTGATATTCGTCACGACTCGCCCCGGGTTGCGAATTATGTTGAAGCGGACAACGAGCAAGCACGCCAAGAGGCGCTGGACCTGTTAGATGAGAAAAGGGACATGGCTTTGGCTCGGCCGGCGGTTTATCAACAAGACCTGCGGCGTTATCACAGCCGCCGGGTTAAGACAAGAACCTTTTAAGAAGGCGATTTGGTGCTCCGGCTAATTCAAGACCAGACCGATATGCACAAGTTATCCCCACCTTGGGAAGGGCCCTTTGTGGTCAGCAAAGATCTGCACAACGGATGATACTACCTCATTGACGTTCGAGAAGACTCACGCAGCTCTAAGGAGGAGACCCGGCGGCCATGGAACATAGCTCTCCTACGGCCTTATTACACTTGAAGCCACGGGCTTTAATTATGTACATATTTCAACAATGTATATATTATGACCAATATAATAAACCGGCGTCCTTGCTATTAAGCAGGATCTCCGCTGTTTTCTTCAAATATCTGTTTACTTGGGGGCTTCAGCTAATAAAGCAAAGTACTACCTGTTAAACGGCTATCATGCCACCACCTAGCTTGGGAGCTTCACACCCAAGGGGCCAAAGAGAGTTTGGTTGCTCAATGCACGACTCAAACATAGGCACCTATTGAGCACAGCTCACAAAGTTACTTGGGGGCTCTTTGTGTCAAATACCAAAGAGTTTGAAAGGACCCTTATAGCCGGGTATCGACCCACGGCTTGGAAGCCTGGTGTATTCACCTAAAACCCCGGGTTAACCTGCCTTCATCAAGTAAGCCACTCCTATCCAGGTAATCCTGGCACGACCCATCGAACGTTTGACAGTTACTCTCATTGAGACCCTAAACTTGTCAAAGTTAAAATGATGATTGGTTAGTTGGAGGCCCATCTTAAAAGGCTTTGTCAAAATGGTTTAACTCAGTGGCCTGGCAGCCCATGAAAAGCCTTGGTTTGGGCCTGGCAGCCCTTGAAAATCCTTGACTACATGGTTTTTTTGTTTGCTTCTTGCTGAGTTTTCGTTCTTTCATAATATATATGTTAATCCGGAGTTTCTTAACCCGGTGTGGCTTACGGATCTTCTGTTAAAGCATACAATTAAAGGTAACCCGACATCCTTCAAACCGGTCTGGCTCTGACATCTTGTCTCCAGCAATCATTCGGTGTTCATCACAACCCGGTTCTATATCATATATACCAGCATTGCATGGTGGGAGTTGGGTTTTCACCCTTCCCAAAATCACAATTGGTAAACCAACAGCATAGTTTCATATCACAGGTATTATTTATTATTGCTACGTCATAGCAACTATGGTTGTCTACCAAGTTGTGTTGGGTATTTTGACACGTCCGGTGGTAAACCGCCCGGACGGATTTTTTCTTATGCAGACACAGGGATTGCATAATATTGTGAAAGTACATAAGCCAATACTGCAATTATCATGGCAGATCAAGGCAAAGTATATCCCAGTGCACGATGGCAACGCATCAAAGTATTTTTGCTAGCCTATTACAAGGCGCTTTAAGCCCCAAAATATGGTGTTTCCAACAGAACAAAGTTTATGGAGCATCAATCAGATTGCCGGATCAAGCCTCATTACCATGTTGATGTGAAGTTGATGGGTCATTTGGCGTCGGATCAGCCTCCTCCCCACCTAGTGGCTGGAAGTTCGCGGTGGTCCAGTCAATCCGGGTTAAAGCCTGAAAGATAGCTTCTTCACTTATAAGTTCCGACGGATCAACGTCAGGGGCATAAGTGTGCTTACGGATTGGCGGAATAAGATTTTGCGCTTACGGCATGACAACATTAATCCGTTTGTTGTTGGCATCATAATAAGACCGATGAACAGTCAAGTTAGCCAGCTGACTCGCGAGAGGACGCATTTCCCTTGTCACATTTTTAAGGGCTTTGTCATCAAACTCTGCCCCGTTTTCTTGTGTGCTTGGAAAGCCTTTGGCGAGGTCAACCGGATCCAGGTTGGCTATCCACGCTTTGGCTCGGGTGAGTGCCAACAAAGCGCCAGCCCTGGCAGCGGATCGCTTCACCTCTTCTATATGTGCTGGCACCATGGATAGCCTTGACAGAGTGTCCTTGATCAGTGTTGGGGCCGGATTGTCGTAGGATGCTGCGCAGATAACCCGTTGGGCACCGGCATACAGTTGTTCAATCAGAGTATATGCTGCTTTCAGCTTCATCCGTACATCCGAGCCTAGAAGAGCAATGCGGCTACCTACAATGGTTTAAGAATTTCATATTTAAACCGGCACCCTACAAAATGGATATTTCAGATGCCTTGGTAGGAGTACTTACCAAATACTACAGAGGTCATGGCATTCACTTGACGCTTCAACCCAGAAAGCTCTTCTGCCGCCGGTTTAAGAGCTGACTCGATGTCTTCAGCCCGTTTCAACAATGTATCCTTCTCAGTGTCCCCATTGGCACATTCAGTCTTGAATCCTTCCTTAAGTTGTTCCATGGAAGTTAAAGCGGCTCGAAGCTCATCTTTGGCCTTGGAAGATTCTTCTTGATAGGATTTGATACTTTCTTGAAGATCAGCAATTTGAGTGCGTTGATGGTTTATATCAGCCTGCCACAATCAGAGGAGCATATCAATATTTTATCAAAGTCCCAAGTATACAACTAGTTCTACACTTGGCACTTGGGGGCTAATGCGGATTTCTTCTTTACTACTGCTTGTTCAAAGTCCCGAGGATTAATACAAGTTTCAATCCTGGCACTTGGGGGCTAATGTATATTTACTCAAGAACATAAAAGTCAACAATGTGCAGTATGGAAGGTCAAAAGTCCCGGTTTGTCTTTGCAAGCTAAACCGGCCCTTGGGGGCTAGAAGATACAAGGCAGTGAAGATACAAAGGTAAGGATGAAAATGTTCACCTCATAGCGTTCCTTCATCAGATCTACCAAGTCAGCTTCATTGTCTCGGCTTGCATAAAGCCGGTTCAAGAATCCGGAATGAAGATCCTGGGCAGAAAGATTAGCATATTTTGACAAGTCAGCCTCCATCTTCCCCTTGCCCATAGAAGCAAATTCATCTTTGGCGGTATGTTTTGCCAAGATAACTGGATTGCCCAGAGCGGTATAAGCAGTGCTAGTAACAATAACGTCATCATCTTTGGCTGGGTTTGGAGTGGTAGCAGGATTTGGCGGATTAGCAGTTGAGTTCAGAGGATCAACAACTGGACTTGCAGGTGTAGCATGTGGACTTGATGTGCCCTCATGTGTAGCCGGATCAGCTTCCGGCGGTTCAGCATTGGTAGCTGGCTCCGACGGGACAGAATCATCCATGATATTATCAGCATTTTCATCAAGATTTTCAGGAGTCTCCTCCGGTTCAACTTCGCCAGTAGGGGCACTGGTCCTAGCCTTCTTGCTCAGACGAGCTTCGGCACTAATATTAAAAAATTGATTAGCATGATTAACCGAATTACGAAGAAAAAATGGAGGGCTACATACTTACCCAGGGACGGTTTTCAGTGTAGGCAGCTGAGTGGTTGATGAACCGCCAGAGGAATTAGAAGACACCTGGTAATTTGAATCAGATGGATTGAGAGGGCATCGAAAGAAACCCTTCAAAGGATAAAGTTTTTCAAGAGAACAAGCAACCTCTGGACGACGTTTCCGGTTTGGTGTATGAGGTAAACCAGAAGAAGTGGCTTGTTGACCGCTATGCCGGGTTGTGCGACGCCCTTCGATTTGCTGAGTCTTCAAAGAAAGTTTTTGATCCAAGTAAGCAAGAGGGTGTGAGCATTTCACTTTCCGAACTGCACGGCAAAATCTTTGAACCGGCACAAGTTCTGAGTCAGAAAGGTAAATTACCTCAACATGATATGCATGGCTGGCCGCCGCATCATCCTGGGAGTAATCATTATCAATAAGGTGTATGAAATAGAAGCCAAGGGAGTCAAGTTTTACCTCTTCAGCCGAGTCACTGACATCTTCTGGCGGTTCAGAAGACTCAGCAGTTTTCTTCTTGGCAGCTCTCTTGGTGACCTTGCTCTTGACACGAGGAGCCTTGGCCGGTTTTTCTTGAGGTTTCCTTTTCCAGAAGGGGCTATTAGCCTGCAAGATTGCACAAAGGGTTATTATGGCAGTGTTAAAGCGGAGAAGGATCCGAAAAGTACAATGTTAAAGCTTTTTACCGGCGGTGGTTTGTTGGAGGCATAAAAGGGGCGCAGAACAGTTTGAGTGCATACGGCGAGCGGTTCGTCAAGCATTTTCTTTACACTCTCGGTAATTTCATCATCATTCAGTTTTGTTTCATTAAACCGTTGTGGATCATTGGTCTTGCCGGTATATTCAAACATCAATCTGGAGCGGCAGCTTAAAGGTAGAATGCACCATGAAACCCAACAGCGGACGAGATCAATACCAGTTAAACCGTTGGCAAGAAAAGCCCGGAGTTTGGCGAGTTGAGGTGCATAGGCTTGTCGTTCTTTGGCAGACAATCTTTGAGGTAAAGGGTGTCTATTGCTAAGCCGGTGCGGACGGTAGCCCGACAAAGGATTCTCTTCAGCAGGGGCAGTATTCTGACAGTAGAACCAAGTTTGGTTCCAGTCTTTGGGATGGCTGTGAAGTTTGGCGTGAGGAAATTCAACCTCTTTCCTCTTTTGAATCGACACACCACCAAGTTCAGTATTGGGGCCGTCAGAAAATTCGGTCCGGCGGTTTAAGTGGAAGAGATCTCAAAAGAGATCAACAGTTGGTTCTTCTTGCAGGTAAACCTCGCAGAATACTTGGAAATCGCATATATTGGACACCGAATTTGGTCCAATGTCTTGATGATGGAGTTGGAAGCTGGCAAGTACATCCCGAATTTTTTTTATCCGGGGGGACTGAAACCTCGAGATAAATGTTGCATGAACACAATCACTTTTCCATCTTGAGGCTCAGGAGGGCACTCAGGGCCAGGAACTCGCCAATGAAGGACATTTTTTGAAGCTAAAGCACCCGTGGTGACATACCCATTGATTTGCGTTTCTGTGATCCGAGATGGAACCCAGTTGCAAGCAGAAAATTGATTCGTCATCATACAAAGTCTGTAAAAGGAAAATGGACGGTTTACGGTTGACGGTTCATGTGTATTTATCAAGGTTAAACTGGCAGTTTAATCAAGGTGTGTATACGAAGTGAACCGGTCATTGCTGTTCAAGTCTAGATGGCGGTTTAAGAGAGGGCTAATGACATATGACAGATTATCAATTACTAAAGGTTAAACCGCCCTTGGGAGGCAGAACCCAATCTGAAAATCTGCTAAGTGTTGCAGAAACAAGTTTCACAAGATGGTGATATAATTTTGGATCTACCGTCATTCAATAAACAAATTTTTTTGAACCCTACAATGGTGTTGAGCAGAGAAGGTTCGAATAAGGATCTATCCAGGAATAGTAAGATGTTGTAGTTCGGCAGAGTAAAGCTACAGATCCAGCCGCAAAGAGAAACTACAGATCCAACAGCTAGATTCAGTAAGATGCTAAAGGAAAAGCAGAGAAATACCGATGAACACTGAAGAACACCAAAGAAATTTCAAAACCCTAACGTAGATCTCATAAGTAAAGGAAAGGAGTATTTACTAGGGCCACGCAGCGGCGGAGTATCACAAGAGATCTGGTACGAACAGGGTGATGCAGCGGCCTAGTTGGTGCAGACTTGAAGATCGACGACGACGGCGGCGGCGATGCTTGAGGTCTTCGGGTCGCAAGGAGGAAGACGATGCGAATAGGAAAGGGGGAAAATGGAAGGAGCCCCGGTCTTATTTATAAAGGAAGAGGGATAAAATGGCAGGCGCGAAAATCGAGGAGTCTGAAGCGGTAAAAGAGGATGCAGCTGTCGCCTCGACCTTCGGGTATTAATTAAAGAGAAGGGAATCTTCATAAATCTTTTTATACATGGATGACATCACAATGATTTACTGCAGTGATAGAGGATGACATCATGGTGGTTCACCGAAATTCACAGGGAGAAGACAATATGGCGGTTTACGAGAATTCTTAGAAATCCAGGAAGTTTTTCTAAGGATTGAAGATTGACATGAACAGGTTCAAATCAATCTGGGGCCTAATGTTGAGGATATAACTACTAAGGGTAAACCACCCAAGAGGGGCCGGTTCACCTTTACCTATACTGAAACCCAAGAAGACCCAGAAGATGGCGCTTTACGGATGAAGCTTAGAGGCCCAGAGCCCACAGGCGATTTAGGGCCCATGATAGTAAACCGCCATGATTGTATAAACTTGTGTTATAAGATAGGAAAGAGGAGACCGAGGCGGACCCTTGTATGAGCCAACCTCGGGACTCTCTAGACCGGCCGGGGTCCTCCTGAGTATATAAAGGGGTGACCCGGCGGCGGTTCAGGGCAGGAAAAACAACAACTCGAGACTCAGGCAAAGCTTATTCGCTCCCTGGTCAACGAAACCCGATCTATCCCATCACAACTAGACGTAGGCTTTTACCTTCATCGAAGGGGCCGAACTAGTATAAACTCCCGTGTCCCTTGTCCGATTTAACCCCTTTAAGCTAACCCGTAGCGATGGCTCCATGACTAAGTCCTTCCAAGAGGACATCTGACGTGTTAATTCCATGACATATAGGGTCTAGAAGAACAATGTATTCAATATAAAACCATTCTGAGTGCCACTCTTTGGATGCCTTCTTCGGAGTGCCAGACAGGTATCCTGTCCCGGCGACACGCCATACTTCGGCACTGCCCACCTCGAATATGGATCCCTTTTGGGAGCGAGGGACGAGGCAGAAAAGTTTCCTCCATAACTCAAAATGGGCCTCGTAGCCTAGGAACAGCTTGCAAAGAGTGACGAAGACCGCGATGTGCAGAATGGAGCCCGGCATAAGATTGTGCAGTTGGAGGCCATAATAATCCAGGAGACCTCGGAGGAAAGGGTGGATTGGAAACCAATGCCTTTTAAAAGGAAGGAAACAAAGCACACTCGCTCCCCTTCAGTAAGAGTGGGAAAGTTTTCCGCCAAGGCTTCGCCATTGATGGAAGTTAACCCCGCCCGAACAGGGACTAAATCCGCGGGAGGGAGATACCCTTGTGTCTGAAGCTTGGTCAGCGGGGCGTGGGGTACTGAGCAGCTCTCGCAATCACCTTTTTGAGGGTTGTGGGGGCGTGAGGAAGAACTGGGAATGCCATCCATGTTTGCACGGTTTCCTGTGGCAAGCTCTAAGGATTTTTGCCTGATGTGGAATGGCATCTGAGATCCAATCTCCTTAAATAGACGCCTTCTCTACGAAGTCAAGGTGTTATTTGTAAAAACACTTGGACCCTTCATATTCATCTGACACGTGGAAGCCAAGGCGACGGTGGCGCAAAAGATGAAGGGTATGATATTTAATGTAAAACCGAAGTTGTTCGAAGTACCATGGAGGACCCACCTTACAAAGCCAAAGATATGAAGCCGGATATTGCATCGTCATTGAAAAACCAAATACAGTTCTTTTACTCAAATTACTTTGGAGTATTTGGAGGAGGAGGAACCCGCCTTGCAATGCTGAAGACGATCTACGCGCCGGACACGTCATCATTCAAGCCTGGTTCGGGGGCTACTGAGGGAGTCCTGGATTAGGGGGTCCCCGGGTGTCCGGGCTATGTGACATGCGTCGGACTGGTGGGCCACGAAGATACGAGATTGAAGGCCTTCCCCCGTGTCCGGATAGGAATCTCCTTTGCGTGGATAGCAAGCCTGGCAATCGGATGTGAAACTTCCTTTCTTTGTAAACCGAGTTTGTACAACCCTAGGCCCCTCTAGTGTCTGTATAAACTGGAGGGTTTAGTCCGTACAGGCGATCTCAATCATACAGGCTAGACATCTAGGGTTTAGCCATTACGATCTCGAGGTAGATCAACTCTTGTAACCCCTGTACTCATCAAAGTCAATCAAGCAGGAAGTAGGGTATTACCTCTATCAAGAGGGCCCAAACCTGGGTAAACATCGTGTCCCCTGCCTCCTGTTACCTTCGATCCTCAGACGCACAATTCGGGACCCCCTACCCGAGATCGGCCGGTTTTGACACCGACAACCAGCAAGTTTGAAATCATAATTGAGTTCTTTAACTGCCCAATATGATTTATGTTCTAACTCAAGAGGCAAATGACAAGCTTTTCCATAAACCATTTTATAAGGAGACACCCATAGGATTTTTATATGCTGTTCTATAAGCCCAAAGTGCATCATCTAATTTCTTAGACCAATTCTTCCTGGACCTATTAACCGTCTTTTGCAAAATTAATTTTATTTCTCTATTGCTAAGTTCAACTTGACCACTAGACTGAGGATGATAAGGTGATGCAATTCTATGGTTAACATCATACTTGGCAAGCATTTTACGGAAAGCACCATGAATAAAGTGTGAACCACCATCATTCATTAAATATCTAGGGACTCCAAACCTTGGGAAAATAACTTCCATAAGCATTTTAATAGAGGTGTTGTGATCAACACTACTGGTTGGAATGGCTTGTACCCATTTAGTAACATAATCAACAACAACCAAAATATGTGTATAGCCATTAGAGGAAGGAAAAGGTCCCATGTAATCAAATCCACAAACATCAAATGGTTCAACAGCAAGCGAATAATTCATAGGCATTTCTCGACGCTTACCGATATTACCTATTCTTTAACATTTATCACAAGAAGAGACAAACTTACGACCATCTTGAAGAGAGTAGGCAAATAAAATCCAGATTGCAATACCTTGTGAGTAGTTCTATCTCCAGCATGTAGCCCTCCATAAGCCTCGGAGTGACATTTCCATAGGATTTGTCCTTGTTCATGCCCAGGTACACAACATCTAATAATACCATCTAATCCTTCTTTATAAAGATGTGGGTCATCCCAAAAGTAATGTCTTAAATCATAGAAGAGTATTTTTCTTTTGTTGGTATGTAAAGCTAGGTGGTAAATATTTAGCAACAATGTAATTAGCATAGTCAGCATACGAAGGAGTACTATGAGAAACATTTATTGCAGCTAACTGCTCATCAAGAAAACTATCATCAATAGGAAGTGGGTCATCAAACACATTTTCAAGCCTAGACAAGTTATCATTTACTGGGTTCTCAGCTCCTTTCCTATCAATGATATGTAAATCAAATTCTTGTAACAAGAGAACCCAACAAATAAGTCTAGGTTTAGCATCTTTCTTTTCCATAAGATATTTAACAGTAGCATGGTCTGTGTGAACAGTTACTTTGGAATCAACAATATAAGATCTAAATTTATCACAAGCAAACACCACTGCTAAGAATTATTTTTCAGTAGTAGCATAATTTCTTTGAGCACTGTCTAGAGTTTTACTAGCATAATGAACAACATTCAATTTCTTATCAATTCTTTGTCCTAGAACAGCACCAACAACATAATCACTAGCATCACACATAATTTCAAAAGGAAGTTCCAATCGGGTGGTTGGACAATATGTGCAGAAATTAAGGCTTTCTTGTGTGTTTCAAAGGCTTCTAAACAATCATCATCAAAAACGAATGGAATATCCTTTTGCAAAAGATTAGTAAAAGGCCTAGAAATCTTAGAGAAGTCTTTTATAAATCTCCTATAGAAACCAGCATGACCTAGGAAACTACGAATACCTTTGATGTCCTTAGGACCTGGCATTTTCTCAATTGCATCAACCTTAGCTTGGTCCACTTCAATACCTCTTTCAGAAATTTTATGACCCAAGACAATGCCTTCATTAACCATAAAGTGGCACTTCTCCTAATTCAAGACAAGATTTGTTTGTTCACATCTCCGCAAAACTCGCTCAAGATTGCTTAAATAATCATCACAATATTTCCCATAAACAGAAAAGTCGTCCATGAAAACCTCAACAATCTTTTCACAAAAGTCAGAGAATATAGCAGTCATACATCTTTGAAAGGTAGCATGTGTATTACATAAACCAAAAGGCATACGTCTATAAGCATAAGTTCCAAAGGGACAAGTAAAAGTGGTCTTTTCTTGATCAGGTTGAGAAACAGGTATTTGTGAAAAGCTAGAGTATCCATTTAGGAAGCAAAAGTGTGTGTGCTTAGATAATCTTTCAAGCATTTGATCAATAAAAGGAAAAGGGTAATGATCTTTTCTAGTTGCTTTTTTTAATTTTCTATAATCAATTACCATTCTATAGCCTATAACAATTCTTTGAGGAATAAGTTCATTCTTATCATTAGGAACAACAGTAATACCTCCTTTCTTAGGGACACAATGAACAAGACTTACCCATCTACTATCAGCTATAGGATAGATTATACATGCTTCCAGAAGTTTTAAGATTTCCATTCTTACCACTTCCTTCATTTTTGGATTAAACCGACGTTGGTGATCAACAACGGGTTTAGCATCAGGTTCCATATTAATTTTGTGTTGACATAGAGTGGGACTAATGCCCTTTAAATCATCAAGAGTATATCCAATAGCAGCCTGGTGCTTCCTTAGAACTTTCAATAATCTTTCTTCTTCATGTTCTGAAAGGTCAGCACTGATAATAACATGATATATTTTCTTTTCATAAAGATAAGCATATTTCAAAGTGTCTGACAATTGTTTTAATTCAAACACATGATTACCTTTAGGTGGAGGAGGATCTCCTAGAGTTTCAATAGGCAAATTGTGTTTAAGCAGAGGATGTTGTTCAAAGAAAACCTTATCTATTTCATTTCTTTCATGCATATGTAAATCATTTTCATGGTCTAGCAAATATTGTTCTAAAGGATCAGTAGGTGGAACAACAACAGAAGCAAGACCAATTAATTCATTCTTACTAGGCAATTCTTTTTCATGATGATGTCTACTAAACTTGAAAAAATTAAACTCATGAGACTCATCACCAACGCTAACACCAACAATTTGTTTCTTACAATCTATCTTAGCATTAACTGTATTTAAGAAAGGTCTACCAAAGATAATGTGACAAAAGTCATCTTGTGGGGAACCAAGAACAAGAAATTCAGTAAGATATTTAATTTTCCTACACAAGACTTCAACATCTCTAATAATACCAAATGGTGATATGGCGTCTCTATTAGCAAGTCTAATAGTAACATCTATTTCTTCTATCTCAGCAGGTGCTATGTCTTTCATGATTTCTTCATATAAAGTGTAAGGAATAGCACTCACACTAGCACCCATGTCACATAAACCATGATAACAGTGATCTCCTATTTTAACTGAAATAACATGAATGCCAACAACAGGTCTATGTTTATCTCTTTTATCAGGGTTAGCAATTCTAGCAGCTTCTTCACAGAAGTAAATAACGTGCCCATCCATATCTTCTTCCAAGAGATCTTTAACCATAGCAATACTAGATTCAACTTTAATTTGCTCATAAGGTTTAGGTGTTCTAATATAGCTTTTGTTGACCATAGTTGAAACTTTATCATGTTCCTTTATCCTAACAGGGAAAGGTGGTTTCTCAATATAAGCAGAAGGAACAACTGGATCAACATTATAAAGTATAGTTTCTTCTTTAACTGGTACTAGTTCTTTCATTTATTCTTTAATAGGTGGGTGGTATTTAAACCACTTCTCCTTAGGGAGTTCAACGTGAGTAGCAAATGATTCACAAAAGGAGGCTACTATCTCAGAGTCAAGTCCATATTAAGTGCTAAACTATTGAAAAGCATCGGTATCCATAAAAGATTTAATACAATCATATTTAAGCTTAATACCTGACTCTTTACCTTTATTGAGTTCCCAATCTTCAGAGTTGCATTTAATTCTTTCCAAAAGATCCCACCAGAATTCAATAGTATTCTTCATAAATGAACCAACACAAGAAGTATCAAGCATGGTTTGATCATTACGAGAAAACCGAGCATAAAATTTTTGGATAACAATTTATCTTGAGAGCTCATGATCGGGGCATGAATATAACATTGACTTAAGCCTCCCCCAAGCTAGAGCGATACTTTCTCCTTCACGAGACCAAAAATTATATATATAATTCCGATCACGATGAACTAGATGCATAGGATAAAAATTTTGGTGGAACTCCAATTTCAAACGATTCCAATTCCATGATCCAATATGATCACATAGCCTATACCATGATAATGCTTTTCACTTCAAAGATAAACGGAAAACCGTTTTCATCTCTTCATCCCTGGGTAAACCTGCAAGCTTAAAAAATCCACAAATTTATTCCACATATATCAAGTACATATCAGGATGTTCGGTTCCATCTCCTGCATAAGGATTAGCTAGCAGTTGTTCTATCGTACCCGAAGGAATTTCATATTCAATATTTTTAGTAGGTGCAGTAGGTGGAGGGGTATCTAATTTTGGTTCCGGAAGAGGTGATATACCCCGAACAAATCCCTCAAAAGATTGTTTTCCATAATAACAAGTGACAATAAATTTCAGCACACTATATAAATGTTTCCTTACCAAATTCCACTTACCAAAGGTGCTTCACTCCCCGGCAACGGCGCCAGAAAATAGCCTTGATGACCCACAAGTATAGGGGATCAATTTTAGCTCTTTTCGATAATTAAGAGTGTCGAACCCAACGATGAGAAGAAGGAAATGACAAGTAGTTTTCAGTAAGGTAATGTCTGCAAGTGCTGAAATTGTAAGTAGTGGAGTAGTTTGATAGCAAGATAATTTGTAACAAGCAAGTAACGGTAGTAGTAACAAAAAGGCAGCAAGGTAGCCCAATCCTTTTGAGGTAAAGGACAGGCAAAAATGGTCTCTTATGATAAGCAAAGCATTCTTGAAGGTACATGGGAATTTCATCTAGTCACTTTCATCATGCTGGTTTGATTTGTGTTCGCTACTTTGATAATTTGATATGTGGGTGGACCGGTACTTAGGTGCTGTTCTTACTTGAACAAACCTCCTACTTATGATTAACCCTCCCACAAGTATCCGCAACTACGAGAAAAGTATTAAGAATAAATTCTAGCCATTGCATTAAACTTTTGGATCCAATCGGTCCCTTATGAAATAGCGCATAAACCGGGGTTTAAGCTTATGTCACTCTCGCAACCCACCATCTAATTTCTACTCCACAATGCATTCCCTTAGGCCCAAATATGGTGAAGTGTTATGTAGTCGACGTTCACATGACACCACTAAGGGAATAACAACATACATACTATCAAAATATCGAACACATATCAAGTTCACAGGATTACTTGCAACATGATTTCTCCCGTGACCTCAAGATCAAAAGTAACTACTCACAAATGATAAACATGTTCATGATCAGAGGAGTATTAAATAGCATAATGGATCTGACATATAATCTTCCACCAAATAAACCATATAGTAATCAACTACAAGATGTAATCAACACTACTAGTCACCCACAAGCACCAATCTATAGTTCCAGTAACAAGATTGAACACAAGAGATGAACTAGGGTTTGAGACAAGATGGTGCTGTTGAAGATGTTGATGGATATTTCCCTCCCCAAGATGCGAGAGTTGTTGGTGATGATGATGACGATGATTTCCCCCTCCAGGAGGGAAGTTCCCGAGGCGGAATCGCTCCGTCGGAGGGCAAAAGTGCTCCTGCCCAAGTTCCGCCTCGAGACAGCGGCGCTCCGTCCCGAAAGTCCCCTGCTTTTTTTTAGGTCAAAATGACTTATATACTAGAAGATGGGCACCGGAGGTGGGCCAAGGAGGCCACAATCCACCAGGGTGCGCCTAGGAGGCCTGGCGCGCCCAGGTGGGTTGTGCCCACCTGGTGGCCCCCTCTGGTGTTTATTGGCTCCAGTATTTTCTTAAATAATCCATAAAAAATCTCCGAGAAGTTTCAACTCATTTGTAGTTGTGCAGAATAGGTGGCCTGACATAGCTTTTCCAGGTCCAGATTTCCAGCTGCCGGAATTCTCCCTCTTGGTGTGTTCCTTACAAATTATGAGAGAAAAGGCACTAGAATTACTCCAAAAAGCATTATTATGGATAAAAACATTATAAATAAGAGTAAGAAAACATGATGCAAAATGGATGTATCAACCTCTGAGGATCTTCTGACGTTTCATAGCATCGAAGTCTAAGTACTGCGTGGGTAAAATAGGGTCATAGGGCAAAGGTGAAATGCCCAGCTCTCTTGCTAAGCGTGTGGCATAAATTCCACCATAAAAATAGCCGCTACTAGCATTGTGTTGCAATCTGCGTGCAACAATTGCTCCAATATTATAACTTTTGTCACTAGTGAGAGCGGTGCGTATGAGGCTCAAGTCTGGAGCACAAAGTTTACTACAATCTTGTTTGCCTACAATACATTTTCCATTAAATAATGCAAAGTACTGTATTGTGTTGCTCTTTATTTTACCTTGCGTCACTCCCCTAATCTCACCATAGCAAAGACTGGTCAAGAATTTTTCAAATTCAGATCTGGGTGGTTCCTCAAGCGAACCCCAGAATGGGATTTTGCAGTGGTGTGCAAATCTCTCTAAAGATTTGGTAAATGGGTTCTCATACGGGGATGGAATTTAAATCCTTTGACAAATGATTCAGTGAGAGTGAGGTGTTGATTGCACTTATCTGAATCGTAGGGACCGAGCTAAGTGTTGTGAACATATTTCTCAAATTCTTCCTTAATGCCCACACTCACCATATAATCGTTGCACGACCATAAGCATGTTTTGGTGGCGATATCTCGTATGGAACTTTCACTTGGTTCAACATAAGACTGACGAGCGGAGCTGTTACTAGAAGATGCCTCTGATGATCTCCTCCTCGACGAACTCCTTCCAAAAAGGTTCATCATATTCACGTACAATTTTCTGAAAAAAATTAGGTGACACAAATTTGTCAACAAAACTTCACAATATTAATAACAACTACTCATAGGGATGCATAGAGACCATAGCAAGCATTCAAACTACTTAGAACTTTAAGAATTCAAGATGCAAGCTCATCTATAACAGCACCAAGAGTAGCTAATTATTCAAAATATAAACCACTAAAGCAAAAACTAATTAGACAAACTCAGGAGTCACATACCAAGAAACAATTCTCAGAAACAGTTTCGGAAACGGAGCTTCGAGCAAAGAGATTGAAATCCGTGGGTTTGAGAGCAAGAACACGAGAGAGAGAGAGAGAGCAATGGTGATTTTTTTTCTAGAGGAAGGTGGTGACGTGGGATAAAGAGATAAGTGAGGGAGCCCACGTAGGGACCACAACCCACCAGGGCGCGCCTGGGGGTCCTGGCGCGCCCAGGTAGGTTGTGCGCACTTGGTGCACCTCCCTCTGATGTTATTTGCACCAAAAAAATCTTATAATATTCAGAAAAATCATATTAAATTTTCAGAGCATTCTGATAACTTTTCTTTTTTGGGTAATTTTTTATTGCACGGGAAAATTAGAAAACAGACAAAACATGGCATTTTTTTAACTAATAAAAATATAAAAAAATGTAGGGACAGAAGGTAGTACTTACTAAATTCATCAACTTCATACCTCTCAAAAATGATCCATTAATAATGTTGATAAAGTCTTATTAACAACCACTTTTGATTAGCATGAAACCGAAGACCTCTCGTAAATCACTAAGTTACCTCAACGGGGATATGAATGTCCCCAACAGTAAGCATTTGATATTTCTTTTTAACAGTAGGTAGAGGTTGTTGAAAACTTCCAATAGTGATTGTCGGATATTTTACAATAACATTAATACCATTCACTTGGAATTGTTTCTTCGGAAAGTGCACCATATTCTCATTACCATTGATATGAAAAGTGACCTTACTTTTATTGCAATCAATAACAACCCGTGCAGTATTCAAGAAGGTTTTACCAAGGATAATCAAGATGTTGTCGTCCTCAGGCATCTCAAGTATAACAAAGTCAGTCAAAATAGTAACATTAGCAACAACAACAGGCACATCCTCAAGAATACCGATAGGTATGGAAGTTTATTTGTCAGCCATTTGCAAAGATTTTTCAGGAGGTGTGAGTTTATTCAAATCAAGTCTTTTATATAAAAAGAAAGGCATAACACTAGCACCAGCTCCCAAATCACATAAAGCAGTTTTCACATAATTTCTTTTGATGGATCATGGTATAGTTGGTATTCCCAAATCTCCAAGTTTTTTAGGTACTCCACCTTTAAAAGTATAATTAGCAACCATGGTGGAGATTTCAGCTTCCGGTATTTTTCTCTTATTGGTGATGATGTCTTTCATGTACTTTGCATAAGGAGGCATTTTCAAGATATCGGTCAAGCGAGTATGCAAAAAGACTAGCCTAAGCATTTCAGGAAAGCATTCAAATTCTTCATCATCTTTCTTTTTAGTTTACTTAGGTGGAAAGGGCATAGATTTTTGAACCCATGGTTCTCTTTCCTTGCCATGTTTTCTAGCCACAAAGTATCTTTTATCATATCTTTTATTCTTGGGTTGTGGG